>JASDDO010000010.1:17130318-18380318 GCA_030015575.1 Agapanthus africanus | reverse complement strand
GCGAATGAATACTTGGTTTGTTCGTGAATATCTGTTGCAATTTACTTTGCCCTCTTACTAATCCCTTGCTTTGTCTTAACTTAATACCTTCTGCACACCATCGTTATGCTAATTGGTTTTCTTCATTCCCTACCGGTCGGCACCTGCCTATGGTTTGGAAGAAGACTATCCAATTTGCGTAATAGGTGTACTATCTCCTAAACCAAGGAGCACTCGCAACCTGAGAGAAGGTAAAAAGAAAAGACAACTGAATAATCCTATCCGTTTCCTCCAGAACCTGAAACCATCCTCGAATAAATTCCTTCGAGTTCGTATCTAACCATACGATGGTTTTGTCCAATGGAAGTGGACGTTCGTAGTAATACGGGGTGTCCTGGAGAAAAGGGTAAAAGTAGGAGTGGCAATGAGGTCTGCAACTCTGACAATCTAAAAGCCAGTGTTAAGAAGGTTCGGTCAATTTTGGTCACTGAGTCATAGTCTTAGGGTCGGGTCAATGGTCGCTGCCAAAGAGAGAGAGAAAAGAAACACTCAGCGTGCACTCTAACCTAGATCAGAATGGTTATCAATTTATCTAATCTGGAAACCTCCCACTGTACCGTCAAATTCTCCTCCAAACATAAAAGAAGAATTAGTCGGGAACACCCGAGGAGTAAACCAACTCATCAGTAGGAATCGGGATCCAACTATCATCGCATGATAACGTGACGGAATCCGCTCACACTATCACACTCCAGAAGGTATGCGCGTATCTGGCAAGTTGCAGTTCTTTTGAAACTCCCGATGTGATTTCTGCCCCATGCTTTTATGACCTTGACTTTGGCCAACAAATCATAAGTCACATGTCAAGTTCTACCCGTCATTCTCCAGGTTGATTCGAATCCACCCGCACAAGCCCTTGACTTTGGCCAACAAGGCTATACGACTATTCCAAACCAACGCATCTATCTATGCTGCATATGAATAACCAACAGCTACCAAACACTGTGCCTTGACTTTGGCCAACAAACACAGCTTAAATACTATTGACTACCCATATGAAACGACGGAGGGCTACAAATGGTTTCTGGCGAAAACCTTTAACGTAAAGAACTTGATATCGTTGAAGGAACTGATAGCTTTTTAAAAATATAGTGACGAAAACCGTTGCTAAAGAGGTCACTCCCGGTGAAGGGATCTCGGCTCTTTCCCCGTAGAATGAGGTGCAGGATATTCCAACTGAATACCACGGTGCAAAGTAAAAGTAATCGGCTATAGTGAAGTTAATGCCCTGACGCAAACTTTTTGTCCAAGGGGTCACTCCCGGTGAAGGGATCTCGGCCCTTGCCTCGTCGACTGAGGAGCAGGATATTCCAACTGAATACCATGATGCAAAACAAAAGAGAACGTCCTTGCAATAACAGCTTTTTGAAAAGTGTTCCAACAACATCAGATTAGGTTTGTTTTTAACTTGCATTGATCCGAATCAACGCAGTCCCATCAATTGATCACACTACAAAGAACGAAAATACTATGACGTACGTATATGCCATCCGCATTCGCCTCTGGGTCCCGTCATTACCCGTTAGGTTAGCTAACTAACGACAGAGCGGGGACTGGACTAGCGCGGATGCAAAACATATACAACATCTACTAATATATATACCAATATATAATATTTCGCTCAAGGCGTGAAAAAAATGCAACATCACAGAAATGTACAGCATCACAGAAACAATACAGATATCTGGGATCCCCGGGTTTCACAGAGCCACTACTGAAACCCGACGTTCCCCTGGTCGTGTGGATAGCCTGTGCAATGAAATCCTAGACCCTTACGGGCGCGGCAAGTTACCCGCCAAAACCTGAAGCGAGGCAGCCCCCTTCAGCACCGTGAATGGACCACCCAGCACTTCACGGAATCCGGTAACTTGGGCACCCTTCCTGGGTCAACCTGTACCCCCTACGAGTGCGGCGAATAGCCCGCCAATCCTAGAGTGAAGCCCCCTCCGTCTCAATGCCATGAGATGCGGGCTTGTTGCCCTCTAGAACCCGGCTATCCGTGCACCCCTCCGCGGGGTAATCCTGGTACAGAAAGTAAAATATACATACAACGGGTACATCTACCGCAACCTGGTCGTGCTCCAAAATAATAATACAAACAGGCAGTGACGACAGTCCACATGTCGGACGCTCGCCCCGCAATATCAAATGTACATAATACAACAAAAACTGTACTAGCATTGCATCCAGGCTATCCCCCACGACCGATCCACAACATCACAGCAATACATAGAACATCAACGTGAAAGTCACGTTCGCAAATCCGTCTAACCGGGCTATAGCAGTTAGACGGGATTTACCGATCGAGTGACATTCACGGTCGCAGATATAATGTAAATACTGTGAAATAATGTGTTTAAAATATCCGATCAATCAAATTTTAACAAGTGGGCCCCAAAGCATTACTGTAGCAGATCAAGAAATTCTGGGCCCAATGTTATTATTCCAAAAACCCAATTTTCACCCCAGAAAGATACTGTAGAAATTTGGTGCAGCCATCTCATCATTGTGCGGCGGAACCGCGGCCCAAAGGGGGGTTTGGCTGCGGTTCCGCGCTCCCATAGACGAATTACTGTATCGAATTTTTACAGGACCCTTAGATATTCCAGTACATCACTTTTCTGTAACCTGAAAAAATTTTGGACACCAAAAAATTTCAACAGAAAACTGATGTGAAAAAAATTGCGGATTTTGGAATTTTGGTCGATCGGAGATGTAAACACATTAAACAAAGCTAGACTAAGTTAATGGCGAGGCTCTGATACCACTGTAAGTGCACGGCGGCGCCCCGGCCTCCATCCCGAGGCCAAATGCGGAAGCGGTGATAAACTTAAATTTTTCATGAACTGGCACCACCGCGCACTAATACCCGGATCGAACCATTAACTAGTCCTAGCTAACTACAAGATGGGGAAGAGAGATATACCGACTGATCCAAGTCCTCCGGTCTTCTCGTCGTCGTCCCGATCTCCTGCGGAGTGTCCTGTCTCCACCTCGTCGCCGGAAGTGCACCACATCGCCTACTTCTTTTACGGGCTCCCACCTCAATGCCGAGGCAACTCGGGCACGAAGCTGGCTAGTCGACGTGCCCAAGATTTGCTGTAGAATATAGTGTAGAGGCTATGTCTCATTTTGGGATTCATGGAGGTGCCATTTTGGTGGAGGGATGATACAAGAATTATGTGGAGGAACTTGGGGATTTTTGGAGCATGAAATGAACAAAATTCCACAATCCAAAAATTTGGACAGCCCCCTCATGACTAGGCCGGCCATGGCTTGTGGAAAGGGGAAAATGAGAGAGGAGGTATATCAAAAATGAAGGGAGCCACACAATAATACAAGTGAGAGAGAGGAATCAAATGTGATCATGAAGGAACATGATTACCAAGAAACACCAACACTCAACAACCATATCATCTCCCATCATCAACAATCATGTCCACAAAAGTCATGCCATCATGACACAAAGAAAGTCAAGCATGGTCAAAGGAAAAGCTATCATGACACAAGAATATGCAAAGAACCCCTCCACAAATACTTATTTGCAACAATGCAAATAAGCCCTCCTCCACCAATCTTCGGCCAATGAACGATACAAAAGAAATCGGCCGAAACGAAAAGCAAACTGGCAACTCCAGAAAACCGATCCCGTAATAAATTACAGGAAAACCCCGATACTGTGCATACACACCCGCATTTGTATTCCGACCGAAATACAAATGCAATGAGACAAAATCTACACTGTGCTATACTAGGATCCGGCTTAAACCAATGCCGGCCAGTAAAATTTGTCCGATCCTGATCCGTGCAATACCGCACGTATCTGATCGAACCCTGCCATATATCCATACGGCCTATAGTACAAACTGTCCGATCCTGATCTGTGCAATACCGCACGTATCTGATCGGACCTTGCCATATCTCCATACGGCCTCTACAACTTTTCGCCCGAAAGCTGAGTAACTGAATGTGGGGGACTCTAAAGACTCATCAACACCTTGGTTGTGGATTTAACCACTAGCACGTCAGAGGTATAAGCCAATACGTAACAGGCTACCAGGTATCGACTAAAAAGGGACGTCTGTGAGCGAACTCAGCCTGACAACCCTACTGAGCCTGTCAGTGACAATATCCGTACAGTCCGGTCCGCTCGTCTATGAGTATCGCATGGCGGGCCTAGGGGGTTGGTAAAAGTCAGACCCCCAAAAGCGGTACAAGTCGTGTCGGAGTGTAGCCCAGAACACCCTGAGATACTACTGGAATACCTACCAGCAAATCTCCTTGCCTCGGCCGAGGGCTTCGTGTAATGGCTATCCTAGACACAGCGCGACCTCACCCCCAATACCGGGAGAGACGAACCCCTGAAGATACGCTCACTGCCTCCATGTGGCTCGGGACTGTACCCAACTAAAACCTGTTTGCACGACTCCTTTGAGCCGTGATAGGGTAGTAATCAAAGTACAGTGGGAACTCACACGAGACAAATGACGATCCCCAGGTCGATGAACTAACCTGTACACATGTCACCAGGGAACTGCCATCTGACGTCTGGTATATGACCAACTAGCATGTTCCCGGCGAGTCCTGTCCGGTGTACTCATAACCCAATGAGCACCTGTATACATCTTAGGTGATCCAACTGATACCAATGGCTTGTGAGACCGGCCACCGCCCCTCGTCGGGGTCTCGACTGTATACACTAGTCTACTCTGGAGTATCGATGCCCTGTCTCGAAACTCACACGACTAGGGACCATTTAAGGATGTGCTTATAGACCCCCAGCTCCCACTTATATGATCGCCCTCATACTGCTGGTGGTCAAGCAAGAATCCTAGGGGCTCTATCAACGTGTAATAGCGACCTGTCAGGTCACCTAAAGCAGTACACGATGATAAAGATAAACCAGATAGCATACTATCATCTCGAGCATGACTGTCCTACCGGGATAGGTCCTCCATCAATTATTGCAATCACGTACCTGTGACCTAATAATTGACTCTGAGGGCACTATCTCCAACACCTCTTTATGAGTTTTGTGGTGAAAAACTATTTAGTTTTGTAAAATGATGAGTAAAACTCTTGATTTAATTCAAAAGAAAGAAGAAGGTTTTGGAACCTTGAGGAAGGAGAAAAGGTCTCAGATCTCAATTTTTTTAGAGAGAGAAAAAAGTTGTCAGATATTTTCATTATCCTTGCCTTTATAGGCTATACACTTTACACATAGCCTCTTGGGCTTCACAAAATGGCAATTTGCCTATCCCATGGTTCATGTGCCATTTCTTTTTGCACATAAGCCATGGGCTTTACAAAAATTTGGCTTTATACCTATTTTTCTTACATTTATCCATAAAATAAAAGAAAAGAAATACAACAAAATTATTTATTACTAAATTTTTATCTTGGTATGGGGGGGAGGCCGGCCGCTTCATGTTCGGGCTCGACTCGGGCATGGGCCCACTGGATCTGGGCTTGGGCCCACTTGGCTTGGGGTTGACTTTGATTTTGACTTGGTCAACCGGGGTGTAAATTTTTACCTCAACAAATTTCCCCCCATCAATAGATGCACACCACATATGTGGGTCGTGTGCATGAAATTGATGGATCTTCTTTTACTTGGAAGCGACCTGATTTGGTTCCCGCTTTTTGGGAAGCTGGCACTGCCCTTTTTACGACATGGACGGTCGTTGCTTGACATGTCTCCGAGATGGAGTGTCCGTGATAGACGTTTCCCTGGCCCGGAGTGATCTGGTTCTCGCTTTGTAGGAATCCCGCGCTGCCCTTTTTACGACATGGACGGTCAATGCTGCCCTTTTTGCGACTTGGACGGTTGATACTGCCCTTTTAGCGACTTGGACGGTCGGTGCTGCCCTTTTTGCGACGTGGACGGTCGGTGCTGCCCTTTTTGCGACTTGGACGGTCGGTGCTGCCCTTTTTGCGACTTGGACGGTCGGTGCTGCCCTTTTTGCGACTTGGACGGTCGGTGCTGCCATTTTAACGACTTGGACGGTCGGTGCTGCCCTTTTTGCGACTTGGACGGTCGTTGCTGCCCTTTTAGCGACGTGGACGGTCGGTGCTGCCATTTTAGCGACGTGGACGGTCGGTGCTGCCATTTTAGCGACGTGGACGGTCGGTGCTGCCATTTTAGCGACGTGGACGGTCGGTGCTACCCTTTTTGCAACTTGGACAGTCGTTGCTGCCCTTTTAGCGATGTGGACGGTCGGTGCTGCCATTTTAGTGACGTGGATGGTCGATTCTGGATTTGACTTGCCCCGCTTCTTGCGGCGTCAGGGATGAAGTTGACTTGTTTCCGAGGTGGAATTTGATTCTGCCAGGGAGGTCATGGGTTGTTTTGCTGATTTGATGTGATTTGGATTGACATCAGCACCACTACACTGGAATATGGTACCATACACTGGAATATGGTACCATGAGCGAATCATCATCTGTCTTTGAGAGGATTTAGGGATTGTTTTATTTTTGTTTGGCATCTGCATTGCTGCACTGGAATAATGCCAGGAGCAACTCATCATTTGCCCCGAGAGGATTTGGGAATTGATGGCTTAGGAGGAAGGTTTAGATCCCTATCACCTAAGCCTTTTCAATTTTATGGGTCGTAAGGGTCCCATAAAAGCATTTTCTCCCTACGAGTCGAAAGGATCTTATAGGTGTATTTTCTCCTTAGGAGTCGTGGGGACTCCTAAGTGTGTTGCTCCTTTGTGAGTCGTAAGGATCTCATGCGGGAATTTTCTCCTCTCAAAGTCGAGAGGACTTTGAGAGTGCATTTCATCTCCTTTTCACGAGTTTGCGCCCTTTCGGGTTTTCACAAACTCGCCGGCAGTCCTGCTGTTTTTACTCACGGAGCCCCTTTCGGGTTTTCATCTGTGCCCGTTTGCTTGTGGACATACCGTTTTTTTAGAGCTGGTGGGACTTTAAAAGTAGTCTCACCGGCAGGGCTTGGGAGAGATTGGGACTGTTTTACACCCGTGGATTGTATACGGTTTTGCAGGATGTATGATCCAGACCGTAGGGCCGGAAAAATTTCCGGATTTTGTCGGCGTCTGCATCGTTGCACTGGAATATGGTACCGGGAGCGACTCATCATTCGCCGTTGGGGTATGGGATTTGGAATTTGGTTGGCGTCTGCATCGCTGCACCGGAATATGGTACCAGGAGCGACTCATCATTCGCCATTTGGGGATTGGGGAGCGATGGCTTAGGAGACAGGTTTAGATCCCTATCGCCTAAGGTTTTTCAATTTTATGGGCCATGAGGGTCCCATAAAAGCATTTTCTCCCTACGAGTCGTAAGGATCCCACAGGTGTATTTTCTCTTTAGGAGTAGTGAGGACTCCTAAATGTGTTTTTCCTTTATGAGTCGTAAGGATCCCACAAAGGTTTGTTCTCCTCATGTATCATGAGGACACATGAGTGGGACTTCTCAATGGAGCATAATTCCAAAGGCGGAGACCAGCCGCGTAACTGGTGATTGTGGTGGGGCATGGGTATGACGAGAATTATTTGAGCCCGTGGATTGTATACGGCAGTCAATTTGGGGACTGGCCGTAGGGCTGGGAGAATTTTGAGAAATTGGATTTTGGTTGGCGTCTGCATCGCTGCACTGGAATATGGTACCAGGAGCGACTCATCATTCACCGTTTGGGGACTTGCAATTTGAATCTTGTTTGGCATCAGTATTGCTGCACTGGAATAATGCCAGGAGCAACTCATCATTTGCCTCGGAAGGACTTGGGATTTGGGTTTTTGGTTGGCATCAGCACCGCTAACACTGAAACGTAAGGCCAGGAGCGACTCATCATTTGCCGTTTGGGGACTTGGAATTTGGATCTTGTTTGGCATCAGCATTGCTGCACTGGAATAATGCCAGGAGCAACTCATCATTTGCCTTGGGAGGACTTGGGATTTGGGTTTTTGGTCGGTATCAGCACCGCTAACACTGAAGCGAAATGCCAGGAGCGACTCATCATTTGCCGTTGCCCGTTGGGGAACGATGGCTTAGGAGACAGGTTTGGGTCCCTATCACCTAAGGCTTTTCAATTTTATGAGCCGTGAGGGTCTCATAAAAGCATTTTCTTACTACGAGTCGAGAGGATCTCGCAGGTGTATGTTCTCCTTAGGAATTATGAGGATTCATAAGTGTGTTGCTCTTTTGTGAGTCGTAAGGATCTCACGCAGGGGTTTTCTCCTCACAAGGTCGAGAGGACTTTGCGAGTGTATTCATCTCTTTTCACGAGTTTGCGCTCTTTCGGGTTTTCACAAACTCGCCGGTAGTCCTGCTGTTTTTACTCACGGAGCCCTTTCGGGTTTTCATCCGTGCCCGTTTTGCTTGTAGACATACCTTTTTTCTTTTTTTCTTTTTTTTCCTTTATTATTTTTTTCTTTTTTTTGGCCGCTGGTGGGACTTTAAAAGTAGTTTCACCGGCAGGATTTGGGAGAGATAAGGGTCATTTACGCCCGTGGATTGTATACGGTTTTGCAGGATGTATGATCCAGACCGTTGGGCTGATGTGCTCAATTCGCCTACGACTTGGAGCATTCACGTGTAGTATTTCTTGAGATATCGGCCATTGATGGGTGGTATGGGCCTTTCTCCCTCGGCACTTATTAGTTGGTAGGATCCTCCGTCGAACACTTTCTCGATGACGTATGGTCCTTCCCAGCTTGGCTCGAATTTTCCCTTGGCATGTCGATTGGGGATGATCGGTCTTTTAAGGACCAACACCAATTCACCTTTCTTGAAAGCGCGGAGACGGGTTATCTTGTCATAGGCCCATGACATTTGGACTCGGTATAGCTCCAGATTTTGCTGCACCGCGAGCCTCTTTTTTTCAAGGGCATCGAGCTCTTCAAGTCGAAGGAGCACGTTTTCCTCCTCCGTCAACTCGTGCTGAACGACCATTCTTAAGCTTGGAACTTCGACTTCGAGGGGGAGGACCGCCTCCACTCCGAAGAGCAATGAGTATGGAGTGGACTGAGTTAGAGTACGGTGCGTGGTACGATATGCCCACAACGCCTCGTGGAGTTTGAGATTCCAGTCTCTCTTGTTGGCTGAAGCATTTTTCCTCAGGAGCTTGCATAGAGTCGTATTGAAGGCTTCGGCTAGCACATTAGCTCTTGGATTATAGATGGAGGAATATCTCCAGTCTATCTTGTGCTGAGTAGCGAACCTTGAGACATTGAAGCTCTTGAAAGAAGGCCCGTTGTCAGAAATGATTCTTCTTGGTGTACCGAAGCGGTATAGAATATTATGCTGGAAGAATGTCAGAATATCTTTTGTCTTGACTTCTTTTAGTGGGACAGCTTCAGCCCATCTGGAGAAGTAGTCTGTCGCGACCAGTATGAACCGGTGGCCTTTGGATGACGGAGGATCAATTGGGCCAACAATATCGGTGCCCCAGACTTCGAAGGGCTACGACGCTACCGTAGGATGCAACGGATTGGGATGCTTGTGAATGAAATCACCAAGGATTTGGCAGATCTGACATTTCTTTGCATGCTCTCCGCAATCCCGTATCATGGTGGGCCAGTAATACCCAAGCCGTTTGATTTGAAGTCGCATCTTGGGGCCGGATTGGTGAGCACCGCAAACGCCCGAGTGAACATCTTTCATGACCTTTTGGGCTTCGGCCAATGACAGACACCTGAGCCAGAGTTGGTCATATGACCTGCGGTATAACGTGTCATTTACAAACATGTATCGGAGAGCTCTTTTCTTTAGCTGAATCCTCGCAGATTTTTTTCCGGGCAGCTTGTCGTATCGGAGGTACTCTATGAAGGGTTCTCTCCAATCGGGCTCGTCTTGGATGATCGAAGCTTCTTCGGCAGGGCTGCTCTTCTGTTCCGCGCTTTTCTCTTCTCATAGAGAGACTGGGGGTAGAATTTGTCGGCTCCTGACTGTGATCAGAATTTCGTCCATGTCAGGATCAGCCAGCTCCTTGGCTAAGCGAGCGAGTATGTCAGCCTTTCCATTCAACGCTCTAGAGACTCTTATTAGTTCAATGTGAGTGAACTATTTCATGAGTTCCACCGCTCGGCCTCTGTACCGAGCTAACTCGGGTTTGTATATCTTATAGTCGCCGCTTACTTGGTTGACGACAAGCTGGGAGTCACCGTAAACCCATAGCCGAAGGATTTCCATTTCTACGGCGAGTTCCAAACCAGCTATCAGGGCTTCATACTCAGCTTCCTTGTTTGTTCGAGGCTCAGTGAGAGCGAAAGAATGCCGTAGGGTTCCCATTGATGGTGTGATGAACACCAATCCTATCTCTGCTTTTATCTCCGGGACACTTGATTTACTGGAGGTCCTTATTGATGAGGCTCCATCGAAGTAGAGCTCCCAACATGGCCCATCTTCCTCGAGGTGCAGCACTTGGTCGTCGGGTAACTCACAATTTAGCGGCGACCCTTCTGGTATAGGATGAGCGGCAAGGAAGTCTGCAAGAGCTTACCCTTTCACTGCTTTCTGAGGAGTGTAAACTATGTCAAACTCAAGTAGCATGATAGCCCATCTTGCCATTCTGCCGGCTAGGCTCGCTCTGGTCATCAAGTGTTTGAGCGGGTCGACCTTGGAGATCAGCATAACCCGATGAGCGAGCAGATAGTGCCTCAGCTTCTTCACAACAAATATCAGAGGCAGGCATTGCTTTTCGATTGGGGAATAGTTGTATTCCGCCCCGACTAGAGTTCGACTGAGGTAGTAGAGGGCATTTTTTTCCCTCCTCGTTATTCTGGGCAAAGAGCGCACCGAGTGACTCATCTAGCGCGGCAGTGTAGAGAATCAGCGGTTTATTTGGAATGGGAGCGGCCAGCACTGGAGGGTGCAACAAGTATTGTTTGATGCTTTCGAACGCTGCTTGACATTCGGCATCCCAGATAAAAGGAGCTCCTTTCTTCATGAGCTTTGAGAAGGGCCTACATCTCTCCGATAAATTTGAGATAAACCTCCGTATATAAGCAAGCTTGCCTTGAAAAGATCTTAGCTGCGTCAGACTCTTCGGAGGGGTCATTTCCATGATGGCCTTTATCTTGGATGGGTCAACTTCTGTAACACCCGAGTTCATTTATACCAATTCCAGTTTCAGTATTTTACTTATCTATGGTCTATTCCTAATTTAGCATGTTTGAGTGCGAATAGTATTTTACATGTTACTGGGCATTCGACCCGACCCGCTTGCTTGAACCTGTTTGACTCTTATTATAGATTGCCTTGACTTGTAGCATGGACCGGTGCACCTCATAATTTAGTATACTGGTATTTTATCCTATATCGCATCTTTTGCATACAACAGTTTAAATTATGTAAAATAGATTAAAATTGCTTTTCATGGCCTGCTTGATACCTCTAACCTTGTGCTAGCGTCCTTGCATCGTGTTCTTTATATAGATTAAAAGATCTAGTAAAAAAGTAAATTACTTCTTTTTTTATTCATATTATCATTTTTTATTGAAAATCTTTGATCTTGTTCTTAGATCATTGATCTTTTTAGAAGAACTTCTTCTTTTTTCTTCTTCAAAAGTTTACCTTTTCTTTTCTTCGAGTTCTTCTCAAAGTTTTAGAGGAGTTTTTTTTTATCTTTTTCTCTGTATGTCTGTGTTTTAGAGTTGGAGTCTAGGGTCCTTTATATAATGCCAATTGATTTGTTAAATCAGTTAAAGAGAATTTTCTCTGAGTGATTTAGGGATGTTTCCCCACCGTTGGATCTTTGATCCCAGGGTTTCTGTTTTACAGAAGGTAATCTTTTTGTTTTTGACAAAATTAGAAAGATCTTTCCAAGATTTTATTGTTTAATTCTGGCACAGTTGGCGCAGGCGCACCTGCGCTTGACACGTGTCGCAGAGCGCAGCGCAACTGCGCTGACACGTGTCGCGCAGCGCAGAGCGTAAGTCAGCTGAAGTGTTGCTTCCTTTATTAAAATTTGAATTTTAAACAGAGCTTTGCTCTGATTGGGTGCGCTGCCTGATTTGTATGTCAAAAATATTTCTAAACCGCAATCAAGAACAGCGTCGCTTGTAGCTAGTCGGTGAGTACGGGTCGGTCCACAGGGATTTTGTGAATTTTCTAATCGCTCTAACGAGTTAATTCCGATGGGAGCCGGATTGATTATTAAATCTAAAAACTAAATTAATCTATATCTAAATCTTGCTAGGGTTAGGTCTAGGTTAAGTTTGGAAAGTCTATAAATCTCACCGCTTTCTATACCCATATGAAGATCTAATTAGGTGTTATGGTAATTATTAATAAAAGGGATTAGAATCATCGGGAAGATGTTTTCTTCCTCTAGTTTCTTGTTCTTCCTTTATCAATTCTTACCCTAACATCCATGGAAAACATCACAACTGGGCCTTTATACTACGGTATCACCGCTACCTCGAGGGATAGGGTGCCGTAGGGAGCGGTATGTGCATGTATGCATGGAGTCCTATGAAAATATATGATGGGCAAGAAAGGGGATGAGAGATATTCGTCTCTCAAACCTTCCCCAGATCTAACCCTAACAAGCGAGGAGACTACTCGCTCATTAGGGAATTTAAAAACATTTATCTAGGGCAGAGAATAAAAGATTAACTAGGGCAAGGAATTAAATTTATCTAGGGCAAGAATAGAAAATTAACCTAGGGCAGAAAATAAAGAACTTACAAAAAATGATGCTCTCCAAAAGAATGCTGAAATTTATTAATGAAGGGAGGCATAGGGAGGCATCCACATTCCTAACCATTTTGTTTGTTGCTGAAATATAAGCTTCCAACGACTGTTCCAAACTAGACATGAGTTGTGAAGGGGTTTCGGTAAAAGATTCGAAACTGTTTGGATACGTGAAACTCCCTAATGGCTATGTAGAAGCAATGTCTAGTGACGGTGGGAAAGTCGGGTAGGACTGGTAGGAAGTGGATGGTTGGACAGGAGTAGGATCAACATGTGGATAAAAAGGTGGATGGACTTGTTGATTCCTAGAACTAGATGAGTGGAGAGGGGTGAAAGATCAGCTACGAGATTGAGCAATATGCTCAGCAATGGACATCGGTCTAGAGGTTACAACAGGACTAGAAAAAGTGGTATCAACGTACGAAGGTGGTGAAGGTTGACATGGTTGACACAAAGTGGGTTGCAATGTCGAACTGTTTCTCCTAGACGCTTATATTTGATCTTTCAAAGAAATTTTGGGCACGGAGGGATCTTCCTTAAATCGACCGAAACAATTGACGTACGAAGCAAAGTTAGGTTCGGGATACCAAAGTTCGGCAAGAGATTTATGATGTGGGGTACCCATGATAGAAGAAAGAAAAGAGAAAGAAGATTGGGGTGCACGGATTTCTTAGCGACAAAAGTTGCAAGTCTTTTTATAAAAAATTTCCTTTTTTTATTTGTAACCTTTTGCAAAAAAGATTTTCGATAAAGGGCTTAGACACAAATGCAATCAACCAGAAATGCACAATCAGGCCTAGATCTAGGGTCATCTAGGTCAGCTAGACAGCTCCTACCTGTTCCAAAGGGCTAGAAATAGGACCTCAAACCGCCTCTTCACCGCCAATTGCGGCCAGGTAAGTGCCAGGTGAGTGGGAGGCTCCCCGCTACAAGTAGCGGTCCTAATTAAGTAACCACTTGCATTAGACACACTTGCCTAGACACCGCAAAGTCAGGTTAGGATTTAACGGCCGATGCCTATAACTAGTCCTCTGTCCTATTGAGCTCGAAGTCCTTAGGGCTGAGTCTAGTATTTTTTAATTAAAGATTAGTCAATGCAAATGCTTTATGTGATTTCTGGGGTCCTGAGAAGGGTGATGAAATCCCCACCCAATCTGAATTGGTCAAAAGCCCTTAAAGTCCGATTAAAGATATGCAAAACAGTAAATCACTTGTAATCAAATCTTTTTTTTTATTTTTATGCGCGGCACAAAGAATCCTGCACAAGATTTGTTATTTGGAAAGGAAAAGATTTTTGAGCGCAAAGAATTCCTGCAGAAGATTTGACTAAAGATATATGGGGATTGGCAGAAGAGGGAAAAGGGGAGCAAACAGTGCAAAACACGCGCGCTGACGTGGCAAATGGACCGCGGAACCTCGGCGGGAGCGCGCTTGCGAGGCGGAAGGGCGGCGGATTTGAAGCTTCAGGTCTCTGAAAAAATTGTGCTGCTCTGTTGTTCCAATCCCTTTCTGTTCTGATCTACCTTTTTCTGTTTCGAACTCTGGATTTTTCCAGATCCGTCGATCCTGCAAGATTCACAAAAAATACCCTTTCCAAAAAATAACAGATGATATATTTTTATATTTTTTATATTTTTCAGTTTGTATGATTTTTTTAATTAAGATTAACCCCAAATTGCAAAAACGAAATAACACGCCATCCCCGGCAACAGCGCCATTTGATTTGTATGTCAAAAATATTTCTAAACCGCAATCAAGAACGGCGTTGCGTCGCTTGTAGCTAGCCGGTGAGTACGGGTCGGTCCACAGGGATTTTGTGAATTTTCTAATCGCTCTAACGAGTTAATTCCGATGGGAGCCGGATTGATTATTAAATCTAAAAACTAAATTAATCTATATCTAAGTCTTGCTAGGGTTAGGTCTAGGTTAAGTTTGGAAAGTCTATAAATCTCACCGCTTTCTATACCCATATGAAGATCTAATTAGGTGTTATGGTAATTATTAATAAAAGGGATTAGAATCATCGGGAAGATGTTTTCTTCCTCTAGTTTCTTGTCCTTCCTTTATCAATCCTTACCCTAACCTCCATGGAAAATATCACAACCGGGCCTCAATACTACGGTATCACCGCTACCTCGAGGGATAGGGTGCCATAGGGAGCAGTATGTGCATGTATGCATGGAGTCCTATGAAAATATATGATGGGCAACAAAGGGGATGAGAGATTTTCGTCTCTCAAATCTTCCCCAGATCTAACCCTAACAAGCGAGGAGACTACTCGCTCATTAGGGAATTTAAAAACATTTATCTAGGGCAGAGAATAAAAGATTAACTAGGGCAGGGAATTAAATTTATCTAGGGCAAGAATAGAAAATTAACCTAGGGCAGAAAATAAAGAACTTACAAAAAATGATGCTCTCCAAAAGAATGCTGAAATTTATTAATGAAGGGAGGCATAGGGAGGCATCCACATTCCTAACCATTTTGTTTGTTGCTGAAATATAAGCTTCCAATAACTAGGGCAGGGAATTAAATTTATCTAGGGCAAGAATAGAAAATTAACCTAGGGCAGAAAATAAAGAACTTACAAAAAATGAAGCTCTCCAAAAGAATGCTGAAATTTATTAATGAAGGGAGGCATAGGGAGGCATCCACATTTCTAACCATTTTGTTTGTTGCTGAAATATAAGCTTCCAACGACTGTTCCAAACTAGACATGGGTTGTAGAGAGGTTTCGGTAAAAGATTCGAAACTGTTTGGATACGTGAAACTCCCTAATGGCTGTGTAGAAGCAATGTCCAGTGACGGTGGGAAAGTCGGATAGGACTGGTAGGAAGTGGATGGTTGGACAGGAGTAGGATCAACATGTGGATAAAAAGGTGGATGGACTTGTTGATTCCTAGAACTAGATGAGTGGAGAGGGGTGAAAGATCGGCTACGAGATTGAGCAATATGCTCAGCAATGGACATCGGTCTAGGGGTTACAACAGGACTAGAAAAAGTGGTATTAATGTACGAAGGTGGTGAAGGTTGACATGGTTGACACAAAGTGGGTTGTAATGTCGAACTGTTTCTCCTAGACGCTTCTATTTGATCTTTCAAAGAAATTTTGGGCACGGAGGGATCTTCCTTAAATCGACCGAAATAATTGATGTACGAAGCAAAGTTAGGTTCGTGATACCAAAGTTCGATAAGAGATTTATGATGTGGGGTACCCATGATAGAAGAAAGAAAAGAGAAAGAAGATTGGGGTGCACGGATTTCTTAGCGACAAAAGTTGCAAGTCTTTTTATAAAAAAATTCCTTTTTTTTATTTGTAACCTTTTGCAAAAAAGATTTTCGATAAAGGGCTTAGACACAAATGCAATCAACCAGAAATGCACAATCAGGCCTAGATCTAGGGTCACCTAGGTCAGCTAGACAGCTCTTAACTGTTCCAAAGGGCTAGAAATAGGACCTCAAACCGCCTCTTCACCGCCAATTGCGGCCAGGTAAATGCCAGGTGAGTGGGAGGCTCCCCGCTACAAGTAGCGGTCCTAATTAAGTAACCACTTGCCTTAGACACACTTGCCTAGACACCGCAAAGTCAGGTTAGGATTTAACGGCCGATGCCTATAACTAGTCCTTTCTCCTATTGCGCTCGAAGTCCTTAGGGCTGAGTCTAGTATTTTTTAATTAAAAATTGGTCAATGCAAATGCTTTATGTGATTTCTGGGGTCCTGGAAAGGGTGATGAAATCCCCACCCAATCTGAATTGGTCAAAAGCCCTTTAAAGTCCGATTAAAGAAATGCAAAACAGTAAATCACTTGTAATCAAATCTTTTTTTTATTTTTATGCGTGGCGCAAAGAATCCTGCACAAGATTTGTTATTTGGAAAGGAAAAGATTTTTGAGCGCAAAGAATTCCTGCAGAAGATTTGACAAAAGATATATGGGGATTGGCAGAAGAGGGAAAAGGGGAGCAAACAGTGCAAAACACGCGCGCTGACGTGGCAAATGGACCGCGGAACCTCGGCGGGAGCGCGCTTGCGCGGCAGAAGGGCGGCGGATTTGAAGCTTCAGGTCTCTGAAAAAATTGTGCTGCTCTGTTGTTCCAATCCCTTTCTGTTCTGATCTACCTTTTTCTGTTTCGAACTCTGGATTTTTCCAGATCCGTCGATCCTGCAAAGATTCATAAAAAATACCCTTTCCAAAAAATAACAGATGATATATTTTTATATTTTTTTTTTATTTTTCAGTTTGTATGATTTTTTTAATTAAGATTAACCCGAAATTGCAAAAACGAAATAACACGCCATCCCCGGCAACGGCGCCATTTGATTTGTATGTCAAAAATATTTCTAAACCGCAATCAAGAACGGTGTCGCTTGTAGCTAGCCGGTGAGTACGGGTCGGTCCACATTGTGAATTTCCTAATCGCTCTAACGAGTTAATTCCGATAGGAGCCGGATTGATTATTAAATCTAAAAAGTAAATTAATCTATATCTAAGTCTTGCTAGGGTTAGGTCTAGGTTAAGTTTGGAAAGTCTATAAATCTCACCGCTTTCTATACCCATATGAAGATCTAATTAGGTGTTATGGTAATTATTAATAAAAGGGATTAGAATCATCGGGAAGATGTTTTCTTCCTCTAGTTTCTTGTCCTTCCTTTATCAATCCTTACCCTACCTCCATGGAAAACATCACAACCGGGCCTTTATACTACGGTATCACCGCTACCTCGAGGGATAGGGTACCGTAGGGAGCGGTATGTGCATGTATGCATGGAGTCCTATGAAAATATATGATGGACAAGAAAGGGGATGAGAGATCTTCGTCTCTCAAACCTTCCCCAGATCTAACCCTAACAAGCGAGGAGACTACTCGCTCGTTAGGGAATTTAAAAACATTTATCTAGGGCAGAGAAAAAGTTTAACTAGGGCAAGGAATTAAATTTATCTAGGGAAAGAATAGAAAATTAACCTAGGGCAGAAAATAAAGAACTTACAAAAAATGATGCTCTCCAAAAGAATGCTGAAATTTATTAATGAAGGGAGGCATAGGGAGGCATAGCTAATACAATGATTTAGAGTTCCTATTTATAGAGGATAGGAAACCCTAGGTTACAATTGATTCGCACGTCTGCTTTTACAAAAATGCCCTCTAAGAAAAGACCCAGTCAAAGATCCGCGCCGCCTCTGCATTATGTTAAATTTTCTCGAACTCCGTGTTCTAGACGGCCGCGGAACCGCGGCCCGAGGCCTGGTTTGGCCGCGGTTCCGCGGCCAAAAGAAAGAATTGGGCTCTGCAACTTCTGGGCTGGGTTCTTATCATCTTGGGCTACTTAATGCTTTAGTTCTTTTCTCAAATTAGCTTCTGGTTTTCTTCCAGATTTTCCAGTAAATACTCGTAGTGAACTTTAACCTTTCGCTTTGAGTCGACGTCTTGAATCTTGCTTTGTGAACTGATCCTTGATCAAGAGTCTTCTGTTTATTGGTTAAAGTCTCACTTTTGCATCATCTTTTATCTTTTTCACTGTTTTAGATCCAAGAACCTGCAACCTGTAATATGTAGCAGACATGCGTCAAAAGCACCTGTTTATTTATAAAACGAATAAGAATGGAGAATATAATAATGCAATATTATGGTATGAACACTGCCTTGGGCGCTGCGCTCCTTGCGTTGGCGTGTCTGATTTTGACACGTGGCGCTCTGCGCGCAGCACAAGGGATCTGAAGCGTTGCTTCACCTTTTGAATTTGAAATTCAAACAGAGCTTTGCTTTGATTGGGGAAAACACCGTCGAAAGTTGATTGCTGCACAGAAAAAAAAACATCATTTCAGTATAGACAATCGATATGTATATTGATTGAGTTCGCATGAACGTTTAACCCGAAATATGGGAGGAGAGAAAGGTCCCACCGGGCGTGCCAGAATCTGTAGGGTGTTTTTCGTTACCCCATTGAGATGGGAATACGCGCGCGCTTGTCAGGCGCATTACAGATTCCCCCTGCCTAGGGTAAGCCGGGGTTTAATGATTGTGGGGATCCGAATCTCCGGCAGCCGCGGACTAAGCTGCCGTTAATTACCCATCGCCTTTGGAGCGAGGGAACCTACGATTGACGGGTTAAACTGGTCATGCGAACTTAATGTGCAGTGTTGTGTTTTGAAGGGGTTTTGGATATATCGGGGTCCCCGCAGAGTTTTTACGGGGGTCCCGCTACCCGGATAGCGGGCTGGGGGTCAAGGGGGCTAGCAGCCCCCTTGCGGGGTGCAGGGCAGCGCCCCGGCCCAAATTTTTTTTTAGAGGGACGGTGTTGTGGAGTATGTGAGTATCTACATATATACATATATATAAAAAAAGGGAAAAGCGCCCAAAGGATGCGTGGGGTTAGCGCCTTGAGCGCTGTACGCTTAGGCGCTAACGCGCCACGTGTCGGCACGTGGGCGCTTTGCGCTTGAGCGCAAGGTGCTTAAGCGCAAGCGCGCCACGTGTCGGCACGTGGGCGCTTCGCGCTGGAGCGCAGGCGCGCCACGTGTCGGCACGTAGGCGCTTCGCGCTTGAGCGCTGGGCGCTCGAGCGCTGGGCGCCACGTGTCGGCACATGGGCGCTTGGCGCTTGAGCGCTGGGCGCTTGAGCGCTTGGGCGCCGGCGAGAAAAAGAGGCTTTTAGCCCCAGAAATTCTCGAAAGAGAAATCAGAGTGGAGTTAAACTCCTAAGATGTTTTGGGGTTGATGAAAGGGGTTCTTCTTCTTTCTCCTCTAGTTGCTGGATCTTGAAGATCAAGAGATATGAGATTTTAAAAATCTCTTCTTTTTGAGATCTAATGGAAAATCTGAGTTCCCCTTTATGGGTTTTGTGGTGAAAAACTATTTAGTTTTGTAAAATGAAGAGTAAAACTCTTGATTTAATTCAAAAGAAAGAAGAAGGTTTTGGAACCTTGAGGAAGAAGAAAAGATCTCAGATCTCAATTTTTTTGGAGAGAGAAAAAAAGTTGTCAGATATTTTCATTATCGTTACCTTTATAGGCTATACACTTTACACATAGCCCCTTAGGCTTCACAAAATGGAATTTTGCTTATCCCATGGCTCATGTGCCATTTCTTTTTGCACATAAGCCATGGGCTTTACAAAAATTTGGATTTATGCCTATTTTTCTTACATTTATCCATAAAATAAAATAAAAGAAATACAACAAAATTATTTATTACAAAATTTTTATCTTGGCATGGGGGGAGGCCGGCCATTTCACGTTCGGGCTCGACCCGGACATGGGTCCACTGGATCTGGGCTTGGGCCCACTTGGCTTGGGGTTGACTTTGATTTTGACTTGGTTAACCGGGGTGTAAATTTTTACCCCAACACGACCCTCGTCGCCTCGTCGCCGCCTCCACTCTCGCTTCAGCCTCCCGTCGCCAACACCCCCGCCTCCACCTCCTCACCTTCATTCACACAGCCTCCACCACCGACGCCTCAACCCATCCTTGAACCCATCTCGCCAGCTCTCCTCCACCCTCGCCGTCGTCGACTCTCCCCATCACCAGCACCGCCTCGATCTCCTCGTCCTCTCTCATCCTCCTCGCCCACATCACCTTCTCTCCTTTCTCGACCAACCCTGCAAACCTTTCCCGAACCGTAAACCTAACCCACGCCCGACGCCCTAGTCTCGCGTGCATCTCGTCGCCATCGCCGACGTTGCTTCGCCGTCGTGTTCTCCATCTTCTTTTCTCCCCTCTCTCCTCCTTCCCGAGCTCTCTCTCCCCTGCACAGAACCCTGCAACTCTCAGACCCTCGACAACCCTAACAACCCTCACCTGCACCTCTTCCGTCGACGTCGCTCCACCGCCGACGACCCCACTTCGTCGTCGCCTCTGACCTCACATCCATCACCCACAGCCTCGACTTCAAGAAACCCGTCGGACGTTGCGTTTACACCCGTCACGTGATCCAATCAGGCAAGTTAATCTTGCTACATGCTATTTAAATTATTTTGTACCTATTTAAATATAGATTATACCTGTAGCGTAAATCTTATACCACATGCTGTACTTAATCACATTTCGATGTTCCATTTGCATTCGCTTATATCATTTTTAGATCTAGATCATGAAAATAATATTGTTACATAGTAGATTACATTATAAGGCATCCATACCAATATTTATATCACGTACTGCTTAGTTGTATAACCCACATTACCATTTGATAGTTCTTTATAATGTTTCGGATACCATTTTTGCACTCATCTCTTTTAAGAATATAGATAATTGCATCCTTAGATTATATTAGTGCATTATAATGTGATATTAATATTCCATGTTTAATAAAGTGCATTTTAATTAATAGTGGAACTATAACCTTAACCCAAATCGATAACTGTGCATCCATATGTTTTAATCTGTACCTATTTGCATACCACATCACAATATTCCATTTTATTGTTCTATTGGTACCCCATACTTGTTTTGTATACCCATGCTTAGTATAGTGTGATTTTGAGCACCCACGTGACATTTGAGCACCCCTGACATGACTTGATACACTATTACTTGATACGACTTGATATCGTGCACTTCTTGACATGATTGGATTTATATACACTATCTGACTTGACCTGATGTACTATAGCTTGACCTGTTACCCGATCTTGTTACTAATGCCAACAACCTTGACATGTTGCCCTACGAACATTTCCTGTTGTCTATTCAGACAAACCTGTACCTACTTGATCCTGTGTTGGCATTAGCTCCAGATTTATTAATACCTGACTTGAACACATAACTTGGGGATATGGGGAAATCAATGATGAAACCTGACTTGTAACTCGACAGTTCGATATCTTTACTGATCAGTCTTACGGTCTAGGCCAGCCCCGGGGTGATGCTGCTAACATCACTCATCATTATCTACTACCCTTTACTGCCTTGCGGCACGTCTCGGATTCAGCCCGAGAGTCTTAGACCGTGATCCCGGGCATGCATGGGATACTATTGAGTTACATCGATGATTCATCAAATTGATTTCAAAGACTTGAGAGTAGTTAACCCAGTAGACCAGTTTAGAATACTCACTGCACATCACCTGTGCCTTACCCTTCACTGTCACTTTTATATTACTGTTATACCTGTTTTACTGTTCATACACATACCTGTATGTCTTGCTACCCCTGTTTAGTTTATTGCTTGATATTATGACGCACAGACGTCTGGGTTTTGCATGGCCCAGATCCTCTATCTTTGTTGCAGACTGATCAGGAGTACTGCCGCTATAGACCGAGCAGTGAGGATCCTGTTGGTATCCAGATTTACTTTCGAGGTGTCTAGTTTATTGGATCTTTTGCTTCCGCATATTATATTATTTCTTGACTCATTTATTCTAGCTCATGGACATGTATTAGATAGTTTAGTTTACTTTACAATTCTTGATATCTGTACGGCCGGAATATGACTGTGGAAGGATATTTCCTATCCACAGGTAGCATGGTTGGCTATGTCACGTACCTATCTTAGCGTACTCTGGGAAGCGGGGTGTGACATGGTTTCTTTGGTATCAGAGCCATAGGATATAGGTTAATCAGGTTTGATTCTTTTGTAGTTGGGTATTGGACCCAATACACGAATCATAATACTCGTGATTAGGAACATGTCCTGCCACATTGTTATCGTGATTCTTGAATCATATCTTTCTCTTGACCCTTGTCTTAACGATATGCAAACCACTTTGCATCTCGACTTGAAACCTTTTGGTTCCCTATTGTTTCTCCCTGTTCTTTGATTCTGATACTAGGATTTGGGCGACTTGAGTGGAATTATGTAATTGTACCCATGAACTGCAGCATGGTTACAATGTGGTACTCTATTTAAGTAACTTAGAGTCCTGGTCTTGATTCACTTCTTTGTTCCATGGTCGTTATATTGCCTTGCTTCCGTTGCTTTCCAGTTCATGTTTTATCGCAAGCTTGAATCCTGTTTACCGTGCTCATCTTCTTCGGTGTTTGGCTTCAGGTGAAATCGTTTCAGGTATCCTACTTGTTCATGTCCTTCCCGCATTAGAATTACCCAATTCTGGTGCATCCTTTTGTTTTGTTGTTGTCTTGGGAATGGATTTTCTCGGCACTTTCCATGCTCACATTGATTGTAGGGCAAAGAAAGTGATTTTCCAGATTCTCGGACATCCAGAGTTTATCTTTACTGGAGGAAGCAGTTCTGTCGGGCCAGTCGAGTTTAGGGCTAGACCGACAACTAGTGTTCTTTCGTTGATGGAGGCTGATAAAGATGAAGCGCCAGCTGTTGTTCAAGATTTCATGGACGTGTTCGAGGACATATCAGGTTTACCGCTGAAGCGAGACGTGGAGTTCGTGATTGATCTTGTTCCTGGTGCAGCGCCAGTCTCTAAAGCGTACTATCCAATGGCACCAGTGGAGTTAGAAGAAGTCAAGAAGCAGGTTACTGAATTACTTGAGAAGGGTTGGATTCGCAGCAGTAACTCACCTTGGGGAGCTCCTGTTCTTCTAGTTAAGAAGAAAGATGGCACAAGGAGGATGTGCATCGATTATTGAGAATTAAACCGGGTGACTATTAAGAACCAGTACCCGATCCTTCGCATTGGCGAATTGTTCGAGCAGCTTAGTGGCGCGAGGGTATTCTCGAAGCTGGATTTGCAAGTCGGATATCATCAGGTCTGAGTTAAATCGGAAGATATTTGCAAGACTGCGTTCCGAACTCGGTATGGCCATTACGAGTATTTAGTGATGCCCTTTGGAGTAACGAATGCACCGGCGATAATTTGGACTTGATGAGCCGAATTTTTACACCATTCTTGGACCAGTTTATGGTGGTGTTCGTTGATGATATTCTGGTTTACTCGAGGAGTATAGAAGAGCATGCAGAACACTTGAAGATCGCACTGCAGACATTGAGTCAAGAAAGATTGTATGCAAGGATGAGTAAGTGCGAGTTTTGGCTTGAAGAAATGAAATTTTAGGGCATGTCGTGTCCGGAGATGGAATCGCCGTTGATCCTGAAAAGATTACAGCAGTTCGAGATTGGCCGATTCCGAAGAACGTTGCAGAGATCAGAAGTTTTCTTGGACTTGCAGGATACTACAGAAGGTTCGTGGAGAATTTTGCTCGTTTGGCTGAGCCTTTGACCAAGCTTACGCGCAAGGAAGTACCATTTGTGTGGACGGAGAAGTGTGCGCCAGTTTTTGAGGCGTTGAAGCAGAGACTGATAACCGCTCCTATTTTGACCGTACCAGACAGTTCCGAAGGATTGGTAATTCACAGCGATGCATCCGGAAAAAGAATTGGGATGTGTTTAGATGTAACATGGGAAGGTTGTAGCTTACGCATTGAGACAGTTGAAGAACCCTGAGAAGAATTACCCAACTCATGACTTGGAGATAGCAGCTGTGATTTTCACTTTGAAGATTTGGAGACACTACTTATTGGGCGAAAGGGGTCGGGGTATTCACCGATCACAAAAGCCTGAAGTATGTGTTCACACAGAAGGAGCTTAATATGAGGCAGCGCAGATGGTTGGAGCTGATGGCCGACTACGATCTTGATCTTAAGTACCATCCGGGGAAAATTAATGTTGTGCCGGATGCACTTAGTCGGTTGCCAGCAATTCAGATGTTGACTGCACAGAAGGAAATTATTGAAGACTTTCGGAGATTTGATTTGGAGGTTGTGCTACCGCATTCTTCGGGACAGTTGATGCAGCTGCAAGTACATTCGTCGTTGATCAAGAATATTAAAGCAGCGCAGTCGCAGGACCCAAGATTGCAGAAGTTTCGAGAACAGGTTGAAGCTGGACTTCGAACGGTCTTGTTAATTCATGAAGATAGTTCGTTGCGATATGGTAACCGTTTGTGTGTGCCAAAGGGAGATATCCGTGAAGAACTTATGAAGGAGGCGCACAGTTCAGCATATTCCGTATATCCAGGAGGTAAGAAGATGTACCGTGATCCACGACAGCATTTTTGGTGAGAAGGCATGAAACGGGAGATTGCCCGCTTTGTAGCAAAGTGCTTGGTGTGTCAGCAAGTTAAGGCTGAATATCAAAGGGTTGCTGGTTTATTGCAACCACTTCCGATTTCTCAGTGGAAGTGGGAACATATAACCATGGATTTCGTGACGGCTCTACCGCGGAGTCCAAAAGGCAACAATGCAATTTGGGTGATTGTTGATCGTTTGACCAAGGCAGCTCATTTCATCTCATTTCGAGTTGGTCAATCAACGGAAGCTTTGGCAGAACGGTACATGCATGAGATTATAAGATTGCATGGTGTACCGGTGAGTATCGTGTCCGACCGTGACACCCGTTTCTTATCACACTTTTGGAGGAGCTTACAGGAAAGTTTGGGGACTCGATTGAAGCTCAGCACAACTTATCATTCTCAGACAGACGGCCAGTCGAAGAGAACGATCCAAACTCTCGAAGATATGTTGAAGAGCTTGCATGTTGGACTTCAAGGGTTCATGGGAGGATCACCTACATTTAGTGGAGTTTTCTTACTATAACAGTTTTCAGGCGGCTATTCAGATGGCTCCATTCGAAGCTTTATATGACCGCACGTGTCGTTCACCTGTTTTTGGGACGATGTTGGAGAACGAAGATTGCTGGCACCAGATTTGATCGTGCAAACAGTTGAGAAGGTTAACACTATCCGGAATCATATGAAAGCAGCACAAGACCGACAAAAGAGTTGGGCAGATACATCGAGAAGACCTTTAGAGTTCATGGTTGGTGATTTGGTGTTCTTGAAGATATCACCGACTAGAGAAATTATTCGTTTTGGAAGTCGAGGAAAGCTTAGTCCTCGATTCGTTGGACCTTTTGAGATTTTGGAGCGTATTGGAGAGGTAGCGTATCGATTGGCGTTACCGCAATATTTGGCGAATGTTCATGATGTGTTTCATGTATCTCAACTCCGTAAGTATGTTCAAGATGAAACACACGTGCTGGATCATTCGGAGCTGGCTGTAAGGCAGGATTTAACCTTTGAGGAACGGCCGACGTCGATTGTTGATCGAAGAGAAAAGGTTCTTAAGAACAAGGTTATCCTTCTCGTACTTGTTTCTCGGGGAAATCGCTCGCACGGAGAATCGACTTGGGAACGTGAAGACGAGATTCGACAGAAGTTTCCAGATTTCTTCTTATAGTTTCATGCTTGTTTATCTTTTCTTGTTCCTGGAATTTCGAGGACGAAATTCTTTTGTAGTTGGGTATAATGTAACACCCTAGTTCATTTATACCAATTCTAGTTCACATATTTCTTTATTTATGGTATTTTCCTGATTTACCGTGTTTTGGGTGCGAATAGTATGTTTGACATCTGTATTGGCATCCGACCCGACCGGCTTGCTTGAAACCTGTCTTGATTCATGTTTATGGTCTATCCTGACTTGTTATGTGGACTCGTGCACTTTCATTTTAATTTATACATTGCATACTCGCATTATATCTGGCATCTGCATCTTTTTAATATAACATTTAAAGTCACATAAAATATTTTAAAATACATTGCATGACCTGCATGATACCCCTAACCCTGTGGTAGTATCCGCGCATCTTGTTCCTGTCCCGTTCAGTGAAACGGACTTGTTTGGATGACTACGCGTACGTACGTGCCTCCGTTCTTGGGGGTATGTTTTTTCGTTACCCGGGTATCCAATTTTAGTCTTGGTCGACGCATATATTTTTCGTATTTTAAATCTGAATTTTTAGACCCGACCTGGACGTATTTTGGAGTAGATTTATATTTGCCAAAATATCAAATTTTATTAATATTATATTTAAAATAATTTTAACTACTTAACAAATTTAAATAACTAAAAATATTTTTTAAATTAAAATCCTAACACTAAACGACGAGTTTATCTCTCCTCTCGTTCTTTTCTCCCTCCTCTCGATCTCTCTCCTCTGCCTATCTCTCCCCCTCTCTATCTTTCTCTCTCCCTATCTCTCTCTCACCGTTTCTCTCTCTTTCCCTGCCTATCCCCTCCTCTCTCCCCCTTCCTATATCCTCTCTCTCTCTATACCTCTCTCTCTCTATACCTCTCTCTCTGCATCTATATATAATAATCTTATTCCTTTTCCTATTAATTAAACCCCATACACGTCTCTCCCTCCCTCCCTCTTCTTCTCAAATTTTTCCCGCCGCTCACGAGAACCCATGCCTGCAACCCTTGTTGCCTCGTCGCCGCCTCCACCCTAGCTTCAGCCCCTCGTCGCCAACACCCTCGCCTCCACCTCCTCACCGTCATTCACACAGCCTCCACCACCGATGCCTCAACCCATCCTCGAACCCATCTCGCCGGCTCTCCTCCACCCTCGCCGTCGTCGACTCTCCCCGTCACCAGCACCGCCTCGATCTCCTCAACCTCTCTCATCCTCCTCGCCCACCTCACTTTCTCTCCTTTCTCGACCAACCCTGCAAACCTTTCCCGAACCGTAAACCTAACCCACACCCGACGCCCTAGTCTCGCGTGCATCTCGTCGCCATCGCCGACGTTGCTTCGCTGTCGTGTTCTCCATCTTCTTTTCTCCCCCTCTCTCCTCCTTCCCGAGCTCTCTCTCCCCTGCACAGAACCCTGCAACTCTCAGACCCTCGACAACCCTAACAACCCTCACCTGCACCTCTTCTGTCGACGTCGCTCCACCGCCGGCGACCCTACTTCGTCGTCGCCTTTGACCTCACATCCATCACCCACAGCCCCGACTTCAAGAAACCCAGAACAACCTTCTTCTTCTACTTCTTCTTCTTCTTGGTTTTCTTGATTTCACGTTTTTCCGGTGATCGCCGGAGACCCGTTGCCGTCGTCACCCTCTCTGTCCTCGCTTGTGTTCTAAACCCCAGAGGCACCCTTTCTTCTTCTTCTTCTTTCTTCTTCATTTCTTTCTCTTTCTCTTTCTTGATCCGTATTTCCCGACGATCGCCGGAGCCGTGCCGCTGCCGATGATCCGAGCAACCCAGTGGACGTTCCCAGCCAGCGTGGTCACTCTCGTGCATTGCGTGGACCTGTTCCATACGAGCGAGCGTGCATCGAGACTTTTACCGACATCGCGTGCATCGAGATTTCATATGTGAGGGCTCAAACCTCATATGCAACGTGGATAAACAAACAAACACATGAGCTCAGATACCATGTAAAACTCGGTTTGGGCCCACAACATATCGGCCCACAAATTGATGCACATGGACTTTTAATATAGTGAGACTCCATCCAAAAGTGTCACGCCCCGCTTCCCAGAGTACGCAAGATTGGGCACGTGACATAGCCAACCATGCTACCTGTGGATAGGAAATATCCATCCACAGTCACATTACGGTTGTAGAGATATCAAGAACAAAATAATAAACTAATCTAATACATGTCCAAATCCATAATAACAAGAATCAATAAACAATAAGTGCGGAAGCAAATGATCCAATACAATAAATAAACAGTACGTCCCATAATGCGGGCTCACATCTGGAAATGAAATGAAATAAATAAACTAAGCCCTAAGGAACTCACAGTTCAGCCTGCTGGCTGAAGTGCTCCTGCTCGGTCGTCGATAGTGGTAAGGAATCTGGGCTATGCAAAACCCAGACGTCAGCGCGTCATGTCATCAAGTATATAATATAAACACGGTAATAAGCAATGCAGGTATGAACATGAAATAAGCAATATTATGAAACAACAGTGCAGGGTAATGTGCAATGGGTAACTAAACTGTTCTATCAGGTTTCTACTCTAAAGTCTTTGAAATCATTTGATGAATCGTCGATGTAACTCAATAGTATCCCGTGCGTGCCCGGGACCACGGTCAAGGTCCTCGGGGCTGAATCCGAGACGTGCCGCTAAGCAGTAATAGGTAGCTGGATGGATGAGTGATGTCAGCATCAACACTCCGGGGCTGGCCAAGCCCGTAAGACTGATCAGAACAAGTATCGAACTGTTGAGTTACAAGTCGGTTTCACCTTTGATTTCCCCATACCCCCAAGCTATGTATGTCAGGTCAGGTATTCAGTAGTCAAGGGCTAATGCCAACACACAATCAGGTAAAACTAGGTCTGTCTGGATAGACAGCAGGAATGGTCAGGTTTGTCGGCATTAGGCCTGAAATCAGGTAACAGGTCAGGTTACGTTTCAACAGGTTGAGTCGATATGTACAGGGTGTCATGTCCGGTGTATCAGTACATATGTCAGGTGTATCAAGATCGGGTCAATATGTAATGCAATCAAATGTATGCCAATAACAGGTATAGTAACGAATAAGGAACAACAGCAGGAACAGTAATTAACAATATTATTCCATGTAAACACAGTGATGCTTTGTATTCTCTTATTAACAGGTTCGAGCACCCTTGGGGTGCAATAGTCACAGTGTAGCGCAATATTAAAAACAACAGGCAATAAATATATAAGTGTGCTACTATTATCCTCTAACTAGTAAAACGATTAGCAGGTAGTCGTTATTAAGGTTACGGTGGCAAAATACGATTTAGGTGGCAGTATTATAATGTACATCATATTTCGTCCAATGAGATAAGTAGCAATACTAGTTAATATAGCAAGTTTGTGATTCAAACATTTAATTAGTTTAAGGTAGCATGTAGCAAGAAATCTTGCCTCGACGGTTTCGCAAACCGGAAAGCACGGATGCAGTGTCGGCAGAAAACACGAGACGGGTGCACGGATCGAGCCCCAACAGCGAACAGCGGGATCACACGGACCAGGGTACTTCGCTGGAGTGTCGGGTCCAAATGACGGCACGGCCGGATTCCGGCAAAAGTCATCGGCAACGAAGTTAGCAACACGATAAACGTACTAAGATCGGCGGGGGGGATTTCGCACAAAAGGAAAGATAAGGGATGCTTACAGGGAGACACCAGGGGGCAACCACGCGGGCTCGACGGCGCTGGAACGCCGGCGAGGCAGCGACGGCGGCTGCGAAGGCTGGACAGCCTCGGGGTTCGCTGGAGAGGGTGGTGCGACGAGTAGAGGAGGGTGGTGGTCGGCTCTGGTGATCGAGGGGGAAAGGAGGTGGTCGGAGGTGGCGCGGGTGACGTCGACGAGGGTCGACGACACGTTTTCCGGCGAACTGCAGAGGGTGGTAGGGTTGTGGTTTTGGGTTCTGTGGTCCGGCGAGGGGAGGAGGAAGGCGACGACGAGGTCGGGACGAGGAGGAAGAGAGGGAGTCTCAGGCGTCGTTGGTGACGGGAGGCGGCGTCGACGGCGAGATCTGCGGCCGGGTGTTGTCGTCGGGGTTGGGTGCAGGCGCGGAAGGAGACGGAGGAAGGAGGTAGGAGGGTACGGCTAGGCTGAGGAGGCGACGGCGAGGTCGCGGGGAGGTCGACGGCGAGGGCTCGTGGTGGCTAGGGTTAGGGTTCGAGTTCTCGTGGGGTTTCTCGCGATGGTTTCCTGTAGGGGACGTGAGGAAGATAATATAGAGGGAGAGAGAGAGAGATTTGATGAGGAGAGAGAGAGAGAGAGATTTGATGAGGAGAGATAGAGAGAGACGGAGAGAGAGAGAGAGATATGGAAGGCGGGGCCCACGAGAAGAAGCCTCGTGATTGGCTGATCACGAGACAGAAAGGAGTGAGAATGAGATTTGTGAATGTTTAGTGGTTAAATTTTAACAGAATTGTATATATATATATAGTTTAGTATATTAATTTAAAATGGGTAAATCGGCGCTAAATGAAACATTTCCAAATCGAGCCCGGGTTGTGCCCAAATGTTCCAAATTCAAATTATAGGATTTTAAGCGGTTTCCAAATTTTGAAAAGAGGTGTTTTGTGATTAAAATGCATGCCCCCAAGTCGGACACTTGCACGCGTGCGTAGCCGTCCAAACTTGCCCGTTTAGCCGAACGGGACGAAATCTCGACACGCGGACGCTACCACGCGACTAGTGGCGACGAGTAGGCCAACATGGATATTTTTAATTTCATTTTAGGTGTTAAAATTTGTTATGTGCCAAAATGACTTAACCGGTTAAAATTTAGCAAAAAGCACCAAACAATCAGGATAATGGGAATGAGCAATATATAACAGTCAACTAGCCATAGAAAAGTATTATTGGGCTCGGGTGTTACATCATACCCAACTACAAAAGAATTTCGTCCTCGAAATTCCAAAATGCAAGATAGCTAACTACTGGAAAAGGTGAGGGAATTTCTGTCGGATCTCGTCTTCTCGCTCCCAAGTGGATTCTCCATGCGATCGATTACCCCAAGAAACTAGCACAAGAGGGATAACCTTGTTCTTAAGAACCTTTTCTCTTCGATCCTTGATTTCAACTGGTCGCTCCTCAAAAGTTAGGTCCTCCCGCACAGTCAACTCCGAATGATCCAAGACATGAGTCTCATCGCGAACATACCTCCGTAGTTGAGACACATGGAACACATCGTGCACTCCTGCTAATGACTGTGGTAACGCCAACCGGTACGCTACCTCTCCAACACGCTCCAATATCTCGAAGGGTCCAACGAATCGGGGACTAAGCTTTCCCCGACTTCCAAAGCGAATTACCCCTCTAGTCGGTGATATCTTCAGGAATACCAAATCACCCACGGCGAACTCTAGAGGTCTTCTTGACATGTCGGCCCAACTTTTCTGTCTGTCTTGAGCTGCCTTCATATGCTTCCTGATTGTATTCACCTTCTCGACTGTCTGTACCACCAAATCTGGTCCTAGTAACCTTCGTTCACCCACATCATCCCAACAAACCGGTGAACGGCACTTACGACCATACAACGCTTCAAACGGAGCCATCTGAATTGTCGCTTGGAAGCTATTGTTGTACGAAAACTCCACCAGGTGTAGATGATCCTCCCAAGAACCTTTGAAGTCTAACATGCAAGCCCTCAACATATCTTCAAGGGTCTGGATCGTTCTCTCCGATTGTCCATCAGTTTGAGGATGATAAGCTGTGCTAAACTTCAATCGAGTCCCTAAACTTTCTTGTAAACTCCTCCAGAAGTGCGACAAGAACCGAGTGTCCCGATCGGACACGATGCTTACCGGTACTCCATGCAATCTCACAATCTCCTGCATGTACCGCTCTGCCAACGTCTCCGTCGATTGACCAATCCGAAAAGGAATAAAGTGAGCTGCTTTGGTCAACCGATCGACAATCATCCATACTGCATTGTTGCCCTTTGGACTCCGCGGTAAAGCCGTCACGAAATCCATGGTTATATGTTCCCACTTCCACTGAGGAATCGGAAGTGGTTGCAACAAACCAGCAACCCTTTGGTGTTCAGCCTTGACTTGCTGACACACCAAGCACTTAGCCACGAAGCGAGCAATTTCCCGTTTCATACCTTCCCACCAGAAGTGCTGTCGAATATCTCGGTACATCTTTGTCCCTCCTGGATGTACAGAGTAAGCTGAACTGTGTGCCTCCTTCATAAGCTCTTCACGCACATCCCCTTTTGGCACACACACACGGCTACCATATCTCAACGAACCATCTTCGTGGATCAGTAAATCGGTTCGTAGTCCGGCTTCAACCTGCTCTCGAAACTTTTGTAGTCTAGGATCCTGCGATTGCGCCACTTTAATCTTCTCAACTAAGGACGACTGTACTTGCAACTGCATCAACTGTCCCGTAGCATGTGGTAGCACAACCTCCAAGTCAAATCTCCGAAAATCCGCAATGATCTCCCCCTGTGCAGTCAATATCTGAATTGCTGGTAACCGACTTAGCGCATCTGGCACGACGTTAACTTTTCCAGGATGGTACTTAAGGTCAAGGTCGTAGTCGGCCATCAGTTCCAACCATCTGCGTTGCCTCATGTTCAACTCCTTCTGAGTGAATACATACTTCAAACTCTTGTGATCTGTAAAGACTTCGACTCTCTCGCCCAAAAGGTAGTGTCTCCAAATCTTCAGGGCGAAGATCACGGCTGCAAGCTCTAAGTCATGAGTCGGATAATTCTTCTCATGAGTCTTCAGTTGTCTCGATGCGTAAGCGACGACTTTCCCATTCTGCATCAGAACACATCCCAATCCTTTTCCGGATGCGTCGCTGTGTATCACTAGTCCTCCTGAATTATCTGGTACGGTCAGGATAGGGGCGGTTATCAACTTTTGCTTCAACGTCTCGAAGGCCAATGCACATCCATCCGTCCAAACAAACGGTACCTCCTTGCGCGTGAGCTTGGTTAACGGCTCAGCTACACGAGCGAAGTTCTCCACGAATCTTCTGTAGTATCCAGCGAGTCCAAGAAAACTTCTTATCTCAGCCACATTTCTTGGAATAGGCCAATCTCGAACTGCTGCAATCTTCTCGGGATCAACGGCGATTCCATCGCCCGACACAACATGCCCCAGAAACTTCACTTCCTCCAGCCAAAATTCGCACTTACTCATTTTCGCGAATAATTTCTCCTGTCTCAGCGTCTGCAGGGCAATCTTTAAATGCTCTGCATGCTCCTCCGGACTCTTCGAGTATACCAGAATATCGTTAATGAATACCACAATAAACTGGTCCAAGAATGGTGAAAAGATCCTGTTCATCAAATCCATGAATATTGCCGGCGCATTAGTCACTCCGAAGGGCATCACCAAATACTCGAAATGTCCATATCGAGTTCGAAACGCCGTCTTGCAAATGTCTTCTGCTTTCACTCGGACATGATGATATCCTGATCGCAAGTCCAGTTTCGAGAATACCCTCGCGCCACTAAGCTGCTCAAAAAGTTCTCCAATGCGAGGGATCGGGTACTTGTTCTTAATAGTCACCCGGTTCAATTCTCGATAATCAATGCACATCCTTCTCGTGCCGTCCTTCTTCTTTACTAAAAGAACTGGAGCTCCCCAAGGTGAGTTGCTGCTTCGAATCCATCCCTTCTCGAGTAATTCACCAACTTGTTTCTTAACTTCTTCCAATTCCACCGGTGCTATCGGATAATAAGATTTTGATACTGGCGCTGCACGAGGAATAAGGTCAATCACAAACTCCACATCTCGCTTCGGCGGTAAGCCTGATATATCTTCAAACACATCCATAAAGTCACGAACAACTGCCGGCTCTTCATTACTATCTGCTTCCATTGTCACAAGAACACTGTCTGTCGGCCTAGCCCTAAACTCGACTGGCCCGACAGAGCTGCTTCCTCCAATGAAAGTAAACTCAGGGTGTCCGGGAATTTGGAAAATTACTTTCCTTGCCCTACAATCGATGTGTGCGTGGAAAGTGCCAAGAAAATCCATTCCCAAGACTACTTCATAACTGCCCGTATCTATCACCAAGAAATCTGCAAAAAGCTCCCGTCCGCAAACAACAACTGTACAATCTTTACATTCCTTACTAGCTATGATTTTCCCATTCCCAGTGTGTATGTCCCAAAAACTAGACACGGTCGTGCAGGTAATCGAGTGTGTAGTTATAAATTTGGATGACATAAAACAGTGGGATGCTCCGGAATCAAATAATGCCAATGCGGGAAAACCACGAACGAGCAAAGTACCTGAAACCACTTCTCCTGATGCCTTGGCTTCCTCAGCTGTCAACGTGAAAGCTCGAGCCTGCTTTGGTCCTTGTGTCAGCTGTTTCTGCCCTTGGAACGGTCTCTGCGGAGGCTTCTGTAAATCATCTCTCGTGCGAAGCTTCGACGGACAAGCACCAACTGCGTGATCGGCTGCTCCACAAACCAGACAAAGTCCCAGTCTCCTTCGACAATCCTTCTGCACGTGCCCAGGTAAACGACAGTAATCACAAATCACACTCTTCCTTCGGTCAACGATCACATGTTTCTTCATGGGTGCTACACCTCGACAGTCCACTGGAATACCTCTGCGCCCATGATCTCGGTTAGGTACAAATGCAGGATTCCTGGCCGCAACTGCTGTCTGGTGAAGGTTCCCTTTCGATCCTGATAAACTCTGTTGCTCTCTGGCTGCCGTAAGAACCTGCGAGAAAGTGGTCAGACTCAGGGAGACAATCTGCCTCTGGATGTCCACATCCAAACTGCGCAAGAACCTTCGCGCCCTGTCTGCCTCCTTGGCGACTAAGGGTCCAGCGAAGCGGCTGAGTCTCGTCCATTCCGCTGCATGTACATCCACGGCTGCTCCATTTTGTCTCAGCCCAATAAATTTCTCCTCCATTTCCTCCCGTGCAGTCCGCGGGAAGAACTTTTCCAAGAAACTTTTAGAGAAATCCGCCCAACTGATTGGCTTGGGCAAGCGGGTCTCCTCCACTAGCCACCACTCTCGGGCGTAATCCACCAGCTGAATGCGCACCACATCAACTCTCTTGTCGTCTGGGATCTGTGCCGCAATCAGTAAATTCTCCGTGTCTACTAGCCACTGCTCGGCTGGTAACGGCTCCTCCAGACCAGTGAAAGTAGTAGGACCCAACCGTCTGAAATCTGCCACGGTCCCTACTCGGTCGACTGGCTTCGCTACAGCGGTGCTTACAGACTGCTGAATAGCCTGCAAACCCTCCTGAAATGAATCTGCTTGCTGCTGGATCAGCTCAGTTTGCCTCTTCTGATTTTCCAACATCCCACGTATCACTCCTAACATGGCGGCTTCATCCACACGCCTCTGATACGTCTTGAAATTCTTATCTGCCATGGTCCTGAAATCAAAACAAACGACATTAGCATGATGATAGATTCAATATATAAATCAAGGCTAGAACTCCAAGATACTTAAATAGAGTACTGCATTGTAGCTATGCCGCGGTATCATAGCCGCAATTACTTAACTCCACCCAAGTCGCCTAAGTCCTAGAGATAACAAGAAATTAGGTTTTCGAGTTGACAATACAAAGTAAGTTTGCATGTCGACATGATCCGAAAGAATGATTCAAGGATGGTAAAACGGTCAAGATGGCAGGACATGTTTCCTAATCACGGGTATTCTGATTCGTGTATCGGGCACAATACCCAACTACAAAAGAATCAACCCAATTAACCTATGGCTCTGATACCAAAAGAACCATGTCACGCCCCGCTTCCCAGAGTACGCAAGATTGGGCACGTGACATAGCCAACCATGCTACCTGTGGGTAGGAAATATCCATCCACAGTCACATTACGGTTGTAGAGATATCAAGAACAAAATAATAAACTAATCTAATACATGTCCAAATCCATAATAACAAGAATCAATAAACAATAAGTGCGGAAGCAAATGATCCAATACAATAAATAAACAGTACGTCCCATAATGCGGGCTCACATCTGGAAATGAAATGAAATAAATAAACTAAGCCCTAAGGAACTCACAGTTCAGCCTGCTGGCTGAAGTGCTCCTGCTCGGTCGTCGATAGTGGTAAGGAATCTGGGCCATGCAAAACCCAGACGTCAGCGCGTCATGTCTTCAAGTATATAATATAAACACGGTAATAAGCAATGCAGGTATGAACATGAAATAAGCAATATTATGAAACAACAGTGCAGGGTAATGTGCAATGGGTAACTAAACTGTTCTATCAGGTTTCTACTCTAAAGTCTTTGAAATCATTTGATGAATCGTCGATGTAACTCAATAGTATCCCGTGCGTGCCCGGGACCACGGTCAAGGTCCTCGGGGCTGAATCCGAGACGTGCCGCTAAGCAGTAATAGGTAGCTGGATGGATGAGTGATGTCAGCATCAACACTCCAGGGCTGGCCAAGCCCGTAAGACTGATCAGAACAAGTATCGAACTGTTGAGTTACAAGTCGGTTTCACCTTTGATTTCCCCATACCCCCAAGCTATGTATGTCAGGTCAGGTATTCAGTAGTCAAGGGCTAATGCCAACACACAATCAGGTAAAACTAGGTCTGTCTGGATAGACAGCAGGAATGGTTAGGTTTGTCGGCATTAGGCCTAAAATCAGGTAACAGGTCAGGTCACGTTTCAACAGGTTGAGTCGATATGTACAGGGTGTCATGTCCGGTGTATCAGTACATATGTCAGGTGTATCAAGATCGGGTCAATATGTAATGCAATCAAATGTATGCTGATAACAGGTATAGTAACGAATAAGGAACAACAGCAGGAACAGTACTTAACAATATTATTCCATGTAAACACAGTGATGCTTTGTATTCTCTTATTAACAGGTTCGAGCACCCTTGGGGTGCAATAGTCACAGTGTAGCGCAATATTAAAAACAACAGGCAATAAATATATAAGTGTGCGACTATTATCCTCTAAATAGTAAAACGATTAGCAGGTAGTCGTTATTAAGGTTACGGTGGCAAAATACGATTTAGGTGGCAGTATTATAATGTACATCATATTTCGTCCAATGAGATAAGTAGCAATACTAGTTAATATAGCAAGTTTGTGATTCAAACATTTAATTAGTTTAAGGTAGCATGTAGCAAGAAATCTTGCCTCGACGGTTTCGCAAATCGGAAAGCACGGATGCAGTGTCGGCAGAAAACACGAGACGGGTGCACGGATCGAGCCCCAACAGCGAACAGCGGGATCACACGGACCAGGGTACTTCGCTGGAGTGTCGGGTCCAAATGACGGCACGGCCGGATTCCGGCAAAAGTCATCGGCAACGAAGTTAGCAACACGATAAACGTACTAAGATCGGCGGGGGGGATTTCGCACAAAAGGAAAGATAAGGGATGCTTACAGGGAGACACCAGGGGGAAACCACGCGGGCTCGACGGCGCTGGAACGCCGGCGAGGCAGCGACGGCGGCTGCGAAGGCTGGACAGCCTCGGGGTTCGCTGGAGAGGGTGGTGCGACGAGTAGAGGAGGGTGGTGGTCGGCTCTGGTGATCGAGGGGGAAAGGAGGTGGTCGGAGGTGGCGCGGGTGACGTCGACGAGGGTCGACGGCACGTTTTCCGGCGAATTGCAGAGTGTGGTAGGGTTGTGGTTTTGGGTTCTGTGGTCCGGCGAGGGGAGGAGGAAGGCGACGACGAGGTCGGGACGAGGAGGAAGAGAGGGAGTCTCAGGCGTCGTTGGTGACGGGAGGCGGCGTCGACGGCGAGATCTGCGGCCGGGTGTTGTCGTCGGGGTTGGGTGCAGGCGCGGAAGGAGACGGAGGAAGGAGGTAGGAGGGTACGGCTAGGCTGAGGAGGCGACGGCGAGGTCGTGGGGAGGTCGACGGCGAGGGCTCGTGGTGGCTAGGGTTAGGGTTCGAGTTCTCGTGGGGTTTCTCGCGATGGTTTCCTGTAGGGGACGTGAGGAAGATAATATAGAGGGAGAGAGAGAGAGATTTGATGAGGAGAGAGAGAGAGAGATTTGATGAGGAGAGATAGAGAGAGACGGAGAGAGAGAGAGATATGGAAGGCGGGGCCCACGAGAAGAAGCCTCGTGATTGGCTGATCACGAGACAGAAAGGAGTGAGAATGAGATTTGTGAATGTTTAGTGGTTAAATTTTAACAGAATTGTATATATATATATATATATATATATATATATATATAGTTTAGTATATTAATTTAAAATGGGTAAATCGGCGCTAAATGAAACATTTTCAAATCGAGCCCGGGTTGCGCCCAAATGTTCCAAATTCAAATTATAGGATTTTAAGCGGTTTCCAAATTTTGAAAAGAGGTGTTTTGTGATTAAAATGCATGCCCCCAAGTCGGACACTTGCACGCGTGCGTAGCCGTCCAAACTTGCCCGTTTAGCCGAACGGGACGAAATCTCGACACGCGGACGCTACCACGCGACTAGTGGCGACGAGTAGGCCAACATGGATATTTTTAATTTCATTTTAGGTGTTAAAATTTGTTATGTGCCAAAATGACTTAACCGGTTAAAATTTAGCAAAAAGCACCAGACAATCAGGATAATGGGAATGAGCAATATATAACAGTCAACTAGCCATAGAAAAGTATTATTGGGCTCGGGTGTTACAAAAAGACTCAAGCTTTTGGAGGTTTATCCTATCTTATATTTTATAAACTTCATATGCAACGTGGATAAACAAACAAACACATGAGCTCTGATATCATGTAAAACTCGGTTTGGGCCCACAACATATGACCCCACAAATTGATGCACATGGACTTTTAATATAGTGAGACTGCATCCAAAAGACTCAAGCCTTTTGGAGGTTTATCCCATCTTATATTTTATACCCATATGCATCCTATAGTTTTTCCAATGTCGGAGTAAATGTTACCAACATTCTCAACACTCCCGCTCACGTGCAACGGGGATTTCACATGTGAGGGCTCAAACCTCATATGCAACGTGGGTAAACAAACAAACACATGAGGCCTGATACCATGTAAAACTCGGTTTGAGCCCACAAATTGATGCACATGAACTTTTAATATAGTGAGACTCCATCCAAAAGACTCAAGCCTTTTGGAGGTTTATCCCATCTTATATCTTATACGCATATGCATCCCATAGTTTTTCTAATGTGGGACTAAATGTTAACCATATTCTCAACAATTAGTTCATGTTTTTATACTTTGAAATTGAATTCTTTACCGACTTATCTGAGATTTTATAACATCTCTTCTATTACTATGTAGCAATGACAAGTATCTGGTCCCCTTGTTTCTTCATCCTTTTTCTTCTTTTTTACATTCAATTTTGATTACCCGTCTGATTTCATTAACTTATAACTAAAAAGGCCAATGTTTACCTGCAATTCTTGATTTCCTATGATACTGACGGGATGCTGATATTCATGACCTTGCTTTCTGTCAGGAACCATTCTCATTTAAACTCATCAAAACTCATCAATGCTAAAAGTATCTTTCTGCATGTTGCATCTTCGATTCTATCCTATTTGTAATTATTATTTATTTAGCGCGTGCGCACACACTATAATGCTTACTACATGTCTTTGGTCATGCCCTACCATCAATTTTGTGTTGGTTGAACAAGGGCAAATTTTGTAGAGAGGTTTCACTAGCAGTATATGGTGGGTGATAAATCTATTTTACTAGGCTACAACCTCTCTTGGAAATAAAAGAAAGAAAAAGTAAAGAAGAAAAAATACTGTAGCTGCTTACCAAGGCTACACATGTTATATGTGATGTTTCCAAATGCTTGTCACTAGCACTTAAATGGATGTTCAAGAGTAGTTCAAATACAAACTAAAGCGTCTCATTTGCTAATAGATGCTCGATCGACATTATTGTTGAATTTACTAGAAGTATCTAAGTTCTGTAAGACGTATCGCCTGATTGCACATCGGAAGCGTTTCTTTGACTTCAACTTTCTGGAGTATGTTTCTGTGAATTAGTGAATACTTCCTATCTTCTGTTTTCAATTATTCCTTATCTCTAAAGATGATTTTTTTTTTGGTGTTTGCAGATGGTTCAGCATCTTCAAAATATTTGAGTTTTCATGCAGGGCATGGAACGCCAGAAACTGACTTGGTAGACGGAACAGAAAATGTGAGTTCTTATTTAGAAGAATAAATAACTTGTTTCTTGTTACTTGATTTTATCTTTTTTCCTTAGCCGACCCCAAAGATTTGGGATAGGGTTTTGCTGTTTCTGTTGCTTTATTTATTATTCCAAACTTCATTCAATTTTAATCTGCTGTGCTGCCTGATTGATTATGAAATATGCTTGGTCTACTATATATTATTCTGTTTTTTTTTAATTTCCTTATAACCAATATGAAATTGAATTGGTTTTCTAAGTTTTCTGAGCTTATTTTACCTATGATAAATTTATTTCATATAGGTGCTAGTTTCCGCGATTAAGTTGCGAACTTTTTGTATAATTTCCTTTGATGTTGTATAATCACTTGCTGAAAAATTTATTCCTAACAGAGTTCTAATCACATGAGGCAAACAAAGTTAGGAATAATATATATCCATTAATTTTGCATCAGTAGCCTTTTGGTTACGCTTGCAGGGTTATGAAATAAGACGACCTCAACAATGTATTAACCTGCGATTTATAAATGGCCAGCATGTTTCTAGTCCTTCCAACATGGACAAAGCTTCTAACACATGAGAGACACCTTAGAACAATTATATCTGCTGCGATGGTATTTTTACCTAGAAGTATAGGAATTAGCTATCACAACACAACAACAACTGAGCCTTTTATCCCAAGCATATGGGGTAGGCCACATGAACCAACATGAGAATCACGCCGGGTCCAACAGGATGAATTAGCTATCACCAGAATCCATAAATAGTTGAATCAAAGTATCTGTCGAAGTTCACAGAATCCCTTAGTGAATTGTTTGCTTTGTCATTTGTTGTTCGAGAAAATTTCGTTTGTCAGCAAAGTTTTATAAGCTTAGATGGGGCATATGGTTTGCAGAGAGTTTCCAAGTAGATGAGCCATCCAATGAAGGAATAAAGGTCTAAAAGGCAATTAAAATGGAGCATAAAAGATGTCATTTATATTGTTGATTTACAATATCGCAGTGAGAAAGATTGAAAGACAATTGCGTATCTGTCTTATATTGTTGATTTCTAAAATGAATGTTTGAGTTGGACTATAGGGCGTACAGGGTCCTAGTCACATATCTTTGATAGTAACAGTAAAAATTTTACTGAACTTCCTTGCTCTGACCTAAAGAAACAATGCTGGAGGCCGTGAAAAAATGCAAGAAGTGGAATCATATAGCTGAAAATTTAGGACAAAGGCTTCTTGTTGTTTTTCCATGGATATTACTGTATGCTTATGCAAACTAAACAATAAATTAAGAGGATTTCCTGATGTAAGAGAAAAATGTCTTGTGTTGAATTATGTTTATATGCTACTTTGATAATGAAATTGCAAACTGTAAAAACTGTTGATCGATGGCTGTGGACTGTCATTTGGGATGTAGAACAACTGATACGTTGAATTTCACTCGGCGTTTAAATGTAAGGATTGAAGTTGTGAATTCTATGGATGAAGATGATATATGTCCTTGGCTTATATACTGTGTTATCAAAATTTAAGATTTTGGTGGATGATATCTTATCCACATACATATATAAGGAAAATTAACAGATAACCATCTCTAAAAGCTATTGCAAACAAGAGTAATACCAGTCAGTTAAGTGAACAAGGATTATCAAGTTCAGAAAAGAAAGAATCCTTTATAAAGGTAAGGCAACATGTCGACTGTTTCTGACGTGTATTATATCTTAGGATGTAATTTTGATCACAGGCACATATCTCAACTGCCTTTATTTGTTTTTCCCGACTAGCCTTTTATCCATTGAAAAACATATATGCAAAGGTGGCTTGCTAACATAATTATTTGCGTCATGAATTCTGCTGAATCCTAATATATAGGTTTTCTTATTCAGTGAAGTCCGGCGACCACCCTTTTAATTTCCTTAAGAATTATTGGAATAACAACATGGATCTAGTTCCTTTCGTATATCCAGCAAGATACGGGTTTACTTGTTGCTGGATACTTGTTTACTTGTTGTCTAATATCCAGCAAGATACGGGTTGGATGGATAATAATGTCAAATCTATGCCAACTATGGGGGAACATCTGAATCTCTTGCATTCTGCATATACTGTTTTTAATACACCTGATCGAGTGGATACTGAAAATGTTCTATTCATCTACAACAATGACATGATTTTTATTCCTAGCAATTCATAGGCACATGTTGAATGCCGAATTCCTCTATTCTTCCCCCCTAGCTTAGGTTTTTGTCTGTTCACATTGGACTTCTGTCCTATTTCCATTTCCATCAAAATTTTGAAGTCAATAAATACTTCCAAGCATGCATTTACTTACCATAAGCGCAATAACCCTCGCTGCCCTGTGATTCCTTGGTTGTAGTTTTGGTTTGTATATTTTGGTTTCCTTTATATTTCTTAAATGACTACATAGGTTACCCACTCAGCCCACTTAAACAGATATCATTACAATTCATTTGATTCTGATCGCAGGATAAACCTGATGCTTATGACAAACTTGTCAAAGAGATGTCACTCGATATGCGTGCTCGGCCATCAGACAGAACGAAGACCCCAGAAGAAATTGCTCAAGAAGAGAGGGAACGACTTGAAGCATTAGAGGTAAGTCAGCATCACTTATAAGATGAAACAATTATAAATTCTGATTGAAAACAATTTACTTTAAAATCACATAAACTTGCTCCAGATATGGAAATTTAAAACCTCAGGTAAAAGATGTGCATACATTAGTACCGATGATGTGACTGCACATTTTTCCCAAAAAAAAACATAATATGACTGCACTTCTCTGTATATATTGAATTTGATTTGGCGGATGCCACAATGATCTTTTTTCGAGAATCGAAAGGGAGAAAATTAAGAACCATAAATTGAAACCTATACTTGGAATTACATAATTATTTGAAAACCACTTAAAACTCTTCATATGATATTCTTCGAAAAGCAAAGTCGGATCTACTTATCATGGTTAAGAATTAAACATAAGAATCTATTTGATAATGCTTTTTAAAAGAGAAAATTACACACCAAATGATATATTCTAAGCCAAAAAATTTGAGGACAGAAAGAAAATCTAGAAAAACCAAGTTGCAAATTAAGAAAAGAGAAACGTTGTGTTTTTTTACTTTCTTTTTATACTCCACTTAATGCTATATATATGGGTTGATGGGCATTGTTGTTCTGTTTGTAACTTGTAGGAAGAGCGCCAGAAAAGGATGTGTAATACCGATTGACATGCCCAGCTGTAATAATGCTAAACGCTAAATGTGTAATTTGGTATCACAGAGCCACCATCTTATGGAGTTACAAACATTAAAACCATGGCTAGTGATATCTGACCAAACAATCGAAGTGAACCCTATTAATTTCCTTACGGTCATGGACATGTAAGCGGGCTCACCTTTTTTTATGTCTGATAATTTCAAGTAAGTCATACTTACAATTTGTTTGTTATAGTTGCAAAAATATGCATGGTCTTTCCAGAAACTTTGTTTCCTTGTTCATCTTTTCAATTTCTCAATGGCAGGGCTAGCATACTTGTAACTGTGGTTGAAACATTAAAAGGATTTATCAACATATATGAGAACTTGAGCTCCTTTTCGGAAATATTTTTGCCCATTTCTGATTTGCTGCATCAAGTGCTACATAAAGCAAACTTTCCAAGTTTGCTACAAGGAATAATGAAAGAAGTTAAAGAAACTTTTGAAGAGAGAAGCCAAGGGGGCAGTACGTGAACTACGAAAGGATAATCATTTCATATTTGGATTGAAGGAGAAGGATAGGTTACTCGAACAAGAGGAGCGTGCAGAAAAATATGGTAAAGCAAGGGCTTTCCTTCAAGAACAAGAGCATGCCTTTAAATCTGGGCAACTTGGTAAAGGCAGAAAGAGGAGGAGGTGAGGCCTGCATGATGTCCATATACTGGATTCTGCTTCCAATCTGTTTAAGGTATGGGCCAAGCTGATTAGTTTATTTCATTTTTGGTTGTGTTTATGTGTTGACCAATCTATGTTTTTAGTAAACGAAAAGCTGTAACATAACTCATGCATGAATTTGTTCATGATGTGGCATTTCTTATGCATCCAAGCGTGTTGTATGTTCATTGAAAGAAGGCTTAATTTCCTAGAACTACCTAAAATTTTACCTATATGGCATCGGTCAGTTGCGCAAGCACAGCGCTGCGTGAATCAGTTGCGCAAGCACCGCGCAACTCATGCATGAATCAGTTGCGCAAGTACTGCGCTGCGTGACACGTGACGGCGCAGTTGCGCTGCGCGCCACGTGTCAAGCGCTGGTGCATCTGCGCCAAACAGAATTAAAATTCCAGTAAATTCTTTCTGTTCTTGTTAAAACAAGAAAATTGTCTTCTGTAAAACAGAAGCCCTTGGATCAAAGATCCAACGGTGGGGAAAATTCCTCAGATCACTCAAAGAATGATCTCTTTAACAAATTAATGGGCACTATATAAAGGCCCCTAGACCCCAATTCAATGAGGGGGGAAGATCAAGAACTTCGAAAACAACAAAACAGAGAGAACTCTAAAGAAAACTTTGAGAAGAGCTCAGAGAAAGAAAAGGTAAAAACCTTTAAATAAAAGAAGAATTTCTTCTAAAAGAGATCGATGATCTATGAACAAGATCAAAATCTTGGATAAAAATAATAATAATAATAATAATAATAATAATAATAATAATAATAATAATAATAAAAAGAAGAAGTAATTTACTTCTGTATAAAGGCATTGACTTTTGATGAACCACTGGTTCTCTGAAAACAAGAAAAACTTGTTTTTTTTGATTTAAATTTGATCCAAAAATTAAGCAGTGCCTTGCACTTTTGAGTTTGCACTGTCGCGCTCCTTGGATTGGCGCAAGCCATCAGGGAGCGCCACGTGTCGGCCCCAGAACAAACTGCGCTATGCGCTTCTAAAACAGTGCAACGCTCTCTTAAAGTGGCGCAAGTCATCAGAGCGCGCAACGTGTCAGCAGCGCATTAGCGCAGCGCACTGGCGCAGCGCACTGCGCTTGCGCTCACCAGAGCGTGACACGTGTCACCTCCACATGCGCTTGCGCCTTGCGCTCCTCAGTCAGCGCAAAGCACTTGACAGGCCACGTGGCGCACTGTCAGAATAATAAATGCAGTGCATTATTAAACAGGGGCAGAGCCCTTGTAAAGGCCTAATAGGCCAAATGCAAATAAAATGTTAAACATTTTCAACTGGACTTAGCCTAATACTGGCCGTAAGTCCTCAAATTAAAATTGACTGAGCACGACTGCTCTCTTAAATCAATTTACACCCGGTTCAAGGGTACATCTCTGAACTCCTCTGATATTTGTCGTTGTAATCCTTCAACGTCGTCAGAGAGATGACGGGTCCCGACAACCACACATTGACATGGACTAATGCGTCCTTAAACTCACGGACTAATGCGTCCTTAAACTCTTGGACTAACGCGTCCTTAAACTCTCGGACTAACTCGTCCTTAAACTCACGGACTAACGCGTACTTAAACTCACGGACTAACGCGTACTTAAACCAACATTCATCATCAAAATAGGAACGATAAATCTCCCAACCAACTTTGGTTCAAGGGTACATCTCTGAACTCCTCTGATATTTGTCGTTGTAATCCTTCAACGTCGTCAGAGAGGTGACGGGTCCCGACGGCCATACAGGCAATGGACCACCATGTCCCTAAACTGGAACAATAGAGCCCTCAAATGCTCTTTTGTCGGATTTAAATGATCTCATTAAGTCGATCTTAGTCTCAAATCAGACTAACGTGTCCTTAACAAACGTTTAAGTTGATCTTAGCCTCAAAAATGGCTAACGTATCCTTAAACCAAAACCCCAAACCCAAATCTAAGAAAATACTGATTTGGATTAATCCACGTCCTATGGGCGACGACATAAATTAGTCTCCGTATACAATCCACGGGCAACCACAAACAAAACAAACACCCACGACATGAAGTGAAATTCTGGAGAAGGAGACAGTTGTTACCGCGATGTGGTAACGTAATTAACTGCAGGGGCTTGCGCCTGCAGGGAAGAGCGTCCCCACAATCAAAAAACCCCTCAAGCGAGGGGGAATCTGACAAAGTCTACTACATCGGCCGCATCCGTCTAAATCTCCGATACACGGTGCCATAAATCAACTTGGCATCTTCGGAGAGGTGGACGGATAAAACCAAATAGCATCTGCCCCCAGATTCAGGCAAGACGTCAGTCTTTCCCGGTTTCCGACGGTAAACAGATTCTGGCACGCCCGGTGGGACCTTTTCCTCTTTCCACTCCACACTTCGTGTGTCGTGTTTTTCCCGCGATCAAATAATCGCGGTGTGTATGTTTTTGGTTGCCCTTAGGGGAGTGGATATTGAAGCCGACATTTCGTCTCTATGAAGAATGGCATTTGCTCCCACCCTAGCAACTCAGGCTCTGTCATATCCGGCGGAGTCAAGTATGGGTCACTTGCAGCCTCAAATCTCTGCAATCCGGCTCTTCAAGAAATCAACGGGCTTCTTTTTGGGTCGATGCTCCCACCTCCCGCCATCGGTGCCTCAACGCCGATGGAGGAAGCCCGGAGGATGTCTGTCGTCCACAGGCAGGCTCCCCAAGCAGCAGCCTTGCCGACGGAATCGGTCCTCAAACAACTGGCACATGCCAAAGACCAAGGTCGACGCAGGGGGCAGAATATTCAATCTCTTCAAGAAATCAATAGCTTCAGACTGCACTAACTGCAACAACAACTCTCGCTCCGTCCCTGCTAGAGGAGTGACTTATGGGCCCCGAACGACCTCCCTTTTCAAGATACCAGTGGAGCATGTAACTCAAGCCACCACCGGACTATTCTTCGGGACCATGCTCCCACTGATGAGCTTCAAAGCCCCAATGACATCGCAAGAAGCTCTAAAGAAGCCGGTCTTTGATCGACTTACCACTGCCGCGGCCCCTCTCAACGGGTCGCCCAATTCCACTACCTCAGTTTTCAACAGACTGGGCCAGAACGTCTACAAGCCTGCGATACCAGAATGCGTTATCCCGAAGAGGATAGCCATCCCTGCTCCCGTTCTAGGCGAAATCACCAAGGTTGCTTTCCCTACTCGGAAGTCTGCTTTTGATAGGTTGGCCGTCCCCATTCAACGGACGTTGGCCTTTAAAAGACTGGTACCAGCAAATTTTGACCAACACAGGGGACATGAGGAGGTCACCCCTACGGCTAAACCAACTCTATCCGCACGACACGCTCGACGTCGCCACTGGCGCTGAGTAAGGAAGGCTGGGGACAACTCCCCCTCTGGATTTACTCCACCGGCTCTAACGGTGGAGATCGAGGCTGCTGTTCTAACCGAGAACAGCTTTGAACTGCTCAACAAAGTGCGCAGAAACTCTCCCACTGCATTGCTGAAGAGAACTCATTCACCTGTGGAGAATGATACAGAAAAGAAGCCGGAGCAACCTCCTCAACGGCTGTCCTCTAAAATCTACAAGGTCTGGCGTCAAGTCCAAGAGTCAGTGATCGATCAAGACTACCTCCACCGATAAAAAAGATGAAGGTTCAGCAGGAGAAGGGATACTCTGTCAAGTCGAAAAAAGCAACAGCTGGATGGGTGCCCACTGCAACGGCTCCCTCAACGTCAATCACTCAGAAGAAAAGGAGGCCGCAAAAAGCCCCTGTGAATATGGCGAACTGTAAAAGCGCTGAGCACAAACGCCCCAAGTCTGGGGGCATGGTGGTGCACACTGTCTACATAGCTTCCGGAAAAGAAGAAAGCCGTGCTTCGACGGGTCACCGACCGCTTACCCGATCCGTGACAAAAGCCCAGGAGGAGCAGCAGCAGAAGCTCCAAGAGATGATGACTGCGATGGCCACACTCACCGGGCCAAAAAAAAGCTCGGAGGCATCATCAGAGCAGCGTCACGAGCAAGAAACCGATGCCAAATTCCTTCGTAGAATGCTTGAAAGGAAGGACAAGGAGGCTGCAGAGCAAGCGACCAATATAAAGCAGATGGCTCTCCTATTTCAAGACATGGTCGGGATGATGATCCAGCCAGATCCCCCAGCCGAAGATCCTCCGATTATCCTTGAAGATGACAGAGGAGAAACGTCAAATCCACCGCCGGCTCTTTCAGCAGCCAAAGATGAAACCATTTCCAAGGCCGCACTGGACGACTATGTAGCTCAGCAAATACGAGTTCATCAAGCGAATGAAGCGGCTGCGCAAATTGTTAGAACCGGACGATCCTATCCAAGCTGGTATGACCAAATCAGTTACCCGCCGGGATACACGATCCCTAAATTCCACGTATATAAAGGGACATGGAATCCGCATCAACATGTTGCTCAATTCAGGGCCTTGTGCGGCAATAATGGAGGCGATGACAAATTGTTGCTTCGCCAATTCGTTGGCAGCTTAGCAGAAACAGCCTTTGAATGGTATTCGGAGCTACCTAACGACTCTGTCAAAACATTTGCGAAAATGGAGCTACTGTTTACACAAAGGTTCGCGAGTGCTAGTGAACGCACCCCGATAACAGCACTGATAAATGCCAGGATAAGGCCAGGCGAAATATGGGTCCAATACGCAACACGATGGCGGAACCTATGGTCGAAATGCGAACAACGCATAGAAGAGGCACCTGCGGTAGGCATGTTCGTGGGCACTCTTGATCCGCAAGCGTCCATCTCGCAATTCATGATGTTCTTCAGGCCGACCACCTTCCAGGCTTTGATCGACAAATTAGCCCAAATGGACCAGATGGGCCATGGACCGTCTCCTCCAAAACTAGACTCTCGAAATGAGAAAGGAAAAGGGAAAGTGATCGTCGTCGCTAATGCTCAACAGCAGCCGAGCAACTCAAAGCCGGTCGTTCGCCAAAACGACGTGCGTCCACGCCCATCCCTCGAGGAGAGACTAGGACGTCCTTACTCGTTTCCTCAGAATAAGACAAGAAGACTGTTTGAGCTGGCAGTGCGCAATAGACTCATCAATCTTCCGAGTCCAAAACGTCTGTTGCAGCCAGGCGATCTCAATAATCCCAATTATTGCCCTTACCACCAAACGGTAAGTCACCCGATCGAGGATTGTTTCGTCTTTAAGGGATGGATCGAGGATCAGTACGTACAAGGCAAGTTTGCCCTGTCTGAAAAGTGGAAGGTAAACCCACCACAGCCGCACACTCCAAAGAAGGCGGATGCACCGGGGGCAACTTGTCATGTGATCTCTCACTCATTGGCGGATGATAAAGAGTCTCCTTGCGCCGAGAAACCGAGGGCGGACCCTGAACCAGAAATTCCGCGGTCGTCAGACGAGTTGATCGATACCTTCCTGAATGAGATTCGTCTGAAAGTTAAAGCCAATAAGAGCGTGAGATGGCCATACTGGAAGGAGCCAAACATCGACGACTGGACCAAAGAGTCGAGGTACTCCCGTTAAATCAAAAGCCATCCGCTGCGGATAAAAACAAATTCAAGACGAGGAAAAGGTTTGCTAAAGCCCTATCAGCGGGAATGAAGCTACCACCCTCTGAAGAAAATACTCTCGGTGGAGTAGAGATGCATCCTAACTTCTTCTTATATCATCAGAAGATCATACATCCTAGACTGCGACTCCTTTAAGTGTTGGTGGCAAGGGTATGTCGCTCAAAAGCAACACTTCAACAGGACAAAGCGTGGAGCTCGTAGACATCAGAAAAATGCGATAGATGAGCGCAAAAGAGCCGCCGCCGACTGTCACATAGCCGACTCCAAGGGATCGCAAATTATCACCTTCGGAAGCGACTCCGACGAAGAACCTGCCCTCAACCCTCTCCTCAAGGAATCCATTTCAAAAATGAAAGAATTGAGGAGTTGCGAGAACGTTCAGCCGTGCAATCGCACGCTACTCGGAAAAAATCTCGGCCTCGCGAAGAAAGGATCGAGCAAAAAGGATAAAGAGAAGGGAAAAATAGCCCTCGTAGCCAATACTTAACAGCAATCGAGTGGCCCTAGACCGGTTGTTTGCCGAAACAACAAGAGGCAACCCCTCCAAGAAAAGTTGAAACGTCCTTACTCGTTTCCTCAAAATAAAACAAGGAGATTGTTCAAGCTGGCAGCGCGCAACAGACTCATCAATCTGCCGAGTCCAAAACGTCCGTTGCGGCCAGGCGATGTAAACGATCTCGATTATTGCCCTTACCACCAAACGGTAGGTCACCTGATCGAGGATTGCTACGTCTTCAAAAACCGGGTTGAAGATCAATACCAACAAGGCAAGTTCGTCATATCCGAAAACTGGAAGGTGAGCTCACCACAACCGCACGCGACGGGAAAGATGGAGACGCCGGGGGCATCATGCTCATTCATAGAGAAAGCCCCATAGACCGAAAAGTCAGTAAACTAGAGATTCGCCTCGAATACGGCGACAACGGACCGCAACGTCCTTAAACTAACGGCGGACCGAAATGTACTTAAACTAACGACGGACCACTACGTCCTAAAACTAGCTGTTGACCGAGATGTCGATAAACTACGGTGGATTGAAACATCACAAAGCCGATATAAAAAAAAGAGATAAAAAATAATAATATTAAAAAAATAAATAAATAAACGGTATGTCCATAAGCAAAATGGGCACGGATGAAAACCCGAAAGGGCTCCATAAGTAAAAACAGCAGGGCTACCGGCGAGTGTTCGTGAAAACCCGAAAGGGCGCAACCTCGTAAAAAAAAAGAGAATAAAAAAAACGGTACGTCCATAAGCAAAATGGGTACGGATGAAAACCCGAAAGGGCCCCGTGAGTAAAAACAGCAGGACTACCGGCGAGTGTTTGTGAAAATCCGAAAGGGCGCAACCTCGTTAAAGGACACTTACAGGGTCCTCTCGACCTTGTAAGCAGAAATCACCCGTGTGAGATTCTTACGACTTACAAGGGAGAAACACACTTAGGGATCCTCACGATTCCTAAGGTGAAAATACACTTACGAGATCCTCACGACTCGTAAGGAGAACTCCCTTATGGGACCCTCACGGTTCATAAGATTTGAAAGTCTTAAGTTACAGAGACCCAAACCTATGCTTAAGCAACCCCCACAACCTTCGATATTGCCCTACAAGTGGCTCAACACTTACCCTTGTATACAATCCACGGGCGCGAATAAACATTTCCCTAACCAAGTCCCATCCGTGACTAGAGATATGTTCGTACAGTGAACAACCCTTGTAAGCCCTCCCGACTTATAAGGAGAAAACCCTTTTGTAAGATCCTTACGAATTACAGGGGAACATACACTTAGGAATCCTTACGATTCCTGAGGAGAAAACACACCTACAAGATCCTCACGACTCGTAGGGAGAAATACCTTTGTGAGACCCTTACGGCTCATGAAGTCAAAAGCCTTAGTCGACAAGACCTTAACCCTGTTCGCTAAGCCACCTTTGTTCGACATCGACAGAGGCAAATGATGATTCGCTCCTGGCAATATCCCAGTTGTAGCGGTGCTGATGCCGAAATCGGTGTCTAATTCCAGGCTTACAGCGAAAAGCCAGCAGGCCGCATATGCATACGAAATAGCCGAAATGATGGGGCAACTTGCAATAAAAGGCAGCAAGTAAAAACGTATGCACACAAAATAGCCGAAATGATTGGGCAACTCGCAATAAAAAGCAGCGAGTGAAAGTAAAATAAATAGTCGAAATGATTGGGCACCGCGAAAAATAGCCGAAATGATTGGGCAATCGCGACCTTCGCGATATAAAAGCTGAAATGATAGAGCATCGCGGAAATAAAATAATAATACAAAAAAAAATGATGAATGAAATTTAAGCCCTACAGGTGATAGCATAGCAATCCCTGTATACAATCCATGGGCGCAAACAAAGAAGGAGACCCATCTTCCCTCCCCATGCTCCATCAGAAAACGGAGCCAAGTCTTGACGGTAACTCATATAAAACCTGAAAGACAATCAGAGATCATCCCACACTAGTGCGGAGTGGTCACCATCTCGACGTCCGTCTCAATACAACAGACGAGATATCACAACAGCGTTCTTCCTCCAACAGGACTCGGACGTGACAAAGCAAACGAAGCGAAGGCAAAATTCCTAGCTTCAGGGTCTTAACGGCAAGTCATATAAAACCTGAAAGACAATCGGAGATCATCTTGCACCAGTGCGGAATGGTCACCACCTCGACGTTCATCTCGATACAGCAGACGAGATGTCATAACAGCGTTCTTCCTCCAACATGACTCGGACGTGACAAAGCAAACGAAGCGAAGGCCAAATTCCTAGCTTCAGGGTCTTAACGACAAGTCATATAAAACCTGAAAGACAATCGGAGATCATCTTGCACCAGTGCGGAATGGTCACCACCTCGACGTTCGTCTCGATACAGCAGACGAGATGTCACCCCAGCGTTCTTCCTCCAGCAGGGTTCAGACGCGACAATCAAACTAATGGAGCCACGGCAAAATCCCTAGTTCCAAACCTCGACGGTTCACCAGCAACCTAGAGACAACCGCGACATTCGTCTCGATACAGCAGACGCGATGCCAGCAAACGAAGCAAAGGCCAAATTCCTAGCTTCAGGGTCTTGACGGCAACTCACATAAAACCTGAAAGACTATCGGAGATCATCCCACACCAGCGCGGAGTGGTTATGACTCATCAGGGCTCTCCAAAATGAGCCTAACCTCAAGTAAAAAGCGGCATGGCAAAATTCCTAACGCTTGCTCTTCCGACGGTCAAACTGCCAAGGAGGATTGCTTGAAGACGTCTTGTCCAGCCCCCGAAGGGATCAGAGACATGGCAGTCGCAGGGCTACTCGAACAACACGATTGCCTATCGAGGAATATATCAGCTGATGCGACGGTACGACGGCCAAAACCCTAAGTACCACAGACCCTAACGGACTTCTGTCGTAAAGAGCAGAGGTTAACAGTGACGTTAGGATATTCTTGCGAGAAATGCTCGATTCGTCTCGACTTGTGAGGAAATTGATGTCTTTGCGAGAACTTCTCGATACGGCTCGACTCGTAAGATAAAGCCTTAGGCAGCAGGGATTAAAAAACCTGTTTCCTAAGCACTGGGACCCTGAGAGTTGGCCCAAAACAGTCTCTTGCATACTATCCATGGGTCTCACTCTCCAAAGTCGAATCTCGATAAGGAGGGAAACAACCGCTTACGAGCCCTCTCGACTCGTAAGAGGGAAAATTCTCTTATAAGATCCTTATGACTTATTAGAGAAAACGCACTTAGGAATCCTCACGATTCCTAAGGAGAAAATCCACCTACGGGATTCTCTCGATCCGTAGGGAGAAAAGTCTCTATGAGACCCTCACGGCTCATAGAATTGAAAAGTCTTTGGCGGCAGATCTGAACCTGTGGCCGAAGCCATCACTATCTCTCGAAGAAACCAAGATGCTTACTCTATTATCTGTCAACCATGTTTATCAAGACAACATGCCGATAATAAGAGAAGGGAGAAAGCAAAGAAATAGTACAAGACATTGCAAAAAAAAAAATGTGTGTATCTTTATTTATTAATTCAATCAAGTACAAGGTGAATCGTACAAAAGAATAAAGAATGGATATATCTTATTCCAAAAAAGAAAATTTTTACAAGTATATTGATACAAGGGCAACTACTGGGAAGGAAGCGTCTTAAATAGCCCTATTAGTTGTTCGCGCACTTCCTTCCACGCCTTTTCCTGGTCGGTCGTCACCGCCAGTTCCGCCTCCACTTGAGCCCGCTGCTGCAAGAAGGATGCAAGCTGCTCCCCGACGGCCTGCTGAGCTGCTTCGCGGCCTTGGGCGTCACGCTCGGCGGCATCTAGCTCCTGCTTCAAGTTTAGCCCGTTAGAGATACGCTCCAGAAGGCCCTCGAAGATAACCTTCACCTGGGCAGCGTTCGCCTCAACCTCAGTGCGCAGACGAGCCGTCTCGTTTGAGGTCTCTTGGCATTCCCTCAGCCTTAAAGTTGCTTCTTGTTCCAGGTGATGGAAGTAAGAAGCGCTTTACTCAATCCATGCTGCTCTTTGATTGCTTGCGGCTAAGGTCTCGGGAGCAGGGCGCATAAGCTCCGATTGATGCAGGCGGACCTCGATTTCCCTGCAGTGATTAACCCAAAGCTCGACGACGCCTCCATCATGAAAAGTCACAAGCGCCGCCAACATCGGGTTAACCTCCGCAGCGAAATCCGCAGCAGATGGGAGAGCATCCGCGTCAAGCTCCTCGACGTATCCGCTCAGCATGCCCAAGCTCATTACAGCACCCTTTGAAGACGGACGTCTCAGGAAAGGGCCTGCCGGCATTATAACGCGAGACTTAAAGGGCGCCGGGATCGGAATGACAGCTGATAGAACAAAATACGATTAGATGATGGTTCAAGAAGTACAAAAAAAAGTCATCGATGCGATAGTTTACTATACTAGCTGCAACAGGCGGCAAGGCCGGGAGGGCCGGTGGCGCGACTGATCTTTCATCTCCTCCTTCGATTTGTAGCACTGCAATTAGGACAAGGAAGAGTCAGAAATAATTCCATTATTGAAAAAAAGCATCAATTGGAAACGATGCTCACCAGTGCCACTGGAGGAAGAAGCGAGTTCAGATGGGAAGGAGAAGTGCGGGTGCAACACCTGATAGAGATGATCAAAAAGCACTCCTGAAAAGACGCAATAGTATGACATTAGTACATAAATTATGCGGCTGAAAGATAAAACTAATGGGTTGCAAATCCATACCTTCCAACATCTGCGATGGTACAAGGGAAGGCTGAGAGGTGACCGCCGCCAAGGTAGTAGTTGACGGCGCTTCCTCGAGAAATGGAGCATAAGCACTGGCCACACCTGCGTTAAAAACAAAGGTAAACTTGTCAGAAAGGATTGCAAGATAAAAATGGACAGTAACTCGAGATTTACCTGATGAGCCGCCGGTCGAAACAGAGGCGTCTCCCCCCTCCATCGATACGAGTCCACCTCTCGTGGCCTCATCACCGGACTCGACAGGGGCTGTCGTCGTGCTCGCATGACCAGGAGACGGCGGAGGACCGCAGACGGGGAAAGCAATGATTGGAACATTGCCAGACTCTTGAGAAAGAGCGGCTGGCTCGTCCCCGGGAGTCACGCCCATCTCACCCGCTAATTCTTCGGGCTCGACGGTCGCCATTGTCTCGTCCATGGGGTCACCAGTTTCAGATGCTCCGCCCGCCGCTGCCCCAGGCTCAGTTGCCGCCACCTCAGGCTCGGCATCAACGACCTTCTCTGGTGCAGCTCCCTGAGCCCCCAGCTGTTGGAGATAGTGCCCTCAAAGTCAATTATTGGATCGCAGGTACGTGATTGCAATGATTGAGGCAGGACCTATACCGATATGACAGTCTTGCTCGAGATGATAGTTTGCTATCTGGTTTGTCTTTATCATCGTATACATGCTTTAGTTCGCTATTGCATATTGATAGAGCCCATAGGATTCTTGCTTGACTACCAGCAGTATGATGGCGATCATATACGTGGGAGCTGGGGTCTGTAAGCACATCCTTAAAGTGTCCCTAGTCGTGGGAGTTTCGAGACAGGGCATCGATACTCCAGAGTAGACTAGTGTATACAGTCGAGACCCCGACGAGGGACGATGGCCGGTCTCACAAGCCATTGGTGTCAGTAGGATCACCTAAGATGTATACAGGTGCTCATTAGGTTATGAGTATACCGGACAGGACTCGCCGGGAACCTGCTAATTGGTATTATACATATCGTCAGATAGCAGTTCCCTGGTGACATGTGTACAGGTTAGTTCATCGACCTGAGATCATCATTTGTCTCGTGTGAGTTCCCACTGTGCTTAGATTACTACCCTACCACGCTCAAAGGAGTTATGCAAACAGGTTTTAGTTGGGTACAGTCCCGAGCCACATTGGAGGCAAGTGAGCGGATCGGCAGGGGATTCGTCTCTCCCGGTATTGGGGGTGAGATCGTGCTGTGTCTAGGAAAGCCATTACACAAAGCCCTCGGCCGAGGCAGGAGATTTACTGGTAGGTACTCCAGTAGTATCTCAGGGTGTTCTGGGCTACTCTCTGACACGACTTATACTGCTATTAGGGGTCTGACGTTACCAGCCCCTAGGCAGATATGCGATACTCATAGACGAATGGACCGGACTGTATGTATATTGTCACTGTTAGGCTCAGTAGGGTTTATGGATGAGTTCGCTTGCCAGCTTCCCTTCCAATCAATACATAGGCAAAACGTTACGTACAGCTTGTACCTCTGACGTGCTAGAGGTTATACCCAGTGCCAGTGTGTTGATGAGTCATTAGAGTCCCCCACAGACACTTTCCCAAGTTCGGGCGAAACGTTGCAGAGGCCGTATGGGTTTATGGCAAGGTTCGGAAAATGCACGTGCGTTTTCGCACGTGTCATATTTCGGGCAGATAATACTGGTCGGCTTTGGTTTAAGCCGGATCCGAGTATTACACTGTGTAGATATAATATCTTTGTCTCAGATGCATTTGTATTCGGTCATAATACAAATGCGGGTATGTTTATACCATTACGGGGTTATTCTGAAATTCGTTTCAGGATCACTTTTGGAAGTTGCCAGTTTTCAGTTTTCTATCAGCCGTATTTAACATTTGGTTAAATGCGGATTTATCTTTTCTTGATGAGGTGAGTCAGTGTTCTAGAAGGTTCTAGAGAGGGTGACAAGGCTTGTGAGTCATTAGGTCATTAATGGTGCATTTAATGACATGATGACTAGGGTTTAAGGTTCATTGTATGCATTGATTATGTTCATACTAGGTGTCATGGTGATTCATCATCTCATTTAATCTTGTGGTCACCTCCTAGCTCCTACACTCACCTCCCTCCTCTCCTATATGTGGCCGGCCTCCCCCTTGGTGTTTGATAATGGTTGCTAGAAAAAGATTGATATTGTTTTGGACTCATAGAAATCAGATATGATCGGTTTCTCTTTTCACCCGATCCAAAAGGCAACTTCATTAACCGTTCGTCCATAGCCTTGGACGTAACGAGACAAAGTGTTCTACTCATTCTCTACAATATCTTGGTCGTCTCTTTTAGCAAACTTGACGATCGAGTTGCCTCGATTCAGAGGCGGGAGCCCGTTTAAAGATCCGTCGACGTGGTGCCACCTGTGTAAGTGCACGGCGGCGCCCCGGCCGTCAATCCGACGGCCAAATGCGGAAACGGTGATAAACTTTAATTTTTGCGGACTTAGCAAAACCGGCACCACCGCGCACTAAACCCCAGATCGTGCCATTAAACTAGTCTAAGCTAACAAGAGGATGGAGATGTACCGACTGATCCGAGTCCTCCGGTCTTCATCTCCACTCCGATCTCCTCGCGGGATCTCCGGTCGTCGCCTCCTCGCCGGAAGGGCACCACATCGCCTGTAGCTTTTACGGGCTCCCACCTCAATACCGAGGCAACTCGGGCGCGAAGTAGGCTAGCCGACGCGTCCAAGATTTGCTGTAGAATGTAGTGTAGAGTGCATGTCTCACTTTGGGGTTATGTTGCCATTGATGGAGGTGAAAGAAGAAAATGAACTTTGAGGGAAATGATGCTCTCAATTTTAGTAAGCAAAATGAGATGATCAAAAGAATGCAACACTCTCATTTTTCCTCTCTCCTTCAAAATGTGGCCGGCCCCCCTTTGTTCCAAAAAGGTGGAGGTGAACAAAACAACAAGAGGGAGGTGATGGTAGTGTAAAGTGAAGGGGTGACCACATCCTAAAACATAATGATCACTAAATCAACATCAAACCTCAAATCCATTTCAAATCCAATCCAATCTCATAAATACATGAAAAGCAAAGATGCTTATCATATCAACCCTTATGCAAATAAGTCCTCCACAAAGTGTTATTTGCGAACTTGCAAATAACACCCTCCATCGGAAAAGTCCGGCCGGGAAAGAACAAAGGAAAACCGGCCGGAACGGAATGCAAACTGGCAACTCCAGAAAACTGGTCCCGTAATAAATTACAGGAAAACCCCGATACTGTGCATACACACCCGCATCTGTATTCCGTCCGGATACAAATGCAATGAGACAAAATCTACACTGTACTATACTAGGATCCGACTTAAGCCAAAGCCGGCTAGTAAAAACCGTCCGATCACGATCCGTGCAATACCGCACGTATCTGATCGAACCCTGCTATATCTCCATACGGCCTCTACAGCGTTTCGCCCGAAACTTGAGTAACTGAAAGTGTGGTGGACTCTAAAGACTCGTCAATACTATGGCTGTGGATTAAACCACTAGCACGTCAGAGGTATAAGCCAATACGTGACGGGCCACCAGCTATTGACCAAAAGGGACGTCGATGAGCGAACTCATCCTGACACCCTACTGAGCCTGTCAGTGACAATATCCGTACAGTCCGGTCTGTTCGTCTACGAGCATCGCATGTCGGGCCTAGGGGGTTGGTAAAAGTCAGACCCCCAAAAGCGGTACAAGTCGTGTCGGAGTGTAGCCCAGAACACCCTGAGATACTACTGGAATACCTACCAGTAAATCTCCTGCCTTGGCCAAGGTCTTCGTGTAATGGCTCTCCAAGACACAGCGCGACCTCACCCCCAATACCGGGAGAGATGAACCCCTGAAGATCCGCTCACTGCCTCCATGTGGCTCGGGACTGTACCCAACTAAAACCTGTTTGCACGACTCCTTTGAGCCGTGGTAGGGTAGTAATCAAAGTACAGTGGGAACTCACACGAGACAAATGACGATCCCCAGGTCGATGAACTAACCTGTACACATGTCACATGGGAACTGCTATCTGACGTCAGGTATAAGACCAACTAGCATGTTCCCGGCGAGTCCTGTCCGGTGTACTCATAACCCAATGAGCACCTGTATACATCTTAGGTGATCCAACTGACACCAATGGCTTGTGAGACCGGCCACCGCCCCTCGTCGGGGTCTCGACTGTATACACTAGTCTACTCTGGAGTATCGATGCCCTGTCTCGAAACTCCTACGACTAGGGACCTTTTAAGGATGTGCTTATAGACTACCATCTCCCACGTATATGATCGCCCTCATACTGCCGGTAGTCAAGCAAGAATCCTAGGGGCTCTATCAACGTGCAATAGTGATCTGTCATGTCACCTAAAGCAGTACACGATGATAAAGGTAAACCAGATAGCATACTATCATCTCGAGTAAGACTGTCCTACCGGGATAGGTCCTCCCTCAATCATTGCAATCACGTGCCTGTGATCCAATAATCGACTCTGAGGGCACTATCTCCAACAATCTCCCACTTGCACTCAAGGCTAATTATTGCGATGTCGCATACTCACAGCCCGTGTGATACCGAACACCCAACTCCTCTACTTGTCAGTCTCACAAAGCTCGTTTGCGAAACTATTGCGTTCGAGGAATAGCCTCAGTGAGTGGATCCGCTCTGGTGTTTCTTTCTATGTCTCTCTATATCTCATGTTTGCGGAGAAAGCCATCTCCCGTAATGAGCAATACCTGTCTTAGAATGTCTGGATGTCTGATGGGACCTAGCTCATAAATGAACTCCAAATCCAAATTTCTTAGACTGTGTCGTCAACTGAACTTAATCAGTATCCTGCGCCATGCCACCCTCAATATTGCCTTGGACCACCTGTCCAAAATACTGCCCCTCGTCAGAAGGAAAACTATAACTCTGACAACCTCCTTGTCGTCCATGTCATCTTGGAAGCCTGGAATGATAACTGTCTCCCGAATGAGGCTGCCGTTATCATATCCCTAGAACATCCACTTATGTTCTAAAACTACTTCCGATTGCTTCTCCAGGATTGGATCAATATCAACTTATTGCATCCAGTGCAAGAACAACATCTGGTGTGGTACTTGACATCTCATGATTGACTCAATTGCCTAAGCAAGTGATCTGCCAATCATGTACATCCCTCTCCCCTTTAGTCTGTAAGACACCTTTAGAGAGGGTGACTCCATCACCTGCAGGTACACTACCGTGCCAGGAGTCGTCCATTCTAAATACTTTTAGAATGCTGTCAAAGTACCCTGATTGGGAAACCACCCAAATCTAGATCTAAAAACCATAGATCTAGTAACCAGTATGTCTGATATAATGTCCGATTCCTATATGGAGAAACCACTGTGTGACGACCAAAGTATAACCGATCGTAGTATAGGAATATCATTTCCTACTACCTTCTCAACAGATCCATCCCCTATTCTGATGACGTCAAACCTATGACTGTCACATCAGAAATGGATGATCTATCTCCGCTACATCTGCTTTAGTCTGTAAATAGACATAAGCCTGATGTCCACCAATGCTTCCGCTGCTCCCACTGACTACGACAACCCTCTGGCAGAGTCATACAGACGTGCACTTCTAAAGCAAGTTTAGAACGACGCTATACTCATCCTCCTGCCGGGTCTCGCAGCCTGGAACAACAACAATGGCAAGTGTGGGTATACAAGAACTTCCCTGTCACCGTCCTTGAGGCTACAGAAGTACCTCTCGGGTGCCTGAAGTTACCCACCTTATCTGTTGAGTGGCCAATGGAATGTCAAATCAGATTGAATCTTTAGGTTCCTTATCAAATCTTCAGTAATCGTTTGCGGTTCTGGAATCACTTCCAGTTCTACCATACTCCCACTGCTGTTTTTGAAAAAATCCATTTTTAATAAAACTGTGGCGAGTCTTGAACAATATTTCTATTGATCTCCCAGATGGTAGAAAGTCAACCCCCGTCATAGCCTGGGTCAACCCACAAACAGCCATTACAGAAACGTGCCTTGAGTTATCCAGAGTCTGGTTTTAATCATAAGCCGGACAACTCCCCGTACCTTAACAATGTTAAGATATGAACTGTACTATATCCAATATAGAACCAGAGGCACTGATTTAATTTAACCAGATTCAAATCATGCAGCTGTCTCCAGTGTACGTCAACTAAATGGAGAGAGACCGATCAGCGTTACTCAACTTAGGAATGCTTCCAATTATGAGTAACCTGAAAGAGAAGCAGTTTCTCTTTATCATTACTATCAACTGAATACCATACACAAGTATCTACATCTTCGATTACTTTGAAGAATCCCGATACTTGCTACACTTGGTTCTCTACTCTATTCAAATACCTATAACAACTCAAAACTTAGACCCTGTGTTTCTACGAAACACATGTCTAAGAACTAGAGAAGTTAAAAGTAAACAGAATATAGTAAGAGGACCAACCCCTCTGTCCTAATGGACACTGGACAACATACAATACTCTGTATAAGTCCGCTGAGTCTAACAACTCTTTCACCGTGTGTCGTAGGTTGAAAACTGTACTTATGGTTAAGAAGAATTACACCGCTGTTTAATGCTCCTTACCTAACCATCCACTGATATAGGTAAATGTCATCAACATAATATCAAAAGGTATATCTCACTCTATGAAAATAGACGTACAGATATATCAATTTGAAATTGGTGCACAACAGCGGATATTCAAAACCAAATATTTGCCGACCGGCAAACATCCCAGGTGATCTTCTCAAATATCACCGATTACAACGAATCCCGATATAATGAGGATGATCACCCAATTCCCAATAACTTACTCCCACTCATCATCTGTAAACCATACAGATGTGAGAATCAAACCTGGTAAATACATACCCTGGAGCAAGTGTCTAATCGGGAAATCAGTTTTCTTTTAACAGTACACAGTTGAACTGAAACATTGAAATGTTTCGATGGGGTATCCTGGTATTCCTAGCAATGCCTCTACCATTATCCAGATTCACAACTATAACCGTATAATTCTTTGCCACCTCTCCAAATCCCTTTATATGTCTTTAGTCATTACCTTCTGCACACCCCTTAGGCCAAATGGTTTTCTTCCTTCCCCACCGTTCGGCACCAGCCTATGGTTTGGAAGAAGACTATCCAGTAAGCATAATGGGTGTACTGTCCTAATCCTAGGAGCACTCGCAATGCGAGAGAAGGTGAAGATAAAAGACAACCGAATAAACCATATTCCTATATCTCCTGGACCAGAATCCATCCCCGAACTGGAACAAGTTCCTTTCGAGTTCGTATATAACCATACGATGGAGTATCCAAATAAACTGTGGATCTTCGTAGTGATACGGAGTGTCCTGGATAAATACAAAGGTGATTTAGGATTGGCGAAGAAATACTTGGTTTGGTCGTGAATATCATTCGCAATTTACTTTGCCCTCTTACTAATCCCTTGCTTTGTCTTAATCTTAATACCTTCTGTACACCGTTTAGGCTAACTGGTTTTCTTCATTCCCTACCGGTCGGCACCAGCCTATGGTTTGGAAGAAGACTATCCAATTTGCGTAATAGGTGTACTACTCCTAAACCAAGGAGTACTCGCAACCTGAGAGAAGGTGAAAAGAAAAGACAACTGAATAATCCTATTCGTTTTCTCCAGAACCGGAAACCATCCTCGAATAAATTCCTTCGAGTTCGTATCTAACCATACGATGGTTTTTTCCAATGGAAGTGGACGTTCGCAGTAATACGGGGTGTCCTGGAGAAAAGGGTAAAAGTAGGAGTGGCAATGAGGTCAGCGACTCTGACAATCCAAAAGCCAGTGTTAAGAAGGTTCGGTCAACTTGGTCACTGAGTCATAGTCTAGGGTCGGGTCAAAGGTTGCTGCCAGAGAGAGAGAAAAGAAACACTCAGCGTGCACTCTATCCTAGATCAGAATGGTTACCAATTTATCTAATCTGGAAACCTCCCACTGTACCTCAAATTCTCCTCCAAACCTGAAAGAAGAATTAGTCGGGGTCACCCGAGGAGTAAACCAACTCATCAGTGGGAATCGGGATCCAACTCTCATCGCATGATAACGTGACGGAATCCGCTCACGGTATCACACTCCAGAAGGTATGCGCATATCTGGCAAGTTTCAGTACTTTTGAAACTCCCGATGTGATTTCTACCCCATGCTCTTATGACCTTGACTTTGGCCAACATATCATAAGTCACATGTCAAGTTCAACCCGTCATTCTCCAGGTTAATTTGGACCCACCCGTACATACCCTTGACTTTGGCCAAAATGGCAGCACGACTGTCCCAAACCAACGCATCTATCTATGCTGCATATGAATACCCAACAGCTACCAAACACTGTGCCTTGACTTTGGCCAACATACACAGCTTGAATACTATTGACTATCCATATGAAACGACGGAGGGCTACGAATGGTTTCTGGCGAAAACCTTTAACGTAATGAACTTGATATCGTTGAAGGAACGGATAGCTTTTTAGAAAATATAGTGACGAAAACCTTTACTAAAGAGGTCACTCCCGGTGAAGGGATCTCGGCTCTTTCCCCGTAGAATGGGGTGCAGGATATTCCAACTGAATACCACGGTGCAAAGCAAAAGTAATCGGCTATAGTGAAGTTAATGCCCTGACGCAAAATTTTGTCCAAGGGGTCACTCCCGGTGAAGGGATCTCGGCCCTTGCCTCGTCGACTGAGGAGCAGGATATTCCAAATGAATACCGCGATGCAAAACAAAAGTGAACGTCCTTGCAATAACAGCTTTTTGAAAAGTGTTCCAACAACATCAGAATAGGTTTGTTTAACTTGCATTGATCCGAATCAACGCAGTCCCATCATTGATCACACCACAAAGAACGAAAATATACTGACGTACGTATATGCCATCCGCATTCGCCACTGGGTCCCGTCATCACCCGTTAGGTTAGCTAACTAACGGCAGAGCGGGGACTGGACTAGCGCGGATGAAAAGCATATACAACATCTACTAATATATATACCAATATATAGTATTTCGCTCAAGGCGTGAATAAAATGCAACATCACAGAAATGTACAGCATCACAGAACAATACAGATATCTGGGATCCTCGGGTTTCACAGAGCCACTACTGAAACCCGACATTCCCCTGGTCGTGTGGATAGCCTGTGCAATGAAATCCTAGACCCCTACGGGCGCGGCAAGTCACCCGCCAAAACCTGAAGCGAGGCAGCCCCCTTCAGCACCGTGAATGGACCACCCAGCACTCCACGGAATCCGGCAACTTGGGCACCCCTCCTGGGTCAACCTGTACCCCCTACGAGTGTGGCGAATAGCCCGCCAATCCCAGAGTGAAGCCCCCTCCGTCCCAATGCCATGAGATGCGGGCTTGTTGCCCTCCAGAACCCGGTTATCCGTGCACCCCACCGCCGGGTAATCCTAGTACAGAAAGTAAAATATACATACACCGGGTACATCGACCGCAACCAGGTCGTGCCCCAAAAGAATAATACAATCAGGAAGTGACGGCAGTCCACATGTCGGACGCTCGCCCCGCAATATCAAATGTACATAATACAACAGCACTGTACTAGCATTGCATCCAGGCTATCCCCACGACCGATCCGCAACATCACAGCAAATACATAGAACATCAACGTGAAAGTCACGTTCGCAAATCCGTCTAACCGGGCTATAGCAGTTAGACCGGATTTACCGATCGAGTGACATTCACGGTCGCAGATATAATGTAAATACTGTGAAAAAATGTGTTTAAAATTTTCCGATTGATCAAAAATTAACAAGTGGGCCCCCAATCAAAACTGTAGCACTCACAGAAAACCTGGGCCCAATTTTAATATTCCAAAAGCCCTAAAAATAGCCCAGAGGCCCACTGGCAAAAATTGATGCACTGACAACTCCAATGTGCGGCGGAACCGCGGCCCCAGGGGGGGTTTGGCCGCGGTTCCGCGCCCCAATAGTTGACTGAATGCATCGAATTTTTCCAGTAGCCTTAGAACTCCCTGCACATCATTCTGAGACCACCTGAAAAATTTTTAGACTTCAAAAAATTTCAACAGAAACTGATGTGAAGGAAAAATTAGGTTTTCGGAATTTTGGTCGATCGGAACTGAAAAACACATCAAACGAAGCTAGACGAAGTTAATGGCGAGGCTCTGATACCACTGTAAGTGCACGGCGGCGCCCCGGCCGTCAATCCGACGGCCAAATGCGGAAATGGTGATAAACTTTAATTTTTGCGGACTTAGCAAAACCGGCACCACCGCGCACTAAACCCCGGATCGTGCCATTAAACTAGTCTAAGCTAACAAGAGGATGGAGATGTACCGACTGATCCGAGTCCTCCGGTCTTCATCTCTACTCCGATCTCCTCGCGGGATCTCCGGTCGTCACCTCCTCGCCGGAAGGGCACCACATCGCCTGTAGCTTTTACGGGCTCCTACCTCAATACCGAGGCAACTCGGGCGCGAAGTAGGCTAGCCGACGCGTCCAAGATTTGCTGTAGAATGTAGTGTAGAGTGCATGTCTCACTTTGGGGTTATGTTGCCATTGATGGAGGTGAAAGAAGAAAATGAACTTTGAGGGAAATGATGCTCTCAATTTTAGTAAGCAAAATGAGATGATCAAAAGAATGCAACACTCTCATTTTTCCTCTCTCCTTCAAAATGTGGCCGGCCCCCCTTTGTTCCAAAAAGGTGGAGGTGAACAAAACAACAAGAGGGAGGTGATGGTAGTGTAAAGTGAAGGGGTGACCACATCCTAAAACATAATGATCACTAAATCAACATCAAACCTCAAATCCATTTCAAATCCAATCCAATCTCATAAATACATGAAAAGCAAAGATTCTTATCATATCAACCCTTATGCAAATAAGTCCTCCACAAAGTGTTATTTGCGAACTTGCAAATAACACCCTCCATCGGAAAAGTCCGGCCGGGAAAGAACAAAGGAAAACCGGCCGGAACGGAATGCAAACTGGCAACTCCAGAAAACTGGTCCCGTAATAAATTACAGGAAAACCCCGATACTGTGCATACACACCCGCATCTGTATTCCGTCCAGATACAAATGCAATGAGACAAAATCTATACTGTACTATACTAGGATCCGGCTTAAGCCAAAGCCGGCTAGTAAAAACCGTCCGATCACGATCCGTGCAATACCGCACGTATCTGATCGAACCCTGCCATATCTCCATACGGCCTCTACAGCGTTTCGCCCGAAACTCGAGTAACTGAAAGTGTGGTGGACTCTAAAGACTCGTCAATACTATGGCTGTGGATTAAACCACTAGCACGTCAGAGGTATAAGCCAATACGTGACGGGCCACCAGCTATTGACCAAAAGGGACGTCGATGAGCGAACTCATCCTGACACCCTACTGAGCTGTCAGTGACAATATCCGTACAGTCCGGTCCGTTCGTCTACAAGCATCGCATGTCGGGCCTAGGGGGTTGGTAAAAGTCAGACCCCCAAAAGCGGTACAAGTCGTGTCGGAGTGTAGCCCAGAACACCCTGAGATACTACTGGAATACCTACCAGTAAATCTCCTGCCTTGGCCAAGGTCTTCGTGTAATGGCTCTCCTAGACACAGCGCGACCTCACCCCCAATACCGGGAGAGACGAACCCCTGAAGATCCGCTCACTGCCTCCATGTGGATCGGGACTGTACCCAACTAAAACCTGTTTGCACGACTCCTTTGAGCCGTGGTAGGGTAGTAATCAAAGTACAGTGGGAACTCACACGAGTCAAATGACGATCCCCAGGTCGATGAACTAACCTGTACACATGTCACCTGGGAACTGCTATCTGACGTCAGGTATAAGACCAATTAGCATGTTCCCCGGCGAGTCCTGTCCGGTGTACTCATAACCCAATGAGCACCTGTATACATCTTAGGTGATCCAACTGATACCAATGGCTTGTGAGACCGGCCACCGCCCCTCGTCGGGGTCTCGACTGTATACACTAGTCTACTCTGGAGTATCGATGCCCTGTCTCGAAACTCCTACGACTAGGGACCTTTTAAGGATGTGCTTATAGACTACCAGCTCCCACGTATATGATCGCCCTCATACTGCCGGTAGTCAAGCAAGAATCCTAGGGGCTCTATCAACGTGCAATAGTGATCTGTCATGTCACCTAAAGCAGTACACGATGATAAAGGTAAACCAGATAGCATACTATCATCTCGAGTAAGACTGTCCTACCGGGATAGGTCCTCCCTCAATCATTGCAATCACGTGCCTGTGATCCAAGGGCACTATCTCCAACAACCTGGACGAGAAGATTGGAGATTCAGGAGATCGGAGCAGCCGCAACAAAGCGTGGGATGATGGTTGAAGACCGAAGGACTCGGATCGTTCGGTATAACTCTTCTACTCACTTTGTAGTTTGTTAGTTTAGCTTTAATGGCAGATCCGGGTTATAGTACGCGATAGCGCCAGTTGTTAAAAGTTTTTGTTCCGCATTTGGCGTCTGTTAGACGGCCGGGACGCTACTGTGGACTTACAGTGGTATCAGAGCCTCACCATTAAGCTATACTAGCTTGTGCTAACGCGTTTAAAAGATCGATCGAACGGAATTTCCGAAATCACAATTTTCAAGTGCTTAAGTTTCTGTCGATTTTAAACAGGGTCTAAAAATAATTTTACATATCACAGAAAATTAAGCAGGGTTTTTTAAGCCTACGGATGAAAATTGGGCACGTGATCCCACAAGAGCACCGCGGATCCGCGGTCAAACCTAGGGTTTGACCGCGGAACCGCGGCGCTTTTGTGGGAACAGTGCATCAATTTTTCGCAGAGAGCTTATTTTTGGAAAATGTAGTGTTTAGTATAGTTCTTTTGGGCCCAGATTTTGTTACTGCACAGCAGATGTACGTAGGGCCCATTTCGGGAAATTTGGTCGATCGAAATATTAAACTTGTTAGTATACAGTACTTAATTTATATCTCCAACCGGGAATGTCATTTGATCGGTAAACCGCGTCTAATTGCATAGTTCTTTTAGACGGGTTTGCGAACGTGACATTCGCGTTGATGTTCTGTGTTGTGCTGTATTGCTGCGGATAAGTCGTGGTGGATAGCAGTGTGCAATGGTAGTGCAGTTTGGATTTATTTGTACATTTGATATCGCGGGGCGAGCGTCCAACATGTGGACTGCCGTCACTGCCTGTTGTATAATATTCTTTTGGGGCACGACCGGGTTGAGGTCGATGTACCCATTGTACATATTTTTATTTCTGTACTAGGTTTATCCCGCGAAGGAGTGCACGGATAGCCGGGTTCTGGAGGGCAACGGGTTCGTATCTCATGGCTTTGAGAGGCAGAGGGACCTCACTCTAGAATTGGCAGACTGTTCGCCGCACTTGTAAGGGGTACAGGTTGACCCAAGAAGGGGTGCTCAATTTACCGGATTCCGTGAAGTGCCGGGTGTTCCATTCACTATGTTGTGGGGGACTACCTCGCTTCAGGTTTTGGCGGGTAACTTGCCGCACCCGTAGGGGTCTAGGTTTCATTGCACAGGCTATCCACACGACCAGGGGAACGTCGGGTTTCAGCAGTGGCTCTGTGAAACTCGGGGATCCTAGATTATCTGTATTGTTCTGTGATGCTTATTAATTTTCTGTAATGTTGCATATTATCACGCCTGGAGCGATTATTGTATATTGGTATATATACAATTAGACGTTGTATATGTTTTACACCCGCGCTAGTCCAGCCCCCGCTCTGTCGTTAGTTAAGTAACCTAACGGGTGATGACGGGACCCAGTAGCGAATGCGGATGGCATATACGTACATTTTATTTTCGTTCTTTTCTGGTGTGATTGATTGATGGGACTGCATTGATTCTTATCAATGCAAGGATAAAACAAACCTATATTTGATGTTGTTGGAACAAATTTTAAAAGGTGTTATTACAAACATGTTTCTTTTTGTTTTGCATAGTGATATTCAGTTAGAATATCCTGCACCTCATTCGACGAGGCAAGGGCCGAGATCCCTTCACCGGGAGTGACCCCTTGGGCAGAAGTTTACGTCAGAGTAATAACTTCAATATAGTCGATTACAAGTTGCTTTGCATCGCGGTATTCAGTATGAATATCCTGCACCTCATTCCATGAGGAAAGAGCCGAGATCCCTTCACCGGGAGTGACCTCTTTAGCAAAGGTTTTCGCCACTATATTTTTATAAAAAGCTATCAGGTTCCTTCAACGAGATCAAGTTCATTACGTTAAAGGTTTTTCGCCAAACACCAGTCGTAGCCCTCCGTCGTTTCTTATGGATGATCGGTAGTATTCAAGCTATGTTTGTTGACCTTCGTCAAGGCATAGTGTTTGGTAGCTGCTGGGTATTCATTTGTTGCATAGATAGATGTGTTGGTTTGGGACAGTCGTATAGCCTTGTTGACCTTCGTCAAGGGCTTGTACGGGTGGGTTCAAATTAACCTGGACAATGACGGGTAGAACTTGACATCTGACTTATGATTTGTTGACCTTCGTCAAGGTCATAAGAGCATGAGGAAAAAATCACATCGGGAGTTTCAAACATACAGCAAACTTGCCAGGCATGCGCATACCTTCTGGAGTGTGATAACTTGAGTGGCTTCCATCAAGTTATCATGCGATGATAGTTGGATCCCGATTCTCACTGATGAGTTGGTTTACTCTTCGGGTGATCCCGACTAATTCTTCTTTCAGGTTTGGAGGAGAATTTGAGATTACAGTAGGAGGTTTCCTGATTAGATAAATTGATAACCATTCTGATCTACGTTGGAGTGTACGCAGAGTGTTTCTTTTCTCTCTCTCTCTTTGGCAGCGACCTTTGACCGATCCTAGACTATGACTCAGCGACCAAAGTTGACCGAACCTTCTTAAAATACTGGCATTTGGATTGTCTTAGTTGCATAAAACATTGCCGCTCCTTCTTTTACCCTTTGCATTTCTCAGAACACCCCGTATTACTACGGATATCCACTTCCATTGGATAGATCCATCGTATGGTTATATACGAACTCGAAGGGACTTCTTCGAGGATGGATCCAGGTTCAGGAGAAATAGAATTAGTTTATTCAGTTGTCTTTTGTTATCACCTTCTCTCAGGTTGCGAGGGCTCCTTAGTTTAGGAGTGTACACCTATTACGCTTATTGGATAGTTTTATTCCAAACCATAGGCTGGTGCCGAAAGGTAGGGAATGAAGAAAACCAATTAGCCTAACTAGGATGTGCAGAAGGTAATATGTAAAGACAAGATAAAGGGATTAGAAAGAGGGCAAAGTAAATTGCGACTGTTATCATTCACGACCAAACCGCGTACTTCATCGCCACTCCTTTTTCACCTTTAAAAGAATAAGGTATTATTCAGTTGTCTTTTATTATCACCTTCTCTCAAAGTTACGAGTACTCCTAGGATTAGGAGAGTACACCTATTATGCTTACTGGATAGTCTTCTTCCAAACCATAGGCTGGTGCCGAACGGTAGGGAAGGAAGAAAACCATTTAGCCTAACGATGGTGTACAGAAGGAAATGACTAAAGACAAATAAAGGGATTTGGAGAGATGGCAAAGAAATATGCGGTTAAAGTCATGAATTGGATTATGGAAGAGACATTACTAGGAATACCAGGATACCCCTACGAAACATTTTAATGTTTCAGTTTCACTGCGCATAGTTAAAGGAAACTGATTTCCCGATTAGATACTTACTCCAGGGTATGTATTTACCAGGTATGATTCTCACATCTGTATGGTTTTACAGATGGTGAGTGGGAGTAAGTCATTGGGAATTAGATGATTATCCTTATTATATCGGAATTCGTTGTAATTGGTGATATTTGAGGAAATCGCCTGGGTACAGTTTTCAACCTACGACGCACATGTTTTGAGTTATTCGACTCAGCGGATTTATACAGAGTGTTGTATGTTGTCCAGTGTCCGTCAGGACAAAGGGGTAGGTCCTCATACTATGTTCTGTTTACTTATGACTTCTCTATTTTTTAGACAAGTGTTTCGTAGAAATACAATGTCTAAGTTTTGAGAAGTTATGGGTATAAGAATAAAGTAGAGAACCAGGTATCGCAAGTATCGGGATTCTTCAAAGAGATCGAAGATGTAGATTCTTGTGATTGGTATTCAGATAATAGTAATGGTTTTGAGAAACTTGTTTCTCTTTCAGGTTACTCATAATTGGATGGATTCGTAAGTTGAGTAATGCTGATTAGCCTTTCTCCATTAAGTTGATATGCACTGGAGACAGTTACATGATTTGAATTTAGTTCCAATTAAATTAGTGCCTCTATTTCTATATTGTATATATATTGGTTCATATCTTAATGATGTTAAGGTACGGGGAGTTGTCCAACTTATGCTTAAAACCAGACACTGGATAACTCAAGGCACGTTTCTGTAATGGCAGTTTGTGGGCTGACCCTGGCTTCAACGAGGGTTGACTTTTCTACCATCTGGAAGATCAATAGTGATATTGTTCTTGACTCGCCACAGTTTTAGTAAAAATGGATTTTTTCAGAAAACAGTAGTGGGAGTATGATAGAACTGGAAGTGATTCCAGAACCGCAAACGATTATGGAAAATTTAATAGGACCAATATATTCAATCAGGTTTGACATTCTATTAGCCACTTCGCAGATATGGTGGGTAACCTCAGGCACCCGAGAGGTACTCCGGTAGCCTCAAGGACGGTGACAGGGAGGTTCTTATTTACCCAGACTTGACACTACTGTTGTTCCAGATTGTGAGACCCGGCAAGAGGATAAGTATAACGTCGTTCTAAACATGCTTTAGAAGTATACGCAGATATTATTCTGCCAGAGGGTTGTCGTAGTCAGTGGGAGCAACGAAAGTATAGTGGGCAAGTAGCTTATGTCTATTTATAGACTTGAGCAGATATAGCGAAGATAAGATCATCTAATTTTGATGTGATAGTCATAGGTTTGACTTCATCAGAATAGGGGATGGATCTGTTAAGAAGGTAGTAGGGTGTGATGTCCTAGTATTTGGATGACATACATAGAGTAGGAAGTAAAATTCCTATACTACGATCGGTTGTACTGTGGTCGTCACACAGTTGTTTCTCACAAAGGACATGGATATAATATCTGACATTCTGGTTACTAGATCTATGGTTTTTAGATCTCGATTTGGGTAGTTTCCCAATTTGGGTACTTGGACAGTATTCTAATGGTATTTAGAATAGATGACTCCTGGCATGGTGGTGTACCTGCAGGTGATGGAGTCACCCTCTCTAAAGGTGTCTTAGAGACTAAAGGAGAGAGGGATGTGCATGATTGGCAGATCACTTGCTTAGGCAATTGAGTCAATCATGAGATGTCAAGTACCACACCAGATGTTGTTTTTGCACTTGATGCGATAAGTTTAAATTAATCCAATCCTGAAGAAACATAAGGAAGCAATTATAGAACAAAAGTGTATGTTCTACGGATTTGATAATGGCAGCCTCTTCCGGAAGACAGCTATCATTCCAGGCTTCAAAGGTGACATGGATGACAGAGTGATTGTCAGAGTTATAGTTTTCCCTATGACAAGGGACGGTATTATGGACAGGTGGTCCAAGAGGATACTGTGGGAGGCATAGTGCTGGATACTGATTAGGTTCAGTTATCAATACAGTCTAAGAAGTTTGGATTTGGAGTTCATTTATGAACTAGGTCCCATCAGATATTCAGACATATTCTAAGACAGGTATTGCTCAATTCAGGAGATGGTTTTCTCCGCTAACTTGAGATTTAGAGAGATATAGAAAGAAACATCAGGGTGGATCCACTCACTGAGGCTATTTCTCGAATACAAGAGTTTTACAAACTAGTTTTGTGAAACTGATTAGTAGAGGAGTTGGGTGTTCGGTATCACACGGGCTGTGAGTATGCGACATCGCAATAATTAGCCTTAAATGCAAGTGGAAGATTGTTGGAGATAGTGCCCTCAAAGTCAATTATTGGATCGCAGGTACGTGATTGCAATGATTGAGGCATGACCTATACCGATATGACAGTCTTGCTCGAGATGATAGTTTGCTATCTGGTTTGTCTTTATCATCGTATACATGCTTTAGTTCGCTATTGCATATTGATAGAGCCCATAGGATTCTTGCTTGACTACCAGCAGTATGATGGCGATCATATACGTGGGAGCTGGGGTCTGTAAGCACATCCTTAAAGTGTCCCTAGTCGTGGGAGTTTCGAGACAGGGCATCGATACTCCAGAGTAGACTAGTGTATACAGTCGAGACCCCGACGAGGGGCGATGGCCGGTCTCACAAGCCATTGGTGTCAGTAGGATCACCTAAGATGTATACAGGTGCTCATTAGGTTATGAGTACACCGGACAGGACTCGCCGGGAACCTGCTAATTGGTATTATACATATCGTCAGATAGCAGTTCCCTGGTGACATGTGTACAGGTTAGTTCATCGACCTGAGATCGTCATTTGTCTCATGTGAGTTCCCACTGTGCTTAGATTACTATCCTACCACGCTCAAAGGAGTTATGCAAACAGGTTTTAGTTGGGTACAGTCCCGAGCCACATTGGAGGCAAGTGAGCGGATCGGCAGGGGATTCATCTCTCCCGGTATTGGGGGTGGGATCGTGCTGTGTCTAGGAAAGCCATTACACAAACCCTCGGCCGAGGCAGGAGATTTACTGGTAGGTACTCCAGTAGTATCTCAGGGTGTTCTGGGCTACTCTCTGACACGACTTATACTGCTATTAGGGGTCTGACGTTACCAGCCCCTAGGCAGATATGCGATACTCATAGACGAACGGACCAGACTGTATGCATATTGTCACTGTTAGTCTCAGTAGGGTTTATGGATGAGTTCGCTCGTCAGCTTCCCTTCCAATCAATACATAGGGAAAACGTTACGTACAGCTTGTACTTCTAACGTGTTAGAGGTTATACCCAGTGCTTGTGTGTTGATGAGTCATTAGAGTTCCCTACAGACACTTTTCCAAGTTCGGGCGAAACATTGTAGAGGCCGTATGGGGTTATGGCAAGGTTCGGAAAATGCACGTGCGTTTTCGCACGTGTCATATTTCAGGCAGATAATACTGGTCGGCTTTGGTTTAAGCCGGATCTGAGTATTACACTGTGTAGATATAATATCTTTGTCTCAGATGCATTTGTATTCGGTCGTAATACAAATGCGGGTATGTTTATACCATTACGGGGTTATCCTGAAATTCGTTTCAGGATCACTTTTGGAAGTTGCCAGTTTCCAGTTTTCTATCAGCCGTATTTAACATTTGGTTAAATGCGGATTTATCTTTTCTTAATGAGGTGAGTCAGTGTTCTAGAAGGTTCTAGAGAGGGTGACAAGGCTTGTGAGTCATTAGGTCATTAATGGTGCATTTAATGACATGATGACTAGGGTTTAAGGTTCATTGTATGCATTGATTATGTTCATACTAGGTGTCATGGTGATTCATCATCTCATTTAATCTTGTGGTCACCTCCTAGCTCCTACACTCACCTCCCTCCTCTCCTATAAGTGGCCGGCCTCCCCCTTGGTGTTTGATAATGGTTGCTAGAAAAAGATTGATATTATTTTGGACTCATAGAAATCAGATATGATCGGTTTCTCTTTTCACCCGATCCAAAAGGCAACTTCATTAACCGTTCGTCCATAGCCTTGGACGTAACGAGACAAAGTGTTCTACTCATTCTCTACATTATCTTGGTCGTCTCTTTTAGCAAACTTGACGATCGAGTTACCTCGATTCAGAGGCGGGAGCCTGTTTAAAGATCCGTCGACGTGGTGCCACTTGGACGAGAAGATTGGAGATTCAGGAGATCGGAGCAGCCGCAACAAAGCGTGGGATGATGGTTGAAGACCGAAGGACTCGGATCATTCGGTATAACTCTTCTACTCATTTTGTAGTTTGTTAGTTTAGCTTTAATGGCAGATCCAGGTTATAGTACGCGATAGCGCCAGTTGTTAAAAGTTTTTGTTCCGCATTTGGCGTCTGTTAGATGGCCGGGGCGCTACCGTGGACTTACACCAGCTCAGATTCAGCAACCCCGGCGACGTTGCCCACCATCGGCTCGGGTTCGGCCGGTGCCTCTTCCTCTGTCCCCTTAGGATCGACGGTTTCCGCCCCCCCTTCGGTTGGACTTGGCCCTGCAGGACGAGATATATAAGAACTGATAGGTTTACAATTCTTACAACAAAATCTTGAAAGACACACTACCTGAGGTGGACTGATCGTTGGTTTCCCGAGCTGCACGCAACGCCCGCCTATGAGCAGTAGACAGGGCGACCGGAGACTCTTCCGAAGGAGTAGCAGCACGAGGGACGGTGCTTGGGCCAGCTCCCACGGCCAAAGCAGCCCTGCGTGCCTACGCCTCGCGCCTTAGCCGCTTTCTCTCCTCCTGGGCCGTTGAGACAGACCTTTTCAAAGCCTCCTTCATTGAGACGTCCTCGTCTATGAACAGGTATGCCTCCAAATCCTTCAAGGCATCCCTCGTCGACTTGTCGAGTTGAGGCTCTCGCTGCAGCCCTGAGGAGACCGGGACTTCAGTAGCGGGCCTGGGGAGAGTCCCCGCATCAGCTGGCGCAGCCCCTGCAAAGAAGCAAAGGAAGAAGGTTAGGTTGACCATCAGAAAAGAGGATAAAAACTTAATAAGGCGAGACGTACCGATGCCCATTGAAGCACGCTTCTCTTCCTCCTCCTGGAAGGTTTTTAAAGAGGCAGCGACGGCTTCTTCGGTAGCGACACCTGTTAAAAAAGGGGGAAAGAATTAATCGAAGATAATAATAAAAATGCTATAAAATGACGAAGAGTACAGCTAATGATTACCTGCTTGAGCGAGTTTATCCAACCACGCTTCGAGCCTCACTGATCGCGCAGAAGCCGCAATGGCAGCCGCCAGGTCAGTGTCTGCGGGGTCTACCGAGAAGCCTTTATTGCTGCCATACTCGCTTATACCTTCGGTAAGAGGGGCCTGAGGCTCTAAACTGAGGATCGCGTCGAGAGAGAGGAGCGACTTCTTGTTCCTCTTCTGCCCACCAGCCCTGGGCGCACCCGAGATCGACTTGCGCTTTGCAGGCACCCTAAGGCGGCGGGTCCCGATATCTGCGCCCACGCCGGACTCCGGCGAAACCACATCTACCGTCTCCACTGGAGCACGGGGCGCTGGTGGTGCATCTGCAGTACCACGGAGCGGCAGTCCGCGCAGAGGGCTCAACACGTGCGGTGGCACGGTTCCGGCATCTTTCAGCGGAGGAATGACCGGGGTCCTTGGCTTCAAGGGAGCCTTGCGATCGCCGCCGGGAGGCGCACCCTTGCGGTCAACCAGCATGCGCTTCTCCATAAGGATAACTGGACCCATTGCATGCGCGTACCAAGCCACGTACGCGTTGAGCACCTTGGGGACGCAGCTCGGCTTGCTGATGAAGAAATAGGAACCCGTGTTAAGCCGCATGGAATGGTGTATTGCATTCCTTATCCCCTCTCGCCTGGCCACGGGCTTTTCCAAGAAAGCTTCCATCGGGATCCCCTGGTGATAGCTCGATTGTTGAGCGAACCGGTGAAGGTTATACCTCATGAAGAGTGCAGTCTCATTCTGCCTAAACACCAGGTAGCCCGGCCGAATAGAGTAGAGGTGGAGGATCTCCCGAGCTTTCAGTACGGAGGCCCCGTCCTTGAAGTCATCGCGCAGCGGCACCACTGACTTGGTAGTTTCTGATCCTATGGTTATGACTTTATCCAAAAAAGAAACCTTCGCTCCGACTAGGTGTGGACGGAGGAGCAACCCCCTAGCCTCCCGCGAAGACGCAACCACGATCAAAGCGCCGACCAACCGCATGACTCTTGGGAGCCTGTACTTCTCAAAAAACGGAGGGATCTTGTAGGCGCCGAACACCCCGTGCACATGCAGTTCCATCCAAGAGGTGAAGTAGTGCATCGGGAAGTTAGCAGGCTGCACCCCAGGCTCATTAGCATCCACCGCTACGCTAAGTCCATTATAAAGGTGAGCCAGCCCGGCGATTCCTACTGTCAACTGCAGACCAGCCACCATCCGATGCGCTGGGTAGAAAACAGACGGCCGCATGTGGCGCGGGTGCATGGGGACCGCAAAGCTGGACAGCCACAATCTTAGGAACCCTACAAAAAAGGTCTCCTCATCCATGCCCGGGACGGCGATTTCTGACAAGGGCATGACGGCGGCGCCGGGGAGATAAAAGTCCTTGTGATCATCCTCCGATGTGGGTCGGCGGTCCAAGCCGAAACCAAAAGGGTCATCAAGCCGGGCGAACTTCTTGCTCCGCTCCGATAGGAACTCCGGTCGAATGAAGCGGGCGATAAAATCTACGAAGCTGACTCCCCGGGTGCCCGATTCCAGATAGAGCCCTTCATAGATCTCCAGCACCTTCACCATGCCCGGAAACTGGTGCTGAATAGTGTTCTCCGGCATCAGATCAAATACCAATGGCTTGGTGGCAAAGACGTATTCGTCAGGAGGAAGCAGCTCCTCGTAATGCTTCCCCCTCATCGGCAGACCCGAGATTTCAGCAAACTCCTCTAAGGAGATAGAAACTTCCCTGTCCATCGTCAGGAAGGTGTGGGTGGGGATATTCCATTGTTCAATAAAAGCCTTAACCCACCACGTTGGAGGAGAGGGATACTCAAAGAGCGAGACGTAGATGGTCGAATACAAACCAATCTTCATCAGATGAGTCCTCTTCGCTGATAAGATGTACTGGGCCTACTGCAAATATCCGGCGGGCGGGCACGGGATCAGTCCAATGTTATAGGCCTGTCCCCAAGGGCGTGCTTCACCCTGACAGATTCGCCTCCCCAAAATGTCTATTGCCGGCGGCGGCTGTACGGGAATAGCCCCAATTGCAGGCTGGAGGAGGTCATCCGAATTCCAATTTTTGACCTCCATGGCATACTTCACCGGGGGTTCATCCGCATAGGGGATCGAAAATATGGGCTCGGACGGCGTAGCAAAACCGAAGCTTCGGCGACCCTGGATGATATCATTATACCACCTACCCCACAGGTGAAGGTTTTTGTGCTCGGGGTCATGATCCTTGATGAGAGTGAGCACCTCTCGGTCCACTGGTGCCTGGGGAAAACCTCCCTCCGAGCGAACAAACGGGAATGATAGGTCAACAGGCTTGTTTCCTGTGGAGGGACAAAAATTAGCCGTCAGCGTTGTAATTCCAACGTTTGGCATCTTAAAATTTATACTACATTGCAATGCAGTGGGTAGGGGACCAAATGGGGACCCACAAAACCTGGATGACAGTGCATCATTTAATAAGACAGCCCCATCATTGGATGAAACTGTCAATTAATGAAGTGATCCCCAAGAGAATATTCTCATTAATGGGAAATCCCTAGAGACAAGGGGAAAATCTCCTCTTTCAGAGCAAAGCTCTGTCACAGAGTGACATTTGTCAAACTCTGGTCTTAAGGGAATAAAATTTCCTAAAAAGAGCCTAGCTCTGTAATAATGATGGAAAAATCCATCAAAAGAAAATTTTAACTCCTAAAGATTAAAAATTTGGGGTCTTAAAAAAATCCATGAAAACTTATAAAAAGTTCTTCATTTGATCCATGAGCAAAGCTCTGTTCATGGGTTAAAACCCATGAAACAAGATCTTTGTAGATCTATGGATTCTTGAGAGCAAGGTTCTGTTGGTGAAACCCCAAAGGGGTTTTCTTTAGATCAAAGATCTATGAGAGAAAGGCTCTGTTAATTAAGTTTAATTTAATTTAATTTAAATTTTACCTAAGATGATTCTAAATTTTGAACTCTGAAGTTCTTGGGAAGAAACGAGAGCAAGGCTCTAAAATTCTTAAGCAAGAGCAAGGCTCTGAAAATCAAGATTATTGAAAATGGTAAAACATTTACTAAGGACCAAGGGTCCTATTTATAGGCGCCTGCGCCCCTTCAACTCACCCGTTGATCCAACGGCCAAGATCTTGCCACCGCTGCACTCATGTGTGCGCTACGTGAGCGCAACGGTAGGGAGGGCATTTGTTTCCCCCAATCAGAGAAAAGCTCTGTTTGAATTTCAAAATTCAAAAAAATTGAAGCAACGCTTCAAATCCCTTACGCTGCGCGCAACGCGCCACGTGTCAAAAGCTGATACGTTAGCGCAGCGCCCAAGGCAGCGCGTCCAATCAGAGCAAGGCTCTATTTAAAACAAAATTAAAGGAAGCAACGCTTCAGTTGTGCAAGCACTGCGCTGCGCGACACGTGGCAGCGCAGTTGCGCTAGTGCATTTGCTCTGCGCTCTGCGCTGCGCGCCATGTGGCGGCGCAGTTGCGCAGCGCTGTGCGCCACGTGGCAGCGCAGTTGCGCTGCGCGACACGTGGCAGCGCAGTTGCGCTGCACTTTGCGCTGCGCGACACGTGTCAAGCGCTGGTGCATCTGCGCTAAATAGAATTAAAGTTCCAGTAAGATCTTTCTGTTCTTGTTAAAACAAGAAGATTGTCTTCTGTAAAACAGAAGCCCTTGGATCAAAGATCCAACGGTGGGGAAAATTCCCCAAATCACTCAGAGAATGATCTCTTTAACAAATTAATGGGCACTATATAAAGGCCCCTAGACCCCAATTCAATGAGGGGGGAAGATCAAGAACTTCGAAAACAACAAAACAGAGAGAACTTTAATGAAAACTTTGAGAAGAGCTCAGAGAAAAAAAAGGGAAAAACCTTTAAATAAAAGAAGAATTTCTTCTAAAAGAGATCGATGATCTAAGAACAAAATCAAGATCTTGGATAAAAATAATAATAATAATAATAATAAAATGAAGAAGTAATTTACTTATGTATAAAGGCATTGCCTTTTGATGAACCACTGGTTCTCTGAAAACAAGAAAAACTTGTTTTCTTTGATCTAAATATGATCCAAAAATTAAACAGTGCCTTGCACTTTTGAGTTTGCACTGTTGCGCTCCTTGGATTGGTGCAAGCCACCAGGGAGCGCCACGTGTCGGCCCCAGAACAAACTGCGCTATGCGCTTCTAAAACAGAGCACTGCTCTCTTAAAGTAGCGCAAGTCATCAGAGCGCGCCACGTGTCAGCAGCGCACTAGCGCAGCGCACTGGCGCAGCGCACTGCGCTTGCGCTCACCAGAGCGTGACACGTGTCACCTCCACATGCGCTTGCGCCTTGCGCTCCTCAGTCAGCGCAAAGCACCTGACAGGCCACGTGTCGCACTGTCAGAATAATAAATGCAGTGCATTATTAAACAGGGGCAGAGCCCTAGTAAAGGCCTAATAGGCCAAATGCAAATAAAATGTTAAACATTTTCAACTGGACTTAGCCCAATACTGGCCGTAAGTCCTCAAATTAAAATTGACTGAGCACAACTGCTCTCTTAAATCAATTTACACCCGGTTCAAGGGTACATCTCTGAACTCCTCTGATATTTGTCGTTGTAATCCTTCAACATCGTCAGAGAGGTGACGGGTCCCAACAACCACACATTGACATGGACTAATGCGTCCTTAAACTCTTAGACTAATGCGTCCTTAAACTCTTGGACTAATGCGTCCTTAAACTCGTCCTTAAACTCATGGACTAATGCGTCCTTAAACTCATGGACTAATGCGTCCTTAAACTCTCGGACTAATGCGTCCTTAAACTCTCAGACTAATGCATCCTTAAACTCACGGACTAATGCGTCCTTAAGCTCACGGACTAATGCGTCCTTAAACTCACGGACTAATGCGTCCTTAAAACTCACGGACTAATGCGTCCTTAAACTCTCGGACTAACGCGTCCTTAAACTCACGGACTAACGCGTCCTTAAACTCACGGACTAACGCGTACTTAAACTCACGGACTAACGCGTCCTTAAACCAACATTCATCATCAAAATGGGAACGATAAATCTCCCAACCAATTTTGGTTCAAGGGTACATCTCTGAACTCCTCTGATATTTGTCGTTGTAATCCTTCAACGTCGTCAGAGAGGTGACGGGTCCCGACGGCCATACCGGCAATGGACCACCATGTCCCTAAACTGGAACAATAGAGCCCTCAAATGCTCTTTTGTCGGATCTAAACGATCCCGTTAAGTCGATCTTAGTCTCAAATCAGACTAACGTGTCCTTAACAAATGTTTAAGTTGATCTTAGCCTCAAAAATGGCTAACGTATCCTTAAACCAAAACCCCAAACCCAAATCTAAGAAAATACGGATTTGGACTAATCCACGTCCTACGGGTGACGACATAAATTAGTCTCCGTATACAATCCACGGGCAACCACAAACAAAACAAACACCCACGACATGAAGTGAAATTCTGGAGAAGGAGAAAGTTGTTACCGCGATGCGGTAACGTAATTAACTGCAGGGGCTTGCGCCTGCAGGGAAGAGCGTCCCCACAATCAAAACCCCCTCAAGTGAGGGGGAATCTGACGAAGTCTGCTACATCGGCCGCATTCGTCTAAATCTCCAATACACGGTGCCATAAATCAACTTGACATCTTCGGAGAGGTGGACGGATAAAACCAAATAGCATTTGCCCCCAGATTCAGGCAAGACGTCAGTCTTTCCCGGTTTCCGGCGGTAAACAAGTATGAAGAAGGAGATGAAGGGAAGGGAAGGGTTAGGGTTAGGCTAAAGTCAGGGAATGAGGATGAAGAAGGAGATGAAGGGAAGGGTTAGGGTTAGGCTAAAGTCAGGGAATGAGGATGAAGAAGGAAATGAAAGGAAGGGCGATGAGGAGGTGACTGGAGGCTGCGGCGTCAAGAGAGCACATGGATTCTATGGCTAGGGTGCCTAGGGTTGCGTTAGTTTAGAGTTAGGGGGGAGGGGGGAGGAAGGAGATGGCAGCAGGGGTGGCGAGGGAGGTGGGCGGCACAGTGGTGGTCAAAGCAGAGGGGGCAACGGCTAGGGTTAGGATGAGGGTTAGATTTACAATAAAGAAAGGGTATTTTTGGGGGTTTATTTTGCTTTTTCTTATGATGTGGCAGCTTGGGTGAGGGTGACATGGCGGTGCTGTGGCGTTGTAAGTGCCATCGGTAGTTTCTCGTAATTAACAGACCTTTTTGTAGTATTTTGCCTTGCTAGTAAATGTTTTGGTAGTATCTGGGAATTAAGTCTTGAAACTACATAGTTAAAAGGTAAAATCTGAAATCACACCAAAAATTGTGTTCCCTTTTTGCACTGCAGCTGTTCTCATCCTCTTAATTTTCTCTTGTTCAACTGCTTTTTAAATGACAAGGATCGAGAGAACTTTTGCAAGGTCAAAAATTATGGCTTGTTACTTTTACTAAGCTAATAAACTAACCCAGCCCTTCACTACACAAGTGCCTAACTGACCCTTTTGCCTATAACCTGAAGTAGTTATAGTGCTTTATGCAAGTTTTTCCCCATGGTTACTTATATTCTGCATAATCTGATCAGATTAAGTTTTGGTTAGCTCAAGAACTCTCGATCTCTGTCTCGTAGGAAGTAGATACTCCGTCGATATTCACGTCGCTCTATCTCGTCGAATCGCGGACCTGTCGTAGGTCTCTTGTTCTTAAAGGTAATTAAGCATATTTATACAAGAAGAAATTGCTCTCGATCTCTGCCTCGTAGGAAGTAGATGCTCCGTCGATACCTACGTCGCTCTATCACGTCAAATTGCGAACCTGTCGTTGATCTCTTGTTCTTGACGGCAATTCAGCATATTGATGAGTACGGGCCGTCCTCAGGGAAACGTCGAATTTTTTACTTGCTTTAGACGAGTTGATTGAAAGAAGGGGTGATTGGTTGTAGATTTAAGATATGCAGATGTAGAATCTATAAAGAAGAGGTTTGTAGGGTTCATAGAATTTAGTAGTAATGGATGATTAATTAAAAATGACTCCTTTTATCTTTCAATAGATTTAAAACTAGATCGATAGTGGTGAATGAAGATTAGGGTTTTTGGAGGGAATATGATTCCCACTCTTAACCATTATCTTTTCATTGACATCTATTCATATCTAGCCTTTACCAAAACAAGTGTTAATCTAATCTCAAATCGCGGTCGAGACTATCAATAAATTGGTAGCGCGCCCAATAGGGAAGTTAACATTTACTTTGCTAAAGTTTATAAACTTTAAAAGATATAAGAGAAGTTAAGAGATTTTATCATCCAATGATCTACCCTAATCCTACGAACCCTAGCAAGTTAGGAATTACTTACGCATGGTTGAGATAGAAGAGAAGATGAAGAAGGAGATCATATTGTAAATGCAGAAAGTAATGCAGAAAGTAAAATACAAAGAATTAAACTAAAAATCTACCTTTTTATTAATCAACTATCATTTACAAATTCGTCGAATTTAAAGTACAAGAACCCTGGTTTATGCTCTGTCTCGTAGGAAGTAGATGAACAGCTGATGATCAACCTGGATGCATGGATCATCTTAGTCCTCTTGATCACTTCGGTTTGATTTATTCGGTGATGATTTTCTAAGAGTTGCTCTTGGTCCTTTAAATAGTCATTCAAGCAGAAAACCCTATATCTCATGTGTTAGGATTTGTTGATACAATCATACCCACAAAATCCCAGATCTGTTATGTGGTGCTGACACGTGGAGATCTTTGTGATGTCTGGAATCTTTATATCTTCTCTGAGTCTCTGCCATTCATGATTTTACGATTTGCTTTAGTATTTCGACAGATTTGATTCCCGTTATCTCGGATCTCCTGATCTCCACATCTGAGCTTATATCTGCATAATATCTCAAATCATAGTGTTAGTAATATTTGTTATATTATTGATATATTATCCTAACCATTTTATATGATATGATATGATATTTTAAGAATATTGATTAGGGATATTTGATATGCTAAGCATATTTATATTACTAAAATATTATATAAATATTATATGCATATATTTTCCTTCATAATATTAAGTATTGTGTATAAACATATGATAAAGAGTATTTTGCAGATAAACCCACATATGTATCATAATTACTGCAAACACCTTTAAGTACTTAACAAAAGCAAGGAAAATGTTCCATAAAATGTGCAATATTTTCGACTTAACACTTGGCTATTCATCACGACCGTGGAATCCGTGTTTTTCGTTACTGGCTTAATCTAAAACACGGACCTCCTAGTATATCCTATATTTCATATATTTTCTTCTGATGTTCTGTGATGTGATGTGATCATATAATTGCATGAGATGAATGCTACTTATATATATGATATATTAATAGACACTTTATATGTTTTGCATCCGCGCTAGTCCTGACCTCGACCTGCCGTAAGTTAAGTAACCTTACGGTGAAGACCCGGGTCTCTATGGCGAATGCGAATAGCATATATGTGTGTTTTATTTTCGTTTCTTCAATGATGTTTAGGAAACATAATTGATGGGACTTCATTAATAATATTAATGAAAAGAAAAGAAACCTAAAAGATGTTGTAAAATCAAAATTTTCAAAAGGTAGCTCTAGTTCTTACTTTGCATGGCGGTATTCCATTATGAATATCCAACACCTCATTCGATGAGGAAAGAGCCTAAATCCTTTCACCGGGAATGACCTCTTTAGTAAAAACTAGCAAATGCTACTTCTTACACGTTTTTTTTTGAAAACTACTCGATTTTTAAAGCGGATCTTAAACCACTCCTTTCCAAATCACTAGGTTCTACAACGATATCAAGTTCATTACGTTAAAAGTTTTCTTTAAAACCAACCGTAACCCTCCGCCATTTCAGATATGTAGTATTTAATATTCGTGTTGTGTTTGTTGACCTCCGTCAAGGCCCAATGTACGGTAGTTGGGTAATACTTATATGCAGCATGTTGATGCGATCGATAGGGACAGTCACACAGTCTTGTTGACCTCCGTCAAGGGTTTGTGTGGGTGGGTTCAAATCGATCAAGAAATAACGGGTTGAACTTGACTGGCGGCCTATGGTTTGTTGATCTTCGTCAAGGTCATAGGTCGTTAGGGGTAAAAGCAATTATCGGGAATTTCAAGTGTTGAAATTTGCAATGAGATTGCATACCTTCAATGTGATAGTTGAATCCCGATACCCACCGTGAATAAGCATTACTCCTGCGAGAGTTTTCCACTTTACAATTAGCTAATCCAGTAGGTGTATAAGAAAGGTGTTAACGGGGTTATGTCCCTACGGAAATGAGATTATTTAATTAGTTCCATGTGAAAGCACGGGGAGAATCTCTCGGAGTACCAACACCAGCCTGGCCGACAGATTAGCGAACTTGTAGGGTGTAATTAATCCCGGCTAATCTTACCTTTTATGGTTTGAAGGAAGATTTAATAAAAACAGTGGGAGCCATCCTGATTAGATAAGATAATAACCCGTCTAATTTTGCAAGTGCGCACGCTAAAGTTGTCACGACCCGAAAAGTACGGAACATGACCGGCACTTAAATTACGAAACGTCTCAAGGCGTACGAAATCTAAGTAAGCCGAAACCCAGAAATCAAAACCAAGCAGAGCAGTAGAGTGAAGGAAAAACCAATTTTTAAATAAGAAGTTTAACAACATAAGCCGAAGTATGCATTTTTAAAATCTCAAGTCTTTTTCTGAAAAATTTCGGCAGAGTTTTCTTTGTAAATACTGGCCCAGAGTGGGGTACAACACTGATAAAGCATACATAATGAATAAAGGCATCTCCAAGCGGGAGCTAGCTCTTCGCCAACCGGCGGACAAAACCACACAATGCAATATAATATACAACGCCGAAGGGCGAGGATCAAAACGGAAAAGGGAACTCAAAACAACATGAAATCCATAATAATACAAGCGCGACTCTAAGGTCAAAATAATATACACTGGTCTTCTATGTCTATCAAATATACAAGTCTGGTTGATGGAGTTTTTCTAGATACAACTGAAATAACAAATATACAATGGTGGTCCTGATGCAAAAGAACCCACCTACCAAAGCTGTTAGTGTATATGCCCTAGAGGCCATTACTGTATCATACTAGTTTGTATATTACTTAATGGAAGCTTGGGATATTCACCTTGTATATACAATCTTGCTCAAAATAGTAGTATGCTACTTGGTTTGTTTCTACTTCAATGTGTACATGTGTTTATTTTAGTATATCGCCTATACACATTAGTGGAGCCCTTAGGATCTTTGCTTGATTACCGGCGATGTGATGGCAGTCACACTAGTGGGGCTGGGTAATCTATAAGCACATCCTTATGCAGGTCCCTGGTCGCAGGACTATCGAGACAGGGCATCGATACTCCGGAGTAGACTAGCGCATGCGCTTCTTATCCCAGTGTGGGAGACGGTCTGTCCCACAGCCGTCAGTGCGTCGTACTTGAGATAGTATGCGGGTGCTCGTTAGGTTACGGATACACTGGACATGACTCGTCGGGAACTGACTAGTTGGTATTATGCCTATCGTCAGTTATCAGTTCCCAGGTGACATGAGTACAGCTTAGTCCGCTGACTTGACACTGAAATCCGTAATAATACAAGTGCGACTCTAAGGTCGAAATAATATACACTGTTCTTCTATGTCTATCAAATATACAAGTCTGGTTGATGGAGTTTTACTAGATACAAATGAAATAATAAATATACAATGGTGGCCCTGATGCAAAAGAACCCACCTACCAAAGCAATCACTCGGAAGGAACAGTGTACCAGCAAAACCGCAACGACACCTGTGCGGCAAAACCTGCAAGAAACTGTGGCACAACGGGGGTGAGTTGCCAACTCATGAGTAGAAAACATCTATGAGTAGAAATCGCATACAAGACGCAATCCTAGGTCATATCAAGTAATATCCTCAAATAAATATCCTGGTCCATCTATGTATAAGTGTAATACTACATTCTCGTGTCAGTACCTCAGATAGCAACATATCGGATATATGATGTATGAATGCATGACAAATGGAAACAGAATACATCATGAAATCAATAGACAAGTCAGTGTCAAGCATCGACACGAAACATAAATCTGTGCCCAGCATCGACACGTAAATCCTCATATATCTCAGGCTCCGTATCATCTGCGGGATCGGCCCACGGGCTCCGGCAGTACGGGTCGGCCTATATGCATCTCGTGACTCCGGTCGGTAACCTCCGGATAACCGCCAGGTCTAAATGCTATCACCGGTAGGAAGTCTGCCCCTGCCAGGCTCATCATCCACCATAAGAAAACAATCTCGTCCCGGGGTACCATACCGGGTCCACCACGTACCCGAGACGGTTCCTACGTCTCCTCGAATCGGGTCACGCAATCCATCTCATAACCGAGAAAACATCATATCAAGGAAAACCATATTTTTCTCTTTAAAATAATACATCAGTTTATAAAACTTTCACATGCGGTTTCCAAATCCAGAAAATCTCATGAAAATCCGAAATACAATCATCAATAGCAAGTAAACAGTGAATAATAATATGCATGCAGTAGCAAGTAATAACTGCAACGTCTAATCTAGCATATAAAGACGAGTACGTCAATACCATGTCGAACTATCAGTTAACAAGCTATGTCAATGAGTAATATTCTCTAAAGTGTTCGTGACATGGCAATTACCGATGATGATGTGTGTGAGCCGGCAAGTAAGTGTATGTGGAACATACGCATCATCGGTAATGGTGCTGGTGTCCTGACAGCATAATCTTAATAATGGTATATGAAAACACAATATAAGCATGCGGTGCGATGCGAACATCATGAATATACAGAAAGTGAGGTAGTAACAGCAACTCTGAAAATATACCTACCCAATATACGAGTCATATGGTTTGGTATACAAACACACTCACGACTCCCCACTTTTGCTAATGAGTATGACTCGAGCCTAGTAAAAAGGGTAAGGGAATCCGCCTAAGTTTGAGTCGATCTATACAAATATACCTAGTAGTCGGTGATCTCGCCTCAACAGTATCACGTACAATACAATAAATAATATGACATCCTCAAGTCAAGAGTGCGGATCTATCCTCATAACTATCTCTCGTACGGTAAATCTATCGTACGGCATCCCAAATCTGGGTACGGGTCAAATATAACATTTATCTCATTATTCATCTGGTATCCACATCATCACATATCGTGAGCAGGGAGTACTGATCTAAGTCTAGTACACTACTAATATCATCAATACTAATCATGATCTGGCTACTGATCTACAGTCTCATACAATCCGGTGTCATCAATACTTATCAGCATATAGGAGTATATATCGTCCAAACGATCCATTATAAATATCTTAACATATCTTATCTCATATCTCGATATATAACTCGTCAATTATCATAAATATATCATCAACATAGTATCGTCGTCCAACGACCCGCTATAATATCATGACATATCTCGGTCGTGCATTAAATATCTCACGGCATCATGCCCGATCAGATCGACTCATTCCCAAGTATCATATAACATTCTCGTCATCCAAGCATAAGAATATACCAATAGAAATATGTCCCCAATACGCATAAGGATATCAATGTATGCGAGTATGTGTATGTGCGTGTATGCAAACCTTACTCTAAGGTTTCGGGACTAAGAAATCGACTAAAGTCCTTTCTTCAATTCTAGCTAACACTAACTCCTAATCTCCTAAAGCTTTTCTTGCTAAGTTTCATATCACACCCTAACATATGAAAGCATATATATCATATCCCATTCTTTTCTCACAACTTTGCGGGGGTGCTATACGCCATCCACCCGACTTCCCCCGTAGATATAAATCTACTCACCTTGATCTTCATTCTCTGGAGTCGATGACACCACGCTCATCCTCGTCGTCTCTAAGTCCACGTGAGGTACCTGCACATCATAACGTATCGTATCTTATTAAAATCCAAATCAAAGCCAAAACGACACGCTAGAAGCCTATAGTTTCGAACCTACGGACTACGTCTTCAAAACCACCAAACAACTCTCGATATCGTCGTACAAACGTCAAATGATCGAGGTAAAACATAGATACCAAATCCAGAATTCAAAATACGCAAAACAAAACCCTGAAATAAAACAGCAACTCATGAAACTAGTCCCAGATTTTACCCTAGGCCAAATCAGCCAATTTTGCATATGTGAAGGGTTTAGATTACAGATACTGGAGCCACAGACGAAGCATGAACAAAAATGGTGGGACCCAGGCCACAAATTGCGGCCTTCTGGGTTAAATCTGCAGTCAGGTTGGGAAGGTAGGGGCTAGGGTTTCAGTGGGGGTTCCTAGGTTGCCTGCATGTATCACTGTCCTTGCTAAATAATTTTTCAGGTCCCCGAGTGTTAGCAGATTTCCAAATACCATCAAAATTTCACAGTTTTTCCGATGTCGGGGTTTCTAAATTCGTATTCCGGGTTTATTCTGTGGTTTCAGTCCAAGATAAAATCCCTACAGGGGTCATAAGGTCTCTACTAACCTCAATTACACTTCACAATTCAACATTTCTCAAAACCCTCTTTATGAATTTTCTAAGTTCACTAAACATCGATATATCGGTTCTAACTCACAATAGAAGCTAAGGTGAATGAAAAAAATAACAATGGTGCAAAAATTATCTCAATTGGCAACTCAAGAAAATTCTTGAGTTGCCCAAAGTCCTCAAAATTTAATTTTTCTTGGTCCAATGTGCTTCCCTTGAGCTAGTGAACATTTTTAACGAAAATGAGATGGGGTTTTGGGCTTGTCTTGGGGGTGTTTTGAGGCTTGAAGTGGAGGAGGGAGGAGGTGTTGCCATGGAAGTTGAGAGAGGAGAGAAAAGATGAAGAAAATGAACGATGAATGGAAATGAAATGAGAGCCATACTTGGTTGACCCCTCAACCTCTCTCTCTCTCTCATGCCCATCCCTCATGCAATCATTGTGTTCCTTTTGACTTTCTTTTTCCTTTTCTTTTCTTTGTTCTCTTTTTTATTTATAAATCCATGCATGATAAATGAAGAAAAGACCATGAGAAAAATTTAACAAGAGTTAAAATGACATGGTGCATGTTTTGCACAAAACAAGCTCAATGTGCGATTAGCGATTTTTAATCGCGATTAGCACTAAATGTGAGTATAATAAATCATAAAAATTCATAATTCGCTTGATTCACATAAAACACCCTCATTTCAGTAATTTCTATAATTTTCCAAAATTTTCCCATTTATCGGTATTTAATTATACCGCCTTATTAAAATATTCAATATTTTATTATTTAATTATAAAAATTCCCAAAAATAATATTTTATTTTTCTGAAATGTTACAGTCTTCCCCTTAGAGAAATTCGGTCCCCGAATTTAAATTTAAACTCCCCCAATTTCTAAAACATTTCAATAAAAGATCCAGTTGTCGGGGCTCCGAAATCATAAATATATAAAGCGCATCGTAGCGCAATGCATGCGCATGAACAATGAGCAGATAACTCAAAACAACACTCCATCAAGCATCCCACAATCATCGGAGTCATGGTGAAGACACAATGTCAAATCCAAAATGAAACCAATATGATATACATCAAAACTATACATGTAAACATCTGAAGGAAATGCATGCCAAACCATTCGTTTTACTGTGCGATGCGCATAACACTGCACAGGGACGGACGTCTATTGTAAGAAAATAATCATATATGTATATATCTTTTGTTTAATATGCACGTCCCGCCGTTTTTTGAAAACAATTTAGAAGGGTTCCCTTGTTTTAAACGTTTTCGTGTTATATCAGACACGTAGGTAAATACTGAGACTATAGCTCTCTCTGTTTTTTTTGGAAATCCCTTCAATAACTATCAATGCGTGCAAAATACATCCAGGTACTGTCCTCTGACTAGTCCTGCTCAGTACGAAAACAAATAGCAAATATCATAAAAACGTACTGCTCCATAAGAAATCAATCTCAAAAGGTGCATAAGAACACCGCGTGCGTCTGGTGCGCACGGAAATCGAAATCCATGAATATGTCATACATGTGCACAGAAATAACATCTAAGTGTAACGGGTGTGCACGAACCACCTGTCAGAGGCAACGTGCGTGCCTGACAGCAAAAACAGGTGCATCTGATATGCACGAAGAATCTCGATTTAGTGCATCTGGCGTGCACCAAAATCGCTTCAAGCGTCCAAGTATGCGCAAGAATCCAAATCCAGTGCACAAGGTGCACGAAAACAATATCAAATATCATAATCAAAATCGATGGTATAATAATAAACCTCAATCCAATCAAGTACATCACAGTATAAAATCTCACAAGCATGTGCATCAGCGTGCACAAAATCGAATCAAAATACTAAAAGTATATGAAAACTATGCCGAAAGCATAAGTCAAATCACATGCATACCATAGGCGTGAAATCAAAATTAACCTCAAGTGCAATAACTATGCACAAAACGTAAGTATCCAGTACGTGCAACCATGGTGCACAAAAGCAAATATCATGAAACTCGGTCATCAAAACTCAATCATGCAATAAATCACCCAAAATACCGAAATCCAGTATGGCGGAATAGTCCCGCTCAAGCACATCCTCTAAGCATCTCTGGCCAACCGTCGTGGTCACTCATAACATGTCTCGTCGACGATGCCGAACTCTGGCCTGCTGGTGTGCGTAAAATGACCACTCCTGGGTCCAAGTCTTCTCGTAATTTATTCCAGAAAGGTCCTGTCGAGATCTCTCCCAAACCTCGTCTCTGCCGGACTGTCCGGAAGTTATCACCCTTCACTAAATCTGTTTCTTGTTCCGGAACGGCTGCAAACTCATCGCGACTCCTTCTGGAAGATATATCCATATACAACGCCTCTGCATACGTATCACATCTCTGATTTCGGTGGAGTGGAACGTCATCTCATCAAGATCTCGTACGAATCTCTTACTCCACTTTTATCTAACGTCGATTACTCCGGACCCGTCTCTCCGTGGCTGCATAGACTGCGCTCCAACGGCTATACTTGTATCTGGAGTCTCCCAAGCAATGCATCCCATCACATGGCATCCGAATGAAGTCGAACCATTCGATCGATTCGTCAAAACCTCATAATCCCCCAAGAGCTCAACATCTTGGGTACGGTTTAATAGTATCGAGTACATACCACAGTATCGGTGGACCAGCCGTAGAAGGGCAAACCCAAGCCTCACTAATGGCACCGCGGAACTGCCGCAAACCCTAAGGTTCAAAGGCTTTCACACGGTCATTATGTCGAGTTAGGGTTTCATTATTCTAGAGGGTCCATAGAATTTCTTGCATATCCTTCCGAATACTTTAAACTTGGAATATGGGTTTCTGACATTTGATCGTCTACATCGACTCCCAACGTATCCGTGTGAAGTCTCCTCAAGCTGGAATCAATCTATCTGATGACCTCGCATCGAGGTAAGGGAATGAACCACATGTCCTAGTCATTCATCCTCGGTGACTAGCGACCTTCTATCATATCTCTAAGTACCACTCGTACCGCCATAGCTCCAACATCTGGGGCAATATCTCGTCGCTCGCAGCAACAAGCGGCTCATTCGTCTGCACGGTAAACAATGCCTCAATCATCATGAATAAGAAATACATCAATGGTCATCACATTTTGGCTGGCCTCTATCAGTGGCTCAATCCTCCGGTGCCAATCTGCATGCTCGAGAAACCTCATCACAGCAATCCATCAAACGCTCATGGCGCGAAAACACAATAACACGACATATCTATGCAAATCGTATGTCCCTAGAATCACGCCCTGGTCAGTCCTCGTTCGTGACGAGCTCATGCTGACCGCAACTCTAGCCGTAGCTCTCTGTGCCCGTACAACCGTGGTAACAAAACCATAAGAGGTACCGATGAGGCTAGATCATAGGAAGGAATATAATACTGTGCAAGGAAATGTACATCCTAAGGCTTCTTAAACGGAGTAGCGTATCGTAAATATGCCGTGGAACATACGTACGGTACGTGTAAGTCGACGTTAGACACCCCACATGATACGGGGAGGCGGAATAGGTAAAACAATCATTTTGTTTAAGTTAAAATCGACTAACTTTACGGATCTTTGCTAAACCCTAACTAACAACTATCTAGAAGTGATTAACTACTATGATAGATGATTATACCTCAAGATTCTAGTCCTTCTTGTTCTTGTTGTTCACCTCCTCGTCGGCCTCCTCGATGTGATAGAAGATCCACCCGAGAGCTCCTTCTCCAAGCTTTAACCTCTCACTTGAGGTAACTAGATGGCTATGATTGCTAATCAAAGTAACCTAGAGGATATAGAAGAGGATTAAGGATCTATTAGTCTTGCTAACCCTTAGGATCTCAACACATGAGAGGATTAGGGTTAGGTTTTTGAAGAGAGAGCTTGAGGAGAGAGAATGTGTAAGTAATCATGAAATGAAAATATAACTCTTTATGTATATAATGAAGCATAATAATTATCAAATAAATCATATAGATAATTACAACCATGCTTCATTTAATACAAATGAATGAATGATCTCATGAGTCATTAAGCAATAAATGCTTCATTAACTCATTTGGATGAATCACTTCATGAGTCACAAAATCATTTAATCCAAATTACACCTAAGCTCTCCACCTCATCTTTCTTCTAGAAGCTTCTCGACTAATTACGAGAATGCCCCTTCCATCCGTGAAAACACGGAAATACTGAGACTGTATATATCCAATAATCCAATACTAGAATCTGGCTTAAAGTAAAGCCCGCTAGTATAATCTGTCCGAACATCGTACGTGCATAAATACACGTATGTGTCCGAACCCTGTCGTAAAACCATACGACCTCTATATCATTTCGCCTGAAGCAGGGACACTCTCTGTATGGGACTCTAAAGACTCGACACTACGCTGGCAGTAGGTTTAACCATAGGCCGCAAGCGGTACTAGCTGTACGTAACGGTCCCCAGGTAGATGTCGATAAGAAGGCCGATGAGGAAACCCATCCGAACTCCTACTGAGCCTAATGTGACAATCTCCGTACAGTCCGGTCTGTTCGTCTAGGACTATCGCATATCGGGCCTAGGGGGAGGCAAGCGTCAGTCCCCTAAAAGCGGTATAAGTCGTGTCGGAGTGAAGCCCATTACACCTTGAGAAGTTACTGGAAATCCTACCAGTAAATCTCGTTTGTCCTGGCCAGGGACTTTGCGTAATGGCTCTCCAAACACAGCGCGATATCAACTCCCAATACCGGGAGAGACGAATCCTATCTAACTGCCACTGCCTCCAAGTGCTTCGGGACTGCACCCAACTGCTACCTGTTTGCACGACTCCTTTGAGCCGTGGTAGGGTAGCAATCTAAGAACAGTGGGAACACACTCGAGACGAAGTAGCAGTGTCAAGTCTGCGGACTATGCTGTACTCATGTCACCTGGGAATTGTTAACTGACGACGGGTATAATACCAACCAACAGTTCCCTGTGAGTCTTGTCCGGTGTACCCGTAACCCAACGAGCACCTGTATACTATCTCCAGTACGACGTACTAATGGCTGTGGGAAAGACCATTTCCCCTGCTGGGAAGAGAAGCGTACACACTAGTCTACTCTGGAGTATCGATGCCCTGTCTCGATAATCCTACGACTAGGGACCTGAAAAATGATATGCTTGTAGACTATCCAGCCCCTACTAGTGTGACTGCCATCACAACGCTGGTAGTCAAGCAAGATCCTATGGGCTCTATCAATATGTATTCGCGATATGCTAAAAGAAACATATACACATATTAAGATAGATATAAACCAAGTAGCATACTACTATATTGAGCAAGACTGTTAATACAACTGTGAATATCCCAAGCTTCCATTAAGTAATATACAAGCTAGTATGATACAATAATGGCCCCTAGGACATATACACTAACAATCTCCCACTTTCACTAGGGCCATGTACTGGCGTATCGAAGACCTATTATCTCGAATAGCCTCTCGAACTGTGTCTGAGGTAAGGCCTTTGTGAATGGATCTGCAGTGTTCTCCTCTGTAGCAACTCTTCAGACCTCGATCTCCCGGCGATCTATGATCTCCCTGATTAGGTGATACCGCCTTAAGTTGTGTCTGGACTTCTGATGGGACCTGGGTTCCTTCGCTAAAGCTATAGCCCCGTTGTTGTCACAATACAGAGGTATTGGATCAACAATGGATGGAACCGCCTGAAGTTCTGTGAGGAACTTCTTCATCCAGACTGCTTCTTTTGCGGCAGCGCAAGCAGCGATATACTCCGCTTCCATCGTCGAGTCAGCAACGGTGTCCTGCTTGGAACTCTTCCAGCACACCGCCCCTCTATTGTGGGTAAAGACATAACCTGACATGGACTTGGAGTCATCCTTGTCACTCTGGAAGCTGGAGTCAGCAAAAGCCTCGATCTTGAGGTCTTTTCCGCCGTAAACCAAGAACATATCCTTAGTCCTTCTCAGGTACTTGAGAATGTTCTTTATGTAAGTCTACGGTAGCGCCCCGGCCGTCTTTCAGACGCCAAAATGCGGAACAAAAACTTTTATAACTGGCGCTATCGCATACTATAATCCGGATCTGCCATTAACGCTAAACTAACAAACTACAAAGAGGGAAGAAAGGTTATACCAAACGATCCGAGTCCTTCGTTCTTTAACCATCATCCCACGCTCCGTTGCAGCTGCTCCGATCTCGTCGATCTCCGATCTCCTCGTCCAGGTGGCACCACGTCATCGGATCTTTAAACGGGCTCCCGCCTCTGACTCGAAGCAACTCGGTCGTCAAGTTTGCTAAAAGAGACGACCAAGATTGATGTAGAGAATGAGTGGAATACTTTGTCTCGCTTTGTCCAAAACCATGGACGAACGGTTAATGAAGTTGCTATGGGAATCGGGTGATGGAATGAAATGAGCTGTGAAATTCCATACACCGAAAATTATCATAATCTTTTAACCAACAACCATTTCTTTTTCTTCCAAGTGTGTGAGAGAGTGGGGAGGGGGCCGGCCATATATGAGGAGGGGGGGAGGTGAGTGTAGGAGAGGGGGGGTGACAATAAGAGAAAATATCAAGTGTGAACACAAAGCGTGAACACAATTAATAAAATGATGAATCATTAACCTAGTCATCATGCATTAATGGAATCATTAAATGCAACCATGACTCACCAAACACCTCACCACTTCTAGAACCTTCTAGAAGCTTCCACACTCATCTCAAGAAAAGATAAATCCGTATTTAACCAAATGTTAAATACGGCTGATAGAAAACTGGAAACTGGCAACTTCCAAAAGTGATCCCGAAACGAATTTCAGGATAACCCCGTAACTGTATAAATATACCCGCATTTGTATTACGACCGAATACAAATGCAACCGAGACAAAGATATTATATCTACTCTGTATAATACATGGATCCAGCTTAAACCAAAACCCACCAGTATTATCTGCCCGAAATATGACACATGCGTAAACGCACGTGCATTTTCCGAACCCTGCCATAAAACCATACGGCCTCTACAACGTTTCGCCCGAACTTGGGAAACTATCTGTGGGGGACTCTAATGACTCGTCAGTACCCTGGCAGTGGGTTTAACCACAAGTCGTCAGTGGCACTAGCTGTGCGTAACGGCTGCCCATGGACTGATCTCAAGGGAGGCTGATGAACGAACTCATCCAGAAACCCTACTGAGCCTAACAGTGACAATGTATATACAGTCCGGTCCGTTCTTCTATGAGTATCGCATATCCGGCCTAGGGGGCTAGTAACGTCAGACCCCCAATTGTTGTATAAGTCGTGTCGGAGACAAGCCCTGAACACCCTGAGATACTACTGGAGTACCTACCGGTAAATCTCACCTGCCTTGGCCAAGGACTTGGTGTAATGGCTTTTCTAGACACAGCGCGACCTCCACCCCCAATACCGGGAGAGACGAATCCCCTGCCGATCCGCTCACATGCCTCCATGTGGATCGGGACTGTACCCAAAAACTACCTGTTTGCACGACTCCTTTGAGCCGTGGTAGGGTAGAAATCAAAGCACAGTGGGAACTCACACGAGACAAATGACGACCTCAGGTCGATGAACTAACCTGTACACATGTCACCAGGGAACTGCTATCTGACTATATGTATAATACCAACTAGCAGGTTCCCGGCGAGTCCTGTCCGGTGTATTCATAACCCAATGAGCACCTGTATACATCTTAGGTGATCCAACTGACACCAGTGGCTTGTGAGACCGGCCACCGCCCCTCGTCGGGGTCTCGACTATACACACTAGTCTACTCCGGAGTATCGATGCCCTGTCTCGAAACTCCCACGACTAGGGACCACTATTAAGGATATGCTTATAGACCACCCAACTCTCACGTATATGATCGCCCTCATACTGTTGGTAGTCAAGCAAGATCCTAAGGGCTCTATCAAAGTGTAATCGTGATCAGTCACCTGAACCTATACACGACTGATAAAGGCAAACCAGATAGCATACTATCATCTCGAGTAAGACTGTCCTACCGGTATAGGTCCTCCTCAATCATTGCAATCACGTACCTGCGATCCAATAATTGACTTTGAGGGCACTATATCCAACAATCTCCCACTTGCACTTAAGGCTAATTATTGCGATGTCGCGTACTCACAGCCCGTGTGAAACCAACACCCAACTCCTCTACTAATCAGTTTCACAAAGCCCGTTTGTAAAACTATTGTGTTCGAGAAATAGCCTCAGTGAGTGGATCCGCCCTGATGTTTCTTTCTATGTCTCTCTTAATCTTAAGTTCGCGGAGAAAGCCATCTCCCGAATTGAGTAATACCTGTCTTAGAATATGTCTGGATATCTGATGGGACCTAGTTCATAAATGAACTCCAAATCCAAAATTCTTAGACTGTATCGATAACTGAACCTAATCAGTATCCTACACCATGCCTCCCACAGTATCCTCTTGGACCACCTGTCCATAATACTGCCCCCTTTGTCAGAGGGAAAAATATAACCCTGACAATCACTCTGTCATCCATGTCACCTTTGAAGCCTGGAATGATGACCGTTTCCCGAAGAAGGCTGCCGTCATCAAATTCGTAGAACATGCACTTATGTTCTAAAACTGCTTCCTTATGTTTCTCCAGAATTGGATTAATATAAACTTATTGCATCTAGTGCAAAAACAACATCTGGTGTGGTACTTGACATCTCATGATTGACTCAATTGCCTAAGCAAGTGATCTGCCAATCATGCACATCCCTCTCTCCTTTAGTCTGTAAGACACCTTTAGAGAGGGTGACTCCATCACCTGCAGGTACACCACCATGCCAGGAGTCAATTATTCTAAAAACTATTAGAATACTGTCAAAGTACCCACATTGGGAAACTACCTAAATCTAGATCTAAAACCATAGATCTAGAAACCAAAATGTCAGATATTATATCCATATCCTCTCTGGAGAAACAACTGTGTGACGACCAAAGTACAACCGATCGTAGTATAGGAATTTTACTTCCTACTCTGTGTATGTCATCCAAAAACCAAGACATCACACCCTACTACCTTCTTAACAGATCCATCCCCTATTCTGATGAAGTCAAACCCATGACTGTCACATCAAAATTAGATGATCAATCTCCGCTATAACTGCTCTAGTCTATAAATAGACATAAGCTACTTTCACACTATGCTTCCGCTGCTCCCACTGACCACAACAACCCTCCTACCGGGTCTCATAGCCTGGAACAACAGTAGTGCCAAGTCTGGGTAGATAAAAACCTCTCCGTCACCGTCCTTGAGGCTACCGGAGTACCTCTCGGATGTCTGATGTTTCCCACCAAATCTGCGGAGTGGCTAATGGAATGTCAAACCTGATTGAATCTTTAGGTCCTATTAAATTTTCCGTAATCATTTGCGGTTCTGGAATCACTTCCAGTTCTACCATACTCCCACTACTGTTTTTTGAAAAAATCCATTTTACTAAAACTGTGGCGAGTCAAGAACAATATCACTATTGATCTTTTAGATGGTAGAAAGTCAACCCTCGTCATAGCCTGGGCCAACCCACAAACTGCCATTACAGAAACGTGCCCTGAGTTATCCAGAGTCTGGTTTTAAGCATAAGCCTGACAACTCCCCTATATCCAATATAGAAACTTTGGCACTTATTTAATTGGAACCAGATTCTAATCATGCAGCTGTCTCCAGTGCATATCAACTTTAATGGAGAGAGGCTAATCAACATTACTCAACTTAGGAATCCATCCAATTATGAGTAACCTGAAAGAGAAACAAGTTTTCTCAAAACTTTTACTATCATCTGAATACCAATCACAAGTATCTACATCTTCGATCTCTTTGAAGAATCCCGATATTTGCGACATCTGGTTCTCTACTTTATTCTTATACCCACAACTTCTCAAAACTTAGACCTTGTATTTCTACGAAACACTTGTCTAAAAACTAGAGAAGTCAAACAGAACATAGTACGAGGACCTACCCCTTTGTCCTGATGGACACTGGACAACATACAATACTCTGTATAAGTCCACTGAGTTGAATAACTCAAAACCTGTGCGTCGTAGGTTGAAAACTGTACCCTGGAGATTTCCTCAAATATCACCAATTACAACGAATTCCGATATAATGAGGATGATCACCTAATTCCCAATAACTTCCTCCCACTCATCATCTGTAAAACCATACAGATGTGAGAATGAAACCTGGTGAATACACACCCTGGAGTAAGTATCTAATCGAGAAAACAGTTTTTCATTAACAATGCACTGAAACATGAAAATGTTTCGTAGGGGTATCCTGGTATTCTTAGTAATGTCTCTTCCATAATCCAATTCATGACTTTAACCGTATATTTCTTTGTCATCTCTCCAAATCCCTTTATTTGTCTTTAGTCGTTACCTTCTGTACACCATCGTTAGGCTAAATGGTTTTCTTCCTTCCCTACCGTTCGGCACCAGCCTATGGTTTGGAAGAAGACTATCCAGTAAGCATAATAGGTGTACCCTCCTAAACCAAGGAGTACTCGCAACTGAGAGAAGGTGATGATAAAAGACAACTGAATAATACCTTATTCTTTTAAAGGTGAAATAGGAGTGGCGATGAAGTACGCGGTTTGGTCGTGAATGATAACGGTCGCAACTTACTTTGCCCTCTTTCTAATCCCTTTATTTTGTCTTTACATATTACCTTCTGTACACCCTACTTAGGCTAATTGGTTTTCTTCATTCCCTACCTTTCGGCACCTGCCTATGGTTTGGAATAAGACTATCCAATAAGCGTAATAGGTGTACTCTCCTAAACCAAGGAGCCCTCGCAACCTGAGAGAAGGTGATAATAAAAGACAACTGAATAAACTAATTCTATTTCTCGTGAACTTGGATCCATCCTCGAAGGAGTCCCTTCGAGTTCGTATATAACCATACGATGGATCTATCCAATGGAAGTGGATGTCCGTAGTAATACGGGTGTTCTGAGAAATGCAAAGGGTAAAAGAAGGAGTGGCAATGACTTATGCAACATAGACAATCCAAAAGCCAGTATTTTAAGAAGGTTCGGTCAACTTGGTCACTGAGTCATAGTCTAGGGTCGGTCAAAGGTCGCTGCCAAAGAGAGAGAGAAAAGAAACACTCTGCGTGCACTCTAACCTAGATCAGAATGGTTATCACTTTATCTAATCCGGAAACCTCCCACTGTACTGTCAAATTCTCCTCCAAACCTGAAAGAAGAATCAATCGGGATCACCCGAAGAGTAAACCAACTCATCAGTGGGAATCGGGATCCAACTCTCATCGCATGATAACTTGACGGAATCCACTCGCGTTATCACACTCCAGAAGGTATGCGCATGCCTGGCAAGTTTCAGTTTCTTTAGAAACTCCCGATGTGATTTTTACCCCATGTTCTTATGACCTTGACGAAAGCCAACAAATCATAAGTCACATGTCAAGTTCTGCCCGTCATTATCTTGTTAATTCGAACCCACCCATACATACCCTTGACGAAAGCCAACAAGGTAATACGACTGTCCCAAACCAACTCATCTATCTATGCAACAAATGAATACCCCAGTAACTACCAAACACTATGCCTTGACGAAAGCCAACAAACATAGCTTGAATATTACTGACCATCCATAAGAAATGACGGAGGGCTACGGCTGATTTTTGGCAAAAAACCTTTAACGTAATGAACTTGATCTCGTTGAAGGAACCTGATAGCTTTTTATAAAATATAGTGGCAAAAACCTTTGCTAAAGAGGTCACTCCCGGTGAAGGGATCTCGGCTCTTTCCTCGTGGAATGAGGTGCAGGATATTCCACTGAATACTGCGATGCAATGCAACATGTAATCGACTATAGTGAAGTTATTACCCTGACGCAAACTTCTGCCTAAGGGGTCAGTCCCGGTGAAGGGATATCGGCCCTTACGCCGTCGAATGAGGTGCAGGATATTCCAACCAAATACCACTATGCAAAACAAAAGGAAACATCTTTGTAATAACACTTTTTAAATTGTTCCAACAACATCCAAACATGTTTGTTTTACTTTGCATTGATCAGAATCAACGCAGTCCCATCAATCAATCACACCAGAAAAGAACGAAAATAAAATATACGTATATGCCATCCGCATTCGTCACTGGGTCCCGTCATCACCCGTTAGGTTACTTAACTAACGAAAGAGCGGGGACTGAACTAGCACGGGTGTAAAACATATACCACATCTAATAGTATATAAACCAATATACAATAATCGCTCCAGGCGTGATAATATGCAACATTACAGAAAAGTAATAAGCATCACAGAACAATACAGATAATCTGGGATCCCCGAGTTTCACAGAGCCGCTGCTGAAACCCGACGTTCCCCTGTCATGTGGATAGCCTGTGCAATGAAACCTAGACCCCTACGGGTGCAGCAAGTTACCCGCCAAAACCTGAAGCGAGACAGCTCCCTACAGCATAGTGAATGGACCACCCAGCACTTCACGGAATCCGGTAATCTTGGGCACCCCTCCTTGGGTCAACCTGTACCCCATACGAGTGCGGCGAATAGTCTGCCAATTCTAGAGTGGGGCCCCTCTGCCTCTCAAAGCCATGAGATGGGCCCCCCAGAACCCGGCTATCCGTGCACTCCATCGCGGGGCAAAACCTAGTACAGAAATGAAAAATATGTACAAGGGGTACATCGACCTCGACCCGGTCGTGCCCCAAAAGAATATTATACAACAGGCAGTGACGGCAGTTCACATGTTGGACGCTCGTCCCGCAATATCAAATGTACAAATAAATCTAAACTGCACTACCATTGCACACTGCTATCCACCACGACAAATCCGTAACATCACAGCACAACACAGAACATCAATACGAATGTCACGTTTGCAAACCCGTCTAAAAGAACTATAGCAATCAGACGCGGTTTACTGATCAAATGACATTCACGGTCGGAGATATAATGTAAGTACTGTAAACTAACACGTTTAAATTTCGATCGACTAAATTTTCCGAAGTGGGCCCCACGCAAATCTGCTGTACAGTAAAAAACACTGGGCCCAAATAAACAGTTCCAGAAACCATAATTTCCAACATAGAAGCTACTGTAGAAATTTGACAAACTGAGCTCACTTTCCTGCGGCGGATCCGCGGCCAAACCCATGCTTGGGCCGCGGATCCGTGGTGGAACAGTCACATCACTTTGTCGAATTTCTCCAGTTTTCTTTAAAAACCCTGATTGATTTTCTGGTATGGTCAAAATGATTTTTAGACCAGTTTGAAAATTAACAGAAACTTTAACACTAGAAATTGCGATTTTCGAAAATCCGATCGATCGATGTTTTAAAACGTGTTAGCACAAGTTAGTAAAGCTTAATGGCGTGGCTCCGATACCATGTAAGTCTACGGTAGCACCTCGGCCGTCTTTCAGACGCCAAAATGCGGAACAAAAACTTTTATAACTGGCGCTATCGCATACTATAACCCGGATCTGCCATTAACGCTAAACTAACAAACTACAAAGAGGGAAGAAAGGTTATACCGAACGATCCGAGTCCTTCATTCTTTAACCATCATCCCACGCTCCGTTGCGGCTGCTCCAATCTCGTCGATCTCCGATCTCCTCGTCCAGGTGGCACCACGTCATCGGATCTTTAAACGGGCTCCTGCCTCTGACTCGAGGCAACTCGGTCGTCAAGTTTGCTAAAAGAGACGACCAAGATTGATGTAGAGAATGAGTGGAATACTTTGTCTCGCTTCGTCCAAAACCATGGACGAACGGTTAATGAAGTTGCCATGGGAATCGGGTGATGGAATGAAATGAGCTGTGAAATTCCATACACCGAAAACTATCATAATCTTTTAACCAACAACCATTTCTTTTTCTTCTAAGTGTGTGAGAGAGTGGGGAGGGGGCCGGCCATATATGAGGAGGGGGGAGGTGAGTGTAGGAGAGGGGGGTGACAATAAGAGAAAATATCAAGTGTTAACACAAAGTGTGAACACAATTAATAAAATGATGAATCATTAACCTAGTCATCATGCATTAATGGAATCATTAAATGCAACCATGACTCACCAAACACCTCACCACTTCTAGAACCTTCTAGAAGATTCCACACTCATCTCAAGAAAAGATAAATCCGTATTTAACCAAATGTTAAATACGGCTGATAGAAAACTGGAAACTGGCAACTTCCAAAAGTGATCCCGAAACGAATTTCAGGATAACCCCGTAACTGTATAAATATACCCGCATTTGTATTACGACCGAATACAAATGCAACTGAGACAAAGATATTATATCTACTCTGTATAATACATGGATCCAGCTTAAACCAAAACCCACCAGTATTATCTGCCCGAAATATGACACGTGCGTAAACGCACGTGCATTTTCCGAACCCTGCCATAAAACCATACGGCCTCTACAACGTTTCGCCCGAACTTGGGAAACTATTTGTGGGGGACTCTAATGACTCGTCAGTACCCTGGCAGTAGGTTTAACCATAAGTCGTCAGCGGCACTAGCTGTGCGTAACGGCTACCCATGGATTGATCTCAAGGGAGGCTGATGAGCGAACTCATCCAGAAACCCTACTGAGCCTAACAGTGACAATGTATATACAGTCCGGTCCGTTCGTCTATGAGTATCGCATATCCGGCCTAGGGGGCTAGTAACGTCAGACCCCCAATTGCTGTATAAGTCGTGTCGGAGACAAGCCCTGAACACCCTGAGATACTACTGGAGTACCTACCAGTAAATCTCACCTGCCTTGGCCAAGGACTTGGTGTAATGGCTTTCCTAGATACAGCGCGACCTCCACCCCCAATACTGGGAGAGACGAATCCCCTGCCGATCCGCTCACGTGTCTCCATGTGGATCGGGACTGTACCCAAAAACTACCTGTTTGCAGGACTTTTTTGAGCCGTGGTAAGGTAGAAATCAAAGCACAGTGGGAACTCACACGAGACAAATGACGACCTCAGGTCGATGAACTAACCTGTACACATGTCACCAGGGAACTGCTATCTGACGATATGTATAATACCAACTAGCAGGTTCCCGGCGAGTCCTGTCCGGTGTACTCATAACCCAATGAGCACCTGTATACATCTTAGGTGATCCAACTGACACCAGTGGCTTGTGAGACCGGCCACCGCCCCTCGTCGGGGTCTCGACTGTATACACTAGTCTACTCCGGAGTATCAATGCCCTGTCTCGAAACTCCCACGACTAGGGACCACTATTAAGGATATGCTTATAGACCACCCAACTCTCACGTATATGATCGCCCTCATACTGTTGGTAGTCAAGCAAGATCCTAAGGGCTCTATCAAAGTGTAATCGTGATCAGTCACCTGAACCTATACACGACTGATAAAGGCAAACCAGATAGCATACTATCATCTCGAGTAAGACTGTCCTACCGGTATAGGTCCTCCTCAATCATTGCAATCACGTACCTGCGATCCAATAATTGACTTTGAGGGCACTATATCCAACACTTTACTGCTATCCAGTTCTTCTCCCCTGGGTCTGACTGATACCGGCTTACCACGCTCAGTGCGTAAGCTACATCTGGTCTGGTGCACAACATCGCATACATTATAGAGCCTACTGCAGAAGCGTAGGGTATAATCGATATGCGACCCCTTTCCAAATCAGTCTTGGGAGACATCTTTTTGGAGAGGGTGATTCCGTGACAAGCCGGTAAATTACCGCGCTTAGAATTTTCCATACTGAATCTTTTCAGTATAGTGTTGATATACCTGGACTGCGAAAGTCCCAACATCCTCTTAGATCTATCACGACAGATCCAGATCCCCAGAATGTAAGAGGCATCACCCAGGTCTTTCATAGAGAACCTATGTGACAAGAATCCTTTGACAGATTGTAACATAGGAATATCATTTCCTATCAAGATAATGTCATCCACGTACAAGATGAGGAATACGACAGTTCGTGCTACAATTTTACTATATGTACATGGTTCATTTGGATTTTTGATAAAGTCATATTCTTTGACCGTTTCATCAAAACGGATGTTCCAACTCCGCGATGCCTGCTTTAGTCCATAAATGGACTTAAGTAACTTGCACATTTTCCCGCTGCTCCCACTCTGATTGAAACCTTATGGCTGCTCCATACAGACGCATTCTTCTAAATTACCATTTAGAAAAGCCATCTTTACGTCCATCTGCCAGATCTCATAATCATGGAAGGCGGCAATGGCAAGAAGGATCCGAATGGATTTGAGCATAGCCACTGGAGAAAAAGTTTCGTCATAGTCCAAACCGGGTCTTTGACGAAAACCCTTTGCAATAAGTCTAGCCTTATAGGTTTCCACCTGTCCATCTACACCAATCTTTTTCTTGAAGATCCACTTGCATCCTATGGGTTTTACCCCATCTGGAGCAAAGTCCAAAGTCCATACTTTGTTGGTGTACATGGACTCCATTTCGTTCCGCATTGCATCCAACCATCTTACTGAGTCGCCGCTCTGGATGGCCTGCTAGAAGCCAGTAGGTTCATTATTATCAATGATGCAATCTTCTCTATCCCCGTCTATGAGAAAACCGTAGTATCTCTTAGGTGGATGAGACGGCCTACTACTCCTGCGGAGGGGTGCGAGAATGTCCTGTTCTTCTTGAACTTCTGGTTCTACCAAACTTTCAGTAGTACTTTGTGGTTCTGGAATTTCTTCCAGTTCTATTGCGCTCCCACTTGTTTCCTTTTCTAAAAACTGCTGTTCTAGAAAATGGGCATTACGAGAAACAAAAACCTTTTGTTCCTCTGCGTAATAGAAGAAATACCCCTTAGAGTTCTTTGGATATCCCACAAACTTACACTGTACTGATCGTGCCTCGAGTTTGTCTGCATGCTGCTTTTTAACAAAACCTGGACATCCCCATATTTTCAGATACTGAAGATAGGGTTTCTTCCCACTCCACATCTGATATGGTGTGGTAGGAACAGTCTTGGTAGGAACCCTGTTCAAAAGATATGCAGCTGATTCTAGCGCATAACCCTAGAAAGATCGCGGTAACTCAGCATTACTCATCATGGAACGTACCATATCCAATAGGGTTCGGTTCCGTCTTTCTGATACACCGTTATGCTGTGGAGTGTATGGAGGAGTAAGCTGAGAGAGAATTCTATTCTCTTTTAGGTAACCCAGGAACTCGGCACTTACGTATTCACCACCTCGATCAGATCTCAGTGTCTTGATACTTTTGCCGGTTTGGTTTTCTACTTCATTCTTATATTCTTAGAATTTCTCAAAGGCCTCGGATTTATGTTTCATCAAGAAAATGAATCCGTATCTAGAGTAATCATCCGTAAAAGTAATGAAATATGAAAAACCGCCTCTTGCATGTATAGACATTGAACCACATACATCGCTGTGTATGAGTCCTAAGAGCTCGCTCGCTCTTACTCCATGTCCAGTGAATGGAGTCTTTGTCATCTTTCCTTTGAGACATGATTGACAAGTGGCATAAGATTGATATTCGAACGGATCCAAATATCCTTTTCTATGTAACTTAGTTAATCTTGTCTCATTGATGTGACCTAGTCTACAATGCCATAAGAAAGCCTGATTTATATCTGGAGACTTTCTTTTTAGTGTGTTCTGGACATTGAAAATCTGTAATTGGTTTAACAAGTATATACCGTTATCTAGTGTACCGGACCCAATCAAACCATGATTAAGGTGGATGTTAACAACATCGCTTACAAACATGAAATCATAACCTTCTTTTGATAACAACGATACTGATATGATATTACACGTTAAACTGGGTAAAAAAAAAACAGTTGCGCAAAACCAAAATATGTCCACTTGTCAATCCAAGGTGATAATCCCCTACGGACACAACATTCACGCTAGCTCCGTTAGCAACCTGGAGGGTCATATCACCAACCTTCAGCACTCTACGGTTTCTCAGTGCCTGCAATGAATTACATATATGAGATCCTGATCCGATATCCAATACCCAGGAAGTAGAGTTGATTGACAGATAATTTTCAATTACAAACACACCTGAAGTCGAAGCCACAGCTTGCTTCGGGTCCTGGTTCTTGGCAATCCAAGCTTTGCAATCTTTCTTCCAATGGCCTTTCCTACGACAGTGGAAGCACTCGTCCTTTGCCACTACTGGTACCGCAACCTTTGCCTTTCCCTTAACTCCCACCTTACCAACACCACCTCTTGGTTTGGTAGCGGCCTTCTTCTTCCTTCCTTTGGCCCTTATCTTGGACCTGGAAGAGGAAGCACCATGAACAAACATAGCGGGTGTTTCCCTTGCTTTCTGCAAGGTGCCCTCTGCACTCCTCAACATGTTAAGGAGTTCTGGAAGCTCAACTTCCTTACCTTGAATGCTGAAATTCAAGATAAATTGGGCGTAGGTGGAAGGAAGGGACTGAAGAACCAAGTCTGTATATAGCTCGTTCTCTAATGTCGTCCCGAGGTCTGCGAGCTCTTCTATATAGCCAATCATCTTAAGGACATGTTCTCCTACAGATGATCCGAAGGCCAGCCTCGACTGAAACAAGTTCTTCGAGGTCTCGTATCTAGCTATACGAGATTGCTCTCCATACAGTTCCTTGGTGTGGAGAAATATGGACTCAAGATCCATATTCTCATGCCTCCTCTGATGTTCATTATTCATAAAGGCAAGCACGATACATTTGGCCTTCGCGCAATCTAACTCCCAGGTCTTGCGGATTTCCTTATCCGCGACACTGGATTCTGGACCAGGGACAGCAGGTGCCTTAGTAGTAAGGACATACCCCAATTTGTCATAAGTTAAAGCCATCTTTACATTCCGAAACCAGTCTTTATAGTTTGGCCCTGTCAGAATATTTTTATCTAATAATAACTTAAGGACTGTCATGTTCCGGGTCGCTGCAATTAAGAGAGAGAGGGAACACTTTAGCATGATGCTCTTGCAAGTTTAGAGTGGTTTTTAGTTTATCTAAACTGGATGGCTCCCACTGTAAGTCTACGCTAGCGCCCCGGCAGTCTACAGACGCCAAATGCGGAACAAAAACTTTTAAACTTGGGGCTATCGTATACTTTAACCCGGATCTGCCATTATTGCTAAACTAACAAACTGTAAAGAGTGTAGAAAGGTTATACCGAACGATCCGAGTCCTTCGTTCTTCAACCATCATCCCACGCTCCGTTGCGGCTGCTCCGATCTTGTCGATCTCCGATCTCCTCGTCGAGGTGGCACCATATGATCGGTTCTTTAAACGGGCTCCCGCCTCTGACTCGAGGCAACTCGATCGTCAAGTTTGCCAAAAGAGACGACCAAGATTGATGTAGAGAATGAGTAGATGACTTTGTCTCACTTCGTCCAAATCCGTGGACGATCGGTTAATGAAGTTGCCGAGGGAATTGGGTGATGGAATGAAATGAGCTGTGGATTCCATACACCCCAAATCTATCATAATCTTTTTTCCAATAAAAAATCATCAAGTTGTGAGAGAGAGAGAGGGGGCCGGCCTCATATATGGAGAGGGGGTGACCGTAGGAGAGGGGGGGGGGGGTGACCACAACATCAAGCATATCATGTATGAAAAGATCTTAATCAAAACAAAATAGCATAATGCAAAGCATGACTCATATTAACATAGTCATCACTTAATAAATGCACCATTAAAGCCATGATGACTCATTGCCACTTCATCACTTCTAGAAGCTTCTAGAATGATGACTCACTCATATCTGAAGAAAAGATAAATCCGTCTTTAACCGAATGTTAAAAGACGGCTGATAGAAAACTGGAAACTGGCAACTTCCAAAAGTGATCCTGAAACGAATTTCAGGACAACCCCGAAACTGTATAAATATACCTGCATTTGTATTACGACCGAATACAAATGCAACTGAGACAAAGATATTATACCTACTCAATATAATACTCGGATCCAGCTTAAACCAAAGCCGACCAGTATTATCTGTCCGAAAATCGACACGTGCGTAAACGCACGTGCATTTTCCGAACCCTGCCATAAAACCATACGGCCTCTACAACGTTTCGCCCGAACTTGGGAAACTGTCTGTGGGGGACTCTAATGACTCGTCAGTATCCTGGCAGTGGGTTTAACCACAAACCGTCAGCGGCACTAGCTATGCGTAACGGCTGCCCATAGACTGACCTCAAGGGTGGCCGAGGAGCGAACTCAAGGGAGACCGATGAGCGAACTCCTCCGAAAACCCTACTGAGCCTAACAGTGACAATGTATATACAGTCCGGTCCGTTCGTCAATGAGTATCGCATATCCGCCTAGGGGGCTAGTAATGTCAGACCCCCATTAGCAGTATAAGTCGTGTCGGAGTGTAGCCCAGAACGCCCTGAGATACTACTGGAATACCTACCAGTAAATCTCCTGCCTCGGCCGAGGGCTTTGCGTAATGGCTCTCCTAGACACAGCACGATCTCGCCCCCAATACCGGGAGAGACGAATCCCCTGCCGATCCGCTCATGTGCCTCCATATGGCTCGGGACTGTACCCAAAAGCTACCTGTTTGCACGACTCCTTTGAGCCGTGGTAGGGTAGAAATCAAAGCACAGTGGGAACTCACACGAGACAAATGACGACCTCAGGTCGATGAACTAACCTGTACACATGTCACCAGGGAACTGCTATCTGACGATAGGTATAGTACTAACTAGCAGATTCCCGGCGAGTCCTGTCCGGTGTACTCATAACCCAATGAGCACCTGTATACATCTTAGGTGATCCAACTGACACCAGTGGCTTGTGAGACCGGCCACCGCCCCTCGTCGGGGTCTCGACTGTACACACTAGTCTACTCCGGAGTATCGATGCCCTGTCTCGAAACTCCCACGACTAGGGACCACAATTAAGGATATGCATATAAACTACCCAACTCTCACGTATATGATCGCCATCATACTGTTGGTAGTAAAGCAAGATCCTAAGGGCTCTATCAAAGTGTAACATGCAATCAATCACCTGAACATGAACACGACTGATAAAGGCAAACCAGATAGCATACTATCATCTCGAGTAAGACTGTCCTACCGGGATTGGTCCTCCGCAATCATTGCAATCACGTACCTGCGATCCAATAATTGACTATGAGGGCACTATCTCCAACAATCTCCCACTTGCACTCAAGGCTAATATTGCGATGTCGACTACTCACAGCCCGTGTGAAACCGAACATCCAACTCCTCTACTAATCAGTTTCACAAAGCCCGTTTGTAAAACTATTGTGTTCGAGAAATAGCCTCGGTGAGTGGATCCGCCTAGAAGTTTCTTTCTGTATCTCTCTTAATCTCAAGTTCGCGGAGAAAGTCATCTCCCGAATTGAGTAGTACCTGTCTTAGAATATGTCTGGATATCTGATGGGACCTTAGTTCATAAATGAACTCCATATCCAAACTTCTTAGACTGTATGGATCACTGAACCTAATCAGTATCCGGCACCATGCCACCCACAGTATCCTCTGGAACCACCTGTCCATAATACTGTCCCTCGTCAGAGGGAAAACTAAAACTCTGACAAACACTCTGTCATCCATGTCACCTTTGAAGTCTGGAATGATAACCGTCTCCCGAAAGAGGCCGCCGTTATCAAATCCGCAGAACATGTACCAATGTTCTAAAACTGCTTCCTTATGTTTCTCCAGGATTGGATTAATACAAACTTATTGCATCTAGTGCAAAACCAACATTTGGTGTGGTACTTGATATCACATGATTGACTCAATTGCCTAAGCAAGTGATCTGCCAATCATGCACATCCCTCTCCCCTTTAGTTTATACGACACCTTTAGAGAGGGTGACTCCATCACCTGCAAGTACACTACCATGCTAGGAGTCAACTATTCTAAAAACCATTAGAATATCTGTCAAAGTACCCACATTGGGAAACTACCCAAATCCAGATCTAAAGCCATAGATCCAGAAACCAGAATGTCAAATATTATATCCATATCCTGTCTGGAGAAACAACTGTGCGACGACCACAGTCCAACCGATCGTAGTATAGGAATTTTACTTCCTACTCTGTGTATGTCATCCAGATACCATGACATCACACCCTACTACCTTCTTAACTGATCCATCCCCTATTCTGATTGAAGTCAAACCCATGACTGTCACATCAAAATTAGATGATCTATCTCCGCTATAACTGCTCAAGTCTATAAATAGACATAAGCTACTTGCCCACCATGCTTCTGTTGCTCCCACTGACTACGACAACCCTCCTACCGGGTCTCATATCCTGGAACAACAGTAGTGTCAAGTCTGGGTAGATAAGAACCTCCCTGTCACCGTCCTTGAGGCTACCGAAGTACCTCTCGGGTGTCTGAGGTTACCTACCATACCTGCGGAGTGGCTATTGGAATGTCAAACCTGATTGAATGTATAGGTCCTATTAAATTTTTCCGTAATCGTTCGCGGTTCTGGAATCACTTCCAGTTCTACCATACTCCCACTACTGTTTTCTGAAAAAGATCCATTTTTACTAAAACTGTGGCGAGTCAAGAACAATATCACTATTGATCTTCTAAATGGTAGAATATCAACCCTCGTCATAGCCAGGGTCAACCCATAAACAGCCATTACTGAAACGTGCCCTGAGTTATCCAGTGTCTGGTTTTAATCATAAGCTGGACAACTCCCCGTACCTTAATTTCTTTTAAGGTACGAACTATTCTATATCCAATACAGAAACTTTGGCACTTATTTAATTGGAACCATATTCAAATCCATGCATCTGTCTCCAGTGCATATCAACTTAATGGAAAGAGGCTAATCAGTATTACTCAACTTAGGAATCCATCCAATTATGAGTAACCTGTAAGAGAAATACGTTTCTCAAAACCATCACTATCATCTGAATACCATTCACAAGAATCTACATCTTCGATCTCTTTGAAGAATCCCGATACTTGTGATACCTGGTTCTCTATTTTATTCTTATACCCATAACTTCTCAAAACTTAGACCTTGTATTTCAACGAAACACTTGTCTAAATACTAGAGAAGTTATAAGTAAACAGAACATAGTACGAGGACCTACCCCTTTGTTCTGATGGACACTTGGACAACATACAATACTCTGTATAAGTCCGCTGAGTTAAACAACTCAAAACCTGTGCGTCGTAGGTAGAAAACTGTACCCTGGCGATTTCCTCAAATATCACCAATTGCAACGAATTCCGATATAATGAGGATGATCACCTAATTCCTAATATCTTACTCCCACTCATCATCTGTAAAACCATACAGATATGAGAATGAAACCTGGTAAATACATACCCTTGGAGTAAGTGTCTAATCGGGAAAACAGTTTTTCTTTAACAATGCACTGAAACATGAAAATGTTTCGTAGGGGTATCCTGGTATTCATAGCAATGCCTCTTCCATAATCCAATTCATGACTTCAACCGTATATTTTATTGCCATCTCTCCAAATCCCTTTATTTGTTTTTAGTCGTTACCTTCTGTACACCATCGTTAGGCTAACTGGTTTTTTTCCTTCCTTACCGTTCGGCACCAGCCTATGGTTTGGAAGAAGACTATCCAGTAAGCATAATAGGTGTACCCTCCTAAACCAAGGAGTACTCGCAACTGAGAGAAGGTGACGATAAAAGACAACTGAAAAATACCTTATTCTTTTAAAGGTGAAATAGGAGTGGCGATGAAGTACGCGGTTTTGGTCGTGAATGATATCAGTCGCAATTTACTTTGCCCTCTTTCTAATCCCTTTATTTTGTCTTTACATATTACCTTCTGCACACCCTACTTAGGCTAATTGGTTTTCTTCATTCCCTACCTTTCGGCACCAGCCTATAGTTTGGAATAAGACTATCCAATAAGCGTAATAGGTGTACTCTCCTAAACCAAGGAGCTCTCGCAACCTGAGAGAAGGTGATAATAAAAGACAACTGAATAAACCAATTCTATTTCTCCTGAACCTAGATCCATCCTCGAAGAAGTCCCTTCGAGTTCGTATATAACCATACGATGGCTCTATCCAATGGAAGTGGATATCCGTAGTAATACGGGTGTTCTGAGAAATTCAAAGGGTAAAAGAAGGAGTGGCAATGACTTATGCAACTCGGACAATCCAAAAGCCAGTATTTTAAGAAGGTTCGGTCAACCTGGTCACTGAGTCATAGTCTAGGGTCGGTCAAAGGTCGCTGCCAAAGAGAGAGAGAGAGAAAAGAAACACTCTGCGTGCACTCTAACCTAGATCAGAATGGTCATCATTTTATCTAATCCGGAAACCTCCCACTGTCCTGTCAAATTCTCCTCCAAACCTAAAGAAGAATCAATCGGGATCACCCGAAGAGTAAACCAACTCATCAGTGGGAATCAGGATCCAACTCTCATCGCATGATAACGTGATGGAATGCATCCACGTTACTCATACTCCAGAAGGTATGCGCATACTCGGCAAGTTTCAGTTTCTTTAGAAACTCCTGATATAGTTTTTGCCCCATGCTCTTATAACCTTGGCTTTGGTCAAAATGTCATAAGTCACATGCCAAGTTCTACCCATCACTATCTTGTCAATTTGAACCCACCCGCACATGCCCCTGACTTTGGCCAATCGGCAGAACGACTGTCCCAAACTAACTCATCTATCTATGCAACAATTGAATACCCAGCAGCTACCAAACACTATGCCTTAACTTTGGCTAAAATGCATAGCTTGAATACTACTGAATACCCAAAAGAAGTGACGGAGGGCTACGGCTGGGTTTTGGCGAAAAACCTTTAGCGTAGTGAACTTGATATCGCTGAAGGAACCTGATAGCTTTTTTAAAATATAGTGGCGAAAACCTTTTGCTAAAGAGGTCACTCCCGGTAAAGGGATCTCGGCTCTTTCCTCGTGGAATGAGGTGCAGGATATTCCACTGAATACCGCTATGCAAAGCAACTTGTAATCGGCTATAGTGAAGTTATTACGCTGACGCAAACTTCTGCCCAAGGGGTCAGTCCCGGTGAAGGGATATCAGCCCTTGCCCCGTCGAATGAGGTGCAGGATATTCCACTGAATACCGCTATGCATAACAAAAGGAAACGTCTTTGCAACAACACTTTTTAAATTTGTTCCAACAACTCAAACAGGTTTGTTATACTTTGCATTGATCAGAATCAACGCAGTCCCATCAATCAATCACACCAGAAAAGAACGAAAATAAAATGTACGTATATGCCATCCGCATTCGTCACTGGGTCCCGTCATCACCCGTTAGGTTACTTAACTAACGACAGAGCGGGGGCTGGACTAGCGCGGGTGTAAAACATATACAACATCTAATAGTATATAAACCAATATACAATAATCGCTCCAGGCGTGATAATATGCAACATTACAGAAAAGTAATAAGCATCACAGAACAATACAGATATTTGGGATCCCCGAGTTTCACAGAGCCGCTGCTGAAACTCGACGTTTCCCTGTCGTGTGGATAGCCTGTGCAATGAAACCTAGACCCCTACGGGTGCGGCAAGTTACCCGCCAAAACCTGAAGCGAGGCAGTCCCCACAGCATAGTGAATGGAACACCCGGCACTTCACGGAATCCGGTAAATTGAGCACCCCTCCTTGGGTCAACCTGTACCCCCTACGAGTGCGGCGAATAGTCTGCCAATTCTGAAGTGGGGCCCCTCTGCCTCTCAAAGCCATGAGATGCGGACCCGTTGCTTTCCCGAACCCGGCTATCCGTGCACTCCGTCGCGGGGTAAAACCTAGTACAGTAATGAAAAATAGTACAATAGGTACATCGACCGCAACCTGGTCATGCCCCAAAAGAATATTATACAACAGGCAGTGACGGCAGTCCACAAGTTGGACGCTCGCCCCGCAATATCAAATATACAAATAAACACAAACTGTACTACCATTGCACACTGCTATCCACCACGACAAATCCGCAACATCACAGCACAACACAGAACATCAACGCGAATGTCACGTTCGCAAACCCGTCTAAAAGAACTATAGCAATCAGACGCGGTTTACCGATCAAATGACATTCCCGGTCGGAGATATAATGTAAGCACTGTAAACTAACGTGTTTAAATTTCGATCGACCAAAGACCAAATATCAAAAAGTGGGCCCCACTGCTTACTGGTGAACAGTAACAAAATCTGGGCCAAAACTTTATATACCAAAAACCCCAAAATCCCACAGAGAACCAACTGACAAAATTTGGGAGCACGTGCTCCCCACGTGGCCGCGGTTGCGCGGCCAAACCATGGGTTTGGCCGCCCTTCCGAGGCAGCTTGGAGGGATCACGACCCCAAATTTTGTCGTGGCTCTTATAATTCCCTGCACAGATTTTTAAGACATCCAGAAATAAATTTTGAGACCGTTTAAAATTAACAGAAACTGTCGGGCATGGATTTTGCAGTTTTTAGTTTTCCGGTCGGATCGATGTTTTAAACGCGTTAGCACAAGTTAGTATAGCAAAATTGTTAGTCTCTGATACCACTGTAAGTCTACGCTAGCGCCCCGGCAGTCTACAGACGCCAAATGCGGAACAAAAACTTTTAAACTTGGCGCTATCGTATACTTTAACCCGGATCTGCCATTATTGCTAAACTAACAAACTGTAAAGAGTGTAGAAAGGTTATACCAAACGATCCGAGTCCTTCGTTCTTCAACCATCATCCCACGCTCCGTTGCGGCTGCTCCGATCTTGTCGATCTCCGATCTCCTCGTCGAGGTGGCACCACATGATCGGTTCTTTAAACGGGCTCCCGCCTCTGACTCGAGGCAACTCGATCGTCAAGTTTGCCAAAAGAGACGACCAAGATTGATGTAGAGAATGAGTAGATGACTTTGTCTCACTTCGTCCAAATCCGTGGACGATCGGTTAATGAAGTTGCCGAGGGAATTGGGTGATGGAATGAAATGAGCTGTGGATTCCATACACCCCAAATCTATCATAATCTTTTTTCCAATCAAAAATCATCAAGTTGTGAGAGAGAGAGAGGGGGCCGGCCTCATATATGGAGAGGGGGTGACCGTAGGAGAGGGGGGGTGACCACAACATCAAGCATATCATGTATGAAAAGATCTTAATCAAAACAAAATAGCATAATGCAAAGCATGACTCATATTAACATAGTCATCACTTAATAAATGCACCATTAAAGCCATGATGACTCATTAGCCACTTCATCACTTCTAGAAGCTTCTAGAATGATGACTCACTCATATCTGAAGAAAAGATAAATCCGTCTTTAACCGAATGTTAAAAGACGGCTGATAGAAAACTGGAAACTGGCAACTTCCAAAAGTGATCCTGAAACGAATTTCAGGACAACCCCGAAACTGTATAAATATACCTGCATTTGTATTACGACCGAATACAAATGCAACTGAGACAAAGATATTATACCTACTCAATATAATACTCGGATCCAGCTTAAACCAAAGCCGACCAGTATTATCTGTCCGAAAATCGACACGTGCGTAAACGCACGTGCATTTTCCGAACCCTGCCATAAAACCATACGGCCTCTACAACGTTTCGCCCGAACTTGGGAAACTGTCTGTGGGGGACTCTAATGACTCGTCAGTACCCTGGCAGTGGGTTTAACCACAAACCGTCAGCGGCACTAGCTATGCGTAACGGCCGCCCATGGACTGACCTCAAGGGTGGCCGAGGAGCGAACTCAAGGGAGACCGATGAGCGAACTCCTCCGAAAACCCTACTGAGCCTAACAGTGACAATGTATATACAGTCCGGTCCGTTCGTCAATGAGTATCGCATATCCGCCTAGGGGGCTAGTAACGTCAGACCCCCATTAGCAGTATAAGTCGTGTCGGAGTGTAGCCCAGAACGCCCTGAGATACTACTGGAATACCTACCAGTAAATCTCCTGCCTCGGCCGAGGGCTTTGCGTAATGGCTCTCCTAGACACAGCACGATCTCGCCCCCAATACCGGGAGAGACGAATCCCCTGCCGATCCGCTCACGTGCCTCCATATGGCTCGGGACTGTACCCAAAAGCTACCTGTTTGCACGACTCCTTTGAGCCGTGGTAGGGTAGAAATCAAAGCACAGTGGGAACTCACACGAGACAAATGACGACCTCAGGTCGATGAACTAACCTGTACACATGTCACCAGGGAACTGCTATCTGACGATAGGTATAGTACTAACTAGCAGATTCCCGGCGAGTCCTGTACGGTGTACTCATAACCCAATGAGCACCTGTATACATCTTAGGTGATCCAACTGACACCAGTGGCTTGTGAGACCGGCCACCGCCCCTCGTCGGGGTCTCGACTGTACACACTAGTCTACTCCGGAGTATCGATGCCCTGTCTCGAAACTCCCACGACTAGGGACCACAATTAAGGATATGCATATAAACTACCCAACTCTCACGTATATGATCGCCATCATACTGTTGGTAGTAAAGCAAGATCCTAAGGGCTCTATCAAAGTGTAACATGCAATCAGTCACCTGAACATGAACACGACTGATAAAGGCAAACCAGATAGCATACTATCATCTCGAGTAAGACTGTCCTACCGGGATAGGTCCTCCGCAATCATTGCAATCACGTACCTGCGATCCAATAATTGACTATGAGGGCACTATCTCCAACACCCACTGTTTCTCGAATCACTTCTTAAACCAAAAAAGGAAGAACTAGTTAGGACTATTCTCACCATACAATACTTGCTTAACCGTTCAGCCAGGCCGGTGTCGGTACTTCGAGGGAGGTTTTACGACGCTTTTGCGAAGTTCCTTAATTAAATAACCTCTTTTCTCTGGGGGCGTAGCCCCGCTGACACCTTTCTCGACACCTACTTGGTTTATTGCATTGATCGTTAAGTGACGAATCTCCTGATGAGTAGCGGATACTCATAGTAGGATCGGGATACAAATATCATCGTGTGATAAAGCTGAAGGAATCCTACCAAAATTATCACACTCCAAATGGTATGCAACTCTTAGCAAATTTTAGTTTCTTTAGAAATTCCCGATATCAATTTCTGCCCCATGCTCTTATGACCTTGGCGTTGGTCAAAATGTCATAAGTCACATGTCAAGTTCTACCCATCATTATCTTGTTAATTTGAACCCACCCGTACATACCCCTGACGTTGGCCAAATGGTAATACGACTGTCCCAAACCAACTCATCTATCTATGCAACAAATGAATACCCAGCAGCTACCAAACACTATGCCTTGGCGTTGGTCAAAATATATAGCTTGAATACTACTGAATACCCAAATGAAATGACGGAGGGATACGAATGGTTTTGGCGAAACCGTGAACGTAGTGAACTTGATATGATCAAAGGAACCTGATAGCTTTTACAAGGAGTGGCTTAAGCTCCGCAATTTAAAAAAGATATCTTCTGTTTTAAAAATAACCGAGTGGTTTCTTTTAAACTGTTCCAACGATTCAACTTTGGTTTATTTTCTTTGCATTAATATAATGCGTCCCATCATTTAACCTATCATTGCAGAAAACAACGAAAATACAACGTCCTCTTATGCCATCCGCATTCGCCACTGGACCCCGTCATTCACCCGTTAGGTTACTTAACTAACGACAGAGCGGAGGCTGGGCTAGCGCGGGTGTAAAACATAAGTGACGCCTACTAGATATCATATATAGATATTGTACATTTGTCAGATGCAATAATAGGCATTCCAAATCACAGATGAACATATTGGATTTTCTACGAATCCGCATTCCTTTTGAGCCTGCAAAGAAAGACGGATTACACAGTCGCGATGAATAGCCAAAACCCCACCCTAGACCCCTACGGGTACGGCAAACTACCCGCCTAGTACCCGAAGTGAAGCGGTCTCCCTCAACAACGTGAGTAGGCCACTAAACACTTCAAAGTACCCGGTAGTTTGTGCACCCCATCTTGGGCCTATCCTAGGAGCAGAAAACAGTAAATGAAATACTACAACGGTGGCTACAACCTCAACCCGGATGTGCCCCGCAAAAGAATATTACAACAAATTACAAATTATATTTGAATGAAAGAAACACTCGTCTTACATCCCTGGATATCCATTCACGACAATCCAACAAGTCCACATTCACAAACCAGTAAAAACCATTACAGAAATGTGCACCCCCCTGCTAACCGACATACTAGCAGTTAGGGGAGGTTTACGAACACATTAAATACAACACAGATATAATCAAGTTAGCCAAACATCTTAGAATTTCGATCAACCAACATAAATGAATCCACTCCAAACAATTCTCTGTGCACATGAAACCTGAGCAGAAACAAATCATTCCAGAAAACACAACATCAACATAGAAGAATAACTGAGCAAATTTGGGTTGACTCGGAGTCAACTCGGCCACGGATCCGTGGCGGATCGCTAGGATCGGCGGCGGTTCTACGGTGGTATGGTCGAGTCACGATCCCAAATTTCTTCACAATTCTTAAAATTCCCTGCTTGTATTTTTAAGGGTCCCTGAAAAATTTTTAGACCCCGTTTAAAAATCGGCAGAAACTATGTGAAAATGATGTTTTTTCGGGTTCGTTTTGCGATCTAATTTCTAACGACTTTGCTAACATGTTAGTTATGATTTATCTAAGCTCTGATACCACTGTAAGTCGATGTTAGACACCCCACATGATGCGGGGAGGCGGAATAGGTAAAACAATCATTTTGTTTAAGTTAACATCGACTAACTTTACGGATCTTTGCTAAACCCTAACTATTAACTATCTAGAAGTGATTTACTACTATGATAGATGATTATACCTCAAGATTCTAGTCCTTCTTGTTCTTGTTTTCACTTCCTCGTCGGCCTCCTCGATGTGATAGAAGATCCACCCGAGAGCTCCTTCTCCAAGCTTTAACCTCTCACTTGAGGTAACTAGGTGGCTATGATTGCTAATCAAAGTAACCTAAAGGATATAGAAGAGGATTAAGGATCTATTAGTCTACGAGGGTCTATGTAGGGTTGCTGGGCACGCACACAAGGGTTTACGAGGCATCAACCATGCCCGATTAAAAATTTAGCAATGCCGAACAACCCGAATACGGATCTTTAAACTAGGGTTTAGGCGAAAACAAACATGCTAAACACTTTAACACTAAGTGAGAGGGATTACAACCTTTGTAGATCCGGTCCTTCACTTCATATGCTCCGTGTTGAGGTCCTTTTGCTGCGATCATCATGCTCCGGACTCTCGAGAGGTTCCACGAAGAGAAAGATGCAGTCTTACTTCCGATCTTCGATACAAAGATGATCTACCTTGAAGTTTCATTAACACAAGCTAACACTCATGAAATGATGTGAACACCTTCATCTAAATGGCAAGGGAAGATGATGATGATGAAGTAGGATTTTTTCTCTCTTTATTTATCTTTTTCTCATATTTATTCATCACTTGGAAAAAGCTAGTAAGCTTTTTCCATGAAGAAAGAAGAAGGAAGAAGATGAACAATATAATAAGAATCCTTTTGTGATGAATAATGCAAAGGAGATAATGATGAATTATGCAACCATGGTCAAGTAACCATTGTAGAGATTGAACTAGGGTTAAAGGGTGTGGTTGGGTTAAGAAATATCATGCAAAAATATCTTTTCCAAAATAAAAAAGAAAACCTTCTAGAAACATCTAGAAAGGTTTAACCCTAATCAAACCCTAACCATGTTTAATCTCTACTGAACATGTTGCATTAGTAATCATATCATGTTACAATATTATATATCACATATATAATATTTATTGTAACCAAATAAAATAATACAATTAACATATATCGCATATATATCAATGTATTACCCGAGTGAGAAAAAGAATCTTTTAGTGAGCTAATATTAGTTAATGTAATTTAATATATCATATATATTATTATACATTAAATTATCGAATCAACACTTGATCCGACAATCCGGCTATATCGCATATAACCGACTAATATTTATCCGTACCGATTCATCGAATCAACACTTGATCCGATGACCCGGCTGATATCATATATCGCGAGAATAGAATACAGTATCTCATATCGCATTATCCTCGGTCCCGCACATATCACATATGTGCTCCTACTCCGTTTTGCCTGAGCCAAGAAACTTCTGTGTAGGACTCTAAAGAATCGTCAATACGCCGGCAGTAGGTGATGATCATATCAAACACCCACAAGCTGCAAGCGGTCAGCTAAACGTAACAGCTACCCATGTATTGAGCGCTCAGAAGATCAACAAGCAAGCCTGTAACTTCTCCTGTGAATCCAAACAGTAACACTCCCGTACAGTCCGGTCTCGTCGTCTGATATGTTGCATATCTCGCCTAGGGGTGGTAAACGTCAAACCCCAGTAGCTCGATAAGTCGTGTCGATATGAGATCTATAACAGTTCGAGAAACTACTGATAAAAATTACCAGTAAATCTCAGCAACCCTGGCCAGGGATTTCCGGTTATAGACAATCGAACACAGCACAACATCAACTCCCTATACCGGGAGAGACGAATCCCCTCCTATCGCTCATTGCCTCCATGTGATTCGGGACTGTACCCAAAAGCCACCTTTTTGCACGCCCTTTTGGACGTGGTATGATGGAAATCAAAGCACAGTGGGAATCACACAAGACTCTTTGACGATCTCGGGTCAACAGACTACTCTGTACCGGTGTCACCGGAGAACTGCCATCTGACGTGAGGTATAATACCATCTGGGAGTTCTCGGCGAGTCCGTCCAGTGTACCCAGTCTCCACTAAGCACCCGTACACCATCCTTGATGTCAAACACCGATGGATATGGGATCATCCATCGCACATCATATGGGTCAAGATGCGTATACGCTAGTCTACTCTGGTGTATCGATGCCCTGTCTCGATACACCCTCGACTAGGAACAGTTATAGGACGTACTCGTCGACTACCGTGACCCCACTAGTATGATCTCATCATAGTCCCAGTAGTCGATTACATATCCTAAGGGCTTTATCAACATGTAATATAGAGACAATCAGAGTACATGTTAAGATAAAGTACAACCAGATAGCATACTATCATGTCGAGCAAGAAAGTCCTCCCTATATATGTCCTAGCATCCACTACAATATATATCGTATGTACAGTAATGGCCTCTAGGGCATACATATAATTAACAATCTCCCACTTGCACTAGGGCCATCTGTTGTGGTATCACATACCCAACAATTAGCTGAGGTTGAAGTATCTCATACTCAACCATCCCGTAAAAGTCTCTACTGGGAAAAAGGCCTTTGTGAGTGGATCCGCGCTGTCTTCCTCTGTGTCTACTCTCCTAACCCCGATCTCCCTGGAGATCAACCATCTCCATGATGAGGTGATACTGCCTAAGAATTATATATGGATTTCTGATGGGACGGTAGTTCCTTGGCTAAAGCCACAACTCCATTATCACACAATGGTAGGAACGAAGTTCATCTTATGATCTTATATATATACAGACTGCCTCTTTGGTAGTATCTTTGGTAACGATGTATCTTGCCTTTAATCGTCTAGTTTTGTCACGTTATCTTGCCTGGAACTCTTCCAACATACCGTCCCTGCACTGAGGGTAAAAACAATGCCTGTGACTGACATTCAGTCGTCCTTATCACCCTGGAACCTTTCCAGTGATTCTCCCCAGGATCGATTGATACCATCTCACTACAACTAGTGAGTATCCTAACATCTAATTAGAACTATCTCATAGATCCAAAACACAGGATTTAGGAGGTATCGCTTTGATCCTATATGGAGAATTCTTGTGATAAGCGGAGATTGACCGAGCGTAGTATAGGAAACTCCTTCCCTATCAAGAGTATGTCATCACGTACTCTACGAGGATCACCACCATACTCCCTATTACCTTTTTGTATATACAAGGTTTATCTACCATTTTGATGAAGTCAAACTCTTTGACTACCACATCAAAACAAATGTTCCAACTCCGCGATGCCTGTTTTATCATATAAAACACCTTGTACACGTTTCCGCTGCTCCCACTGTCTACGAAGCCCTCTGGCTATGTACTTATAGACGTTCTCTTCTAAAACATCATTTAGAAAAGCAGTCATGACACCCAACCGCCAGATATCGTAGTCATGGTATGCAGCCGTGGCAAGTAGGATCTGGTGGACTTAAGCATAGCTTTGAAAGTCTCAACTTTTCCATGTACACCAAGTAATCTTCTCAAGATATACTCGCTCCAGATGGGGATTTAACCCTTCAGATAAAGCAACCAAAGTCCATACTTTGTTGGTGTATAAGGATTCCATCTCAGATCGATAAGCATCCAGCCATTCTTACAGAGTCCCACTCCTGATGGCCAGCTCGAAACTAGTTAGGTCATCATCTCATGATGTAATCCTCGCTCCTACTGTCATAGAGAAACCGAAGTATCTCTCAGGTGGGTGAGGAACCCTACTAGATCTGTGGAGAGGCTGAGGTTCGTTGGAAACTATTGAATCCTTTGGTTCTACCAAATCATCAGCTGCAGTTTGTATAGCTGGAACCTTTCCAGTTCTACATAACAGACCTTGCCTCGAGCTTGTCCGGATTTTGCTTTTAGACATAGGCCGGACAACCCCAAATCTTAACAAACTTAAGATATGGGCTCTTCCCATTTCATATCACATATGAAGTGGTAGGCAACTGATTTGATTTGAACCTTATTCAATAGGTATGCAGCTTCTCAAGCGCATAACACCCAAAAGGAAATAGGAAACTCAGTAGTACTCATCATAGAGCACACCATATCACATAGGGTGCTATTGCTCCGCCCCGATACACCGACGTGCTGTGGTGTATACGGAGGAGTAATGCTGAGAGAGAATCTCATTCTCCTTTAGAATAGTCCAGGAATTCCGTGCTCAAGTATTCTCCTCCTTGATCACATCAAAGGACATAATACTTTTACCCGTATTTTGGTTCTCTACTTCTAACTTACATTCTGTGAATATCTCAAAAGGTTCGGATTTGTGTTTCAACAGGAACATATGTCTGAATCTTGAGAGATCATCAGAGAATGTAATGAAGTACAAAGAACCGGTCATGGCATGTGTAGATAGGAGACTTTCATACATCAGCATGTATCAATCCCAAGAGTTCACTAACTCTTTCTCTGTTTCCAATAAACAGAGCTATGGTCATCTTATCTTTGTGACATGACCGGCAAGTTTCACAAGATGTAAATTCAAACTAATTTGAATATGCATCTAAATGTAACTTCAGCTAGTCGGGTCACATTGATATGACCTAGTCTACAATATCTCAAGAAGGATCCGTTCATTTCTGAACTCTTCCTCTTGTGTGTGTTCTGTATACTAAGAACTGTAGTTTGATTTAGAACGTCAATACTTTTAGATAACGTGCCTGAACCGATCAACTCTTGATATAGGAAATGTTCAAAACATTATCCAACAATACAAAATTATATCACTTCTTTACTAATAAAGAAACTGATATGATGTTGTATATCAGGTTCGGTATCTAATAACATTCGTTCAGAATCAATGTATTCTTGTAATACAAGGTGATAGTGACCAACAGAATTGGCTGCAACACTTGCACCGTTTTCTGTCTCATGAAACTTATACCCGTTCTCAGTTCTCTACCTATCTATAACCCATGTAACAAATTACACTTGCGGGATCCTGATCCGGTATCACATACCCAGGACGTAAAGGATACTGAGAAACAGTTCTGTGTAATGAACACACCCGAAGATGATGCATCAGCATGCACTTTCTTCGTTTGGGTGGCACGGGAAATCTGGTATTCCCTAATTTCCTGCTCTGTCTTATAACAATTATAAGTTGGAGCGGGATCAACGTTTCCCAGCACAGTATAACAAGCTGGTTCGGTCAATATATCCGTATTATTATCTTGATTAAGGCGTGATATGGTCGCTACCTGGAGAGAGAGAAGAAAACATTCAGCGTATGCTCTTGCAAGATTAGATTGGTTATCTAATATATCTAATCAGGATGTCTCCCACTGTTTTAGTCAAATCTTCCTTCAAACCCTAAAAGGAAAGACTAGCCGGGATTAATTACACGCTACAAGTTCGCCAATCTTTCAGCCAGGCCAGTGTCGGTACTTTGAGGGAGGTCCCCCATGCTTTCGCACGAACCTAATTAAAGTAAACCTCGTTTTCCCAGGGGCGTAACCCCGTTAACACCTTTTTAGACACCTACTTGATCGGCTAATTGTAATGTGTAAAACTCTCCCAGGAGTAACTCTTACTCACAGCGGGTATCAGGATCCAACTATCTCATAGAAGGTATGCAATCTCATTGCAAATTTCAACACTTGAAATTCCCAATAATATTTTGCCCCTAGCGTCCTATGACCTTGACGGAGGTCAACAAACCATAGGATGCTAGTCAAGTTCTACCCGTCATTTCCTGATTGAATTAAACCCATCCGCACGACCCTTGACGGAGGTCAACAAGGCCGCACGACTACCCTAATCCAATCTGCATCATATGCATAAGTAGATAAATACTAGTCAGCTACCGCACACTACGCCTTGACGGAGGTCAACAAACGTAGCACGAATACTAAGAATGACTTATCTGAAATGACGGAGGGCTACGACAGGTTTCTAAGAAAACTTTTTGCGTAATGAACTTGATATCGTTGTAGAATCGAGTGATTTTTAAATGGAGTGTTTTTAAGGCTTTTCTAGTTTTGCTAAAGGGGTCATTCACGGTGAAGGGATCGTCGGCCCTTTCCTCATCGAATAAGGTGCAGGATATTTCACAAATATCACTATGCAAAGTAAGAACTATAGAAGCAATCAAAAGACAAACCGAGTTTGTAGCATCTGCCAGTTATTGCTAAAGGAGTCACTCCCGGTGAAGGGATCTCGGTCCTTTCCTTATCGAATAAGGTGCTGGATGTTCTACAAGGAACACCGCTATGCAAAGCAAGAACTAGAGCTACCAGTTTTTATAAACAAGTTTCTACAACATCTTAGGTTTCTTTTATTTCATTAATCTCATTAATGAAGTCCCATTTTAATATGCTTCACAAGCATCTCTTTTGAAACGAAATCTGCAATATAACATATAACTCATATATATAATATAAACATTCGTCTCATGCAGTAATATAATCTCATCACAGAACATTGCAGTAGAAGAAACATATATGAAATATTGGATATACTAGGACGTCCGTGTTTTAGTACGAGCCTTTATAAAACACGGATTCCACGGTCGTGATGAATAGCCAAACCCACATCCCTAGACCCCTACGAGAGCGGCAAGCAATACTGCCAATTCTAGGGTTAGGAGACCCGGTTTCGACTCCTCAAGATGGTCTCCCACTGGACCCTAGAACCCGGTTACTTGTGCTCTCCGCCTTAGGTCTACCTAATGCGGAAAAGTAAATAATATACAACGGTGACATCTTCCGCAACCTGGAAGTGCCCCAATAAAAGAATATTACATACAAATGAATTTTACATGAATGAAAAAGAAAAAAACTCTCATCTCACATAAAACCCCCGGCTATTCAAACGCGACGATCCAATATAACATATCACAGCAACACATAATATCTTATATCATCAATGTAAGCAAGTATGCGTATCCCGATTGTCGTTGATGTATAGCAACGAAGCCGGCGATACACCACATACTACGCTTACGGTCACAGAAAAGAAAGTGTAAAACTGCAACAGTTGGAATCCGCAACCTTTTTAGACATCGCATGCCTAACCAAATGAATTCCTTAGACATCGCATGCCTAACAATTATAAACCCCGCATTTTAGTCTCATTATCGAAAACTCTTTTCAATATCAAGTCGGGCAATTCAACAAGATTCCCGACGTCCTGATCGAATGCTCGTCGCAAACTTTAGTAGACGGCCGCACCCCCAGATGCCGTCGATGAAGTGCACTAAGGCGGAACACTGCTGCCGCGAGCACCCGAATGGATGCTTTCGGCGACGGGGTTCTCCTACAGTCACTTGGTCGGGGCTTTGGGGTGTGGCTGTCTATTAAGTTTACCCGGCGAGTATCCGCGTACGCTACGTGATTGCGATGGACTTTTGATCACATCAAAATCCCGTGGCAACCGATCAATTGAGACTAAACTGCTATGTTTATAATATTCAAATTAGTTATCTCATAACTTTATGTGGATTCCAAATATTGTATCACGTTCCAGATAAATAGACAGTGTTAAACTTTCCGATCGAATAATCAAACACCCAAGATTTCCCCAATATATCTCAATACTTGAAATCAGTTTGAAAACATCCATCACATGCCACAGTACCAATGGTCCAGCCGTAGAAGGGTCAAGCCAACGCCTCACATGTGGCACGCCGTACTGCCACAAACCCTAAGGTTCAGAAGCAGTTCAAGACGGCCACATAATCGAGTTAAGGTTTGTTGTCTTCTAGAGGGTCCACCACGTTACTTGCACGACTTAGAACGTTCTTAAACACGAGGAAAAATCCAACTTTTGAAAAACTTTCCGACAGGGGAAAAAGTGAGTTATTGATATCCGCCAGAACTTTTTAACAGTTTCTAAAATTATCCGGACAAGCTAAACAAAGTTAAATTATCCGATCGAATCAACGATTCCCCAATACAACCCTTGAAAACTCAACACTTGAGTGGAATTAAAATATTCCCAGAAAAAATTAACAAGAAAGGGCCTAAAAATAATAACATGAAATTTCAGGGACTAAGTCCAAATTTTGGCCGCGGAACCGCCGCAAAACCCATGGTTTCGCCGCGGTTCCGCGGTCCAATTTTCGAGTTAGAGGTCCGTACTTCACAGTAATTCTTAGTTTTTCCTGCTTAATTTTCTGAGAATTTTTCATTCAGAAAAAACCACATTTTTGAAAAATGTACAGAGAGGGTTCCGTGTCGGGGTTTCGGCGTTCGATCGGACTTTAAACTTCGTCTAGACTTCGCCTAAAGCTCTAACTTGGCTCTGATACCACTGTAGGGTTGTTGGACACGCGCACAAGGGTCTACGAGGCATCAACCATGCCCGATTAAAAATTTAGCCGTGCCGAACAACCCGAATACGGATCTTTAAACTAGGGTTTAGGCGAAAACAAACATGCTAAACACTTTAACACTAAGTGAGAGGGATTACGACCTTTGTAGATCCGGTCCTTCACTTCATATGCTCCGTGTTGAGGTCCCTTCGCTGCGATCATCATGCTCCGGACTCTCGAGAGGTTCCACGAAGAGAAAGATGCAGTCTTGCTTCCGATCTTCGATACAAAGATGATCTACCTTGAAGTTTCATTAACACAAGCTAACACTCATGAAATGATGTGAACACCTTCATCTAAATGGGAAGGGAAGATGATGATGATGAAGTAGGATTTTTGCTCTCTTTATTTATCTTTTTCTCATATTTATTCATCACTTGGAAAAAGCTAGTAAGCTTTTTCCATGAAGAAAGAAGAAGGAAGAAGATGAACAATATAATAAGAATCCTTTTGTGATGAATAATGCAAAGGAGATAATGATGAATTATGCAACCATGGTCAAGTAACCATTGTAGAGATTGAACTAGGGTTAAAGGGTGTGGTTGGGTTAAGAAATATCATGCAAAAATATCTTTTCCAAAACAAAAAAGAAAACCTTCTAGAAACATCTAGAAAGGTTTAACCCTAATCAAACCCTAACCATGTTTAATCTCTACTAAACATGTTGCATTAGTAATCATATCATGTTACAATATTATATATCACATATATAATATTTATTGTAACCAAATAAAATAATACAATTAACATATATCGCATATATATCAATGTATTACCCGAGTGAGAAAAAGAATCTTTTAGTGAGCTAATATTAGTTAATGTAATTTAATATATCATATATATTATTATACATTAAATTATCGAATCAACACTTGATCCGACAATCCGGCTATATCGCATATAACCGACTAATATTTATCCGTACCGATTCATCGAATCAACACTTGATCCGATGACCCGGCTGATATCATATATCGCGAGAATAGAATACGGTATCTCATATCGCATTATCCTCGGTCCCGCACATATCACATATGTGCTCCTACTCCGTTTTGCCTAAGCCAAGAAACCTCTGTGTAGGACTCTAAAGAATCGTCAATACGCCGGCAGTAGGTGATGATCATATCAAACACCCACAAGCTGCAAGCGGTCAGCTAAACGTAACAGCTACCCAGGTATTGAGCGCTCAGAAGATCAACAAGCAAGCCTGTAACTTCTCCTGTGAATCCAAACAGTAACACTCCCGTACAGTCCGGTCTCGTCGTCTGATATGTTGCATATCTCGTCTAGGGGTGGTAAACGTCAGACCCCAGTAGCTCGATAAGTCGTGTCGATATGAGGTCTATAACAGTTCGAGAAACTACTGATAACACTTACCATTAAATCTCAGCAACCCTGGCCAGGGATTTCCGGTTATAGCCAATCGAACACAGCACAACATCAACTCCCTATACCGGGAGAGACGAATCCCCTCCTATCGCTCATTGCCTCCATGTGATTCGGGACTGTACCCAAAAGCCACCTTTTTGCACGCCCTTTTGGACGTGGTATGATGGAAATCAAAGCACAGTGGGAATCACACAAGACTCTATGATGATCTCGGGTCAACAGACTACTCTGTACCGGTTTCACCGGAGAACTGCCATCTGACGTGAGGTATAATACCATCTGGGAGTTCTCGGCGAGTCCGTCCAGTGTACCCAGTCTCCACTGAGCACCCGTACACCATCCTTGATGTCAAACACCGATGGATATGGGATCATCCATCGCCCATCATATGGGTCAAGATGCGTATACGCTAGTCTACTCTGGTATATCGATGCCCTGTCTCGATACACCCTCGACTAGGAACAGTTATAGGATGTACCCGTCGACTACCGTGGCCCCACTAGTATGATCTCATCATAGTCCCAGTAGTCGAGTACATATCCTAAGGGCTTTATCAGCATGTAATATAGAGACAATCAGAGTACATGTTAAGATAAAGTACAACCAGATAGCATACTATCATGTCGAGCAAGAAAGTCCTCCCTATATATGTCCTAGCATCCACTACAATATACATCGTATGTACAGTAATGGCCTCTAGGGCATACATATAACTAACACTATTAGTCTTGCTAACCCTTAGGATCTCAACACATGAGAGGATTAGGGTTAGGTTTTTGAAGAGAGAGAGCTTGAGGAGAGAGAATGTGTAAGTAATCATGAAATGAAAATATAACTCATTATGTATATAATGAAGCATAATTATCAAATAAATCATATAGATAATTACAACCATGCTTCATTTAATACAAATGAATGAATGATCTTATGAGTCATTAAGCAATAAATGCTTCATTAACTCATTTGGATGAATCACTTCATGAGTCACAAAATCATTTAATGCAAATTACACCTAAGCTCTCCACCTCATCTTTCTTCTAGAAGCTTCTCGACTAATTACGAGAATGCCCCTCCCATCCGTGAAAACAAGGAAATACTGAGACTGTATAAATCCAATAATCCAATACTAGAATCTGGATTAAACTAAAGCACGCTAGTATAATCTGTCCGAACATCGTACGTGCATAAATACACGTATGTGTTCGAACCCTGTCGTAAAACCATACGACCTCTATATCGTTTCGCCTGAAGCAGGGAAACTCTCTGTGTGGGACTCTAAAGACTCGACACTACACTGGCAGTGGGTTTAACCACAGGCCGCAACCGGTACTAGTTGTACGTAACGGTCCACAGGTAGATGTCGATAAGAAGGCCGATGAAGAAACCCATCCGAACTCCTACTTAGCCTGATGCGACAATCCCGTACAGTCCGGTCTGTTCGTCTAAGACTATCGCATATCGGGCCTAGGGGGCGGCAAGCGTCAATCCCCTAAAAGCGGTATAAGTCGTGTCGGAGTGAAGCCCATTACACCTTGAGAAGCTACTGGAAATCCTACCAGTAAATCTCGTTTTCCCTGGCCAGGGACTTTGCGTAATGGCTCTCCAAACACAGCGCGATATCAACTCCCAATACCGGGAGAGACGAATCCTATCTAACCGCCACTGCCTCCAAGTGCTTCGGGACTGCACCCAACTGCTACCTGTTTGCAAGACTCTTTTGAGCCGTGGTAGGGTAGCAATCTAAGAACAGTGGAAACACACTCGAGACGAAGTAGCAGTGTCAAGTCTGCGGACTATGCTGTACTCATGTCACCTGGGAACTGTTAACTGACGACGGGTATAATACCAACCAACAGTTCCCTGCGAGTCCTGTCCGGTGTACCCGTAACTCAACGAGCACCTGTATACTATCTCCAGTATGACGTACTAATGGCTGTGGGACAGATTATTTCCTCTGCTGGGATGAGAAGCGTACACACTAGTCTACTCTGGAGTATCGATGCCCTGTCTCGATAATCCTACGACTAGGGACCTGGAAAAGGATGTGCTTGTAGACTACCCAGCCCCCACTAAGGTGACTTCCATCACAACACTGGTACTCAAGCAAGATCCTATGGGCTCTATCAATATGTATTCGCGATATGCTAAAAGAAATATATACACATATTAAGATAGATATAAACCAAGTAGCAAAATACTATGTTGAGCAAGACTGTTAATACAACTGTGAATATCCCAATTTTCCATTTAGTAATATACAAGCTAGTATGATACAATAATGGCCTCTAGGGCATATACACTAACAGTACGTCACTCTACTCAAGCTACCTACTCCATCAACCAAGGGTCATCCTACACTCCGAAGGTAAAACCTAACGCTCTGATACCAACTTTGTCACGACCCGAAAAGTACGGAACATGACCGGCACTTAAATTACGAAACGTCTTGAGGCGTACGTAATCTAAGTAAGCCGAAACCCAGAAATCAAAACCAAGTAGAGCAGTAGAGTGAAGGAAAAACCAATTTTTAAACAAGAAGTTTAACAACATAAGCCGAAGTATGCATTTTTAAAATCTCAAATCTTTTTCTGAAAAATTTCGGCAGAGTTTTCTTTGTAAATACTGGCCCAGAGTGGGGTACAACACTGATAAAGCATACATAATGAATAAAGGCATCTCCAAGCGGGAGCTAGCTCTTCGCCAACCGGCGGACAAAACCACACAATGCAATATAATATACAACGCCGAAGGGCGAGGATCAAAACGGAAAAGGAAACTCAAAACAACATGAAATCCATAATAATACAAGCGCGACTCTAAGGTCAAAATAATATACACTGGTCTTCTATGTCTATCAAATATACAAGTCTGGTTGATGGAGTTTTTCTAGATACAACTGAAATAACAAATATACAATGGTGGTCCTGATGCAAAAGAACCCACCTACCAAAGCTGTTAGTGTATATGCCCTAGAGGCCATTACTGTATCATACTAGTTTGTATATTACTTAATGGAAGCTTGGGATATTCACCTTGTATATACAATCTTGCTCAAAATAGTAGTATGCTACTTGGTTTGTTTCTACTTCAATGTGTACATGTGTTTATTTTAGTATATCGCCTATACACATTAGTGGAGCCCTTAGGATCTTTGCTTGATTACCAGCGATGTGATGGCAGTCACACTAGTGGGGCTGGGTAATCTATAAGCACATCCTTATGCAGGTCCCTGGTCGCAGGACTATCGAGACAGGGCATCGATACTCCGGAGTAGACTAGCGCATGCGCTTCTTATCCCAGTGTGGGAGACGGTCTGTCCCACAGCCGTCAGTGCGTCGTACTTGAGATAGTATGCGGGTGCTCGTTAGGTTACGGATACACTGGACATGACTCGTCGGGAACTGACTAGTTGGTATTATGCCTATCGTCAGTTATCAGTTCCCAGGTGACATGAGTACAGCTTAGTCCGCTGACTTGACACTGTCACTTCGCCTCGAGTGTGTTCCCACTGCACTTTGACTACCACCCTACCAAGGCTCAAAGGAGTCGTGCAAACAGGTAGTAGTTGGGTGCAGTCCCGAAGCACTTGGAGGCAGTGACGGTTAGACAGGATTCGTCTCTCCCGGTATTGGGGGTTGACATCGCGCTGTGTCTAGGAGAGCCATTACACGAGTAGTCCCTGGCCAGGGTAAACGAGATATACTGGTAGGCTTCCAGTGTTATCTCAGGGTGTTTTAGGCTTCACTCCGACACGACTTGTACCGCTATTGGGGGACTGACGTTTACCGCCCTCTAGGCCCGCCATGCGATGTATCAGACGAACAGACCGGACTGTACGGAGAATGTCACATTCAGGCTCAGTAGGAGTTCAGATGGGTTTTGCCTCGTCAGTCTTCTTGTTGGCACTACCTGGGGACCGTTACGCACAGCTAGTGCCGCTTGCGGTCTGTGGTTAAACCCACTGCCAGCGTAGTGTCGAGTCTTTAGAGTCCCACACAGAAAGCTTTTCGCCTTTAGGCAAAAGAGTAGAGGTCGCATGGTTTTGCGATAGGTCGCATGGTTTTGCGACAGGGTTCGGTCACATCCGTGCACTTATGCACGTACAGTGTCCGGACAGTTTACACTAGCGGGCTTTGGTTTAAGCCAGATCCTAGTGTACCTTTTGGGATTGGATTTATCCAGTTTGCATTCGTGTTCCTCGGAACACGGATGCGGGTGTGTATGCACAGTTGACGGGGGGACAGAGGCAGCGGATTCTCATTAGGGTTGTTGACAGTTGACCGTTGACTATTGACTTTTTGCTCAACCCTAATGAGAATATGATATGTGATTAAAAATTATATTAATTAAGTATTATGGTGACATGGTTGTTGAGGGATTGACTTTGTTGACTTTTGTTAACTTGTTGACTTTGTTGACCGGTTGACTAGGCTTGACTAGTTGACCATCATGATAACCATAGCTATCATTTCATGGCAAAGACTTTTGCTTGCTTGCTCCTTTGTGCAAAATGAGTGCATGAAATGATATGGTTATGGTTGCTTCAACCATCACATAACACTTGATTGGTATGATGAGTTATCATTGTTTTGGATTATGAGAGGGTGAAAGACAAAAGAGAGGCTCATTCTCACTTGAACATTCTCTCTCTTTGTTCTTGAGCTCTCATACTCTTGCTCTCACCCTCTTCCTCTTGCTCCCCCTCTTGACTCTATGGTTCACTTGTCTCATGAGTTGAGAACCAAGAACCATGATAAAATCCCATACAAACTCTTCTCTACTCACTCTAGTTCACAAGGTTTAGCAAACCGAGTGAACTAGTTTCTTCAAAGATCGAAGAAGGAGCCAAAGGTTGAAGCTTTCAGGTGGATCTATCTTCGGCGTAAGGAGACGACGGAAAGAAGCCGATCCGGACGACCATCAAAGCTTGAAGACGAAGGAGTTCGAGAAAAGTAAGGTATAACCCCCTAACCGAGTAGTTAGCAACTCGTAGTTAGGTTGTTAGTTAGATGTTTAACAAAGATCCGGGTTATAAGTCCATGTTACCACCTCTAAGAAAATCGTTTTTTATCAAATTCCGCATGCCCGAATGTACCGGGAGAGGTAGCATGGACTTACAGTGGTATCAGAGCCTAGTTAAACTCTATCTAACATGTTAGCAAAGTAGGTAGAAGATCGATCAAAGAAAAGTCGCAAAACGAACCCAAAACTGTCAAGTTTCTGCCGATTTTTTTTTGGTTCAAAAGTTGATAATTTTCATCTCTAAAATCGGCTCAGGCTTTTCTTTGAATAACCACCAAATTTGGTCCAACGATCGAGTCAAAGCGCCGCGGAAATGCGGCGGGAGCACGCTCCCGCCGCGGTTCCGCGGCCGAGTTGTCTCGGCCGAGGTCCAAGTTTGGTGCAGTGTTTTCCTGGGGATGTTTTGGGATTTTTGAAATATGTATTTTCATCCCAGATTTTCCAGAACGAAAATTTTATTTTTGGGGTCCTAAAAATCCGTATTTTTGATCGAACTTCTAAAAGACTTTAGCTGACGGGTTTTTCTGTAATGTGATATTTGTATCGAACGTCTGCTAATCGCTATATGTCGATTAGTGGGGGTTATACAAATCTGTGATCTGTAATGTTGCTGGAATGTGTATATGAATATGTTGGATTGTCGCGGGTGAATAGCCGGGGGTTGTGAGACGAGAGTTTTCTTTTCTTTCAATTCATGTAAATTTGTAAATTGATGTAATAATTATTTGTATGGCCGCACAACCGGGTCGGGGTTGTAGCCGTCATTGTATAATTTCTTTTTACTGTTTTTGCTCCTAGGATAGACCCATGGAGAGGGTGCACAAACTACCGGGTATGCCGAAGTGCCGAGTGGCCTACTCATGGAGATGAGGGAGGTTGCTTCGCTTCGGGTACTTGGCGGGTAGTTTGCCGCACCCGTAGGGGTCTTGGGTGGGGTATTGGCTATTCACTGTGACCGTGTAATCTGTTTTTCGTTACAGGCTCGTACGAATTACAGATTCCTAGTATATCCAATGTATTCATCTGTGATCTGAAATGGCTATCATTGCAATATATCTATATATGATATTATTTAGGCGTTGCTTATGTTTTACAGCCGCGCTAGCCCAGCCCCCGCTCTGTCGTTAGTTAAGTAACCTAACGGGTAATGACGGGGCCCAGTGGCGAATGCGAATGGCATAAGCGTACGTCATATTTTGGTTGTTTTCTGCAATGGTAGGATTAAATGATGGGACGCATTAAAAGAACTAATGCAAGAATATCACGCATTAAAAGAACTAATGCAAGATAATAAACCAAGTTAAAGTCGTTGGAACACTTTCGAAAAACCACTCGGTTCTTTTCAAAACCAACTTTTAAATGCGGAGCTTGAGCCACTCCTTCTAAAAGCTATCTCGTTCCATCGACTAAATCAAGTTCACTACGTTCACGGTTTCGCCAAAACCATTCGTAGCCCTCCGTCGTTTCGTATGAATATTCAATAGTATTCAAGCTGTGTTTGTTGACCTTCGTCAAGGCATAGTGATTGGTAGCTGTTGGGTATTCATATGTAGCATAGATAGATGTGTTGGTTTGGGACATTCGCATTACCTTGTTGACCTTCGTCAAGAGTATATACGGGTGGGTTCAAATTAACCTGGATAATGACGGGCAGAACTTGACATGTGACTTATGATTTGTTGACCTTCCTCAAGGTCATAAGAGCATGGGGCAAAAATCCACATCGGGAGTTTCATAAGTACTGAAACTTGCTAGCATTGCATACCATTTGGAGTGTGATGATTCTGGTAGGATTCCTTCAGTTTCGTCACGCGATGATATTTGGATCCCGATCCTACTGTGAGTATATGCTACTCCTCGGGAAATTTCTCACTAAACGATCAATGCTATAAACCTAGTAGGTGCCTAGAAAGGTGTTAGCGGGGCTACGCCCCCAGGGAAAAGAGGTTCTTGAATTAAGGAACTTCGCGAAAGCGTTGGAAAACCTCCCTCGAAGTACCGACACTGGCCTGGCTGAACGGTTAAGCAAGTATTGTGCGGTGGGATTGATCCCGACTAATTCTTCCTTTATGGTTTGAGGAGGGATTCGAGAAACAGTGGGAGCCATCCTGTTTAGACAAACTAAAAACCACTCTAAACTTACAAGAGCATCATGCTGAGTGTTTCTTCTTCTCTCTCCTAATTGCAGCGACCAATCGACATGACTGGACTTAAGTTACTTCTAGATAAAAACATATTGACAGGGCCAAACTACAAAGATTGGCTCAGGAATGTCAAAATGGCAATCACTTACGACAAGCTGGGGTATCTTCTTACCACCAAAGCTCCCCCTGTCCCTGGTCCCACTTCCAGCGTCGCGGATAAGGAAATCCGTAAGACTTGGGAGATTGATAGCGCGAAGGCCAAATGCCTCGTGCTTGCCTCTATGGACAATGAACATCAGAGGAGGCACGAGAATATGGACCTGGAATCCATATTTCTTCATACAAAAGAACTGTATGGAGAGCAGTCTCGTATCGCAAGATACGAAGCGTCGAAAAAGTTATTTTCGGAAAGGATGGCCGTCGGATCGTCAGTAGCAGAGCACGTGCTTAAGATGATCGGCTACATTGAGGAGCTCGCGGACCTAGGAACCACATTGGAGAGTGAGCTCTATACGGACTTAGTTCTCCAGTCCCTTCCTTCCACTTACGCCCAGTTTATACTGAACTTCAACTTACAAGAAAAAGAAGTTGAACTTTCAGAGCTCCTCAACATGCTGAGGAGCGCAGAGGGCATCCTACAGAAAGGTAGGGAAACATCCACTTTGTTTGTAGGAGGATCATCTTCTTCTAAGTCCAAGGCGAAAGCCAAGGGAAAGAGAAGAAAGCCCCCGTCAAACCAAGGGGCGGTGTTAGTAAAGTGGATACGAAGGGAAAAGCTAAAGCAACAAAGAAAGCGGGGAAGCTTGTGGATAAGGAAGAATGCTTCTATTGTCATAAGAAAGGTCACTGGAAGAATGATTGCAGGGCTTGGAAAGCTAGGACACAGGAATTGAAGCAGGTTGCAGCTTCAGCTTCAGGTATGTATGTTATTGAAAACTGTCTTTCAATAAACTCTACTTCCTGGGTATTGGATACCGGATCAGGATCTCATATCTGTAATTCTTTGTAGGCGTTGAGAAACCGTAGGGTTTTGAAAGCAGGTGACATGACCCTCAGAGTTGCGAACGGAGCTAGCATGGATGCTAAAGCCGTGGGGGACTATCACCTGGGAATGTCAGATGGACATGTTTTGGTTTTGCGTAATTGCTTTTTTGTACCCAACGCAACTTGTAATATCATTTCTGTATCTTTAGTTTCTAAAGAAGGTTATGAATTTGCGTTTGTAAGCAATGTTGTAAACATTCACCTTAATCAAGTTCTGATTGGGTCAGGTACATTGAGTAATGGTATATACGTATTAAACCAGCCACAGATTTTCAATGTCCAGAATACACACAAAAGAAAGTCTCCGGAAATAAATCAGACTTTCTTGTGGCATTGTAGACTGGGTTACATCAATGAGAGAAGGTTGACTAAGTTACATACAGAAGGATATTTGAATCCGTTCGAATATCAATCGTATGCCACTTGTCAATCCTGTCTCAAAAGAAAGATGACAAAGACTCCGTTTACTGGACACGGAGTAAGAGCGAGCGAGCTCTTGGGACTCGTACACAGCGACGTGTGCGGTCCAATGTCTACACATGCGCGAAGCGGTTATTCTTACTTCATTACTTTTACGGATGACTTCTCAAGGTACGGTTATGTCTTCTTAATGAAACATAAGTCCGAAGCCTTTGGAAAATTCCAGGAATATAAGAATGAAGTAGAAAAACAAACCGGCAAAAGTATTAAGATTCTAAGATCGGATCGAGGTGGAGAATACTTAAGTGCCGAATTCCTAAATTATTTAAAAGAGAACAGAATTCTCTCTCAGCTTACTCCTCCATACACTCCGCAACATAACGGTGTATCGGAGAGACGGAACCGGACCCTATTGGATATGGTACGGTCCATGATGAGTAACGCTGAGTTACCGCAATCATTCTGGGGATATGCACTAGAAGCAGCTGCGTATCTCTTGAACAAGGCTCCCACCAAGACTGTTCCTACCACCCCATATCAGATATGAACTGGGAAGAAACCCTGTCTTAAGTATCTTAAGGTATGGGGATGTCCAAATTTTGTAAAAAAGCAGCATGCGGACAAGCTTGAGGCACGTTAAGTACAGTGTAAGTTTGTGGGATACCCAAGGAACTCCAGGGGGTATCTTTTCTATTCCGCTGAGGAACAAAAGGTTTTTGTTTCTCAGCATGCCCGCTTCTTGGAAACTGAGTTTTTGGAAACCCAGATAAGTGGGAGCACAATAGAACTGGAAGAAGTTCCAGAACCACAGATTATTACTGAAAGCTTAGTGGAACCAGAGGGTTCAAAAGAACTGGACATTTCTACGCCGCTCCGCAGGAGTAGTAGGCAGACTCATCCGCCCGAGAGATACTATGGTTTTCTCATAGACGGGGATAGAGAGGATTGCATCATAGATTATGATGAGCCTACTAGCTTCCAGCAGGCCGTTCAGAGCGTTGACTCGGTAAAATGGCTGGATGCAATGCGGACCGAAATGGAGTCCATGTACACCAACAAAGTATGGACATTGGACATTGCTCCAGACGGGGTAAAACCCGTAGGATGCAAGTGGATCTTCAAAAGGAAGATTGGTGTAGATGGACAGGTTGAGACCTATAAAGCTAGGCTGGTAGCAAAGGGTTTTCGTCAAAGACCTGGCTTGGACTATGACGAAACCTTTTCTCCAGTGGCTATGCTGAAATCCATTCGGTTCCTTCTTTCCATTGCTGCCTTCCACGATTATGAGATTTGGCAGATGGACGTAAAGACATCTTTTCTAAATGGAAATTTAGAGGAGTGTGTCTATATGGACCAGCCAGAGGGTTTCATTCAGAGTGGGAGCAGCGGAAAGGTGTGCAAGTTGCTTAAGTCCATCTATGGACTAAAGCAGGCATCGCGGAGTTGGAACATCTGTTTTGATGAGACGGTCAAGGAATTTGGCTTCATCAAAAATCCAGATGAACCATGCATCTATAGTAGATTTGTAGCGAGAACTGTAGTATTCCTCGTTTTATACGTGGATGACATTCTCTTAATAGGAAATGACATTCCTATGCTATAATCTGTCAAGGGGTTCTTGTCACACAGGTTCTCCATGAAAGACCTGGGTGATGCCTCATACATCCTGGGGATCCGGATCCATCGTGATAGATCCAAGAGGATATTAGGACTTTCTCAGTCCAGGTACATCGACACTGTACTGAAAAGATTCAGTATGGAAGATTCCAAGCGCGGTAACCTACCGGCTTGTCACGGGATCACCCTCTCTAAAGAGATGTCTCCCAAGACTGATTTGGAGAGGGATCGCATGTCTATTATACCCTACGCTTCTGCAGTAGGCTCTATAATGTATGCGATGTTGTGTACCAGACCGGATGTAGCTTATGCACTGAGTGTGGTAAGCCGGTATCAGTCAAACCCTGGGGAGAAACACTGGACAGCAGTAAAGAACATTCTCAAGTACCTGAGAAGGACTAAGGAGATGTTCTTGGTGTATGGCGGAAAAGACCTCCAGATCGAGGCCTTTGCTGACTCCAGCTTCCAGAGTGACAAGGATGATTCCAAGTCCATGTCGGGTTTTGTCTTTACCCTCAATGGAGGGGCGGTGTGTTGGAAGAGTTCCAAACAGGAAACCGTTGCAGACTCGACGATGGAAGCGGAATACATCGCTGCATCTGATGCCGCAAAAGAAGCTGTCTGGATGAGGAAGTTCTTGAAAGAACTTCAGGTGGTTCCGTCCATTGTTGATCCAATACCTCTGTATTGCGACAACAACGGGGCTATAACTTTAGCGAAGGAACCCAGGTCCCATCAGAGATCCAGGCACATCTTGAGGCGGTATCACCTGATCAGGGAGATCGTAGATCGCCAGGAGATCGAGGTTTGGAGAGTCGATTCAGAAGATAACACTGCAGATCCATTCACCAAGGCCTTGCCCCAGACTCAGTTCGAGCGGCTGATCGAGATGATAGGTCTTCGATACGCCAGTGCATGGCCTTAGTGCAAGTGGGAGATTGTTAGTGTATATGCCCTAGAGGCCATTTCTGTATCATACTAGTTTGTATATTACTTAATGGAAGCTTGGGATATTCACCTTGTATATACAATCTTGCTCAAAATAGTAGTATGCTACTTGGTTTGTTTCTACTTCAATGTGTACATGTGTTTATTTTAGTATATTGCCTATACACATTAGTGGAGCCCTTAGGATCTTTGCTTGATTACCAACGATGTGATGGCAGTCACACTAGTGGGGCTGGGTAATCTATAAGCACATCCTTATGCAGGTCCCTGGTCGCAGGACTATCGAGATAGGGCATCGATACTCCGGAGTAGACTAGCGCATGCGCTTCTCATCCCAGTGTGGGAGACGGTCTGTCCCACAGCCGTCAGTGCATCGTACTTGAGATAGTATGCGGGTTCTCGTTAGGTTACGGGTACACTAGACAGGACTCGTCGGGAACTGACTAGTTGGTATTATGCCTATCATCAATTATCAGTTCCCAGGTGACATGAGTACAGCTTAGTCCGCTGACTTGACACTGTCACTTCGCCTCGAGTGTGTTCCCACTGCACTTTGACTACCACCCTACCACGGCTCAAAGGAGTCGTGCAAACAGGTAGTAGTTGGGTGCAGTCCCGAAGCACTTGGAGGCAGTGACGGTTAGACAGGATTCGTCTCTCCCGGTATTGGGGGTTGACATCGCGCTGTGTCTAGGAGAGCCATTACACGAGTAGTCCCTGGCCAGGGCAAACGAGATATACTGGTAGGCTTCCAGTGTTATCTCATGGTGTTTTGGGCTTCACTCCGACACGACTTGTACCGCTATTGGGGGACTGACGTTTACCGCCCCTAGGCCCGCCATGCGATGTATCAGACGAACAGACCGGACTGTACGGAGAATGTCACATTCAGGCTCAGTAGGAGTTCAGATAGGTTTCGCCTCGTCAGTCTTCTTGTCGGCACTACCTGGGGACCGTTACGCACAGCTAGTGCCGCTTGCGGTCTGTGGTTAAACCCACTGCCAGCGTAGTGTCGAGTCTTTAGAGTCTCACACAGAAAGCTTTTCGCCTTTAGGCAAAAGAGTAGAGGTCGCATGGTTTTGCGACAGGTCGCATGGTTTTGCGACAGGGTTCGGTCACATCCGTGCACTTATGCACGTACAGTGTCCGGACAGTTTACACTAGCGGGCTTTGGTTTAAGCCAGATCCTAGTATACCTTTTGGGATTGGATTTATCCAGTTTGCATTCGTGTTCCTCGGAACATGGATGCGGGTGTGTATGCACAGTTGACGGGGAGACAGAGGCAGCGGATTCTCATTAGGGTTGTTGATAGTTGACCGTTGACTATTGACTTTTTGCTCAACCCTAATGAGAATATGATATGTGATTAACAATTATATTAATTAAGTATTATGGTGACATGGTTGTTGAGGGATTGACTTTGTTGACTTTTGTTGACTTTGTTGACTTTTGTTGACTTTGTTGACTTTTGTTGACTTTGTTGACCGGTTGACTAGGCTTGACTAGTTGACCATCATGATAACCATAGCTATCATTTCATGGCAAAGACTTTTGATTGCTTGCTCCTTTGTGCAAAATGAGTGCATGAAATGATATGGTTATGGTTGCTTCAACCATCACATAACACTTGATTGGTATGATGAGTTATCATTGTTTTGGATTATGAGAGGGTGAAAGACAAAAGAGAGGCTCATTCTCACTTGAACATTCTCTCTCTTTGTTCTTGAGCTCTCATACTCTTGCTCTCACCCTCTTCCTCTTGCTCCCCCTCTTGACTCTATGGTTCACTTGTCTCATGAGTTGAGAACCAAGAACCATAGATAAAATCCCATACAAACTCTTCTCTACTCACTCTAATTCACAAGGTTTAGCAAACCGAGTGAGCTAGTTTCTTCAAAGATCGAAGAAGGCGCCAAAAGTTGAAGTTTTCAGGTGGATCTATCTTCGGCGTAAGGAGACGACGGAAAGAAGCCGATCCGGACGACCATCAAAACTTGAAGACGAAGGAGTTCGAGAAAAGTAAGGTATAACCCCCTAACCGAGTAGTTAGCAACTCGTAGTTAGGTTGTTAGTTAGATGTTTAACAAAGATCCGGGTTATAAGTTCATGTTACCACCTCTAAGAAAATCGTTTTTTATCAAATTCCGCATGCCCGAAAGTACCGGGAGAGGTAGCATGGACTTACAAAAGCAATCATCCGGAAGGAACAGTGTACCAGCAAAACCGCAACAACACCTGTGCGGCAAAACCTGCAAGAAACTGTGGCACAACGGGGGTGAGTTGTCAACTCGTGAGTAGAAGATATCAACGAGTAGAAATCGCATGCATGACGCAATCCTAGGTCATATCAAGTAATATCCTCAAATAAATATCCTGGTCCATCTATTTATAAGTGTAATACTATATGCTCATTTCAGTACCTCGGATAGCAACATATCAGATATATGATGTATGAATGCATGACAAATGGAAACAGAATACATCATGAAATCAACAGAGAGGTCAGTGTCAAGCATCGACACGAAACATAAATCTATGCCCAGCATCGGCACGTAAATCCTCATATATTTCAGGCTTCGTATCATCTGCGGGATCGGCCCATGGGCTCCGGCAGTACGGGTCGGTCTATATGCATCTCGTGACTCCGGTCGGTATCCTCCGGATAACCACCAGGTCTAAATGCTATCACCGGTAGGCAGTCTGCCCCTGCCAGGCTCATCATCCACCATGACAAAACAATCTCGCCCCGGGGTACCATACCGGGTCCACCACATACCTGAGACAGTTCCTACGTCTCCTCGAATCGGGTCACGCAATCCATCTCATAACCGAGAAAACATCATATCAAGGAAAACCGCATTTTTCTCTTTAAAATAACACATCAGTTTATAAAACTTTCACATGCGGTTTCCAAATCCAGAAAATCTCATGAAAATCCTAAATACAATCATCAATAGCAAGTAAACAGTGAATAATAATATGCATGCAGTAGCAAGTAATAACTGCAACGTCTAATCTAGCATATAAAGACGAGTACGTTAATACCATGTTGAACTATTAGTTAACAAGCTATGTTAATGAGTAATATTCTCTAAAGTTTTCGTGACATGGAAATTACCGATGATGATGTGTGTGAGCCGGCAAGTAAGTGTATGTGGAACATACGCATCATCGGTAATGGTGCTGGTGTCCTGACAGCATAATCTTAATAGTGGTTTATGAAACACAATATAAGTATGCGGTGCGATGCGAACATCATGAATATACAGAAAGTGAGGTAGTAACAGCAACTCTGAAAATATACCTACCCAATATACGAGTCATACGGTTTGGTATACAAACACACTCACGACTCCCCACTTTTGCTAATGAGTATGACTCGAGCCCAGTAAAAAGGGTAAGGGAATCCGCCTAAGTCTGAGTCGATCTATACATATATACCTAGTAGTCGGTGATCTCGCCTCAACAGTATCACATACGATACAATAAATAATATGACATCCTCGAGTCAAGAGTGCGGATCTATCCTCATAACTATCTCTCGTACGGTAAATTTATCGTACGGCATCCCAAATCTGGGTACGGGTCAAATATAACATTTATCTCATTATTCATCTGGTATCCACATCATCACATATCGTGAGCAGGGGGTACTGATCTAAGTCTAGTACACAACTAATATCATCAACACTAATCATGATCTGGCTACTAATCTACAGTCTCATACAATCCGGTGTCATCAATACTTATCATCATATAGGAGTATACATCGTCCAAGCGATCCATTATAAATATCTTAACATATCTTATCTCATATCTCGATATATAACTCGTCAACTATCATAAATATATCATCAACATAGTATCGTCGTCCAACGACCCGCTATAACATCATGACATATTTCGGTCGCGCAGTAAATATCTCACGGCATCATGTCCGATTAGATCGACTCATTCCCAAGTATCATATAACATTCTCGTCATCTAAGCATATGAATATACCAATAGAAATATGTCCTCAATACGCACAAGGATATCAATGTATGCGAGTATGTGTATGTGGGTGTATGCAATCCTTACTCTAAGGTTTCGGGACTAAGAAATCGACTAAAGTCCTTTCTTCAATTCTAGCTAACACTAACTCCTAATCTCCTAAATCTTTTCTTGCTAAGTTTCATATCACACCCTAACATATAAAAGTATATATATCATATCCCATTCTTTTCTCACAACTTTGCGGGGTTGCTATACGCCATCCACCCGACTTCCCCCGTAGATATAAATCTACTCACCTTGATCTTCGTTCTCTGGAGTCGATGACGCCACGCTCATCCTCGTCATCTCGAAGTCCACGTGAGGTACCTACACATCATAACGTATCGTATCGTATTAAAATCCAAATCAAAACCAAAACGACACGCTAGAAGCCTATAGGTTTGAACCTACGGACTACGTCTTCAAAACCACCAAACAACTCTCGATATCGTCGTACAAACGTCAAATGATCGAGGTAAATCACAGATACCAAATCTAGAATTCAAAATACGCAAAACAAAACCCCGAAATAAAACAGCAACTCATGAAACTAGTCCCAGATTTTACCCTAGGACAAATCAGCCAATTTTGCATATGTGAAGGGTTTAGATTATAGATACTGGAGCCACAGATGAAGCACGAACAAAAATGGTGGGACCCAGGCCGCAAATTGCTGCCTTCTGGGTTAAACCTACTGCCAGGTTGGGGAGGTAGGGGCTAGGGTTTCAGTGGGGGGTCCTAGGTTTCCTGCATGTATCACCGTCCTTGCTAAATAATTTTTCAGGTCCCCGAGTGTTAGCAGATTTCCAAATACCATCAAAATTTCACAGTTTTTCCGATGTCGGGGTTTCTAAATTCGTATTCTGGGTTTATTCTATGGTTTCAGTCTAATATAAAATCCCTACAGGGGTCATAAGGTCTCTACTAACCTCAATTACACTTCACAATTCAACATTTCTCAAAACCATCTCTATGAATTTTGTAAGTTTACTAATCATCGATATATCGGTTCTAACTCACAATAGAAGCTAAGGTGAATGAAAAACAATAACAATGGTGCAGAAATTATCTCAATTGGCAACTTAAGAAAATTCTTGTGTTGCCCAAAGTCCTCAAAATTTGATTTTTCTTGGTCCAATGTGCTTCCCTTGAGCTAGTGAACATTTTTAATGAAAATGAGATGGGGTTTTGGGCTTGTCTTGGGGGTGTTTTGAGGCTTGAAGTGGAGGAGGGAGGAGGTGTTGCCATGGAAGTTGAGAGAGGAGAGAAAAGATGAAAAAGATGAATGATGAATGGAAATGAAATGAGAGCCATGCTTGGTTGACCCCTCACCCTCTCTCTCTCTCTCTCATGCCCATCCCTCATGCAATCATTGTGTTCCTTTTGACTTTCTTTTTCCTTTTCTTTTCTTTGTTCTCTTTTCTATTTATAAAGCTATGCATGATAAATGAAGAAAAGACCATGAGAAAAATGCAACAAGTGTTAAAATGACATGGTGCATGTTTTGCACAAAACAAGCTTAATGCGCGATTAGCGATTTTTAATCGCGATTAGCACTAAATGTGAGTATAATAAATCATAAAAATTCATAATTCGCTTGATTCACATAAAATACTCTCATTTCAGTAATTTCTATAATCTTCTAAATTTTTCCAATTTATCGGTATTTAATTATACCGCCTTATTAAAATATTCAATATTTTATTATTTAATTATAAAAATTCCCAAAAATAATATTTTATTTTTCTGAAATTTTACAAAAGTGTTTTCTTCTTTCTCTCTCTCCAGGTAGCGACCATGTTACGCCTTAATCAAGATAATAACATGGATGTTTTGACTGAACCCGCTTATTATACTGGGCTGAGGAACGTCAGTTCCACTCTATCTTATGACAACTGTCATAAGTATGGGCAAGAGATAGGGGAATGCAAGAATTTCCACGCAACCCTAATGAAGAAGGAGCATTCTGATACATCTTCTTCGGGTGTATTAATTATTGAGAACTGTTTATCAGTCTGCTCTATATCCTGGGTATTAGATACCGGATCAGGATCCCACATTTGTAATATGTTATAAGAGTTAGAGAAAAGTAGAGAACTGGGAAAGGGTGATATGTTTCTTAGAGTAGGGAATGGAGCAATTGTTACTGCCGAAACTATCGGCGAATATCACCTGGTATTGCTAAATGGTAATACATTGATTTTGAACGACTGTTATTTCATACCGTCAATGATGTGTAATATAATATCTATATTTTTATTAGATAAAGAGGGATATAATTTTGCATTAGAGAAAAATGTTATGAATATTTTCCAAAATCAAGTGTTGATCGGGTTTGGTACGTTGTGTAATGGTCTATATGTTCTAAATCAAAATATAGTTCTAAATATACAAAACACCCACAAGAGCAAAAGTTCAGAAATGAATGAAGTTTTCTTTTGGCATTGTAGACTTGGTCATATCAATACGACCAGACTAGCTAAGTTGCATAATGATGAATATTTGAATTCGTTCAAATTTACATATTATGAAACTTGTCAGTCATGTCTCAAAGGAAAAATGACCAAAACTTCGTTCACGAGACATGGAGTAAGAGCTACTGAACTCTTGGGACTGATACATAGTGATGTATGCGGTCCTATGTTTATACATGCCAGAAATGGAACTCGTACTTCATTGCATTCACTGATGATCTCTCAAGATTCAGACATGTGTTCTTGTTGAAACACAAATCTAAAGCTTTTCAGAAATTCAAGGAATATAAGAGCGAAGTAGAGAACTAGACGGGTAAAAGTATTAAAATCCTTCGATCTGATCGAGGAGGTGAATACTTAAGCACGAAATTTCGAGATTATCTAAAAGAGAATAGGATTCTCTGTCAGCTTACTCCTCCGTATACACCACAACATAATGGTGTATCGGAGCAGAGGAATCGCATCCTATTAGATATGGTGTGCTCTATGATGAGTACAGCTGAGTTACCTATTTCCTTTTGGAGTTATGCACTTGAGACAGCTGCATATATATTGAATAGGGTTCCTACCAAGTCTGCGCCTACCACTCTATATGAGATATGGGAGGGGAAGAGACCATGTCTTAATTTCATTAAGATATAAGGTTGTTCGGCTTATGTTAAAAAGCAAAATCCGGAAAAACTCGAGACAAGGTCTGTTTTATGTAAGTTTGTTGGATATCCCAAATATTCGCGAGGGCATATCTTCTACCACACCAAGGAAAAAATGTGTTTGTTGCTCAACATGCTATTTTTTTAGAAAAGGAATTTCTTAAAAGAAATTAGTAAGAGCTGGAAGAAGCTCCAGAAATACAAACTGCAATAGAAGATTTGGTAGAACCGGAGGATCCAATATTCCCAGATGAAGCTTAGCTACTCCGCAAATCTAGTAGGGCTTCTCACCCACCTGAGAGATACTACAGTTTTCTCATAGATGGTGGGAGCGAGGACTGCATTATGGAAGATGATGACCCAACTAGTTTCGAGCAGGCCATCACAAGTGGGGACTTTATGAAATGACTAGATGATATGCGATCTGAGATGGAATCCATGTACACCAACAAAGTATGGACTTTGGAAGTTGCTCATGAAGGGGTAAAACCCATTGGGAGCAAGTGGATCTTCAAGAAGAAAATTGGTATAGATGGAAAGGTTGACACCTTCAAAACTAGACTTTTAGCAAAAGGTTTTCGTCAACGACCAGGTGTCGACTATGACGAGACCTTTTCTCCAGTGGCTATGCTTAAGTCCATCAGGATTCTACTTGCTATTATTGTAGGGTTAGCTTAGAACCTTGTGAAGGTTTTGGTAAGCATCAATCATGCTACTTTAAAATTTTGGGGTGCTAAACAAACCCTAACCAAGATCTTAACTAGAGACTTAGGGTTAAACATGATATGTAAACTCTTTACATCTAAGTGAACAAGGAATACAACCTTTGTAGACCGGTCCTTCACTTCAATAGCTCCGTGTAGTAGTCCCTTCGCTACGATCACGAACTTCCGGACTCTAGAAAGGCTCCCATGAAGAAACGAACAAGCTTGCTTCGAAGTCTTCGAGGCCGAAGATGATCTACGTCGAGGAGACACTAGCTCATGCTATCTCTTCATTAATTGTGTAGATTAGTGAAGCAAACACCCTAAACTAAATGGCTAATAGTAGAGGATGATGAAGTAGGAAGTGAGCTCACTTTATATATATTTTTCTCACAAGTTTTCATCACTTTTGAAAAAGCTAGAAAGCTTAAAATGAGGAAGAAGAAGATGAAGCTCAAGTGATGAATGAATAAATCATTAAGGTTAAAAATGCAACCATGGATGAGTATATCATATATCTAACCCTTGTAGAGAGTTAACCATTGTGTATGGTTAAAGGTTGGGTTGATAAATATCTTAAGGAAAACAAAAGAGTGGACTAAGTCAATGGTTATCTTGAAACTTCTACAAGCTTCCAACCATCAAAATATCTCTACTAATTGTAATTACTTAAGAACAAATATTAACCCTAACATTAATCCTACCATGGTTTAAGTCTCATACATACATGTAGCATGTATAACCTAGCATGACATAACAATATATATCACATATATATTTTGTGCAAAAAGAATACAATTAATATATATCACATATATATCAATGTATCATATGTGAGAAAAAGAAATACTTAAGTGAGCTAATATTAGTTAATGTAATTTAATATATCAAATATATAATTCTACATTAAATTATTAAATCAACATTTGATTTAATAACCCGGCTATTTTACATATAACCGACTAATATCAAATGTAACAACTTATTGAATCAACACTTGATCTGATAATCCGGTTATATCTCATATAACCTATGATATCACATATCACGAGAATAGAATGCGGTATCACATACTCGCATTAATCTCGGTACCGCACATATCACATATGTGCCCCTACTCCGTTTCGCATGAACCAGGAAACCTCTGTGTAGGACTCTAAAGACTCGTCAATACGCCGGCAGTAGGTGTTGATCATATCACATACCCACAAGCCGCAAGCGGTCTGCTAAACGTAACGGCCACCCGGGTATTGAGCGATCAGAAGATCAACAAGCAAGCCTGCTATAACTCCTGTGAATCCAATCAGTAACACTACCGTACAGTCCGGTCTCTTCGTCTGATATATCACATATCACAGCCTAGGGTGGTATAACGTCAGGCCCCAATAGCCCGATAAGTCATGCCGATTCAAGGTCCATAACGGTTCGAGAAACTATTGATAACACTTACCAGTAAATCTCAGCAACCCTGGCCAGGGATTTTCTGTTATGGCCAATCGAGCACAGTGCAATATCAACCCCCAATACCGGGAGAGATGAAATCCCTTCTATCGCTCATTGCCTCCATGTGATTCGGGACTGTACCCAAAAGCCACCGTTTTGCACGATCTCTTGACCGTGGTATGGTGGAAATCAAAGAACAGTGGGAATCACACAAGACTCTATGACGATCTCGGGTCGACAGACTAACCTGTACCAGTGTCACCAGAGAACTGCTATCTGACGATAGGTATAATACCATCTAGGAGTTCTCGGTGAGTCCGTTTAGTGTACCCAGTCTCCACTGAGCACCCGTATACCTTCTCTGATGTCAAACACCAATGGATGTGGGATCATCCATCGCCCATCATATGGGTCAAGAAGCGCATACGCCGGTCTACTCTGGAGTATCGATGCCCTGTCCTGATACTCCCACGACTAGGAACATTTGAAGGATGTACTTATCGACTACCCTGTTCCCACTAGTATGATCTTCATCATAGTCCTGGTAGTCAAGTAATCATCCTAAGGACTTTATCAACATGTGATCACAAAACAATATTTGTCAACATGTTAAGATAAAGTGCAACCAGATAGCATACTATCATGTCGAGCAAGAAAGTCCTCCTTATATATGTCCAAGCATCCACTACAATATACATCGTATGTACAGTAATGGCCTCTAGGGCATACATATAACTAATAATCTCCCACTTGCACTAAGGCCATCTGTTGTAGTATCCAATACCCAATAATATAGCAGTGGTTGTAGTATCCCATACTCAACCATTGTAGAGAAGTCTCTCTACGGGTAAGGCCTTTGTGAGTGGATCCGCTGTGTCAACCTTTTGGTCTACTCTCCTTACCTCGATCCCTTGGAGATAAACCATCTCCCTGATCAGGTGATACTTGCCTCAGAATATGTCTGGAACGCTGATGGGACCTTCGTTCCTAGGCCAAATCCATAACTCCATTGTTGTCACAATAATAGTTATTGGACACTCAATGATAGGAACCTTGTTCATCTTATGAACAAGAAATGTCCAGACAACCACTTTGGTAGTATCGTTGGTAGTTATGTATTCAGCCTTTATCGTCTAGTATGTCACGGTATCTAGCTTGGAACTCTTCCAACATACCGTCCCTCTTTCTAGGGTAAAGACAATGCCTGTGACTGACTTTCAGTCGAACTTATCACTCTGGAAGCTGGAACAAATAACTTTCTTTTAGTGCTTCTCAAGTACTTAAGAATGTCCTCCACAACTGTCCAGTGATTCTCCTAAGATCCGATTGATTCCTGATCACTACACCTGGTGAGTCATCTACATATGGTCTGGTACATAACATCGCACACTCTGATAGAGTCTACTGCCGAAGCATATGGTATCCTTGTACGTGAGCTCTCTTCAAACCAGTCTCTGGAGACATCTTTTTGGAGAGAGTGATCCATGAGTAAGTGAGCGAACCACTACGCTTAGAATCTTCCATACTAAACCCCTTTAGTATGGTGTTTATGTACCTGGATTTGGGACACTCCCAACATCCACTTAGATCTATCATCATAGATTATATTCCATAAGATGTAGCAGGTATCATCCAAATCTTCTATTGAGAATCCCCGTGATAAGAAGAGCTTGACCGAGTGTAGCATAGGAAACCATTTCTTATCAAGGGTATGTCATCTACGTACAATACGTGGAAGACAACGTTACTCTCTACAACCTTCTTGTATATACAAGGTTCATCTACTTTTTTTGATGAAGTCAAACTCTTTGACTATCACATCAAAACAGATGTTCTAACTGCCTGAACCCGGTTGGGCCATCATCTTATGATGCAATCCTCGCTCCCACCGTCACCAAGAAGACCGTAGTATCTCTCAAGTGGATGAGAAACCCTACCAGATTCACGGAGAGGCTGAGGTTCGTTGGAGACTATTGAATCCTTTGGTTTCACCAAATCATCAGCTGTTAGTTTGTCTAGCTGGAACATCTTTCCAGTTCTACCTCATGACCACTAATTTCTTCATAAGAAATTCCTTTTGTAAAAAAAGGGCGGCATGCTGAAAAACAAAACATCTTTTTCCCCTCAGAGTGGTAGAAGATATTCCCTTGCGAATGTTCGGGATATCCTAACAAACTTGTACAGAACTGACCTTGACTCGAACTTGTCCGGATTTTGCTTTTCAACATAGGTTGGACAACCCCATATCTTAACTCGTTTACGACATGGTCTCTTCCCATTCCATTTCTCATATGTAGTGGTAGGCCCTGATTTGGATAGAACCCCATTCAATAGGTATGCAGCTTTTCAAGTGCATAACACCAAAAGGAAACAGGTAACTCAGCAGTACTCATCATAGAGCGCGCCATATCTCATAGGGTGCGATACCTCCGCCCCAATACACCATTGTTCTATGGTGTATACGAAGGAGTAAGCTGAGAGAGAATCATATTCTCTGTTTAAATAATCTAGGAACACCATGCCAAAGTATTCTCCTCCTTGATCACATCGTAGGACTTAATACTTTTACCCATCTGATTCTCAAAAGAACCATCCTTGGCATTTGTAGACATAGGACTCTCTACATCATCATGTATCTGTCCAAGAGTTCACTAACTCTTTCTCTTTTTACAGTAAACGGAGTATTGGTCATGTTATCTTTGAGACAAGACTGGCAAGTATCATAAGATGAAAATTCGAACAGATTCTCATATTCATCTTTATGTAACTTAGCTGGTCTTGTCACATTGATATGACCTAGTCTACAATGCCTCAAGAAGAATTCGTTCATTTTTGAACTATTCCTCTTGTGTGTGTTCTACATACTTTGAACTGTGATTTGATTTAGAACGTATATGCTATTATCTAACGTGCCTGATTGAATCAACTTTTGATTCAGGAAAATGTTTACAACATTATCATCCAATACAGAATTATATCCTTCTTTAACTCAGTAAAGAACATGATGTAATGTTGTATATCAGGTTCGGTATGTAATAACATTTGTTCAGAATCAATGTATTAATACAAGGTGATATCTGCCAATAGACTTGGCTGCAACAATTGTACCATTCTCTAACACTTAGAGATATATCACCCATTCTCAGTTCTCTACCTTTCTGTAGCCCATGTAACATATTACATATGCGGTATCCTGATCCGGTATCATATACCCAGGACGTAGAGAATACTGAAAAACAGTTCTCGGTAATAAGGACACCCGAAGAATATGCATCAACATGTACTTTCTTCAAATTGGGTGGCATGGGAATCCGGATATTCCCCTATTTCCTGCTCGGACTTATAACAGTTATAAGATTGAGCGGAACTAACGTTCCCTGGCTCAGTATAATAAGGAGGTTCAGTCAATGCATCCATATTATTATCTTGATTAAGGCATGATATGGTCGCTACCAGGAGAGAGAGAGAAGAAAACACTCTACGTGCGCTCTTGCAGGATTAGATTGGTTATTATTTTATCTAATCAAGATGGCTCCCACTGTTTTAGTCAAATCTTTCTTCAAACCCTAAAAGGTAAGACTAGCCGGATTAATTACACTCTACAAGTTCGCCAATCTTTCGGCCAGGCCGATGTCGGTACTTTGAGGGAGGTTCCCCGTGCTTTTGCAGGGACCTAATTAAAATAAACCTCGTTTTCCCAGGGGCGTAACCCCGTTAACACTTTTCTAGACACCTAATTGATCGACTAATTGTAATGTGTAAAAACTCTCCCAGGAGTAACTCTTACTCGCAGTGGGTCGGGATCCAACTATCTCATAGAAGGTATGCAATCTCATTGCAAATTTCAACACTTGAAATTTCCGATAATATTTTTACCCCTAGCACCTATGACCTTGGCTATGGTCAACATATCATAAGTACTAGTCAAGTTCTATCCGTCATTTCGTGGTTAATTAGACCCACTCACATAACCCTCGGCTATGGTCGACATAATCATGTGACTGTCCTAACTAATCGCATCATATGCTGTGTAGGAAAGACATCACTTAGCTATCATACACCACGCCTCGGCTATGGTCGACATATGCAGCACGAATACTAAGTACTCTACTTCCTAAAATGACGGAGGGCTACGCAGTTTTTTAAGAAAACCATGAGCGTAATGAACTTGATATCGTTGTAGAATCGAGTGAATTTTAAAAGGAGTGTTTTGAGGCTTTTACTAGTTTTGCTAAAGAGGTCACTTCCGGTGAAGGGATCTCAGCTCTTTCCTTATCGAATAAGGTGCTAGATATTCTACAAGGAATACCACTACGCAAAGCAAAAACTATAGAAGCAATCAAAAGACAAACCGAGTGGGTTATAGCATCTGCCAGTTTCGCTAAAGAGGTCACTCCCGGTGAAGGGATCTCGGCTCTTTCCTTGTCGAATAAAGTGCTGGATATTCTACAAGGAATACCACTATGCAAAGCAAGAACTAGAGCTACCAGTTTTTAAAACAAGTTTCTACAACATCTTTAGGTTTCTTTTCTTTTATTTCATTAATCTCATTAATGAAGTCCCATCAGATTATGCTTCCCAAGCATCACATAAGAAACAAAAGCAGCAATATTTATTATATTTCATATATATAATATAAACATTCGTCTCAGAACATATCAAATGATCACATCACAGAATATCAGCAGCAAAAGAACATATATGAAATATTTGATATACTAGGAATTCCGTGTTTTATTTAAGCCAGTAAAAACACGGATTCCACGGTCGTGATGAATAGCCAAACCCACATCCCTAGACCGCTATGAGAGCGAAAAGCAACCCTACCAATTCTAGAGTTAAGAGACCCGGTCTCGACTCCTCGAGATGGTCTCCCACTGTACCCTAGAACCCGATTACTTGTGCTCCCCGTCTTGAGTCTATCCTAATGCGGAAAAGTAAATAATATACAATGGTGACATCATCCTCAACCCGGAAGTGCCCCAATAAAAAAATATTACATACAATGAATTTTACATGAATGAAAATGAAAAACTCTCATCTCACATAAAACCCCCGGCTATTCAAAACACGGCGATCCAATATAACATATCACAACAACACATAACATCACATGTTATCAACGTATGTAAATATGCGTATCCTAGTTGTCGTTGACATATAGCATCGAAACTGGTGATACACCACATATTACACTTACGGTCGCAGAAAAGAAAGTGAAAAACTACAACAGTTGGAATCCGCAACCATCTTAGACATCATAAACCCAATATATCACATACATTGGATTTCATGCCTAACCAAATGAATCCTTAGACATCGCATGCCTAACAATTATAAACCCCGCATTTTAGTCTCGATATTGCACTTTCCAATAACTTGTCGGGTAATTCAACATGATTCCCGATAACCTGATCGAATGCTCGTCGGAAACTTTAATAGACGACCGCACCCCTCGATGCCGTCGACACAATGCACTAAGGCGGAACACCGCTGCCGCGAGCACCCGAACGGATGCTTTTTGGCGACGGGTTCTCCTACAGTCACTTGGTCGGGGCTATGGGGCGTGGCTATCTGTCACGCCCCGCTTCCCAAAATACGGGATATGAGGGATTGACAAGGCCAGCCATGCTCCTACGGTCAAGGAAAAGTCCTGCCGTAGTCACACTTCGGCTTCTATTTTATCATGGTAAACAGTAAATGATGCGCAGGTAATGAGAAATGCAGTAACTGAATGAAACAATGTAAAGAACTGACCTGATGGGAAACCAAGGATATAACTCTGGATAGCAAATCGAGGTGTCTGTGATATACGTCTAGTCCTGGTCCAGGCTAAATCTTCTCCTCACACTAAGCATGCATACTCAGGTCGTCAGAGCGACACAATAGCAATATAATATATATAAAAATCATGTGACAATTCTAACGGTGATAATAGATATATATATAACAGTAGATCAATAGCAGTATGGATATGAACATGCAGTAATCAATGCAGCGGAACAGTAAAAGCAGTAGAATGATATGCCACGTATGTCAACACAGTATGTAAGGTATATCAATGCCAGTATCCCTATCAGTCTCTAAGTCTCACTGTACAGGTCACTAAGCCTATCGTCAGTCCAAGTGTGAGAGTCAACCACTCGCGAGTGTCCTCCACCCAAGGGTAGAACCCAAGGGCAAGGGACCACGGGCCCAACATGTATATCACGGTGATAATCACATACCCTGTAAATCTCCATATATCTCCCTAAATATATAAGCCGGCATGGGACTCCCGAGATTCTGTTGAACTCACACTCAAACTACCCCACACCCCGTGGTCTACATCAAACGCTAACCATAACCCTAAATACCAATCGGTCGGTGACAAGTCTGCGCGAGAACTGGAAGAAGGACCTCCATCAAGCACGTCCCGACTAATACCTAAGATAAATGGCAGTGTCTGGTGCCTTATCTGTGACACCCGTGCAAGAGCTTCCATAAGTGTCCCATACCACTTATAGTCACACATACACGCATCCCACATACGTCAACAATGCAATAGAATAATAAGGTTCACTGATTGTGTACAAGTACGTATCACTTTCACTTAATCACTTATACACGAACACTAACGTACTTGCCACAATCATCACTAATACCTAACACTGGGTAATGCACGTTATCACTAGGTTATCAATGCAATGACATGTGTATGATATGATGCGTAAACAGTATATACAGCATGATTAGGGTGTCATGAATCGGTAATCTACCACTTGCATAATTTATCATAAATCATACGGTTACAATTTAGTGAAACGATGAACAGATAGTAATTAGTATGTTCAGTTATCTATCCATCGAATTTAGTTTCACGCCAATCGGGTTTCAGGATCATTAATTATAGCCATTTCATTTTAAGCGTTCACGGCTGGAAATCCGGTTTCAGAATCGAAAGTCCGTTTCGCAACGCATTTTAATCCCAATTGGGATTTGATTTTAGCGACGCTGCAGTTGGATGAAATCTTGGGTTTTCAGTAAGGTATTCAACGCAATAGACAGATCTTCAATCGCATTTGTACGTCAGGAGTTATACACTCAGAATCTGTTCTGGACTGTTATACGTCCGCATCTATTAAATTACAGATTAAATAACAAACGATAACGAAACAGGATGAAACCACTTGTGTTGTCTAGATAACACATTCTCTTATAAATAACAGCGGAGTTCTGCAACCTACGAGTTAAGGAAATAGGGTGGTGTTCATTACGAGACAGTAAACAACAACTAGAGTCGCTCTGGACTGCAGTCCAGAGTCGCACTCCGATCCAAATTTTGTCACAGTTTAAGTACAGAAATATCTGGAAACTAGTATAGGGTTAAAGTTCGTCGAGTTGGATTTGATTTGAGCCCTCGAACGCATCATTCCAGTATGTATATGATTTATGGTGATTTTTACAGTTTTCAGGTACAGGAAATATCCAGTTTTACAGGCAAACTTGGGGGTAGTCGTTTTAGTCGGTAATCGTCGTATTATCCAGTGAAATTTATACAGGGTATTTATCACTACACAGGACAAGACGGACAATCTAATTCCGTCAAAATAGACAAGTATTTTCATAGGAATCACACATCGAACAGGTTTGACACATAATCGATCTGAAACTGTAATTTTACGATCTATGTAATTTAAATTTGTAACTTGAATATATAGCATGTAGCAAGTAAAAGACTTGCCTGAAAATGTGTCGACAATAATACTGCAGTGGTATCAGCACGATCGCGCCACGAACGCAGCACCGGCTCAGTCCTTTGGAATCCGACAATTTCACTCGATCTAGCTGCTCTTCGTGCCCTCCTTTTCTTCACTGCTTCACGTTGTTCCTTTATTTGATGTAAGGGAGGGTGAGACGCTGATAAAGGGAGAGAAATTTAGAGAGAGAGGAAGAGAGAATTAGAGAGAGAGAGAGAGAGAGAGAGGGAATTAGAGAGAGAGAGAGAGAATTAGAGAAATTGAGAGAGAGAGGGAATTAGAGAGAAAGAACATGGGTGAGGTGAGAGAGGGGGAATAGAATTAATGAGAATTAAGTGGTGATTAATAGGATTTTAAAAGGGATTAATGGGGGAAATTAATTGGGATTAAAGAGGCATTAACTTGGTGGTTTAATAGGAATTTATAGAGGAGATTTGGGTTTGGATTTGAAGGGATTTAAAAGAAATGAGGTGGGATAATTGTTATTTTAATGGGCTGGGGAGGGAAAATGGGCTCGGGCCAAGGGATAAGATAGTAGGGAAAAGAAAGGGGCCGGGCTTGGGATTTTAAGTGAATGAGAAAAGGATTAGAGGAGTGGGCCGGCTCTGGGCTTGGGGAAAGTAACGGCTAGGCTAAAAATGAAAAAGAAAGGGGATAATAAAAGAGGAAGGGAATGAGGGTTTGGGTTAGGGAAAATTAAAAGATATGAGATTAGATTAGGATTTGGGTTTTTAGAATAATACAAATAATAATTATAAAATAAATAAATTTTGAGAGTGACAAAAATACGGATATTGGTATTCAAAAGGACTGGGTATTACATCTATTCTGTCACGCCCCACCCCCAATACAGAGAGTATTGTCCGCTTTGGCCGAAACCGCACGGTTTTTCCCTTTAGAGTGAACCGGACCCGACCAGGGGCCACTTCCCAGGAGGTCACCCATCCCAAGACTTCCCTGGCTCGAGCACGCTTAACTACGGAGTTCTCAAGCTCCTGTAGTGCCGATTCACTTAAAAGGCGCCTCTGTATTGAAGAGTGGTATCATTCCATTTATAGTACAAATCTGCCCCCTTTCGGAATGTATTCCAAAGAGTCCCCATTGTTCTACAGTGGGTCCCACAGACTCAAGAGGTGGCCCCCACGGATTCAAGAGGTGGCCCCCGCCCACTTAACACGACACTTGGCGTGGCACTTTGTTCCGTGTGGCACTTTGCTCCGTGAGCAAGAACCGGGTCCCGACATTCTCCCCACCTTTGAACAATGGTTTGTCCTCGAACCACAGACCTACTATTGAGGAACCTGGCTTTGATACCATTCTGTCACGCCCCACCCCCAATACAGAGAGTATTGTCCGCTTTGGCCGAAACCGTACGGTTTTTCCCTTTAGAGCGAACCGGACCCGACCAGGGGCCACTTCCCAGGAGGCCACCCATCCCAAGACTTCCCTGGCTCGAGCACGCTTAACTACGGAGTTCTCAAGCTCCTGTAGTGTCGATTCACTTAAAAGGCGCCTCTGTATTGAAGAGTGGTATCATTCCATTTATAGTACAAATCTGCCCCCTTTCGGAATGTATTCCGAAGAGTCCCAATTGTTCTACAGTGGGTCCTACGGACTCAAGAGGTGGCCCCCACGGATTCAAGAGGTGGCCCCCGCCCACTTAACACGACACTTGGCGTGGCACTTTGTTCCGTGTGGCACTTTGCTCCGTGAGCAAGAACCGGGTCCCGACACTATCTAGTAAGGCAACCCGGCGAGTATCCGCGTACACTATGTAATTGCGACGGACTTTTGATCAACATCAAATCCCGTGGCAACCGATCAAATGAGACTAAACCGCTAGATTTATAAAATTCAAACTAATTATCTCATAACCAATTCTGTGGATTCCAAATATTGTATCACAAACACTGATAGGTAGGCGAAGTTAGATAATTCGATTGATACAACGAATTCCCAAAAATTCCCAGAGAGCTCAACACTTGAGCATTGTTAAAGTTAACCAGAGACATGCCACTGTAAGACTATGGTAGCGTCCCGGCCGTCTTTCCGAGGCCAAAATGCGGAAACGAAAATTTTTCTAAACTAGAAACCGGCGCTATCGTATGCTTAAAATCCAGATCGAACCATTAACCTACAACTAGCTATCTAGAGAGAGGGTTGGAAAGCTATACCGATCGATCCGTGTCCTTCGGTCTTTGGCCACCATCCCAAACTCCTCGCGGCATCTCCGGTCTCGATCTCCTCGTCAGAAAGGGCAACACATCATCGATTCCTTTTACGGGCTCCCGCTTCATCCGAAGCAACTCGGGCACGAAGTGTGCTAGTCGACGTGTCCAAGGTGTTGTAGAGAATGTTTGTGATCACTTTGTCTCTTGCATCCATTGATTTGGATGGAGGTTAGAGGTGTTGCCATTAATGGAGATAATGAGCTAGAGGAAGAAGAAGAAGAAGAAACTTTCATTTCTTTTGTTGTTGTATGATAAAATGAGAGAGTGTTATGAAACAATACTAGACCAATCCTCCTCATGGCAGCCCCCCTCTCTCTCTTCTTATCATATCAACATACATCCATCACATAATGTGACATTTGCACAAGAAATGAGACCATGAGTCATCCATGAAGCACATGTCTCATTTAATGCACAAAATGATAATTTCCAGCTCACAATTTCCATTTACAAACATTAATCCAAATGTTTGCAACAATAAAAAGATACGACAACATCTAAAGTAAACTCGTGACGGATCACAAGGATATCCCTCACCTGTATATACATACCTGCATCCGCATTCCGACTGAATGCGAATGCGATGAGACTAAAGTAATCCAACAAATCTAATACTAGGATCCGGCTTAAACCAAAGCCCACTAGTATGATCCGTCTGATCATGATCCCGTTGGATATATGTATGCCCTAGAGGCCATTATATGATAGTGGATGTATTTATACATGAGTATATATATATATATATATATATATATATATATATATATATATATGTTCAGTATACATTCTTGCTCGACATGATAGTATGCTATCTGGTTCTTCTTTATCTGACATGTTGATTTGATCATGCTTTTATTCATTCATACATGTTGATAAAGCCCTAAGGATATAGACTTGACTACTGTGATTATGATAGAGATCATACTAGTGGGACATCAGTAGTTTATAAGCATATCCTGGAATGTCCCTAGTCGTAGGTGTATCGAGACGGGGCATCGATATACCAGTGTAGACTAGCGTATATGATACTGGACCCATATGATGGGCGATGGATGTTCCCACATTCATCGATGTTTGACATCGAGATCGTATACGGGTGCTCAGTGGTGACTGGGTACACTGGACGGACTCACTGAGAACTCCTATATGGAATTATATCTATCGTTGGATAGCAGTTCTCAGGTGACACTGGTGCAGGTTAGTCTGTAGACCCGAGATCGTCATAGAGTCTTGTGTGTTCTCCCACTGTACTTTGATTACCACCCTACCACGGCTCTACTGAGTCGTGCAAATAGGTGGCCGTTGGGTACAGTCCCAAGACACACGAAGGCGATGAGCGATAGGAGGGGTTTCGTCTCTCCTGGTATTGGGAGTTGATGCTGTGCTGTGCTCGACTGGCTATATCAGTAAGTCCCTGGCCAGGGCTGTTGAGATTTGCTGATAAGTGTTATCAGTAGTTTCTCGATATGTTATAGACCATTCATCGAATGTCTTATTGAGTTATTGGGGTCGACGTTACCATCCCTAGACTCGATGTGCAGCATATGTGACGAAGAGACCGGACTGTACGGTAGTGTTGCCAGTTGGCTCGACGGGAGTTGTAACAGGTTCGCTTGTTTTCTTCTGATCGCTCAATACCCGGGTGGCCGTTACGTTTAGCTGATCACTTGCGGCTTGTAGGTATTTGATATGATCATTACCTACTGCCGGCGTATTGACGAGTCTCAGAGTCCCACATTGAAGTTTCCTAGCTCAGGTGAAAAGATGTGGTGTGCATATGAGATATGCGCGGGGACCCGATTAAATACGGATATATGATACCGTATATTAATCAGGCATTTTCTATTGGTCGGGTCGTATGTGATATGACCGGTTTGCAAAATCAAGTGTTGATTTAACAAATGACTTTTAGATTAATTCTTTAATCAAACTCTTTTTCTATTTTTGTATGCATGCATGTATGCACATGATGATGTGCATGGATACATACATACATACATTGTATCAAGGTTGTTGATACATGTTTGGTGGCAATACAAGACTCACATTTTAGAATTATCTATTTTATTTATCATTTAGAAAAAGAAAAGGGATAATTCACACAAGGTTTATACTTATCATCTTTGACCATGCTTCAACCACCATTTAACTTTGAGTTAATTATCCTTTCATCTTTAACCCATTTGATAAAAATCTAGATGATTCTAACCATGGTTGAAGTGAGAAGGGATTAAGATATATTATTCTTTTCTCATTTCAATTATTGACTCTCTCATATCTTTTCTTGTGTGAAAAAGCTTAGCCACCATCTTCTTCTTCCTCTCTTGATTATTTTCTTAAGTGAGGTTAATAAAAAGAAAGAGTTTTGATCAAAGAATACAAACCGCATCATCATACTACACACATCTAGCCGGTTTGTGTAGGGTGTTTTCTCTACTTCATCGATATATCGAGTAAAGCAAGAAGCTTTGGGCAAAGGAGCTTCGGGTGGATCGTCGTGGACTTAGAAGACCTCAAGCGAACCTTTTTCCAACCCTCAAGTGGCCAAGGAGTCTAGCGTAGGGAGCTACAAAGGTTGTACTCTCAAAACCCTAGCCTTTATTATTTGTGATGTTGTTCATGTAATGAAACCCTAATTTTCTAGTGATGATTCTTTGTATGTTCACTTAGCACCTTAAAAATTTGATTTTGAGACATGTGATGCTTCCAAACCTTTCATGAGGTGCTAGGTAAACCTAACATTGGTATCAGAGCCGACCTAGAGCTTTAGGCGACACTTTAGCGAAGTTAAAACTCCGATCGAACAAAAAATACGGTTTTTTGAACCCTCTCTGGACATTTTTTGAAACTGTATTATTTTCAGAATTAAAAATACGTAAAAAATTCAGCAGGGAAATCTAAGAAACACTGTAAAAAACGAAGCCCTAATTCATACATAGCGCCGCGGAACCGCGGCCAGACCTTGCTTGGGCCGCGGATCCGCGACCGTACAGGAGATTTATGGCATCATTTTTATACAGTAATGTTTGTACTTGCATGTACATATTTTTGGGTATTTTTAATCTGATTCAAGTGTTGGATGTTCTGGGGATTGTTTTGGATTCAGTGATTCGATCGGAATTTTAATCTCGTGCCTTTTTCGGATAATTTAGAAAGTATTAAAAAGTTCGAACGGATATCATTAACTCACTTTTTCCCGGCACGAAAATTTTTCAAGTGTTGTATTTTTTCTCGAGTTTAAATCTTTCGGAAATACGTGCAAGTTTTGTGGTGGACCCTCTAGAAGAACACAAACCTTAACTCGATTATGTGACCGTCTGAACTGCCTCTGAACCTTAGGGTTTGAGGCAGTACGGCGTGCCACATGTGAGGCGTTGGCTTGACCCTTCTACGGCTGGACCGCTACTAGGTTTTTTGAACTCCGCTCAAGTGTTGAGCTTTAGGAAATTTTGGGTATTTGATTATTCGATCGAAAAGTTTAATACTGCCTATTTATTTGGAATGTAATACAATATGTGGAATTCATATAGTTAGGCATGAAATGCGAAGTATGTGATATTTCGGATTTACGATGTCTAAAGAGAATGTGGATTCCAAATATTGTAGTTTTACACTTTCTTTTCTGTGACTGTAAGTGTAGTATGTCGCTTATTGCCGGTTTCGTTGCTATACATCAACGACAATCGGGGTACGCATACTTACTTACGTTGATGATATATGATATTATGTGTTGCTGAGATATGATGTGCAGGATTGTCGCGATTGAATAGCCGGGGGGTTTTTATGTGAGATGAGAGTTTTATTTTCATTCATGTAAAATTCAAATGTAATGTAATATTCTTTTATTTAGGGCACTTCCGGGTTAAGGTTGATGTCACCAGTATTGTATATTATTTACTTTTCCGCATTAGGATAGACCCAAGGAGGGGAGCACAAGTGACCGGGTTCTGGGGTTCAGTGGGAGGCCATCTCGAGGAGTCGAGACCGGGTCTCCTAAACTCCAGGATTGGTAGGGTCGCTTGCCTCTCTCGTAGGGGTCTAGGGGTGTGGGCTTGGCTATTCATCGCGACTGTGGAATCCATATTTTCTATTGTTGGCTAAATACTAAATACGGACATCCTAGTATATCCCATATTATATCTGTGTTTCTGCTGCCTGTGTTCTGTGATATCTGAGACGAATGATATATTATATATAAGATATATAGTAGACGTTGCTTATGTTTTACACCCGCGCTAGTCCCGTCCCGGTATGCCGTTAGTTAAGTAACCTAACGGTGCATAACGGAACATTGCGGCGAATGCGGATGGCATAAGCGTACGTTGTATTTTCGTTTCTTTTCTGTGATTGGCTTAAGAACTTAAATGATGGGACTACATTAATATGATTAATGTAAAGAAAATAAACCTAAAAAGATGTTGTAGAATCGGATTTGAAAACCACTCGGTTCTTTATGAAAAAGCTATATTTCAAAACTGCGGAGCTCAAGCCACTCCTTTTGAAAACCATTTGATTCTACAATGATATCAAGTTCAAAGCGTTAAATATTTTCTTAAAAATCATCCGCAACCCTCCGTCATTTTAGGAAGTAGAGTACTTAGTATTCGTGCTACGTTTGTTGACCTTAGCCAAGGCGTAGTGTACGGTAGCTAAGTGATGTCTTCCTACAATGCATTTGATGCAGATTAATTAGGACGGGCATATGAATTTGTTGACCTTAGCCAAGGGTCATGTAAACGGGTCTGATTAATTAAGAAATGACGGATTGAACTTGACTAGTGCTTGTGATTTGCTGACCATAGCCAAGGTCATGAGTGCTAGGGGTAAAAATCATACCGGGAATTTCAAGTGTTGAAATTTGCAATGAGATTGCATACCTTCCATATGATGGTTGGATCCCGATCCCACTGTGGGCAATAGTTGCTCTCAGGAGAGTTTTGCAGTTTACAATTAGCTAACTCATTAGGTGTCTAGAAAGGTGTTAACGGGGCTACGCCTCTGGGAAAACGAGGTTTACTTTAATTAGGTCCGTGCGAAAGCACGGGGAACCTCCCTTAAGTACCGACACTGGCCTGGCTGAACGGTTAGCGAAGTTGTAGACTGTAATTAATCCTGGCTAGTTTTCTTTTTAAGGTTTGAAAGAAAAACTTGATTAAAGCAGTGGGAGACATCGATTAGACAAGATAATAACCAATCTGATCTTTGTAAGAGCTTTCGCTGAGTGTATTCTTTTCTCTCTCTTAATGGCAGATACCAATGACTGGACTCAAGCTTCTACTAGATAAAAATAAACTGAATGGGACCAATTATAAAGACTGGCTGAGGAATCTGAAAATAGCCTTGACTTATGATAAAGTATCATATGTCCTCACGGCTTCAGCCCTGCCCGTCCCAGGTCCAAAATCCTCAGTTGCGGACAAAGAAGTCCGCAAGACATGGGACGCTGACTGTGCCATAGCCAAATGCCTCGCGCTTGCATCGATGGATAACACACATCAAAAGCAGCACGAGAATACGGACATTCAAGCCATATTCCTCCATACAAAGGAGTTGTATGGAGAGCAATCTCGCGTATTACGATACGAAGCATCAAAGAAATTTTTTCAGATGCGAATGGCCCCTGGCACATTAGTAGGAGACCATGTTCTGAAGATGATAGCTCTCATAGAAGAGCTTGAGGACCTTGGATGGACGATGGACAATGAACAATATACGGATATTATTCTGCAGTCCCTCCCCTCCACCTTTGCTCAATTCATAGTTAACTTCAACATGCACAACATGAAGAGGGAATTACCTGAACTCCTTAATATGTTAAAGAGTGCAGAGAGCACACTGAAATCAGTGAAAACTCCCGTTTTGACTGTTGGGCAATCTTCCTCTTCTCGTACAAAGGCTAAGGCCAAGGGAAAGAAAAAGAAGAAGCCCACCAATCCTAAGGGTGGAGTTAAAAAGGTTAAGGGGAAGGAAAAGTCCAAAGCTGGAGAATCGGGGAAAGGGGAATGTTTTCATTGTCACAAAACAGGACATTGGAAGCGCAACTGTACCGAGTACTTAAATCTCAAGAAGAAACATGGGGATGCTTCCGCTTCAGGTGTGTTTGTGACAGAAAACTGTTTTTCAATAAACTCTGCTTCCTGGGTATTAGATACCGGTTCAGGTTCTCACATTTGCAATTTTATACAGGGGCTGAGAAATAGCAAGGTTTTGAAGACAGGTGACTGATCAGTCGAAAATACTGCATCTTTTAACCGGCAATTTCCCTATCATTTGCACTCATTTAGAAGTGTGCGGTATTCATATTTCACATATTAGCAAAACAGTCCTGAAATATCAGATTGCATGTGTTAGACTCTAAAACCGACATTTCTGAGGAAATTGTGTGTTTATCATGGCATCGCATCATCCCTGTATTGCGTAACACTTGTGTCGAGATTTGTGCAGGAAATTGCAGGAGCAAAGCCAAAAGAGCTGATAAAAAATACGCCAACTCAATGATTTCAGATCTGGTAGCAATTCAAAAGGAAATATAAAAATCAACATATCAAAGAAAGACCCAATTGTCAGCCCAAGACCACTGCAGAGAGACCAAGCTCTAAAGCCTCCAAAGAGCCGCAGAACCGCGGCGGGAGCCGGCTTGCGCCACGGTTCCGCGGCGTTATTGCCACGTCAGCGCTCAATTTTTAGTGCACAATTCTTATCTCTGGGCCCACATTCCTTTCATATACGTCAAACTCCAGAAAACCCTCGAAGCTTCTGCCAGATCAGCAAAGATCATTAAGCAACCTAATCTTGATTAAGCTAATCAAGCTCCTAACTAACCTCTTCTAGAAGCCTCTCATCTAACTAACTTTTGGAGGGAAATTCAAATTTCCCCAACAAACTTTTGAAGGGAAACTTAAAATTCAAATCCTAGATCTAGGGTTTTGATGTCTATAAATAGGAACCTAGATCTAAGGGTTGGGTGGTTCAATAATCTTTAGTCTTCTCTAATCTTTAGTTCAATTCTCCATCTTCTTCTACAAGTCTAGTGACAAGAATTGTGCGAAACCCTAACCCTAATTCCAATCAAAAGTCAAGATCCCGAGTACCAAATCAAGCGAGAAGCCCTTCAACCTTTTAGGAGCGGAGCCGATCTCCAATCGAGCAAGTGATCCAAGCTGATCCGCGACTCACGGAGCCGAGCGAAGCCAAATCGACAATCGAGTTCTTCCTCTTGTAGTTCTTGAGCGATTGTAATGAAATTGTTGATATAAATAAAAGGTGAAATTCTTTTATCTCGTTTTCTTTAAATTCTTGCATCATGATTCGATCTCAATTTATGATTGTAGTTCTTGTGATGATGTTTGAGTAAAACTCCGCTCGTCAAGGAGTCGAGACGAGCAATAGAATGATGATGTAACAAATCTTAAAACGATTCTTGAGTCCTACGAGTTTTGTAAACCCTAGCAAGTTCAAGAATCGATGACCTAGTTTCGTTGCGATGCTTTCTTGATTGTTATCGCTCGAAATTAGGGATCAACGATCGTTTCTTGGATTTACTAGAGGCTAGAATGTGAATGATATCAACGAAGGAACAAGGGATAAATGATGAAACCCTAGTTTCACTAGAAATCCCTAATTCTCGTCGATCATCATCGATCTAGTATCAATTCATCGAAGGAGAAGAATACGTCATCGTGAGATTGCATCACGTCTATAGATCCGATCGATTCCTACGAGCCTCATTTTGATTCTTGATATTTGGTTGGAAAAATCATCAAACTCTCAATTCTTGATTCTATCGTTTTCTTGTTATTAGATCTAGATTTTCTAATTCTTGAACTTCAACTATAAATCATGAATTGTTTTCTTTTCTTTTCTTTAAAGTTTCGACTCATCTAATTCAAAAGACGAACGATTACACTTTCCCTGTGGACGATCCGCACTCGCTTACGATCTACAATTGATACCGTAGTTGATTGCGGTCAAATAATTCTTTGATTGCAATTCTATACATTTTCTAAACCGACACACAAAGAAATGATCAATCAAATGGCGCCGTTGCCGGGGATAGTGTGCTAATTGTTCGTATTTTGAAATTTGAGTTGAAAAATTTATTCCATTATAATTTTTAGATCTAAATTCGCACAAACCCTAATACGTGTGTTGTGATTTGATTGCGAGGAAATCTGGAATTATTGGAGCTGGAGAAAATTTTTTATGATCATTCCAGAAAGCTAACAAGGTGAACAGAAGCTTGTACACAAAAATTGGTGCAGTGATCCCATTAGACCACCGCGTTTCCGCGGCAATAGGCTCCTTAAACCGCGTTTCCGCGGCGCTGTAGCTGTGTTACTATACCAAAATTTCTCTGTAAACTTCTCACTTTCTTATCTTCTTCCTTCTCAGCTCCAAATAACAATTTCCTGCAGGTTTCTTTGCAAATAATCGCAGCGCCGCAAAAAGCAAATTAAAATTGTGCGTGTTTTTGCTTCTTGGTTGTTTGAATAATTAATATGGAAATTAAGGGGCAAAGACCAAATCCAGATTATGTGGGGAGTTCATTACCCTTCCTAAGCCCCGAAAACCGCAAAACTTGCATCCGCATTTACCCTCATTAATTAAAAAATATCTAGAGATGACTCTAAGGACCGTCGCGCTCACTTAGGACAGAAGAAGGCCGTGGATAATTCATTGCTTATTCGCGTTTTCTTGTGGTGTCTAAGGCAAGTGTGTCGAAGGCTAGTGGTTATTAATTAGGCCCACTACTTACGTAGTGGAGTACCTTCCCACTTACCTGGCCACAGGGGGATAAAGAGGCAGTGGAGGATTGATCCTGCGACTTGTCTTTTGGCAGTTAGGAGCGGTCTAGAGTTTGACCTAGGTGACCACTAGATTCTAGGGTTTTGTTTGTTGCATTTTGTGATTTGCATCATATTTTCAAAAATCTGTCCACTTTTCAAAACAAACACCGCATTCATATCATTCCCCTAATTATAAATTCACGCTGCCACTTGTACTAACCCTTTTTAGTGCAAGATAGGCTGGACATGGGATTCTAGTGCCCGTTAAGTCCGCGTTTCCCTTATCGACCCAAAAGTCGGTATTTCTACATTTACCCTTTCTTTTACCCACCACCACACCCACATCAATGGATCCATCTCCATCGAACTTCTTTTCCACTAATCTGCCGCCGTCCGTTGGTGCGCAGAATCCACCTCGCATCTCTCTCCAAGAGAGGTGTTATCCTACACGAGGTCCACTTTCCACTTGTCTTTCCATTCCACCAGCCAACGGGAAAAACTTTCAAATAAAACCCCAATACATCAACCTTCTACCAAAATTTCACGGTCTCGAGTCTGAAGACGCATATGCATTTATCACCAAATTTGAAAATGTATGCGCAATGATGGGTACCTCACAACTTTCTATGGATGCTATGCGTCTACGTCTTCTCCCATTCACCTTGTGCGATATAGCCGAGAAGTGGCTATTTAACACTACCGCACATTCCATCTCAAATTGGGAAGAATTCGTCAAAGCATTTCTTAAGAAATTCTACCCACATCAAAAGACAGCTCGTGTCCGTAGCGAAATCTATCAATTCACCCAGCTTCCAAATGAAACATTTTCAAAATGTCTTGAACGCTTCAAGGATCTGTTAATCCAATGTCCTCATCACGGCATCCCGAGATGGGAACTGTGCCGGATCATTTATGAGGGCATTAATCCTAACACAAGACAGACCCTTGAATCTATGTGTCAAGGCAACTTCATGACTAAAGATGATGGGGAAGCCTGGAATTTTCTAGAAAATTTCGCTGAAAAATCTTTACAGTGGGAGGGTGTGAGTCAATCGTCTAGGGATGGCAATGATATTTCCATAGGAGTTAGAGCTGACATTGCAGCTATCAATAAGAAACTAGAGAATATGGAAAACAAATTTTTAGCTGCCGCCCTAAGTCAAATGTCACTCTCCAAAACTGTATGTGGCTGCGGTTCTGATCCTTCTCACTTGACGGAAGAATGTCCGTTTCAAGGTCATGAGCATACAAATGCCACATTTCAAAGACCTAGAAACGATCCATTTTCTTCCACATATAATCAGGGTTGGAGGAATCACCCAAATTTTGCTTAGAACCAATCACAATCTCAAAACACGGTTCTAAACCAAAACAATTTCCAAAGGGTCCTTACTCCACAACAGCAACTAGCACTTTCATTGAGTCAGCACCCCTTCCAATCACAAAACTTCCAAAATCCGGCCAACACTTTTGCACCACATGAAAACTTGTTGCAATTGACCGGTACATATAATACCTCTGCACTAGCACAAACCTTGGATACTTTCATGAAACAATCCATCCAAGGGACGACAAGTTTGCAATCTTCCGTCGAGAATGTGATGAAGATCATTATCTCTCAAAATGAGAACATCAAATCGATGGAAGAACAAATTGCACAACTAAAAGCCGAAATGAGTGCAAGAGAGAAAGGGAAACTTCCATCTCAACCTTTACCTAATCCTGGCTATTCACATCATGTGGATGCAATCACGTTGAGATCTGGAAGAGTGCTTGACACTCACGTTGGGAAAGAGTTTGATGACACTGATAAATCAATCAATAACACCCCGGCTGAGACCTTTCCTTCCACTTCTACTTCTAATTCTGACCCCAGTTCTTCTACCCCACCACCTTCTTACGAGCCTATTCTCCGTTTCCCACAAGGCCTGCCACCTCAGTCCACCTTTTCTAGTCCACGGACGATCCCCACTTCTATTTTGGGATCGTCCACACACACTTCCTTCTCCTATGATGGACCCAGCGCTTATTGCTAAAGCACCTTATCCTAATCGGTTAAGGGCTAACACATCGAGTCCATATATGGAGAAGATTATGGACATTTTAAAGCAAGTTAACATCAACATCCCTCTCCTAGATGCTATCCAACAAGTTCCGTCCTATGCGAAAACTCTTAAGAACTTGTGCACTAGGAAGAGGAAGACTCAAGTGCCCAAGAAGATATTCATGGCAAAAACAGTAGACACAGCTTTCCCCCAACAATTACCGAGGAAACGTAAGGATCCTGGATATCCTACTATTTCCATTTCTATTGGGGGAAAACACATTAACCGTGCTCTACTACATCTGGGCGCAAGTGTTAACCTGCTTCCATACTCGGTTTATGAGCAACTAGGTATCGGAGAGTTGAAGCCAACCCATTGCACTCTCCAGATGGCTGACCGATCAATCACCAAACCTAGGGGTGAACTAGAGGATGTGTTAATAAAAATCGGGGAATTTATATTCCCTGTGGATTTTATTGTAATTGATACACAGCCTGTAGCGAACCCACGGAATCAAATTTCGGTGATTTTAGGTCGGCCCTTTTTGGCCACTTCCAATGCTATTATCAACCGTCGTAACGGTTCTATGACCCTATCCTTCGGGAATAGGTAAATTGAACTGAACATTTACAAGTTGGGAAGTGTACCCTCCGAACCTACTGCTCAGATCTGTTCTGTCGACTTAATGGATGTCGACAGTAGCGAATTTGATGATCCTCCTTATATTGATCTAGACTCTTTTCATACGTTATTGTTTGACCCAGCTATGTATCATACATATACGGACTCTTCCACCGAGATGTCCGGGTCAACAACTAACACTGATTATGAAATGCTTTTAGAGTCTGAAGATCACCCCGCACTTTGTGATGACATTATTCATCGGGGCATTGATGGAACTTTTGAGGAAATCTTCGCTGATGAACTCGAATTTTTGAATGACACGGGTGTTGAGATGAATCATCTCCCAATCAATGAAATGGAACTTCCACCCCTTCTTTTGAACTGTAAAAAGAATGCGAGCAATCCATCACATTCACTGCATCGTCTCTCCAAAATGAGGCGCACACACATTCTATTCCACCACTTAACCTTTCCCCACTTCTTCTTCCACCAACCAGAGCACTGCATTGATAAATTTTTTGAATGGTTGGTGTTAACCTTCGGTCTTTGCAAAGCTTGGCATCGACCACTGATTTTTGACCCCCATATGATTTTTAAAGTTTAACATTGCATAACTCAAGTTTGGGGGGGGCATTTTTTCTGGCTCTTGAAAAGAAATTTTTTACATAAAATGATGAGCCAAGAATAAGTTTGGGCAGGATCTTCACTTAAATATTTTGCCCCCACTAATAAATTCCGCCCAAGCTTACAGGTTTTTCGAGATTTAGCTGATAGCAACAGTGAGGACACTGTTGAAAACAAGTTTGGGGGATGTTTGTGCTTATTTTTGCATCATTTGCATAAGCACAAAACATTTTTCAAAACCTATAAAAATTTAAAAATTTTCAAAAATAAAAATATTTTTTGTACATAAATAAAATAATAAAAGATTAGATAGTGAAAAATTACATTCATGAGACTAGAAAAATTTAAGAAAACCAAGAAAATTAGAAGTTTTCTTATACGAACTAGTAATAAGTAGTTATGAGCCGTTATCCCAAGGGTTAGTAAGATGAAGGAAGTCACTAATTTGAGGATAAAAATAAGTCTGAAAAATAGTTTCTATTCTAGAAGCCAAACATTTTGAACGTTGATACCCTGCTATTCGCACTTACACACGTCTTGAAGCCCGGGATAGTAGAGGATACCTTGAAATGCTCTTGTCTTAAAGCCGATGTATGAAGGAAATAAAAAAAAGTGAATAAAAAAAATATAAAGTGGTGAGAGAAAAATGGACACTGGTTTTGTTATCGCCGAGGGCAATAAAAAAATATATAGCGAGGGTGCTTCTTCACCTAGTGCCCTAAGGCCAACTGGTCTGGGAGTCACTGCTATGCCTGAGGTGGTGCAAGACGAGGAAAATACACCAAATAAGCAAGCACATGAGTAATCGGTCGGTTAGTACCTCAAGAAGTATTAACGGTCGCATGAAAGTGTGTGAGCAATCTCATCTAAATATTCATTAATTAAAAAGTACTGAGGCTGATGGGCAAGAGTATGATAGCTTGAATTGAATTCTCCGGGTGCAGGGATGTCCTTTACACACACGCAAGGTGATATGATTGATGTTTGGAAGAAAGATAGCAATGAAAAATAAGACGATGTTTTATTGAGAGAGGACGTGATTTCTGACATTTTTTCATGACCATTAAGATAGGGCTCATGACAACCGAAAAGCTAGCTTAGTTGGAAACCCTAATTTTCAAAGTCTTTCTTTTACAATTCTTTTCTTTAAATGTAATTTTCATGATCTTCCTTTTATTATTGGATTTTGTGGGTGCAATCCGCTGAAAACCCTCAGGAGACAACACTCCTCCTACTAGGGACACCTAGAGGTTTAAAGGCTTGTTGCACGTGCTCAGTGCAATCGTGTTGCCTACGAAAGTGTGCTAGTTAGTTTTTCTCTTTCTTTATTTTCTCCTTCTCTTTTTAATAAAACAATTCGCTCGAGACGATCGAAAATAAGTTTGGGGGAATTTGATCAGTCGAAAATACTGCATCTTTTAACCGGCAATTTCCCTATCATTTGCACTCATTTAGAAGTGTGCGGTATTCATATTTCACATATTAGCAAAACAATGCTGAAATATCAGATTGCATGTGTTAGACTCTAAAACCGACATTTCTGAGGAAATTGTGTGTTTATCATGGCATCGCATCATCCCTGTATTGCGCAACACTTGTTTCGAGATTTGTGCAGGAAATTGCAGGAGCAAAGCCAAAAGAACTGATCAAAAATACGCCAACTCAATGATTTCAGATCTGGTAGCAATTCAAAAGGAAATATAAAAATCAACATATCAAAGAAAGGCCCAATTGTCAGCCCAAGACCACTGCAGAGAGACCAAGCTCTAAAGCCCCCAAAGAGCCACAGAACCGCGTCGGGAGCCGGCTTGCGCCGCGGTTCCGCGGCGTTATTGCCACGTCAGCGCTCAATTTTTAGTGCACAATTCTTATCTCTGGGCCCACATTCCTTTCATATACGTCAAACTCCAGAAAACCCTCGAAGCTTCTGCCAGATTAACAAATATCATTAAGCAACCTAATCTTGATTAAGCTAATCAAGCTCCTAACTAACCTCTTCTAGAAGCCTCTCCTCTAACTAACTTTTGGAGGGAAATTCAAATTTTCTCAACAAACTTTTGGAGGGAAACTTAAAATTCAAATTCTAGATCTAGGGTTTTGATGTCTATAAATAGGAACCTAGATCTAAGGGTTGGGTGGTTCAATAATCTTTAGTCTTCTCTAATATTTAGTTCAATTCTCCATCTTCTTCCACAAGTCTAGTGACAAGACTTGTGCGAAACCCTAACTCTAATTCCAATCAAAAGTCAAGATCCCGAGTACCAAATTGAGCGAGAAGCCCTTCAACCTTTTAGGAGCGGAGCCGATCTCCAATCGAGCAAGTGATCCAAGCCGATCCGCGACTCACGGAGCCAAGCGAAGCCAAATCGACAATCGAGTTCTTCCTCTTGTAGTTCTTGAGCGATTGTAATGAAATTGTTGATATAAATAAAAGGTGAAATTCTTTTATCTCGTTTTCTTTAAATTCTTGCATCATGATTCGATCTCAATTTATGATTGTAGTTCTTGTGATGATGTTTGAGTAAAACTCCGCTCGTGAAGGAGTCGAGACGATCAATAGAATGATGATGTAACAAATCTTAAAACGATTTTTGAGTCCTACGAGTTTTGTAAACCCTAGCAAGTTCAAGAATCGATGACCTAGTTTCGTTGCGATGCTTTCTTGATTGTTATCGCTCGAAATTAGGGATCTACGATCGTTTCTTGGATTTACTAGAGGCTAGAATGTGAATGATATCGACGAAGGAACAAGAGATAAATGATGAAACCCTAGTTTCACTAGAAATCCCTAATTCTCGTCGATCATCATCGATCTAGTATCAATTCATCGAAGGAGAAGAATACGTTATCGTGAGATTGCATCACATCTATAGATCCGATCGATTCCTATGAGCCTCATTTTGATTTTTGATATTTGGTTGGAAAAATCATCAAACTCTCAATTCTTGATTCTATCGTTTTCTTGTTATTAGATCTAGATTTTCTAATTCTTGAACTTCAACTATAAATCATGAATTGTTTTCTTTTCTTTTCTTTAAAGTTTCGACTCATCTAATTCACAAGACGAACGATTACACTTTCTCTGTGGACGATCCGCACTCGCTTACGATCTACAACTGACACCGTAGTTGATTGCGGTCAAATAATTCTTTGATTGTGATTCTATACATTTTCTAAATCAACACACAAAGAAATGATCAATCAGTGACCATACTCTCCGCGTTGGAAATGGTTCCAATGTACATACAGTTGCAGTGGGAGAGTATCACTTGGGGTTGCCATCTGGGTGTATATTGGTTTTGAATCCATGTTATTTTGTACCAAGTATACTTTGTAATATAATATCTGTTTCTTTGTTAGACAATGAAGGATATAATTTTGTATTGCAGAACAATGTTATGAACATTCACCTGAATCAAATGTTGGTTGGGTATGGTACTCTTAATAACGGGATATACGTCCTAAATCAACACACAGTTTTCAGCATACAACACACTAATAAAAGAAAACTTTCAGAAATAAATGAAGCTTTTCTTTGGCACTGTAGACTTGGTCATATTAAAGAAACAAGACTAAACAAGTTACACAAAGATGGATATTTAAACCCTTTTGAATATAAATCTTATGCGACTTGCCATTCTTGTATCAAGGGTAAAATGACCAAAACTCCGTTTACCGGACACGGAGAAAGAGCTACTGAGCTCCGAGGACTCATACATAGTGATGTATGTGGGTCAATGTCTACACAGGCTAGAGACGGTTTTTCTTACTTCATTACTTTCACTGACGATTTCTCAAGATTCGGTCATGTATTTTTATTAAAGTACAAATCCGAAGATTTCGAGAAATTCACTGAATATAAACAAGAAGTAGAAAAACAAACCGGCTTGAGTATCAAAATGCTTCGATCAGATCGAGGTAGGGAGTACCTCAGTACAAAATTTACAAACTTCCTCAAAGAGAATGGGATTCTCTCTCAGCTCACTCCTCCTTACACACCACAGCACAACGGTGTGTCTGAACGACAGAACCGGACCCTATTAGATATGGTCCGTTCCATGATGAGTGATGCCGAGTTACCTGTCTCATTTTGGTGGCATGCATTGGAGACTGCAGCGTTTCTACTGAACAGGGTTCCAACCAAAACCGTGTCTACCACGCCATATGAGATATGGCATGGGAAAAGACCATCTCTTAAGAGAATTAAGATTTGGGGTTGCCCGGCCTATGTTAAAAAGCAGAATCCGGACAAACTCGAGACACGGTCAGTCATGTGTAATTTTGTGGGATATCCAAAGAATTCTTATGGATATCTTTTCTACCACAAGGAGGAACAAAAAGTGTTTGTCTCTCAGCATGCCACATTCTTGGAAAAAGAGTTTTTCACAAATGAAACTGATGGCAATGTGGTGGAACTAGAAGAGGTTCTAGAGACACAAACTACAAATGACGACTTGGTTGAACCAGCTGTTGCAATAGAAACTGAGGAACCTCGGCCACTCCGAAGGTCTGGTAGGACTTCTCACCCACCGCAGAGGTACTACGATTTCCTCATTGATGGTGACAGAGAAGACTGCATCATGGAGGATGATGATCCTACCAGTTTTCAGCAAGCTATCACGAGTGGAGACTCTATGAAGTGGCTGGATGCCATGAGATCCGAAATGGAGTCTATGTACACCAACAAAGTATGTACTTTGGACGTTGTACCCCCTGGGGTGCAAATGGATCTTTAAAAGAAAGTTTGGTGTAGATGGGCAGGTTGAGACCTATAAGTCAAGACTTGTGGCGAAGGGTTTTCGTCAAAGACCAGGTTTGGACTATGACGAGACTTTTTCGCCCGTAGCCATGCTTAAATCCATTCGGATCCTACTTGCTATTGCTGCTCACTACGACTATGAAATCTGGCAGATGGACGTTAAAACGGCATTTCTAAATGGAGATTTAGAAGAATGCGTTTATATGGATCAGCCAGAGGGCTTCATTGACAGTGGGAGCGGCGGGAAAGCATGTAGATTGCTTAAATCCATATATGGGTTAAAGCAGGCATCACGGAGTTAGAACATCTATTTCGATGATGTTATCAAAGAGTTTGATTTCATCAAAAATCCAGATGAATCTTGTGTTTATAAGAAGGCTGTAGAGAGAGCTGTCACATTCCTCGTATTGTACGTGGACGACATTCTTCTGATAGGAAATGGAATTCCTATGCTACAGTCGGTCAAATCTTTCTTATCACTAAGATTCTCCATGAAGGACCTGGGTGATGCCACATACATTCTGGGTATAAGGATCTATAGGGATAGATCCAAGAGGTTATTGGGATTGTCCCAAACCAGGTACATCAACACCATCCTAAAAAGGTTTAGTATGGAAGTCTCCAAGCGGGGTGCCTTACCCGCTTGCCATGGAGTCACTCTCTCCAAGGACTTTTGCCCAAAGACCGATGAAGAGAGAGCTCGCATGAGCATTATACCCTATGCTTCGGCAGTAGGATCTATAATGTATGCGATGTTATGTACACGCCCAGATGTAGCTAATGCTCTTAGTGTTGTAAGCAGGTATCAATCCAACCCAGGGGAGAATCACTGGATAGCTGTGAAGAACATTCTTAAGTACTTGTGAAGGATTAAAGAATTGTTCTTGGTGTATAGTAATGGAGATCTCCAAATGGAGGCCTTTACCGATTCGAGCTTCCAGAGCGATAAGGACGACAACAAATCTATCTCTGGGTTTGTATTTACCCTCAATGGAGGGACGGTAAGTTGGAAGAGTTCCAAACAGGATACCGTTGCAGACTCTACGATGGAGGCTGAGTACACTGCTGCGAATGATGCCGCCAAGGAAGCCGTCTGGATGAGGAAGTTCATCTCGGAGCTAGGAGTAGTTCCAACCATTATTGATCCAATACCATTGTATTGTGATAATAATGGGGCTATGGCGTTAGCCAAGGAGCCCAGGTCCCATCCGCGATCCAGACACATCCTGAGGCGCTTTCATTTGATCCGGGAGATTGTAGATCGCCGCGAGATCGAGATTAGGAGAGTAGACATAAAGAATAACGCCGCAGATCCACTCACCAAGGCCCTCCCTCAGCCACAGCATGAGCGACTTTTTGAGATGTTGGGTATGAGATACGCCAATAACCGGCCTTAGTGCAAGTGGGAGATTGTTGGATATATGTATGCCTTAGAGGCCATTATATGATAGTGGATGTATTTATACATGAATATATATATATATATATATATATATGTGTGTGTGTGTGTGTGTGTGTGTGTGTGTGTGTGTGTGTGTGTTCAGTATACATTCTTGCTCGACATGATAGTATGCTATCTGGTTCTTCTTTTTCTGACATGTTGATTTGATCATGCTTTTATTCATTCATACATGTTGATAAAGCCCTGAGGATATAGACTTGACTATTGTGATTATGATAGAGATCATACTAGTGGGACATCGGTAGTTTATAAGCATATCCTGGAATGTCCCTAGTCGTAGGTGTATCGAGACGGGGCATCGATATACCAGTGTAGACTAGCATATATGATACTAGACCCATATGATGGGCGATGGATGTTCCCACATTCATCGATGTTTGACATCGAGATCGTATACGGGTGCTCAGTGGTGACTGGGTACACTGGACGGACTCACCGAGAACTCCTATATGGAATTATATCTATCGTCGGATAGCAGTTCTCAGGTGACACTGGTGCAGGTTAGTCTGTAGACCCGAGATCGTCATAGAGTCTTGTGTGTTCTCCCACTGTACTTTGATTACCACCCTACCGCGGCTCTACTGAGTCGTGCAAACAGGTGGCCGTTGGGTACAGTCCCGAGACACACGAAGTCGATGAGCGATAGGAGGGGTTTCGTCTCTCCCGGTATTGGGAGTTGATGCCGTGCTCGACTGGCTATATCAGTAAGTCCCTGGCCAGGGCTGTTGAGATTTGCTGATAAGTGTTATCAGTAGTTTCTCGATCTGTTATAGACCATTCATTGGATGACTTATTGAGTTATTGGGGTCGACGTTACCATCCCTAGACTCGATATGCAGCATATCTGACGAAGAGACCGGACTGTACAGTAGTGTTGCCGGTTGGCTCGACGGGAGTTGTAACAGGTTCGCTTGTTTTCTTCTGATCGCTCAATACCCGGGTGGCCGTTACGTTTAGCTGACCGCTTGCGGCTTGTAGGTATTTGATATGATCATTACCTACTGCCGGCGTATTGACGAGTCTTAGAGTCCCACAATGAAGTTTCCTAGCTCAGGCGAAAAGATGTGGTGTGCATATGAGATATGTGCGGGGACCCGATTAAATACGGATATGTGATACCGTATATTAATCGGGCATTTTCTATTGGTCGGGTCGTATGTGATATGACCGGTTTGCAAAATCAAGTGTTGATTTAACAAATGACTTTTAGATTAATTCTTTAATCAAACTCTTTTTCTATTTTTGTATGCATGCATGTATGCACATGATGATGTGCATGGATACATACATACATACATTGTATCATGGTTGTTGATACATGTTTGGTAGCAATGCAAGACTCACATTGTAGAATTATCTATTTTATTTATCATTTAGAAAAAGAAAAGGGATAATTCACACAAGGTTTATACTTATCATCTTTGACCATGCTTCAACCACCATTTAACCTTGAGTTAATTATCCTTTCATCTTTAACCCATTTGATAAAAATGTAAGTCCATGCTACCTCTCCCGGTACTTACGGGCTTGTGGAAATGATGAAAAATGATTTTTCAAGAGGTGGTAACATGGACTCAAAATACGGATCTTTGCTAAACAACTATCTAACAATAGGGGGCTATACCTTTCTTGAACTCCTTCTTCTTCAACTCTTTCCGGTGTACGGATCGGCCTCACCTCGTCGTCTCCTTGCGCCGAAGATGGATCCACCTGAAAGCTTCTACCTTTGGCTTCTTCTTTGAACTTGAAGAAACTAGAATACTTGGTTTGCTAAACCTTGTGAACTAGGATGAGTAGAGAAGTGATTTGGGTTTTCTTTTATCTCAAAGGCAATGTTTCTCAACTCATGAGAGGGTGTTGCCTTGAACTAGAGAGAGAGCAAGAGGAAGAGCAAGAGGGAGAGCTCAAGCAAGAGAGAGAAATGAAATGAGAGAATGAGCAAGACTTTTCTCAACCTCTCTCCCATAATCCAAAAAGAATAATAATAATAATAATAATAATAATAATAATAATAATAATAATAATTGAGTATTATGTGATGGTTCATATCATATCAAGTGGCATTATCATTTCATGCAGTCATATTGCAAAGCATAACAAGCAAGCTAAAGTCTTTGCCATGAAATGATAGCCATTGCAATGATGATGGTCAACTAGTCCAACCTAGTCAACCAGTCAACAAAGTCAACAAGTCAACCCCTCATCTCAACCATGACACAATAATACTTAATTAATATTATCATTAATCATTTTTCTTATTCTCATTAGGGTTTAGCAAAAGTCAATGGTCAACAGTGAACAGTCAACAGTCAATAACCCCAATGGGAATCATCTGCCTCTGTCTCTCTGTCAACTGTGCATACACACCCGCATCCGCGTTCCGAGGAACACGAATACTAACGAGATAAAACTAATCCCAAAACGTACACTAGGATCTGGCTTAAACCAAAGCCCGCTAGTGTTAACTGTCCGGACACCAAACGTGCACAAGTGCACGGATGTGACCGAACCCTGTCGCAAAACCATGCGACCTGTCGCAAAACCATGCGACCTCTACTCTTTTGCCTAAAGGAGAATAGCTTTCTATGTGGGACTCTAAAGACTCGACACTATACTGGCAGTGGGTTTAACCACAGACCGCAAGCGGCACTAGCTGTGCGTAACGGTCCCCAGGTAGATGCCGACAAGAAGACGGACGAGGTGAAACCCATCTGAACTCCTACTGAGCCTGAATGTGACAATCTCCATACAGTCCGGTCTGTTCGTCTGATACATCGCATGGCGGGCCTAGGGGCGGTAAACGTTAGTCCCCTAATAGCGGTACAAGTCGTGTCGGAGTGTAGCCCAGAACACCCTGAGATAACACTGGAAACCTACCGGTATATCTCGCTTAACCTGGCCAGGGACTACTCGTGTAATGGCTCTCCTAGACACAGTGCGATGTCAACCCCCAATACCGGGAGAGACGAATCCTGTCTAACCGTCACTGCCTCCAAGTGCTTCGGGACTGCACCCAAAAACTACCTGTTTGCACGACTCCTTTGTGCCGTGGTAGGGTAGTAATCAAAGTACAGTGGGAACACACTCGAGGCGAAGTGACAGTGTCAAGTCAGCGGACTAAGCTGTACTCATGTCACCTGGGAACTGATAACTGACGATAGGTATAGTACCAACCAATAGTTCCCAACGAGTCCTGTCCAGTGTACTCGTAACCCAATGAGCACCCGCATACTATCTCCAGTACGACGTACTGATGGCTATGGGACAGACCATCTCCCCTGCTGGGATGAGAAGCGCATACGCTAGTCTACACCGGAGTATCGATGCTCTGTCTCGATAGTCCTACGACTAGGGACCTGTATAAGGATATGCTTATAGATTACCCAGCCCCCACGAGTGTGACTGCCATCACAACGCTGGTAATCAAGCAAAGATCCTAAGGGCTCTACTAATATGTATAAGCGATATGCTAAAAGAAACGCATACACATATTGAAGTAGAAACAAACCAAGTAGCATACTACTATATTGAGCAAGATTGTCTATACAACTGTGAATATCCCAAGCTTCCATTAAGTAATATACAATTTAGTATGATACAGTAATGGCCTCTAGGGCATATACACTAACAATCTCCCACTTGCACTAAGGCCATGAACTGGCGTATCGAAGACCTATCATCTCGATCAGCCGCTCGAACTGAGTCTGGGGTAAGGCCTTCGTGAGTGGATCAGCAGTGTTATCTTCTGTATTTACTCTCTTCACCTCGATCTCCCTGATTAGGTGGTACCGCCTCAAAATGTGCCTGGACTTCTAATGGGACCTGGGTTCCTTCGCTAAAGCTATATCGCCGTTGTTGTCACTATACAACGGTATTGGATCAACACTGGTAGGAACCACCTGAAGCTCCGTGAGGAACTTCTTCATCCAGACAGCTTCCTTTGCGGCATCACAAGCAGCTATGTACTCCGCTTCCATAGTTGAGTCAGCAACGGTCTCCTGCTTGGAACTCTTCCAGCAAACCGCCCCTCCATTGAGGGTAAAGACATAACCCGATATGGACTTGGAGTCATCTTTGTCACTCTGGAAGCTGGAGTCAGCAAAGGCCTCGATCTGGCGGTCTTTTCCGCCATACACCAAGAACATCTCCTTAGTCCTTCTCAGGTACTTAAGAATGTTCTTTACCGCTATCCAGTGTTTCTCCCTAGGGTTTGACTGATACCGGCTTACAACGCTCAATGCGTATGCTACATCTGGTCTGGTACACAACATCGCATACATAATAGATCCTACCGCAGATGCGTAGGGTAATGATGACATGCGAGCCCTTTCCAAATCAGTCTTGGGAGACATCTCTTTGGAGAGGGTAATTCCGTGACAAGCCGGTAGATTACCGCGCTTGGAATCTTCCATACTGAATCGTTTCAGTATGGTGTCGATGTACCTTGACTGTGAAAGTCCCAACATCCTTTTAGATCTATCACGATAGATCTGGATCCCCAGAATATAGTTGGCATCGCCCAGGTCCTTCTTGGAGAACCTCTGTGACAAGAATCCTTTGACTGACTGTAGCATAGGAATATCATTTCCTATTAGGAGAATGTCATCGACGTACAAGACGAGGAATACCACACTTCTCCCTACAATCTTACTGTAAATGCATGGTTCATCTGGGTTTTTGACAAAGTTGAATTCTTTGACAGTATCATCAAAGCAGATGTTCCAACTCCGCGATGCCTGCTTGAGTCCATAGATGGACTTGAGCAACTTGCACACTCTACCGCTGCTCCCATTCTGAATGAATCCTCTGGCTGATCCATATAGACGCACTCTTCCAAATTTCCATTTAGGAAAACCGTCTTTACGTCCATCTGCCAGATTTCATAATCGTGGAAGGCAGCAATGGCAAGAAGGATCCGAATGGATTTGAGCATAGCTACCGGAGAAAAGGTCTCGTCATAGTCCAAACCAGGTCTTTGACGAAAACCCTTTGCAACAAGCCTAGCTTTATAGGTTTCAACCTGCCCATCTACCCCAATCTTCTTTCTGAAGATCCATTTGCAGCCTACAGGTTTTACCCCTTCTGGAGCAAAGTCCAAAGTCCAAACTTTGTTGGTGTACATGGACTCCATCTCGGTCCGCATTGCATCCAGCCATTTTACCGAGTCACCGCTCTGAATGGCTTGCTGGAAGCTAGTAGGCTCATCATAATCAACTGTGCAATCCTCTCTATCCCCGTCTATGAGAAAACCAAAGTATCTCTCGGGCGGATGAGACTGCCTACTACTTCTGCGGAGCGGCGCAGGAATGTCCGGTTCCCCTGAACCTTCTGGTTCTACTAAGGTTTCAGTAATAGCTTGTGGTTCTGGAATTTCTTCCAGTTCTATTGTGCTCCCACTTATCTGATTTTCTAAAAACTCAGTTTCCAAGAAGCGGCATGACGAGAAACAAAGACTTTTTGTTCCTCTGCGTAATAGAAAAAATACCCCTTGGAGTTCTTTGGGTATCCCACAAACTTGCACTGTACTGAGTGTGCCTCGAGCTTGTCCGCATGCTGCTTTTTGACAAAAGCTGGACATCCCTATGTCTTAAAGGGTTTAAGACAAGGTTTCTTCCCACTCCACATATGGTATGGTGTGGTAGGCACTGTCTTAGTAGGAACTTGGTTCAAGATATATGCAGCTGTTTCTAGTGCATAACTCCAGAAAGATCATGGCAACTCAGCCTTACTCATCATGGAACGAACCATATCCAATAGAGTTCGATTCTGCCTTTCAGATACACCGTTGTGTTGTGGTGTGTATGGAGGAGTACGCTGAGAGAGAATTCCATTCTCTTTTAAGTAGTCCAGAAACTCGGCACTCAAGTATTCACCACCTCATCAGATCTCAGTGTCTTTATACTTTTGCCTGTTTGTTTTTCAACTTCATTCTTGTATTCCCGAAATTTCTCAAAGGCCTCGGATTTGTGCTTCATTAAGAAGACATGTCCATACCTAGAGAAATCATCTGTGAAAGTAATGAAGTATGAATAACCACTTCGCACATGTGTAGACATTGGACCACACACATCACTGTGTATGAGTCCCAAGAGCTCGCTCGCTCTTACTCCGTGTCCAGTGAACGGAGTCTTTGTCATCTTTCCCATGAGACAAGATTCACTAGTGGCATAAGACTGATACTCGAACGGATTCAAGTATCCCTCTTTATGTAACTTAGTTAATCGTGTCTCATTAATGTGACCCAGTCTACAATGCCATAAGAAAGCCTGATTTGTTTCCGGAGACTTTCTTTTAAGTGTGTTCTGGACACTGAATATCTGAGCTTGATTTAATACGTATATCCCGTTATTTAATGTACCTGACCCAATCATAACTTGATTTAGGTGGATGTTTACTACATCGCTTACAAAAGTAAATTCATATCCTTCCTTAGAAAGTAAGGATACAGATATGATATTACAAGTCGCACCTGGTACATACAAACAGTTACGCAAAATCAATATCTGTCCAGTTTTCAGTCCAAGATGATATTCCCCTACGGATTCAGCATCCATGCTCATTCCATTAGCAACCCTGAGAGTCATATCACCTTTCCTGATAACCCTACGGTTTCTCAGAGCCTGTAATGAATTACAGATGTGAGATCCTGATCTGGTATCCAATACCCAGGAAGTAGGGTTAACTGACATACAGTTCTCTATCACAAACACACCCGAAGCCGAAGCCACAACATGCTTCGAATTCTGGCTACTGGCTTTGCTAGCCCTGCAATCCTTCTGCCAATGTTCATTCCCGTTACAATAGGAACGCCCCTCTTTTACTACATCCAGTCCCGAAACTTTTGCCCTTCCCTTTCTTTCTACTTCCCTGGCTTCCTTTAGGGTAGTAGGTAGAGACTGTTGAACTAAGTCAGCATCTGACCCGTTCTTCAACGTGGTCTTCAGGTCCGAGAGCTCAAAAGAGCTAGTCTCTGTAAGGACGTTGCCCCTTACAGATGACCCGATAGCCAACCTCGCTTGAAGCAATTCTTTCGAGATCTCATATCTTGCGATACGAGATTGCTCTCCATATAAATCTTTGTTATGGAGGAAGATAGAAACTAAGTCCATCTTCTCGTGCTGCCTCTGGTTTGCACCATCAACTGAGGCTAACACGAGGCACTTGGCTTTCGCACAGTCTTTTTCCGATGTCTTACGGATGTCAATGTCCGCGACAGGGGAAACTGGTCCTGAGACGGCAGAAGTTAGATTAGTTAAGAGGTGTCCCAGCTTGTCATGGGTAATGGACATCTGGACAGACCTTTGCCAATCATAACAGTCAGGTTCAGTCATTTTATTATCTAGATGTAACCTATGTGTGGTCAGTGGGTCGCTGCAATTAAGAGAGAGAGAAGAAAACACTCAGCATGATACTCCTTGCAAGTTTAGATTGGTTTTTAATTTATCTAAACAGGATGGCTCCCACTGGCTCTCGAATCCCTCCTCAAACCAAAAAGGAATAATTAGTCAGGATCAATCTCACCGTACAATACTTGCTTAACCGTTCAGGCAGGCTAGTGTCGGTACTTCGAGGGAGGTTTTCCAACGCTTTCGCGAAGTTCCTTAATTAAATAACCTCTTTTCCCTGGGGGCGTAGCCCCGCTAACACCTTTCTCGACACCTACTTGGTTTATAGCATTGATCGTTAAGTGAGAAAATTTCCTGAGGAGTAGCAAATACTCACAGTAGGATCGGGATCCAAATATCATCGCGTGACAAAACTGAAGGAATCCTACCAGAATTATCACACTCCAAATGGTATGCAGCGCTAGCAAGTTTCAGTTCTTTTGAAACTCCCAATGTGGATTTTTGCCCCATGCTCTTATGACCTTGACTAAGGCCAACAAATAATAAGTCACACGTCAAGTTCTACCCGTCGTTGTCCAGGTTGATTTGAACCCACCCGTATATACCCTTGACTATGGCCAACAAAGTAATACGACTGTCCCAAACCAACGCATCTATCTATGCAACATATGAATATCCACCAGCTACCAAACACTGTGCCTTGACTAAGGCCAACAAACAAAGCTTGAATACTGTTGAATATTCATATGAAACGACGGAGGGCTACGAATGGTTTTGGCGAAACCTTGAACGTAGTGAACTTGATATAATCGAAGGAACCTTGATAGCTTTTAAAAGGAGTGGCTTAAGCTCCGCGTTTTAAAAGTTATTTTTGAAAAGAAACCGAGTAGTTTTTGAAATTGTTCCAACGACTTTTACTTGGTTTATTTTCTTGCATTAATTCCAATGCGTCCCATCATTTAATCCTACCATTGCAGAAAACAACGAAAATATGACATACGCTTATACCATCCGCATTCGCCACGGGGCCCCGTCATTACTCGTTAGGTTACTTAACTAATGACAGAGCGGGGGCTGGACTAGCGCGGATGCAAAATATAAGCAACGCCTAAATAATATCATATATAGATATACTCATTCGTCACATGCAATGATAGCCATTCCAGATCACAGATGAACACATTGGATATACTAGGAATCCGTAATTCGTACGAGCCTGTAACGAAAAACGGATTACACGGTCGCGATGAATAGCCAATACCCCATCCTAGACCCCTACGGGTGCGGCAAACTACCCGCCAAATATCCGAAGCGGAGCAACCTCCCTCAACGACGTGAGTAGGCCACTCGACACTTCGAGATACCCGGTAGTTTATGCACCCCACCTTGGGTCTATCCTAGGAGCAAAAAAAGAAAAAAGAAATTATACAATGACGGCTACAACCCCGACCCGGTTGTGCGGCCAAAAATAATATTACATCAAATTACATATTACATGAATTGAAAGATAAAAGAAAACTCTCATCTCACAACCCCCCCGGCTATTTATCCGCGACAATCCAATGAATTCATATACACATACCATCAACATTACAGATCACAGATATGTATAACCCCCACTAATCGATATATAGCGATTAGCGGACGTTCAATACATATATCACATCACATATATATACCCGTCAGCTTAAGTCTTTAGAAGTTCGATAAAAATACGGATTTTCAAGCCCCAAAAACAAAATTTTCTTTCTGGAAAATCTGGGCAGAAAAAACACATTGTAAAAATCCCAAAACACCCCCAGAAACACACTGCAAGAAAATTGAGCCACGACCGACTCAACTCGGCCGCAGATCGCTCTCGCCGCGGTTCCGCGGCGCTTTGAACGGTTCTGTGGACCAAATTTCTTGAGTGTGTTTTAAAAAGCCTGAGTCAATTTTTAGAGTATGATTTATCATTTTTTGAACAGAATACAGAATCGACAGAAACTTGATTTTCCGGGTGTTTTTCGTGACTTTTTCTCCGATCGAACTTCTACTTACTTTGCTAACATGTTAGATAGTGTTTAACTAGGCTCTGATACCACTGTAAGTCCATGCTACCTCTCCCGGTACTTACGGGCTTGCGGAAATGATGAAAAACGATTTTTCAAGAGGTGGTAACATGGACTCAAAATACGGATCTTTGCTAAACAACTATCTAACAACCTAACTAGAGTTTTGCCTACTCGGTTAGAGGGCTATACCTTTCTTGAACTCCTTCGTCTTCAACTCTTTCCGGTGTACGGATCGGCCTCACCTCATCGTCTCCTTGCGCCGAAGATGGATCCACCTGAAAGCTTCTACCTTTGGCTTCTTCTTTGAACTTGAAGAAACTAGAACACTTAGTTTGCTAAACCTTTTGAACTAGGATGAGTAGAGAAGTGATTTAGGTTTTCTTTTATCTCAAAGGCAATGTTTCTCAACTCATGAGAGGGTGTTGCCTTGAACTAGAGAGAGAGCAAGAGGAAGAGCAAGAGGGAGAGCTCAAGCAAGAGAGAGAAATAAAATGAGAGAATGAGCAAGACTTTTCTCAACCTCTCTCCCATAATCCAAAAAGAATAATAATAATAATAATAATAATAATAATAATAATAATAATAATTGAGTATTATGTGATGGTTCATATCATATCAAGTGGCATTATCATTTCATGCTCTCATATTGCAAAGCATAACAAGCAAGCAAAAGTCTTTGCTATGAAATGATAGCCATTGCAATGATGATGGTCAACTAGTCCAACCTAGTCAACCGGTCAACCAAGTCAACAATTCAACAAAGTTAACCCCTCATCTCAACCATGACACAATAATACTTAATTAATATTATCATTAATCATTTTTCTTATTCTCATTAGGGTTTAGCAAAAGTCAATGGTCAACAGTGAACAGTCAACAGTCAATAACCCCAATGAGAATCCTCTGCCTCTGTCTCTCTGTCAACTGTGCATACACACCCGCATCCGCGTTCCGAGGAACACGAATACTAACGAGAAAAAACTAATCCCAAAACATACACTAGGATCTGGCTTAAACCAAAGCCCGCTAGTGTTAACTGTCCGGACACCAAACGTGCACAAGTGCACGGATGTGACCGAACCCTGTCGTAAAACCATGCGACCTGTCGCAAAACCATGCGACCTCTACTCTTTTGCCTAACGGCGAATAGCTCTCTGTGTGGAACTCTAAAGACTCGACACTACGCTGGCAGTGGGTTTAACCACAGACCGCAAGCGGCACTAGCTGTGCGTAACGGTCCCCAGGTAGATGCCGACAAGAAGACGGACGAGGTGAAACCCATCTGAACTCCTACTGAGCCTGAATGTGACAATCTCCGTACAGTCCGGTCTGTTCGTCTGATACATCGCATGGCAGGCCTAGGGGGCAGTAAACGTCAGTCCCTTAATAGCGGTACAAGTCATGTCGGAGCGTAGCCCAGAACACCCTGAGATAACACTGGAAACCTACTAGTATATCTCGCTTGCCCTGGCCAGGGACTACTCGTGTAATGGCTCTCCTAGACACAGCTCGATATCAACCACTAATACCGGGAGAGACGAATCCTGTCTAACCGTCACTGCCTCCAAGTGCTTCGGGACTGCACCCAAAAACTACCTGTTTGCACGACTCCTTTGAGCCGTGGTAGGGTAGTAATCAAAGTACTGTGGGAATACACTCGAGGCGAAGGGTTCAGTCACATCCGTACACTTATGCACGTTTGGTGTCCGGACAGTTAACACTAGCGGGCTTTGGTTTAAGCCAGATCCTAGTGTACGTTTTGGGATTGGTTTTATCTCGTTTGTATTCGTGTTCCTCGGAACACGGATGCGGGTGTGTATGCACAGTTAACAGAGAGACAGAGGCAGAGTATTCTCATTGGGGTTGTTGACTGTTGACTGTTGACCGTTGACTTTTGCTTAACCCTAATAAGAATAAGAAATATATATATATATATATATTTTGCAATAATATTAATTAAGTATTATAGTGACATGGTTGTTGAGGGGTTGACTTTGTTGACTTAGTTGACCGGTTGACAAGGTTGGACTAGTTGACCATCATCATCACAATGGTTGTCATTTTCATGCAAAGACTTTTGCTTGCTTGTTGTAGTTTGCAAAATGAGTGCATGAAATGATATTGCCTTTTGTGAAATGATAGCCATCACATAATACTTGATTATCATTATGGCTCATGATGCTTTTGGATTATGAGAGGGGGTATGAGAAAAGTGAGGCTCATTCTTTCATTGGTTTTTTCTCTCTCTTGAGCTCTCTCATTCTCAAGCTCTCCCTCTTCCTCTTGCTCTCTCTACCTCAAGGCAAACCATTCTCATGTGTTGAGACTCATTGCCTTAGAGATAAAAAGACACCAAAACATTCCTCTACTCATTCTAGTTCGCAAGGCCTAGCAAGCCAAGTGATCTAGTTTCTTCAAAGTTCAAAGAAGAAGCCAAAGGTAGAAGCTTTCGGGTGGATCCATCTTCGGCGCAAAGAGACGACGATGTGAGGCCGATCCGTACACCGGGAGGAGTCGAAGACGAAGGAGTTCAAGTAAGGTATAACCCCTAACTGAGTAGGTAAACTCTTGTTAGGTTGTTAGTTAGTAGTTTAACAAAGATCCGTATTTGAGTCCATGTTACCACCCTCTTGAAAATCGTTTTTCACCACTTCCGCAACCCCGCAAGAACCGGGGAAGGGTAGCATGGACTTACAGTGGTATCAGAGCCTAGTTAAACACTATCTAACATGTTAGCAAAGTTAGTAGAAATTCGATCGGAGAAAAAGTCGCAAAATTCACCCGGAATTTATACTTTCTGCCGAATTTTTTCAGTTCCAAAAATTAATAAATCATACCTTAAAATTCGGCTATGGGTTTTTAAAACTCACTGTAGAAAAATCATCCATCGAACCGATCAAAGCGCCGCAGAAACACGGCGGGAGCGTGCTCTCGCCGTGGTTCCGCGGCCGAGTTGACTCGGCCGTGGGTAATTTTCCTCACAGTTTGTTCAGTGGGGTGTTTTGTGATTTTTACAATATGTTTTTTCAGCCCAGATTTTCCAGAAAGCAAAATTTGTTTTTGGGGCTTGAAAATCCGTATTTTTATCGAACTTCTAAAGACTATGGGTAACGGGTTTATATCCGTGATGTGATATTTGTATTGAACGTCTGCTAATCGCTATATGTCGATTAGTGGGGGTTATACAAATCTGTGATCTGTAATGTTGCTGGTATGTGTATATGAATTCATTGGATTGTCACGGGTGAATAGCCGGGGGTTGTGAGATGAGAGTTTTCTTTTCTTTCAATTCATGTAAATTTGTAAATTGATGTAATATTATTTTTGGCCGCACAACCGGGTCGGGGTTGTAGCCGTCATTGTATAATTTCTTTTTACTGTTTTTGCTCCTAGGATAGACCCAAGGTGGGGTGCACAAACTACCGGGTATCTCGAAGTGCCGAGTGGCCTACTCACGTCGTTGAGGGAGGTTGCTCCACTTCGGATATTTGGCGGGTAGTTTGCCGTACCCGTAGGGGTCTAGGGTGGGGTATTGGCTATTCATCGCGACCGTGTAATCCGCCTTTCGTTACAGGCTCGTACGAATTGCGGATTCTTAGTATATCCAATGTATTCATCTGTGATCTGAAATGGCTATCATTGCAATATATCTAAGTATGATATTATTTAGGCGTTGCTTATGTTTTGCAGCCGCGCTAGCCCAGCCCCCGCTCTGTCGTTAGTTAAGTAACCTAACGGGTAATGACGGGGCCCCGTGGCGAATGCGAATGGCATAAGCGTACGTCATATTTTGGTTGTTTTCTGCAATGGCAGGATTAAATGATGGGACACATTAAAAGAACTAATTCAAGAAAAACACGCATTAAAAGAACTAATGCAAGAAAAACACGCATTAAAAGAACTAATGCAAGAAAAATAAACCAAGTAAAAGTCGTTGGAACACTTTCAAAAACCACTCGGTTTCTTTTCAAAATAACTTTTAAACGCGGAGCTTAAGCCACTCCTTTTAAAAGCTATCCAGGTTCTTTCGATTATATCAAGTTCACTACGTTCAAGGTTTCGCCAAAACCATTCGTAGCCCTCCGTCGTTTCATATGAATATTCAGTGGTATTCAAGCTATGTTTGTTGACCTTCGTCAAGGCCTAGTGATTGGTAGCTATTGGGTGTTCATATGTAGAATAGATAGATGCGTTGGTTTGGGACAGTCGTATTACCTTGTTGACCTTCGTCAAGGGTATATACGGGTGGGTTCAAATTAACCTGGACAATGACGGGTAGAACTTGACATGTGACTTATGATTTGTTGACCTTCGTCAAGGTCATAAGAGCATGGGGCAAAACTCCACATCGGGAGTTTCAAAAGAACTGAAACTTGCTAGCGTTGCATACTATTTGGAGTGTGATGATTCTGGTAGGATTCCTTCAGTTTATCGCACGATGATATTTGGATCCCGATCCTACTGTGAGTATATGCTACTCCTCCGGAACTTTCTCACTTAACGATCAATGCTATAAACCAAGTAGGTGCCTAGAAAGGTGTTAGCGGGGCTACGCCCACAGGGAAAAGAGGTTATTTAATTAAGGAACTTCGCGAAAGCGTTGGAAAACCTCCATCGAAGTACCGACACCAGCCTGGCCGAACGGTTAAGCAAGAATTGTACGGTGAGATTGATCCTGACTAATTCTTCCTTTTTGGTTTGAGGAGGGATTCGAGAGACAGTGGGAGCCATCCTTTTTAGACAAATTAAAAACCAATCTAAACTTGCAAGAAGCATCATGCTGAGTGTTTTCTTCTCTCTCTCTTAAATTGCAGCGACCAAGTGACCAGACATAGGTTACATCTAGATAATAAAATGACTTAACCGGACTGTTATGATTGGCAAAGGTCTGTCCAGATGTCCATTGCCCATGACAAGCTGGGACACCTCTTAACTAATCAAACTCCTGCCGTCTCAGGTCCAGTTTCCCTTGTCACGGATATTTATATCCGCAGGATATCAGAAAAGGACTGTGCAAAAGCCAAGTGCCTCGTGTTAGCCTCAGTTGATGGTGCAAACCAGAGGCAGCACGAGAAGATGGACTCCGTTTCTATCTTCCTCCATAACAAAGATTTATATGGAGAGCAATCTCGTATCGCAAGATATGAGACCTCGAACGAATTGCTTCAAGCGAGGTTGGCTGGAGGGTCATCTGTAAGGGGCAACGTCCTTACAGAGACCAGCTATTTTGAGCTCACGGACCTGGAGACCAAGTTGGAGAATGGGTCAAGTACTGACTTAATTCTACAGTCCCTGCCCTCTGCTTATACCCTGAAGGAAACCAGGGAAAATGAAGGAAAAGCAGGGGCAAAAGTTTCAGGACTGGATGTAGTAAAAGAGGGCCGTTCCTATTGTAACGGGAATGAACATTGGCAGAAAGATTGCAGGGCTAGCAAAGCCAGTACCCAGAATTCGAAGCATGTTGTGGCTTCGGCTTCGGGTGTGTTTATGATAGAGAACTGTATGTCAGTTAACCCTACTTCCTGGGTATTGGATACCGGATCAGGATCTCACATCTGTAATTCATTACAGGCTCTGAGAAACCGTAGAGTTATCAGGAAAGGTGATATGACTCTCAGGGTTGCTAACGGAATGAGCATGGATGCTAAATCCGTAGGGGAATATCATCTTGGACTGACAACTGGGAAGATATTGATTTTGCGTAACTGTTTGTATGTACCAGGTGCGACTTGTATCATATCTGTATCCTTACTTTCTAAGGAAGGATATGAATTTACTTTTATAAGCGATGTAGTACACATCCACCTAAATCAAGTTATGATTGGGTCAGGTACATTAAATAATGGGATATACGTATTAAATCAAGCTCAGATATTCAGTGTCCAGAACACACTTAAAAGAAATTCTCCGGAAACAAATCAGGCTTTCTTATGGCATTGTAGACTGGGTCATATTAATGAGACACGATTAACTAAGTTACATAAAGAGGGATACTTGAATCCGTTCGAGTATCAGTCTTATGCCACTTGTGAATCTTGTCTCATGGGAAAGATGACAAAGACTCCGTCCACTGGACACGGAGTAAGAGCGAGCGAGCTCTTGGGACTCATACACAGTGATGTGTGTGGTCCAATGTCTACACATGCGCGAAGTGGTTATTCATACTTCATTACTTTCACAGATGATTTCTCTAGGTATGGACATGTCTTCTTAATGAAGCACAAATCCGAGGCCTTTGGGAAATTTCGGGAATACAAGAATGAAGTTGAAAAACAAACAGGCAAAAGTTTAAAGACACTGAGATCTGATCGAGGTGATGAATACTTGAGTGCCGAGTTTCTGGACTACTTAAAAGAGAATGAAATTCTCTCTCAGCGTACTCCTCCATACACACCACAACACAACGGTGTATCTGAAAGGCGGAATCGAACCCTATTGGATATGGTTCATTCCATGATGAGTAAGGCTGAGTTACCGCAATCTTTTTGGGGTTATGCACTAGAAGCAGCTGCATATCTCTTGAACAAGGCTCCAACCAAGACTGTGCCTACCACCCCATATCAGATGTGGAGTGGGATGAAACCCTGTCTTAAGTATCTTAAGGTATGGGGATGTCCAGCTTTTGTAAAAAAGCAGCATGCGGACAAGCTCGAGGCACGCTCAGTACTGTGTAAGTTTAAAGAACTCCAGGGGGTATCTTTTCTATTCCGCAGAGGAACAAAATTTTTTTGTTTCTCCGTATGCCCACTTCTTGGAAACCGAATTTTTGGAAAATCAGATAAGTGGGAGCGCAATAGAACTGGAAGAAATTCCAGAACCACAAGCTGTTACTGAAAGCTTGGATGAACCAGAAGTTTCAGGAGAACCGGACATTCCTGCGCCGCTCCGCAAGAGTAGTAGGCAGTCTCATCCGCCCGAGAGATACTACGGTTTTCTCATAGACGGGGATAGAGAGGATTGCACTATCGATTATGATGAGCCTACTAGCTTCCAGCAAGCCATACAGAGCGGTGACTCGGTAAAATGGCTGGATGCAATGCGGACCGAAATTGAGTCCATGTACACCAACAAAGTATGGACGTTGGACGTTGCTCCAGACGGGGTAAAACCCATAGGATGCAAGTGGATCTTCAAAAGGAAGATTGGTGTAGATGGACAGGTTGAGACCTATAAGGCTAGACTTGTTGCAAAGGGTTTTCGTCAAAGACCTGGTTTGGACTATGACGAAACCTTTTCTACAGTGGCTATGCTAAAATCCATTCGGGTCCTTCTTGCCATTGCTGCCTTCCACGATTATGAAATCTGGCAGATGGACGTAAAGACGGCTTTCCTAAATGGATTTTTAGAAAAGTGCGTCTATATGGATCAGCCAGAGGGATTCATTCAGAGTGGGAGCAGCGGTAAAGTGTGCAAGTTGCTCAAGTCCATCTATGGACTCAAGCAGGCATCGCGGAGTTGGAACATCTGCTTTGATGATACTGTCAAAGAATTCGACTTTGTCAAAAACCCAGATGAACCATGCATTTACAGTAAGATTGTAGGGAGAAGTGTGGTATTCCTCGTCTTGTACGTCGATGACATTCTCCTAATAGGAAATGATATTCCTATGTTACAGTCAGTCAAAGGATTCTTGTCACAGAGGTTCTCCATGAAAGACCTGGGCGATGTCAACTACATTCTGGGGATCCAGATCTAAAAGGATGTTGGGACTTTCACAGTTAAGGTACATCGACACCATACTGAAACGATTCAGTATGGAAGATTCCAAGCGCGGTAATCTGCCGGTTTGTCACGGAATCACCCTCTCCAAAGAGATGTCTCCCAAGACTGATTTGGAAAGGGCTCGCATGTCATCAATACCCTACGCATCTGCGGTAGGATCTATTATGTATGCGATGTTGTGTACCAGATCAGATGTAGCATACACATTGAGCGTTGTAAGCCGGTATCAGTCGAACCCAGGGGAGAAACACTGGATAGCAGTAAAGAACATTCTCAAGTACCTGAGAAGGAATAAGGAGATGTTCTTGGTGTATGGCGGAAAAGACCTCTAGATCGAGGCCTTTGCTGACTCCAGCTTCCAGAGTGACAGGGATGACTCCAAGTCCATGTCGGGTTATGTCTTTACCCTCAATGGAGGGGCGGTTTGCTGGAAGAGTTCCAATCAGGAAACCGTTGTTGACTCAACTATGGAAGCAGAGTACATAGTTGCTTGTGATGCCGCAAAGGAAGCTGTCTGGATGAAGAAGTTCCTCACGGAGCTTCAGGTGGTTCCTACCAGTGTTGATCCAATACCGCTGTATTGTGACAACAACGGCGCTATAGCTTTAGCGAAGGAACCCAGGTCCCATCAGAAGTCCAGGCACATTTTGAGGCGGTACCACCTGATCAGGGAGATCGTAAATCGCCGGGAGATCGAGGTGAAGAGAGTAAATACAGAAGATAACACTGCTGATCCACTCACGAAGGCCTTACCCCAGACTCAGTTCGAGCGGCTGATCGAGATGATAGGTCTTCGATACGCCAGTTCATGGCCTTAGTGCAAGTGGGAGATTGTTAGTGTATATGCCCTAGAGGCCATTATTGTATCATACTAGCTTGTATATTACTTAATGGAAGCTTGGGATATTCACAGTTGTATAGACAATCTTGTTCAAAATAGTAGTATGCTACTTGGTTTGTTTCTACTTCAATATGTGCATGTGTTTCTTTTAGCATATCGCTTATACATATTAGTAGAGCCCTTAGGATCTTTGCTTGATTACCAGCGTTGTGATGGCAGTCACACTCGTGGGGGCTGGGTAATCTATAAGCACATCCTTATACAGGTCCCTAGTCGTAGGACTATCGAGACAGGGTATCGATACTCCGGAGTAGACTAGCGTATGCTCTTCTCATCCCAGCAGGGGAGATGGTATGTCCCACAGCCATCAGTACGTCGTACTGGAGATAGTATGCGGGTGCTCATTGGGTTACGAGTACACTGGACAGGACTCGTCGGAAACTGTTGGTTGGTACTATACCTATCGTCAGTTATCAGTTCCCAGGTGACATGAGTACAACTTAGTCCGCTGACTTGACACTGTCACTTCGCCTCGAGTGTGTTCCCACTGTACTTTGATTACTATCCTACCACGGCTCAAAGGAGTCGTGCAAACAGGTAGTAGTTGGGTGCAGTCCCGAAGCACTTGGAGGCAGTGACGGTTAGACAGGATTCGTCTCTCCCGGTATTGGTGGTTGACATCGCGGAGTGTCCAGGAGAGCCATTACACGAGTAGTCCCTGGCCAGGGCAAGCGAGATATACTGGTAGGTTTCTTGTGTTATCTCAGGGTGTTCTGGTCTTCACTTCGACACGACTTGTACCGCTATTGGGGGACGGACGTTTACCGCCCCCTAGGCCCGCCATGCGATGTATCAGACGAACAGACCGGACTGTATGGAGATTGTCACATTCAGACTCAGTAGGAGTTCAGATGGGTTTCACCTCGTCAGTCTTCTTGTCGGCATCTACCTGGGGACCGTTACGCACAGCTAGTGCCGCTTGCGGTCTGTGGTTAAACCCACTGCCAGCGTAGTGTCGAGTCTTTAGAGTCCCACACAGAAAGCCATTCACCTTTAGGCAAAAGAGTAGAGGTCGCATGGTTTTGCGACAGGGTTCGGTCACATCCGTGCACTTGTGCACGTTTGGTGTCCGGACAGTTAACACTAGCGGGCTTTGGTTTAAGCCAGATCCTAGTATACGTTTTGGGATTGGTTTTATCTCGTTTATATTCGTGTTCCTCGGAAGGCGGATGCGGTTGTGTATGCACAGTTGACAGAGAGACAGAGGCAGAGTATTCTCATTGGGGTTGTTGACTGTTGACTGTTGACAGTTGACCGTTGACCATTGACTTTTGCTTAACCCTAATGAGAATAAGAAATATTTATATATATTTAGCAATAATATTAATTAAGTATTATAGTGACATGGTTGTTGAGGGGTTGACTTGTTGACTTAGTTGACCGGTTGACTAGGTTGGACTAGTTGACCATCATCATCACAATGGTTGTCATTTTCATGCAAAGACTTTTGCTTGCTTGTTGTAGTTTGCAAAATGAGTGCATGAAATGATATTGCCTTTTGTGAAATGATAGCCATCACATAATACTTGATTATCATTATGGTTCATGATGCTTTTGGATTATGAGAGGGGTATGAGAAAAGTGAGGCTCATTCTTTCATTGGTTTTTTCTCTCTCTTGAGCTTTTTCATTCTCAAGCTCTCCTTCTTCCTCTTGCTCTCTCTACCTCAAGGCAAACCATTCTCATGTGTTGAGACTCATTGCCTTAGAGATGAAAGGACACCAAAACATTCCTCTACTCATTCTAGTTCACAAGGCCTAGCAAGCCAAGTGATCTAGTTTCTTCAAAGTTCGAAGAAGAAGCCAAAGGTAGAAGCTTCCGGGTGGATCCATCTTCGGCGCAAGGAGACGACAAGGTGAGGCCGATCCGTACACCGGGAGGAGTCGAAGACGAAGGAGTTCAAGTAAGGTATAGCCCCTAACCGAGTAGGTAAACTCTTGTTAGGTTGTTAGTTAGTAGTTTAACAAAGATCCGTATTTGAGTCCATGTTACCACCCTCTTGAAAATCGTTTTTCACCACTTCCGCAACCCCGCAAGAACCGGGGAAGGGTAGCATGGACTTACAGGACACACCCGAGGCGAAGTGACAGTGTCAAGTCAGCGGACTAAGCTGTACTCATGTCACCTGGGAACTGATAACTGACGATAGGTATAGTACCAACCAACAGTTCCCGACGAGTCCTGTCCAGTGTACTCGTAACCCAACGAGCACCCGCATACTATCTCCAGTACGACGTACTGATGGCTGTGGGACAGACCATCTCCCCTGCTGGGATGAGAAGCGCATACGCCAGTCTACTCCGGAGTATCGATGCCCTGTCCCGATAGTCCTACGACCAGAGACCTGTATAAGAATGTGCTTATAGATTACCCAGCCCCCACGAGTGTGACTGCCATCACAACGCTGGTAATCAAGCAAAGATCCTAAGGGCTCTACTAATATGTATAAGCGATATGCTAAAAGAAACACACACACATATTGAAGTAGAAACAAACCAAGTAGCATACTACTATATTGAGCAAGATTGTCTATACAACTGTGAATATTCCAAACTTCCATTAAGTAATATACAAGCTAGTATGATACAGTAATGGCCTCTAGGGCATATACACTAACAAAAAATCTAGATGATTCTAACCATGGTTGAAGTGAGAAGGGATTAAGATATATTATTCTTTTCTCATTTCAATTATTGACTCTCTCATATCTTTTCTTGTGTGAAAAAGCTTAGCCACCATCTTCTTCTTCCTCTCTTGATTATTTTCTTAAGTGAGGTTAATAAAAAGAAAGAGTTTTGATCAAAGAATACAAACCACACCATCATACTACACACATCTAGCCGGTTTGTATAGGGTGTTTGCTCTACTTCATTGATATATCGAGTAAAGCAAGAAGCTTTGGGCAAAGGAGCTTCGGGTGGATCGTCGTGGACTTAGAAGACCTTAAGCGAACCTTTTTCCAACCCTCAAGTGGCTAAGGAGTCTAGCGTAGGGAGCTACAAAGGTTGTACTCTCAAAACCCTAGCCTTTATTATTTGTGATGTTGTTCATGTAATGAAACCCTAATTTCCTAGTGATGATTCTTTGTATGTGACTTAGCACCTTAAAAATTTGATTTTGAGACATGTGATGCTTCCAAACCCTTTATGAGGTGCTAGGTAAACCTAACAGATCCGTGCACGACTGCACGTATATGATCGAACCCTGCCATATATCATACGGCCTCTACAACGTTTCGCTCGAAACTTGTGAAACTGTCTGTGGGGGACTCTAAAGACTCGTCAATACTTTGGCTGTGGATTCAACCAATAGCACGTCAGAGATACTAGCCGTACGTAACGGGCTACATGGTATTGACCAAAAAGGAGGTCGATGAGCGAACTTATCCTGACACCCTACTGTGCCTGTCAGTGACAATATCCGTACAGTCCGGTCCGTTCGACTATGAGCATCGCATGGCGGGCCTAGGGGGTTGGTAAAAGTCAGACCCCCAAAAGCGGTACAAGTCGTGTCGGAGTGTAGCCCAAAACACCCTGAGATACTACTGGAATACCTACCAGTAAATCTCCTGCCTTGGCCAAGGACTTCGTGTAATGGCTCTCCTAGACACAGCGCGATCTCACCCCTAATACCGGGAGAGACGAAACCCCTGTCGTTCCGCTCACTGCCTCCATGTGGCTCGGGACTGTACCCAACTAAAACCTGTTTGCACGACTCCTTTGAGTCGTGGTAGGATAGTAATCAAAGCACAGTGGGAACTCACACGAGACAAATGACGATCTCAGGTCGATGAACTAACCTGTACACATGTCACCAGGGAACTGCTATCTAACGTCAGGTATAATCCCAACTAGTATGTTCCCGGCGAGTCCTGTCCGGTGTACTCATAACCCAATGAGCACCTGTATACATCTTAGGTGAACCAACTGACACCAATGGCTTGTGAGACCGGCCACCGTCCCTCGTCGGGGTCTCGACTGTATACACTAGTCTACTAATGGAGTATCGATGCCCAGTCTCGAAACTCCCACGACTAGGGACACTTTAAGGATGTGCTTATAGACCCCAGCTCCAACGTATATGATCGCCATCATACTGCTGGCAGTCAAGCAAGAATCCTAAGGGCTCTATCAACGTGTAATAGCGACCTGTAAGGTCACCTAAAGCAGTACACGATGATAAAGACAAACCATGGTAGCATACTATTCTCTATCAACGTGTAATAGTGAACTACAATGTCACCTAAAGCATGTACACGATGATAAAGACAAACATGATAGTATACAAACCTCTCGAGTAAGACTGTCCTACCAGTATAGGTCCTCCCTCAATCATTGCAATCATGTGCCTGCGATCTAATAATTGACTCTGAGGGCACTATATCCAACAATCTCCCACTTGCACTCAAGGCTAATTATTGTGATGTCGCATACTCACAGCCCGTGTGATACCGAACACCCAACTCCTCTACTAATCAGTCTCACAAAGCCCGTTTGCGAAACTTTTGCGTTCGAGGAATAGCATCAGCTAGTGGATCCACCCTGATGTTTCTTTCTATGTCTCTCTTTTTCTTAAGTTCGCGGAGAAAGCCATCTCTCGAAATGAGCAATACCTGTTTTAGAATATGCTTGGATATCTGATGGGACCCAGCTCATAAATGAACTCCAAATCCAAACTTCTTAGACAGTATCGTCAACTGAACTTAATCAGTATCCTGAGCCATGCCTCCCTCAGTATCCGCTTGGACCACCTGTCCAAAACACTGCCCCTCGTCGGAGGGAAAACTACAACTCTGACAGTCACTCTGTCATCCAGGTCACCTTAGAAGCCTGGAATGATAACCGTCTCCCGAAAGAGTTTGTTGTTATCATATCCCTAGAACATCCACTTGTGTTCTAAAACTGCTTCCGAACGTTTCTCCAGGATAGGATTAATATCAACTTATTGCATCTCGTGCAAAAATAATATCTGGTGTGATACTTGACATCTCATGATCAACTCAATTGCCAGAACAAGTGATATGCCAATCATGCACATCCCTCTCCCCTTTAGTCTGTAAGACACCTTCAGAGAGGGTGACTCCATCACCTGCAGGTACACTACCGTGCCAGGAGTCGTCCATTCTAAAACACCTTTAGAATGATATCTAAGTACCCAGATTGGGAAACTACCCAAATCTAGATCTAAGACCATAGATCTAGTAACCAGAATGTCTGATATAATATCCAAATCCTATGTGGAGAAACCACTGTGTGACAACCAAAGTATAACCGATTGTAGTGCAGGAATATCACTTCCTACTATGTGTATGTCATCCAAATACCAGGACATCATACCCTATTACCTTCTTAACAGATCCATCCCCTATTCTGATGAAGTCAAACCTATGACTGTCATATCGAAAATAGATGATCTATCTCCGTTATATCTGCATTAGTCTCGTAATAGACACAAGCTACTTGTCCACTACGCTTCCGCTGCTCCCACTGACTACGACAACCCTCTGGCAGAGTCATATACACGTGCACTTCTAAAGCCAGTTCAGAACGACGCTATACTCATCCTCCCGCCGGGTCTCATAGTCTAGAACAACAGTAGTGTCAAGTCTAGGTAAACAAGAACCTCCCTGTCACCGTCCTTGAGGCTACTGTAGTACCTCTCGGGTGCCTGAGGTTACCCACTATATCTGCGGAGTGGCCAATGGAATGTCAAACCAGATCGAATCTTTAGGTTCTTATCAAATTTTCAGTAATCGTTTGTGGTTCTGGAATCACTTTCAGTTCTACCATACTCCCACTACTGTTTTCTGAAAAAATCCATTTTACTAAAACTGTGGCGAGTCAAGAACAATATCACTATTGATCTTCCAGATGGTAGAAAGTCAACCCTCGTCATAGCCTGGGTCAACCCACAAACAACCATTACAGAAACGCGCCTTGAGTTATCCAGAGTCTGGTTTTAAGCATAAGCCGGACAACTCTCCGTACCTTAACATCGTTAAGATATGAATCGTTCTATATCCAATATACAAACAGAGGCACTGATTTAATTGGAACCAGATTCAAATCATGCAGCTGTCTCCAGTTCATGTCAACTAAATGGAGAGAGGCCGATCGGCATTACTCAACTTAGAAATACATCCAGATATGAGTAACCTGAAAGAGAAGCAAGTTCTCATAATCATTACCATCAACTGAATACCATACACAAGTATCCACATCTTCGATCACCTTGAAGAATCCTGATACTTGCAATGCCTGGTTCTCTACTTTATTCTTATACCTATAACTTCTCAAAACTTAGACCTTGCATTTCTACGAAACACATGTCTAAGAACTAGAGAAGTCACAAGTAAAAAGAATATAGTACGAGTACCAACCCCTTTGTCCTAATGGACACTGGACAACATACAATACTCTGTATAAGTCTCCTGAGTCTTGTAAATCATTCGCTGTGTGTCGTAGGTTGAAAACTGTACTTATGGTTAAGAAGAATTACACCGCTGTTTAATGCTCCTTACCTAACCATCCACTGATATAGGTAAATGTCATAGACATAATTTCAAAAAGTTATATCTCACTCTATAAAAATAGACGTACAGATATATCAATTTGAAATTGGTGCATAACAACGGATATTCAAAACCAAATATTTGCCGTCCGGCAAACAACCCAGGTGACTTCCTCAAATATCACCAATTACAACAAATCCTGATATAATGAGGATGATCACCCAATTCCTAATAACTTACTCCCACTCATCATCTGTAAAACCATACAGATGTGAGAATCAAACCTGGTAAATACATACCCTGGAGCAAGGACTAATTGGGAAATCAGTTTTCTTTTAACAGTACACAGTGAAACTGAAACATGTAAATGTTTCAAAGGGGTATCCGGGTATTCCTAGTAATGCCTCTTCCATTATCAGATTCACAACTGTAACCGTGTGTTTCTTTGCCATCTCTCCAAATCGCTTTATATGTCTTTAGTCATTACCTTCTGTACACCCGCTTAGGCTTAAATGGTTTTCTTCTTTCCCTACCGTTCGGCACCAGCCTATGGTTTGGAAGAAGACTATCCAATAAGCATAATAGGTGTACTGTCCTAATCCTAGGAGCACTCGCAACCCGAGAGAAGGTAAAGATAAAAGACAACTGAATAAACCTTATTCCTATTTCTCCTGAACCAGAATCTATCCCCGAACTGGAACAAGTTCCTTTCGAGTTCGTATATAACCATACGATGGAGTATCCAAATAATTGTGGATCTTCATAGTGATACGGAGTGTTATGGAGAAATATAAAGGTGAAGTAGGAGTGGCGATGAAATACTTGGTTTGGTCGTGAATAGCAGTCACAATTTACTTTGCCCTCTTTCTAATCCCTTTATTTGTCTTAACTTATTACCTTCTGTACACCATCGTTAGGCTAATTGGTTTTCTTCATTCCTTACCGTTCGGCACCTGCCTATGGTTTGGAAGAAGACTATCCAATTAGCGTAATAGGTGTACCGTCCTAATCTAAGGAACACTCGCAACCTGAGAGAAGGTAAAAGGAAAAGACAACTGAATAGTCCAATTCGTTTTCTCCAGAACCGGAAACCATCCTCGAATTTGGAACAAGTTCCTTCGAGTTTGTATATAACCATACGATGGTTTTATCTAATGGAAGTGGACGTTCGTAGTAATACGAGGTGTTCTGGAGAAAAGGGTAAAAGAAGGAGTGGCAATGAGGTATGCAACTCTGACAATCCAAAAGCCAGTGTTATAAGAGGGTTCGGTCAACTCGGTCACTGAGTCATGGTCAAGGGTCGGGCCATGGTCGCTGCCAAAGAGAGAGAGAGAGAAAAGAAACACTCTGCGTGCACTCTAACCTAGATCAGAATGGTTATCAATTTATCTAATCAGGAAACCTCCCACTGTAACCTCAAATTCTCCTCCAAACCTGAAAGAAGAATTAGTCGGGATCACCCGGGGAGTAAACCAACTCATCAGTAGGAATCGGGATCCAACTATCATCGCATGATAACGTGACGGAATCCACTCACATTATTACACTCCAGAAGGTATGCGCATATCTGGCAAGTTTCAGTTTCTTTAGAAACTCCCGATGTGATTTTTACCCCTAGGACCCAAGTGACCTTGACGAATAATCAACAAATCAAAAGGTCCTATTCAAGTTCAACCCGTCATCATCTTGATTGCGTTAAACCCACCCGCACGACCCATGACGAATAATCAACAAATTCGTACGACCGTCCTAACCAATCCGCATATCCATGCGACATAAAAGCACAACAGAGCTACCACACACTACGTCTCGGCGAATAGCAACAAAAAACGTAGCGCGAATACTAAGCAATACTAATCTGAAATGACGGAGGGATACGGCTGGTTTTTGGCGAAAAACCTTTAACGTAATGAACTTGATATCGTTGAAGGAACCAGATAGCTTTTTATGAAAATATAGTGGCGAAAACCTTTGCTAAAGAAGTCACTCTGGGTGAAGGGATCTCGGTTCTTTCCCCGTAGAATGAGGTGCAGGATATTCCAACTGAATACCACGATGCAAAGCAAAATTAATCGGCTATAGTGAAGTTATTGCCCTGACAAAAACCTCTGTCCAAGGGGTCACTCCCGGTGAAGGGATCTCGGCCCTTGCCTCGTCGACTGAGGTGCTGGATATTCATAACCGAATACCACTGTGCAAAACAAAAGAGAACGTCCTTGCAATAACAGCTTTTTGAAAAATGTTCCAACAACATCGAACAGGTTTGTTTAGCTTGCATTGATCCGAATCAACCCAGTCCCATCAATCAATCACACCACAAAAGAACGAAAATATAATGTACGTATATGCCATCCGCATTCGCTACTGGGTCCCGTCATCACCCGTTAGGTTACTTAACTAACGACAGAGCGGGGACTGGACTAGCACGGGTGTAAAACATATACAACATCTACTAGTATATATATCAATATATAATAATCGCTCAAGGCGTGATAAAATGCAACATCACAGAAATATAATAGGCATCACAGAACAATACAGATAATCTGGGATCCCCAGGTTTCATAGAGCCGCTACTGAAACCCGACGTTCCCCTGGTCGTGTGGATAGCCTGTGCAATGAAATCCTAGACCCCTACGGGCGCGGCAAGTTACCCGCCAAAACCTGAAGCGAGACAGCCCCTTTCAACAAAGTGAATGGACCACCCAGCACTTCACGGAATCCGGTAACTTGGGCACCGCTCCTTGGGTCAACCTATACCCCCTACGAGTGCGGCGAATAGCCTGCCAATTCTAGAGTAAAGTCCCCTCCGTCTCAAAGCCGTGAGATGTGGGCCCGTTGCCTTCTAGAACCCGGCTATCCGTGCACCCCACCGCGGGGTAATCCTAGTACAGAAAGTAAAATATATACAACGGGTACATCGACCTCAGCCTGGTCGTGCCCCAAAAGAATAATATACAAACAGGCAGTGATGGCAGTCCACATGTCGGAGCTCGCCCCGCAATATCAAATGTACAAATATAACCAAACTTTACTACCATTGCATCCAGGCTATCCACCACGACAAATCCGCAACATCACAGCACAACACAGAACATCAACGTGAATGTCACGTTCGCAAATCCGTCTAAAAAGGCTATAGCAATTAGACAGAATTTACCGATCAAATGAAATTTACGGTCACAGATATAATGTAAATACTGTGAACTAACATGTTTAAAATTTTCGATCGACAAAATTTCCCGAAGTGGGCCCCAAGCACAATACCCAGTACTCAAACAAATCTGGGCCCAAAATAAAAATACCAGAAACCACAATTCTAAGTCAGAGAGCACTGCAGAAAATTTGGTGCCCTAATTCTACAGTAGTGCGGCGGAACCGCGGCCAAAACAAGGATACGGCCGCGGTTCCGCAGCACTACAGTGAGTTCACTCTACCAATTTTTTACAGTACTCTTAAAAAACCCCGCCTGATTTTCTGACATGCCCAAAAAAATTTTTAGAGCACAATACAAATTCGACAGAAACTGAAAAATTTGGAATCGCTGTTTCGGAATTTTTGTTCGATCGATGTTTTAAATACGTTAGAGCAAGCTAGTAAAGGTTAATGGCGTGGCTCTGATACCATGTAAGACTACGGTAGAGCCCCGGCTGTCTTTCCGAGGCCAAAATGCGGAAACGAAATTTTTTCTAAACTAGAAACCGGCGCTATCGTATGCTTAAAACCCGGATCGAACCATTAACCTACAACTAGCTATCTAGAGAGAGGGTTGGAAAGCTATACCGATCGATCCATGTCCTTCGGTCTTTGGCCACCATCCCAAGCTCCTCGCGGCATCTCCGGTCTCGATCTCCTCGTCGGAAAGGGCACCACATCATCGATTCCTTTTACGGGCTCCCGCTTCATCCGAAGCAACTCGGGCACGAAGTGTGCTAGCCGACGTGTCCAAGGTGTTGTAGAGAATGTTTGTAATCACTTTGTCTCTTGCATCCATTGATTTAGATGGAGGTTAGAGGTGTTGCCATTAATGGAGATAATGAGCTAGAGGAAGAAGAAGAAGAAGAAACTTTCTTTTCTTTTGTTGTTGTATGATAAAATGAGAGAGTGTTATGAAACAATACAAGACCAATCCTCCTCATGGCAGCCCCCCTCTTCTTATCATATCAACATCCATCCATCACATAATGTGACATTTGCATAAGAAATGAGACCATGAGTCATCCATAAAGCACATGTCTCATTTAATGCACAAAATGATAATTTCTAGCTCACAATTTCCATTTACAAACATTAATCCAAATGTTTGCAACAATAAAAAGATACGGTAACATCTAAAGTAAACTCATGACGGATCATAAGGATACCCCTCACCTGTATATACATACCTGCATCCGCATTCCGACTGAATGCGAATACGATGAGACTAAAGTAATCCAAAAAATCTAATATTAGGATCCGGCTTAAACCAAAGCCCACTAGTATGATCCGTCCGATCATGATCCGTGCACGACTGCAAGTATATGATCGAACCCTGCCATATATCATACGGCCTCTACAACATTTCGCCCGAAACTTGAGAAACTGTCTGTGGGGGACTCTAAAGACTCGTTAATATTTTGGCTGTGGATTTAACCACTAGCACGTCAGAGGTACTAGCCGTACGTAACGGGCTACCAGGTATTGACCAAAAGGGAGGTCGATGAGCGAACTCATCCTGACACCCTACTGTGCCTGTCAGTGACAATATCCGTACAGTCCGGTCCGTTCATCTATGAGCATCGCATGGCAGGCCTAGGGGGTTGGTAAAAGTCAGACCCCCAAAAGCGGTACAAGTTATGTCGGAGTGTAGCCCAGAACACCCTGAGATACTACTGGAATACCTACCAGTAAATCTCCTGCCTTGGCCAAGGACTTCGTGTAATGGCTCTCCTAGACACAACGCAATCTCACGCCCAATACCGGGAGAGACGAAACCCCTGTCGATCCGCTCACTGACTCCATGTGGCTCGGGACTGTACCCAACTAAAACCTGTTTGCAGGACTCCTTTGAGCCGTGGTAGGGTAGTAATCAAAGCACAGTGGGAACTCACACGAGACAAATGACGATCTCAGGTCGATGAACTAACCTGTACACATGTCACCAGGGAACTGCTATCTAACGTCAGGTATAATACCAACTAGCATGTTCCCGGCGAGTCCTGTCCGGTGTACTCATAACCTAATGAGCACCTGTATACATCTTAGGTGAACCAACAGACACCAATGGCTTGTGAGACCGGCCACCGCCCCTCGTCGGGGTCTCGACTTTATACACTAGTCTACTAATGGAGTATCGATGCCCAGTCTCGAAACTCCCACGACTAGGGACACTTTAAGGATGTGCTTATAGACCCCAGCTCCCACGTATATGATCGCCATCATACTGCTGGCAGTCAAGCAAGAATCCTAAGGGCTCTATCAACGTGTAATAGCGACCTGTAAGGTCACCTAAAGCAGTACACGATGATAAAGAAAAACTATGGTAGCATACTATTCTCTATCAACGTGTAATAGTGAACTACAATGTCACCTAAAGTATGTACACGATGATAAAGACAAACAGGATAGTATACAAACCTCCCGAGTAAGACTGTCCTACCGGTATAGGTCCTCCCTCAATCATTGCAATCACGTGCCTGCGATCTAATAATTGACTCTGAGGGCACTGTTGGATATAGTGCCCTCAAAGTCAATTATTGGATCGCAGGTACGTGATTGCAATGATTGAGGAGGACCTATACCGGTAGCACAGTCTTACTCGAGATGATAGTATGCTATCTGGTTTGCCTTTATCGGTCGTATACAGGTTCAGGTGACTGATCACTATTACACGTTGATAGAGCCCTTAGGATCCTGCTTGACTACCAACAGTATGATGGTGATCATATACGTGAGAGTTGGGTAGTCCATAAGCACATCCTTAAAAGTGGTCCCTAGTCGTGGGAGTTTCGAGACAGGGCATCGATACTCCGGAGTAGACTAGTGTAAACAGTCGAGACCCCGACGAGGGACGGTGGCCGGTCTCACAAGCCACTGGTGTCAGTTGGATCATCTAAGATGTATACATGTGCTCATTGGGTTATGAGTACACCGGACAGGACTCGCCGGGAACCTGTGTAACAACTAGGAATATATTATTAACTAATTATATTTTAATAAGTGAAATTTTCAATAAAAGTTTACCAAATTGACCTTCAAATATTTTATCAAAATTAATATACATTTTGTAGAATTTTCCAAATCTTGCACAAACATGTGCATGTAACCTAGGGTTAAAATTGGACTTAACCATGTTTAGGCAACCATGGTGGTCTAACCCCCTTTTGTTAAGCTAATTAGTTTAATTAAGGTTTTTTTTTTGTTTTGAAAATTCAAATTGGTTTTGGGGTTGACTTGGGTTGAGGAGAGAGAGGGCATGATGGGTGTCTTGTTAGCATTAAATGAGAGAGAGAGAGAGAGAGGTGGCTCTAGGATTGTGTCACACCCCATCCTTTTCAAAATTTTTACTTACATTTCAAACCTTATCACTCACATCCTTCTCACTCACACACCTCACCAATGCAACAGTAGCTGCTGTTTTCAGCAGTAGCCCCATCTTCAAATCAGCCATTTCATCATTTCAAACAACAGCTATAATCTTGAATCCATCAACATCTGCCGCTATACTTCAGCCCAACACATCAGCAAACATAACATCAGCACCTGTTGCTATACTTCAGCCCAACACATCAGCAAACATAACATCAGCATCTGATGCTGTACTTCAGCCCAACACATCAGCAAACATAACATCAGCATCTGCTTCTATACTTCAGCCCAAGCACATCAGCAAACACAACATCAGCATCTGCTGCATCAGCAGCAACACTCCCTTATCAAACAGCCCCAACTCCATATACAACACTCACACAACACACCACCAACACAATAACAAAAACAACAGCAACTGCTTGTGCACTGCAGCAGCCAGAACAGCAGCTCCTGCTTCTGGAGTAACAGCAGCAGCTCGGCTGAGGCAGCAGCACCCCAGCAAGCTCCACCTCCTCTTCTCCTTATTTGTAAGGTTCCTAGTGGGGTATAACTTCTAAACTCCTTCCTTGTTTGCTTAGTTGTGTAGAAATAGCTTCGATTAGCGATAATTATACGTTTTTGTGCTTGTTTGGGTGATTTATATGAAAGTGTGTTTAAGTGAGGTTAGTGTTGGGTAGACTAGCCTAAGTAAGTGTTGTTAAGGCCAAGTTAACCTAGGATAACCCCAGATTACACTAAAATACCCTCAGTTTTCAATTTGTACAAAACTTGGTGTTTTTGAGCAAAACTTAGCTTTTTGGGATCTGCTGTTACCCCTGTAAGTTCAGAATAAAATTAAGTGGACCATAGCCTACTGGTGACACCCTGACCCCACCACCAGAGCCCGACCCCACCATTCCAACCCATGGCCGCCGGAATATTCATTCTGGCCGCAAATTGCGGCCAGACCAGGGAGTTAGGAGCTAGGGTTTTGGTACAGGTGTCTGCTACATTTTGTGGGTCCATGGTGTATATAGTTTTGTAATATTCTAACCTCGGTAAAATCTGGGACAGTATGTCGTTTTCTGGTATTTTTAGTTTGTGCGATACGCGCGATACGCGAGTGGATTCTGTGATTCAGCGTATCGCGCCGTATCGGTTTGAGTTCTGGACACACACACACGTTCCAGCGTATCGCGCGCACGCACGTTATTTCGCGTCGCGAGTTTCTCGTTTCGTTCCGATATCGCGTTTTACGAGATTTTGATTATATTGGGATTCTTGTGTAATTCTAGGTTCGCAGGCGGGTACGTCAGACGCCACCAGGAAAGGGAAGCAGGTGGTCGGCTATACTTAGCACGCGACCAGGTGAGTAGATTTAACATCTACGGGGAAATCGCCCGTATGGCGTTAAGCGTCAGGGCGTGATAGGATGTTAGTTTTATGTGTTCATGTAGACATACTAGAGTAGCATACCTCCTTATATATATAGATGTACTGATAGTATGGAACACTGCACTGTCACTAACGGTCTAAGTTGCACGAGCACGATTTATATGCTACACTCACTGTCACGCCCCGCTTCCCAAAGTACGGAATACGAGGGGTAGACAAGGCCAGCCATGCTCCTACGGTCAAGGAAATGTCCTGCCGTAGTTACACTTCGGCTTCTAGTTTATCATGGTACACAGTAAACGATGCGCAGGTAATGAGAAATGCAGTAACTGAATGAAACAATATAAAGACTGACCTGAAGTGGAACAAATGAATGTAAATCGGGAAGGCAAGTCAAGAAGTCTGTGATGCACGTCTAGATCTGGTCCAAGCTAAATCTTCTCCTCACACTGAGCATGCATACTCAGGTCGTCAGAGCGACACAATAGCAATATAATGTATATAATCAAGTAACAGTTCTAACAGTAGTAATAGATGTGAATAACGGTAAAACAGCATGAATATGAATGAGCAGAGATCAATGCAGCGGAAAAGTAAAGAAGTATAACAATATGTCACGAAATGTCAACACAGTATAGAAGGAATGTAAATGACAGTAACCCTATCGGTCTCTAAGTCTCACTGCACAGGTCAATAAGCCTATCGTCAGTCCAAGTGTGAGAGTCAACCACTCGCGAGTGTCCTCCACCCAAGGGTAGAACCCAAGGGCAAGGGACCACGGGCCCAACATGTAACGAATGTATCACGGTGATATAGCACATACCCTGTAAATCTCCATATAACTCCCTAAATATATAAGCCGGCACGGGACTCCCGAGATTCTGTTGAATTCACACTTGAACTACCCCACACCCCGAGGTCTACATCAAACGCTAACCATTACCCTAAATACTAATCGATCCGTGACAAGTCTGCGCGAGAACTGGAGGCAGGACCTCCATCAAGCACGTCCCGACTAATACCTAAGATAAATGGCAGTGTCGGATGCCTTATCCGTGACATCCGTGCAAGCGCTTCCATAAGTGTCCCATACCACTTATAGTCACACGTACACGCATCCCACAGACGTCGACAATGCAATAGAAATATAAGGTCACTGATTGTGCACAAGTACGTATCACTTTTCACTTAATCACGAATGCACGAACACTGACGTACTTGCCACAATCATCACTAAGAACTAACACTGGGTGAATGCACGATGTCACTAGGTTATCACTACAATGATATAGGTATGATATGATGCATGAACAGTATAAGAAACGCAACTCAGGTATCATAAAAACAACAGTCTATAACTTGCATGATTTATCATGAAACATAGATACATAATTTAGCGAAATGATAAACAGGTAGTAATTAATATGTTCAGTTACCTATCCCTAGAATTTTGTTTCAAGTCAATCGGGTTCCAGGATCATTAATTATAACCATTTCATTTTAAGCGCTCGCGGCTGAAAATCTGGTTTCAGAATCAGGAATCCATTTCGCAACGCATTTTAACCCCAGTTGGGATCATAATTTAGCGACGCTACAGTTGGATGAATTCTAGGGTTTTCAGTAAAGTTTTCAACGCAACAAACGGATCTTCAATCGCATCTGTACGTTAGGAGTTACCATCTGTTTAATATTAACATGTCAATTCTGATTCTGCTGGGACTGTTTTGTGTCCCGATCTTCTAAATTACAGATTAAATATCAAATGGTAACGAAACAGGATGAAATCAAATGTGTTGTCTAGCTAACAGATTTATCTATAATAAGCAGTGGAGTTCCGCAACCTACGAGTTAAGGAAATCCCATGGTATCCATTACGGTACAGCAACCAACAATTTGAGTAGCTCTGGACTGCAGTCCAGAGTCGTGCTCCGATACAATTATCATCACGATTTAAGTACAGAAATGTCTGGAAACTGGTATAGGGTTAAAGTTCATCGAGACGGCTTCGATTTGAGCCCTCGAACGCACCATTCTACTATGTATATGACTTATGGTGAATTTAGCTATTTTCAGGTGCAACAGAATTACAGTTTTAAGATCAAACTTGGGGGTAGTTGTTTTAGTCGTTAACGGTCATATTTTCTGATGAAATTCGCACGTGTTAACCATCTCTACCAGGGCCAATATAATTTATCTTGTTCCGTCAAATTTGATAAAGATTTCCTAAGAGAACAAGTATCGAACAGTTGTGCTGAATAATCTTGCGGAAAAGAGAAGCATAATTTATATACGATTTTGATTTGTAACATATATAGAATAGCATGAAAGCAAGTAAAAACTTGCCTGGAGACAGTGAACTGATGGCACGGCAGTGAAGTAGCAATAATACGACGAGTCTCGGCTAGGTTTGGCTCGAGCTTGGTTCTTGGACTCGATGTCTTGGTGGGTGCGACGGACACTGTGGCTCCAGCAGGGAGGAGAGGCGCTGTTCAGGAGTTTCGATCTTGTCCCTTCCACTGCATATCATATCAAATCCACCCTGATTCCTATGAGTTGGTGAGTGAGCTCCACATATTTGCTTTTCATGATCCCTGCAGGCCCTCCCTTGAATCCATACATCGTGCTCCCCTTTGCCCTTTCCTGCAAGTAGTCAAAAGATCCCAGAGATGACATGGTGGCCGCCAGGCACTTGGCCGCTGGAGAGCACGACTCCGATCTGGAGAGCGCCGGTCATCTCCGACGGCACCAGCATTGCCGACGGCTGTCCGTACAGTTTGGGGAACAACTTCGCGATCTCATCAGGGTTGCCAGCGGCAGTGCTGGCAGGGCCGTCGACGATCCTGAAGGGGGACTTGAGGACGGAGGGAAGGGAGAGGGGGTGATATCGCGCGAGAGAGAGAGAGAGTGAGAGAGAGAGTTAGGCAGTGAGAGGAAGAGAGAGAGAGGGGCACAGAGAGGGTGAGATTGAGAGGAACAGAGAGAGACAGAAGAAGGGAGATTGAGAGAGATAGAAGTGGGTAGTGATGCAGGGATGTGCTGTTGATGAGGGGTACAGGGTAGTCGACGGGGGCAGTGAAGGAAGAGAGGAGGAAAGAGAGGAGGGAGCTCGGTGAGAAGGTCGTCGTCGTTGTGTGGGAGAGAGGTAGCAGGGAGGAAATGGTCGTGAGGTCGAGAGATTGGAGGGCGAGAGGGAGTAAGGAGGAGGAGCCGGTGAGGGGAACGAGAGAGACGAGGAGGTGTAGAGGAGTGCACGCGGTCGTGGCCGGCGAACGTGGGGTCGTGGGGCAAAGGCGCAGTCGGGGGCGACGTGGTTTGCACGAGGGAAAACGAGCGGGAATTTTAGAACGAGAGGAGGAAGAAAGGTGCGGTTGTGATGGGAACGGCAGCAACGGCACTACGTGGGCGTGGGCGACGGCGGAGGAAGCGGCGCGAGAAGCGCGCGGGAATAAGGAAATAACGTTGGAGATTTGTGAGAAGAGGAACAGTAATGGGGTTTGGGTCGGGTCGAGGTTGAAGCGGGTGAGGAGAGGGGACGCGGGAGCGGGCCGGCAAATGGGCCAGAAGAAAAAAAGAAGTAAAGAGAAGGAGGGCCGGGAAATGAGAACTGAAAAAAATCAAGGAGTAAATCAGAAAAGAATGGGCCGGGGAGTTGGGCTGGCTACTAAGGATTTATTAGGGAAAATTAGTGGGCTGCAGAATTTAAAAGAGGGCCGGGGATTAAAATAGAAAAGAAAATTAATTGGGAAAATAGGATCGGGCCTGAGGCGAGTTTGGGCTAGGGAAATTAAGGAAAATTAGATGAAAATAAATGAGATAGTATAGGGTTTGGGTTTTAAGGATAATAGGGAACCTTTTATCTAATAAGTGAGGAAAGGCTCACTAAAGAAATGGCTGAGAAAGTATTTGCTGGGCTTGGGGATTCTAAGCCAGAGGGAAAAGAAAAGAAATCTATTAGGGAAAAATAGAAATGGGCCGGGGCTTAGTCCTTTATAACACTAGGTAAGAAAATGGGTAGTGGCTGAGGGGAAAAATAGGTTAGAAATTAGGATGTGGGTTTAAAGAAAAGGGTTTTAATAAATAAATAATTTTCTAAATAAAACACATAAAATTGTAAATAGAATAAATAGAATTCTAAAGTAATAAAATACGGACTTCGGTATAAAAGGGACCGGGTGTTACATCATACCACCCTTATAAAAATTTCGTCCTCGAAATTTAAAAGAAACAACTAGATATAATTAATAAGCGAAGAATTTTCATATCGAACACTAATACATGCTGAATTTCTTAAAAACGGGTGGACAAAGTTTTGAAAGTACATACATATGTATAAGAACCACATACAAAAATAGGCTTACAAGGTATAATACAGGAAAACTATAAGGGCGAACTATAAGTACCCGAGGACATAGGTAACAATAACGAACAATAATAATCAAAGTGTGTTCGATAAAAGTCGAAACCATAGATGTGCACATTTAAGTTTAGTAAAACAAGCAGAAAAGTATAAAGCTCAGCTATTTATATAGTAAACATAAGTACAAACCCGAAAATAAAGTAACGACAATAATATAGTGAAAAACCAGTCAGTAGGGTAAAACATTTTAGGAAAATGTATCGAAAATAGGTTTAAAAATGATTTTTGAAAACTTGTATAGTGAATCTAAGAAACATGGAACAAAATTTGCGCGGTGTACGGGTGCGCTACTGAAAAAGAGAATACTAATAGTGTACTTAAAATACATGAAACAGGGTAATCAATAACACATTCTCTTCGATAAATTCAAAATACTGAAACTAGATTTTTGAATAACAGCATCGTTAAATATAATTAGGGTAATAGGAAGAACACCAATAGGTACGGGGCTAGATAGGGTAATGATTATAAGGAAATGTGGCTCAATCAGAAGGTTGGAGTGTGTCGGTTTTAGGCTGAAGATCAAGGAGATTGGGATCGGGTCAGCACAGGAAGTAAGGAAAAGCAACAAAGGAATACAAAAGAAAAAGTGTGGAGGAAACAACAGTCGATACGACACACGAATCAAAATTTGAAGAGTTAGTGAACTCGGAAGTTTCACAGGTACTGTTCTCCTCCCGGCAGGATCTCAAACGGGCGCAGACGAAGGATGAATGGTGGCTCATTCCAAGGATCAGAGTGCGGTACTTTCTAATCGAAACGAGGGTGAAAACTATACAATGAGTAGGGGTGGACAGTCAGGGAACTCAGTAGAAAAATGGATAGGGGAAATAACAAGTATCAAGTGAACCAATAATCAAAGGGTTTACGAATTCAGAAGATTTATCTCATTCAAGGAAATTTGAAACAGGGCATCCCCAAAAGCGAAAAGTGGCCCTAAACTATACACACTTTATTTGTCCAGAAAGACAACATCAAAAGATATTCCGTCAGTCGCGGTTGTGGAGATTCAGTAGGTCGCGGTAGGCTCACGCACTCAGGCAGGGGCGTCCATTTCCATATCGCCTCGCAGGCATCGCCACTGGAAGTTCTTCAACAGCAGGGTCTTGATCTTCTGATTCTCCTTCCTCGAATGGAGCTTCTTCATCGAGGTCCGATTCCATCAGATTCTCTCTTCTGGATTCTCTTCCATGGGATTTTCCTCCACCGGTTCTTCCTCTATAGGGTTCTCTTCAGGATCTTCTTCTTCTTCGTCGGAATTAGTTATCACTTTAAACTCTGGGGCGGCTACTCCTTCGTCCCCTGAATCATTGTTACCGAAGTTGACCTGGGGACCGTTGACTTCATCATCAGAACTCGTCAGTGTGTGATTTAGGGAAACGCATGACTGTACATCCTCGTCTAGATTCGGCGCTGCTCCAGGGTGGGTCATGGTCTGAAAGAAAGAGAGTCATGATTAGACAGTGGAATATATCAAGGAAAACTCGGGGTACGCAATATATGAAAATATGCGGCTGCAGGAACTGAAAGATCAGAATGGAAATACTGTGATAATGAATAGAATCTGACATAGAGAAAGCATGAGATTGATACATATATTATGATTCAAATTTTATCTCATTCAACTAAAGTTCGACGGATACAAAGGTTCAAATGGAAGGAAATATTCATAAAAGATGACAACATTATTATTGAAATTGGAAATCATAGAATTCTTCTTCGATTGCCAGAACGCTGCATCATCGTTACGCGAGTTGAATCCTGCGTTAAATCCGCCTTATGGTCGAAGTTCAAACTACGCGATGATCCTCACTTGGTAGAAGTGGGGAGTGTGGACGAGTTTCCTCCTTGTAGTTCTTTCCTTTCTGGACAACCGTTGATGAGATGTTTGTCGGAACCGCATATCGACATTTCCCTTGGGCACGGCGACAATCCTTCTGAAGATGTCCTGGCCTCTTACAATATCCACAGCAAGGGTTCTTCTGATGTTTCTGTTGACGCTTCATCTTCTTATCCTTTCCTCGTCCAATAGGGATCCCTTTGTGATAGGAGACTCCCGCCGGTGCCCGATTCACCTGTCTTCTCAGCCCTTCAGCTAATAGGTCGTTTGTTCGCTCCTGGGCTTCCTTTAAACCTTGCAGTACACTAAGGATCTCAACAGTCTGATTCTGGGGAGCGGATAAAGATGAAGAGTTGTTGGAAGACATGATCCTGAAACAACAATTTCGAGAATGATATGGGTCACACGCTAAACGAATCAAAATGTGATATGGATAGGACAAGGATTCAAGGATGTCAGAGATGATGAATTTATTACAAGTGGTGAATCAACTTTATGAGTTTAAGTCACTTGAATAGGATACGGTAGTGCAATTGTAACCACGTACCCTTGTCAAGTCACCCGAAACCATAATGAATGGATAGCTGAACGCACGGTATGAATATGAATCAAGAATGACAGTTTACAACCTAGACCGAAGGATGTCTTAGATTGCCAAACTGTACACGGAAAATTGCAATCCCAATCGATGCAAAACCTGGCTCTGATACCAACTAAACCATGTCACGCCCCGCTTCCCAAAGTACGAAATACGAGGGGTAGACAAGGCCAGCCATGCTCCTACGGTCAAGGAAATGTCCTGCCGTAGTCACACTTCGGCTTCTAGTTTATCATGGTACACAGTAAACGATGCGCAGGTAATGAGAAATGCAGTAACTGAAGGAAACAATATAAAGACTGACCTGAAGTGGAACAAATGAATGTAAATCGGGAAGGCAAGCCAAGAAGTCTATGATGCACGTCTAGATCTGGTGCAAGCTAAATCTTCTCCTCACACTGAGCATGCATACTCAGGTCGTCAGAGCGACACAATAGCAATATAATGTATATAATCAAGTAACAGTTCTAACAGTAGTAATAGATGTGAATAACGGTAAAACAACATGAATATGAATGAGCAGAGATCAATGCAGCGGAAAAGTAAAGCAGTATAACAATATGTCACGAAATGTCAACACAGTATAGAAGGAATGTAAATGACAGTAACCCTATCGGTCTCTAAGTCTCACTGCACAGGTCAATAAGCCTATCGTCAGTCCAAGTGTGAGAGTCAACCACTCGCGAGTGTCCTCCACCCAAGGGTAGAACCCAAGGGCAAGGGACCACGGGCCCAACATGTAACGAATGTATCACGGTGATATAGCACATACCCTGTAAATCTCCATATAACTCCCTAAATATATTAGCCGGCACGGGACTCCCGAGATTCTGTTGAATTCACACTTGAACTACCCCACACCCCGAGGTCTACATCAAACGCTAACCATTACCCTAAATACTAATCGATCCGTGACAAGTCTGTGCGAGAACTGGAGGCAGGACCTCCATCAAGCACGTCCCGACTAATACCTAAGATAAATGGCAGTGTCGGATGCCTTATCCGTGACATCCGTGCAAGCGCTTCCATAAGTGTCCCATACCACTTATAGTCACACGTACACGCATCCCACAGACGTCGACAATGCAATAGAAATATAAGGTCACTGATTGTGCACAAGTACGTATCACTTTTCACTTAATCACGAATGCACGAACACTGACGTACTTGCCACAATCATCACTAAGAACTAACACTGGGTGAATGCACGATGTCACTAGGTTATCACTACAATGATATAGGTATGATATGATGCATGAACAGTATAAGAAACGCAACTCAGGTATCATAAAAACAACAGTCTATAACTTGCATGATTTATCATGAAACATAGATACATAATTTAGCGAAATGATAAACAGGTAGTAATTAATATGTTCAGTTACCTATCCCTAGAATTTTGTTTCAAGTCAATCGGGTTCCAGGATCATTAATTATAACCATTTCATCTTAAGCGCTCGCGGCTGAAAATCTGGTTTCAGAATCAGGAATCCATTTGCAACGCATTTTAACCCCAGTTGGGATCATAATTTAGCGACGCTACAGTTGGATGAATTCTAGGGTTTTCAGTAAAGTTTTCAACTCAACAAACGGATCTTCAATCGCGTCTGTACGTTAGGAGTTACCATCTGTTTAATATTAACATGTCAATTCTGATTCTGCTGGGACTGTTATGTGTCCCGATCTTCTAAATTACAGATTAAATATCAAATGGTAACGAAACAGGATGAAATCAAATGTGTTGTCTAGCTAACAGATTTATCTATAATAAGCAGCGGAGTTCCGCAACCTACAAGTTAAGGAAATCCCATGGTATCCATTACGGTACAGCAACCAACAATTTGAGTAGCTCTGGACTGCAGTCCAGAGTCGTGCTCCGATACAATTATCATCACGATTTAAGTACAGAAATGTCTGGAAACTGGTATAGGGTTAAAGTTCATCGAGACGGCTTCGATTTGAGCCCTCGAACGCACCATTCTACTATGTATATGATTTATGGTGAATTTAGCTATTTTCAGGTGCAACAGAATTACAGTTTTAAGATCAAACTTGGGGGTAGTTGTTTTAGTCGTTAACGGTCATATTTTCTGATGAAATTCGCACGTGTTAACCATCTCTACCAGGGCCAATATAATTTATCTTGTTCCGTCAAATTTGATAAAGATTTCCTAAGAGAACAAGTATCGAACAGTTGTGCTGAATAATCTTGCGGAAAAGAGAAGCATAATTTATATACGATTTTGATTTGTAACATATATAGAATAGCATGAAAGCAAGTAAAAACTTGCCTGGAGACAGTGAACTGATGGCACGGCAGTGAAGTAGCAATAATACGACGAGTCTCGGCTAGGTTTGGCTCGAGCTTGGTTCTTGGACTCGATGTCTTGGTGGGTGCGACGGACACTGTGGCTCCAGCAGGGAGGAGAGGCGCTGTTCAGGAGTTTCGATCTTGTCCCTTCCACTGCATATCATATCAAATCCACCCTGATTCCTATGAGTTGGTGAGTGAGCTCCACATATTTGCTTTTCATGATCCCTGCAGGCCCTCCCTTGAATCCATACATCGTGCTCCCCTTTGCCCTTTCCTGCAAGTAGTCAAAAGATCCCAGAGATGACATGGTGGCCGCCAGGCACTTGGCCGCTGGAGAGCACGACTCCGATCTGGAGAGCGCCGGTCATCTCCGACGGCACCAGCATTGCCGACGGCTGTCCGTACAGTTTGGGGAACAACTTCGCGATCTCATCAGGGTTGCCAGCGGCAGTGCTGGCAGGGCCGTCGACGATCCTGAAGGGGGACTTGAGGACGGAGGGAAGGGAGAGGGGGTGATATCGCGAGAGAGAGAGAGAGTGAGAGAGAGAGTTAGGCAGTGAGAGGAAGAGAGAGAGAGGGGCACAGAGAGGGTGAGATTGAGAGGAACAGAGAGAGACAGAAGAAGGGAGATTGAGAGAGATAGAAGTGGGTAGTGATGCAGGGATGTGCTGTTGATGAGGGGTACAGGGTAGTCGACGGGGGCAGTGAAGGAAGAGAGGAGGAAAGAGAGGAGGGAGCTCGGTGAGAAGGTCGTCGTCGTTGTGTGGGAGAGAGGTAGCAGGGAGGAAATGGTCGTGAGGTCGAGAGATTGGAGGGCGAGAGGGAGTAAGGAGGAGGAGCCGGTGAGGGGAACGAGAGAGACGAGGAGGTGTAGAGGAGTGCACGCGGTCGTGGCCGGCGAACGTGGGGTCGTGGGGCAAAGGCGCAGTCGGGGGCGACGTGGTTTGCACGAGGGAAAACGAGCGGGAATTTTAGAACGAGAGGAGGAAGAAAGGTGCGGTTGTGATGGGAACGGCAGCAACGACACTACGTGGGCGTGGGCGACGGCGGAGGAAGCGGCGCGAGAAGCGCGCGGGAATAAGGAAATAACGTTGGAGATTTGGGAGAAGAGGAACAGTAATGGGGTTTGGGTCGGGTCGAGGTTGAAGCGGGTGAGGAGAGGGGACGCGGGAGCGGGCCGGCAAATGGGCCAGAAGAAAAAAAGAAGTAAAGAGAAGGAGGGCCGGGAAATGAGAACTGAAAAAAATCAAGGAGTAAATCAGAAAAGAATGGGCCGGGGAGTTGGGCTGGCTACTAAGGATTTATTAGGGAAAATTAGTGGGCTGCAGAATTTAAAAGAGGGCCGGGGATTAAAATAGAAAAGAAAATTAATTGGGAAAATAGGATCGGGCCTGAGGCGAGTTTGGGCTAGGGAAATTAAGGAAAATTAGATGAAAATAAATGAGATAGTATAGGGTTTAGGTTTTAAGGATAATAGGGAACCTTTTATCTAATAAGTGAGGAAAGGCTCACTAAAGAAATGGCTGAGAAAGTATTTGCTGGGCTTGGGGATTCTAAGCCAGAGGGAAAAGAAAAGAAATCTATTAGGGAAAAATAGAAATGGGCCGGGGCTTAGTCCTTTATAACACTAGGTAAGAAAATGGGTAGTGGCTGAGGGGAAAAATAGGTTAGAAATTAGGATGTGGGTTTAAAGAAAAGGGTTTTAATAAATAAATAATTTTCTAAATAAAACACATAAAATTGTAAATAGAATAAATAGAATTCTAAAGTAATAAAATACGGACTTCGGTATAAAAGGGACCGGGTGTTACACTCACACTGTTTGTGATTGCCATGACACTCACTTTATAGGATTGCTATAAACCGCATATTTGATTCTGCTTTATTGACGTTGTCATGATTACCGCATACTATCATATGGACATTCATACCATGCACACTGTATACGCACTTTCGTTAGTACCTTCATTGATATATCCCTACTTGGGTACATACGCATCTATGTCTACAATAGTGCACATGTACATTGCTATATTCACTTTGCATACTTATCCATGCACACATCCATACCGATACACATATTCATATGCTACATACATGGATGATATAGACTTGATTTAAAACTAAGGGACCGCAGGCGATATTTTCTAAAACTAGATCTTTCAAAAGAGCGGTTTTCCCTTTCTTTTACTCCTAGCATCATACGACACATTGCATGGATTACGCATTGTATTTGATTATGTGATTTCTGGATTTGGGAACCGGAGTACTAATTTAAGAAAATACGCACTGTTTAAAAACCCGGTTTCCCTTGAGATGATATTTTAGTGCGTCCACCATGTGTTTTCTCGGTTCCAGAGAGCTTGTGTGAGTATACCCGATTCGAGAAGAGGTAGGCACCGATTGCGGGTACATGGTGGACCCGGTACGGTACCCCGGGGTGAGAAGACTCGTATTGTTAGACGGTGAGCCCGGCGGAGGGATTACTACCTACCGATGATTGGTTAGACCTGGCGATTATCCGGAGGATACTGACAAAAGTCGATAGATGGGTACGGGACGACGCGTACTGCCAGGGGCCGAGGGCCGATTCCGCAGACGGAGCCCGTGGGCAGATCTGATGGACGGACGCCCCATACTGGAGGATTTGCGTGTCGATGTTGGACACGGCTGATTTCATGAGATTTGGGTGCCGATGTTGGGCACTCACGATTGTATGAGATTCACAGGATTTGAGGGCCGATGTGGATGACGGCGCCTGAGTTTTACTGGGATTTGGGTGTATTGATGGACACCGGTCATTTTTCCACGTTGATATTCCGTGTAGACACTATTTATTCCCATGCTCAACATTTAGTATTGACATCTCATCCTGTACCTATTGTACCTGATATAGTACACATGCTATACATGATTATCGCATACCCTGCTCATGTTATATAAGGTTGATAGATTCCATATCAGACATGATTATTGCATAGCTTGCACATCATATGGAGGGACTTTTAGATTGCACTTATTGCCTGATGTGAGCATTCAGTTCATCATATAGATGTTATCTGTTGGCATAGGTTAGAGTATCGCAGAACGTGCATACTCACGATTACCTTTATATGTTATCTACTATTCACAAGTTGGCAACTCACCCCCGTTGTGCCACAGTGCTTGCAGGTTACCCTTGGGAGTAGTCGCGGCTGGATGTTTACAGCACCTTTTGACACAGATACCATTGCTGAGGCGTGTTAGCCTTTTTGCTATTAGGTTGGTTTTGTACGGTATCTGTTTACCTTTCAGTTGCATCTTGATGTATCTAGTACTCTCCATCTACTTTCATGTATTGACTTAGAGACAGTTGTGAGGACGATGTATGTTATTTGTATTCTGGTGTCGAGCTCGTTGTGAGCCGACTTTATTCATGCAGTTTTACCTCTTATGATATTTGTTTTCACTGTACTGCTCATTCTTCGCTTCGACGTCGTATATGTTTTTGTGGTGATTGCTCCGCCGTTGGGCAAAAATCTCCCTTTGAGATACTCTATTTATTTCACACGTTACTTTTACTTATATCCCGCCTTTTACCGATTTCGGGACAAATTTTGTTGAAAGAAATGTGGTTAAAATTATTTAAATAATAACTTGGACCGAAAAGGATTTCTACTAAACAACTTAAAGTTTTCTAAAGGTTTCGACAAATATTCTTTTAAATGTTTTTAACGCTCCATATCTTAATGGTTTTGATTTCTGGGTTCGGCTTAATTAGTCACGTTACTCCTGTAGACGTTGCGTGGTTAAGTGTCGGTCACGGGCCGAACTTTGGGTCATGACAAAGTTGGTATCAGAGCGTTTGTTTTACCTTCGGAGTGTAGGATGACCCTGGTATGATGAAGTGGGTAGCTGCAGCAGGGTGGCGTGGCGTGTGTATGTTCCGCGGCATACTCACGACACGGTACCCCGCCTAAGCGACCTTAGGACTTATTGATTGAAATTCCTTCATGACTATATACATTCTTGCGATTCGATTTCCGTGTCCTTATCGAATCCTACCTTCCTTTTCAGCCACTATGCCGCCAAGGACTACGAGGGCACAGAGAGCGGCTGCGAGAGCCGAGGTTCGTGTTGACTCGTTCGAGACGAGGACTGATCAGGGCAGTGCACCTGTTGCACCCGAGCAGACTATTCCTCCTATGACAGATCAGATCGCCACACTAGGGGCTGGTATGTAGGAGATGCGCCAGACGGTGGGATCCAGCATGCAGGAGATGCGTCAGATGATAGGGTCACTAGTTGAGACGCTTCGAGCGCAGCGACCAGAGGTAGATCCACTGGTCACGGGGACCTCAATGGTATCTACAGCACCAGCAGTTGCCCCTGCAGCCACGAAGGTGATTACAGTATCGTTAGTAGAATTCATGAGGCTGAAGCCTTTGGTCTTCACAGGCACCGACGCAGCCGAGGACCCACAGTCCTTCATTGATAAGATGGCCCGGATATGCCGTTCCCTTAGATGCTCAGATACGTGATGGGTCGAGTTCGCGAGCTTTCACCTGGAAGGACTTGCGCAGAAATGGTGCGAATCGGTCGAGAAGGGCAGAGCAGCAGGTCTTCCTTCTATGACCTGGGCAGAGTCTGTGACGATCTTTATAGCCCGCTTCCTTCCCCAGAGTGTCAGGGATGCCCGAGCACACAGATTTTAGTCCTTGCGTCAGACGCCAGAGATGACCGTAGCGGAGTACGATGTGCTGTTCACCGAGCTATCAGTTTATGCTCCGTACCTAGTGGCTACTGAGGAACTGCGAGTCAAGAGATTTGTCCGAGGCTTTCTTACAACACTGTTCCTTGCGATCAGCGCACAGCATTACGAGACATATGCCACAGCTGTAGACGCAACCCTATTAGTTGAGGAGCGCCTTGCCGAGACATCAGTAGTTCCAGGGCCGAAGAGGGTTCGTACTGACACAGCAGCTCAGAGACATCCGTTCAGACGCCGTGATAGACGTTATACCGGTGGAATAGACTCGGGGCGAGGTCAAATGTTTAGCTCATACCCCCAGGAGAGTCAGCAGTCATCCCGTGGGTGCTTTGGATGTGGTAGTCCTCATCACCGCGTCAGAGATTGTACCGAGACACGCCAGAGGGAGCCAGCCGTACCGCATGTCACATTTCCACCTTCTCCACCCCAGAGGACGTTACCTGTTGTACCCTCAGTTGCTCCGCGTCAGACTCATACATAGAGAGGCCATGGTCGCTTTGTTCCTAGAGGGCGGGGCGATCGAGGCAGAGGACAGCCAACTACCGGCAGAGTACAACCAGCTGCTAGCAGGGGACCGCCAATTATAGGTAGAGGACATGCATGGGTTTTTGCGTTGACGCATCAAGACGCGCAGGCATCCAATGCGGTGGTCTCAGGTACTTTATCAGTATGTTCTATTGATGCACACGTATTATTCGATCCCGGATCTACGCACTCGTACGTTTCCACACATTTTGTGCCGAGTTTGGGTAGAGAGTCTGGGTTGCTTGATCAGCCGCTTATTGTGACCACTCCCGTGAGAGATTCGTTTGTTGCTAGGCACGTGTTCCGATCCTGTGTTGTCCGTATTGGCGAGAGGGATTTGCCTGTCAACTTAATCCTTCTGGAGATGTTGGACTTCGACGTTCTTTTGGGCATGGATTGGCTGGCCACGTGCTATGCGTCTGTGGACAGCCGCGAGAAAACAGTTAGGTTTTGTTTTCCCGGCGAGTCGACTTTTGTTATGCAGGGTGACCGTGGTGCCACCCCTCACCTTTTGATTTCTTCTTTTCGCGCTGGATAGGTTCTAAGGAAGGTATGTCAGGGATTCGTAGCCTATGTTGGTGAGATTAGGGCTACGGATGTTCCATTGGACCAGGTTCCGAGTGTATGTGAGTTCCCTGACGTATTCCCTGACGAGCTTCCTGGGCTACCGCCTGAGCGTGATGTTGTATTCTGTATTGATTTGATTCCCGGTACGGGGCCTATTTTTATACCGCCTTATCGGATGGCCCCGGCGGAGCTTAGTGAGTTGAAGAGTCAGTTGCAAGATTTGTTGGACAAGGACTTATTCGACCCAGTGTTTCTCCTTGGGGTGCTCTGGTTCTATTTGTCAAGAAGAAGGACGGCAGTTTGCGTCTGTGTATCGACTACCGGCAGCTGAACCGGGTGACCGTGCGGAACAGATATTCGTTGCCACGCATCGACGACTTGTTCGACCAGCTTCAGGGGGCAGGATATTTTTCGAGGATCGATTTGCGATCAGGCTGTCATCAGCTGAGAGTTCGACCGGAGGACATTCCGAAGATGGCTTTTCGTACGCGTTATGGCCATTATGAGTTTTTGGTGATGTCATTCGGACTCACCAACGCGCCAGCAGCTTTCATGGACATGATGAACCGCATATTCAGGCCGTATCTTGACTTGTTCAACATCGTATTCATTGACGATATATTGGTGTATTCCCGGAGCAGAGAGGAGCACGAGCAGCACCAGCGGATCACACTGCAGACTTTGAGGGAGCACCGGCTTTATGCAAAATTCTCTAAGTGCACGTTCTGGCTGGACAGCGTAGACTTCTTGGGTCACGTGATTACACGGGATGGTATATGTGTAGACCCGAGGAAGGTTGAGGCTGTTCGGAGTTGGCCCAGACCTACATCCGTTACTGAGATACGCAGCTTTCTAGGATTGGCTGGCTACTACAGGCGATTTGTATAGGATTTCTCCCGTATTGCTGCACCTTTGACCGGTTTGACCCGGAAGGGGGTTCCTTACGTTTGGACGGAGGAGTGCGAGCACAGTTTCCAGCAGCTACGGACTTGTTTGACTACGGCGCCAGTGTTATCATTGCTTTCAGGGCTAGGCGGGTTTGTAGTCTATTGTGACGCTTCACGAGTGGGGCTAGGATGCGTATTGATGCAGCATGGCAAGGTGATCGCATATGCTTCCCGCTAATTGAAGAAACATGAACAGAACTACCCCACTCACGATTTAGAGATGGCTGCAGTGGTCTTTGCACTTAAGATCTGGCAACATTACCTCTATGGCGAGTCGTGCCAGATATTCACTGATCACAAAAGCCTAAAGTATATATTTCAGCAGCGAGACCTGAATCTCTGACAGCGCCGTTGGATGGAACTGGTGAAAGACTACGACTGCGAGATCTTATATCACCCGGGCAAGGCTAATGTAGTAGCGGATGCTTTGAGCAGGAGGCCCGAGGGTAGTCTAGCGTGTTTGAGTGCAGTACAGATGCAGTCGTCGGCAGATTGGCAGATACTATGCGACGGCCGGGTGCAGTTCGAGTTCACACATATCGGGGGACAGCTTGCACATGTTCATGCACGCCCAAAGTTGCTTGACCGTATATATGAGGCATAGCGCAGGGATGACCGTTTCTCAGAGATCGTGGCACAGATTGGACAGTGCAGATTCTCCGAGTTCGCGGTCGATGATCAGGAGATATTACTATTTGGGTCTAGACTGTGCGTACCAGATGCTGAGGGATTGCGGCGTGATATTCTTGACGAGGCACATCGATCGGTGTACAGTGTCCACCCCGGTTCCACCAAGATGTACCATGATATGAGAGAGGTCTACTGGTGGGACGGAATGAAGAGGGACATCGCAGATTTCGTATCGAGATGCCTGACTTGTCAGCAAGTCAAGGCTGAGCACCAGAGGCCCGCAGGAGAGCTACAGCCATTACCCATTCCGGAGTGGAAATGGGAACATATTTCGATGGATTTCATTGTGGGTCTACCTAGGACTAGGCGGGGGTATGACTCCATTTGGGTGATCGTGGATCGTCTGACGAAAGCGGCTCACTTCCTACCAGTGAAGACGACTTTCGGATTTGCTCAGTACGCCCAGATTTATATCGACGAGATTGTGCGACTACATGGGGTTCCGACATGTATTGTGTCAGACCGAGGCATCCAGTTTACCAGCAGATTATGGTAGAGACTTCAGGAGGCTTTGGGCACTCGCTTGAGTTTCAACACGGCATTTCATCCGCAGACCGACGGACAGTCAGAGCGGACCATTCAGACTCTCAAGGACATGCTCCGAGCTTGCGTTTTAGACTTTGGTGGTAGCTGGGATCATCATCTACCCTTGATAGAGTTCTCCTACAACAATAGCTTCCAGGACACTATTCAGATGGCACCTTTCGAGGCTTTGTATGGGAGGAGATGTAGATCGCCCGTCTGTTGGACAGAGCTCAGCGAGAGCAATATTTTGGGACCACAGATCGTACATGAGACGACCGAGAAGATACAGCTGATTTGAGACAGGATGAGGACAGCTCAAAGCAGGCAGAAGTCGTATGCTGACAGACGCCGCCGCAGATTAGAGTTCGCAGTTGGCGATCAGGTTTTTCTGAGGGTCTCTTCGATGAAGGGAGTGATGAGGTTTGGACGGAAGGGGAAGCTTAGCCCCCGATTCATAGGTCCTTTCGAGATCCTCGAGCATGTCGGCACAGTAGCGTATCGTTTGGCTCTTCCACCCAGTCTTTCGGATGTCCACCCCGTCTTCCACGTATCGATGCTACGCAGATATCTTCATGACCCTTCCCACACGATCCAGCATCCGACAGTACAGCTTGAGCCCGAACTTTCATTCACCGTGCAGCCAGTGGAGATATTGGATCGGCAGGTGAAGAAACTTCGATCTAGGGTCCTGCCGTCGGTGAAGGTTCTTTGGCGCGGCCCGAACGGTGAGGAGATCACTTGGGAGACCGAGGGGGAGATGTGGAAGAAATTCCCTCATCTCTTTGAAGGTACGCGTAGTTATATATTTTAAATTCGGGGACGAATTTTCTTAAGGGGGAAGACTGTAACAACTAGGAATATATTAGTAACTAATTATATTTTAATAAGTGAAATTTTCCATAAAAGTTTACCAAATTGACCTTCAAATATTTTATCAAAATTAATATACATTTTTCTAGAATTTTCCTAAGCTTGCACAAACATGTGCATGTAACCTAGGGTTAAAATTGGACTTAACCAAGTTTAGGCAACCATGGTGGTCTAACCCCATTTTGTTAAGCTAATTAGTTTAATTAAGGTTTTTTTTTTGTTTTGGAAATTCAAATTGGTTTTGGGGTTGACTTGGGTTGAGGAGAGAGAGGGCATGATGAGTGTCTTGTTAGCATTAAATGAGAGAGAGAGAGAGGTGGCTCTAGGATTGTGTCACACCCCATCCTTTTCAAAACTTTTACTTACATTTCAAACCTTATCACTCACATCCTTCTCACTCACACACCTCACCAATGCAACAGTAGCTGCTGTTTTCAGCAGTAGCCCCATCTTCAAATCAGCCATTTCATCATTTCAAACAACAGCTACAATCTTGAATCCATCAGCATCTGCTGCTATACTTTAGCCCAATACATCAGCAAACATAACATCAACACCTGATGTTATACTTCAGCCCAACACATCAGCAAACATAACATCAGCATCTGCTGCTATACTTCAGCCCAAGCACATCAACAAACACAACATCAGCATCTGCTGCATCAGCAGTAGCACTCCCTTATCAAACAGCCCCAACTCCATATACAACACTCACACAACGCAACAACACCACACTACCAACACAATAACAAAAACAACAGCAACTGCTTGTGCACTGCAGCAGCCAGAATAACAGCTCCTGCTTCTGGAGCAACAGCAGCAGCTCGGCTGAGGCAGCAGTACCCCAGCAAGATCCACCTCCTCCTCTTCTTCTCCTTCTCCTTCTTTGTGAGGTTCCTAGTGGGGTATAACTTCTAAACTCCTTCCTTGTTTGCTTAGTTGTGTAGAAATAGCTTCGATTAGCGATAATTATACGTTTTTGTGCTTGTTTGGGTGATTTATGTGAAAGTGTGTTTAAGTGAGGTTGGTGTTGGGTAGACTAGACTAAGTAAGTGTTGTTAAGGCCAAGTTAATCTAGGATAACCCCAGATTACACTAAAATACCCTCAGTTTTCAATTTGTACAAAACTTAGCGTTTTTGAGCAAAACTTAGCTTTTTGGGATCTGCTGTTACCCCTGTAAGTTCAGAATAAAATTAAGTGGACCATAGCCTACTGGTGACATCCTGACCCCACCACCAGAGCCCGACCCCACCACTCCAACCCACGGCCGCCGGAATATTCATTCTGGCCGCAAATTGCGGCCAGACCAGGGAGTTAGGAGCTAGGGTTTTTGGTACAGGTGTCTGCTACATTTTGTGGGTCCATGGTGTATATAGTTTTGTAATATTCTAACCTGGGTAAAATCTGGGACAGTATGTCATTTTCTGGTATTTTTAGTTTGCGCGATACGCGAGTGGATTCTGTAATTCAGCGTATCGCGGCGTATCGGTTTGAGTTCTGGACACACACACACGTTCCAGCGTATCGCGCGCACGCGCGTTATTTCGCGACGCGAGTTTCTCATTTCGTTTCGATATCGCGTTTTACGAGATTTTGATTATATTGGGATTCTTGTGTAATTCCAGGTTCGCAGAAGGGTACGTCAGACGCCGCCAGGAAAGAGAAGCAGGTGGTCGGCTATACTTAGCACGCGACCAGGTGAGTAGATTTAACATCTACGGGGAAATCGCCCATTTGGCGTTAAGCGTCAGGGCGTGATAGGATGTTAGTTTTATGTGTTCATGTAGACATACTAGAGTAGCATACCTCCTTATATATATAGATGTACTGATAGTATAGAACACTCCACTGTCACTAACGGTCCAAGTTGCACGAGCACGATTTATATGCTACACTCACACCGTTAGTGATTGCCATGACACTCACTTTATAGGATTGCTATAAACCGCATATTTGATTCTGCTTTATTGACGTTGTCATGATTACCGCATACTATCATATGGACATTCATACCATGCACACTGTATACGCACTTTCGTGAGTACCTTCATTGATATATCCTTACTTGGGTACATACGCATCTTATGTCTACAATAGTGCACATGTACATTGCTATATTCACTTTGCATACTTATCCATGCACACATCCATACCGATACACATATTCATATGCTACATACATGGATGATATAGACTTGATTTAAAACTAAGGGACCGCAGGCGATATTTTCCAAAACTAGATCTTTCAAAAGAGCGGTTTCCCCTTTCTTTTACTCCTAGCATCATACGACACATTGCATAGATTACGCATTGTATTTGATTATGTGATTTCTGGATTTGGGAACCGGAGTTCTAATTTAAGAAAATACGCACTGTTTAAAAACCCGGTTTCCCTTGAGATGATATTTTAGTGCGTCCACCATGAGTTTTCTCGGTTCCAGAGAGCTTGTGTGAGTATAACCGATTCGAGGAGAGGTAGGCACCGATTGCGGGTACATGGTGGACTTGGTACGGTACCCCGGGGCGAGAAGACTCGTATTGTTAGACGGTGAGCCCGGCGGAGGGATTACTACCTACCGGTGATTGGTTAGACCTGACGATTATCCGGAGGATACCGACCATAGTCGATAGATGGATACGGGACGACGCGTACTGCCGGGGGCCGAGGGCTGATTCCGCAGACGGAGCCCGTGGGCAGATCCAATGGACGGACGCCCCATAGTGGAGGATTTGCGTGTCGATATTGGACACAGCTGATTTCATGAGATTTTGGTGCCGATGTTGGGCACTCACGATTGTATGAGATTCACAGGATTTAAGGGCTGATGTGGATGACGGCGCCTGAGTTTTACTGGGATTTGGGTGTATTGATGGACACCGGTCATTTTTCCACGTAGATATTCCGTGTAGACACTATTTATTCCCATGCTCAGCATTTAGTATTGACATCTCATCCTGTACCTATTGTACCTGATATAGTACACATGCTATACATGATTATCGCATACCCTGCTCATGTTATATAGGGTTGTTAGATTCCATATCAGACATGATTATTGCATAGCTTTCACATCATATGGAGGGACTTTTAGATTGCATTTATTGCCTGATGTGAGCATTCAGTTCATCATATAGATGTTATCTGTTGGCATATTTAGAGTATCGCAGCACGTGCATACTCGCGATTATCTTTATATGTTATCTACTATTCACAAGTTGGCAACTCACCCCCGTTGTGCCACAGTGCTTGCAGGTTATCCTTGGGAGTAGTCGCGGCTGGCTGTTTACCGCACCTTTTGACACAGATACCATTGCTGAGGCGTGTTAGCCCTTTTGCTATTAGGTGGGTTTTGTACGGTATCTGTTTACCTTTCAGCTGCATCTTGATGTATCTAATACTCTCCATCTACTTTCATGTATTGACTTAGAGACAGTTGTGAGGACGATGTATGTTATTTGTACTCTGGTGTCGAGCTCGTTGTGAGCCGACTTTATTCATGCAGTTTTACCTCTTATGATATTTGTTTTCACTTTACTGCTCATTCTTCGCTTCGGCGTCGTATATGTTTTTGTGGTGACTGCTCCACCAGTGGGCGCGAATATCCCTTTGAGATACTCTATTTATTTCACAAGTTACTTTTACTTATATCCCGCCTTTTACCGATTTCGGGACAAATTTTGTTGAAAGAAATGTGGTTAAAATTATTTAAATAATAACTGTTCCCCTCCGAAAGGCGGCGCACAGGACCGCGGTGTCCTGACGCTGAGATCCGGGGCAGATGCTATATGGTTTTATCCATCAACCTCTCCGAAGATGCCGAGTTGATTTATGGCATCTTGCATCGGAGATTTAGATGGATGCGGCCGATGTAGCAGACTTCGTCAGATTCCCCCTCAGGGTGAGGGGTTTTTTGATTGTGGGGACGCTCTTCCCTGCAGGCGCAAGCCCCTACTGTTAATTACGCTACCGCCTCGTGGTAACAACTTTCTCCTTCTCCAGAATTTCACTTTGTTTCGTGTGTGTTTGTTTTGTTTGTGGTTGCCCGTGGATTGTATACGGAGACTGAGTAATGCCGTCGCCCGTAGGACGTGGATTAGTCCAAATCCATATTTACTTAGATTTGGGTTTGGTGTTTTTAGTTTAAGAATACATTAGTCGCGTTGCGGCTAAGATTAACTTAAACGTTCGTCAAGGATACGTTAGTCCTGTTTTGGACTAAGATCAACTTGACGTAGTGATCCATTTAATATATGGCCGTCGGGACTCATCACCTCTCTGACGTCGTTGAAGGATTACAACGATGGATGTCAGAGGAGTTCAGAGATGTACCCTTGAACCAAAATTGATTTGGAGTTTTATCATTCATTTAAATGTCTAAGGATGCGTTAGCCATATTTGGGGCTAAGATCGACTCAAACGTTTGTTAAGGATACGTTAGTCCAGTTTGAGACTAAGATCAACTTAACGGGACCGTTTAGATCCGACAAAAGAGCATTTGGGCTCTATTGTGCCAGTTTAGGGACGTGGTGGTCTATCGCCAGTTTAAGGACGTGGTGGTCCATCGCCAGTTTAGGGACGTGGTGGTCCATTATTAGTTTAGGGACGTTTCGGTCCGATATTAGTTTAGGGACGTTTCGGTCCGATATTAGTTTAAGGACGTTTCGGTCCGATATTAGTTTAAGGACATTTCGGTCCAATATTAGTTTAAGGACGTTTCGGTCCACGAGTTTAAGGACCCCGCAGTCCATTTTCATGTGTGGTCGTTGGGACCCGTCACCTCTCTGACGACGTTGAATGATTACAACGACGTGTGTCAGAGGAGTTCGGAGATGTACCCTCGAACCAGTAGTAAATTGATTTAGGAGAGCATCCTTGCTCAGTCAATTTAATTTGAGGACTTACGGCCATGATTGGACTAAGTACAGTTGAAAAATATTCAACGCCCTTTATTTGTTTTTGGTCTGTTAGACCTGTGCTAGGGCTTGGCCCATTCTTAAATAATGCATTACATTATTTTCTATTTTTCTGTTTGGGCTCTGCTCATGAAAGATGCAGAGCATCAATTTATTCTGGGCTCTGCAAGGAATCTACTTTGTTTGGGCTCTGCCCCTTTTAAAATGCATAGCATTTTTATTATTTTGTTTGGGCTCTGCCCATTTATAAATGATGCAGAGCATCAATTTAATTAGGCCTGCTTGGTCTTTTGACTTGGGCCTGGCCCTTTGAGAAATGCATTGCATTTATCAGGCGGTTTGCGCCTATTACTGAGCGCAAGCGCTTGCGGTTAGGAAACGTGTCATGCTCTAGTAAGCGCAAGCGCAACAGCGCAGTGCGCTGCGCTGTTGCGCTGCTGACACGTGGCGCGCTCTGGTGAGTTGCGCCAATTCCAGAGAGCAAAGCTCTATTTCAAGAGCGCGTAGCGCAAGTAGCTGACACGTGGCGCTCTCTCAAGAGCGCAACAGCGCAGTTTGGAAGTGCAAAGCACTAAGAATCTTTTAGATTCAAGAATAGGAGTGCAAAGCACTATTCGATTCCTTGATCTAATTTAGATCAAAGAAAATAAATTTTTCTTCTCTCTTTTTTTTGTTTCAAGAACCAGAGGTTCATAAAAAGTGCAAAGCACTATTATTACTTATATATATATATATATATATATATATATATATATATATATATATATATTTCTTATTTAAAATTATTGAACTTGTTCTTAGATCAATAATCTGTCCATAAGAGAATTTTCTCTTTTTTCCTAAAGGTTTTTACCTTCTGTTGTTCTTGAGGAGTTCTCAAGAGCTTTCTTCTTTCTCTTTTTTTTTTAGAAGGATGCTGATGCCTTTGAATTGAGGTCTAGGGTCCTTTTTATAGTGCCCATAAATTAGTTAGATTTGTTAAATAAATCTTTTTCTGAGTGATTTGGGGGATTTTCCCCACCGTTGGAACTTTGATCCAAAGGCCCCCTGCCTTGTACAAGAAAATCTTCTCGTTTTAACAAGAACAGAAAGATTTCTTTAGAATCTTAATTCAGTTTGGCGCAGATGCCCCAGCGCTTGACACGTGTCGCGCAGCGCAACTGCGCTAGCGCACTAGCGCATCTGCGCTGACACGTGTCGCGCAGCGCAGAGCGCAGCGCAACTGCGCTAGCGTATCTGCGCTGACACGTGTCGCGCAGCGCACAGCGCAGCGCAACTGCGCTGACACGTGTCGCGCAGCGCAGTGCATGCGCAACTAAAGCGTTGCTTCCTTTAAACAGAGCTTTGCTCTGATTGGACGCTGCGCTGACGTATTAGCGCCTGACACATGGCGCGTTGCGCCCGAGACTTGAAGCGTTGCTTCAAAATTTTGAATTTTGAATTTCAACAGAGCTTTGCTCTGATTGGGCGAAACAAATGCCCCCCCACCGTTGCGCTCACGTGGCGCGCACGTGAGTGCAGCGGTGGCAACCCCCTGACCGTTGGACCAAGGGGTGAGCTCAAGGGGCGCAAGCGCCTTATAAATAGGACCTCTGGCCCTTAGAAAAATCTTATCATTTCAAGATTTTGATTTCTAGAGCTTTGCTCTTGCTTAGAACTCCAGGGCTTTGCTCTCGTTTCCAGAACCTTAGAGCTTTGCTCTCACTTTCCAAGTTAGAAAATTTTAGGTAAAATTAATCTTAAGTGAAATTAATTTTAATTAACCAATAGAGCTTTGCTCTCACAGATCTTTTGATCTAAAGAAATCCCCATTGGGGTTTCATAAACAGAGCTTTGCTCTAAAAAAAACTTATAGATCTACAGAGATCTTGTTCATGGGTTCTAACCCATGAACATAGCTTTGCTCTTGAATCAAATGTAGATCTTTCAGATCTGAAAAATGTAGAATTTTTTTATAAGTTTCCATGGATTTTTCAAGATTCCAGAAATTTTAATTTTAAATTTCTTTTCAAAATTTTCTTTTTGATGGAATATTACAGAGCTAAGCTCTTTTTGAGGAATTTTATTCCTTTGAGACCAGAATTTTACAAGTGTCATTCTGTGACAGAGCTTTGCTCTGAAAGAGGAGATTTTCTCCTTGTCCCTAGGGATTCTTTATTAATGGGAATGTTTTCCTGGGGAACAACTAACAATCTCATCCAATGATGAGATTGTCCTATTAACTGACGTACTATCATCCAGATTTTGTGGGTCTCCCTTTGGTCCCTTACTCACTGCACTGCTGCGTGATGTAATTAATTAATTTTAATTTTAATTTAATTAGTGCATTTTCTTCTTCCCCTTTTTTTTTAATACACCAAACGTTGGAATTGCAACACTAACGACCAAATCGTTCTTTTGCAGCGATCATGTCTCTAGACACTTCATTCCCGTTTGTCCGCACGGAGGAGGGATTTCCCGAGGCGCCCCTGGACCGTGAAGTCCTGGCTATGATCAAGGAGTACGACCCTGAATATAAGAGTCTCCATCTTTGGGGGTCGTGGTACAATCATATCATCATGGGCCGACGGAGCTTCACCTGCGCGGTGCCGTCAGAACCCATCACGGCAATTCACTACGCTACCCCACCTCTAGTGCAATATGCCGTGGAGATGATAGACTGGACCGCGAACAGCTTTCTTCATCCTTCTATGGATGCGGTTCCGGTTCAGCGTCCCAAGGTCTTGGATATCCTAGGACGCCGTATTTGTCAGGGAGAGGCACGGCCTTGGGGGCAATCATATAACCTTGGTTTGATTCCCCGTCACCCGATTGGCTATCTGCCGTGGGCCCGATATATCCTGTCGACGAAGAAGTCGCAGTTGATAAGACTCGGATTGTACACCGCGGTCTACGTCTCTCTTTTCCAGTATCCCTCGCTCCCCACCTGGTGGTTCAAGGCTTTCTTGGAGCAATGGAACATTCCCACCCACACTTTCCTTGCCATGGATCGGGAAGTGTCTATTTCTTTGGAGGAATTTGGGAGGTATCCGGCCTACCGGTCATGGGGGAACATTATGAAGAGCTGCTCCCGACAGATGAGTACGTCTTCGGTGCTAAGCCGATGGTAAGGGGGATTACGCCGGAAAATGCCGTTCAACACCAATTTCCGAGCCTGATCAAGGTGTTGAACATCTACGAGTCCCTCTTCATCGAACACGGGAGTCGAGGAGTTAATTTTGAGGACTTCATTGCTCGCTTCCTCCGTCCGAGCGTCATTTCGCTAGGAGCCTCCAAATCTGCTATCCTGGATGATCCTTTTGGTCTAGGTTTGGATAACCTGCCGACGAAGGAGATAGACCAAAAGGCTTTCTTCCTCCCAGACTTCCCTACCATATCTTTCGCGGAAATTGCAGCCCCTGGGATGGACGAGGAGGCCTTTTTCTTAGGATTTCTCGGGCTGTGGCTGAGTTGGTTCGCGATCCCAATGCACTCTCATCGCATGCGGCCCTCTGTCTTTTATCCAGCCCACCGCATGGTCATCGGGGTAAAGGTGGCCGTGGGGATTGCCGGCTTAGCGCACTTGTATCATGGTCTCAGCCGAGCCGCGGATGCCAACGAGCCCGGGGCATTGCACGTGGTCTTCCCGATGCACTACTTTATGTCATGGCTCGAGCTACATACGGCGGGTGTATTTGGAATGCATAAAAGGCCTTCGTTCTTTGACCGGTGCGGTTTCCCTCGTATTATTCAATTGATTGGCGCATCAATCGTGACCCCTTCACCACGGAATGCTAGAGGCTTACTGCTCCGCCCTCACACCGTTGGAGTTGGGATGTCCTTCATTGATAAGGTATTAACCATTGGAAAAGCGTCCACCACTGCGGCGCGACCATTACAGGACTCCTTTAAGGATGGAGCTTCAGTATTGACGGCCCGGGAGACCCTCCACTTGTATTCTATCAGACCGGGCTTCCTAGTCTTTAGGCAGGGCGGTGCGGCAATCTTTATGAGATATAACCCGCATCGTTTTGCACAACAACTGGGTTATGATCAAGGGGTACCCTTGGAAGCTTTCTTATTGGAACCTGCAGCTAATGAAGAAGGGATGGAGAACGCGTTACATCACTTCATGTGCTTGAGCACAGGTTCTCGTTTCTTTATTAGCGCGCCAGCCTGCGCTCCACGACTCCTTAACGTATATAAAGAGTGTTACAGTCATGCGACGGGGGCCGTTATAAAGGAGGAGAGGTGAGTGCTGATCGACCGTAAAGAAGTACCTCCCGGCACCAATCGTAACGCTCCTTTAGTGCCGAGGACCCCGGTGGTTCCTCCTTTCAAAGATGCCGGGGGCAGACCATCTCGTGCGCAAAGTCCTCCACGTGAGTTGCCGCTCCCTGATATCGCGGATGCCCCTCCCGTACCCTGTGCTCCGGTGGAAACAGTGGTTGTACCCTCGCCGGAGTCTGGCGTGGGTGCGGACATCGGGACCCGTCGTCCCAAAGTGGCTGCCAAGCGGAAGTCGATTCCCCGTGAGCCTAGGGTCGGAGGGCAAAAGAAAAATAAGTCGCTCTTCGCTGCGGATGTCGTGTTCGGCCAGGAACCCCATGCTCCTTATGCTGAAGGTCTACTCGAATATGGGACTAACGCAGGGTTGGTGATGCCGCCGCCGGACGATACAGACTTGGAGGCTGCTCTCAGAGCTTCGGCATGGTTGGCGAAGCGTGACGCGTGGCTGGCTAAGCTTGCGCAATCAGGTAACTACTAGTCGCATTTTCTTTATTGCAACATATCCTCTTCATTATTTTTGACTAACGCTTTTCTTTCTTTTCTTTCAACAGGCATCACAGATGAAGAAGCCATTGCTGCTTCTCTGAAGACTTTTCAGGAGGAGGAACGTCTCAGAGCATCTATGGGCCTTAGTAAGTTTCGACTCATCAAGTTTTTCATTTTCCTTGTGTTATGGTCGATCTAACCTTTCCCTTTTAATTACAGGAACCTCAATGCCGTTCCCTCCAAGCGACGCAGATGTTCTACCAGCTGCCGACGTTCCTGCTTCTTCTGGGCCACCGCAGGAGGTTCATCTTGAAGAGCCGATGAGAGATGCCTTAAAGGCTCTGGAGGCATCCCTGAATGAAGATGACGATGCCTTGAAGGAGGCGTCACAGAGGTCCCTTATGACCGCTCGGGAGGAGAGGAAGCGGTTGAGGCGTGAGGCGAAGGCGTGCAGGTCTTCCTTGGCTATGGGAGCGGGCCCCAGCACCGCCCCTCGTGCTGATACTCCCTCTGAAGAGGCCCCTGTCGCCCTATCCACTGCCCGCAGAGAGGTGGCGCGCGCAGTTCGGAGCGCAAATGGTAAATCCGCTTCAGGTAATATTTCTCTCAGAGTTTTTGTTATAAGGATTTTAATGTCATTGGTCCTTATATCTCTTATCTTGCAGGGCCAAGTCCGATCGAGGGGGAGGCGGAAACCGTTGACCCCAAAGAAATGGAGGAGGCGGTACTTGCCGAACTTGAGCCGACGGTGGGCAATGTCGTTGTGGCTTTGGAGCTTGAGGCGGAGGTCGAGGGGCCTGCCGCCGAAAAGGTCATTGATGCCGAACCTGAAATGGTGGTAGATGATATGATCATTATAACCGAGTCCAGGGTGGTGGCGCATGAAGCGCTCGAGGCCGGCGATCCCTTGGCGATGGTGGACGATACAACCGCCACTACTGAACCTGAGAGAGTGGTGGGTGAGGTGGCCATGATTCCCGAGGATGAGCCAACCGCTCCTTCTTTGGAATCTGGCAATACTCCAATCATAGCCCTTTCCGGCTATGGCCCTCCGCCGTCTCCAGGTTTTGCGAGCACGACGACAGTCCCCATCGAGTCGGGTGACGAGGCCACGGGCGGTGGTCTCATGTCGATAGAGGAGGGAGTCGCCTCCGTTTCAGCCGGGAGCTCCTCAGGTAAACCCCAAGTGGCTGCTTTTCTTAACTTTACAATCTTTTCTGACAAGTTCACTTTTTCGTAATGCAGGTGCAGCCAGTGCTGATGCCCCACTGCTCGAGGGAGCGCCTTCAACGACTTCCTTAGCGGTGGTCACCTCTCAACCCTCTCTCATACCCTCGAAGATGCTGGAAGGTATGTGTTTACGGTTTATTAATCTTGTCTTCCAGATGTATAATTTGTATACTAAAGTCACACTGTTGTATCTTCCAGGAGTGCTTTTTTATCATCTCAATCAAGTGTTGCTCCCACACTTCTCCTTCCCATCTGAATTCGCCTCTCCCTCTGGTGGCGGTGGTGAGTACCGTTCCCGATTGATATCTTTGTTTTTCAGTGGTAGAATTATTTCTAACTCTCTCTTGTCCTGACTGTAGTGTTACAAATCGAAGTGGGAGAAGAAAGATTGGTTGCGCCACCGGCCTTTCCGGCCTTGCCACCTGCTTCAACCGGTATAGTAAAATATCTTATCAATGATTTTCTCCATATCTATTGAATCATCATCTAATCGCATTTTGTCTTTTTCAACTGTCGTTCCAGTCTCGGCGCCTTTCGAATCTCGCATTATAATGTCGGGCGGCCCTTCCCAGAGACATCCGTCCTCAAAAGGTGCGGCGAATAGTCTGCGCATGCTAAGCGACTATATTGAGGAACTCAACGTCGAGGCTCCTACATCTGCTGAGGACTTCGCTACGACGGTTAACCCGATGTTGGTGATATTTGCCACCTTCCATGATGAGGGCATTGTCGCCTCTTGGGTTAACTACTGTCGGGAGATTGAGGCTCGCCTTCATCAGCTGGAATCGATGCGCCTATCTCCCGAGACTTTAGCCTTGAGCATTCAACAGGGAGCATGGATCGAGCAAAGCACTTCTTATTTCCGTGATTTGGAACAAGAAGCAGCTTTGAGGCTGAAGGAGTGCCAAGAATCTTCAAGCAAAACTGCTCGTCTGCGTGCTGAAGTTGAGGCAAACGCCGCTGAGGTAAAGGCCGTCTTCGAGGGCCTTCTGGAGCGCATATCAAATGGGCTGAGACTGAAGCGGGCACTTGATGTCTCCGAGCATGACACCCCAGGCCGTGAAGCTGCTCATCAGGCCGTCAGGGATCAGCTGGCATCTATCGCACAGCAACGGGCCCAAGTGGAGGCAGAACTGGCTGTGGTAGCCGATCGGGAAAAGGCATGGAAGGAAGTGTGCGAACAACTGATAAAGGTACTTAAGACGCTTCCTTCCCAGTAGCTGCCTTTGTATCAATGTATTTGTAAAATTTTCCTTTTAAATAATATGTATCCATTCTTTGTTCTTTTGTACGATTCATCTTGTATTTGATTGAAGTGAATGAATAAAGATACACATTTTCTTTTGTAATGTCTTGTATACTCTTTTGCTTTCTGCCTTCTCTTATTATCAGCATGTTGTCTTTGATAAACATAATTGGCAGATAACTTAGTTTTTTCCAAGAGATAGCAATGGCTTAGGCCGCAGGTTCAGATCTGCTGCCTAAGACTTTTTAACTCTATGAACCGTGAGGGTCTCATAGAGACTTTTCTCTCTACGGATCGAGAGGACCTCGTAGGTGGGTTTTCTTCTTAGGAATCGTGAGGATTCCTAAGTGTGGTTTTCTCTTATAAGTCATAAGGATCCTATAAGAGAATTTTTCCCTCTTACGAGTCGAGAGGACCCGTAAGCGGTTGTTTCCCTCCTCGTCGAAACTCGACTTTGGAGAGTGAGACCCGTGGATAGTATGCAAGAGACCATTTTAGATTGACTTGTAGGGTCCCATCGTTCAGGAAACAAGTTTTTTAATCCTTGTTGCCCGAGACTTCATCTTGCAAATTGAGACGCAAATTCGATTTATTAAAGAATTCCCTTTTCTGAATGATTTGGGGGAATTTCCCCTCACTGTCGGATCTTTGATCCAAGGGTTTCTGTTTTACAGAAGAAAATCTTTTTATTTTAACAAGAGCAGAAACGATTTCTTCAGAACTTTTAATTTTGTTTAGCGCAAATGCTTCAGGGTATGACACGTGTCGCACAGCGCACGGTGCAGCGCCACTGTGTTAGCGCCTTTGCGCTGACACGTGTCGTGTAGTGCACGGCGCAGCGCAGCTGAAGCGTTGCTTCCTTTAATTTTGTTTGAAAAGGAGCTTTGCTCTGATTGGGTGCGCTGCTTTGGGCGCTGCGCTGATGCGTCTGCGTCAGACACGTGGCACGTTGCGCAGCGCAAACAATCTGAAGCATCGCTTCATTAAATTAATTTTCAAGACAGAGCTTTGCTCTGATTGGGGGAAGACGAAGCGTTGCTTCATCTCCCGCCTCGGAATTTGAACAGAGCTTCGCTCTGATTAGGGTGAACCGCCGTGACAACTTTTGGAAGTCGAAGAGGCACTTGATGCCTATAAATAGGACCTTTGGTCCCCCACAGATACTTATCATCTTTCAGATTTTTATTTTCAAAAACTTCAGAGCTTCGTTCTTGTCTTCAAGAACTCTGGTGCCTTGTTCCTTTTTTCCAAAGTTTTTAGAAAAACTTTAGGTAAAATCGATTCTTAACTTATTCTTAACCAGCAGAGCTTTCATCCAGGGGACTTTATCCTTGAACACATTTTTGCTCTCTGGGACTTTAGTCTTTCAAGTATGTTATCGCTTTTCTACTGCTGACCTTCCTGTAATATTTCTTCCAGGCATAATGGCGGCGGTGCATCTATACAGTTTGCACGAGTTCATTACTTACGACGATATCCGCGCTCAGGGTCATCAACAAAACCAGGAGTTTACAGACGCTGAATGTGAAGAAGTCATGGGTCGTCTGAACGCAAGCGGTGGGTGGCTGTTGCCTCGTCGTTCGGCCCTTTTGAAAGTCGTGTTAGGAGCCATATGGAGAGCACTTCCGGGTCTTCATGAGGCCTTACCGCTCAATGCGCTGGATGATGCCGAAGACAAGGTGCATTCAGTGTATCTGACAGGGCTGATCTCAAAGAAACGGCGAAACAGCCTCATTGACATCCTACACCAAGTTTTCCAGCAGACGATGATAGTTGCTGCTTATCGAAGGCCAGGGGGGCTTGCCGATGATATTGACACAGAGGAGCACGAAAGACTGCGCATAAGAATAATTAGAAAGGCCAGAAGAACTCTGGATGGCCTTACTTTCGATTTCCTCAATCCGTGCCCCGGGTTCGAGGTTATACCGTTGTAATAATTTGAATAATGTTTCTTATTTATTGTTCTTATGATTGTAAAAAAGGAATTTTCTAGCAGTATGAATGGAAACTCTTCCCTTTTCTATTTCAGCTTGTCTTATTTCTCGTCCTGAGTCTTCTGCCCATGCATAAATGAGTGTGTCACGCACTTCAGATCAAATGTAGACCGGATATTCTTTCTGGCCCCTTCTTCTTTCTTTTTTATTGTCAGCGGGCCGTCTTAATAACCATGGTTGATGGATATCTAAAACGAGCATTCTGACTTCCTTAAGAAATAGCGATGGCTTAGGCCGCAGGTTCAGGTCTACTGCCTAAGACTTTTCAACTCTATGAGCCGTGAGGGTCCCATAGAGGCTTTTCTCCCTACGGGTTGAGAGGATTCCATAGGTGGATTTTCTCCTTAGGAATCGTGAGGATTCCTAAGTGTGGTTTTCTCTTATAAGTCGTAAGGATCCTATAAGAGAAATTTTCCCTCTTACGAGTCGAGAGGATTCGTAAGTGGTTGTTTCCCTCCTTGTCGAAACTCGACTTTGGAGAGTGAGACCCGTGGATAGTATGCAAGAGACCATTTTGGATTGACTTGCAGGGCCCCATTGTTCAGGAAGCAAGTTTTTTAATCCTTGCTGTCCGAGACTTTATCTTGCAAGGTGGGACGAATCGGGAATTCTCTCACGGAGACAGTGGTGGCTCTGCGAATTGACGCAGGTCGGGAGGCTCTCGTCACGGAGTGTTTGTATCCGTGAGTCGAGGAGTTTGCTAGGGATTATTTATTTCCCAAGCGCCAAGGATTATTTGTTTCCTTGGGGTTTGAAACGAGTCGAGGATTCCTGCGGAGGCATTGGTGGCTCTGCGGGTCGACGCGGATCAGAAGGCTCTCGTCAAGGAGTGTTTGTATCCGTGAGTCGAGGAATTTTGCTAGGGATTATTTGTTTCCCAAGCGCCAAGGATTATTTGTTTCCTTGGGGTTTGAAATAAGTCGAGGATTCCCACGGGGGCACTGGTGGCTCTGCGGGTCGACGCGGATCAGAAGGCTCTCGTCAAGGAGTGTTTGTATCCGTGAGTCGAGGAATTTTTCTAGGGATTATTTGTTTCCCAAGCGCCAAGGATTATTTGTTTCCTTGGGGTTTGAAACGAGTCGAGGATTCCCACGGGGGCACTGGTGGCTCTACGGGTCGACGCGGATCAGAAGGCTCTCGTCAAGGAGTGTTTGTATCCGTGAGTCGAGGAATTTTGCTAGGGATTATTTGTTTCCCAAGCGCCAAGGATTATTTGTTTCCTTGGGGTTTGAAATAAGTCGAGGATTCCCACGGGGGCACTGGTGGCTCTGCGGGTCGACGCGGATCAGAAGGCTCTCGTCAAGGAGTGTTTGTATCCGTGAGTCGAGGAATTTTGCTAGGGATTATTTGTTTCCCAAGCGCCAAGGATTATTTGTTTCCTTGGGGTTTGAAACGAGTCGAGGATTCCCACGGGGGCACTGGTGGCTCTACGGGTCGACGCGGATCAGAAGGCTCTCGTCAAGGAGTGTTTGTATCCGTGAGTCGAGGAGTTTTGCTAGGGATTATTTGTTTCCCAAGCGCCAAGGATTATTTGTTTCCTTGGGGTTTAAAACGAGTCGAGGATCCCCACGGGGGCACCTGTGGCTCTGCGGGTCGACGCGGATCAGAAGGCTCTCGTCAAGGAGTGTTTGTATCTGTGAGTCGAGGAATTTTGCTGAAGTCACTGGCTTCTTTGGTTGAAATGAACCGTTGAGGTTTGGCTTCGTCGTCTGACGGAATCCGTTGGGAAAGTATGGTTCCTTCTTTATTTACGCCCTTGGATTGTATACAGGGATCGATGTGATCTTAACTGCAAAATTTTATCATTTCTTCTTTTTATTTTATTCTATTTCCGCGATGCTCTATCATTTCATCCTTTATATCGCGAAGGTCGCGATTGCCCAATCATTTCGGCTATTTTTCGCGGTGCCCAATCATTTCGGCTATTTATTTTATTTTTACTCGTTGCTTTTTATTACGAGTTGCCCAATCATTTCGGCTATTTATTTTATTTTTACTCGTTGCCCAATCATTTTGGCTATTTTGCTTGCATACATTTTACTTGCTGCTTTTTATTTCAAGTTGCCCCATCATTTCGGCTATTTCGTATGCATGAGCGGCCTATTGGCTTTTCGCTGTAAACCTGAAATTGGATACCGATTTTGGCATCAGCACCGCTGCAACTGGGATATTACCAGGAGCGAATCATCATCTGCCTCTGTCGATGTCGAACAAAGGTGGCTTAGCGACCAGGATTAGGGTCCTATCGGCTAAGGCTTTCGATTTCATGAGCCGCAAGGGTTTCACGAAGTTATTTCTCCTTACAAGTCGTGAGGATCTTGTAGGTGTATTTTCTCCTTAGGACTCGTGAGGATTCCTAAGTGTTTGTTTCCTCTGTAAGTCGTAAGGATCCTACAGGAGGGTTTTCCCCTTGTAAGTCGAGGGGACTTATAAAGGTTGTTCATCATGCGAACATATCCCCAGTCTCGGATGAGACTTGATTAGGGAAATGTTTATTCGCGCCCGTGGATTGTATACAAGGGTCAGTATTGAACCACTTGTAGGGCAAATATTGGAAGTTTGTGGGGGTTTGCTTAAGCACAGGTTTAGGTCTATGTAACTTAAGACTTTCAAATCTTATGGGCCGTGAGGGTCCCATAAGAGAGTTCTCCTTACGAGTCGTGAGGATCTCGCAAGTGTATTTTCTCCTTAGGAATCGTGGGGATCCCTAAGTGTGTTGCTCCTTTGTGAGTCGTAAGGATCTCACGCAGGTGGTTTCTCCTTACAAGGTCGAGAGGACCCTATAAGTGTTCTTTAACAAGGTTGCGCCCTTTCAGGTTTTCACAAACACTCGCCGGTAGTCCTGCTGTTTTTACTCATGGAGCCTTTTCGGGTTTTCATCCATGCCCGTTTTGCTTATGGACATACCGTTTATATATATATATATATATATATATATATATATATATATTCTTTTTTTTTTACGAGGTCGCGCCCTTTCGGGTTTTCACGAACACTCGCCGGTAGTCCTGCTGTTTTTACTCACGGAGCCCTTTCGGGTTTTCATCCATGCCCGTTTTGCTTATGGACATACCGTTTTTTTTATATATATATTTTTTTCTTCTTTTTTTTTTACGAGGTCGCACCCTTTCGGGTTTTCACGAATACTCGCCGGTAGCCCTGCTGTTTTTACTCACGGAGCCCTTTCGGGTTTTCATCCGTGCCCTTTTTGCTTATGGACATACCGTTTTTATTTATTATATTTTTTCTTTATTTATTTATTTATATTTTTTTTTATCTCGTCAGCCTAAGATGCTGCGGTAGCAGTTTAAAGATGTTTTTGTCTGTTATTAGTTTAAGGATATTTCGGTCCGTTGTTGAGAAGGTTGGTTATTTTTATAAAGCTTGAGCTTAGGAAGATAGCGAGCGGACATAGTCGTCGTCATCTATCATTGACCTAGGCTGTGGCTCATTAAGCGTAGTATCTCTTTAGGAAGCGACCGTTTATCGGTCTGAAAGGCCTTTCACCGTGCATGTCCATGAGTAGATAGGCTCCACCTTGGTAGACTTTGTCTATGATGTACGGACCTTCATAGTTTGGCTCAAATTTTCCCCGCTTGGCGCGATTGGGGACCATAGGCCTTTTGACCACCAGCACGAGTTCGCCTTGGCGGAATGTCCTCGGTCGGGTCAATCTTTCGTATGAGCGCGTCATCTTTGCTTTATAAGCTTCTAGATTTTGCTGTGCTATGAGCCGGATTTCATCAAGGGCGTCAAGCTCCTCAAGCCGAAGGTGAGCATTTTCTTCGTCTGTCAGCTCATAGTGGACTGCCACTCGTAGAGAGGGTAATTCTATCTCGAGAGGGAGTACTGCTTCCGTCCCAAATACCAACGCGTATGGCGTTGTGTTTGTGGCCGTCTTAAATGTAGTTCGATACGCCCAAAGAGCCTCTTGCAGTCTTTCGTGCCAGTCTTTCTTATTTCGTGACACCGTTTTCTTCATGATCTTCGTCAAGATCTTGTTGAAGGCCTCAGCCAGACCGTTAGCTCATGGATTATAAACTGAGGAATATCTCCAGTCTATATTATGCTGTTGCGCAAAGCGACTGATCTTGTGGCTTCTGTAGGCTGGCCCGTTATCGGAGATGATCCGTCGCGGAGTTCCAAACCGATATATGACGTGCGTCTTGAAAAAGTGGAGGATATTTTCCGTCTTCACTTTCCTTAACGGTATCGCTTCTGCCCACTTAGAGAAGTAGTCAGTCGTCGCTAGGATGAAACGATGTCCCCTAGACGATGCTGGTTCGATGGGGCCGACTATATCAGTTCCCCACATTTCGAATGGCCAGCTAGCTACTGTTGGGTGTAGCGGATTTGGATGCTGGTGGATGAAGTCCCCATGAACCTGGCATGAGTGGCATTACTTCGCATATTCGATGCAGTCCTGAATCATCGTGGGCCAGTAGTAGCCCATCCGTTTTATCTTCAACTTCATCTTAGGGCCTGCTTGATGTGAACCGCAGAGTCCGTCGTGAACTTCCTGGACGACTCTTTTCACTTCGTCAGGTCCTAAGCATCTCAGCCACAAAGAATCAAATGACCTCTTGTACAGGGTATCGTTGACGAAGGAGAAAGACAGGGCTCGTTTCACGAGCTGATGTCTTGTGGACGCTTCTTCAGGCATTCGGTGGGTCTTGAAGTAATCTATAAAGATTTCTCTCCAATCCTTGGTATTTTGCCAATCTTTTACTTGCAGGGTTGTCTGCTCGTTCGCTCCTTTTTCTTCGGATGATTCCAGAGATATTTCTGCTGGGGCAAGCACTCGACGGCTTTGTACCACGATTCTAACGTCGTCGAGGTTCTCGTCAGCCAATTCTTTAGCAAGTTTGGCCAGTGCGTCCGCTTTGCTGTTTTCCGCGCGCGGTATGCTTTCCAAAGTATAGGAGGGAATTTGGGTTAGCAGTTGTTGCACCTTTTCACCGTATTTTACCAATTCCGGTTTGCATGTTTGGTAATCGCCGTTCACTTGACCGACGACTAGCTGGGAGTCCCCATATATGAGGAGGCTTTCAATTCCCATGTCAATGGCGATCTCAAGGCCTGCTATCAAAGCTTCATATTCAGCTTCATTATTCGTTCTCGGCTCTGTCAAGGAGAAGGCGAAGCGCATTATTCCTCCTTGTGGGGTCACGAAGATAAGGCCTACTCCCGATTTGATCATTGACGTACTTTGTTTGTGCTTTTTCATGGAAGATGCTCCATCGAAATAAAGATCCCAACGGGTATCACCACCGTCGATCGCATCGAACGCATGTTCGTCTGGCAAATCGCAATTTAGAGGAGAATCGGCGGATATGGGATGCTCAGCGAGGAAGTCGGCGATGGCCTGGCCTTTCACTGCCTTGAGAGGTTGATATGTTATCGAGAACTCCATCAAGAGCAGAGCCCATTTAGCGAGTCGTCCCGTCAATACGGCCTTTGACATCAAGTATTTAAGGGGGTCCACCTTTGAAATGAGACGGACCTCATGCGCTAATGCGTAGTGTCTAAGCTTTGTTATTGCGAAGATCAACGCCAGGCAGTGTTTTTCAATGGGGGAGTAATTGCTTTCTGCCCCCAGCAGAACCCGACTTAAGTAGTAGAGTGCTCTTTCTTTCCCCTGGTCATTCTCTTGTGCCCATAATGCGCCTAAAGAACCTTCAAGGACGGCCGTGTAAAGAATGAGAGGCTTTCCCTTAACTGGAGCAACCAACACTGGAGGGTTTTGCAGATACTGCTTGATCTCGTCCAGTGCGCCTTGGCATTTGTGATCCCAAACGAATGGGGTTCCCTTCTTCATCAGGTGACTGTAAGGACGTCACTTTCCTGAAAGATTAGCGATAAACCGCCGAATGTATGCAAGCTTTCCTTGGAGAGATCGCAACTGTTTAAGAGTTCTTGGCGGAGGCATTTCCATGATCGCCTTGATTTTAGACGGATCTATCTCAATACCTCGGTGTCGGACGATGAATCCCAGGAATTTGCCCGAGGAAACCCCGAACGCACATTTTAAAGGATTCATCTTCAAATTGTATTGCCGAAGGCGTTGAAATACGGTCTTCAAATGCTCGAGATGTTCTTCGTATGACTTGCTTTTAACCACGAGATCGTCGATATAGCATTCGACGATTTCGTGTATAAGGTCGTCGAAGATCTTTGTCATGGCCCTCTGATAAGTAGCACCGGCGTTCTTTAAACCGAAGGGCGTCACTTTGTAACAGAATATACCTAGAGGGGTCCTGAAGGCGGTGTGTTTCTGGTCTTCGGGATGCATCTTTATCTGGTTATACCCTGATGAGCCATCCATGAAGGAGAAAACCTCATGAGTGGATGTATTGTCTATCATCAATTCGGTGACTGGCACTGGGAAATCATCCTTCGGGCAAGCTTTATTAAGATCCCGGAAGTCTACGCATATGCGCACTGTCCCATTTTTCTTCATCACTGGGACGATGTTGGCGATCCATTCAGGGTATTGAACTTCCTGGATGAAGCCAGAGTCGATTAACTTTTAACCTCGGTATTGATGCTCATCTCAAGCTCGAGTCGCATTCTTCTCGGCGCCTGTTTGACTGGTTTGACGTTTGGGGATATTGCTAGTCTATGTACAGTGACTTCTGGATCTAGTCCTGGCATCTCGGAATAGTTCCATGCGAAGCAATCTTTATGCTGCACAAGGACGTCTTTTAACGCAGCCACCCTCTCTTCAGACAACAGCTCGCTGACGAATGTCGGTCGCGGATCGTTTACCGTCCCCAACTCGATTTTCTTGAGGTTATCTGCAGTGGTATGTATTCCATCCTCCAGTTCTTTCGGAGCTGGGGGAATTCTGAGATTACCTCATCATTGATGTTTTCGAGGCACCTAGGAAGGCTGTCCATATTCTCGGGTTCCCCTTTTAATAGTGTCATCATGTGACAGGTACGAATTCGCTTCCAGTCCCAATGTGGAATTGTTTTTTCTTTCGTGGCCTTGGGCTCGTGCTTCTGTAGTGGCACTACCCTCCAGTTGTCGGACAGAACGAACCTGCCGAGCTGGTACTGATCTTCAACCCAATTTTTAAAGGTGAAGCAATCTTCGAGAGGGTGTCCTATCACTTGGTTATAGGTGCAATAATTTGGGTTAGAGACTTCATCTTCTTGTTCGGGGTATTTAGATTCCGGCAATGTAAGCATTTGATGCTTTAGGGCAAGATCGAGTATCTTCTTCGTCTTTTCCCGAGGAAACGAGTATGCTCGACCAATTTTCTTCATGAGGGATAGGTCAATAACGCTCGATTCTCGTTTGCGTGGATTCTTGGCCCTGCTTTGTTGCTGTTGAGCGCCTCTTCGGCCTTTCGGCTTGTTTCTGCCTCCGCGGCGAGCCCCTTTTGTATCAGGTTGACATGGGGCAGCATCTTCGTCCTTTACTGCCTGTTGAAGGAGGCGCTGCGTTTTGGCTTTCTCATAGATCGTCATTTCACGATTGTGATCATCTCGGACTTTTTGACCCGCTTCCCTTATAAGTTTGCCCATCTGGTCTTCAAATGATGGACTGGGCAGTTTTGTATCAGGAACTTTTGCTGGTTCAGGATTAGCGTTTTTCTCTTGAGCATCTGCTTCTTCATCAGAATTATGCACGACGTAACAGTCGCGGAGCAGCTCTCATTTCCTGGAGCGAATGTATCCGAGCCCGATCGTCTGCATCCTCCCATTAGGTAACTTGTGCTGAGTTCCGGGGACGTTCCAAACCCTGTCATAGAATTTGGCATTCCTAACGGTCTGTTCGAAGGGTATCCTCTGGCGTTTCAGCAGTCCCCTCAAGCCTTCCGTATAATATCGGGGTAGACGGATGGGCTGAAGTCTGTCCAGCGTTGGATCCGCACCGTGCCAAAGTTCTTTTTCCACCTTGTTTTCTTCGGAATGGTAGAATAGGATTTCCCTATCGCCTTTTCATCCGGGAGGGATATAAAATGTCCGCAATTCTTCCACACTATCGTTGGCGAGCGCATCTAGTTCTTTATAATGTTCAAGCGGCACCATGGCTATCTGTAGACTTCGCTCTTCATCAGCAGAAGCTCGTATTGAAAGCCGAGTAGGGAATACAGCATGGACTTTGTCCTCCGAATCACTACCAAAGATCAGTGAAGGGGCGGATGGTCCCGGCTCGGTGTATTGGGGAGGACCCGAATAAATTACATCCTCTTCTTCCTCAGTATCACTGCCGAAGACAGGGATGGTTGCGTTAGTTTTGTTCTCCGGCCTGTGACACCTTTCCGTATCTTCGAAGCTCGGCAAGAAGTATTTGGCATCTTCATACTTGCGAACTTCATTCACGGAAAACGGATTCAATTCTCCGGCCACAGTGTACTTGAGGCCATCCCTACAATACTTCATGCACTGATGCTGTGTAGAAGGGATGATATTGTACTCGTGTAGCCATGGTCGGCCGAGCAGAGCATTGTAGCACGTCTTGGCGTCTATAACATGGAATTTGATGTCTGTGATGAGCAACCCGAAACGTAGCGTCAATATCACAGATCCAAGAGTTTTTGATGATTGGGAGTCGAATCCGGAGATGGTGATTTTGTCTCGGGCGAGGTGTTGGACACTCATGCAAATTTCCTTTAACACCCGCACATTGAGCAAATTAACAGACGATCCGTTATCGACCAAGATTTTACCTATCTTTATGTCATGGCAGTATCCTGAGACATAAAGGGGACGATTGTGGTCGCATGTCCCGAGGAGAAGGTCTTCATCACCAAAAGCAACGTCGGCCGTGTACACCTCTTCCAATTCGTCCTTCATCTTTTCTTCGGTTAGGAAGGCTTGGAACTGGTCCGGATCTTGTAGCGCCTTAATCAAAGAATCCCTCGCCTCTTTTGATAGTAATAAGGCATCAAGGATGCTGAGTTGAGAGGGTAGTTTTCTCAGATGCGCCAGAGCGTTGTAATCCACCTTATTTCTCTTCGGCGGGTTTTTGGCGCTTAACTCTTCCGCGACTCGGTCATCCAAGGCGATATCTTCGGAGATTTTCTCATTCCCTTTGTCTTTCTTGTTTAGAGGTCCGAGATTCTTCTCAGGTAGCGTCCGATTCCGCAGCCGGATATTTTCGCAGACCATTGGCTCTTCTTCTTTTCCCGAAGTTGATTCTTTAAAGAGAGGGGCAAGTTCTAGCTCCTCATCAGAATCGCTCCCGAATGTAAGCACTTGTGACCCGCCAGTGTTAACCATGTGATAATTGCCGGCAGTTCTTTCAAGCTCTTCGGTCGTATTTCTTTGCTCCCGACGAATTTTACGCTTTTCCCGTTTAAAGCGTTGTCGATTAGCGACGTATCCTTGCCACCATCTACAGAAAGCTTTGCACTCTTGAGTGGGATGCGAGACCTTCTGATGATATAAGCAATAGGAGGGTGCATTTCTATTACACCAGTAATTTTTCCTTCAGAGGATGGTAGCTTCATGCCCATTGATATGGCCTTAGCAAACCTCTTCTTTATCTTGAATTGGCTTTTGTCAGCGGTGGAGGCATTTTGCTTCAGCGGGATCATTTCAGCTCTTTCCTCAAGTCGCTGGCGTTTGGCCCTTTCAAATATAGCCATCTCGCGTTCTCGATCAGCTTTACTTTTCAATCGAGCTTTATTAAGAAACACGTCAATCATTTCGACTGATAACTCCGGAGCTCTTGATTCGGTATTTGCCCCCAGCGTTTTAGTGCCAGAAGTCTTTTCGTCGTTCGTGATCGAATGGGAGATCATATGACAGCTCGCCACATATTCCTCGGATTCATTTGATGAACTTTCTCCCTCATCTTCTTTTTGAAAGACGTGATCAAGGAACTCTTGGAGTGTAATGGGAGTCTGTGCCTTTTGGTTGTATTCATCCAGCGCGTCAATTTGCTTTTGTAAGTCCGTGCGCTTGTCGCTAGGTTCCACGGGCTTCTTTGATTTCTTCCTCTTCTTTTTCGAAGATTTTGACTGCTGGCTATGAATGCTTGAACCACCACCATCGGTCTTTGGAGTCGGACGTGGCTTTAACATCCCCTCAATGACCTGCGGTTCCAAGGGGTTCTTCCACTTGACCGTTGGACATGTCTGAAGATCGTTTAGCATCCTCTTTGTCTTGGCTGATAATACGACCTCCCAAGGAGCTTCTTCAATGACGGAGCATGTTGCCCCCGGCGTATTCGTCCCCTTAGAGGTGTGGGGCTGCGGGGGATTCACCTTCCATTTGTCAGATAGCGCAAATTTGCCCTGACGGTACTGGTTCTCAAGCCAATTTTTGAAAACGTAGCAATCCTCGATGGGATGGCCTGGCACTCGATGGTAAGGGCAGTAATTGGGCTCGTTGACGTCGTTCGGTTGCAACGGACGTTTTGGATCTGGCAGATTTATGAGTCTGTTGCGCAATGCCAGCTCGAATAGCCTCCTCGTTTTATCGCGGGGGAAGGAGTAAGGACGTCCCATCCTGTCCTTAAGGGGTACGTATGGGCGCGTATTGTTTGGATGAGCAACCGGCTTCAAGTCGCTCGGTTGTTGTTGAGCATTAGCGACAATGATCGCTTTTCCCTTTCCTTTGTCGTTTCGGGAGTCCGGCTTTGGGAGAGGGGGTTTATGGCCCATCTAGTCCATCTGCGCTAGTTTGTCGATCAAAGCCTGGAAGGTAGTCGGCTTGAAGAACATCATGAACTGTGAGATGGTTGCTTGTGGATCAAGGGTTCCAACAAACATTCCCACCACAGGATCTTCTTCTATGCGCTGTTCGCACTTCGACCATAGATTACGCCACCGTATAGCGTACTGAACCCATGTCTCGCCGGGTTTTACCCTGGCGTTAATCAGTGCCGTCATCGGGGTACGGTCACTGGCACTTGCAAAACGTTGGGTAAACAGCAGCTCCATCTCCGCAAAAGTTTTAATAGAGTCATTGGGGAGCTCAGAATACCATTCGAACGCCGTATCTGATAAGCTTCCAACAAATTGGCGAAGCAACAACTTGTCATCACCGCCGGTGTTGCCGCAGAGCGCTCTGAATTGGGCGACATGCTGATGAGGATTGCCCGTCCCCTTGTAGACATGGAACTTAGGGATTGTATAGCCTGTCGGGTACTTAATTTGATCGTACCAACCTGGATATGGCCGCCCTGTCTTTACGACCTGACCGGCTGCTTCAGTCGCCTGATGTACCCGTATTTGCTGGGCGATGTATTCATCCAAATCAGCTTTTGATATGGTATCCTCTTTAGCTGCGGATAAAGCCGGTGTCGGATTTGATGTCTCTCCCCTATCGTCTTCAAGAATGATCGAGAGATCTCCAGCAGGTGGATCTTGTTGAATCATCATACCCACCATATCCTGGAACAGGAGGGCCATTTTCTTTATGTTGGCTGCCTGCTCCGCAGCTTCTCTATCCTTCTTCTCTAGTACGCGCCGAAGGAATTCGGCGTCCGTTTCTTGTTCTTGACGTTCTTCTGAAAAGGTTCCAGGGCTTTCGTTTGGCCCTGTAAGTGCAGCCATAGCGCTCATCATCTCCTGGAGCTTCTGTTGCTGCTCCTGAGCCTTGGTCACTGACCGTGTAAGCGGTCTATGACCCGTGGACGTACGGCTGTCTTCTTTTCCCGATGTCATGTAAACCGTATGAACTGTTATGCCCCCTGACTTGGGGCGTTTAGTTTCACCATTTTTAACTTTTGCCGCTGACACGGGAGTCTTCTCTGGCCTCCTTCTTTTGTGGGCCGTTGAGGTGGAAGGGGCCATTGAAGGGGGCACCCTAGCAGCTACTGTCCCCTGCTGTTTAATGGGACAATCCTTGTCTTTTTCCACCTTCACTTTTTTCTGGCGACAAAAGTGATCTGGGTCAATCACAGAGTCTTGAACCCTTCGCCAAACTTTATAAATCCTTGAAGACAGCCATTGAGGGGGCTGTTCTTGTTTTGTTTCCGGAGCTCTCTCCACAGGCGGAGGAGATCTTTTCAGTGTAGCGGTTGGAGAATTCTTACGTACCCTCCTCAGCAGTTCGAAGATGTTCCCAGTTGGAACAGCAGTGTTGACCTCCATCATTGGAGCAGGTGGAGTTATCCCTGAGGGGGAGTTGCCCCCTGCCTTCCTCACTCGTTGCCAATGGCGACGTCGAGCACGACGAGCCGTTGGGATTGGCTCGGGGATAGAGATAACTTCTTTTTGCCCCCTGTCCGAATGAGGCGCCGCCGGTGTTAACCTCTTAAAGACTGAGGTTGTTCCTTGCGGGGTAATATCCAATCTGTCAAAGACAGATCTTCGTGTAGGGGCAGGAACGGGAACTGTCAGTCTTGAAAAAACTGACTCTTTAACAGGGGAAGCCGCCTTAACGACTTCTGGAGCAGCAGTCATTGCCTTCCTTGGGACAGCCCGTTTAGAGTCCTGATCTAGCCTGCTGAAAACAGAGGCTGTCGGTTTAGTAGCGGGCGATCCGTTGACAGGGGCCGTCGCGGCAGTGAGTCGGTCGAAGACCGACTTCTTGTTCACCTCCGGTGCAGGTATCGGCATAGAGAAGCTTGTCGATGGGATCATGGTCTCGAAGAATAAGCCAGTGGTGGCTTGGGTCACCTGGTCTACTGGCAGAGTGAGGAAAGAGGCCGCTTGGGGCCCATATGCCACACCCCTAGGTAAGGTGGAGCATCCGTTGCAGTGGTACTTCGTGCAGTTGGTGCAGTTAGAATCCATGGGTGCTTGAATTCTGCGCCAGACAAAAGACCAAATCTTAGCAACTTGAAATCCGAAGGCAACCTTTTAACAAACCGCGATTGGTTCGCGAAGACGACACACGAAGTGTGGAGTGGAAACAGGAAAAGGTCCCACCGGGCGTGCCAGAATCTGTTCCCCTCCGAAAGGCGGCGCACAGGACCGCGGTGTCCTGACGCTGAGATCCGGGGCAGATGCTATTTTGTTTTATCCATCTACCTCTCCGAAGATGACGAGTTGATTTATGGCATCTTGCATCGGAGATTTAGATGGATGTGGCCGATGTAGCAGACTTCGTCAGATTCCCCTTCAGGGTGAGGGGTTTTTTGATTGTGGGGACGCTCTTCCCTGCAGGCGCAAGCCCCTGCAGTTAATTACGCTACCGCCTCGCGGTAACAACTTTCTCCTTCTCCAGAATTTCACTTCGTGTCGTGTGTGTTTGTTTTGTTTGTGGTTGCCCGTGGATTGTATACGGAGACTGAGTAATGCCGTCGCCCGTAGGACGTGGATTAGTCCAAATCCGTATTTACTTAGATTTGGGTTTGGTGTTTTTAGTTTAAGGATACATTAGTCGCGTTGCGGCTAAGATTAACTTAAACGTTCCTCAAGGATACGTTAGTCCTGTTTTGGACTAAGATCAATTTGACGTAGTGATCCATTTAATATATGGCCGTCGGGACTCATCACCTCTCTGACGTCGTTGAAGGATTACAACGATGGATGTCAGAGGAGTTCAGAGATGTACCCTTGAACCAAAATTGATTTGGAGTTTTATCATTCATTTAAATGTCTAAGGATACGTTAGCCATATTTGGGGCTAAGATCGACTCAAACGTTTGTTAAGGATATGTTAGTCCAGTTTGAGACTAAGATCAACTTAACGGGACCGTTTAGATCCGACAAAAGAGCATTTGGGCTCTATTGTGCCAGTTTAGGGACGTGGTGGTCTATCGCCATTTTAAGGACGTAGTGGTCCATCGCCAGTTTAGGGACGTGGTGGTCCATTATTAGTTTGGGGACGTTTCGGTCCGATATTAGTTTAGGGACGTTTCGGTCCGATATTAGTTTAGGGACGTTCGGTCCGATATTAGTTTAAGGACGTTTCGGTCCACGAGTTTAAGGACCCCGCAGTCCATATTCATGTGTGGTCGTTGGGACCCATCACCTCTCTGACGATGTTGAATGATTACAACGACGTGTGTCAGAGGAGTTCGGAGATGTACCCTCGAACCGGTAGTAAATTGATTTAGGAGAGCATCCTTGCTCAGTCAATTTAATTTGAGGACTTACGGCCATGATTGGACTAAGTCCAGTAGAAAAATATTCAACGCCTTTTATTTGTTTTTGGTCTGTTAGACCTGTGCTAGGGCTTGACCCATTCTTAAATAATGCATTACATTATTTTCTATTTTTCTGTTTGGGCTCTGCTCATGAAAGATGCAGAGCATCAATTTATTCTGGGCTCTGCAAGGAATCTATTTTGTTTGGGCTCTGCCCCTTTTAAAATGCATAGCATTTTTATTATTTTGTTTGGGCTCTGCCCATTTATAAATGATGCAGAGCATCAATTTAATTAGGCCTGCTTGGTCTTTTGACTTGGGCCTGGCCCTTTGAGAAATGCATTGCATTTATCAGGCGGTTTGCGCCTATTACTGAGCGCAAGCGCTTACGGTTAGGACACGTGTCATGCTCTAGTAAGCGCAAGCGCAACAGCGCAGCGCACTAGTGGCGCGCTCTGGTGAGTTGCGCCAATTCCAGAGAGCAAAGCTCTATTTCAAGAGCGCGTAGCGCAAGTTGCTGACACATGGCGCTCTCTCAAGAGCGCAACAGCGCAGTTTGGAAGTGCAAAGCACTAAGAATCTTTGAGATTCAAGAATAGGAGTGCAAAGCACTATTCGATTCCTTGATCTAATTTAGATCAAAGAAAATAAATTTGTCTTCTCTCTCTCTTTTTTTGTTTCAAGAACCAGAGGTTCATAAAAAGTGCAAAGCACTATTATTACTTATATATATATATATATATATATATATATATATATATATATATATATATATATATATATATATATATATTTCTTATTTAAAATTATTGATCTTGTTCTTAGATCAATAATCTGTCCATAAGAGAATTTTCTCTTTTTTCCTAAAGGTTTTTACCTTCTGTTGTTCTTAAGGAGTTCTCAAGAGCTTTCTTCTTTCTCTCATTTTTTTTAGAAGGATGCTGATGCCTTTGAATTGAGGTCTAGGGTCCTTTTTATAGTGCCCATAAATTAGTTAGATTTGTTAAATAAATCTTTTTCTGAGTGATTTGGGGGATTTTCCCCACCGTTGGATCTTTGATCCAAAGGCCCCCTGCCTTGTACAAGAAAATCTTCTCGTTTTAACAAGAACAGAAAGATTTCTTTAGAATCTTAATTCAGTTTGGCGCAGATGCCCCAGCGCGTGACACGTGTCGCGCAGCGCACAGCGCAGCGCAACTGCGCTAGCGCATCTGCGCTGACACGTGTCGCGCAGCGCAACTGCGCTAGCGCATCTGCGCTGACACGTGTCGCGCAGCGCAACTGCGCTAGCGCATCTGCGCTGACACGTGTCGCGTAGCGCACAGCGCAGCGCACAACGCAGGGCAACTGCGCTAGCGCACTAGCGCATCTGCGCTGACACGTGTCGCGCAGCGCAGTGCATGCGCAACTGAAGCGTTGCTTCCTTTAAACAGAGCTTTGCTCTGATTGGGCGCGCCTTCTTGGGCGCTGCGCTGACGTATTAGCGCCTGACACATGGCGCGTTACGCCCGAGACTTGAAGCGTTGCTTCAAAATTTTGAATTTTGAATTTCAACAGAGCTTTGCTCTGATTGGGCGAAACAATAACTTGGACCAAAAAAGATTTCTACTAAACAACTTAAAGTTTTCTAAAGGTTTCGACAAATATTCTTTTAAATGTTTTAACACTCTATATCTTAATGGTTTTGATTTCTGGGTTCGACTTACTTAGTCACGTTATGCCTGTAGACGTTGCGTGGTTAAGTGCCGGTCACGGGCCGAATTTTGGGTCGTGACAACCTGCTAGTTGGTATTTATACCTATCGTGAGATAGCAGTTCCCTGGTGACATGTGTACAGGTTAGTTCATCGACCTGAGGTCGTCATTTGTCCTGTGTGAGTTCCCATTGTGCTTTGATTTCTACCCTACCACGGCTCAAAGGAGACGTGCAAACAAGTCTTTTTTGAGTACAGTCCCGAGCCACATGGAGGCAAGTGAGCGGATCGGTAGGGGATTCGTCTCTCCCGGTATTGGGGGTGAGATCGCGCTGTGTCTAGGAGAGCCATTACACAAAGCCCTTGGCCGAGGCAGAAGATTTACTGGTAGGTACTCCAGTAGTATCTCAGGGTGTTCTGGGCTACACTCCGACAGGACTTATACTGCTATTGGGGGTTTGACGTTACCAGCCCCTTAGGTCCGATATGCGATACTCATAGACGAACGGACCGGACTGTATGTATATTGTCACTGTTAGGCTCAGTAGGGTTCCAGGATGAGTTCGCTCATCGGCTTCCCTTGAGGTCAGTACATGGGCAGCCGTTACGCACTGCTAGTGCCGCTGACGTGCTTGTGGTTAAACCCACTACCAGGGTACTGATGAGTCATTAAAGTCCCCCACAGATAGTTTCCCAAGTTCGGGCGAAACGTTGCAGAGGCCGTATGGTTTTATGGCAAGGTTCGGAAAATGCACGTGCGTTTACGCACGTGTCATATTTCGGGCAGATAATACTGGTGGGCTTTGGTTTAAGCCGGATCCGAGTGTTATACTGTATAGATATAATATCTTTGTCTCAGTTACATTTGTATTCGGTCGTAATACAAATGCGTGTATGTTTATACTGTTACAGGGCTATCCTGAAATTCATTTCGGGATCGCTTTTCGAAGTTGCCAGTTTTCTATCACCCGTCTTAAACATTCGGTTTAATGCGGAATTATCTTTTCTTCTTGTGGTGAGTCATGAGGGTGAGTCATGAGGAAGTTTCTAGAAATGGTGACTAGGTTAGTGAGGTGTTATATGATTCATTGTATGCATTAATTGGTTTGATGAGGTGTTTCTTTCCATTAATGTTGTGATGAGTTGTGATGAGTATTATTGCTAATGGTCACCCCCCTTTTGCTCCTACACTCACCCCCTCCTCATATAGTGGTCGGCCATTCATTTGGAAGCCTTAGTTTTTGGTTGAAAAAAAGATTATGGAATTTGGTTCATGAAATTTGATATTCTCATTTCTCATTATTCCATTAAAAGGCAATTCATTAACCGTTCATCTATGGTTTTGGATGAAGCGAGACAAAGTGTTCTACTCATTCTCTACATCAATCTTGGACATGTCGGCTAGCAAACTTCATGTCCGAGTTGCCTCGGTTCAGACGCGGGAGCCCGTTTAAAGATCCGTAGATGTGGTGCCATATCGATGAGGAGCCAGGAGATCGGAGTAGCCGCAACGGTGCGTGGGATGATGGTTAAAGACCGAAGGAATCGGATCGTTCGGTATAGCCTTTTTACCCACTTTGTAGTTTGTTAGTTTAGCGTTAATGGCAAGATTCGGGTTATAGTATGCGATAGCGCCAGTTATAAAAGTTTTTGTTCCGCATTTGGCGTCAGATTGAATGCCGGTGCGCTACCGTAGACTTACATGGTATCAGAGCCACGCCATTAAGCTTTACTAACTTATTCTAACGCATTTAAAATATCGATCGAACGGAATTTCGAAAACCACAATTTTCTATGCAAAGTTTCTGTCGATTTTAAAACTTGGTCTAAAAATTATTTTGAGCATCACAGAAAATCGTGCAGGCTTTTTTAAGTATACTGGTGAAATTTGGTCAACTGTGGACTCCAAAGCGCCGCGGAACCGCTGCACAAACCCTAGTTTGGCCGCGGTTCCGCCGTCGTTTTAGAGCTACAGTGAACCATTTTTCTACAGTAGGGTCTTCATTGAAAATTGTGGTTTTTGGAATATTTCGTTTGAGCCCAGATTTTTTTACTATACTGCAGATGTACGTGGGGCTCACTTCGAGAAGTTTTGTCGATCGAAATTTTAAACTTGTTAGTTTACAGTACTTACATTATAACTCCGACCGTGAATGTCATTCGAGCGGTAAATTGCGTCTAATTGCTATAGCCCTTTTAGACGGGTTTGCGAACGTGACATTCACGTTGATGTTCTGTGATGTTGTGGATTTGTCGTGGTGGATAGCTGTGTGCAATGGTAGTGCAGTTTGATTTTATTTGTACATTTGATATTGCGGTGTGAGCGTCCAACATGTGGACTGCCGTCACTTCCTGTTTGTATAATATTCTTTTGGGGCACGACCGGGCTGAGGTCGATGTACCCGTTGTACATATTTTTCATTTATGTACTAGGTTTTACCTCGCGACGGAGTGCACGGATAGCCGGCTTCTGGAGGGCAACGGGTCCGCATCTCATGGCTTTGAGAGGCAGAGGGGCCTCACTCTAGAATTGGCAGACTATTCGCCGCACTCGTAGGGGGTACAGGTTGACCCAAGGAGGGGTGCTCAAGTTGCCGGATTCCGTGAAGTGCAGGGTGGTCCATTCACTATGCTGTAGGGGGCTGCCTCGCTTCAGGTTTTAGCGGGTAACTTGCCGCACCCGTAGGGTCTAGGTTTCATTGCACAGGCTATCCACACGACCAGGGGAATGTCGGGTTTCAGCAGCGGCTCTGTGAAACCCGGGGATCCCAGATTATCTGTATTGTTTTGTGATGCTTATTACTTTTCTGTAATGTTGCATATTATCACGCCTGGAGAGATTATTGTATATTGGTATATATACTAGTAGATGTTGTATATGTTTTACACCCGCGCTATTCCAGTCTCCGCTCTGTTGTTAGTTAAGTAACCTAACGGGTGATGACGGGATCCAGTGAAGAATGCGGATGGCATATACGTACATTTTATTTTCGTTCTTTTTTGGTGTGATTAATTGATGGGACTGCGTTGATTCTGATCAATGCAAAGGAAAACAAACCTGTTTGGATGTTGTTGGAACAGTTTTAAAAAGTGTTATTACAAAGATGTTTTCTTTTGTTTTGCACAGTGGTATTCAGTTGGAATATCCTGCACCTCATTCGACGAGGCAAGGGCCGAGATCCCTTCACCGGGAGTGACCCCTTGGGTAGAAGTTTGCATCAGGGTAATAACTTCACTATAGTCGATTACATGTTGCTTTGCATCGCGGTATTCAGTTGGAATATCCTGCACCTCATTCCACGAGGAAAGAGCCGAGATCCCTTCACCGGGAGTGACCTCTTTAGCGAAGGTTTTCGCCACTATATTTTTATAAAAAGCTATCAGGTTCCTTCAACGAAATCAAGTTCATTACGTTAAAGGTTTTTCGTCAAAAACCAGCCGTAGCCCTCCGTCATTTCATATGAATGATCAGTAGTATTCAAGCTATGTTGGTTTGGCCCTTAGCCAAGACATAGTGATTGGTAGTTGCTGGGGTATTCACATGTTGCATAGATAGATGCATTGGTGTGGGATAGTCGTATTACTTTGTTGGCCTTTAGTCAAGAGTATGTACGGGTGGGTTCAAATTAACAAGATAATGATGGGAAGAACTTGATATGTGACTTATGATTGGTTTGGCCCTTAGCCAAGATCATAAGAGCATGGGGCAAAAAATCACATCGGGAGTTTCTAAAGAAACTGAAACTTGCCAGGTATGCGCATACCTTCTGGAGTGTGATAACGAGAGTGGATTCCGTCACGTTATCATGCGATGAGAGTTGGATCCCGATTTCCACTGATGAGTTGGTTTACTCTTCGGGTGATCCCGATTGATTCTTCTTTCAGGTTTGGAGAAGAATTGGACAGTACAGTGGGAGGTTTCCTGATTAGATAAAGAGATAACCATTCTGATCTAGGTTAGAGTGCACGTAGAGTGTTTCTTTTCTCTCTCTCTTTGGCAGCGACCTTTGACCGACCCTAGACTATGACTCAGTGACCAAGTTGACTGAACCTTCTTAAAATACTGGCTTTTTGATTGTTTGAGTTGCATAAGTCATTGCCACTCCTTCTTTTACCCTTTGTATTTCTCAGAACACCTCGTATCACTATGAACATCCTCTTCCATTGGATAGATCCATCATATGGTTATATACGAACTCGAAGGGACTACTTCGAGGATGGATCCAGGTTCAGGAGAAATAGAATTGGTTTATTCAGTTGTCTTTTATTATCACCTTCTCTCAGGTTGCGAGGGCTCCTTGGTTTAGGAGAGTACACCCATTACGCTTATTGGATAGTCTTATTCCAAACCATTGGCAGGTGCCGAAAGGTAAGGAATGAAGAAAACTAATTAGCCTAAGTAGGGTGTGCAGAAGGTAACAAGTAAAGACAAAATAAAAGGGATTAGAAAGTGGACAAAGTAAATTGCGACTGCTATCATTCATGACCAAACCGCATACTTCATCGCCGCTCTTACTTCACCTTTGCTTTTTTCCCCAGTTCGGGAGAAATAGAATAAGGTATTATTCAGTTGTCTTTTATCATCACCTTCTCTCAGGTTGCGAGTACTCCTTGGTTTAGGAGGGTACACCTATTATGCTTACTGGATAGTCTTTTTCCAAACCATAGGCTGGTGCCGAACGGTAGGGAAGGAAGAAAACCACTTAGCCTAAAGGGGTGTACAGAAGGTAATGAATAAAGACAAATAAAGGGATTTGGAAAGATGGCAAAGAGATATACGGTTAAAGTCATGAATTGGATTATGGAAGAGGAATTACTAGGAATACAAGGATACCTCTACGAAACATTTTCATGTTTCAGTTTCACTGTGCATTGTTAAAGGAAAACTGATTTCCCGATTAGATACTTACTCTAGGGTATGTATTTACCAGGTATGATTCTCACATCTGTATGGTTTTACAGATGATGAGTGGGAGTAAGTTATTGGGAATAAGGTGATCATCCTCATTATATCGGAATTCGTTATAATTGGTGATATTTGAGGAAGTTGCCTGGGTTTTTGCCGGGCGGCATGTATTTGGTTTTGAGTATCCGTTGTTGTGCACCAATTTCAAAATGATATATCTGTACGTTTATTTTTATAAAGTGAGATATAACTTTTTGATATTATGTCGATGACATTTACCTATATCAGTTGACGATTGGGTAAGGAACATTGAACAACGGAGTAGTTCTTAACCAAAAGTACAGTTTTCAACCTACAATGCACAGGTTTTAAGTTATTCAACTCAGCGGACTTATATAGAGTATTGTATATTGTCCAGTATCCATTGGGACAAAGGGGTTGGTCTTCGTACTATGTTCTGTTTACTTATGACATCTCTAGTTTTTAGACAAGTGTTTCGTAGAAATACAAGGTCTAAGTTTTGAGAAGTAGTGGGTATAGGAATAAAGTAGAGAACCAGATATCGCAAGTATTGGGATTCTTCAAAGAGATCGAAGATGTAGATACTTGTGATTGGTATTCAGTTGATAGTAATAAGTTTTGAGAAACTTGTTTCTCTTTCGGGTTACTCATAATTGGATGCGTTCCTAAGTTGAGTAATGCTGATTAGCCTCTTTCCATTACGTTGATATGCACTGGAGACAGCTGCATGATTAGAATCTGGTTCTAATTAAATAAGTGCCAAAGTTTCTATTGTTGGAGATAGTGCCCTCAAAGTCAATTATTGGATCGCAGGTACGTGATTGCAATGATTGACGCAGGACCTATACCGATATGACAGTCTTGCTCGAGATGATAGTGTGCTATCTGGTTTGTCTTTACCATCGTATACATGCTTTAGTTCACTATTGCATGATGATAGAGCCCATAGGATTCTTGCTTGACTACCAGCAGTATGATGGCGACCATATACGTGGGAGCTGGGGTCTGTAAGCACATCCTTAAAGTGTCCTTAGTCGTGGGAGTTTCGAGACAGGGCATCGATACTCCAGAGTAGACTAGTGTATACAGTTGAGACCCCGACGAGGGGCGGTGGCCAGTCTCACACGCCACTGGTGTTAGTTGGATCATCTAAGATGTATACAGGTGCTCATTGGGTTATGAGTACACCGGACAGGACTCGCTGGGAACATGCTAGCTGGTATTATACATATCGTCAGATAGCAGTTCCCTGGTGACATGTGTACATGTTAGTTTGTCGACCTGAGATCGTCATTTGTCTCGTGTGAGTTCCCACTGTACTTTGATTCCTACCCTACCACGCTCAAAGGAGTTGTGCAAACAGGTATTTTTTGGGTACAGTCCCGAGCCACATGGAGGCAGTGAGCGGATCATCGAGGATTCGTCTCTCCCGGTATTGAGGGTTGATGTCGCACAGTGCACGGGTGGCCATCACTAGAAATCTTCGGACGAGGTATTGGAGAATTACTGATTTGGATCAGGAGTTTCTCAGGTGGTGATGGGCTTCATGCCGACACGATTTATCGCGTTATTAGGGGGTCTGACTTTATCCACCCCTAGACTCGATATGCGATACTCTTTAGACGAACGGACCGGACTGTATGTATATTGTCACTGTTAGGATCAGTAGGGTTTATGGATGAGTTCGCTCGTCAGTTTCCCTTCCAATCAATACATAGGCAAAAGTTACGTACATCTTGTACCTCTGACGTACTAGAGGTTATACCCAGTGCCAGTGTGTTGATGAGTCATTAGAGTCCCCCACAGACACGTTCCCAAGTTCGGGCGAAAGGTTGTAGAGTCCGTATGGTTTTATGGCAGGGTTCGGAAAATGCACGTGCGTTTTCGCACGTGTCATTTTTTGGGCAGATAATACTGGTCGGTTTTTGTTTAAGCCGGATCCGAGTATTATACTGTGTAGATATAATATCTTTGTCTCAGATGCATTTGTATTCGGTCGTAATATAAATACGGGTATGTTTATACCATTACGGGGTTATCCTGAAATTCGTTTCAGGATCACTTTTGGAAGTTGCCAGTTTCCTGTTTTCTATCACCCGTATTTAACATTCGGTTAAATGCGGATTTATCTTTTCTTCCATGGGTGAGTCATGAGGGTGAGTCATGAGTGAGGAAGCTTCTTGGTTGGTGACTTGGTTTGTGACTCACTTGATTGCATTAAATGTATTCACACTAGGTGTTATATGACTCATGCTTTCATTATTGTTATGATAAGTATTGTGCTTGTTATTCTCACCATCCCTCCTCCTACACTCACCCCCCTTGCCTATATAGTGGCCGGCCCCCTCTCTAGGGTGGGTATGGGTTCATTTTGGATAAAAAGAAGATGATAGTTTTGGTTCATAAAAGGATATAGCCTCATTTCTCATTCCACCCAATCCAAAAGGCAACTTCATTAACCGTTCGTCCATAGCCTTGGACATAACGAGACAAAGTGTTCTACTCATTCTCTATATCATCTTGGTCGTCTCTTTTAGCAAACTTGACGACCGAGTTGCCTAGGTTCAGAGGCGGGAGCCCGTTTAATGATCCGTCGACGTGGTGCCACCTGGACGAGAAGACTGGAGATTCAGGAGATCGGAGCAGCCGCAACAAAGTATGGGATGATGGTTGAAGACCGAAGGACTCGGATCGTTCGGTATAACTCTTCTACCCGCTTTGTAGTTTGTTAGTTTAGCTTTAATGGTAGATCCGGGTTATAGTACGCGATAGCGCCAGTTGTAAAAAGTTTTTGTTCCGCATTTGGCGTCTGTTAGACGGCCGGGGCGCTACCGTGGACTTACATCTATATTGGATATAGAATGGTTCATATCTTAACGATGTTAAGGTACGGGGAGTTGTCCGGCTTATGCTTAAAACCAGACTCTGGATAACTCAGGGCACGTTTCTGTAATGGCTGTTTATGGGTTGGCCCAGGCTATGACGAGGGTTGACTTTCTACCATCTGGAAGATCAATGGTTATATTGTTCTTAACTCGCCACAGTTTTAGTAAAATGGATTTTTTCAGAAAACAGTAGTGGGAGTATGGTAGAACTGGAAGTGATTCCAGAACCGCAAACGATTACGGAAAATTTAATAGGACATAAAGATTCAATCAGGTTTTGACATTCCATTAGCCACTCCGCAGATATGGTGGGTAACCTCAGACACCCGAGAGGTACTCCGGTAGCCTCAAGGACGGTGACAGGGAGGTTCTTGTTTACCCAGACTTGACACTACTGTTGTTCCAGGCTATGAGACTCGGCAGGAGGTTAAGTATAGCGTCGTTATAAACTAGCTTTAGAAGTGCACGTATATATTATTCTGCCAGAGGGTTGTTGTGGTCAGTGGGAGCAGCGGAAGCATAGTGGGCAAGTAGCTTATGTCTATTTATAGACTAGAGCAGTTATAGCGGAGATAGATCATCTATTTTTGATGTGACAGTCATGGGTTTGACTTCATCAGAATAATGGATGGATCTGCTAAGAAGGTAGTAGGGTGTGATGTCCTGGTATTTGGATGACATATACAGAGTAGGAAGTAAAATTCCTATACTACGATCGGTTATAATTTGGTCGTCACACAGTTTTTTCTCCATAAAGGATCTGGATATAATATCTAACATTCTGGTTATTAGATCTATGGTTTTAGATCTAGACTTGGGTAGTTTCCTAATGTGGGTACTTTGACAGAATTCTAATAGTATATTAGAATAGATGACTCCTGGCATGGTGGTGTACCTGCAGATGATGGAGTCATCCTCTCTAAAATTGTCTTACAGACTAAAGGGGAGAGGGATGTGCATGATTGGCAGATCACTTGCTTAGGCAATTGAGTCAATCATGAGATGTCAAGTACCACACTAGATGTTGTTTTTGCACTAGATGCGATAAGTTTATATTAATCCAATCCTGAAGAAACATAAGGAAGCAGGTTTAGAACATAAGTGGATGTTCTACGGATTTGATGACGGCAGCCTCCTTCGGGGGACGGTTATCATTCCAGGCTTCAAAGGTGACATGGATGACAGAGTGATTGTCAGAGTTATAGTTTTCCTTCTGACAAAGGGGGCAGTATTTTGGATAGGTGGTCCAAGAGGATACTGTGGGAGGCATGGTGCTGGACACTGATTAGTTTCAGTTATCGATACAGTCTAAGAAGTTTGGATTTGGAGTTCATTTATGAACTAGGTCCTATCAGATATCCAGACATATTCTAAGACATGTATTACTCAATTCGGGAGATGGCTTTCTCTACGAACTTGAGATTAAGAGAGACATAGAAAGAAACATCGGGGCGGATCCACCAATTGAGGCTATTTCTCGAACACGAGAGTTTTACAAACGAGCTTTGTGAAACTGATTAGTAGAGGAGTTGGGTGTTCGGTATCACACGGGCTGTGAGTATGCAACATCGCAATAATTAGCCTTAAGTGCAAGTGGGAGATTGTTGGATATAGTGCCCTCAAAGTCAATTATTGGATCGCAGGTACGTGATTGCAATGATTGAGGAGGACCTATACCAGCAGCACAGTCTTACTCAAGATGATAGTATGCTATCTGGTTTGCCTTTATCAGTCGTGTACAGGTTCAGGTGACTGATCACTATTAAACGTTGATAGAGCCCTTAGGATCCTGCTTGACTACCAACAGTATGATGGCGATCATATACGTGAGAGTTGGGTAGTCCATAAGCACATCCTTAAAAGTGGTCCCTAGTCGTGGGAGTTTCGAGACAGGGCATCGATACTCCGGAGTAGACTAGTGTATACAGTCGAGACCTCGACGAGGGGCGGTGGCCGGTCTCACAAGCCACTGGTGTCAGTTGGATCACCTAAGATGTATACAGGTGCTCATTGGGTTATGAGTACACCGGACAGGACTCGCCGGGAACCTGCTAGTTGGTATTTATACCTATCGTCAGATAGCAGTTCCCTGGTGACATATGTACAGGTTAGTTCATCGACCTGAGGTCGTCATTTGTCTCGTGTGAGTTCCCACTGTGCTTTGATTTCTACCCTACCACGGCTCAAAGGAGTTGTGCAAACAGGTCTTTTTTGGGTACAGTCCCGAGCCACATGGAGGCAAGTGAGCGGATCGGCAGGGGATTCGTCTCTCCTGGTATTGGGGGTGAGATCGCGCTGTGTCTAGGAGAGCCATTACACAAAACCCTCGGCCAAGGCAGGAGATTTACTGGTAGGTACTCCAGTAGTATCTCAGGGTGTTCTGGGCTACACTCCGACACGACTTATACCGCTATTAGGGGTCTGACGTTACCATCCCTCTAGGCCCGATATGCGATACTCATAGACGAACGGACCAGACTGTATGTATATTGTCACTGTTAGGCTCAGTAGGGTTCCAGGATGAGTTCGCTCATCGGCTTCCCTTGAGGTCAGTACATGGGCAGCCATTACGCACTACTAGTGCCGCTGACGTGCTTGTGGTTAAACCCACTGCCAGGGTACTGATGAGTCATTAGAGTCCCCCATAGACAGTTTTCCAAGTTCGGGCGAAACGTTGTAGAGGCCGTATGGTTTTATGGCAAGGTTCGGAAAATGCACGTGCGTTTACGCACGTGTCATATTTCGGGCAGATAATACTGGTGGGCTTTGGTTTAAGCCGGATCCGAGTATTATACTGTGTAGATATAATATCTTTGTCTCAGTTGCATTTGTATTCGGTCGTAATACAAATGCGGGTATGTTTATACTGTTACGGGGCTATCCTGAAATTCGTTTCGGGATCGCTTTTCGAAGTTGCCAGTTTTCTATCACCTGTCTTAAACATTCGGTTTAATGCGGAATTATCTTTTCTTCTTGTGGTGAGTCATGAGGGTGAGTCATGAGGAAGTTTCTAGAAATGGTGACTAGGTTAGTGAGGTGTTATATGATTCATTGTATGCATTAATTGGTTTGATGAGGTGTTTCTTTCCATTAATGTTGTGATGAGTTGTGATAAGCATTATTGCTAATGGTCACCCCCCTTTTGCTCCTACACTCACCCCCTCCTCATATAGTGGCCAGCCATTCATTTGGAAGCCTTAGTTTTTGGTTGAAAAAAAGATTATGGAATTTGGTTCATGAAATTTGATATGCTCATTTCTCATTAATCCATTAAAAGGCAACTTCATTAACCGTTCATCCATGGTTTTGGATGAAGCAAGACAAAGTGTTCTACTCATTCTCTACATCAATCTTGGACATGTCGGCTAGCAAACTTCATGTCCGAGTTGCCTCGGTTCAGAGGCTGGAGCCCGTTTAAAGATCCGTAGATGTGGTGCCACCTCGACGAGGAGCCAGGAGATCGGAGCAGCCGCAACGGAGCGTGGAATGATGGTTAAAGACCGAAGGACTCGGATCGTTCGGTATAGCCCTTCTACCCACTTTGTAGTTTGTTAGTTTAGCGTTAATGGCAAGATCCGGGTTATAGTATGCGATAGTGCCAGTTATAAAAGTTTTTGTTCCCCATTTGGCGTCAGATTGACGGCCGGGACGCTACCGTAGACTTACAGGCACTATATCTAACAGCCACAGTACCTACGGACCAACAACTGAAGGACCCGACCCAAGGCTCTCAAGTGGTGCCACGGATCCGTCAACCATGTTTTGGCCGCGGATCCATGGTCACTTGGATGAGTTAGGGTTTCGTTCTTCAGGTGTGTCCATAGAATTCCCTGCATGATCTTCTGAGTATTTTTAATATGGAAAAATCTAACTTTTGGAAAAATTTCCAGATAGGGGGTCATTTCGGGCTTTCGGAGTTCGATCGGACTTTAAATTTCGTCTAGACAATGCCTAATGCTCTACCTTGGCTCTGATACCCCTATAGGGTTAGCTTAGAACTTTATGAAGGTTTTGGCAAGTATCAATCATGCTACTTTAAAATTTTGGGGTGCTAAACAAACCCTAACCAAGATCTTAACTAGAGACTTAAGGTTAAACATGATATGTAAACTCTTTACATCTAAGTGAACAAGGAATACAACCTTTGTAGACCGGTCCTTCACTTCAATAGCTCCATATAGTAGTCCCTTCGCTGCGATCACGAACTTCCGGACTCTAGAAATGCTCCCATGAAGAAACGAACAAGCTTGCTTTGAAGTCTTCGAGGACGAAGATGATCTACGTCGAGGAGACACTAGCTCATGCTATCTCTTCATTAATTGTGTAGATTAGTGAAGCAAACACCCTAAACTAAATGGCTAATAGTAGAGGATGATGAAGTAGGAAGTGAGCTCACTTTAGATATATTTTTCTCACAAGTTTTCATCACTTTTGAAAAAGCTAGCAAGCTTAAAATGAGGAAGAAGAAGATGAAGCTCAAGTGGTGAATGAATAAATCATTAAGGTTAAAAGTGCAACCATGGGTGAGTATATCATATATTTAACCCTTGTAGAGAGTTAACCATTGCGTATGTTAATGGTTGGGTTGATAAATATCTTAAGGAAAACAAAAGAGTGGACTAAGTCAATGGTTATCTTGAAACTTCTCCAAGCTTCCAACCATCAAAATATCTCCACTAATTGTAATTACTTAAGAATAAATATTAACCCTAACATTAATCCTAGCATGCTTTAAGTCTCATATATACATGTTGCATGTATAACCTAGCATGACACAACAATATATATCACATATATATTTTGTGCAAAAAGAATACAATTAATATATATCATATATATATATATATATCAATGTATCATATGTGAGAAAAAGAAATACTTAAGTGAGCTAATATTAGTTAATGTAATTTAATATATCAAATATATAATTCTACAATAAATTATTAAATCAACATTTGATTTAATAACCCGGCTATTTTACATATAACCGACTAATATCAAATGTAACAACTTATCGAATCAACACTTGATCCGATAACCCGGTTATATCTCATATAACCTATGACGTCACATATCACGAGAATAGAATGCGGTATCACATACTCGCATTAATCTCGGTCCCGCACATATCACATATGTGCTCCTACTCTGTTTCGCATGAACCATGAAACCTCTGTGTAGGACTCTAAAGACTTGTCAATACGCCGGCAGTAGGTGATGATCATATCAAACACCCACAAGTTGCAAGCGGTCTGGTAAACGTAACGGCCACCCGGGTATTGAGCGATCAGAAGATCAACAAGCAAGCCTGCTATAACTCCTGCGAATCCAATCAGTAACACTACCATACAGTCCGGTCTCTTCGTCTGATATGTCGCATATCACAGCTTGGGGGTGATATAACGTCAGACCCCAATAACCTGATAAGTCATGCCGATTCAAGGTCCATAACGGTTTAAGAAACTACTGATAACACTTACCAGTAAATCTCAGCAATCCTGGCCTGGGATTTCCTGTTATGGCCAATCGAGCACAGCGCAACATCAACCCCCAATACCGGGAGAGACGAAACCCCTCCTATCGCTCATTGCCTCCATGTGATTCGGGACTGTACCCAAAAGCCATCATTTTGCACGATCCTCTTGATCATGGTATGGTCGAAATCAAAGAACAGTGGGAATCACACAAGACTCTTTGATGATCTCGGGTCTACAGACTAACCTGTACCAGTGTCACCAGAGAACTGCTATCCGACGATAGGTATAATACCATCTACGAGTTCTCGGCGAGTCCGTCCGGTGTACCCAGTATCCACTGAGCATCTCTATGCCTTCTCTGATGTCAAACACCAATGGATATGGGACCATCCATCGCCCATCATATGGGTCAAGAAGCGCATACGCTAGTCTACTCTGGAGTATCGATGCCCTGTCTTAATACTCCCACGACTAGGAACATTTGAAGGATGTACTTATCGACTACCCTGTTCCAACTAGTATGATCTTCATCATAGTCCTGGTAGTCAAGTAATCATCCTAAGGGCTTTATCAACATGTGATCACAAAACAGTATTTGTTAACATGTTAAGATAAAGTGCAACCAGATAGCATGCTATCATGTCGAGCAAGAAAGTCCTCCTTATATATGTCTAAGCATCCACTACAATATACATCATATGTACAGTAATGGCCTCTACGGCATACATATAACTAACAATTATTGTATACCATGACTATGAAATCTGGCAGATGGACGTCAAGACCACTTTTCTAAATGGTGATTTAGAAGAGAGCGTGTATGTGACACAGCAGAGGGCTTCATAGACAGTGGGAACAACGGAAAGTTATGCAAGCTTCTTAAGTCTATCTACGGATAAAGCAGGTGTCGTGGAGTTGGAACATCTGTTTTGATGTGGCAGTCAAAAAGTTTGACTTCATAAAAAATGTAGGTGAACAATGCATATATAAAAAGGTTGTAGAGAGTAAGGTTGTATTTCTCGTATTGTACGTGTATGATACTTGATAGGAAATGATGTTCCTATGCTGTACTCGGTCAAACTCTTCCTATCATAAAAGTTCTCTATGAAAGATCTGGGTGATGCCTCCAACATCCTGGGGATAAAGATCTATAGGGATAAATCTAAAAGGATGTTGGGATTGTCCCAATCCAGGTATATATACACCATACTAAAGAAGTTTAGTATGAAAGATTCTAAGCGTTGTAATTTACCCGCTTATTCAGGAATCACTCTCTTCAAATAGATGTCTCCTAAGACTGATTTGGAGAGGGCTCGCATGAACGTGATACTCTATGCTTCTGCAGTTGGGTCTATCATGTACGCGATGTTATGCACCATACCAGATGTAGCTTACACACTTAGTGTGGTAAGTAGGTATCAATCAGACCTAAGGGAGAAGCACTGGATAGCTGTGAAGAACATTCTAAGTGCTTGCGAAAGTGTAAAAAGATGTTCTTGGTGTATGGTAATGGAGAACTCCGAGTGGAGTCCTTTACTGATTCAAGCTTCCATAGTGATAAAGATGACAACAAGTCTATCTCGGGCTTTGTCTTTACCCTCAATAGAGGGGCGGTATGTTGGAAGAGTTCCAAGAAAGATACCGTGGCAAACTCGACGATGGAGGCTGAATACATCACTGCTAATGATACTGCTAAAGAGGTTGTCTGGATGAAGAAGTTTATTATTGAACTTGATGTGGTTCCATCCATTGTAGATCCAATACCTTTGTATTGTGATAAAAATGGAGTTGTGGTTTTGTCCAAGGAACCCCGGTCCCATCAGCGATCCAGACATATTCTGAAGCGATATCATCTGATCCGGGAGATAGTTGATCACCGCGAGATTGAGATCAGGAGAGTAGACACGAAAGACAACACGGCGGATCCACTCACGAAGGCCATCCCCCAGACACAGTTCGAGAGACTTTTTGGGATGTTGGGTATGTGATACTACAATAACTGGACTTAGTGCAAGTGGGAGATTGTTAGGAATACGTATGCCCTAGAGGCCATTATTGTACATTATAGTGGATACTTGGACACACACACACACACACAGATATATATATAGAGAGGAATTTCCTGCTCGACATGATAGTATGCTAACTGGTTGCTCTTTATCTTAACATGTGCACTTGTTTATTTACTATCTCTTTGATACATGTTGATAAAACCCTTAGGATGTTGTCTTGACTACCAGGACTATGATGTAGATCATACTAGTGGGGCTTGTGTAGTCCATAAGCGCATCCTTAACAGATTCTAGTCGAGGGAGTATCGAGCCAGGGCATCGATATTCCAGAATAGACGAGTGTGTACGTTTCTTGACCCTGTATGGGGCGATGGTTGATCCCAAAATCATTGGTGTTTGACATTAAAGATTGTACACAGGTGCTCATTGGAGAATGGGTACACCGAACATGACTCGTCGAGAACTCCTAGATAGTACCATACCTATCGTCAGATAGCAGTTCTCTGGTGACACTTGTATATGTAGGGTTATTTGGCACGACCACAAGGTTTCACAAGGCATCTAACATGCCGTCTTTTAAAATTTCTAGTGTGCCAAATAACCTAACCTAGGATCTAACTAAAGTTTTAGGAGCTAGACTAAAATGTAAACAACTTTACATAGAAAGTGAACAAGGAATACAACCTTTGTAGAACGGTCCTTCACTTCTAAAGCTCCGTGTTGACGTCCCTTCACTGCGATATGGATCTCCCGAACTCTAGTATGGGTTCCCTCGGAGAAATGAACAAGCTTGCTCGCAGTTTTCGAGGTCGAAAATTATCTACGTCGAGGAGATTCAAACTCAAGCTAACCCTTCACTAGGTCATGAACTTTGTGAAGAGAACACCCTATACTACCCAAGAAAGTGTGTAGGATGATGAAGTAGGAATTTTTCTCACTTTAGATTTGATTTTCTCACTCATTTTTATCATTTTCCATGGAGCTAGAGAGCTAGAGGAAGAAGATGAAGAAAACAACTCAAGAAAATAAACCAAGAGATAAATGAATGAGTTATGCAACCATGGATGAGTTAGTATCATATATTAACCATTGTAGAGACATAACCATGGCTAAATAATAATGGTTAGGTTTAAAATATGTTAAGTAAAACAAATCAAGTGGATTTGGTCAATGGTTATCCAAAAGCTTCATGAAGCTTCGTGCCATGACCAATTTCCACCTCATTTTGATTTACTAAGATAATTAAAACCCCTCATTATTGGTAGCATGGTGTAAGTCATACACACACCTAAGTTTGCATGTATCATCAAGCATGATACAAACATGTACACAAACATATATCACATATACACTATGTGCACATCAAGTGAGAAAAACAATCTTAAGTAAGCCAATACTAGTTAATGTAAAGTAATATATCAAATATATAATTATACATTAAATCATTAAATCAACACTTGATTTAATGATCCGGTCATATCACATATAACCGACTAATATCATGTGTATCAATCTATCAAATCAATACTTGATTCGATACCCCGGTTATATCACATATAACCGACCGATGATACAAATCACGAGAATAGAATACGGTATCACATACACGTATTAATTTCGGTCCCGCACATATCTCATATGTGCTCCTACTCCGTTTCGCCTGAGCCAGGAAACCTCTGTGTAGGACTCTAAAGACTCGTCAATACGCCGGCAGTAGGTGATGATCATATCAAACACCCACAAGCCGCAAGAGGTCTGCTAAATGTAACGGCCACCGGGGTATTGATGTAAGTCCATGTCACACACCGCACAAACTTGCGGAGAGGCGGAATATATGAAAAACAATTATCAAAGCTTCGTAACACGGACTTGAGCGCATGAATCGTTTCTAAACCATTGCTAACTAACTACAAGAGGTTTAACTACTCGGATACGAAGTTATACCTCACGTTACTTGTCTTTCGGGTCTTCATCGTGGTTCTCCACTCCTCGTAGGCTCTTTGGAACATCGGCACCTCAACGGCCTTCTCGAATCAAAGACGATCCACCCGAAAGCTCCTACGCCAAGCTTAATCTCAAACTTGAGATAACTAGGTTGCGTAAAGTGCTAATCTAAGCTACCTAGGGGATATAGAGTGAGGTTATGGATGTATTAGTCTAGCTAACCCTTGATCTCAACTCATGAGAGGTTAGGGTTAGGGTTTGAAGAGAGAGTGACCTTGAGGAGAGAGAAGGTGAGAATGATAATGAGAATGAAAAAGCTTCTCACTTGAATATATGAAACATAATGAATTATCAAATAAATGATTATTCACCATACTTCATTAATTCAATATGAGTGATTCACTATGTGAGTCATTAAGCAATAAATGATGCATTAATGACATAGTGAATCACACAAATGAGTCACAAATTTCATTTAATGCAATGCCACCTCCCTCCCCAAGTCACCACTCTTCTAGAAGCTTCTCGACAAATTACGAGAACGCCCCTCCAATCCGTGAAAACACGGAAAAACTTTAGACTGTATAAAACCAATAACCCGATACTAGAAACTGGCTTAAACCAAAGCCGACTAGTAAAAACTGTCCGAACGTCGTATGTGCGTAAACACACGTATGCGTCCGAACCTTTGTCGTAAAACCATACGACCTCTATATCATTTCTCCTGGAGCAAGGAAACTCTCTGTGTGGGACTCTAAAGACTCGATACTACACTGGCAGTGGGTTTAACCACAGACCGCAAGCGGCACTAACTGTACGTAACGGTCCCCAGGTAGATGTCGATAAGAAGGCCGATGAGGAAAATCATCCGAACCCCTACTGAACCTGATGTGACAATCTCCGTACAGTCCGGTCTGTTCGTCTAAGACAATCGCATATCAAGCCTAGGGGGCGGCAAGCGTCAGTCCCCTAATAGCTGTATAAGTCGTGTCGGAGCGAAGCCCATTACACCCTGAGAAGCTACTGGAATCTACCAGTATATCTCGCTTGCCCTGGCCAGGGACTTTGCGTAATGGCTCTCTGACACAGCGCGATATCAACTCCCAATACCGGGAGAGACGAATCCTATCTAACCGCCACTGCCTCCAAGTGCTCGGGACTGCACCCAACTGCTACCTGTTTGCACGACTCCTTTGAGCCGTGGTAGGGTAGCAATCTAAGAACAGTGGGACACACTCGAGGCGAAGTAGCAGTGTCAAGTCTGTGGACTATGCTGTACTCATGTCACCTGGGAACTGATAACCGACGATGGGTATAATACCAACCAATCAATTCCTTGGCGAGTCCTGTCCGGTGTACCCATAACCTAACGAGCATCTATATACTATCTCCAGTACGATGTACTGATGGCTGTGGGATAGACCATCTCCCCAACTGGGACGAGAAGCGTATACACTTAGTCTACTCCGGAATATCGATGCCCTATCTCGATAATCCAACGACCAGGGACCTGTATAGGATGTTGCTTATAGACTACCCAGCCCCCACTAGTATGACTGCCATCACAACGCTGGTAATCAAGCAAAGATCCTATGGGCTCTACTAATATGTATAAGTGATACGTTACAAGAAACATATGCACATATTAAAGTAGACACAAACCAAGTAGCATACTACCATTTTTAGCAAGACTGTTATATACAACTGTGAATATCCCAAGCTTCCATTAAGTAATATACAACCTAGTATGATACAATAATGGCCCCAGGGCATATACACTAACAATCTCCCACTTGCACTAGGGCCATGAGCTGGCATATCGTAGACCTATCATCTCGAATAGCCTCTCGAACTGCGTCTGAGGAAGGGCCTTTGTGAATGGATCAGCAATGTTATTCTCCGTCTCTACTCTCTTCACCTCGATCTCCCGGCGATCTACGATCTCCCTGATCAGGTGATACCGCCTTAAGATGTGTCTGGACTTCTGATGGGACCTGGGTTCCTTCGCTAAAGCTATAGCGCCGTTGTTGTCACAATACAGAGGTATTGGACCAACACTGGTAGGAACCACCTGAAGTTCTGTGAGGAACTTCTTCATCCAGACTGATTCTTTTGCGGCATCGCAAGCAGCTATGTACTCTGCTTCCATCGTTGAGTCAGCAACGGTCTTCTGTTTGAAACTCTTCCAACAGACCGCCCCTCCATTGAAGGTAAAGACATAACCCGACATGGATTTGGAGTCATCTTTGTCACTTTGGAAGCCGGAGTCGGCAAAGGCCTCAATTTGGAGGTCTTTTCCGCCATACACCAAGAACATATCTTTAGTCCTCCTTAGGTACTTGAGAATGTTCTTTACGGCTATCTAGTGCTTCTCCCCTGGGTTTTCCTGATACCGGCTTACAACGCTCAATGCATATGCTACATCTGGTCTGGTACATAACATCGCATATATTATAGAGCCTACTGCAGAAGCGTAGGGTATAATCGACATGCGATACTTTTCCAAATCAGTCTTGGGAGACATCTCTTTGTAGAGGGTGATTCCGTGACAAGCTGGTAGGTTACCGCGCTTAGAATCATCCATACTGAATCTCTTTACTATGGTGTCTATGTACCCGGACTGCGAAAGTCCCAACATGCTCTTTGATCTATTACGATAGATCCGGATCCCCAGAATGTAGGTGGCATCACCCAGGTCTTTCATGGAGAATTTATGTGACAAGAATCTTTTGACTGACTGTAACATAGGAATATCATTTCCTATTAGGAGAATGTCATCCACGTACAAGACGAGGAATACTACAGCTCTCCCTACAATCTTACTGTATATGCATGGTTCATCTGGATTTTTGATAAAGTCAAATTCTTTGACAACATCATCAAAACAGATGTTCCAACTCCATGATGCCTGCTTTAGTCCATAAATGGACTAAAGCAGCTTGCATACTTTACCGCTGCTCCCACTCTGAATGAATCCCTCTGGCTGATCCATATAGACGCTCTCTTCCAAATTGCCATTTAGAAAGGCCGTCTTTACATCCATCTGCCAGATTTCATAATCGTGGAAGGCAGCAATAGCAATAAGGACCCGAATGGATTTAAGCATAGCTACTGGAGAAAAGGTTTCGTCATAGTCCAAACCAGGTCTTTGACGGAAACCCTTTGCAACCAATCTAGCCTTATATGTTTCAACCTGTCTATCTACACCAATCTTCTTTTTGATGATCCATTTGCATCCTACGGGTTTTACCCCATCTGGAGCAACGTCCAAAGTCCATGCTTTGTTAGTGTACATGGACTCCATTTCGGTCCGCATTGCATCCAGCCATTTTACTGAGTCACCACTCTGAATGGCTTGCTGGAAGCTAGTAGGCTCATCATAGTCAATAGTGCAATTCTCTCTATCCCCGTCTATGAGAAAACCGTAGTATCTCTCAGGCGGATGAGACAGCCTACTACTCCTGCGGAGTGGCGTCGGGATGTCCTGTTCTCCTGAACCTTCTGGTTCTTCCAAGCTTTCAGTAATAGCTTGTGGTTCTGGAATTTCTTCCAGTTCTATTTCGCTCCCACTTGTATCCTTTTCTAAAACTTGCTGTTCTAAAAATTGGGCATTACGAGAAACAAAAACCTTTTGTTCCTCTGCGTAATAGAATAGATATCCCTTGGAGTTCTTTGGATATCCTACAAACTTACACTGTACTGATCGTGCCTCGAGCTTGTCCGCATGCTGTTTTTTAACAAAAACCGGACATCCCCAAATCTTCAGATACTGAAGATAGGGTTTCTTCCCACTCCACATCTGATATGGGGTGGTAGGCACTGTCTTGGTAGGAACCCTATTTAGAAGATATGCCGCTGATTCTAGCGCATATCCCCAGAATGATCGTGGTAACTCAGCGTTACCCATCATGGAACGAACCATATCCAATAGGGTTCGATTCCTCCTTTCCGATACACCGTTATGTTGTGGTGTGTATGGAGGAGTAAGCTGAGAGAGAATTCCATTCTCTTTTAAGTAACCCTGGAACTCGGCACTTAAGTATTCACCACCTCGATCAGATCTCAGTGTCTTTATACTCTTGCCTGTTTGTTTTTCCACTTCATTCTTGTATTCTTGGAATTTCTCAAAGGCCTCGGATTTATGCTTCATTAAGAAGACATATCCATACCTAGAGAAATCATCCGTAAAAGTAATGAAGTAGGAATAACCACCTCGCGCATGTGTAGACATTGGACCGCACACGTCATAGTGTACGAGTCCAAAGAGCTCGCTTGCTCTTACTCCGTGTCCAGTGAACGGAGTCTTTGTCATCTTTCCTTTGAGACAAGATTCACAAGTAGCATAAGATTGATATTCGAACGGATTCAAATATCCTTCTCTATGTAACTTAGTCAACCTTCTCTCATTGATGTGACCTAGTCTACAATGCCATAAGAAAGACTGATTAATTTCTGGAGACTTTCTTTTAAGTGTGTTCTGGATATTGAAAACCTGAGCTTGACTTAATACGTATATACCGTTATCTAATGTACCGAACCCAATCAGAACATGATTTAGGTGGATGTATATTACATCGCTTTCAAATGTAAAATTATATCCCTCTCTCGAAAGTGAGGATACTGATATGATATTACAAGTCATACTAGGTACATACAGACAGTTACGTAAAATCAATATCTGCCCACTTATCAAACCTAGGCAATATTCTCCCACGGATTCAGCGTCCACACTCATTCCGTTTGCAACTCTGAGAGACCAATCACCTATCTTTATAACTCTACGGTTTCTCAAAGCATATATTGAATTACAGATATGAGATCCTGCTCCGGTATCTAGTACCCAGGAAGTAGAGTTAATTGACAAACAATTCTCAATAACAATTACACTTGAGGCAGAAGCCACAACATGCTTCGTATCCTGGTTACTGGCTTCTAAAGCCCTGCAATTTTTCTACCTATGCCCAATCCCATAACAATAGGAACGTCCCTCTTTTACTATATCCAGTCCCGAAACTTTTGCCGTTCTCTTTCCTTCTGCTTCCCTGGTTTCCTTCAGGGTAGGAGACAGAGACTGTAGAATCAAGTCAGTATCTGACTCGTTTCCCAACGCGGTCTCCAGGTCCTGGAGCTCATCAATACAGCTAGTCATTGTAAGGACGTTGTCCCCTACAGATGACCCGTCAGCCAACCTCGCTTGAATTAATTCGTTCGAGGTCTCATATCTTGCGATATGAGATTGCTCTCCATATAAATCTTTATGGAGAAAGATGGAAACTAGGTCCATCTTCTCGTGCTGCTTCTGGTAAACACCATCAACTGAAGCTAACACGAGGCACTTAGCTTTCGCTTTATCTTTTTCCCTTGTCTGACGGATATCCATATCCGCGACAGTGGAAACTGGACCTGGGATGGCGGGATCTTGAGCAGTAATAGGGTGGTCCAGCTTGTCATAGGCAATGGACATCTGGACAGACCTTTGCCGTTCATATAAGTCAGATTCAGTCAATTTGTTATCTAGATGTAACCTATGTGTGGTCACAAGGTCGCTGCATTTTAAGAGAGAGAAGAAAATACTATTAGCATGATGCTCTTGCAAGTTTAGAGTGGTTTTAATTTATCTAAACAGGATGGCTCCCACTGTTTCTCGAATCCCTCCTCAAACCATAAAAGAAGAATTAGCCAGGACTATTCTCACCGTACAATTCTTGCTTAACCGTTCAGCCAGGTCAGTGTCGATACTTCCAGAGAGGTTTTCCAACGCTTTCGTGAAGTTCCTTAATTAAATAATCTCTTTTCTCTGGGGGCGTAACCCCGCTGACACCTTTCTAAGCACCTACTTAGTTTATAGCATTGATCGTTAAGTGACGAATCTCCTGATAAGTAGTATATACTCACAGTAGGATCGGGATCCAAAATATCATCGTATGATAATGTTGAAGGAATCCTACCAACATTCATCAAACTCCAAAAATGGTATGCTCTTTCTGCAAATTTCAGTTTCTTTAGAAATTCCTGATGTGGATTTTTGCCCCATGCTCTTATGACCTTGACGAAGGTCAACAAATCATAAGTCACATGTCAAGTTCTACCCGTCATTGTCCAGGTTAATTTGAACCCACCCGCACATAGCCTTGACGAAGGTCAACAAGGTAATACGACTGTCCCAAACAAACGCATCTATCTATGCTACATATGAACACCCAACAGCTACCAATCACTATGCCTTGACGAAGATCAACAAACATAGCTTGAATACTATTGAATATCCATATGAAATGACGGAGGGCTACGACTGGTTTTGGCAAAACTGTGAACGTAGTGAACTTGATGTAATCGAAGAAACCTGATACTTTTTAAAAGGAGTGGTTAAAGCTCCGCAATTAAAAATTCTGATCCTTTTAAAATAACCGAGTGGTTTCTTTTAAATTTGTTCCAACGATTGAACTTTGGTTTATTTTCTTTGCATTATAATAATGCGTCCCATCAATTATCCTATCATTGCAGAAAACAACGAAAATACCATGTCCTCTCATGCCATCCGTATTCGCCATGGGGTCCCGTCATCACTCGTTAGGTTACTTAACTAACGACAGAGCGGGGGCTGGGCTAGCGCGGGTGTAAAACATAAGTGACGTCTAATAGCTATCATATATAGATATTGTACATTCGTTAGACGCAATAATAAGCATTCCAGATCATAGATGAACTTTATTGGATTTATTAGCAATCCGCATTTGCTTTGAGCCTGCAATAAAAGACGGATTACACAGTTGTGATGAATAGCCATTACCCCACCTTAGACCCCTACGGGTATAGCAAACTACCCGTCAAGTACCCGAAGTGAAGCGGTCTCCCTCAACAACGTGAGTAGGCCACTAAACACTTCGACTTACCCGGTAGTTTGTGTACCCCGCCTTGGGTCTATCCTAGGAGCAAAAAACAGTAAAAAGAAATAATACAACGGTGGCTACAACCGCAACTTAGATGTGCCCCGCAAAAGAATATTACATCTTTTACATTTACATCGAATGAATGAATATTAAACCCATCTCAAAACCCTGGCTAATCATCACAACAGTCCAACACAGTTCATATACACAAACAGTAAACATTTCATAAATGTGCAACCCCCTGCCAACCGACATACTAGCAGTTAGGGGAGGTTTACGAACACATTAAACATTACAGATAAAGACCCAGTCATCAAATATTTTAGAACATCGATCGAATACCATATTCCGTGTCTACCCCAAAAGCAAACCAGCATTGAAGTAACCTGGGAAGAAACAGTATATACAGGAAGACAAAACACCACAAAAATGAATAACAGTGAAAATACGAGTCAAAACCGAGTTGACTCGGCGGCGGATCCGCGGCCAAAAGCACTGTTTTGCCGCGGATCCGCGGCTATCTTGTCGTTTTGTGCACTCGTATTTTCCCAGAATTCATAAAATTCCCTGCTGTGATTTTTAAGACATATCAAATAATTTTTCAAACAGGTTTAAAATTAACAGAAACTAGGAATTTTCAGGGTTTTGTTTTCGTGTTTTCCGTCGATCGAACTTCTAATTAGTTTCTAACAAGCTAGTAATGGTTTAGTTGGCTCTGATACCACTGTAAGTCCATGTCACGCACCCCACAAACTTGTGGGAAGGCGGAATATATGAAAAACGATTATCAAAGCTTCGTAACACGGACTTGAGCGCATGAATCGTTTCTAAACCATTGCTAACTAACTACAAGAGGTTTAACTACTCGGATACGAAGTTATACCTCAAGTTACTTGTCCTTCGGGTCTTCATCGCGGTTCTCCTCTCCTCGTAGGCTCCTTGGAACATCGGCACCTCAACGGCCTCCTCGAATCAAAGACGATCCACCCGAAAGCTCCTACGCCAAGCTTAATCTCAAACTTGAGATAACTAGGTTGCTTAAAGTGCTAATCTAAGCTACCTAGGGGATATAGAGTGAGGTTATGGATGTATTAGTCTAGCTAACCCTTGATCTCAACTCATGAGAGGTTAGGGTTAGGGTTAGGGTTTGAAGAGAGAGTGAGCTTGAGGAGAGAGAAGGTGAGAATGATAATGAGAATGAAAAAGCTTCTCACTTGAATATATGAAACATAATGAATTATTCACTATGTTTCATTAATTCAATATGAGTGATTCACTATGTGAGTCATTAAGCAATAAATGATGCATTAATGACATAGTGAATCACACAAATGAGTCGCAAATTTCATTTAATGCAATGCCACCTCCCTCCCCAAGTCACCACTCTTCTAGAAGCTTCTTGACAAATTACGAGAACGCCCCTCCAATCCGTGAAAACACGGAAAAACTTTAGACTGTATAAAACCAATAACCCGATACTAAAAACTGGCTTAAACCAAAGCCGACTAGTAAAAACTGTCCGAACGTCATACGTGCGTAAACACACGTATGCGTCCGAACCCTTGTCGTAAAACCATACGACCTCTATATCGTTTTGCCTGGAGCAGGGAAACTCTCTATGTGGGACTCTAAAGACTCGACACTACGCTGGCAGTGGGTTTAACCACAGACTACAAGCGGCACTAGCTGTATGTAACGGTCCCCAGGTAGATGTCGATAAGAAGGCCGATGAGGAAAATCATCCGAACCCCTATTGAGCCTGATGTGACAATCTCCGTACAGTCCGGTCTGTTCGTCTAAGACTATCGCATATCAAGCCTAGGGGGCGGCAAGCGTCAGTCCCCTAATAGCTGTATAAGTCATGTCGGAGCGAAGCCCATTACACCCTGAGAAGCTACTGGAACCTACCAGTATATCTCGCTTGCCCTGGCCAGGGACTTTGCGTAATGGCTCTCTGACACAGCGCGATATCAACTCCCAATACCGGGAGAGACGAATCCTATCTAACCGCTACTGCCTCCAAGTGCTCGGGACTGCACCCAACTGCTACCTGTTTGCACGACTCCTTTGAGCCGTGGTAGGGTAGCAATCTAAGAACAGTGGGATACACTCGAGGCAAAGTAGCAGTGTCAAGTCTGCGGACTATGCTGTACTCATGTCACCTGGGAACTGATAACCGACGATGGGTATAATACCAACCAATCAGTTCCTCGGCGAGTCCTGTCCGGTGTACCCGTAACCTAACGAGCATCTGTATACTATCTCCAGTACGACGTACTGATGGCTGTGGGACAGACCATCTCCCCAACTGGGACGAGAAGCGTATACACTTAGTCTACTCCGGATTATCGATGCCCTATCTCGATAATCCAACGACTAGGGACCTGTATAGGATGTTGCTTATAGACTATCCAGTCCCCACTAGTGTGACTGCCATCACAACGCTGGTAACCAAGCAAAGATCCTATGGGCTCTACTAATATGTATAAGTGATACGTTACAAGAAACATATGCACATATTAAAGTAGACACAAACCAAGTAGCATACTACCATTTTTAGCAAGACTGTTATATACAACTGTGAATATCCCAAGCTTCCATTAAGTAATATACAACCTAGTATGATACAATAATGGCTCCTAGGGCATATACACTAACAATTGAGCGATCAGAAGATCAACAAGCAAGCCTGCTCATACTCCTGCGAATCCAATCAGTAACACTGCCGTACAGTCCGATCTGTTCGTCTGATATGTCGCATATCTCGCCTAGGGGTGGTAAACGTCAGACCCCAATAGCTTGATAAGTCATGACGATGTAAGGTCCATAACGGGCGAGAAACTACTGATAACACTTATCAGTAAATCTCATCTACGATGGCTAGGGATTTCAGTTATGGCCAATCGAGTATAGCGCAACATCAACCGCCAATACCGGGAGAGACGAATCCCCTATTATCGCTCATTGCCTCAATGTGACTCGGGACTGTACCCAAAAACCACCTGTTTGCACGACTCAGTAGAGCCGTGGTAGGGTGGAAATCAAAGCACAGTGGGAGACACACAAGACTCTATGACGATCTCAGGTCGAAAGAATAATATGTACCAGTGTCACCAGAGAACTGCTATCTGACGTGAGGTATAATACCATCTAGGAGTTCTCGGCGAGTCCGTTCAGTGTAACCAGTCTCCACTAAGCACCCGTATACCATCTGTGATGTCAAACATCAATGGATATGGGATCATCCATCGCCCATCACATGGGTCGAGAAGATATACGCTAGTCTACTCTGGAATATCGATGCCCCGTCTCGATATTCCTACGACTAGGAACATTGAAGGATGAACTCATGGACTACCCAGGCCCCACTAGTATGATCTGCATCATAATCCTGGAAGTCAAGTACACATCCTAAGGGCTTTATCAACATGTAACACAGAGACGGTAAGTGTACATGTTAAGATAAAGAGCAACCAGATAGCATACTATCATGTCGAGTAAGAAAGTCCTCCCTATATATGTCCAAGCATCCACTATAATATACATCTCATGTATAATAATGGCCTCTAGGACATACATACAACTAACAATCTCCCACTTGCACTAAGGCCAATTGTTGTAGTATAACATACTCAACGTCCTATAAAGGTCTCTCGCGGGAAAGGCCTCAGTGAGTGGATCCGCAGTGTTAACCTCTGAGTCTACTCTCCTAACCTCGATCTCTGGAGATCAACCATCTCCATGATCAGGTGATACTGCCTTAGAATTTGTCTGGGTCACTGATGGGACCGGGGTTCCTAGGTCAAAGCCACACCTCCATTTTCTCACAATGGTAGGAACCTAGTTCATCTCATGAACAAATATACACCCAGACTGACTCATTGGTAGTATCTTTGATAGCGATGTCTCCAGCCTTTATCATCTAGTTTGCTCCAGTATCTAGCTTGGAACTCTTCCAACATATTGTCCCACCACTGAGGGTAAAGTCAGTGCCTGTGAATGACTAACGGTCGTCCTTACCACCTTGGATGCTATCAGTGATTCTCCCCAGGATCGATTGATATCATCTCACTACATCTAGTGAGAATCCTAATATCCACTTAGATCTATCTCATAGATCCAAAACCTAGGATTTAGGAGGTATCACCTTGATCATATTTGGAGAATCAATGTGATAAGAGGAGATTGACCAAGTGTAGCATAGGAAACACCTTTCCTATCAAGAGTATGTCATCCACATGCAATATGATAATGACCACCATACTCTCCACCACCTTTTTGTGTATACAAGGTTCATCTACCATTTTGATGAAGTCAAACGCTTTGACTATCACATTAAAACAGATTTTCCAACTCCGCGATGCCTGCTTTAACCCGTAAAGCAACTTATACACGTTTCCGTAGCTCCCACCGTCTACGAAGCCTTCTGGCTGTGTACTTATAGAGGCTCTATTCTAAATCATTATTTAGAAAAATCAGTCATGACACCCAACCACTAGATATCGTAGTCATGGTATGTAGCAATGGCAAGTAGGATCCGGATGGACTTAAGCATAGCCACTGGAGAAAAGGTTTCATCATTATCCATGCGTCGTCAATGACGAGAACCATTTGCAACAAGTCTAGCTTTGAAAGTCTCAACTTTTCCATCTATACCAAGTAATCTTCTTAAGATATACTTGCTCCTGATGGGGATTTAACCCTTCAGATATAGCAACCAAAGTTCATACTTTGTTGGTGTACACGGATTCCATCTCAAATCGCTTAGCATCCAGCCATTCTTACAGAGTCCCTACTCTTGATGGCCTGCTCGAAACTAGTTGGGTCATAATCTCATGATGCAATCCTCGCTCCTACTGTCATCAAGAAACTGAAGTATCTCTCAGGTGGATAAGGAACCCTACCAGATCGGCGGAGAGGCTGAGATTCGTCGGGAACTATTGAATCCTTCGGTTCTACCAAATCATCAGCTGTAGTTTGTATAGCTGGAACTCCTTCCAGTTCTACCTCATGACCACAAATTTCTTTCCAAAATAAATTCCTTTTCCTAAAAAGGTGGCATGCCGAGAAACAAAACACCTTCTGTTTCTCGGTGCGGTAGAAGCTATTCCCTTGCAAATGCTTGGGATATCCAACAAACTTACACTGAACTGACCTTGCCTTGAGCTTGTTCAGATTTTGTTTTTAGACATAGGTCAGACAACCCAAATCTTAACATACCTTAAGAGATGGTCTCTTCCCATACCATATCTCATATGGAGTGGTAGGCACTGATTTGATTGGAACCCAATTCAATAAGTATGCTGCTTTCTTAAGCGCATAACCCCCAAAAGGAAACAGGAAACGCAGCAGTACTCATCATAGAGCGCACCATATCTAACAGGGTGCGATTACTCCGCCCCGATACACCGTTGTGCTATGGTGTATACGGAGGAGTGATGCTGAGAGAGAATCCCATTCTCCTTTAGAATAGTCCAAGAATTCCATGCACAGGTATTCTTCTCCCTGATCTTATCAAAGGACATAATACTTATACCCGTTCGACTTCTGACTTATAGTCATTGAATTTCTCAAAAGCTTCAGGCTTGTGTTTCAATAGGAATACATGTCCGAATCTTGAGAGATCATCAATGAATGTAATGAAGTACGAAGAACTAGTCCTGGCATATGTAGACTGAGGATCATATACATCACTATGTATCAATCCCAAGACTTCACTAACCCTTTCTCTGTTTTCAGTAAATGGAGCTATGGTCATTTTATCTTTGTGACATGACTGGCAAGTTTCACAAGATATAAATTCAAACTGATTTAAATATACATCTAAATGTAACTTAGCTAGTCGGGTCACATTGATATGACCTAGTCTATAATGCCTCAAGAAGGATTCGTTCATTTCTGAACTCTTCCTCTTGTGTGTGTTCTATACATTAAGAACCGTGGTTTGATTTAGAACGTATATGCTATTAGATAACGTGCTTGAACTGATCAACTTTTGATATAGGAAATGTTCAAAACATTATCCAACAATACAAAATTATATCCTTCTTTAGTAAATAAAGAGACTGATATAATGTTGCATATTAGATTCGGTATCTAATAACATTCGTTCAGAATCAATATATTTGGTAATACAAGGTGATATTTGCCAACTGATTTGGCTGCAACAATTGCACCAATCTCTATACTTAGAGACATATCACCCTATTCCCAGTTCTCCACCTTTCTGTAGCCCATGTAACAGATTACATATGCGGGATCCTGATGCGGTATCAAATACCCAGGACGCTGAGGACACTGAGAAATAGTTCTCTGTAATGAACACACCCGAAGAAGATGCAACAACATGCACTTTCTTCGTTTGGGCGGCATAGGAATCCTGGTATTCCCCCATTTCCTGCTCGGTCTTATAACTATTATAAATTGAAGCGAGACCAATGTTCCCCAGCTCAGTATAACAAGCGGGTTCGGTCAATACATCCATATTATTATCTTGATTAAAGCGTGACATGGTCGCTACCTGGAGAGAGAGAGAGAAGAAAACACTCTGCGTGCGCTCTTGCAAGATTAGATTGGTTATATATTTTATCTAATCGGGATGGCTCCTACTGTTTTTATCAAATCTTCCTTCAAACCTCAAAAGGAAAGAATAGCCGGGATTAATTACACGCTACAAGTTCGCCAATCTTTCAGCCGGGCCAGTGCCGATACTTTGAGGGAGGTTCCCCGTGCTTTCGCACGGACCTAATTAAAATAAACCTCATTTTCCCAGGGGCATAACCCCGTTGGCACCTTTCTAGACACCTACTTGATCGGCTAATTGTAAAGTGCAAAACTCTCCCAGGAGTAACAATTACTCGCAGTGGGTATCAGGATCCAACTATCTCACAGAAGGTATGCAATCTCATTGCAAATTTCAACACTTGAAACACCCGATAATGGTTTTTTACCCCTAGTAGCTCATGACCTTAACTATGGTCAATAAATCACAAGCACTAGTCAAGTTCTACCCGTCATTTCTTGATTAATTAAACCCACCCATATGACCCTTAACTATGACCAACAAAGTCACATGATTGTCCTAATTAATCGCATCATATGTTGTGTAGGAAGACATCACTTAGCTACCGTACACTGCGCCTTAACTATAGTCAACAAACGCAGCACGAATACTAAGTACTCTACTTCTTAAATGACGGAGGGTTGCGGATGGTTTTTGTGAAAACCTTTAACGCTTTGAACTTGATCTCGTTGCAGAATCAAATGATTTAAAATGGAGTGTTTTTTAGGGTTTTGCTAGTTTCGCTAAAGAGGTCACTCCCGGTGAAGGGATCTCGGTTCTTTCCTCGTCGAATGAGGTGCAAGATATTCACAACATCACTATGCAAAGCAATAGCTAGAAAAGCAATCAAAAGACAAAACCGAGGGTTGTAGTATCTGCTAGTTATTGCTAAAGAGGTCACTCCCGGTGGAGGGATCTCGGCTCTTTCCTCATCGAATAAGGTGCAGTATATTCTACAAGAAATACCGCTATGCAAAGCAACAACTAGAGCTACCTATTTTTGAAAATTCGATTCCCCAATATCTTTAGGTTTATTTTCTTTCATTAATCACATTAAAGAATGTCCCATCATTTCTGTTACCTAAGCATCACAGATAAATACAACGTACGCTTATGCCATCCGCATTCGCCTCGAAGTCCCGTCGTGCACCGTTAGGTTAGGTAACTAATGGTAGAGCGGGGCAGGGCTAGTGCGGGTGAAAAACATAAGCAACGTCTATATTATATCATATATATTATATAATGTATCCATCTCAGAATATAAAGTGATCACATCACAAAATATCAGCAGCAGAAGACAACATATGAAATATTGGATATGCTAGGATTTCCGGGTTTTAATTTAAGCCTGTATAAAACACGGATTCCACGGTCGTGATGAATAGCCAATCCCATATCCTAAGACCCCTACAAGAGCGGCAAGCAACCCTACCAATTCTAGAGTTAGGAGACCCGTACTCGACTCCTCGAGATGACCTCCCACTGGACTCTAGAACCTGGTTACTTGTGCTCCCCTCCTTGGGTCTATCCTAATATGGAAAAGTAAATAATATACATCAATGATGACATCTTCCTCAACCCGGAAGTGCCCCAATAAAAGAATATTACATACAAGTTTTTACATGAATGAAAATGAAAAACTCTAATCTCACATAAAAAAACCCGGCTATTCAAACACGACAATCCAATATAACATATCACAGCAACACATAACATTACATGTCATCAACGTAAGTAAATATACGTATCCCAATTGTCGTTGACATATAGCAACGAAACCGGCGATACACCACATATTACACTTACGGTCGCAGAAAAGAAAATGAAAAACTGCAACAATTAGAATCCACAACCACCCTAGACATCATAAGCCCAATGTATCACATACTTTGGATTTCATGCCTAACCTAATGAATTCTTTAGAAATCACATGCCTAAAAATTATAAACCCCACATTTTAGTCTCGATATTGAAAATACTTTCCAATAATAAGTCGGCCAATTCAACAAGATTCTCGACATCCTGATCGAATGCTCGTCGGAAACTTTAGTAGACGGCCGCACCCCCGATGCCGTCGATGAAGTGCACTTAGGCGGAACACCGCGTCCGCGAGCACCCGGACGGATGCTTTTGGCAACGGAGTTCTCCTACAGTCACTTGGTCGGGGCTATGGGGCGCGGCTTGTAGGGTTCCTAGGCACACTTGTGAAGGTTCATAAAGTATCAAACATGCCCGAATAAAATTTTACATGTGCCGAACAACCCAAAGACGGGATCTTTGCTAGATTATTAGGGTTTAGCATGCAAGATAACATCTTTAAAGCTAAGTGTGAGGGATTACAACCTTTGTAGTCCGCTCCTTCGCTTCACAAGCTCCGAGTAGAAGTCCCTTCGCCGCGATCCATGATCTCCCGGACTCAAGAGAGGCTCCACGACTCGAACGATCCATGCTAGCTTGAAGTGTTCCGATTCTCCGATGATCTACGTCGAAGTTGCTATAACCCAAGCTTTCTCACTCTAAAGAGATGAACACCCTAATCTAATGGGCTAGTTTAGATGAAGATGATGGAGTAGTATTTATGCTTTCTTTTTAATTCACTTTCTCACAAGAAATCATCACAAAAGGAATTTCTAGTGAGCTCTCTCTCAAACTCAAGAGAGAAGAAGATGAAGAAAATGAAGAGAATAATCCTTTTGTGATGAATAGTAGATAAATGTATATGATTGATTATAGAACCATGGTCAATGATGAGAGGCTAAAAGTTTGTAGAGAATAAACTAGAGTTAGGTTTGGTTAGGTTAAGGATAAGGATCAACCATAATATCTTAACCAAGACAAAATAGAATCCTTCTAGAATGAACAAGAATGAGCTAACCCTAATCAAACCCTAATCCCTTTTTATCATCCTTAAACATGTTTCATAATAAATCATATCATGTCACAATAATATATATCACATATATACTATATATTTGCAACAAAAGAAAATAATACAATTAACATATATCGCATATATATCAATGTATTAATCCGGTGAGAAAATGAAATAATAAAGCGAGCCAATATTAGATAATGTAATACAATATATCATATATATCATTATACATTAAATCATCGAATCAACACTTGATCCGACGATCCGGCTATATCGAATATAACCGACTAATATATCATGTACCGATTCATCGAATCAACACTTGATCCGATATCCCAATTCATATCTAAATATCGCGAGAATATAATACGGTATCTCATATCACATTATCCTCGGTCCTGCACATATCACATATGTGCCTCTACTCCTTTTTGCCTGAGCCAAGAAACCTCTGTGTAGGACTCTAAAGAATCGTCAATACGCCGGTAGCAGGTGATGATCATATCAAACACCCACAAGCTGCAAGCGGTCAGCTAAACGTAACAGCCACCCAGGTATTGAGCGATCAAAAGATCAACAAGCTAGCCTATCCGTTCTCCTGTGAATCCAATCAGTAACACTCCCGTACAGTCCGGTCTGTTCGTCTGATATGTCGCATATCAAGTCTAGGGGTGGTATACGTCAGACCCCAGTAACCGATAAGTCGTGTCGATGTGAGGCTCATAACAGGTCGAGAAACTACTAGTAACACTTACCAGTATATCTCTATATCAGCCATGGCCAGGGACTTCCAGTTATAGCCAATCGAACACAGCACAACATCAACTCCCTATACCGGGAGAGACGAATCCCCTCCTATCGCTCATTGCCTCCATGTGTTTCAGGACTGTACCCAAAAGCCACCGTTTTGCACGCCCTCTTGGACGTGGTAAGGTGGAAATCAAAGCACAGTGGGAATCATACAAGATTCTATGACGATCTCGGGTCTACAGACTACCCTGTACCAGTATCACCGGAGAACTGCCATCTGACGTGTGGTAATCACCAACTGGGAGTTCTCGGCGAGTCCGTCCAGTGTACCCAGTCTCCACTGAGCACCCGTACACCATCCTTGATGTCAAACACCTATGGATATGGGATCATCCATCGCTCATCATATGGGTCAAGATGCGTATACGCTAGTCTACTCTGGTGTATCGATGCCCTGTCTCGATATACCCTCGACTAGGAACATTTATAGGATGTACTCATCGACTACCGTGGCCCCACTAGTATGATCTCATCATAATCCCAGTAGTCGAGAACAGATCCTAAGGGCTTTATCAACATGTGAGAGTAAGACAGTAAACCAATACAAGTCAACATGTTAAGATAAAGTGAAACCAAATAGCATATTATCATGACGAGTAAGAAAGTCCTCTCTGTATATATCCAAGCATCCATTATAATATACATCATATGTACAACAATGGCCTCTAGGGCATATACATAACTAACAATCCCTCACTTGCACTAAGGCCAGCTGCTGTAGTATCTCATACCTAGCATCCCGAATAATCTCTCAAACTGTATCTGGGGAATGGCCTTCGTAAGTGGATCCGCAGTGTTATCCTTCGTATCTACTCTCCTGACCTCGATCTCTCGGCGATCAACTATCTCCCTGATCAGGTGATACCGCCTCAGAATATGTTTGGACTTCTGATGGGACCTGGGTTCCTTGGCCAAAGCCACAACTCCATTGTTATCGCAATACAAAGGTATTGGATGTTCAATGGATGGAACCACACCAAGTTCAGTGATGAACTTCTTCATCCAGACAGCCTCTTTGGCAGCATCGTTGGCAGCGATGTATTCAGCCTCCATCGTCGAGTCTGCAACGGTATCCTGTTTGGAACTCTTCCAACATACCGCCCCACCATTGAGGGTAAAGACAAATCCCGAGTGCGACTTAGAGTCGTCCTTATCACTTTGGAAGCTGGAATCGGTAAAGGACTCCACCCGGAGTTCTCCGTTACCATACACCAAGAACATGTCTTTAGTCCTTCGTAAGTACTTGAGAATGTTCTTCACAGCTGTCCAGTGACTCTCTCCAGGATCTGCTTGATACCGACTCACTACACTTAGTGAGTATGCAACATCGGGTCTGGTACATAGCATCGCATACATGATAGAGCCTACTGCCGAAGCATAGGGTATCCCTTGCATGCGAGCTCTCTCCAAATCAGTCTTGAGAGACATCTCTTTGGAGAGAGTGAGTCCAGAGATCATGGGTTGGTTTCCACGCTTGGATTCTTCCATACTAAATCTCTTTAGTATGGTGTCAATGTACCTGGATTGGGACAATCCCAGTATCCTTTTGGATCTATCTCTATAGATCCTAATCCCCAATATGCAGGAGGCATCACCTAGATCTTTCATTGAGAATCTTTGTGATAATAAGAGCTTGACTGATTGCAGCATAGGAATATCATTTCCTATCAAGAGTATGTCATCCACGTACAATACGAGGAAGACAACCTTACTCTCTGCTACCTTCTTATAGATACAAGGTTCATCTATGTTTTTGATGAAGTCAAACTCTTTGACTACTACATCAAAACAGATGTTCCAACTCCGCGATGCTTGCTTTAACCCATAAATGGATTTAAGCAGTTTGCACACCTTTCCGCTGCTCCCACTATCTACGAAGCCCTTTAACTGAGTCATGTACACGCACTCTTCTAAATCACCATTTAGAAAGGCGGTCTTAACATCCATTTGCCAGATTTCGTAGTCATGGTATGCAGCAATGACAAGTAAGATCCGGATGGACTTAAGCATAGCCACTGGAGAAAAGGTTTCGTCATAATCCACACCTGGTCGTTGACGAAATCCCTTTTCTACAAGTCTAGCTTTGAAAGTCTCAACTTTTCCATCTATACCAAATTTCTTTTTAAAAATCCACTTGCTCCCAATGGGTTTTACCCCTTCAGGAGCATTTTCCAAAATCCATACTTTATTGGTGTACATGGATTCCATCTCAGATCGCATTGCATCCAGCCATTTCACAGAGTCACTACTCGTGATGGCCTGCTCAAAACTAGTCGGGTCATCATCTTCCATGATGCAATCCTCGCTTCCACCATCAATGAGAAAACCGTAGTATCTTTCAGGTGGATGAGAAACCCTGCTAGATCGGCGGAGAGGCTGGGGTTCGTCGGGTACTACTGAATCCTCTGGTTCTACCAAATCATCTGTTGTAGTTTGTTCTGCTGAAACTTCTTCCAGTTCTACCTCGATGCCACTAATCTGTTTCATAAGAAAACATTTTTCTAAGAAAGTGGCATGTCGAGAAACAAACACCTTTTGTTCCTCGGAGAGGTAGAAGATATACCCTCGCGAATGTTTGGGATATCCAATAAACTTACATAGGACAGACCTTGCCTCGAGCTTGTCCGGATTGTGTGTTTTAACATAGGCCGGACAACCCCATTTCTGAATAAAATTAAGACATGGTCTCTTACCATTCCATATCTCATATGGAGTGGTAGGCACTGATTTGGTTGGAACTCTATTCGATTGGTATGCAGTTGTCTCCAGTGCATATCCCCAGAAGGAAATAGGTAACTCAGCTGTACTCATCATAGAGCGGACCATATCTAATAGGGTGCGATTCCTCCGCTCCGATACACCGTTGTGCTGTGGTGTATAAGGAGGAGTAAGCTGAGAGAGAATCCCATTCTCTTTCAGATAATCTAGGAACTCATTGCTTAAGTATTCTCCTCCTCGATCAGATCGAAGGATCTTAATACTTTTGCCCGTTTGTTTTTCTACTTCGTGCTTATATTCTCTGAATTTCTCAAAAGCTTCAGACTTGTGTTTCATCAGGAACACATGTCCGAATCTAGAGAGATCATCAGTGAATGTAATGAAGTAGGAAGAACCGTTCCTGGCATGCGTAGACATGGGACTGCATACATCACTATTTATCAGTCCTAAGAGTTCAGTAACTCTTTCTCCGTGTCCACTAAATGGGGCTTTGGTCATTTTTCCTTTGAGACATGAATGGCAAGTATCATAAGATGATACTTCGAACGGATTCAAATAACCATCCTTATGTAACTTAGCCAGTCGTGTCGCATTGATATGACCAAGTCTACAATGCCACAAGTAGGATTCGTTCATTTCTGAACTTTTCCTCTTGTGTGTGTTTTGTATATTGAGGACTGTATTCTGATTTAGAATGAATATGCCATTATGTAACGAGCCTGATGCAATCAACTTTTGATCTAGGAATATGTTCATAACATTATCCTGTACTACAAAATTATATCCTTTTTTACTTAATAAAGAAACTGATATAATGTTGCACATCATGTTCGGTATATAATAGCACTCATTCAGAATCAGTGTATTACCACTTGGTAATACTAGGTGATATTCGCCAACTGCTTTGGCTGCAACATTTGCACCGTTCCCTACTTGAACGGAATGATCACCTTTTTCCAGTTCTCTACCTTTACGTAGCCCATATAACAATTTACATATGTGGGATGCTGATCTGGTATCTAATACCCAGGAGGTAGGGTGAACTGAGAAACAGTTCTCAATAACTAACACACCTGAAGAAGATGCATCAACATGCATGTTATTTTGGGCGGCGTGAGAATCCAGATATTCTCTTGTTTTCTGTTCAGTCTTATAACTCTTATAAGAAAGAACGGGTCCAACGTTCCCCTGCTCAGTATAATAAGCGGGTTCAGTCAATACATCCATATTATTATCTTGATTATGGCCTGACATGGTCGCTACCTGGAGAGAGAGAGAAGAAAACACTTTAGCGTATGCTCTTGCAAGATTAGATTGGTTATTATCTTATCTAATCAGGATGTCTTCCACTGTTTTTATCAAATCTACCTTCAAACCCTAAAAGGTAAGATTAGCCGGGATTAATTACACCCTACAATTTCGTCAATCTTTCAGCCAGATCAGTGTCGGTACTTTGAGGGAGATTCCCCGTGCTTTCGCACGGACCTAATTAAAGTAAACCTTATTTTCCCAGAGGCGTAACCTCGTTAACACTTTTCTAGACACCTACTTGATCGACTAATTGTCCTGTGTAAAACTCTCCCAGGAGTAACTCTTACTCGCAGTGGGTATCGGGATCCAACTATCTCATAGGAGGTATGCAATCTCATTGCAAATTTCAACACTTGAAATTCCCGATAATGCTTTTACTCCCATGACCTTGACGGAGGCCAAACTACCCATAGGGCGCTAGTCAAGTTCAACCCGTCATTTCTTGATTGAATTAAACCCACTCGTACGACCCTTGACGGAGGCCAAACTACGCCATACGAATACCCTAATCCAATCACATCATATGCTAGTAGATAAGCACTAGTTAGCTACCGTACACTACGCCTTGACGGAGGCCAAACTACCGCAGCACGAATACTAAGTAGTACTTATCTGAAATGACGGAGGGCTACGCAGGTTTTTCAGAAAACCGTGAGCGTAATGAACTTGATATCGTCGTAGAATCATGTGAAATTTTGAAATGGAGTGTTTTTTAGGCTTTCATTGGTTTTGCTAAAGAGGTCACTCCCGGTGAAGGGGTCTCGGCTCTTTCCTCATCGAATAAGGTGCAGGACATATCATATATATCACTGTGCATAGCAAAACTTTAAAAGCAATCAAAAGACAAACCGAATTTTGTAGCATCTGCCAGTTTCGCTAAAGAGGTCACTCCCGGTGAAGGGATCTCGACTCTTTCCTCATCGAATAAGGTGCAGGGTATATCATATATACCACTATGCAAAGCAAAACTGTAGCTACCCTTTTTATAAAATTTTGATTCTACAACATCTTTTAGGTTTCTTTTCCTTTTATTAATCTCATTAATAAAAAATCCCATCATCTTATGCTTCCTAAGCATCACAGATAAATACGACGTACACTTATGCCATCCGTATTCGCCTCGATGTCCCATCATGCACCGTTAGGTTAGGTAACTAACGACAGAGCAGGGCAGGGCTAGTGCGGGTGTAAAACATAAGTAACGTCTATATAATATATCATATATACTATATACTGTATCCATCACAACATATCAAATGATCACATCATAGATATCGCAGCAGAAACATAGATATAATGTGGGATATACTAGGACGTCCGTATTTAGTATTTAGCCAACAATAGAAAATACGGATTCCACAGTCGCGATGAATAGCCAAGCCCACACCCTAGACCCCTACGAGAGCAGCAAGCGACCCTACCAATTCTGGAGTTTAGGAGACCCGGTCTCAACTCCTCGAGATAGCCTCCCACTGAACCCCAGAACCCGGTCACCTGTGCTCCCCTCCTTGGGTCCATCCTAATGCGGAAAAGTAAATAATATACAACACTGGTGACATCAACCTCAACCCGGATGTGCCCCAAATAAAAGAATATTACATTACATTTGAATTTACATGAATGAAAATATAAAACTCTCATCTCACATAAAACCCCCGGCTATTCAATCGCGACAATCCTGCACATCATATCTCAGCAACACATAATATCATATATCATCAACGTAAGTAAGTATGCGTACCCCGATTGTCGTTTATGTATAGCAACGAAACCGGCGATATCGAACATACTACACTTATGGTCACAGAAAAGAAAGTGTAAAACTACAATATTTGGAATCCACATTCTCTTTAGACATCATAAATGCGAAATATCACATACTTCGTATTTCATGCCTAAACTATATGAATTCCACATATTGTATCACATTCCAGATAAATAGACAGTATTAAACTTTTCGAACAGATAATCAAATACCCAAAATTTCCTAAAGTGCTCAACACTTGAGCGGAGTTCAAACAATCCCAGAATATGTCACAGTAGTAGCGGTCCAGCCGTAGAAGGGTCAAGCCAACGCCTCACATATGGTACGCCGTACTGCCCCAAACCCGAAGGTTCAAAAGGCAGTTCAAGACGGTCACATAATCGAGTTAAGGTTTGTTGTCTTCTAGAGGGTCCACCACAAAACTTGCACGCATTTGCGAAAGATTTAAACTCGAGAAAAGATTCAACACTTGAAAATTTTTCGTGTCGGGAAAAAGTGAGTTAATGATATCCGTTCGAACTTTTTAACAGTTTCTAAATATCCAGAAATAATAACGAATTTAAATATTCCGATCGAATCTACGATTACAAAATAAACCCCAGAATACTCAACACTTGAGTCAGATTAAAAATACCCATAAAATATAACATAAAGAAATAGATATTATAGTTCAAATACCAGTGCATGTCTTATCTGTACGGCTGCGGAAGCGTGGTACGGCCGCGGTTCCGCGGTGGACTGTACGGATGATGCACTCGTATTTCACTGCAATTCTTCTATTTCCCTGCTGATTTTTTTAGGAATTTTTAATTCAGAAAAATCCCAGTTTTGAAAAATTTTCCAGAGAGGGGGTTAACTTTGATATATCGGGGTTCGTTCGGAGTTTTAACTTCGTAAACACGTCGCCTAATGCTCTAGCTAGGCTCTGATACCATTGTAGGGTTCCTAGGCACACTTGTGAAGGTTCATAAAGCATCAAACATGCCCGAATAAAATTTAACATGTGCCGAACAACCCAAAGACGGGATCTTTGCTAGATTATTAGGGTTTAGCATGCAAGATAACATCTTTAAAGCTAAGTGTGAGGGATTACAACTTTTGTAGTCCACTCCTTCGCATCACAAGCTCCGAGTAGAAGTCCCTTCGCCGCGATCGACGATCTCCCGGACTCAAGATAGGCTCCACGACTCGAACGATCCATGCTAGTTTGAAGTGTTCCGATTCTCCGATGATCTACGTCGAAGTTGCTATAACCCAAGCTTTCTCACTCTAAAGAGATGAACACTCTAATCTAATGGGCTAGATTAGATGAAGATGATAGAGTAGTATTTATTCTTTCTTTTTAATTCACTTTCTCACAAGAAATCATCACAAAAGGAATTTCTAGTGAGCTCTCTCTCAAACTCAAGAGAGAAGAAGATGAAGAAAATGAAGAGAATAATCCTTTTGTGATGAATAGTAGATAAATGTATATGATTGATTATAGAACCATGGTCAAGGATGAGAGGCTAAAAGTTTGTAGAGAATAAACTAGAGTTAGGGTTTGGTTAGGTTAAGGATAAGGATCAACCATAATATCTTAACCAAGACAAAATAGAATCCTTCTAGAATGAACAAGAATGAGCTAACCCTAATCAAACCCTAATCCCTTTTTATCATCCTTAAACATGTTTCATAATAAATCATATCATGTCACAATAATATATATCACATATATATTATATATTTGCAACAAAAGAAAATAATACAATTAACATATATCGCATATATATCAATGTATTAATTCGGTGAGAAAATGACATAATAAAGCGAGCCAATATTAGATAATGTAATACAATATATCATATACATAATTATACATTAAATCATCGAATCAACACTTGATCCAACGATCCGGCTATATCGAATATAACCGACTAATATATCATGTACCAATTCATCGAATCAACACTTGATCCGATGTCCTGATTCATATCTAAATATCGCGAGAATATAATACGGTATATCACATCGCATTATCCTCGAACCTGCACATATCACATATGTGTCTCTACTCCTTTTTGCCTGAGCCAAGAAACCTCTATTTAGGACTCTAAAGAATCGTCAATACGCCGGTAGCAGGTGATGATCATATCAAACACCCACAAGCTGCAAGCGGTCAGCTAAACGTGACAGCCACCCAGGTATTGAGCGATCAGAAGATCAACAAGCTAGCTTGTCCGTTCTCCTATGAATCCAATCAGTAACACTCCCGTACAGTCCGGTCTGTTCGTCTGATATGTCGCATATCAAGTCTAGGGGTGGTATACGTCAGACCCCAGTAACCGATAAGTCGTGTCGATGTGAGGCTCATAACAGGTCAAGAAACTACTAGTAACACTTACCAGTATATCTCTATATCAGCCCTGGACAGGGACTTCCAGTTATAGCCAATCGAACACAGCACAACATCAACTCCCTATACCGGGAGAGACGAATCCCCTCCTATCGCTCATTGCTTCCATATGATTCGGGACTGTACCCAAAAGCCACCGTTTTGCACGCCCTCTTGGACGTGGTAAGGTGGAAAACAAAGCACAGTGGGAATCACACAAGATTCTATGACGATCTCGGGTCTACAGACTACCCTGTACCAGTGTCACCGGAGAACTGTCATCTGACGTGTGGTAATCACCAACTGGGAGTTCTCGGCGAGTCCGTCCAGTGTACCCAGTCTCCACTGAGTACCCATACACCATCCTTGATGTCAAACACCGATGGATATGGGATCATCCATCGCCCATCATATGGGTCAAGATGCGTATACGCTAGTCTACTCTGGTGTATCGATGCCCTGTCTCGATATACCCTCGACTAAGAACATTTATAGGATGTACTCATCGACTACCGTGGCCCCACTAGTATGATCTCATCATAATCCCAGTAGTCGAGTACAGATCCTAAGGGCTTTATCAACATGTGAGAGTAAGACAGTAAACCAATACAAGTCAACATGTTAAGATAAAGTGAAACCAAATAGCATACTATCATGACGAGCAAGAAAGTCCTCTCTGTATATATCCAAGCATCCATTATAATATACATCATATGTACAACAATGGCCTCTAGGGCATATACATAACTAACAAGGCTATCAAGTAAGGTTACCCGGCGAGTATCCGCATACGCTACGTGATTGCGACGGAATTTTGATCACATCAAAATCCCGTGACAACCGATCTAATGAGACTAAATTGCTAGATTTATAAAATTCAAATATTGTGGATTCCAAGTATCGTATCACAATCACAGATAGCTAAGCGATGTTAAATATTTCGATCGAATCAACGAATTCCTAAAGTTTCCCAGAAAGCTCAACACTTGAGCAGTATCAAAAATACCCAGAAGCATTCCCCAGTAGCTACGGACCAACCGTAGAAGGCTCGGCCCAAGCCTCACACAGAGCACCGTGGAACCGCCGCCAAACCCATGGTTTGACCGCGGTTCCACAGTCATGTTGTTGAGTTAGGGTGTCGTTCTTCTAGAGGGTCCATATTTTTACCTGCATATTTTTCTGAATATTTTTAATGTGAAATATTCCAACTTTTTGAAAAATTTCCAGAGAATGGACAAGATCGGGTTTTCGGAGTTTGTTCGAACATCTAACTTCGCCTAGATAACTTCTAATGCTCTAGCAAGGCTCTGATACCACTGTGGGGTTATTTGGCATGACCACAAAGTTTCACAAGGTATCTAACATGCCGTCTTTTAAAATTTCTAGTATGCCAAACAACCTAACCTAAGATCTAACTAGAGTTTTAGGTGCTAGACTAAAATGTAAACAACTTTATATAGAAAGTGAACAAGGAATACAACCTTTGTAGACCGGTCCTTCACTTCTAAAGCTCTGTGTTGACGTCCCTTCGCTGCGATTATGGATCTCCCGAACTCTAGTATGGGTTCTCTCGGAGAAATGAACAAGCTTGTTCGTAGTCTTCGAGGCCGAAGATGATCTACGTCGAGGAGACTCAAACTCACGCTAACCATTCACTAGGTCATGAATTTTGTGAAGAGAACACCCTATACTACCTAAGAAAGTATGTAGGATGATGAAGTAGGAATTTTGCTCACTTTATATTTGATTTTCTCACTTATTTTCATAATTTTCCATGGAGCTAGAGAGCTAGAGGAAGAAGATGAAGAAAACAACTCAAGAAAATAAACCAAGAGATGAATGAATGGGTTATGCAACCATGGGTGAGTTAGTATCATATATTAACCATAGTAGAGACAAAACCATAGCTAAATAATAATGGTTAGGTTTAAAATATCTTAAGTAAAACAAATCAAGTGGACTTGGTCAATGGTTATCCAAAAGCTTCATGAAGCTTCATGCCATGACCAATTTCCACCTCATTTTGATTTACTACGATAATTAAAACCCCTCATTATTGGTAGCATGGTGTAAGTCATACATACACCCAAGTTTGCATGTATCATCAAGCATGATACAAACATGTACATAAACATATATCACATATACACTATGTGCACATCAAGTGGAAAAACAATCTTAAGTGAGCCAATACTAGTTAATGTAAAGTAATATATCAAATATATAATTATACATTAAATCATTAAATCAACACTTGATTTAATGATTCGGTCATATCACATATAACCGACTAATATCATGTGTATCAATCTATCGAATCAACACTTGATTCGATAACCCGGCTATATCGCATATAACCGAACGATGATACAAATCGCGAGAATAGAATACGGTATTATATACGCGTATTAATCTCGGTCCCACACATATCTCATATGTGCTCCTACTCCATTTTTCCTGAGCCAGGAAACCCCTGTGTAGAACTTTAAAGACTCGTCAATACACTGACAGTAGGTGATGATCATATCAAACACCCACAAGCCGCAAGAGGTATGCTAAACATAACGGCCACCTGGGTATTGAGCGATCGGAAGATCAACAAGTAAGCCTGCTCATACTCCTGCGAATCCAATTAGTAACACTGCCGTACAGTCCGATCTGTTCGTCTGATATGTCGCATATCTCGCCTAGGGGTGGTAAACGTCAGACCCCAATATCTTGATAAGTCATGTCGATGTAAGGTCCATAATGGGTGAGAAACTACTGATAACATTTATAAGTTAATCTCATCTACCCTGGCTAGGGATTTTAGTTATGGCCAATCGAGCATAGCGCAACATCAACCTCCAATACCAGGAGAGACGAATCCCCTCCTATCGCTCATTGCTTCCATGTGACTCGGGACTGTACCCAAAAACCACCTGTTTGCACGACTTAGTAGAGTCATGGCAGGGTGGAAATCAAAGCACAGTGGGAGACACACAATACTCTATGACGATCTCGGGTCGACAGACTAACCTGTACCAGTGTCACCAGAGAACTGCTATCTGACATGGGGTATAATACCATCTAGGAGTTCTCGGCGAGTCCGTTCAGTGTACCCAGTCTTCATTGAGAACCCGTATACCATCTCTGATGTCAAACACCAATGGATATAGGATCATCCATCGCCCATCACATGGGTCGAGAAGATATACGCTACTCTACTCTGGAATATCGATGCCCCGTCTCGATATTGCTACGACTAGGAACATTGAAGGATGAACTCATGGACTACCCAAGCCCCACTAGTATGATCTACATCATAATCCTGAAAGTCAAGTACACATCCTAAGGGCTTTATCAACATGTAATAAAGAGACAATAAGTGTACATGTTAAGATAAAGAGCAACCAGATAGCATACTATCATGTCGAGCAAGAAAGTCCTCCCTATATATGTCCAAGAATCCACTATAATATATATCTCATGTACAATAATGTCCTCTAGGGCATACATATAACTGACAGTACAGGTTAGTCTGTAGACCCGACATCGTCATAATGTCTTGTGTGGTTCCCACTGTGCTTTGATTTCCTCCCTACCACGGCTCAAATGAGTCGTGCTAACAGGTGGTTTTTGGGTACAATCCCGGGTCACATGGAGGTAGTAAGCGATAGGAGGGGTTTCGTCTCTCCCGGTATTGCGAGTTGATGTTGCACTATACTTGATTAGCTATAACAGCAAGTCCCTGGCAAGGGCTGATGAGATTTACTGATAAGTGTTATCAGTAGTTTCTTGAAAGGTTATAGGCCACACATCGGTATGACTTATCGAGTTATTAGGGTCTAACGATTCCACTCCCCAGACTCGATATGCGACATATCAGACGAAAAGACCGGACTATACGGTATGTGTTGGTTATAGGCTCTACGGGAGTTTGGACAAGTTTTCTTGTTGATCTTCTATTCGTTCAATACCTGAGTGACTGTTACGTCCAGCTAGTACCGCTGACAGCTTGTATGTGTTTGATGTGATCATAACTACTGCTAGCATATTGGAGGGTCTTTAGAGTCCCACATAGAGGTTTCCTAGCTCAAGCGAAATGAAGTAGGGCACATATGGAGATATATGCGGGAGCTTGATTAAATACGAGTGTATGATACCATATTCTAATCTAGCGTTTTTTTGATATGAGCCGGATTATATTTGATATAACCGGATTATTGAATCAAGTGTTGATTCAATGATTTGATATATATATATATATATATATATATATATATATATTTGATATTAGCCGGGTTATATATGATATAACCTGATTATTGAATCAAGTGTTGATTTAATTTGATATATGTATATATATATATATATATATATATATATATATAATTTAACTAATATTAAATATTAGTAGGTTATATATGATATAACCGGATTATTGAATCAAGTATTGATTTAATGATTTGATATATATATTTGTATATTTGATATTAGCCGGGTTATATATGATATAACCAGACTATTGAATCAAGTGTTGATTTAATAATTTGATATATATTTATATATTTCTTCTCTTTATATATATATATGTATACGTGTGTATGTGTATACATATATACATATATATACATATTACATACACACACGTGTGTGTGTATGTATATATATATATATATATATATATATATATATATATATATAAACTAATATTAAGCTCACTTAAGATTTTCTTCTCTTTATATATATATATATATATATGTATACGTACACGTGTGTGTGTGTATACATATTACATACACACACACACGTGTGTGTGTGTGTGTATTGTATCATGGTTGATGATATATAGAACTAGGATGTGTGAGAATCACATTAGAGTAAAGAAAATGATAAATTTTTTGAATTAAAGAAAACAAGAATGAGTCATTGTTTGGATACTTGAAGAAGCTTGGAGAAGCCATGACTCATCCTATTTTCTTGTTTTATTCATTGTGATATTTATCATTATTTTGATCTTATCTTGGCTCATGGTTCACTCTCTCACTTCCTAGTTCTTCTTCTTCATCTCTTCACTAGTTTTTTTAGGGTTGAGAAAAAGAAAAAGAAAAAGAAAAAGAAAAGAAATATTTTTGTGAGCAAAATTCCTACTTCATCAACCTACACTACTCTAGAAAATTAGTATAGGTTATTCTCTTCACTAATAGCTTGATTAGTGAAGTATGAGCTTGAGTGTGAGTTGCCTCAAGGTGGATCATCTTCGACGACGAAGACTAAAAGCAAGCTCGTTCTATTTTTCAAGTGGAGTCAAAGAAGAGTTCTAGGACTACTACTCGGAGTATTTGAAGTGAAGGATTAGATTACAAAGGTTGTAGTTTCTCTTCACTTAGTTTAGAACCTAGTTTGCTAACTTTGAAGCCCTAATTCTCTAGTTCGATTCTTGTTTAGTATACTTAGCCCTCTAGATTTTTTTAAATTGCATACTTGATCATAGAACCCTAGTAGAGGTGCTAAGACATACTTTCATACACAAGTCTACTCTGGAATATCGATACCCGGTCTCGATACTCCTACGATTTGGGACATTTAAGGATGTGCTTATGAACTACCCAGCCTCCACAAGTATGATTGCTTTCATAATGTCACAACCCGAAAAGTACGGAACATGACCGGCACTTAAATTACGAAACGTCTCGAGGCGTACGTAATCTAAGTAAGCCAAAACCCAGAAAATCAAAACCAAAGAAGAGTAGAGTGAACGAAAAACCAATGTAAAGCAAGTAGTTTTAATCAACATAGGCCGAAGTATGTATTTTTTAAAATCTCAAGTATTTTCTGAAAATTTCGGCAGAGTCTCCTTTGTAAATACTGGCCCCAAACGGGATACAACATGAATAGTATACGACATAAGTAAAAAGGCATCCCCAAGCGGGAGCTTGCTCTTCGTCAATTGACGGTCACAACCACGCAAGCAATATAATATACAACGCTGAAGGGCGAGGATCAAAACTCAAAAGAAAACTCAAATCAGCATGAAAACCATAATAATACAACGCGCGACTCTAAAGTCGAAAGAATAACAAGCCCGGTTTTCTATCTCTCTCAAATATACAATCTGGTTGATGGAGTTTCTAGATACAACCGAAATAATAATAAACAATGGTGGTCCTGATGCAAAGAACCCACCTGCCAAAGCAATCACCCGGAAAGAACAGTGTGCCAGCAAAGCCGCAAAGAACCTGTACGGCAAAACCTGCAAGGAACTGTGGCACAACGGGGGTGAGTTTCCAACTCGTGAGTAGAAAACATCTACGAGTATAAATCGCATGCATAACGCTATCCTAGGTCATCTCAGGTAATATCCTCAATAAAATCCTGGTCCAGCTATGTATAGTGTAATACTACATGCTCGTGTCAGTGCCTCAGATAGCAACATATCAGATATATGATGTATGAATGCATTACAAATTTAAACAGAATATATCATGAGTGAGACAACTGTTTTCTTTAATCAATGAGATTTCTATATGTATGTCAATCACGTATGATCAATGAACGCAACAGAGAAATCAGTGTCAAGCATCGACACAAAACATAAGTCTCAGTATCTCAATATCAAATCATCAATATCTCAAATCTCAAATCACAAATCTCAAATCTCAAGCATCCGTATCATATGCGGGATCGGCCATCGGGCTCCGGTAGAACAGATCAGCCCATAACATCAATCTCACGGCCACGAACGGTATCCTCTGGATATCCGCCGCTCCAGGTAAAATCACCGGTAGGTAGTCTGCCCCTGCCAGGCTCATCGTCTACTCCTCGAACTTCTTGCCCCGGGGTACCATAACGGGTCCACCATGTAACCGCAGACGGTTCATCCAACTCCTCGAATCGGGTCTCGAAAACCATCTCAGAACCGAGAAAACATCATGGTGGACACTCATACATCACGAGAAAACCGCAATTTGCATTTTTAAAATGATGATACCAAGCTTTTATTAAATTCTTGCGGTTTTCCCCCAAATCCAGAAATCTCATGTAAATCCGAAATCATCAAAATCATGATACCAATAAACAATGAATACCGGCATAAATCTCCATAACACTGCATAACCAATGACTATATGGATGCATCTGATATCATGCAATGAATGCAATAATTAAACTAGAATATGGAAACTATAACATATTACAACTATCAGCTAGCAAGCTGTCACTGAAATAGTATTTCTAAAGTGTACGTGACATGGCAATTACCGATGAAGATGTGTGTGAGCCGGTAAGCGAGTGTATGTGGAGCATACGCGTCATCGGTAATGGTGCTGGTGTCCTAACAGCATCGTTTCATAATTACTATGTACAAAATAAACATGCAATGAGGCGATAAAAATATAATAAGGAAAATGAATAGTAAATACAACAATAATATGCGGAACATGAATAATAACGTAACAACAAGGAATCTATCTTACTATACATGTGTTATATTATTTTGCCGTTTGAAATAGTACGAATCGTGGTGTTTGAAAATAAGGACTATGGTGTTTTTAAGAAAAGACGCGCCTTTTAAAATAACCGTAGTATCTCTTGGTATGTCTTTAAAATTCTGACGATTCGTCAGTTTTGGAAATAGGTATGACTCGGGTCCAGTCTAACATCTACTAGGTTAACTACAGGTCTAACTAACAACCAATCGAAAGGGGTATGGAAACCACCTAAATCTGAGTCGATATATATATATATATATATATATATATATACACACACACACACACACATGCATGCATAATAGTCGGTGATCCCGCCTCAATAATATTATGTACGATACAACATATCATATGACATGCTCGAATCAAGAGTGCGGATCTATCGTCAATATATAGCTCGTATGGTAAATCCGTCGTACGGCCTCCCAAATCTTGGTACGGGTCAAATGTCAATCTATCATATTAATCATCTGGTATCCTCTTTATCAAATATCATGATCGGGGTACTGATCTACGTCTAGTACAATACTGATACCATCTATGAAATGCATGCGTGTGTGTGAAAACGCCACGCCTAAAGAACCCGCTAAAATATCATGTCGTATCTCAAATACGGACCATATCACATCACCGATCTCATGGCCTCAAGCCCAATCTCATCGACTCATCTCCAAATATCATACAATATCCTCATCATTCATGCATGTGTATATGAATGTATATATGCATAGTCCCATACCCATGCATATATACATATATACACATTCCCATATACGCACAAGAAGATGATATATGCAAGTGTATATGTGTGTGTATGCAAATCCTTACTCTGGGGTTTCGTGACTAAAAAATCCGCTAAAGTCCTTTCTTCAATTCTCGCTAACCCTATACCCATAAGCTCCTATGGCTTCTCTTACTCGGTGTTCATATCTCGTATTAACATATAAAAGTATATCGTTACCACATCACCTCATTCCTCATAATTTCGCGGGGGTGCTATACGCCATCCACCCGACTTCTCCCCGTAGATATAAATCTACTCACCTGATCTTCGCTCGCCGGTGCCGACATCGCTACGCGCTTGGTTGTCGTCTCGAAGTCCACATGGGGGTACCTACATGCCACAACGTATCGCATCGCATAAAAACCCAATTCGAAATCGAAACGGCATACGAAAACCAAATCGGCACGCGTATCACGTATAGGTCAAAACCTATCGCCTACGCATGCAAGAATAGCCAAACCAACCCTCGATGTCGATGTACAAACATCAACCCATCGATAAAAACCCAAACGCACCCATTTGCACATTCACAAACACTAATTATAATATGAAATAGGTTAGAATTCACAAAAACCCCAAACTCACTTTAAAAGCATATTTTCCAAAAACCTACCAAGCAAAATTTACCGTTTTAGTACAACGCTTGATGTTTTAACAATTCTAATGGCCATAATACTTATTAAACATCTTAAATAAGCCATACAAACAATTTCCACAATTTAATCTCATTAAATTTCATTAACCCCAAATTTCTAGTTTACAATTTATCCAATTTTAACAATTTTATAGCAAAAATGCACAAACAACAATTTAGCTTGGATTTACATGATCTAAGTTGCTAAACAACAAATTAAAATGTTAATAATATCATGAAAAACTTAATTAGATTTTAATCTCAATTATATATGTATTTCATAAAAGCCTAGTTTGCATAAAAAGCTAAATTTGGACATTTTACATCTAACAATTTACATATTAGCAACTAGGTTAGGTTTTCATTTCCTTAAGATGATAATTTACACATTGTAAGCCTAATGATATAGTAAAACCCTAACTAGAATTTTAGAAACCCTTCTCTTGAAGGTTAAACCTTGCAATAAAAACCATAATTAACATCTAATTTAGTTGAATTAAAGTAATAGCATACAATTTAACAAAAGGGTCAAGATTTTTATACCTCACAACCCATTGATCCAACTTGAAATCTAGCCTCTCAAATTGCCATCTTGTTCCCTAGATCCATACTAGAATGGCCAAGTAAAAATTAGTAGGGATTAGATTTTGATTTTGCTTTGATTTTTGATGGAATTTGATGAATTTTTGATGGTAAAAAGAGTGGGATTTTTTGGGGGAAGGGGGCTGCTGCAGTTGGAGGAGGGGGAGGGGTCGGCCACAATGAGAGGAGAGAGAGTGAGGTGGGGAAAATGTGATCTAGTCAACCCAAGGTCAAAGCTTATACCTCATTTAACAATTTTCTTTCATTTCCTATGTTTTCTTTTCTTATCTTCAAGTGGGGAAAAAAATGGGAGTGGAGGCAGCTTGGGCTGCTGATTTGGGGATAGGAGAGAGGGTGTGGGTGAGGGAAAAATGATAAATGTTATACCCCAATATCTATTTACACTAATTTCACTATTTAAGCCTTTTTCTTCGATATTTTCTAAAACAGTTTGACAGCTTCATTTCATTTCAAAAACAACATGTTAAAATTTTGTTTAATGTGTTATGATGCACAAAATTTGTTTCAACTCATTCCAATTTGTAATTTTCCCTAATTAAATGTATTAGTGAAGGCTTAAAATAATATAAAAATAATTAATTTCGGAAAAAATTTCAAAAAATTAGAAATTTTACCAGTGGCTCAATAAATACCAAATACTAGCAATTATATTGCTAGAATATGTATATTTAAATTTATATTAAAAGATATTTATATTTTGACTTTTTACGAAAAACCCCTTTATTTTATCGATTTTCCGAAATTTCACCTAAACGATTTTCAAAACGTTACAATCTTCCCCCCCTTAAAGAAATTCGGTCCCTGAATTTAAACTAAAACTCCCCCCAAATACTACAACATTTCAACAAAACCATCAAGTCGTCGGGGCTCCGAAATCATAAGTACCTAAAACATATTGTAGCGCAATGCATGTGCATGAAAAGAGTGTATAACTCACAAATCAAAACTCCGTCAAGCATCCCACAACCATCGGAGTTATGGTGAAGACACCAATGTCTAAATCCAAAACAAAAATCAATTTGATATACATCAAAACTATACCTGTAACGTCAAAACTATATAGGTAAATATCATTAAAACATATGGAAGCAATGCATGCCAAACCTTTTTCAAATCACTATGCGATGTTTGTATCACTGCACAGTGGCGGACGCCCATTGTGAGAAAATAACTATATATATATATATATATATATATATCCTTTGTTTAACATACACGTCTCGCCGTTTTGAAAATAATTTAGAAGGGTTTCCCTTTTAAACAGTTTCGTGTCATCATTGACGCGTAGGTAAATACTGAGACTATAGCTCCTCCTTGGAAATCCCTTCGATAACTACCAATGCATGCAAAATATACTCAGGTACTGTCCTCTGACTAGTCCTGCTCGGTACTAAACCAAATAGCTAGTATCATAAAATATACTGCTCCAAAAGAAATCAATCCCAAATATATATGAATGCCACGTGCGTCTGGTGCGCACGGAAATCGAAATCCATGAATGTGCCATACATGTGCACAGAAACAACATCTAAGTGCAACGGGTGTGCACGAAAATACCTGTCAAAGGCAACGTGTGTGCCTGACAGCAAAACCAGGTGCATGTGATATGCACGAAGAATCTCGATTTAATGCATCTAGTGTGCACCTAAATCGCATCAAGCGCCTTAAGTATGCGCAAAATCCAAGTCAAGTGCACAAGGTGCACGAAAACAAATATCGAATATCAAAATCGAAATCGACGGTATACAACAAATTTCAATCAAAAATCCCAATCAGGTATACCGTGGTATAAAATCTCACCATCCTGCGTATCGGCATGCACAAAAGCAAATCAAAATACCAAAAGTGCATGAGAACTATGCCGAAAGCATAAGTCAAATCCTATGCATGCCCTAGGCATGAAATTAAATATCATGAAACTCGGTCATCAAAACTCAATCATGAAATAAATCACCCAAAAATACTGAAATCCAATGTGATGGATACGTGATAGTCAATCACAAAATCACAACTCATAAATACTGTCGTCAATATGTCTGTCCTTCAAAGTCGAAAAGGTGTCGGTGCATCCAATGCTAGCAGAGCAAGATATCTACTTGCCTTCTGATCATGGCATGTCGCCTAGTGCCCTTAGGCTCTCGTCTCTCACTGCAGATTGCTAAGTACATAGCTCCTCGGCTCAACGGTCCAATATAGAAACGATAACGGAAGCAGTCCGCTCTGACAAATCATCTAAAAATCTCTAGTCAACTATCATGGTTACATATAACATGTCCCGTCGACGATGCCGAACTCTGACCTACTGGGTGTGCGACATATGACCACTCCTGGGTCCAGGTCTTCTCGTTTAGTATTTCCAGAAAGATCCTGTCGAAGTCTCTCCCAAGTCTCGTTTCTGTCGAACTGCCTGGAAGTCATCATCCTTACCAAATCTATTTCTTGTTCCGGAATGGCTGCATACTCATCATGACTCCTCCTGGAATATATATCCATAGTCAACGCTTCTGCTTGCGTATCACATCTCTGATGTCGGCGGAGTGGAATGTCATCTCATCAAGATCTCGTACAAACCTCTTACTCCACTTTTCTCTAATGTCGACCGATTCGGACTCGCCTCCTCATGGCTGCATGAATTGCGCTCCAACGGCTATACTCGTATCTGGAGTCTCCTAAGCGATGTATCCCATCACATGATGTCCGAATGATGTCGAAATTTTCGATCGATTCGTCGAGGTTCCATAATCCCCCAAGAGCTCAACATCTTGGGTACAGTTTAATAGTATCGAATATATGCCACAACACTTATGGACCAACCGTAGAAGGGCAGACCCAAGCCTCATTAATAGCACCGCTGAACTGCCGCAAACCCTAAGGTTCACTGGCGTTCCATGGTCATTAAGTCGAGTTAGGGTTTCATTCTCTTAGAGGGTCCATAGAATTGCTTGCATTGTTTTCCGAATACTTTAAACTTGGAAAATGGGTTCCTGACATTCGGTCGTCTCTATCGACTCTCAACGTATCAGCGTGAAGTCGCCTCTAGCTGGATCTAATCAATCTGAAGACCTCGCATCGGGGTAGGCAATGAATCACATGTCATAATCATTCATCCTCAGGTGACTAGCGAACTTCTATCATATCTCAAAGTATAACTCGTGCGGCATTAGCTTCAAACATCTGGGGCAATATCTTTTCATTTGCCAAAATCACTAGCTCATTCGTCTGCACGCTGAACAGTGCCTCAATCATCAAATAATCTGTGCTATGACGGTCATCATAATCTGGCTGGCCTCTTGAAGGGGTCCAATCCTCTGGTGCTGATCTGCAAGTCCGAGAAATCTCATAAAAGTGATCCATCAAACGATCGTGGCGCGAAAACATAATAAAGCAACGCCTCTATGCAATCGTATGTCCCTGGAATCACGTCCTGGTCAGTCCTCGTCCGTGACGAGCTCGTGCTGACGCAACTCTAGCCGTAGCTCTCTCTGCCCATACAACCATGATAACAAAGCCATAGCTAGTACTGATGAGGCTAGATCATAGGAATGAATATAATGCTGTGCAAAGAAATGTACATCCTAAGGCTTCTTAAGCGGAGTATCGTATCGTAATATGCCGCGGAACATACGTACGATACATCACTCTACTCAAGCTACCTACTCCATCAACCAAGGGTCATCCTACACTCCGAAGGTAAAACCTAACGCTCCGATACCAACTTTGTCACGGTCCGAAAAGTACGGAACATGACCGGCACTTAAATTACGAAACGTCTCGAGGCGTACATAATCTAAGTAAGCCAAAACACAGAAAATCAAAATCAAAGAAGAGTAGAGTGAAGGAAAAACCAATGTAAAGCAAGTAGTTTTAATCAACATAGACCGAAGTATGTATTTTTTTATAATCTCAAGTATTTTCTGAAAATTTCGGCAGAGTCTCCTTTGTAAATACTGGCCCCAAACGGGATACAACATGAATTGTATACGAACTAAGTAAAAAGGCATCCCTAAGCGGGAGCTAGCTCTTCGTCAATCGACGGTCACAACCACGCAAGCAATATAATATACAACGCCGAAGGGCGAGGATCAAAACTCAAAAGAAAACTCAAATCAGCATGAAAACCATAATAATACAACGCACGACTCTAAGGTCGAAAGAATAACAGGCCTGGTTTTCTATCTCTCTCAAATATACAATCTGGTTGATGGAGTTTCTAGATACAACTGAAATAATAATAAACAATGGTGGTCCTGATGCAAAGAACCCACCTGCCAAAGCAATCACCCGGAAAGAACAGTGTGCCAGCAAAGCCGCAAAGAACCTGTACGGCAAAACCTGCAAGGAACTGTGGCACAACAGGGGTGAGTTGCCAACTCGTGAGTAGAAAACATCTACGAGTAGAAATCGCATGCATAACGCTATCCTAGGTCATCTCAGGTAATATCCTCAATAAAATCCTGGTCCAGCTATGTATAGTGTAATACTACATGCTCGTGTCAGTGCCTCAGATAGCAACATATCAGATATATGATGTATGAATACATTACGAATTTAAACAGAATATATCATGAGTGAGACAACTGTTTTCTTTAATCAATGAGATTTCTATATGTATGTCAATCACGTATCATCAATGAACGCAATAGAGAAATCAGTGTCAAGTATCGACACAAAACATAAGTCTCAGTATCTCAATATCAAATCATCAATAACTTAAATCTCAATTTTCAATATCTCAGGCATCCGTATCATCTGCGGGATCGGCCCTCGGGCTCCGGCAGAACGGATCAGCCCATAACATTAATCTCACGGCCACGAACGGTATCCTCCGGATATCCGCCGCGCAAGGTAAAATCACCAATAGGTAGTCTTCCCCTACCAGGCTCATCGTCTACTCCTCGAACTTCTTGCCTCGGGGTACCATACCGGGTCCACCATGTACCCGCAGACGGTTCATCCAACTCCTTGAATCGGGTCTCGAAAACCATCTCAGAACCGAGAAAACATCATGGTGGACACTCATACATCACGAGAAAACCGCAATTTGCATTTTTAAAATGATGATACCAAGCTTTTATTAAATTCTTGCGGTTTTCCCCCAAATACAGAAATCTCATGTAAATCCGAAATCATCAAAATCATGATACCAATAAACAGTGAATACCGACATAAATCTCCATAATACTGCATAACCAATGGCTATATGGATGCATCTGATATCATGCAATGAATGCAATAATTAAACTAGCATATGGAAACTATAACATATTACAACTATCAGCTTGCAAGCTATGTCACTGAAATAGTATTTTCTAAAGTGTACGTGACATGGCAATTACCGATGAAGATGTGTGTGAGCCGGCAAGCGAGTGTACGTGGAGCATACGCGTCATCGGTAATGGTGCTGGTGTCCTAACAGCATGGTTTCATAATTACTACGTACATAATAACATGCAATAAGGCGATAACAACATAATAAGGAAAATTAATAGTAAATACAATAATAATATGCGGAACATGAATAATAACGTAACAACAAGGAATCTATCTTACTATACATGTGTTATACTGTTTTGCCGTTTGAAATAGTACGAATCATGGTATTTGAAAATAAGGACTACGGTGTTTTTAAGAAAAGATACGTCTTTTAAAATATCCGTAGTATCCCTTGGTATGTCATTAAAATTCTGACGATTCGTCAGTTTTGGAAATAGGTATGACTCGGGTCCAGTCTAACATCTAATAGGTAAACTACAGGTATAACTAACAACCAATCGAAAGGGGTATGGAAACCATCTAAATCTGAGTCGATATATATATATACATGCATAATAGTCGGTGATCCCGCTTCAATAATATCATGTACGATACAACATATCATATGACATCCTCGAATCAAGAGTGCGGATCTATCGTCAATATATAGCTCGTACGGTAAATCCGTCGTGCGGCCTCCCAAATCTGGGTACGGGTCAAATGTCACATCTACCACATTAATCATCTGGTATCCTCTTTATCAAATATCATGATCAGGTACTGATCTATGTCTAGTACAATACTGATACCATCTATGAAATGCATGCGTGTGTGTGAAAACCCCATGCCTAAAGAACCCGCTAAAATATCATGTCGTATCTCAAATACGGACCATATCACATCACCGATCTCATGGCCTCAAGCCCAATCTCATCGACCCATCTCCAAATATCATACAATATCCTCAACATTCATGCATGTGTATATGAATGTATATATGCATAGTCCCATACCTATGCGTATATACATATATGCACATTCCCATATACGCACAAGAAGATGATATATGCAAGTGTATATGTGTGCGTGTATGCAAATCCTTACTCTAGGGTTTCGTGACTAAGAAATCCGCTAAAGTCCTTTCTTCAATTCTCGCTAACCCTAAACCCATAAGCTCCTAAGGCTTCTCTTACTCTATGTTCATATCTCCTATTAACATATAAAAGTATATCGTTACCACATCACCTCATTCCTCATAATTTTGCGGGGGTGCTATATGCCATCCACCCGACTTCTCCTCGTAGATATAAATCTATTAATCTGATCTTCGCTCGCCGGTGCCGACGTCGCCATGCACTTGATTGTCATCTCGAAGTCCACATAGGGGTACTTACATGTCACAACGTATCGCATCGCATAAAAACCCAATTCGAAATCGAAACGACATACGAAAACCAAATCGGCACGCGTATCACGTATAGGTCAAAACCTATCGCCTACACATGCAATAATAGCCAAACCAACCCTCAATGTTGATGTACAAACATCAACCCATCGAGAAAAACCCAAACGCATCCATTTGCACATTCACAAACACTAATTATAATATGAAATAGGTTAGAATTCATAAAAACCCCAAACTCACTTTAAAAGCATATTTTCCAAAAACCTAGCAAGCAAAATTTACCGTTTTAGTACAACACTTGATGTTTTAACAATTCTAATGGCCATAATACTTATTAAACATCTTAAATAAGCCATACAAACCATTTCCACAATTTAATCTCATTAAATTTCATTAACCCCAAAATTCTAGTTTACAATTTATCCGATTTTAACAATTTTATAGAAAAAATGCACAAACAACAATTTAGCTTGGATTTACATGATCTAAGTTGCTAAACAACAAATTAAAATATTAATAATGTTATGAAAAACTTAATTAGATTTTAATCTCAATTATATATGTATTTCATAAAAACCTAGTTTGCATAAAAAGCTAAATTTGGACATTTTACATCTAACAATTTACATATTAGCAACTAGGTTAGGTTTTCATTTCCTTAAGGTGATAATCTACACATTGTAATCCTAATGATGTAGTAAAACCCTAACTAGAATTTTAGAAACCCTTCTCTTGAAGGTTAAACCTTGCAATAAAAACCATAATTAACATCTAATTTAGTTGAATTAAAGTAATAGCAAACAATTTAACAAAAGGGTCAAGATTTTTATACCTCACAACCCATTGATCCAACTTGAAATCTAGCCTCTCAAATTGCCATCTTGTTCTCTAGATCCATACTAGAATGGCCAAGTAAAAATGGGTAGGGATTAGATTTTGATTTTGCTTTGATTTTTGATGGAATTTGATAATTTTTGATGGTCAAAAGAGTGGGATTTTTTGGGGGAAGGGGGCTGTTGCTGTTGGAGGAGGGGGAAGGGTCGGCCACAATGAGAGGATAGAAAGTGAGGTGGGGAAAATGTGATCTAGTCAACCCAAGGTCAAAGCTTATACCTCATTTAACAATTTTCTTTCATTTCCTTTGTTTTCTTTTCTTTTCTTATCTTCAAGTGGGGAAAAAAATGGGAGTGGGGGTAGATTGGGCTACTGATTTGGGGAGAGGAGAGAGGGTGTGGGTGATGGAAAAATGATAAATGTTATACCCCAATATCTATTTACACTAATTTCACTATTTAAGCCTTTTTCTTCGATATTTTCTAAAACCGTATGACAGCTTCATTTCATTTAAAAAACAATTTGTTAAAATTTTGTTTAATGTGTTATGATGTACAAAATTTGTTTCAACTCATTCCAATTTGCAATTTTCCCTAATTAAATGTATTGGTGACGGCTTAAAATAATATAAAAATAATTAATTTCGGAAAAAAATTCAGAAAATTAGAAATTTTACTAGTGGCTCAATAAACACCAAATACTAGCAATTATATTGCTAGAATATGTATATTTAAATTTATATTAAAGGATATTTATATTTTGAATTTTTACTGAAACCCCCTTATTTTACCGATTTTCCGAAATTTCACCTAAACGATTTTCAAAACGTTACACATAATGCTAGTAGTCAAGCAAAATCCTACGTGTTTTATCAACATGTATCCGCCATATTTGATATCGAGTATAACATATGCACATTTTAAGATAAAGACAAACCAAAATAGTAAACTACGGTAACGAGTCTTTATCAATGTGTATAAGCAATATAGAGCAGTAAGAAAAAAATACACATGTTCAGATAAAGACAACTCCAGCAATATACTATACAACTGAGCAAGATTGTCCTGTACATACATATCCCTAGCATTCTATACAATACAGGACACTAGGGCATACATATCCAACAGTTATTTCAACCGATTAGTATAAAACTTTCTAGCTAGCTAGTTTAGTGTTTGGATAGATTCTAGGGTTTAAGTTTCCAGTGCCATTTTTTAAAATTTAAAGTCATTCCGCAGAGGCCGCGGGTTAGCGGTAAGTGTGCTAGGAACTTCATCATGGTATCGGAGCCACCCAAACACTATAAATAGTACTAGACGATACTTAAGTTTCGAAACCGAAAATTTCCGTTTTTCAAAACCAAAAAACCCAAGTTTCTGTTCGAAATTATTTTTCTATAAATTTTTTTAAAGTATTGCAGAAGGATGTTTTGGTTATGAAAATGACACAAAACAATGAGACAGAACAGAGCTATTCTGGCCATCGGAATTGGCCTTTTGACCACTTCCGGTGGCCTGACTTTCTCTTTCTGGCCTCGTTTTTGTTTTATGTCTTGAAGTTTGGGAATTGGGTTTTTGGCATACTTTGTTTTTGCCCAGATTTGGTTAAGTTCTGTTTGTGCTTAGGGGAAATACGGAAAGTTTTAAAACTCGAAACTTTTAAATCGTTGATATATGTGATGTTGCATATGTGTTTAGATGGGGTTGCATATATTTGCTTGTGTTGTTGTGATGTATATCCCTGTGATGATTTATGCGGATTGTCGTGTTGGATAGCCCATCGTGCGATATTGTTTGTACAGTTATGTCATTTGTATATTCATTATTATGGGGCAAGCGTTCGATCTGTGGATTTCCATTTCTGCCTGTTTGTAGATTCTTTTATTGGGACACGGCCGGGTTGAGGTCGATTTCACCATTGTATATTATTTCATTTATGTATTTGGAGAAACCCACGGAGAAGTGCTCAAATAGCTGGGTTCTAGAGTGTGCTAGGTGTTCGTCTCGCAGTAGTGAGTTCGAGCCGCCTCACTCTAGAATTGGCGGGTTATTCGCTTCACTTATAGTGGTTTTTTGGACGACCCATAGTGGAGTGCTCAAGTTAACGGATTCCATGAAGTGCCGGGTGACCTATTCATAACATTGAGTGCGGGTTGTGTCACTTCTAGAATAGGCGTGTAACTTGCCGCACTCGTAGGGGTATTGGTTTGATGTTGTACATGCTATCCATACGACTGGGGAACGTTGCGTTCTATCTGTGGCTCAGACAAAGCATGGGGCTCCTAGTTTATTCGCTATTCCATATTGCTTATCGCATGCATGTGATGTTTATTATATCATGCCTGAGATGACTATATATATAATAAATGTATTTATATGTTTTGCATCCTAGCCCTGTCCCCACCCGGCCGTAAGTTGAGTAACCTTACGGTAAAGACCCGGGACCCTGTGATGAATGTGGATGGCATATAAAGCATTCTATTTTCGTTGTTTCTGGTGTGATAGGAACTTAATTGATGAGACCACATTAATTTTGATTAATGCAAGGAAAAATAAACCTAATATGATGTTGTCGGAACCAATTTTTTGAAAACTATAGTCGTGTTCTTTTTCTTTGCATAGAGGTATTTGGTTAGGAATATTCTGCACCTCATTCGATGAGGGAAGAGCCTGGGGATTTCACTCTTAAGCAAAAGTTTGTGTTGCTATAAATTACTCAGTTTTCTTCAAAACCGCTTGTTTTAAAAACGGAGCCTAAACCACTCCCTTTCAAAACTACTCAGTTCCTTCAACGATATTAAGTCCATTACGTTAAAGATTTTTTGCCAAAAACTAGCCGTAGCCCTCAGCCATTTCAGATTGGTAGTGCTTAGTATTCATGCTACGCATTTCGATCTTTAGTCGAGGTGTACTGTTCAGTAGCTATGTAATGCTTTTCTGTTGCATGTTAATGCAATTGGTTAGGACAGTCGTACGATCATTTTGATCTTTAGTCAAGGCTCGTACAGTGGGTCTAATGCAATCAAGAAAATGACGAGTAGAACTTGACTAGGACCTTTTGACATTTTTGATCTTTAGTCAAGGTCACTTGGGTCCTACGGGTAAAAACCATATCGAGAGTTCCAAACATAACGGAAACTTGCTGGGTGTGTGCATACCTTTTGGAGTGTGGTGACTAGAGTGGCTTCCATCTAGATTATCACGCGATGATAGTTGGATCCCGATTCCCACTGATGAGTAGGATTACTCTTAGGAGATATTTTTCACTTCACAACTATCTAACCTATTAGGTGTCTAGAAAATATTAACGGGGCTATGCTTCTGCAGAAACGGGATTTATTTTAATTAGATCCATGCGAGAGCACGGGGAACCTCCCTTGGAGTACTAATACCCACCTGGCTGAACGGTTAGCGAACTTGTAAGGTGTAAATAATCCCGACTAGTTCTCCTTTTAAGGTTTGAAGGAGAATTTGAGGAAACGGTAGGAGCCATCCTGATTAGATAAATTGAAAACCAATCTAATCTTGAAGGAATATACGCCGAGTGTTTCCTTTCTCTCCCCAGGTGGTAACCTGTAGGGTTACTAGGCACTCTAATAAGGTTCTACAAGGCATCAACCATACTCGATTAAAATTTTAGCCGTGCCGAATAACCCTAAACAAGATCTTTGCTAGATAATTAGGGTTTCACATGCATGTAAATATCATTTACGACTAAGTGAATACGAAATACAACCTTTGTAGATCGGTCCTTCACTTCTAAAGCTCCTTGTTGTAGTCCCTTCGCTGCGATCATGGTTCTCCCGGGCTCTTGCATGGCTTCACGAGGCGAAAGAAACGTCCTTGCTTGAAGTCTTCGAGGCGGAAGATGATCTACGTCGAGAGAATACCAACTCAAGCTTCTACTTCACTAACTAGAGAATTAGTGACGCAAACACCCTAAACTAAAGTGCTAGTCTAGTAGAGGATGGAGAAATAGGAAGTAGGTTCTCTTTAGAATTTGATTTCTCACAATCTTTCACTCTCTTTTTAAAACCCTAGCAAGCTTTTCTTTTGCTCAAAGAAGAAGAAGAAGATGAACAAAATAAAAGATGAGGATAATGATCAAGTCAAGAGAGCTAACCATGGGTGAGTGAGTATCATATACTAACTCATGTAGAGACATAACCATGGCTAATCCAAAATGGTTAGGTTAATAAAAATCTAAGGTAAAACAAAGTTAGTGGACTTTGTCAAAGCATCCACAAGCTTCCACAAGCTTCATGCTTATGACAAAAGCTCCACTAATTTGTAATTACCTTAAATAATTATACACCACCATTTAAAATAGAATGGTGTATGTCTTGCGCACCCATGCATGATGTATCAACAACCATGATACAAAATGAAAAACACATTTTAATATATATCACATATATATTAAAGTTGTGCACATGTGAGAAAAATTCTTAAGTGAACTAATGTTAGTTAATGTAAATTAGTATATCATATATACAATTATACACTAAATTATTAAATCAACACTTGACTTAATAATCCGGTCATATAATATATAACCGAATAACATCCAATGTATCGACTTATCGAATCAACACTTGATTTGATAACCCGGCTATATCTCATATAACCGACCGATACAAAAAGTCGCGAGAATAGAATACGGTATCACATACTTGCATTATTCTCGGTCCCGCACATATCACATACGTGCTCCTATTTCGTTTTGCCTGAGCCAGTAAAACCTCTATGTAGGACTCTAAAGACTCATCAATACGCCGGCAGTAGGTGATGATCACATCAAGCACCCACAAGCCGTCAGCGGTACTAGCTGGACATAACGGCTACCCGGGTATTGAGCGATCAGAAGATCAGCAAGAAAGCCCGCTCGAACTCCTGTAAAAGCCTAACGGTAACACTTCCTGTACAGTCCAGTCTCCTCGTCTGATATGTCGCATATCAAGTCTAGGGGTGGTAAACGTCAGAACCCAATAACCGATAAGTCGTGCCGATGTGAGGCTCATAACGGGTCGAGAAACTGCCGGTAACACTTACCAGTAAATCTCTAAATCAGCCCTGGCCAGGGACTTCCCTGTTATGGCCAATCGAGCACAGCGCAACATCAACCCCCAATACCGGGAGAGACGAAACCTCTCCTATCGCTCATTGCCTCCATGTGACTCGGGACTGTACCCAAAAACCACCGTTTTGCACGCCCTCTTGGATGTGGTAAGGTGGAAATCAAAGCACAGTAGGAATCACACAAGACTCTATGACGATCTCGGGTCTACAGACTAACCTGCACAAGTGTCACCAGAGAACTGCCATCTGACGTGAGGTATAATACCATCTGGGAGTTCTCGGCGAGTCCGTCCAGTGTACCCAGTCTCCACTGAGCACCCGTATACCATCTCTGATGTCAAACACCAATGGATATGGGATCATCCATCGCCCATCTCATGGTTCGAGAAGCGTATACGCTAGTCTACTCTGGTATATCGATGCCCTGTCTCGATACACCTATGACTAGGAATATTAAAGGATGTACTTATGGACTACCATGGCCCCACTAGTATGATCTGCATCATAGTCCAGGTAGTCAAGTACACATCCTAAGGGCTTTACCAACATGTAACTATAAGACAGTATCAAGAGACAAGTATACATGTTAAGATAAAGAGCAACCAGATAGCATACTATCATATCGAACAAGAAAGTCCTCTCTCTATATGTCCAAGCATCCAATATAATATACATCATTTGTACAATACCGGCCTCTAGGGCATACATATAACTAACATAACCATGTCACACCTTAATCAAAATAATAAAATGTATGACTTTACCAAACCAGTTTATTACACTGGGCTGGAAAACGTTGGTTCGGCTCTAACTTATGATAACTGTCATAAGTATGAGCAAAGAAAAGAGGATTTCATGGACTTCCATATGAGCTTAATGAAGGAAAAGCATTCTAATGCATCTTTTTCAGGTGTATTTGTTATTATGAACTGTTTTTCAGTCAACCCTACCTCTTAGATACTAGATACCAGATGTCTGATCAGGATCTCATATCTGTAATTTATTATAAGGACTGAGAAAAAATAGAATGGTTGGACCGGGTGATATGTCCCTCAGAACAGGGAACAGAGCACAAGTTGATGTTGCTGCCGTCGGCGAATATCACCCAGTGTTGCCAAGTGGTAACATTATGATTTTGAACAACTGTTACTATGTACCTTCCATGTTGTGCAACAGTATATTAGTTCTTTACTGGATAATGATGGATATAATTTTGTTCTAAATAAAAATTTTATGAACATTTACCTTAATCAGGTACTAGTTGCAGAAGGTACATTATGTAATGGTATCTATATTCTTAATCAAAACACTGTTTTCAATATACAAAACACATGCAAGAGGAAGAGTTCAGATGTGAACGAAGCCTACTTGTGGCATTGTAGACTTGGTCATATCAATGAGAAAAGACTATCTAAGTTACATAAAATGGATATTTAAATCCATTCGAATTTTCATCATATGAAACTTGTTAGTCTTGTCTGAAAGAAAAGATGACCAAATCTCCATTCACGGTTCACGGAAAAAGAGCTACAGAGCTCTTAGGACTCATACACAATGATGTGTGTAGTCCAATGTCTACACATGCAAGGGGTGGGTTTTCGTACTTCATTACATTCACTGATAATTTCTCTAGGTCCGGATATGTATTTCTGATGAAACACAAATCCGAAAATTTTGAGAAATTCAAGATTCAAGATCTTTCAATCTGATCGAGGAGGGGAGTACTTGAGTACGGAATTCTGTGACTATCTAAAAGAGAATGATATTCTCTCTCAGCTTACTCCTCCATATACACCACAACACAGCGGTGTATCGGAGCGGAGGAATCGTACCTTATTAGATATAGTTCTCTCTATGATGAGTAATGCTGAGTTGCCTCTCTCATTCTGGGGATATGCACCGGAGATTGCTGCATATCTATTGAATCAAATTCCATCCAAATTTGTTCCTACTACTCCATATGATGTATAGAGTGGTAAGAAACCTTGTCTTAAATTTATTAAGATATGGGGGTGTCTGGTTTATGTTAAAAAGAAGAATCCGAAAAAACACAAGGCACGTTCAGTGATGTGTGAATTTGTGGGATATTCTAAGCATTCGCGGGGATATGTTTTCTACCATGTAGAGGAACAAAAGATTGTTGTCTTTAGGAATACCACCTTTTTAGAATGATAGTTTCTTGCAAAAAAGCTTGTGGGAGCGCAGTAGAACTGGAAGAAATTCTAGATACACAAACAACGACTGAAAATTTGGTGGAACGATATGATTCGATAATCCCGGACGAACCCCAACCACTCCGCAGATCTGGTAGGACTTCTCATCCGCCCAAAAGATACTACGGTTTTCTTATAGACGAGGATAGAGAGGATTGCATCTTAGAAGAATATTATCCTACTAGTTTCAAGCAGGCCATTACCAGTAGGGACTCTAAGAAATGGTTGGATGCTATGCAATCCAAAATGGAGTCCATGTACACCAAAAAAGTTTGGACTTTGGATGTTACTCCTCCAGGGGTAAAATCTATTGGATGCAAGTGGATATTCAAAAAGAAAATTGGTGTAGATGGACAGATGGAAAACTATAAGGTTAGACTTGTTGCAAAAGGTTTTAGTCAAAGATCAGGTATGGACTATGACAAAACTTTTTCTCCAGTAGTTATGCTTAAATCCATTCAGATTCTACTTGCCGTTGTTGCCTTCCGTGAATATGATATCAGGGAGATGGATGTTAAAAAGGCTTTTCTGAATCGAATTTTAGAAGAGTGCGTTTATATGGATCAGCCGGAGGGATTCATAGATAGTGGGAGCAGCGGGAAGGTTTGTAAGTTGCTTAAATCCATTTATGGATTAATGTATGCATTGCAGAGTTGGAACATCTGTTTGAGACAGTCAAGGAATTTGACTTCATCAAGAACGGGGATGAGCCTTGTATATATAAGAAGAATGTAGGGGGAGCTATCATATTCCTCGTTTTATACGTCGATGATATTCTCTTGATAGGAAATGATATTTCTATGCTACAATCGGTCAAGTTGTTCTTGTCACAAAAGTTCTCCATGAAAGACTTGGGTGATGCCTCTAACATTCTGAGGATTAAGATCTACAGAGATATATCCAAAGGTTGTTGGAACTATCACAGTTCAGGTACATAGACGTCATATTAAAGAAATTTAGTACGGAAGATTCCAAGTGCTTTAATATACCTGCTTTGCACGGAATCACTCTCTCTAAAGAGATGTCTCCAAAGACTTATGAGGAGAGGGCTCGCATGAGCATTATACCCTACACTTAGCAGTAGGATCTATAATGTATGCGATATATATACCAGACAAGATGTAGCTTACGTACTTAGCATGGTAAGCCGGTATTAGTCAAACCTAGGGGAGAAGCACTGGATAACTGTGAAGAACATTCTCAAGTACCTGAGAAGGACTAAGGAGATGTTCTTTGTGTATGGTAATAGAGACCATTAGGTGGAGTCTTTTACCGACTCTAGCTTCCAAAATAATAAGGATGACAGTAAGTCTGTCTCGGGTTATGTGTTTACCTTCAACGGAGAGGCAGTCTGTTGGAAGAGCTCCAAACAGGATACCGTCACAGATTTGATGATGGAGGATGAATACATTGTTGTTAACGATGCCTAAAAAAAGCGGTCTGGATTAAGAAATTCATTATTGAACTTGAGGTGGTTCCGTCCATTGTTGATCCAATACGTTTGTATTGCGATAACAATGGGGTTATGGCTTTAGTGAAGGAACCACGGTTCTATCAGAGATCAAGACACATCTTGAGGCGGTATCACTTGATCAGGGAAATCATAGATCGTCGGTAGATCGAGGTTCGGAGAGTAGATACAAAAAATAACATGATGGATCCATTCACAAAGGCCATCCCTTAAACATAGATCGAGCGACTTTTTAAGATGTTGGGTATGCTATACGCCAAAAACTGGCCCCAGTGCAGACGTTGGATACTCGATACACCAAAAAACAGCCTTAGTGCAAGTGGGAGATTGTTGGATATGTATGCCCTAAAGGCCATTATTATATGTATATATATAGTGGATGCTTGTACATATGGATGTATAGGATAGTCTTGCTTGATATGATAGTATGCTCTTTATTTTAACATGTGTATTTGTTTTACTTGTTATTATGTATCGCTAATATATATTGATAAAGCCCGTAGGATTATTTCTTGACTACCGGCGTTATGATGGCGATCATATATGTGGGGGCTGGGCGGTCTATAAGCACATCCTTAAATGTCCCTGGTCATGGGAGTATCGAAACTGGGCATCGATATTCCGGAGTAGACTGGCGTATATGTTTCTATACCCCGATGAAGGGCGGTGGTTAGTCCCACAACAATTAGTGCTAGCATCTAAGATTGTATGCATCTGCTTACTGGGGGTGAGTACACTGGACGGGCTCACTGAGAACTTCTAGATGGTATTATACCTATCGTCAGATGGCAGTTCTCAAGTGACATGAGTATAATATTAGTGATATATGCCCTAGAGGCCATTATTGTATAGTACAGGATTGTATATTACATTTTGGAAGCTTAAGATATATACAGATATAATAACAGTCTTGCTCAATATGATAGTATGCTATATGGTTTGTATTTATCTTAACATGTGAATATATTTCTTTTAACGTATCACTAATAAATGTTGATAGGGCCTGTAGGATTTTTGCTTGACTAGCAGCGTTGTGATGGCAGTCACACTAGTGAAGGCTGGGTAGTCTATAAGTACATCTTTAAACTTGTCCCTAATCATAGAATTATAGAGACTGGGTATCGATACTCCAGAGTAGACTAGTGTATATGTTTCTTATCCCCGTCATGGGAAATGGCCGGTCCCCCAGCCATTGGTATACAGTACCAAAGATAGTATACATGCGATCATCAGGTTATGAGTTACACTGGACAGACTCACTGGAAACTGCTGGTTGGTATTATACCTATTGTCAGATGGCAGTTCTCCGGTGACATGAGTACAGGTTAGTCCGTTGATTTGACATCACTATTCGTCTCGAGTGTGTTCCTACTGTACTTAGATTAATACCCTACCACGGTTTTAATGAGTCGTGCACACAGGTAGTTGTTGGGTGCAGTCTCGAAGCACTTGGAGGTAGTAGTAATAGAAGGGATTCATCTCTCCCGATATTAGGAGTTGATATCATATTGTGTACGGTTGGCTAATACTACAGGTCCCTAGCCAGGGCAAGTGAGATTTACTGATATATACACCAGTAGTTTCTGAGGTTGTATTGGGTTCCACACTGATACGACTTGTCGCACTATTAGGGGTCTGACATTTACCACCCCCTAGGCCCGATATGCGATACTCTTAGATGAACAGACCGGACTGTACGAAGAATATCACCTATAAGCTCAGTAGGGGTTTGGACGAGCTATCTTGTCAATCTTCCTTTCGACAGATAGCTAGATAGCCATTACATACAGCTAGTGCCATTGATGCTTGTAGTTAAACCCAATGCCAGCGTATTGTCGAGTCTTCAGAGTCCCACACAGAGGGTTTCCCGGTTCAGGAGAAACGGTGTAGTTTGCGTATTTTGATATGCTCGGGTATTCGATTTAACACGTGTATTTATACACGTGCTTTAATCGGATTGTTTAGTAGTACTAGCAGGTTTGAAAGACAGCCAGTTTTGATGCTAGTATTATATTGCCCTTTTTTGGGTATTTGTATTTTAACACGAACACGGTATTTATACGAATACATGTATTTGTATGAATACGGGTATTCGTGTCTTAATACAAATACATGTATTTCTTTCTAAATATGAATACGCATATTTTGTATTTTCGGTATAAATACGGTATTCGTATTTTGGTAGAAATACGGTATACGTATTTATTATAAATACGAGTTTAGGTATACTTATTTATATACATACAATTATATGTATGTGTACCTAGTGATGTGGCCACTCTCTACACTCATCTCTTCTAGAGTTTACATGAAGAGTGTGTGCTTGTGACTCACACTAGTAAGTCACATGCCTACTCCCTTTTTTGATTACTTTATTTTATAAAGTATATGAAAAGATAAGGGTGAGAATGAGAGAGGTTGAGTTTTTACCTTGATAGATATTTTTTTCTCTAGTTTTCATCTTTCTTCATCTTCTTCCTCACTTCTCTTGAGTTTTGAGAAAAGAAAAGAGAGTATCTTGTTTATAAACTACACCCTCTAAGTATCTTGTCATAGCAAGAGTCGATCTTTAGTTGCTTCGGTAAAGTTATTGCTTGGATTGGCATTCTCAGGTGGACCATCTTTGACGCGGGAAGTTCGACTTCGAGAGCTCGATCGGAGTACCGTAGTAGCTTAAGGAGTAAACCTTTCAAGATCCGAAGGACCTTCTACAAAGGTTGTTACACTAACCGAGTAGTTAAACCTCTAGTTAGTGTTATTTAGTTTAGTGGTCGGGCTTGTATTCTAAGTTTTTACGTGTGTAGTGCTCAAGTTTTTAAAAGTTTTTAATTCCTCAAAGCCGTAGTAGCCACGACAAGGAGCACCATGCACTTATACTGATATCAGAGCCTACCCAAACACTTAACTAATTGAATATACAAAGTTTAAAGTCTTGAAACCGATACAGTTCTGTATTCTAAAATCTTAAATCCATGTTTCTGTTGAATTTTTTTTGGCCTTTAAAAGTTATTTTGCCTACTGCAGAGATACCTATATACCACTAGTTTACTACTGTAGAAACACAAGACCACGATTTAAAATTGGGCTGCAAAAAAATTCCAAATTCCAGAAATTTGCGGCCAAGATTTAAGCTATGGTGTCATGCTTCGAACAGTGGTTTCGTCTCTTGGAATTAGTATTTTTGTTATACGCAATTTTGGCCCACCTTTTCTATAGTGTTATATTTGTATTCGGGCTTCACGGAATGTTTCGAAATCGAGATTTTAGTATCGTTTATTCGCTTTGTGTTTGTATATGTGTTTCTAAACGTCGACTAATTGCTATATATCGATTAGTAGGGATTGCACATATCTAGTATCTAGTTGTTGATGATTTGCGGATATGAAGTATTGGATCGTCGGGTTGAATAGTCGGGGGGGATGAGAGAACAGTGTTCTTTTCTTTCATTCATGTATTTGTAAATTGATGTAATATTCTTTTACGGGGCACATCCGGGTTGAGGTTGTAGCCACCATTGTATTATTCATTTACTTTTTCTGCATCTAAGATAGACCCAAGGTGGGGTGCACAAATTACCGGGTTCTTGAAATGTCGAGAGGTCTACTCATCTCATTGAGGGAGATTGCTTCACTTCAAGGATTTGGCGGGTAGTTGCCGCACCCATAAGGGTCTAGAGTGAGAGTTTTGGCTATTCATCATGACCGTAGAATCCGTTTTTCGTTAGAGACTAAAACGAAACATAGAAATTCTATTATATCCAATATTTTCATCTGTATTGCTTCTGCTGTGATCTGTGATGACTATTATTGCATGAGACGAATGGATATATATAGATTGTATATGATAAACGTTGCTTATGTTTTGCACCTGCGCTATCCCCGCCCCTGCCCTGCCGTAAGTTAAGTAACCTTATGGTGAAGATCCGGGGCCCCATGGCGAATGTGGATGATATAAGCATACGTTCTATTTTCGTTTCTCTATAATGATAGGGTTAAATGATAGGACAATATTAATTTTGATTAGTGCAATGAAAACAAACCAAAAGCTTAAATCATTGGAACAATTTAAAAACCACTCGGATTTTTTTTAAAAACAACTTTTAAATGAGGAGCCTAAACCACTCCTTTTAAAAGCTATTCAAGTTCCTTTGACTATATCATGTTCATTACGTTCACGGTTTTCGCCAAAACCAGTCGTATCCCTCCGTCATTTCAGATGGGTATCCACTAGTATTCAAATTATATATTTTGACCTTCGCCAAGGTATAATGATTGGTAGCTATTGGGTATTCGTCTGTAGCATAGATAGATGCGTTAATCTAGGACAGATGTACAGCTATTTTGTCTTTCGTCAAGGGTTTGTACGAATGGGTCTAGATTAGTCTGAACAATGACGGGTAGAACTTGACTTGCGTCTTATGATATTTTGGCCTTCGTCAAGGTTATAAGCGCCTTGGGCAAAAATTCACATCGAGAGTTTCAAAGGAAAAAGGAAACTTGTTAGTTTTACATACCATCTTGAGTGTGATGATTTTAGTATGATTCCTTCAAATTTATCACAAAATGATAGTTGGATCCCGATCCCACTATGAGTAATTATTATTACTCCTCGGGAGAGTTTTTCACTTTCCAATCAATGCTATAAACCCGGTAGGTGTCTAGAAAAATGTTAGCGGGGCAACGCCTCCAGGGAAAAAAGCTTATTTAATTAAGAAATTTCACAAAAGTGTTGTAAAAGCTCCTTCGAAGTACCGACACTAGTCTGGCCGAAAGGTTAAACTAAGAATTTTAGGGTGCGTTTAATCCTGACTACTTCTTCTTTTATGGTTTGAAGGAGAATTCGAGAAAACAGTAGGAGCCATCTTGTTTAGATAAACTAAAAATCAATCTAAACTTGCAAGAATATCATGCTGATTGTTTATTCTCTCTCTCTCTCCTAATCGCAGTGACCAGGATGACCGGGCTTAAGTTACTATTTGATAAAAATATATTAACGGGGCCAAACTATAAAGATTGGCTAAGGAATGTCCATATGGCCATTACTTATGTCAAGCTGGGCTACGTCCTTACTATTAAAACTCCCGTCGTCCCTGGTCCAGATTCCACCATCGCGAATAAAGAGATCCGTAAGACATAGGAAATAGACAGTGCGATAACTAAGTGCCTCGTGCTGGCCTCTATGGATAATAAACACTAGAGGCGGCACGAGAAGATAGACCTTGCTTCCATCTTCCTCCATATCAAGGATTTATATGGAGAACAATCTCGTATCGCAAGATACGAGACCTCGAAGAAACTCTTTCAAGCAAGATTGGCTGTCGGGCCATCTGTAGGAGACCACGTTATTAAGATGATTGGCTTTATTGAAGAGCTTGCGGACCTTGGGACCATGTTGGAGAACGATTTAAACACGGACTTGATTCTACAGTCTTTCTCCTCTACCTATACCTAGTTTATATTGAATTTCAATATTCAAGGGAATGAAGTTACACTTCTAGAGTTTTTAACATGTTGAGGAGTGCAGAGGGCACTCTAAAGAAAACCAGGAAGACATCCGCTTTACTTATTAGGGAATCTTCTTCCTCTAGATCCAACGTGAATCCAACAGGAAGAAGAAGAAGGCCTCCACTAAGCCGAAAGGCGGTGTTGCTAAGGTACAGGGGAAGGGCAAGGCAAAAGTTGGGGGGCCATTAAGGGAAAAAGAGAAATGCTTCTTTGTCATAGGAAAGGTCATTGGAAGAATGACAGCAGGGCTTGGAAAGCCAGGAACCATAATTTGAAGCAAGTTGTGGGTTCGACTTCGGGTGTGTTTATGATTGAAAACTATTTGTCAATAAACTCTACTTCCTGGTATTGGATATCGGTTCAGGAACATATATTTGTAATTCATTGCAGGCACTGAGAAGCCGTAGAGTTTTAAAGGAAGATGATATGACCCTCAAGGTTGCTAATGGAATGAGCGTGGATATTGTTTCCGTAGGGGAATATCACCTAGATTTGACAAGTGGGAAAATTTTGATTTTGCGTAACTGTTTTTGTATACCAAGTATGACATGTAATATCATTTCTATATCTTTACTACCTAAAGAAGATTATGATTTTATATTTGTAAGTGATATTGTAAACATTCACCTTAATTATGGGTTGATTGGGTCTGGTACACTAGACAATGGTATATACATATTAAATTAACATCAAGTTTTCAATGTCCAGAACACACTCAAAAGAAAAACTCCAGAATTGAATCAAGCTTTCTTATGGTATTGTAAACTAAGTCACATCAATGAAACATGGTTGACGAAATTACATAAAAAGGGATATTTGGATCCATTTGAATAACTAACTTATGCAACTTATCAATCGTGTATCAAAGGAAAGATGATAAAGACTCCATTCACTAGATACGGAGTAAGAGCTACCGAGCTCTTAGGACTCATACACAATGACGTGTGTGGTCCAATGTCTACATATGCAAGAAGTGGTTTTTCATACTTCATTACTTTTACGGATGATTTCTCAAGGTATGGACATGTATTCTTGATGAAACATAAATCCGAGACTTTTGAGAAATTCCAGAAGTACAAGAATGAAGTGGAAAAACAAACAGACAAAAGTATCAAGACATTTCGATCTGATCGAGGTGGTGAATACTTAAGTGCCGAGTTCTCAGGATATTTAAAAGAGAATGGAATTCTCACTCAGCTTACTACTCCATACACACCTCAACACAACGGTATATCAGAAAGACGGAACCGCACCTTATTACATATGGTGCGTTCCATGATGAGTAATGCTGAGTTGCCGCGATCTTTCTGGGGTTATGCACTAGAATCTGCTGTATATCTTTTGAACAAAGTTCCGACTAAGTCAGTGCCTACCACTCCATATGAAATGTAGAGTGGGAAGAGACCCTATCTTAAGTATCTTAAGATATGGAGATGTGAAGAAAGCAGCATGCGGACAAGGTCGAGGCACAATCAGTATTGTGTAAATTTGTGGGATACCCAAGGAACTCCAGGGTGTATCTTTTCTATTACACAGAGGAACAAAGATTATTGTTTCTTGTCATCCTACTTTCTGGAGACTCAATTTCTTGAAAAATAAATAAGTGGGAGCGCAATAAAACTGGAAGAAGTTCTAGAACCACGATCTATTACTGAAAGCTTAGTAGAATACGAAGTTTCAAAAGAGCCAGACGTCCCTATGCTGCTTCGCAGATTTAGTAGGCAGTCTTATCCGTCCAAGAGATACTACAGTTTTCTCATAGACGGGGATATAGAGGATTGAATCATCAATGATGATGAGCTAACTAGTTTCCAACAGACCATTATGAGCAGAGACTCGGTAAAGTACCTGGATGCAATGCGGTCCGAGATGGAATCCATATACACCAACAAAGTTTGGATATTGGACGTTGCACCTCAAGGGGTAAAACCCGTAGGCTGCAAATGGATTTTTAGAAAGAAGATTGGTGTAAATGGATAGGTTGAAATCTATAAGGCTAGACTTGTAGAAAAAGGTTTTAATCAAAGACCTTGCTTGGACTATGATAAAACATTTTCTCTAGTGTCTATGCATAAATCCATTCGGATCCTACTTTCCATTCCTGCCTTCCATGATTATGAAATTTGGCAGATGGATGTAAAAACCATTTTTCTGAATGGAAATTTAGAAGAGTGTATTTATATGGATCAGCCAGAGAGCTTCATAGAGAGTGGGAGCAGTAGAAGAGTGAGAAAGTTACTTAAATTAATTTATGAATTAAAGCAGGCATTGCGGAGTTGGAACATCTATTTTAATGAGAGGGTCAAAGAATTTGATTTTATCAAAAATGTAGATGAACCATGCATTTATAGTAGTATTGTAGCGAGAACTGTAGTATTTCTCGTCTTGTACGTGGATGACATTCTCTTGATAGGATATGACATTCCTATGTTACAATCGTTCAAAAGGTTCTTGTCACAGAAGTTCTCCATGAAAGATCTGGGTGATGCCTCCTACATTCTGGGGGATCAAGATCTATCGTGATAGATCTAAGAAAATGTTGGGATTTTCATACTACATGTATATTGATACCATACTGAAAAGAGTTAGTATGGAAGATTCCAACCGCGGTAATTTACCCGCTTGTCACGGGATCACTCTCTCTAAAGAGATATCTTCCAAGGCTAATTTGGAAAGGGATCGTATGAGTATTATACACTACGCTTCTGCGGTAGAATCTATAATGTATGTGATGTTATATACCAGACCAAATGTTGCTTATGCACTCAGCGTGGTAAGCATTTATCAGTCGAACACAGGGGAGAAGCACTGGATGGTAGTAAAGAACATTCTCAAGTACTTGAGAAGGACTAAGAAGATATTCTTGGTATACGACAGTAAAGACCTCTAGATCGAGGCCTTCGCTGACTCTAACTTCTAGAGTGACAAGGATAATGTAACATTTCAGAAATATAAAATATTATTTTTGGAATTTAATATTAAAATAATATATTTCGCGAAAACTATTCGATTTGCGAATTTGGGGTTTTCGTAAAATGGTATAAATATATACCAATAATTGTAAAATAATTGAAGATTAAAATGATTTAATGATTTAAATATATATTTATCGGATTTGGGCATTTTTATAATTAATTATATGAAAGTTTAAAATTAAACTTGATTAGTGCACTACTAATCGCGATTAGGCCAAATCCGTGTTTCTACATTTTTTCCATGGTTAGTGCACCATGACATATTGCATTTTTGTTGCATATTGTTTCATTTGTATTTGTTGATATTTGGTTTTAAAAAAAAGGAAAGAAAGAGAATTATTGGGGAGAGAGGGGGGGACCAAATAATGAGGCATGGGTTTGTGAGAGGGAGAGAATAAGAGAGAGTGATGATAGGGGAGAGAGGGCTGCCTTCTTTTCTCCCCCCTAGTTTTCTTCATCTCCTCCTTCATGCTACCTCCACCACTTTTACCTCCATGTTTCATCTCCAAAACCCTGCCAAAACCCTACAACCCCTTCACAAAAAATGATCACAACCTATCTACAAACCCTTTGAACCAATCAAAGTTGGATTTTGAAAACATTGAGCAACTCAAGAAAATTCTTGAGTTGCCAAATGAGATAATTCCTACACTTCTAGTTTAGTTTTTGAGTTTCCTAGTAACCTATAGTAGTTTAGAGTTAAATCGATTTAGATTAGTAATATTTGGAAATTCCAAGAGAAGGTTTGGGTGATTGTGTAGACTTGTGATCTGTAGTGGGTGTTTACTTAACCCTTAGTGGTGTTTTACTGGCTAAGACCCAAGATTAGAACCAAAATATGAACTTAGAATTGTTCTGTGTCGGTTTTGTAGTGGTTTTTAGCCTACAGGGTATCTGGAGCTATCTGGGGTAATTTCAAGAAAATCATACAAGTCCAGTGACCTAGATAAAAGACCAGAAGACCACCACCAAAGTTCGAGCCAATTTTACCCTACTATGGCCGGTGAGACCGGACAATGTGGTGATGTCGCTGGATTTCTGTTGGGTTCTGAGGTTGGGTTTTTGGCTGTAGCTCTTAATCCCTATAAACTATTCCCTGTATCTGCTTGTTTAGTCCCAATTAACCTGAGATGAAATCTGGGAGTGATTTCCTATATTGCTGAATTTGGAATTTGTGATTTATGAATTTGGGTTTTGGTATTTGATATTGTATTGGGTCGTTGGAAGTTTGTACGTCAACGACGAGGATTTTTGGTTGCTGCTGCATGCATAGGCTATAGGTTCTAACCTATGAGCGCACCATGTGCCGTATCGGTTTTCGGACATTGATTTTAATAGAATTGCGATTGTGTATTGATTGTAGGTACCTTCACGTGGATTCCGAGACGACGAAGCACATCGACTACGGCTGAACAAGGAGTTCTGAAGGTGAGTAGATTTATATCTATGGGGGAAGTCTGGTGGATGGCGTATAGCACCCCCGCAACCATTGATATGTGATTTATAATTTAGAGACAAGATATGCCACTACCTAAGATTATAGTTAATGGTTTTAGTGAGAAATGATATGATAGAAAGGATGGCTCGAATTGATGTATATAGAATATGGTTGGAGAAACTATATGAGGAACTTATGGATATGGTTAAAAGAGTTAGTAAGCGATGAGATGAGATGATACGAGCGGATAAGATTGATATAAGATATGAAACGAGATGTATAAAGATATGATATGAGATCGATGAATATGATAAGATTGAGATAGATGTGTTATGAGACCGGTAAAATGAGATAAATATATATAAGATTACTTGATGTGAGATATTGAGGTAATGAAAAGAGAATGTGACGTGAGATATTTATATATATAATTATGATAATAATGAGTGATATGTTGTACCCTTATTTTTGTATAGGTCGATAGAATCTCTATTCTGTTTGTTGTCGTTGTACGATGGTTTACTGTACGCGATATTTTACCGGATGATTGATCTATACCCTTGACTAGAGGATGTCGTACGATGGATTATACCGTACGTGATGTTGTGAGGCTGGATGCCGATTGATAGATTTATTGACTCGGATATGTTATAGATATCTAATCCCTGTCTACACCGGTTAGTTTAGCCTTTACGTATATGTTAGATTAGATATGTATACCTTATAGTATTGCGCTCACGATTTACTTTCTGCTACATTCATGATATTCTCATTGCATTACATATATCTGTGCTAGTACACCTACATAATTATCGATGATGCGTATGTTACACTTACACAGATTTGCCGGCTCGCACACTTTCATCATCGATAATTGCTATGTCACATACACGGTAGAATTGCTATATCATGCTATTACCCTTAATTGTTCAGTACTGTCACATGACTCGTTTGCATGATATACTGATTTGCTCACATCTCTATTCTATGTTGCATGATATACTTGCTATGCTCACATTTCTGTTCTATGTTTGTATATATCATGCTTTACGATTATACGCATTGAGATGTTGTTTTCATGAGATTCTGGATTTGAGAACCGTAGTTATATATGATATAGTTGACCTAGGAAATCGTTATTTTATTCGATTTCTACCTGTTGATGTTTTTTACTCATGAGTTGGCAACTCACCCCCGTTATGCCACAGTTCTTGCAGGTTTGACCGCATGGATCAGTAGCGGTATCGCTGGCACACAGGTTGCTTTCGGGTGGTTTGCTATGGTAGGTGGGACATATTGGATCATACCCACTCTTGTATTTATTATTCCTGTTGTATCTAGTCACTCCATCAATCAGAAACTAGTATTTGTATAAGTAGTAAGACTTAGCAAGACTTGTGGTTGCGAGATTTAGAGCGATGGGTTATATGCTCGTTTGGTGGATTTTTTGTCTTGCTTTATTCACTATCCTTTTGTGTTGATCTTCGCCATTGGGCGTCGTATACATATATTTCTAACTTGCGTGGTTATGATTCCGCCGATTGGCAAAGAGCTAGCTCCCGCTTGGGGATGCCTTTATTGTTGTTATGTATGTGTGGTTTTGGATCAAAATATACAAGGGAGGTGCTGCCTAAATTTTTAAAAAACGAAACATGTTTTTCAACTAGTATAATCCACTTGCATTTTCATGTTCCATTATCTATGCATTTAAGAAAACGTTTGATTTCATCATACCTTTATTTCAAAACATCACCTCTTTTATTTTCTTTAAAAAGGTTTAGATTTCTAGGCTTCGGCTTACTTAAGTTACGTTACGCCTTTAGACGTTGCGTGATTGAAGTGCCGGTCACGAACTAAATTTCGGGTCGTGACAAAGTTGGTATCAAAGCGTTAGGTTTAACCTTGGTTCGAGTCTAGTTTTGACTATGCGGAGTCTGGCGTGTAATCTATTTCGGAACCTTGGCTTGACCTTACGGAACTTAGACTTGAACATGGGGTATTAGACCCGAACTTTCGTTACATAGGTTGATCCTGATTGATGGAGTAGGTAACTCAAGTGGAGTGACATACCATGAGTATGTTCCGCGGCATACTTACGATATGATACTCCACTTAAGAAACCATAGGATGTATATGCTTGAGATTCGTGCTTCTATTCGTTCCGATGATTATACTCTCATTGATTCCGTTCCTCCTTATGATCATGTATCCATTTTAGATCCGTTGATTCCTTTCGTTCCTTTGATCTATCTTCATCGATACAAGCTTGAGCTTCCTATCACCATGGTTTAAGCGCAGATTGAGCTGTTGCTAGTGATGCGGCCAGGACGAGCTCGTCATGGACAAGGACTGACCATCGTGTTTTCTGGTGACATAGGAACGTGTAGGTTTAGTGTTTGTGTTGTGACCTCTCGTTTGAAGCGAGTGTTCGGTTTTGCACCGGATGATCAGGCCACTGATAGAGGTTGCCTGTTGTGAGAGAACGGTTGATGTACAGCTTACCTCAGAGATCGTGATATTGTCTACCGTGCAGACTGATGACCCAGCCATTGCTAAGATTGATGGGATGTCTCTTCCAGAGCTTACAAAAATACAGGAAACGTTTCCAAGATTGCCGGGTTAAGCCCTAAATTGGATTTCGCGGACGATGGTGAAGGAGCTCCACGATGCAAAACAACATTTTGAATACATGCAAGAAAAGCGACCCAAAAGAAATGAACAAGGAAGAAGGCTATGAGAGAGAAGAGGATGACGAATGCGGGGACGAACAACGGCGACGAGAGATCAAAACTATCATCGGACATCGCCATTGCCACCGATGATGGTTGAGCTTTCCTTCCTCTTTTGGAGGATATTGCTTAACCATCTTCAACATTTTTCCCCTCCTTTTCTTAAATTTGTTTTTGGTGGAAGGAATTTGTTATTAGTTTGATCTCGGATGTTTTTCTTGTTTTTTGTTTAATTTTTTCAGTTTGGCTATGACGGAAGGTGGAATCTCCTTCAGATGTTGCTTCCCATTGATCTGCTGATGGCTGCGATGAGTGGCTAAGATTGGATCTGGAAGCTGTCATTCCTGAAGCGTGTGGATCTCAATGGGTTGAGGTTGTGGTTGCCGAGTTACCTGCAAGAAAGTCCCGGGGTGGTTGTACCACCGAGGATCCTTCGACGATAAAGTTAGTCTAGAGATCCGAGCAAAGTAACGGCTTAGTGGAGTAAAAATGGCTTACCTTAACCGTCTGAAAGAGGGGTTTAAGTAGTAGTGGTAGCAGGTGCAGCAGGCGCGAGAATCACGCCGGCCGTTATGCTCCCGACGTCACGCCCGCGTGAAGAGCGGGACCTCCCATTAATGGCGAGACATGCTTGTTAATGGGAGATCGTGGTGGCATGGAACGTGGGATGTGGCCGGCGGAGATCTCGCGCATGACGAGATTCGCAGGATGGCGGTTACTCCTGCAAGCAGTGCTGTTTGGTCGGTCGATAAGACCGAGAAAGATGACCTCGGCGGGAGAGCTCGCGGACGAGCGGGAGAGCCGAGGTATCGTGGTTCTGCGGTAGCTCGGAGACGAGCTGTGAGGCCGAGGAGGCCGGTTATGCAGGGGGGCTCGTAGGTGAGCCAGCGTCTGCTCGGTAGGATGAGCATAGGTGTGGTCTGGTCGGCCGCTGTAGGCCTTTTCTTGTATGCTCCGGGACACGTCATCTGCCACGTGCCATGATCTAGGAGATCACCGATATCGAGCATCATCAGGCTATGAGAAGATCGTTGGAAGAACAATTAGTTTTGCATTGAAACAGTTGGTCTATGTAAAACTCACAAACCGTAATTGGCTGGAGTTTCTAAAATTTGGAAGATTCTTCAATCCCCCCCCCCCTCCTGGGTCTATTCATCACTCGGCTTTTTTTCAATCCGTAATTTAAATTAGTGGTGCGTCTGGTGAGAATCGAACGTAGGTTGCTCCTATACCATTTTAAATATCTCTTACACTGCACCCAAATCTCTAAAATATTGATTAGGTTTGAATGGATATATTTTTATATTCAAACATGATAAACTTCGACTTACAAAAATAATTCTTATCATTGAGAGACAATTGTCATATGTACTAGTTATCTTTCTTATGCGTAAACACGGTTACCACAATAAAATTATACATGAAGTTCATGAGTTGGTTGCTCAAAATAATAAAGGAAAACTGGTTCCAGGTCTCGGAGACAAAAAGGTGGTAGGCTTAGGTGCATGAGCTTTAAAAAGTTGGGCAAAAGTCGATAATACACAATTTTCGGGCATGTTTGGATTAGATTATTTTTGGTCTACAAGTGATTAAAAATTGCTTCAAGGTGGATCTAAAATAAATAGTGTATTTGGATCTCTCTTTTACTATTTAATAAGCGATTATTTTAATACAAATCCCACCATGGCTAGTTTAAAAATAACATCTTTCACCATTTAAAAATAAGCTAGGAATTCTTAGTTTATTTCATAAATGATTATGGAATAATAGAGTTGACCAAATAATATACCATAAAACCCCGTGTCTTTTCATCTAAAATTTAAAATGACATTAATGATATGTCCTTTTGGTTATTTTATACTCAATAATAACTTATATATCTTTTCATCCAAACACACTATCTACTTATAATTACTTTTCATACAAAATCATCCAAACACTAAACAACTTATTTGCCATAAGCACTTATAAGTTGTTGTTTTTTTCCAGAAATAATCACTTATAAGTGATTATGGGCACCTAGCCTTTTTTAAGCTTTCACCCAATTTATTAAATACCAAATAATGTATTTTTGCTCCCTACCCCTCTCCCATGCATGCAAACTATTACATATAGCTACTAATTACTACACATAGCCTGCATATTTACTATACATGCCATATATATATAAGTAGTTAATAAAGAAAGAGATTATGGATATTTAATAGACTAAAGACCTCGAAAAGGCATTATGGTTTTTCTTCAACTTTTTAAACCCTAGAGACCCAAGCTTACTACCTTTTTTCTAGAGGCCTAGAACCATTTTTCCCAAATAATAAATCCTGATATTCATGGATTTATAGGAAAATTAAATTGGTTTTTCTTGTGTGTCTGTTTTCCCAAAATGGGATATTATATGTAGAGACAATAGAAACAAGAGAATTAGATTGCAAACTATTTTGTAGACCCAACAATATTGGTGCTGATTAATCTACTTGCATTTGGAACCATGAGGTTTGTTTCCAATATTTATTATATATATATACTAATATTAAATAATCTAAGCTCATAAGAAAAAGGTAATGAATGAAAATATAGCCTATAAAATATATAAATAAATAATGGAAATATATAATGCTACGTTCCCCAGTTATTTATCTTCATAGAAATTAATTTCATTTTTCTTCTACCATCTATGCACAAATGTAGTCACTCACTGGCTCACCAAACCCACACCAAACCCAAAGAAAAAGAAAGAAAGAAACCATTATTTGATGCAGTCTGTTACCAACCTTCATGTCACTCTTGAATGAAAAAAAGATTTATCTTTCTTTTTTACAGAACACACGCTCATGTAGGTAGAAGTTCGCCCCTTCCCCTTCCAACGCTGTTGTTTCTCATGGACCTCAACCTCTTCATACGAACGGGGCTTAATACCGAATGCAAGGTCCTGTTCCATCTTGAAGAATTCGTATCCGTATCCGTATTCGTCTGCCTTCGAAACGTGGAGTCCATCGAGAAAGACCTCCCTACCACACCCCTCCTATCCCCAATCTCGATTATCTCGTGACTCGTCTCTGCTCTTCCGGCAGTCATGTCCGGTTCTGACTCTCTGCTCTGATCTTCTGTAACAATACCGGCAGCAGCCGGCAAAGGGAAAATGCCGGCGCGGCAGAGCGGGCAGCTGCAGTGGGACTTGAGCCACGTATCGATACACGACTGGTGAAAAACGTGGCCGCATTTCGGAAGCAGGCGGATTCCGTCCCCGTCTTCGAACGGGCTAAGGCAGACGGAGCAGTCGGTTCCGTCCGCCACCAGCCCGCCGCCTCTCCGGTACCGGCAGAGAGCGATCTTGCCTATTAGGCTATCGTCTAGCCCTTCCGCCGGCACGGAGGGGCTCCATCCGTTTTCGGGAGGGGAGGTGAGGCCGGAGGGACGGTTTAGGCGGGCCCGGCGGTAGCGGGCTAGGAGGAGGTAGTAGGTGAGGAGGATGAAGGCGGTGGAGGTGACGACGATGACGCTGATGAGGAGAGGAGAGAGGAGGGGGTGGGAGGAGGGAGGGGGTGGGGGTGGGGGAGGGGCGCTAGGGAAGAGGAAGAAGCAGAATTGGAGGCAGTAGTAGCTGCAATAGCCTTGGGAGCAGTCCCTGGTGTAGGGATCCCAAGGTTGTTGGGGTTTGTCCATGAGAGAGAGAGAGAGAGAGGAGAGAGAGAGTGTGTGTGTTTTGGAGTTTGGGCCAAAAGTGATTAGTAGCGAGGGAGGGAGTATGAGTTTTGGAGTTTGGGCCACAGGTGATTAGTTGAGAAGAGTTGTGTTTTTTTGGTGGTGGTAGGAGCAGAAAGGCGGAGGAAGAGTCAAGTGGTTGGTGAAATACCTTGTTACACTCGGCGGAATCCACGCGGGCTATCAAGACTCTGGTAGGATACAAGATGAGACATGCTATATTGTATCATATACGTCATCTTGTATCCAATGAGAGCCTTGATAGCCCACGTGGATTCCACCGCACCGATTGGAAAAGTATTAATTAGTCTATTATAACGTCTCTAATTTTCATGTTAAATTTTAAACAATACGTCACGTTTTGATATTTATGAAAACTTTAGAGAAACGCTTTAGTTGCCCGGTAATATCTTCCTATCCGTATATACCTAAAAGATAGAAAGACGGAGCTTATAACACATCACATAGAAATTGGCTATTCATGGAGAGTCCATGGTGCTTATCTTTTGCGTACCCAGCGGGTAGGAGTAAAAGTTGATAGAAAAAGTAGTTTCCAAAACGTTACTGATTTTGAAGGTCAACGGTTTCATGGAAAAAAATCATATTCTTCGTCTGCTTTGACCTTAATAAGTTCAATTGTTTGTTGTGTGTATATCTCTACTATTATAGAGCAAAAGAAATGTGCTCTCTAATTTTGAAATCAATTTGATGACGTGGCATACTTATTTGTAAGAAAAATCAACTAAAACCTCTTAGAAGTCAAATCAAATTTCATAACTGCAACTACCAAATTTAGCGGATGGAATTTATTTTATTTTTTCTTTATCCTACTAAAAGTATTCCCACTAACTTATAGAGCAAGAGAATCATATAGTTTGCATTTTTTTTCCTTGTTAAAATATAAAGCATAACATTATTTTTGTTAAATTATAAAGGGGTGAAATAATTATTACGAAAATTCAGTTAAAATTTAGAAAAAATGGTGAAAGATAGTCGAATAGTCAATTTGAGTGGATGAGAGTTAAAAAAACTTAAATGGGCCCTTGGACATATGAGACAATTATATGTCAATGGATGATGGGCGTGCTTAAAGATGCAACTTTGGATGCTCCCAAGGTTGTTGGTCATCTAACTTTGCGTGCAAGGTTTATATTCAAGAAAAAAATTTAGGGTTGGTGAAAGAAGGTGTTGAATATTTTATAGAAATGTGCAATATGGTTTGATGGAAATATGTTCAAAGATGATAAAGTTTTCTCTATATTTCTAAAAACATAAGCATATAGGCTTATGTAAAAACATGTTTCTTACTGGTCAATAGTGTAAATAGTTCAATATTTATGTCTATTTTCTATTTTTTTGCTCGATATTTGTGTCATACAAATAGACCGTCCCGCTTATAAAATACAGTTACAAATTTATATAACAAGATAGATAAAACGTACATTATATATTTTGAACAAAAGAGATAATTGTTGATATAAAAAATTTAAGAAGAAAAAGGATCTTGAAAGCTATAATAAGCAAATGTTGCTCATTGGAGAGGATCACCAAGTACAAGACAATGATAATCTAACAGGCTTCTTGCATCATATGTATGCCAGTTCAATTTAGAGAATGGATGATGGTAATAGGCCAACCAATGTATCGTACTTTATGATTTTCCTTCTCAGGATATATTATACAATGATAGATTAATGAACATTTGCAAGGAAGGTCTATTCTTGATTACAACCCATTTATGGTTTAATTAGGGTTTGGTCGTTTCTTTCCTTCTTTAATCTTTATATATTTCTAGTCATTTTCGTGTTTGATGTGATGTTTGATATGTAAATGCTAGTGTTTACCGAGACGGGCTAGAGTAGAACCTCTTGCCTGAATTTGGAAGCAGATACATTGGTTTGATCCATCCATCTCTCCGAAAACACTAAGTGATTATAGCGCCGTATATCGGAGGTTTGGATAGATGCGACCGATATAACTGATTTCAGTTTCCCTCTCTAGATGAGAGATTTATTGACTGTGGGGACGAATTTTTTCTACAGGCGCAAGCTCCTATAATTAATTATGTTGTCGTATACGACAACAACTTTTTGCACTCCAGGTTTTTTTTGCTGTGTCTCGGTATATTTTGGTTTTATTTGTTTTGGGTTATCCTTAGATTGTATACGGAGATTAATTTTTTTCGTCGTACGTAGAGCGTGGATTAGTCTAAATCCGTACTTATATTTCATATTTTGGTCAAGCGTTGCTTGGTAGGGTTCACGTTGGTATCTTAGTTTGCCAACGGGAGGGAACTTAGGTTTGTTCTCACATTTGCGAGGTTCATGGGTTCACACGAGAGCTTAAGCTCTATCTAAGGACACAATAGTCTCATTTGAGAACTAAGATCGACTTAGATGGTTTGGGGTATATAGGCTTTGCCCAGGGATATGTAGCCCCGTTTGAGAACTAGATCGACCTAGGTATATATAGGTCTTGTCTAGGGATACATAGTCTCATTTGAGAATTAGATCGACCTAGGTATATAAATGCTTTGCCTAAGAATACGTAGTCTAATTTGAGAACTAGATCGACCTAGGTGGCATGCGAATTTTGTTCTCGGCGAATCATTAGATCATATGGAAGCTTAAGCTTCAAAACTTAGCTAATTTGCTAAGCCAAGGGTCCGTTTGGCGCTTATATATACTTGGCACGGGCGCTGCTCTAGCGCACATGTGTTGCACATGGTGCAAGCGCTACCATCCTCTGTTTGGCATATGGCGTTCGGTGAGACATGATATGGGATTGGCGCTTGGCGCACATTTATTGCACTTGGAGCGGCGCAATATTTAGAGCTTAAGCTCTAGCGCAATCTTTAGCAAATCAACTTTAGCGCTGGCACCCGTGCATTGCATGTGGCGTAGCGCTAGGGTTTTGGTAGCTTAAGCTCTATTCTCTTTGGAACAGAAAGGTTAACCTTTCAGAACTTGACTTTCATGAAGCTTAAGCTTCTGTAAAATGATCTTTTGATCATTAAAATCATCAAGATCGAATTTTTGATGATCTTGGGTCTTATCTTTCGTTTATACAATCATAGACTTGATGATTGGCATGGTTCTTAGTGGAGACTTGGATCTCATGAATCTTAAACTTCGGTTTTCTTTGATCTTGACAATCTTTCATCTTATGATGGAGGAAGACGAAAGTTCTTCCTCCAAGATCTTAGTTCTTGAGATTGGATCTCCCAGGAGAGATTTCTCTCATGGATCTTTGATCCGAAGAAAGAACCTACGGTTATGAGAAGCATAGGCTGAGTGGATATGCAAAAAGAGAGATTTTTCTCTATTTCTTTACCGAGGGTTAGATGAATATGAAGAAATTTCTTCGGCAGAGGCTTAAGTCTCTTGTGCACCTTGTGTAACGACCCTGAATTTTCTGTATAAAATTTTTTAAAGTACAGAAAGGATTTTCCAAGCCTGAGCACAATTTAAAAATTATTCTTTCTTAAGAACAACAAGAAATAGCTTGTAGCTTATTAGTAAATCCTTGCACTGTTGTGACGTAGCCCCTGTGTTCGAATCCCATCAACCACATATTATTTTTACTGTTTTTTCTTTTAAACTCTTGGAAGCCCAAAAGTTTACACGTGCACTGCACATAAAATGAAAAATCTGAAGAAAACAAACACGTGCATATTAGAGTTAATACCAGTATGGACACATGTCGAAAATCCAGAGCCCTACCCCCACACAATGGCCGGCGAGATGATCCTTTTGGCCGGCACCATCGGTCCCCCCGTAGAAAATAATTCCCAAACTCTGCACACCTGACTCTTGGCCTATTCTCATACTGTTTGCTTTCTCTGCAATTTAACAGAGAATTAAAATTTATCTTAAATCTCATTTTTAATGCTTTTTAATTCAATCTTTCAATTCCAAAACCCTAATTTCACCCTACAAATACAACCCCATACTCTAGCACCTCCTCATTCTAAAATCTCTAGTCAAAATTATCAAAAATTCTCATGTCCAAGAAGAGTACAAGTTGAGTTGCAAGAGGTCGAATTCCGGCGAGGATCTACGCAAGTTCCGGCGACCCCACGAAACCACGAAAACCTCCACATCTTCTTCTACTTTCCCACTTTCCTTCTAAGAAGTAAGTCCCACTTCTTATTCTACTCTTTCACCTTAAAAAAGTTCTTTTTTCAAAACACGTCGGTAAGTGGAGTTACCACCGACATTTCTCTCTAAAACCTTGAAAATTACATTAATTCTTTCATAACTTACATTCAAACTCTTACCCTATAATTATAATCTAGAATCTAATGTTTAGAATTCATTTTCACTCAAATACAATATGATAGATAACTTTAAATCAACTTTTTCTTTTAAATACCATGTACTTTCTTTACGACATGTTTTAATTATTTTGCTTAGCATACCTTTAGAAAACTTCACGAAGTAATGACTTACCTCTCACATACACACATATTGACATAGCATGATTCTCTTGAGACATAAATTTTGTGGCAAAATACGACTTTTCATCAAAATACCATGAACTATAAAAACCCGTTTTCTTTTAAATAGTATTATCAAATTCTTTGCGATTATGCCTCTACAACCCATTTTGGGGAACCCGCTATTGGATGGTGCGGATTATCGCACATTCTCGGAACTGGTAGAGTGAGATGCAGATCTCCTCACGAAGCATACGATCTCGAAAGAATTTTAATACGATTTTTAAGAAAAACGAAATTCTCTACTTAATAAATAAAATTAATTTTTAAAATAATTATATAATTATTATCAAACCATATATTTTTAATATATAATAAAACTCCATGTTTTCAAGAAAATAAAAGAATGATAAGTTTTATTAAAATACTATCAAGTAATAATAAAAGACAAGTTACACTAAAATACCTTGAACTATTCAAGCTAAGTTAATTTTCACTAATATACCTCACTCTTTAAAATTCGCATCCATGAAAATCCTAAAGAACATAAATAATTACTCAAGATTTATTTTTGAAAGTATATAAAATATTTTTCATAAAAGCCCTCGAGCTATATAAAATTACAGTAAGGACCCTAGTAAATATAGGTTTAAGCAGAACCAATTCTCTTGAGTTTCAGAAAGCCGGAGAAAGTGGGTGCTTGCCTATTTAAGGTAGAAAACTAAAACGGTGTTATCAATGGTAATTATCTTGGAAAAAGACACAAATCCTGCCGTCCATATGCAGCAGTTACCGATAACTCCTAAACTTAATTCAGGATCTAAATTCTATTTAAAGTGTCTGACTCAAGTCTGAGTCCAAGTGTCAATCTGAATCCAATCCAAACATGAATACAATTTAATATGAACCCAATATACCAAATATGAACTTGAATACCAGAACAATATCAACATGCAACATGACTTGATTTGACCGAACCATGACTATGACTTGACTTTATTATATGACTACTTGATACATATTGAAACCGTTTACATGAACAACTTATACCATGGTCTCGGCAAGTCTGATAACTACAATCTATACAATATATATTACGGGGTTTAACGGGGTAGACTGGTACGGAATGTGTTAGAAGAGGAACGAGATGGTCATTAAAAGATACCTACATGAACATCCGTGCCGTTGTCCCGTGGGTTTTGACGGGGCCTTGTACTTCCGATTACCATAGTCCATAAAGCAAGTTGGACTTCTCTCGTATACACTGATACATTCTGTACTAAGCTATAAAAAACTACGTTAGCATAACAAACATCTAATTTACCAGTTATATTCTCTTTACTTGTCTATTTCATTCTATCTTTTGGGACTTACTGAGCGCTAGTTCGCTGACGACATTCCTGTCTCTTTTTTCTTTGGAATGTTCGTCAGGAGGACCCGACTCTTAGGAGACCGAGCCCAGTCAAGACAATTTGGAGCAATTCACAAAGGAGCCAGACTTTTAGGTTTTTACTTATACTTATTTCTTTTCAGTTCATATGACACTGTTTAGACATCGCTTTCTATCATTGTACTTTCCTTTTCAGTTGTATGTAAAGAAAGAATGTTAATAAAAGTTGCTGTTATTATTACATCTCTTGTTATTCTTGTGTATTCATTTTATATTACTTATTTATGCTTAACGTGTTTACTTCTGAGTAAATATATCGCGGCCCGTCACATCTATTTCTCCGTATACTGGGAAGCGGGACATGATAGGTTTTGTTGGCGGCCCATGTAGGTCAGTTCTGCATGGAAACCTAAGCAATATGTCATAAGAATTATAAGAATCAGCAACTAAATATTCCTTACATTTCTAAGTTTTTGAATATATCCTAACCCTTCTTTATCTCTCAAGGTTATACATTCCCCGAACAACACCAGCACCAACGTCAATGGAAACACTCCACTTCCTTTACCACCATCACCTACCGTAGCAGCTCCTATCAACGAGCGGACGGTATTGCTTGAGGCAATAAAGAGCCTCTTAGAAGGTCAGCAAGCAGCAGAATGATATCCTCCTGCACCGTCCTAAGACTGAGGCATCCGGAGTCAAACAATTCCGTGCATTGCACCCTAAGCACTTTTCTGGGAAAGAGAGCCCACTAGAGGCAGATGAATGGGCTCAGTCAATTGAAAATGACCTGGTAGCAGCACAAGTGCCAGAGATTGCTTGGATAAGAGTTGTGAAGGTACAACTCACAGATAACGTCAGAGTATGGTGGAAGGCTGAAGAAAGCCGTCTTACCCAACCGATTGAATAGAAGACTTTTTGCGACATGTTCGACGGAAATACTTTCCCGAGACTTCCCGTTTCGACATGGAACAGCAGTATATCCACTTGCAGCAAGGTTCGATGTGGAACAATTCTGTGGATGAATACGATACTGAGTTTACCATGCTCAGCAGGTTCGTGGCACACCTTATTCCGACTGCTGAGATCAGGGCACAAAGATTTCAGCAAGGGTTGGACCCGGAGATCCAAGCTGCATTAGCTATAGCGGATTTCCCAACCTATGATCTTGCGCTAAAGGCTGCCCGACGATATGAGGCAGTAGTGAAAAAGAAGAGTAGACCTCAGACTGCCGATGTGAAGCGCCCTGCCACTCAGATGGCAGGAGGAGCCTCTTCCAGGCCACCTTTTGAACCCAGGAGACCGAAAAAAACCATTTAACTGGCCCAGTCCAGATATTTGCTTCTACTGCAAGAGGAATGGACACCTGGTGAAGGATTGCAAGCGTGTAAACGACCTGTACTTAATTTGTGGCGCATCCACTCACGACATTATAGCATTTCCTCATAGACGCAATCAAAATCTAGCCCCTATACCAGCTAACACCTTTCCGCAGCGGCCAGCTATTTAGGCTCCTGCTCTTCGCTTAGCCCTACCTGCTCTACCTCCTCGTGGACCTCCTGCACATCCTCCTCGTCAGTTCCACCAGGCAATGAGGAACATGCCTCAAAAGCAAAGAAACATGCCCCAAGGACAGAGGAATGTGCCTCCAGTTAGGAGGAATGTATCTCGGCGTCAGGCTTTCACTTTAGCGGCCATAGAAGCCGAAGCTATAGGTCAGGGTAACACTGGTAATTTTTCTACTTTTAAAACCCTTGCATCCTTTCGTTCTTTTAAATATATTTTTTATACACTTTCAGTAGTTCTTTTCACCACCACTATAATCAAATTTTCTCGAATCTGTTACAATTTCCTTCTATAAATTTCAAGGACGAAATTTTTATAAGAAGGGTAGAATGTAACGACCCTGAATTTTCTGTACAAAATTTTTTCAAGTACATAAAGGAGTTTGCAAGGCTGAGCACAATTTAAAAGTTATACTTGCTTAAGAACATCAAGAAATAGCTTGTAGCTCATTGATAAAGCCTTGCACTGCTGTTACGTAGGCCCTGTGTTCGAATCTTATCAGCCACATATTATTTTTACTGTTTTTTCTTTTAAACTCTTGGAAGCCCAAAAGTTTACACGTGCACTGCACATAAAATGAAAATTCTGAAGAAAACAAACATATGCATATTAGAGTTAATACCAGCATGGATACGTAGCGAAAATCTAGAGCCCTACCTCCACACAATGGCCGGCGAGATGAGCTTTTTGGCCGGCAGCATTGGTCCCCCTTTAGCAAATAATCCTTAAACATTGCGCACCCAACTCTTGGCCTACCCCATTACCCCCATACTGTTTGTTTTCTTTGCAATTTAATAGAGAATTAAAATTTATCTTAAATTTCCATTTTAATGATTTTTAATTCAATCTTTCAATTTCAAAACTCTGATTTCACCCTATATATACAACCATATACCTTAGTCCCTCCTCATTTTGAAATTGTTAGTGTATATACCCTAGGGGCCATTATTGTATCATACTAGCATGTATATTACTTAATGGAAGCTTGGGATATTCACAGTTGTAAATAACAGTCTTGCTAAACATAGTAGTATGCTACTTGGTTTAAGTCAACTTTAATATGTGCATATGTTTCTTGTAACGTATCACTTATACATATTAGTAGAGCCCATAGGATCTTTGCTTGATTACCAGCGTCGTGATGGAAGTCACACTAGTGGGGGCTGGGTAGTTTGTAAGAAACATCCTATATAGGTCCATGGTGTTGGAGATAGTGCCCTCATAGTCAATTATTGGATCACAGGTACGTGATTGCAATGATTGCGGAGGACCTATACCGGTAGGACAGTCTTACTCAAGATGATAGTATGCTATCTGGTTTGCCTTTATCAGTCGTGTACATGATCAGGTGACTGATTACATGTTACACTTTGATAGAGCCCTTAGGATCTTGCTTTACTACCAACAGTATGATGGCGATCATATACGTGAGAGTTGGGTGGTTTATATGCATATCCTTAATTGTGGTCCCTAGTCGTGGGAGTTTCGAGACAGGGCATCGATACTCCAGAGTAGACTAGTGTGTACAGTCGAGACCCCGACGAGGGGCGGTGGCCGGTCTCACAAGCCACTGGTGTCAGTTAGATCACCTAAGATGTATACAGGTGCTCATTGGGTTATGAGTACACCGGACAGGACTCGCCGGGAACCTGCTAGTTGGTATTATACATATCGTCAGATAGCAGTTCCCTGGTGACATGTGTACAGGTTAGTTCATCGACCTGAGGTCGTCATTTGTCTCGTGTGAGTTCCCACTGTGCTTTGATTTCTACCCTACCACGGCTCAAAGGAGTCGTGCAAACAGGTAGCTTTTGGGTACAGTCCCGAGCCATATGGAGGCACGTGAGCGGATCGGCAGGGGATTCGTCTCTCCCGGTATTGGGGGCGAGGTCGTGCTGTGTCTAGGAGAGCCATTACACAAAGTCCATGGCCATGGCAGGAGATTTACTGGTAGGTACTCCAGTAGTATCTCAGGGTGTTATTGGGCTACACTCCGACACGACTTATACTGCTATTGGGGGTCTGACGTTTCTAGCCCCCTAGGCAGATATGCGATACTCATAGACGAACGGACCGGACTGTATATACATTGTCACTATTAGGCTCAGTAGGGTTTCTGGATGAGTTCGCTCATCAGCCTCCCTTGAGGTCAGTCCATGGGCAGCCGTTACGCATTGCTAGTGCCGCTGACGGTTTGTGGTTAAACCCACTGTCAGGGTACTGACGAGTCATTAGAGTCCCCCACAGACAGTTTCCCAAGTTCGGGCGAAACGTTGTAGAGGCCGTATGGTTTTATGGCAGGGTTCGGAAAATGCACGTACGTTTACGCACGTGTTATTTTTCGGGCAGATGATACTGGTCGGCTTTGGTTTAAGCCGGATCCGAGTATTATATTGAGTAGGTATAATATCTTTGTCTCAGTTCCATTTGTATTCGGTCGTAATACAAATGCGGGTATATTTATACAGTTTCGGGGTTATCCTGAAAGTCGTTTCAGGATCACTTTTGGAAGTTGCCAGTTTCCAGTTTTCTATCAGCCGTCTTTTAACATTCGGTTAAAGACGGATTTATCTTTTCTTCAGTTGAGGTGAGTCAGTGTTCTAGAAGATTCTAGATGAGGTGACTAGGATTAATTGGTGTTGAGTTTTCATTGGATGCATTTAATGGTTCATTAAAGCATGATGACTAGGTTTATGACTCATGCTTTAACATTAAAGCATTTTGTTTAGCTAAGGATATTTGTTCATGATCTTTTGCTTAAGGTTACTCTCCCCTCTCTCCTACACTCACCTCCCTCTACCTATATATGGCCGGCCCTCTCTCTCCTCCCTCTCTCTCTCACTTGATGTTTTCATATGGTTGTAAAAGATATGATAGTATTTGGGGAGTATGGAATTTTACAGTTCATTTCATTCCATCACCCAATTCCCTCGGCAACTTCATTAACCGATCGTCCACGGATTTGGACGAAGTGAGACAAAGTCATCTACTCATTCTCTACATCATTCTTGGTCGTCTCTTTTAGCAAACTTGACGATCGAGTTGCCTCAAGTCAGAGGCGGGAGCCCGTTTAAAGAATCGTCGACGTGGTGCCACCTCGACAAGGATATCGGAGATCGACGAGATCGGAGTAGCCGCAACGGAGCGTGGGATGATGGTTAAAGAAGGAAGGACTCGGATCGTTCGGTATAACCTTTCTACACTCTTTACAGTTTGTTAGTTTAGCAATAATGGAAGATCCGGGTTAAAGTATACGATAGCGCCAGTTAAAAAGTTTTTTTTCCGCATTTGGCGTCTGTAGACGGCCGGGGCGCTAGCGTAGACTTACACATGGTCGTTGGATTATCGAGATAGGGCATCGATATTCCGGAGTAGACTAAGTGTATACGCTTCTCTTCCCAGTTGGGGGATGGTCTGTCCCACGGCCATCAGTACGTCGTACTAGAGATAGTATACAGGTGCTCATTAGGTTACGGGTACACCGGACAGGACTCGCCGGGAAACTGATTGGTTGGTATTATACCCATCGTCAGTTAACAGTTCCCAGGTGACATGAGTACAGCATAGTCCGCAGACTTGACACTGCTGCTTCGCCTCGAGTGTGTCCCACTGTTCTTAGATTGCTACCTTACCACGGCTCAAAGGAGTCGTGCAAACAGGTAGCAGTTGGGTGCAGTCCCGAGCACTTGGAGGAAGTGGCGGTTAGATAGGATTCGTCTCTCCCGGTATTGGGAGTTGATATCGCACTGTGTCAGAGAGCCATTACGCAAAGTCCCTGGCCAGGGCAAGCGAGATATACTGGTAGGTTTCAGTAGCTTCTCAGGGTGTAATTGGCTTCGCTCCAACATGACTTATACAGCTATTAGGGGACTGACACTTGCCGCCCCCTAGGCTTGATATGCGATAGTCTTAGACGAACAGACCGGACTGTACGAAGATTGTCACATCAGGCTCAGTGGGAGTTCGGATGATTTTCCTCATCGGCCTTCTTATCGACATCTACCTGGGGACCGTTACGTACAGCTAGTGCCGCTTGCGGTCTGTGGTTAAACCCACTGCCGGCATAGTGTCGAGTCTTTAGAGTCCCACACAGAGAGTTTCCCTGCTCCAGGCGAAATGATATAGAGGTCGTATGGTTTTATGACAAGGGTTCGGATGCGTACGTGTGTTTACGCACGTACGACTTTTCGGACAGTTTATACTAGCAGGCTTTGGTTTAAGCCAGTTTCTAGTATCGGGTTATTGGATTTATACAGTCTAAAGTTTTTCCGTGTTTTCACGGATTATAGGGGCGTTCTCGTAATTTGTCGGGAACCTTCAAGAAGAGTGGTGACTAAGGGGTTAAGGTGGCATGGGCATTAATTGATTAATGACTCATTTGTATGATTCATCCTTTGCACTTAATGACTCATTAATGAGATAATGAGTCATATGATGAATCACACAAGGTGAATGCATCAACCATAATGATTAAATCATTTATTTATTTATTTGATTAAATTGTTATGGTTGTTATATTCAAAATGAGTTCATTATTCTTTTTGATTCTCATCTTCTCCTTCTCTCTCCTCAAGCTCACTCTCTCTTGAAACCCTAACCCTAACCTCTCATGTGTCGAGATCAAGGGTTAGCTAGACTAAAACATCCATAACCTCACTCTATATCCCCTAGGCAGCTTAGATTAGCACTTTAAGCAACCTAGTTATCTCAAGTTTGAGATTAAGCTTGGCGTAGGAACTTTCGGGTGGATCGTCTTTGATTCGAGGAGGTTGTTGAGGTGCCGATGTTCCAAGGAGCCTACGAGGAGTGGAGGACAGCGATGAAGACCCGAAGGACATATAACGTGAGGTATAACTCCGGTACCGAGTAGTTAAACCTCTAGTATAACGTTAGCAATGGTTTAGATTACGATTCATGCGCTCAAGTCTGTGTTACGAAGATTTGATAATCGTTTTTCATATATTCCGCCTCCCCGCAAGTTAGTGGGGTGCGTGACATGGACTTACAGTGGTATCAGAACCAACTAAACTATTACTAGCTTGTTAGCAACTGATTAGAAGTTCGATCGACGGAAAACACGGAAAACAAAACCCTAATCCTTAACAGTTTCTGTAAATTTTAAAAGTGTCGCAAAATTTTTTTGACATACCTTAGAATTCACAGCAGGGAATTGTAAGAAATCTGGGAAAATTCGAGGAGGCAACTCGACTAAACGGCCGCGGAACCGCGGCCAAATGGTGCTTTTGGCCGCGATTCCGCCTCCGAGTCAACACCGAGTTGACTCGGAGTTTCACGGTAATTCTTATTTTTTTGTGTTTTGTTTTCCTGTATATACTGTTTCTGCCCAGGTTGCCTCTGTGTTGATTTGCTTTTAGGGTAGACATGGAATTTGGTATTCGATCGATGTTCTAAGATATTTGCTAACTGGGTTTTTATCTGTAATGTTTAATGTGTTCGTAAACCTCCCCTAACTGCTAGTATGTCGGTTGGCAGGGGGTTGCACATTTCTGAAATGTTTACTGTTTGTGTATATGAACTGTATTGGACTGTTGTGATGATTAGCCGGGGGTTTGAGATGTAATTTAATATTCATTTGATGTAAATGCAATAAGTTGTAATATTATTTTGCGGGGCACATCCAGGTTGCGGTTGTATCCACCGTTGTATTATTTCTTTTTACTGTTTTTGCTCCTAGGATAGACCCAAGGTGGGGTGCACAAACTACCGGGTATTTTGAAGTATTGAGGCAGACCGCTTCACTTCTGGTACTTGGCGGGTAGTTTGCCGTACCCGTAGGGGTCTGGGGTGGGGAAATGGTTACTCATCACAACTGTGTAATCCGTCTTTCATTGCAGGCTCAAAAGAAATACGGATTGCTTGCAAATCCAATATTGTTTATCTGTAATCTGGAATGCCTATTATTGCGTCTGACGAATGTACAATATCTATATATGATAGCTATTTAGACGTCACTTATGTTTTACACCCGCGCTAGCCCAGCCCCCGCTCTGTCGTTAGTTAAGTAACCTAACGGGTGATGACGGGACCCCGTGGCGAATGCAGATGGCATAAGAGGACGTTGTATTTTCGTTGTTTTCTGCAATGATAGGTTAAATGATGGGACGCATTATTATAATGCAAAGAAAATAAACCAAAGTTTAATCGTTGGAACAAATTTAAAAGAAACCACTCGGTTATTTTAAAAGAGCAGAATTTTTTAATTGCGGAGCTTTAACCTCTCCTTTTAAAAAAGTATCAGGTTCCTTCGATTATATCAAGTTCACTACGTTCACGGTTTTGCCAAAACCATTCATAGCCCTCCGTCATTTCATTTGGGTATCCAATAGTATTCAAGCTGTGTTTGTTTGGCCAAAGTCAAGGCACAGCGTTTGGTAGCTATTGGATATTCATATGTAGCATAGATAGATGCGTTGGTTTGGGACAGTCATACTACATTGTTTGGCCAAAGTCAAGGGTATGTATGGGTGGGTTCAAATTAACCTGGACAATGACGGGTAGAACTTGACATGTGACTTATGATTTGTTTGGCCAAAGTCAAGGTCATAAGAGCATGGGGCAAAAATCCATATCGGGAATTTCTAAAGAAACTGAAATTTGCAGAGACAGCATACCATTTTGGAGTTTGATGAATGTTGGTAGGATTCCTTCAACATTATCATACGATGATATTTTGGATCCCGATCCTACTGTGAGTACATGCTACTTATCAGGAGATTCGTCACTTAACGATCAATGCTATAAACCAAGTAGGTGCCAAGAAAGGTGTCAGCGGGGTTACGCCCCCCAGAGAAAAGAGGTTATTTAATTAAGGAACTTCGCGAAAGCGTTGGAAAACCTCCCTCGAAGTATCGACACTGGCCTGGCTGAACGGTTAAGCAAGTATTGTACGGTGAGAATTGTCCTGGCTAATTCTTCTTTTATGGTTTGAAGAGGGATTCGAGAAACAGTGGGAGCCATCCTGTTTAGATAAATTAAAACCACTCTAAACTTGCAAGAGCATCATGCTAATAGTATCTTCTTCTCTCTCTTAAATTGCAGCGACCTTGTGACCACACATAGGTTACATCTAGATAACAAATTGACTGAATCTGACTTATATGACTGGCAAAGGTCTGTCCAGATGTCCATTAGCTATGACAAGCTGGACCACCCTATTACTACTCAAGATCCCGCCGTCTCAGGTCCAGTTTCCACTGTCACGGATATGGATATCCGTCAGACAAGGGAAAAAGGTAAAGCGAAAGCTAAGTGCTTCGTGTTAGCTTCAGTTGATGGTGTATACCAGAAGCAGCACGAGAAGATGGACTTATTTTCCATCTTTCTCCATAATAAAGATTTATATGGAGAGCAATCTCATATCACTAGATATGAAATCTCGAATGAATTAATTCAAGCGAGGTTAGCTGACGGGTCATCTATAAGGGACAACGTCCTTACAATGACTAGCTGTATTGATGAGCTCCAGGACCTGGAGACCGCGTTGGGAAGCGAGTCAAATACTGACTTGATTCTTCTGTCTCTGCCTTCTACCCTGAAGGAAACCAGGGAAGGAGAAGGAAAGAGAAAGGCAAAAGTTTCGGGACTGGATATAGTAAGAGAGGGACGTTCCTATTGTTACAGGAATGAACATCGGCAGAATGATTGTAGGGCTTTTAAAGCCAATAGCCAGGATATGAAGCATGTTGTGGCTTCAGCCTCAAGTGTATTTGTTATAGAGAACTGTATGTCAGCTAACCCTACTTCCTGGGTATTGGATACCGGATCAGGAACTCACATCTGTAATTCATTACAGGCTCTGAGAAATCGTAGGGTTATCAGGATAGGTGATATGACCCTCACAGTTGCTAACGGAATGAGCATGAACGCTGAATCCATAGGGGAATATCATCTTGGACTGACAACTGGGGAGATATTGATTCTGCGTAACTGTTTTTATGTACCAGGTACAACTTGTAATATCATATCTGTATCCTTACTTTCTAAAGAAGGATATGATTTTACTTTTATAAGCGATGTGGTCCACATCCACCTAAATCAAGTTATGATTGGGTCAGGTACATTAAATAACGGTATATACGTATTAAATCAAGCTCAGGTTTTCAATGTCCAGAATGCACTTAAAAGAAAGTCTCCAGACATGAATCAGGCTTTTTTATAGCATTGTAGACTAGGTCACATCCATGAAACACGATTAACTAAGTTACATAGAGAAGGATATTTGAATTCGTTCGAATATCAATCTTATGCTACTTGTGAATCTTGTCTCATGGGAAAGATGACAAAGACTCCGTTTACTGGACACGGAGTAAGAGCAAGCGAGCTCTTGGGACTCGTACACAGTGACGTGTGCGGTCCAATGTCTACACATGCGCGACGTGGTTATTCCTACTTCATTACTTTTACGGATGATTTCTCTAGGTATGGATATATCTTCTTGATGAAGCATAAGTCCGAAGCCTTTGAGAAATTCCAAGAATACAAAATGAAGTAGAAAACCAAACCGGCAAAAGTATCAAGACACTGAGATCTGATCGAGGTGGTGAATACTTAAGTGCCGAGTTCCTGGGTTACTTAAAAGAGAATGAATTCTTTCTCAGCTTACTCCTCCATACACACCACAACACAACGGTGTATCGGAAAGGAGGAATCGAACCCTATTAGATATGGTTCGTTCTATGAAAAGTAAAGCCGAGTTACCACGATCATTCTGGGGATATGCACTAGAATCAGCTGCATACCTTTTAAACCGAGTTCCAACTAAGACTGTGCCTACTTCACCATATCAGATGTGGTGTGGAAAGAAACCCTATCTTAAATATATTAAGATATGGGGATGTCCAGCTTTTGTAAAGAAGCAGCATGCGGACAAGCTAGAGGCACGATCAGTACAGTGTAAGTTTGTGGGATATCCAAAGAACTCCAAAGGATATTATTTCTATTATGCAGAGGAACAAAAGATTTTTGTTTCTCATAATTCCCGCTTCTTGGAAACTGAGTTTTTAGAAAATCAGATAAGTGGGAACGCAATAAAACTGGAAGAAATTCCAGAACCACAAGCCATTACTGAAAGCTTGGTAGAACCAGAGGTTTCAGAAGAACCGGACATCCCGACGCCACTCCGCAGGAGTAATAGGCAGTCTCATCCGCCCGAGAGATACTACGGTTTTCTCATAGACGGGGATAGAGAGGATTGCACTATTGACTATGATGAGCCTATTAACTTCCAGCAAGCCATTCAAAGTGGTGACTCAGTAAAATGGCTGGAAGCAATGCGGACCGAAATGGAGTCCATGTACATTAACAAAGTATGGACTTTGGACTTTGCTCCAGATGGGGTAAAACCTGTAGGATGCAAATGGATCTTCAGAAAGAAGATTGGTGTAGATGGACAGGTTGAAACCTATAAAGCTAGACTTGTTGCAAAGGGTTTCCGTCAAAGACCTGGTTTGGACTATGACGAGACCTTTTCTCCAGTAGCTATGCTAAAATCCATTAGGGTCCTTCTTGCTATTGCTGCCTTCCACGATTATGAGATCTGGCAGATGGACGTAAAGACGGCTTTTCTAAATGGAAATTTAGAAGAAAGCGTCTATATGGATCAACCAGAGGGATTCATTCAGAGTGGGAGCAACGGTAAAGTACGCAAGCCGCTTAAGTCCATTTATGGTCTAAAGCAGGCATCGCGGAGTTGGAACATCTGTTTTGATGATGCTGTCAAAGAATTTGACTTCATCAAAAATCAAGATGAACCTTGCATATACAGTAAGATTGTAGGGAGAGCTGTAGTATTCCTCGTCTTGTACGTGGATGACATTCTCCTAATAGGAAATGATATTCCTATGTTACAGTCAGTCAAAAGATTCTTGTCACATAAATTCTCCATGAAAGACTTGGGTGATGCCACCTACATTCTGGGGATCCGGATCTATCGTGATAGATCAAAGAGGATATTAGGACTTTCACAGTCCAGATACATAGACACCATAGTGAAGAGATTCAGTATGGAAGATTCTAAGCGCGGTAACCTACCGGCTTGTCACGGAATCACCCTCTCCAAAGATATGTCTCCCAAGAATGATTTGGAAAGGGATCGCATGTCGATTATACCCTACGCTTCTGCGGTAGGCTCTATAATGTATGCGATATTATGTACCAGACCAGATGTAGCATACGCATTGAGCGTAGTAAGCCGGTATCAAGCAAACCCAGGGGAGAATCACTGGATAGCAGTAAAGAACATTCTCAAGTACCTGAGGAGGACTAAGGAGATGTTCTTGGTGTATGGCGGAAAAGACCTTCAGATGGAGGCCTTTGCCGACTCTGGCTTCCAGAGTGACAAAGATGACTCCAAATCCATGTCGGGTTATGTCTTCACCCTCAATGGAGGGGCGGTCTGTTGGAAAAGTTCCAAGCAGGAGACCGTTGCAGACTTAACGATGGAAGCGGAGTACATAGCTGCTTGCGATGCCGCAAAAGAAGCTGTCTGGATGAAGAAGTTCCTCACAGAACTTCAGGTGGTTCCTTCCAGTGTTGGTCCAATACCTCTGTATTATGACAACAATGGCGCTATAACTTTAGCGAAGGAACCCAGGTCCCATCAGAAGTCCAGACACATCTTAAGGCGGTATCACCTGATCAGGGAGATTATAGATCGCCGAGAGATCGAGGTGAAGAGAGTAAAGACGGAGGATAACATTGCTGATCCATTCACAAAGGCCATTCCTCAGACCCAGTTCGAGAGGCTATTCGAGATGATAGGTCTACGATATGCCAGCTCATGGCCCTAGTGCAAGTGGGAGATTGTTAGTGTATATGCCCTAGGAGCCATTATTGTATCATACTAGCATGTATATTACTTAATGGAAGCTTGGGATATTCACAGTTGTAAATAACAGTCTTGCTAAACATAGTAGTATGCTACTTGGTTTAAGTCTACTTTAATATGTGCATATGTTTCTTGTAACGTATCACTTATACATATTAGTAGAGCCCATAGGATCTTTGCTTGATTACCAGCGTCGTTGATGGCAGTCACACTAGTGGGGGCTGGGTAGTCTGTAAGCAACATCCTATATAGGTCCCTGGTCGTTGGATTATCGAGATAGGGCATCGATATTCCGGAGTAGACTAAGTGTATACGCTTCTCATCCCAATTGGGGGATGGTCTGTCCCACAGCCATCAGTACGTCGTACTAGAGATAGTATACAGGTGCTCGTTAGGTTACGGGTACACCGGACAGGACTCGCCGGGGAACTGATTGGTTGGTATTATACCCATCGTCAGTTAACAGTTCCCAGGTGACATGAGTACAGCATAGTCCGCAGACTTGACACTGCTGCTTCGCCTCGAGTGTGTCCCACTGTTCTTAGATTGCTACCCTACCACGGCTCAAAGGAGTCGTGCAAACAGGTAGCAGTTGGGTGCAGTCCCGAGCACTTGGAGGCAGTGGCGGTTAGATAGGATTCGTCTCTCCCGGTATTGGGAGTTGATATCGCACTGTGTCAGAGAGCCATTACGCAAAGTCCCTGGCCAGGGCAAGCGAGATATACTGGTAGGTTCCAGTAGCTTCTCAGGGTGTAATGGGCTTCGCTCCAACACGACTTATACAGCTATTAGGGGACTGACACTTGCCGCCCCCTAGGCTTGATATGCGATAGTCTTAGACGAACAGACCGGACTGTACGAAGATTGTCACATCAGGCTCAGTGGGAGTTCGGATGATTTTCCTCATCGGCCTTCTTATCGACATCTACCTGGGGACCGTTACGTACAGCTAGTGCTGCTTGCGGTCTGTGGTTAAACCCACTGCCGGCGTAGTGTCGAGTCTTTAGAGTCCCACACAGAGAGTTTCCCTGCTCCAGGCGAAATGATATAGAGGTCGTATGGTTTTATGACAAGGGTTCGGATGCGTACGTGTGTTTACGCACGTACGACTTTTCGGACAGTTTATACTAGCAGGCTTTGGTTTAAGCCAGTTTCTAGTATCGGGTTATTGGATTTATACAGTCTAAAGTTTTTCCGTGTTTTCACGGATTATAGGGGTGTTCTCGTAATTTGTCGGGAACCTTCAAGAAGAGTGGTGACTAAGGGGTTAAGGTGGCATGGGCATTAATTGATTAATGACTCATTTGTATGATTCATCCTTTGCACTTAATGACTCATTAATGAGATAATGAGTCATATGATGAATCACACAAGGTGAATGCATCAACCATAATGATTAAATCATTTATTTATTTATTTGATTAAATTGTTATGGTTGTTATATTCAAAATGAGTTCATTATTCTTTTGGATTCTCATCTTCTCCTTCTCTCTCCTCAAGCTCACTCTCTCTTGAAACCCTAACCCTAACCTCTCATGTGTTGAGATCAAGGGTTAGCTAGACTAAAACATCCATAACCTCACTCTATATCCCCTAGGTAGCTTAGATTAGCACTTTAAGCAACCTAGTTATCTCAAGTTTGAGATTAAGCTTGGCGTAGGAACTTTCGGGTGGATCGTCTTCGATTCGAGGAGGTTGTTGAGGTGCCGATGTTCCAAGGAGCCTACGAGGAGTGGAGGACAGCGATGAAGACCCGAAGGACATGTAACGTGAGGTATAACTCCGGTACCGAGTAGTTAAACCTCTAGCATAACGTTAGCAATGGTTTAGATTACGATTCATGCGCTCAAGTCCGTGTTACGAAGCTTTGATAATCGTTTTTCATATATTCCGCCTCCCCGCAAGTTAGTGGGGTGCGTGACATGGACTTACAGAAATCTCTAGTCAAAATTATCCAAAATTCTCAAGTCCAAAAAAAATACAAGTGGAGTTAGCAAGAGGTCGAATTCCGGCGAGTATCTACGCAAGTTCCAACGACCCCACGACGCCACGAAAGCTTCCACATCTCTTTCTACTTTCCCTCTTTCCTTCTAACAAGTAAGTCTCACTTCTTATTCTACTCTTTCACCTTAAAATAGTTTTTTTTTCAAAACACATCGTAGGTGGAGTTACCACCGACATTTCTCTCTAAAACCTAGAAAATTTCTCTAAATCTTTCATAACTTACATTCAAACTCTTACCCTATAATTATAAGCTTGAATCTATTGTTTAGAATTCATTTTCACTCAAATACAAGATGTTAGATAACTTTAAATCAACTTTTACTTTTAAATACCATGTACTTTCTATACGACATCTTTTAATTGTTTTGCTTAGCACACCTTTAGAAAACTTTAGAATGTAATGACCTACTTCTCACATACACACACCTTGACATAGCACGATTCTCTTGAGACATAACTTTTGTGGCAAAATACGACTTTTCATCAAAATACCTTGAACTATGAAAAGCCGTTTTCATTTAAATATATTATCATATTCTTTGCGATTATGCCTCTACAACCCATTTTGGGGAACCCACTATTGGATGGTACGGATTATAGCACATTCTCCGGACTAGTAAAGCGAGATGCAGATCTCCTCATGGAGCATACGATCTTGAAAGAATTTTAATACGATTTTTAATAAAAACGAGATTCTCTACTTAATAAATAAAATTAATTTTTTAAATAATTATATAAATATCATCAAACCATATATTTTTAATATATAATAAAATTCCATGTTTTCTAGAAAATAAAGGAATGACAAGTTTCATTAAAATATCATCAAGTAACAATACAAGACAAGTTACACTAAAATACATCGAACTATTCAAGCTAAGTTAATTTTCATTAATATACCTCACTCTTTAAAATTCACATCCATGGAAACCATAAAGAACATAAATGATTACTCGAGATTTATTTTTGAAAGTATATAAAATATTTTTCATAAAACCCGCTCGGGGTATATAAAATTACATTAAGGACCCTAGTAAATATAGGTTTAAGCGGGACCAATTCTCTTGAACCTCAGGAAGCTGGAGAAAGTGGGTGCTTGCCTATTTAAGGTAGAAAACTAAAACGGTGTTATCAATGGTAATTGTCTTGGAAAAAGACACAAATCCTGCCGTCCATGTGCAGCAGTTACCGATAACTTCTAAATCTAATTCAGGATCCAAATTCTGTTTAAAGTGTCTGACTCAAATTTGAGTCCAAGTATCAATATGAATCCAATCCAAATATGAATACAATTAAACATGAATCCAATATACCAAACATAAACTTGAGTACCAGAACAATATCAACATGCAACATGACTTGACTTGACCGAACCATGACTATGACTTGACTTCATTATATGACTACTTAATACATACTGAAACCGTTTACATGAACAACTTATACATGGTCTCGGTAAGTCTGATAACTACAATCTATACAATATATATTACGGGGTTTAACGGGGTAGAATGGTATGGAATGTGTTAGAAGTGGAACAAGATGGTCACGAAAAGATACCTGCCGTTGTCCCATGGGTTTTGATGGGGCCTTGTACTTCCGATTACCATAGTCCACAGAGAAAGTTGGACTGCTCTCGTATACACCGATACATTATGTACCAAGTTACAAATAACTTCGTTAGCATAACAAACAACTAATTTACCAGTTCTATTCTTTTTACTTGTCTATTCCATTCTATCTTTTGGGACTTACCTAGTGCTAGTTCGCTGACGACATTCATATCTCTTCTTTTTTTGGAATGTTCATCAGGAAGACCCGACTCTTAGGAGACCGAGCCCAGTCAAGAAAATTTAGAGCAATTCACAGAGGAGTCAGACTTCTAGACTTTTACTTGTACTTATTTTCTTTTCAGTTCATATACCACTGTTTGGGCATCGTTTTCTATCATTGTACTTTCCTTTTCAGTTGTATGTAAAGAAAGAATGTTAATAAAAGTTGCTGTTATTATTACATCTCTTGTTATTCTTGTGTATTCATTTTATATTACTTGTTTACGCTTAACTTGTTTATTTCTAAGTAAATACGTCGCGGCCCGTCATGTCTACTTCTCCGTACACTGGGAAGCGGGGAGTGACAGGTTTTGTTGGCGGCCCATGTAGATCAATTCTGCATGAAAACCTAAGCAATATCACAAGAATTATAAGAATTAGCAACTAAACATTCCTTACATATCTAAGTTTTTGAATCTATCCTAACCTTTCTTTTTCTCTCAAGGTTATGGATTCCCCGAGCAACACCAGCATCTGTTAGTTATATGTATGCCCTAGAGGCCATTACTATACATGAGATGTATATTGTAGTGGATGCTTGGACATATATAGGGAGGACTTTCTTGCTCGACATAATAGTATGCTATCTGGTTACTCTTTACCTTAACATGTACACTGATTGTCTCTCTGTTACATGTTGGTAAAACCCTTAGTATGTGTACATGACTACCTGGACTATGATGCAGATCATACTAGTGGGGACATGGCAGTCCATAAGTATATCCTTCAAGGTCCCTAGTCGTGGGTGTATCGAGACGGGGCATCGATATACCAGAGTAGACTAGCGTATAGCTTCTCGACACATATAGATGGGCGATGGATGATCCCATATCCATTGATGTTTGACATCAGAGATGATATACAGGTGCTCAGTGAAGACTGGGTACACTGGACGGACTCGCCGATAACTCCCAGATGGTATTATACCTCACGTCAGATGGCAGTTCTCTGATGACACTGGTGCAGGTTAGTCTATAGACCCGAGATCGTCATAGAGTCTTGTGTGATTCCCACTATGCTTTGATTTCCACCTTACCACGTCCAAGAGGGCGTGCAAAACGGTGGTTTTTGGGTACAGTCCCGAGTCACATGGAGGCAATGAGCGATAGGAGGGGTTTCGTCTCTCCCGGTATTGGGGGTTGATGTTGCGCTATGCTCGATTGGCCATAACAGGGAAGTCCCTGGCCAGGGCTGGTTTAGAGATTTACTGGTAAGTGTTACCAGTAGTTTCTCGACCCGTTATGAGCCTCGCATCGGCATGACTTATCGGTTATTGGGGTCTGACGTTTACTACCCCTAGACTTGATATGCGACATATCAGACGAGAAGACCGGACTGTACGGTAGTGTCACTTTCAGGCTTTTTGCAGGAGTTGGAGTGGGCTTGCTTGCTGATCTTCTGATCACTCAATACTTGGGTAGCCGTTACGTCCAGCTAGTACCACTGACGGCTTGTGGGTGCTTGATGTGATCATCACCTACTGCCGGCGTATTGACGAGTCTTTAGAGTCCTACATAGAGGTTTTACCGGCTCATGCAAAACGAAATAGGAGCACGTATGTGATATGTGCAGGACCGAGAATAATGCGTGTATGAGATATCGTATTCTATTCTCGTGACTTTTTGTATCGGTCGGTTATATGAGATATAGCCGGGTTATCGAATCAAGTGTTGATTCGATAAATCGATATATTGGATGTTAGTCGTTTATATGAGATATGACCGGATTATTAAGTCAAGTGTTGATTTAATAATTTAGTGTATAATTGTATATTAGATATACTAATTTACATTGACTAACATTTGTTCACTTAAGGATTTTTCTCACATGTGCACAACTTTAATATATATGTGATATATATTAAAATGTGTTTTCTTTTTGTATCATGGTTGTTGATACACATGACATGGGTGTATAAGACATACACCATTCTAATTTTAGTGGAGGGATTTTTATATTTAAAGTAAATCTAAATTGATTGATATTTGTTAAGTGCATGAATCTTGTAGAAGCTTTTAGTGCTTTGACAAATTCAACTCAATTTGTTTTACTTATGATATTTAGTTAACCCAACTATTAGAATTAGCCATGGTTATGTCTCTACATGAGTTAGTATATGATACTCACTCACCCATGGTTAGCTCTCTCTCTTGATTTTAGTTTTCATTCTCATTTTGGAGCTCATCTTCTTCTTCCTTCAAATTCTTGCTAGGGTTTGATAAAGAGAGAGAAATATTGTGAGAAAAGAAATTCTAAAGTATACCCATTTCCTATTTCACCATCCTCTACTAGACTAGCACTTTAGTTTAGGGTGTTTGCTTTACTAATTCTTTAGTTAGTGAAGTAGAAGCTTGAGTTCGTATTCCCTCGACGTAGATCATCTTCGGCCTCGAAAACTTCAAGCAAAACCGTTGCCCTCTTTTCATGGAGCCGTCCAAGAGTCCGGGAGTTCGATGATCGCAGCGAAAGGACTACTACAAGGAGCTTATGAAGTGAAGGACCGATCTACAAAGGTTGTATTTCGTATTCACTTAATCGTAAATGTTTTTTACTTGCATGTGATACCCTAATTATCTAGCAAAGTTCTTGTTTAGGGTTGTTCGGCACGGCTAAAATTTTAACCGGGCATGGTTGATGCCTTGTAGTACCTTGTTAGAGTGCCTAAGAACCCTACAATGGTATCAGAGCCTAGCTAGAGCATTAGGCGACGTTTTTACGAAGTTAAAACTCCGATCGAACCCCGATACGACAAAGTAGACCCCCTCTCTGGAAATTTTTTAAAACTGCGATATTTTCTGTATTAAAAATACCTAAAAAAATCAGCAGGGAATTGTATGCATTACTGTGAAAAACGACAAAGTAACTCGTACGGACCGCCGCAGAACCGCGGCAATACCCTGCTTGTGCCGCGGATCCGCGGCCGTACAGTGAGCTTTGGCTATGGTTTTTGCACAGTAATACCCGTATCTGTTATTGCTATTTTCTGGGTATTTTTAATCTGCCTCAAGTGTTGAGTGTTTTGGGGATTATTTTTTATTCGTTGATTCGATCGGAAAATTTAATTTCGTTATGTTTTCCGGATAATTTAGAAAGTATTAAAATGTTCGAACGGATATCATTAACTCATTTTTTCCCGGCACGAAAAACTTTCAAGTGTTGAATTTTTCTTGAGTTTAAATCTTTCGGAAAAACGTGCAAGTAACGTGATGGACCCTCTAGAAGAACACAAACCTTAACTCGATTATGTGACCGTCTGAACCGCCTCTAAACCTAAGGGTTTGGGGCAGTACGGCGTGTCACATGTGAGGCGTTGGCTTGACCCTTCTACTGCTGGATCATTGCTACTGTAACGTATTCTGGAATTTTTGAACTCCGCTCAAGTGTTGAGCTATTTAGGAAATCTTGGGTATTTGATTATTCGATCGGAAAGTTTAATATTGTCTATTTATCTGGAATGTGATACAATATGTGGAATTTATATAGTTAGGCATGCAATACGAAGTATGTGATATTTCGGATTTACGATGTCTAAAGAGATTGTGGATTCCAAATGTTGTAGTTTTACACTTTCTTTTCTGCGACCGTAAGTGTAATATGTGATATCGCCAGTTTCGTTGCTATATGTCAACGACAATTGGGATGCGTATATTTACTTACGTTGATGACATGTGATGTTATATGTTGCTGGATATGTTATATTGGACCGTCGCGTTTTTGAATAGCCGGGGGTTTTATGTGAGATGAGGGTTTTTATTTTCATTCATATAAAATTCATTGTATGTAATATTCTTTTATTGGGGCACTTCCGGGATGAGGATGATGTCACCATTGTATATTATTTACTTTTCCGCATTAGGTAGACCCAAGGAGGAGAGCACAAGTAACCGGGTTCTAGAGTCCAGTGGGAGACCGACTCGAGGAGTCAAGTCCGAGTCTTCTAACTCTAGAATTGGTAGGGTTGCTTGCCGCTCTCGTAGGGGTCTAGGGGTGTGGGTTTAGCTATTCATCGCGACCGTGGAATCCGTGTTTTATAGAGGCTCAAAATAAAACACGGACGTCCTAGTATATCCAATATTTCATATGTTTCTTCTGCTGCGATATCTGTGATGTGATCATTTGATATGTTCAGATAGATACTATATATAGTATATATGATATATTATATAGATGTTGCTTATATTTTACACCCGCACTAGCCCTGTCCCGCTATGCCGTTAGTTACCTAACCTAACGGTGCATGATGGGACATCGAGGCGAATGCGGATGGCATAAGTGTACGTTGTATTTATCTGTGATGTTTAGGTGGACTTAAATGATGGGACTTCATTAATATGATTAATGAAAGAAAAGAAACCTAAAAGATGTTGTAGAATCAAATTTTTCAAAAAGGATAGCTACAGTTTTTGCTTTGCATAGCGATATATATGATATATCCTGCACCTTATTCGATGAGGAAAGAGTCGAGATCCCTTCACCGGGAGTGACCTCTTTAGCAAAACTGGCAGATGCTACAACACTCGGTTTGTCTTTTGATTACTTTTTGGAGTTTTTTCTTTGCATAGAGATATATATGATATATCCTGCACCTTATTCCATAAGGAAAGAGCCGGGATCCCTTCATCGGGAGTGACCTCTTTAGCAAAACTAGTGAAAGCCTCAAATACACTCCTTTTCAAAATTCACTCGATTCTACAATGATATCAAGTTCATTACGCAATAGGTTTTCAGAAAAACCTTTCGTAGCCCTCTGTCATTTCAGATAAGTAGTAGTTAGTATTCGTGCTGCGTTTGTTGGCCTTTGTCAAGGCGTAGTGTGCGGTAGCTGACTAGTCCTTATCTGCTTATGCATATGATGCAGATTGGGTTAGGGTAGTCGTACGACCTTGTTGGCCTTTGTCAAGGTTCGTGCGGGTGGGTTTAATTCAATCAAGAAATGACGGGTTGAACTTGACTAGCATCCTATGGTTTGTTGGCCTTTGTCAAGGTCATAGGAGGTTAGGGGCAAAATTATCGGGAATTTCAAGTGTTGAAATTTTCAATGAGATTGCATACCTTCTATGAGATAGTTGGATCTCGATACCCACTGCGAGTAATTGTTACTCCTGGGAGAGTTTTACACATTACAATTAGCCGATCAAGCAGGTGTCTAGAAAGGTGTCAACGGGGTTACGCCTCTGGGAAAACGAGGTTTATTTTAATTAGGTCCGTGCGAAAGCACGGGGAACCTCCCTCAAGTACCGACACTGGCCTGGCTGAAAGATTGGAAAAATTATAGGGTGTAATTAATCCTGGCTAGTCTTTCCTTTTAGGGTTTGAAGGAAAATTTGATAAAAACAGTGGGAGCCATCCTGATTAGATAAAATAATAACCAATCTGATCTTGCAAGAGCGCACGCAGAGTGTTTTCTTCTCTCTCTCTCTCCAAGTAGCGACCATGTCACGCCTTAATCAAGATAATAATATGGATGTATTGACCGCACCCGCATGTTATACTGTTCTGGGGAACGTTGGTCCCGCTCCAACTTATAATTGTTATAAGACCGAGCAGGGAATAGGGGATTACCAGGATTCCCGTGCCGCCCAAATGAAGAAAGTTCATACTAATGCATCTTCTTCGGGTGTATTCATTACATAGAACTGTTTCTCAGTATCCTCTACGTCCTGGGTATGAGATACCGGATCAGGATCCCACAAATGTAATCAGTTACATGGGCTTAAAATAGGTAGAGAACTGAGAACGGGTGATAAAATTTCAAGAGTTGGAAACAGTGCAATTGTTGCAGCCAAGATGTTGGAAGTTATCACCCTGTATTACCGAAATACATTGATTCTGAACGAATGATCTTAGATACCGAACCTGATATACAACATCATATCAGTCTCTTTATTTAGTAAAGAAGGATATAATTTTGTATTGTTGGATAATGTTTTGAACATTTCCTATATCAAGAGTTGATCGGTTCAGGCACGTTATCTAAAAGCATATATGTTCTAAATCAAACTACAATTCTTAATGTATAAAAAACACACACAAGAGGAAGAGTTCAGAAATGAACGAATCCTTCTTGAGGCATTGTAAACTAGGTCATATCAATGCGACCCGACTAGCTAAGTTACATTAAGATGCATATTTAAATCAGTTTGAATTTACATCTTGTGAAACTTGCCAGTCATGTCACAAAGATGAAATGACCATAGCTCCATTTATTGGAAACAGAGAAAGAGTTAGTGAACTCTTGGGATTGATACATGCTGATGTATGAAGGTCCCCAGTCTACATATGCCAGGACCGGTTCTTTGTACTTCGTTACATTCACTGATGATCTCTCAAGATTCAGACATATGTTCCTGTTGAAACACAAGTCCGAAACTTTTGAGATAATCACAGAATATAAGTTAGAAGTAGAGAACCAAAAACGGCTATAAGTATTATGTCCTTTGATGAGATCAAGGAGGAGAATACTTGAGCATGGAATTCCTGGACTTTTCTAAAGGAGAATGAAATTCTTTCTCAGCATTACTTCTCCGTATACACCATAGCACGATGGTATATTGGGGCGGAGCAATAGCACCCTATGTGATATGGTGTGCTCTATGATGAGTACTACTGGTTTTCCTATTTCCTTTTGGGAGTAGTGCACTTGAGAAGCTGCATACCTATTGAATAGGGTTCAAATCAAATCAGTTGCCTACCACTTCATATATGATATGGAAAGGGAAGAGCCCATATCTTAAGTTTGTTAAGATTTGGGGTTGTCCAGCCTATGTCTGAAAAGCTAAATCCGGACAAGCTCGAGGCAAAGTCAGCTGTGTGATTGTTTGTTGGATATCCCAAGTATTCGCAAGGGAATATCTTCTACCTAACCGAGGAACAAAAAATGTTTTGTTTCACAGCATGCCACCTTTGTGAAAGGGAATTTCTTAAGAAGAAATTAGTGGTCATGAGGTAGAACTGGAAGGAGTTCCAACCAAACAAACCGCAGCTGATGATTTGGTAGAACCGGAGGATTCAATAGTTTCCAACGAACCTCAGCCTCTCCGCCGATCTAGTAGGGTTCCTCACCCACCTGAGAGATACTTCGGTTTCTCTATGACAGTGGGAGCGAGGAATGCATCATGAGATGATGACCCAACTGGTTTCGAGCAGGCCATCAGGAGTGGGACTCTGTAAGAATGGCTGGATGCTTAACGATCTAAGATGGAATCCTTATACACCAACAAAGTATGGACTTTGGGTTAAATCCCCATCAGGAGCAAGTATATCTTGAGAAGATTACTTGGTGTACATGGAAAAGTTGAGACTTTCAAAACTATGCTTAAGTCCATCTAGATCCTACTTGCCACTGCTGCATATCATGACTACGATATCTGGTGGTTAGGTATCATGACTGCTTTTCTAAATGATATTTTGGAAGAGAGCCTCTATAAGTACACATCCAGAGGGCTTCGTAGATAGTGGGAGCAGCGGAAACGTGTGCAAGATGTTTTATGTGATAAAACAGGTATCGCGGAGTTGGAACATCTGTTTTTATGTGGTAGTCAAAGAGTTTAACTTCATCAAAATGGTAGATGGACCTTGTATGTACAAAAGGTAGTAGAGAGTATGGTGGTGATCCTCGTAGAGTACGTGGATGACATACTCTTGATAGGGAAGTAGTTTCCTATGCTACGCTCGGTCAATCTCCTCTTATCATAAAGATTCTCCATATAGGATCAAAGTAATACCTCCTAAATCCTGGGTTTGGATCTATGAGATAGATCTAATTGGATGTTAGGATACTCACTAGTTGTAGTGAGATGGTATCAATCGATCCTGGGGAGAATCACTGGAAAGGTTCCAGGGTGATAAGGACGACTGAATGTCAGTCACAGGTATTGTCTTTACCCTCAGTAAAGGGACGGTATGTTGGAAGAGTTCCAAGTCAGATACCGTGGCATACTAGACGATAAAGGCTGGATACATCGCTAGCAAAGATGCTACCAAAGATGCAGTCTGGGTGTATATTAGTTCATGAGATGAACTTCGTTCCTACCATTGTGTGACAATGGAGTTGTGGCTTATGCCTAGGAACGCCCGTCCCATCAGTGATCCAGAGATATTCTAAGGCAGTATCACCTGATCATGGAGATGGTTGATCTCCAGGGGATCGAGATTAGGATAGTAGACTCAGAGGACAACACGGCGGATCCACTCACAAAGGCCTTTTCCCAGAGAGAGACTATTATGGGATGGTTGAGTATGAGATACTACAACCACTGTTATCAGATGGCCCTAGTGCAAGTGGGAGATTGTTAGTTATATGTATCCCTAGAAGCCATTACTATACAAGAGCTGTATATTGTAGTGGATTCTTGGACATATATAGGGAGGACTTTCTTGCTCGACATAACAGTATGCTATCTGGTTACTCTTTACCTTAACATGTACACTGATTGTCTCTGTGTTACATGTTGGTAAAGCCCTTAGGATATGTACTTGACTACCAAGACTATGATGCAGATCATACTAGTGGGGACATGGCAGTCCATAAGTACATCCTTCAAGGTCCCTAGTCATGGGTGTATCGAGACGCGGCATCGATATACCAGAGTAGACTAGCGTATAGCTTCTCGACCCATATAGATGGGCGATGCATGATCCCATATCCATTGATGTTTGACATCAGAGATGATATACGGGTGCTCAGTGAAGACTGGGTACACTGGACGGACTCGCCGAGAACTCCCAGATGATATTATACCTTACGTCAGATGGCAGTTCTCTGGTGACACTGGTGTAGGTTAGTCTGTAGACCCGAGATCGTCATAGAGTCTTGTGTGATTCCCACTGTGCTTTGATTTCAACCTTACCACGTCCAAGAGGGCGTGCAAAACGGTGGTTTTTGGGTACAGTCCCGAGTCACATGGAGGCAATGAGCGATAGGAGGGGTTTCGTCTCTCCCGGTATTGGGGGTTGATATTGCGCTATGCTCAATTGGCCATAACAGGGAAGTCCCTGGCCATGGCTAGTTTAGAGATTTACTGGTAAGTGTTACCAGTAGTTTCTCGACCCGTTATGAGTCTCGCATCGGCATGACTTATCGGTTATTGGGGTCTGACGTTAACCACCCCTAGACTTGATATGCGACATATCAGACGAGGAGACCGGACTGTATGGTAGTGTCACTTTCAGGCTTTTTGCAGGAGTTGGAGCGGGCTTGCTTGCTGATCTTCTGATCACTCAATACCCGGGTAGCCGTTACTTCCAGCTAGTATCGCTGACGGCTTGTGGGTGCTTGATGTGATCATCACCTACTGCCGGCATATTGACGAGTCTTTAGAGTCCTACATAGAGGTTTTACTGGCTCAGGCAAAACGAAATAGGAGCATGTATGTGATATGTGCGGGACCGAGAATAATGCGTGTATGAGATACCGTATTCTATTCTCGCGACATTTTGTATCGGTCGGTTATATGAGATATAGTCTGGTTATCGAATCAAGTGTTGATTCGATAAGTCGATACATTGGATGTTAGTCGGTTATATGAGATAAGACCGGATTATTAAGTCAAGTGTTGATTTAATAATTTAGTGTATAATTGTATATTAGATATACTAATTTACATTGACTAACATTTGTTCACTTAAGGATTTTTCTCACATGTGCACAACTTTAATATATATGTGATATATATTAAAATGTGTTTTCTTTTTGTATCATGGTTGTTGATACACATGACATGGGTGTATAAGACATACACCATTCTAATTTTAGTGGAGGGGTTTTTTATATTTAAAGTAAATCTAAATTGATTGATATTTGTTAAGTGCATGAATCTTGTAGAAGCTTTTAGTGCTTTGACAAATTCAACTCAATTTGTTTTACTTATGATATTTAGTTAACCCAACCATTAGAATTAGCCATGGTTATGTCTCTACATGAGTTAGTATATGATACTCACTCACCCATGGTTAGCTCTCTTTCTTGATTTTAGTTTTCATTCTCATTTTGGAGCTCATCTTCTTCATCCTTCAAATTCTTGCTAGGGTTTGATAAAGAGAGAAATATTGTGAGAAAAGAAATTCTAAAGTGTACCCATTTTCTATTTCACCATCCTCTACTAGACTAGCACTTTAGTTTAGGGTGTTTGCTTCACTAATTTTTTAGTTAGTGAAGTAGAAGCTTGAGTTCGTATTCTCTCGACGTAGATCATCTTCGGTCTCGAAGACTTCAAGCAAAACCGTTGCCCTCTTCTTATGGAGCCGTCCGAGAGTCCGGGAGTTCGATGATCGCAGCGAAAGGACTACTACAAGGAGCTTATGAAGTGAAGGACCGATCTACAAAGGCTGTATTTCGTATTCACTTAGTCGTAAATGTTGTTTACTTGCATGTGATACCCTAATTATCTAGCGAAGATCTTGTTTAGGGTTATTCAACACGGCTAAAATTTTAACCGGGCATGGTTGATGCCTTGTAGTACCTTGTTAGAGTGCCTAGGAACCCTACAGTATTAATGTCAATGGAAACACTCCACCTCCTCTACCACCACCACCTACTGTAGCAGCTCCTATCAACGAGTAGACGATATTTCTTGAGGCAATAAAAAGTCTCTTAGAGGGTCAGCAGCAGCAGACTACTATCCTCTTACACCGCCCTGAGACTGACTCATCCGGAGTCAAACAATTCCGGGCATTGCACGCTAAGCACTTTTCTGGGAAAGAGAGCCTACTAGAGGCAGAGCAATAGGCTCAGTCAATTGAAGATGATATGGCAGCAGCACAAGTGCCAGAGATCGCTTGGGTAAGAGTTACGAAGCTGCAACTCATAGATAACGCTAGAGTATGGTGGAAGGCTGAAGAAAGCCGTCTTGTCCAGCCGATTGAATGGAAGACTTTTTGCAGCATGTTCGATGCAAAATACTTTCTCAAGACTGCCCGTTTCGATATGGAACAGCAGTACATCCACTTGCAGCAAGGTTTGATGTAGAACAAATTTATGGATGAATACGATACTGAGTTTATCATGCTCAGCAGGTTCGCAATTCCGACTGATGAGATCAGGAAACGAAGATTTCAGCAAGGGTTGGACCTGGAGATCCAAGCTGCATTACCTACAGGGGATTTCCCAACTCATGATCTTGCACTAAAGGTTGCCCGACGATATGAGACAGTAGTGAAGAAGAAGGGAAGACCTCAGACTGCTGGTGTGAAGCGCCCTGCCACTCAGATGGCAGAAGGAGCTTCTTCCACGCCACCTTTTAATTCCAGGAGACCGGAAGAACCATTTAACCGACCCGTCCAGATTTTTGCTTCTACTGCTAGAAGAATGGACACCTGGTGAGGGATTGCAGGCATGCAAACGACCTGTGCTTAGTTTGTGGCGCATCCATTTACGACATTGCAGCATGTCCTTATAGACAAAATCTAAATCTAACCCCTAAACCAGCTAACATCTTTCCACAGCGGCCAGCTATTCAGGCTCCTGCTCTTCGCTTAGCCCTACCTGCTCCACCTCCTAGTGGACCTCCTGCACAGCCTCCTTGTCAGTTCCACCAGGCAATGAGGAACATGCCTCAAAGGCAGAGAAATATGCCCCAAGGACAGAGGAATGTGCCTCCAGATAGGAGAAATGTACCCCAGTGTCAGGCTTTCACTTTAGCGGCCGTAGAAGCTGAAGATATAGGTCAGGATAACACTAGTAATCTTTCTTCTTTTAAAACCCTTGAATCCTTTCGTTCTTTCAAACATATTTTTTTTATACACTTTCAGTATTTCTTTTCACCACCACTGTAATCAATTTTTCTTGAATCTGTTACAACTTCCTTCTATAAATTTTGAGCACGAAATTTTTATAAAGAGGGTAGAATGTAACGATCCTGTATTTTCTGTACAAATTTTTTTAAAGTACATGTTCCCCTCTAAAAGACGGCGACGACGTGAGGACGTCTAGCCTGAGATTCAGGACAAATGCTATATGGTTTTATCCATCTACCTCTCCGAAGATGCCAAGTTGATTTATGACACAGTGTATCGGAGGTTTAAACAGATGCGGTCGATGTAGCAGATTTCGTCAGATTCCTCCTCGCTTGAGGGGTTTTTGATTGTGGGGACGCTCTTCCCTGCAGGCGCAAGCCCCTGCAGTTAATTACGCTACCGCATCGCGGTAACAACTTTCTCCTTCTCCAGAATTTCACTTCGTATCATGGGTGTTTGTTTTATTTATGGTTGCCCGTGGATTGTATACGGAGACTGAGTAATGTCGTCGCCCGTAGGACGTGGATTAGTCCAAATCCGTATTTACTTAGATTTGGGTTTGGTGTTTTTAGTTTAAGGATACGTTAGCCGTATTGAGGCTAAGATCAACTTAAACATTCGTTAAGAATATGTTAGTCCTGTTTTGAGACTAAGATCGACTTAACGTGGTGATCCATTTAATATATGGCCGTCTGGACTCGTCACCTCTCTGACGTCGTTGAAGAATTACAACGATAGGTGCCAGATGAGTTAGGAGATGTACCCTTGAACCAAAGTTGATTTGGAGTTTTATAGTCCATTTGAATGTTTAAGGATACGTTAGCCGTGTTTGGGGCTAAGATCAACTTAAACGGGATCGTTTAGATTCGGCAAAAGAGCATTTGGAAGCTCTATTGTTCCAGTTTAGGGACGTGGTGGTCCATCGCCAGTTTAGAGACGTGGCGGTCCATTATCAGTTTAAGGACGTTTCGGTCCGACATTAGTTTAAGGACGTTTCGGTCCGATATTAGTTTAAGGACGTTTCGGTCCGATATTAGTTTAAGGACGTTTCGGTCCACGAGTTTAAGGACCCCACAGTCCGTATTGATGTGTGGTCGTCGGGACCCGTCACCTATCTGACGTCGTTGAAGGATTACAACGATAGGTGTCAGAGAAGTTCAGAGATGTACCCTCGAACCGGAGGTAAATTGATTTAGGAGAGCAATTTTGCTCAGTCAATTTTATTTGAGGACTTATGGCCACAATTGGGCTAAGTCCAATTGAAAAATGTTCGATACTTTTATTTGTTTTTGGCCTGTACTAGGACTTGGCCCATTTTTAAATAATGCATTGCATTATTTTCTATTTTTGGTTGGGCTCTGCCCATAAAGGATGCAGAGCATCAATTTTACTTGGGCTTTGCCCATTTATTGCTTTGCAATTTAATTAGGCCTACTAGGTCTTCTTGATTTGGGCCTGGCCCTTTAGCAAATGCATTGCATTTGTCAGGCACTTTGCGCCAATCAGAGAGCGCAAACGCTTGTGGTGTTGACACGTGTCACGCAAGCGCAGTGCGCTGCGCTTGCGCTGCTGACACGTGTCGCGCTCTGGTGAGTTGCGCAAATTCCAGAGAGCAAGGCTCTATTTCAAAAGCGCATAGCGCAGATGGTTCAGAAACTGACAGTGGCGCTCTCTGGTGGCTTGCGCCAATCCAGGAGCGCAACAGCGCAGTTTGCAAGTGCAAGGCACTATAATTTGAGAATCTTTTAGTTTCCAGAACCAAAGGTTCATAAAAGAAGTGCAAAGAACTTTTTGTTTTCTTTGATATAATTAGAATCAGAGAAAACAAGTATTTCTTGTTTTTCTTGTTTTAAAGAACCAGTGGTTCATAAAAAGTGCAAAGCACTGTTTATTATGTGAAGATCATTGATCTTGTTCTTAGATCAATGATCTATTAGAAGAAATTTCTTCTATTTTATGAAGGTTTTTACTTTTTTCTTGAAATTTCTTCAGAGTTCTCTCTGTTTGAAGTTCTTGATTTCTCACAAATGTTGATGCTTTTGGATTGAGGTCTAGGGTCCTTTTTATAGTGCCCATAAATTAGTTAAATTTTTTAAAGAGATCTTTTTCTGGGTGATTTGGGGAATTTTCTCCACCGTTGGATCTTTGATCCAAGAGCTTCTGTTTTACAGAAGAAAATCTTCTTGTTTTACAGAAGAAAATCTTCTTTTTTTAATAAGAACAGAAAAATTTCTTTAAAATCTTCATTCTGTTTGGCGCAAATGCCCCAGCGCGGATACGTGTCACGCAGCGCAGCGCAGCTGCGCTTGCACAGCTGTGCTGACACGTGTCGCGTAGCGCAAAGCGCAGCGCAGACACGTGTCACACAGCGCACAACGTAGCGCAACTGCGCTAGCGCATCTGCACTGACACGTGTCGTGCAGCGCATAGCGCAGCGCAACTGCTCTAGCGCATCTGTGCTGACACGTGTCGCGCAGCGCAGCGCTTGCGCAACTGAAGCATTGTATCCTTTAATTTTGTTTTAAATAGAGCTTTGCTCTGGTTGGACGCGCTGCCTTGGACGCTGCGCTGCCGTATCATCTTTCGACACGTGGCGCGTTGCGCGCAGCGCAAAGAATTTGAAGCGTTGCTTCATTTATTTTAACTTTAATTTTCAAGACAGAGCTTTGCTCTGATTGGAGGGAAACAGAAGCATTGCTTCTTTTCCCACCTTGGAATTTGAACAGAGCTTTGCTCTGATTGGGGTAAACAAATGCCCCCCACCATTGCGCTTACGTGGCTCCAAAACGTGAGCGCAACGGTGACAGAATTCCAACCGTTGTGGCAACTTTTGGAAGTTGAAAGGGCACTTGATGCTTATAAATAGGACCTTTGGTCCTCAACAGATGATCATCATCTCCAAAAATTTTATTTTCAGAATCTCAGAGCCCTACTCTTTTGTTTAGACACTTTTAAAAGTTCAAACTTTAGAGAATTTTAGGTAAAAATATTAATCTCGATTAAATTAAATCAATTTTAAGAGCCTTGCTCTTAATAGATCCCTGATCTAAAGAAGACTCATTTAGGGTTTCACTTAGTAGAGATTTGCTCTAAAGGGGTCTAAAGAAGACTAAGGAGAACCCTATTAGGGTTCCATTAATAGAGCTCTGCTATCTAAAAGATTTTCCTTGGATGTTCTTAATTCATTAATGGAGCTTTGCTCCTTCCAAATCATATAGAAGAACTCTTAAGAATTCTTCATGGATCTTGAAAGTTTAAAGATGGCATTTGATACTATTATTATTATTATATTATTTTTTCCCAGAGCACAGCTCTCAATGTTCTTAAGGGATTTTCCTCAAATTCTCCTCATAACTGATTTTGACAGGTGTCACTCCTGTCTATAGAGCATTGCTCTCGAGGAGTTTTAACTCCCTATACTTTTTCTCATTGCTAATCTTCCAATGATATTTCCTTCAGGCATTATGGCGGTGCGTCTCTACAGTCTGCACGAATTCATTATTTACGAGGATATCCGTGCACATGGCCGTCAACAAAACCAGGAGTTTACGGACGCCCAATGTGCAGAGGTCATGGGTCGTCTGAACGCAAGCGCCGGTTGGCTGCTCCCTCGCCGTTCTGCTCTCTTGAAAGTCGTGCTGGGAGCAATCTGGAGAGCACTCCCGAGGTTCCACGAGGCCTTACCACTCAATGCGCTGGATGATGCCGAAGACAAGGTACATTCAGTGTACCTGTCGGGGCTGATCTCAAAGAAGTGGCGGGATAGCCTTATCGACATCCTGCATCAAATTTTTCAGCAGACGACGATAATCGCTGCTTATCGAAGACTGGGGGGCCTTGCCGAAAACCTTGACACACAGGAGCGCGAGAGGCTGCGCACGAGAATAATCAGAAAGGACAGGAGAACTCTGGATGGCCTTACTTTTGAATTCCTCAATCCGTGCCCTGGATCTGAGGTTATTCCATTGTAATAATATTTATCGTTTATTGCTTTATGATTGTAAGAATTTTTGGCAATATTAATGGAAAAGTTTTAGCCCAGCTTGTCTTATTTTTCGTTCTGAGTCTTTTGCCTGTGCATGAATGAGTGTGTCTCAAATGCTTAATCCAATGCCAATCAGATGCTCTCTTTGTCGCTTTCTTCTTTCTTTTATTATCCGCATGTTACCTTAGTAAACATGGTTGACAAATAATAGAGCACGCATCTTGATTTCTTCAAGAAATAGCAATTGCTTAGGTCGCAGCTTCAGATCTGCCGCCTAAGACTTTTCAACTCTATGAGCCGTGAGGATCTCATAGAGACTTTTCTCCCTACGGATCGAGAGGATCTCGTAGGTGGGTTTTCTCCTTAGGAATCGTGAGGATTCGTAAATGTGTTTTCTCTTAAAAGTCGTAAGGATCCTATAAGAGAATTTTTCCCTCTTACGAGTCGAGAGGACCCGTAAGCAGTTGTTTCCCACCTTGTCGAAACTCGACTTTGGAGAGTGAGACCCATGAATAGTATGCAAGAGACCGTTTTAGACCGACTTGCAGGGTCCCATTGTTCAGGAAACAAGTTTTTTAGTCCCTGCTGCCTGAGGCTTCATCTTGCAAGTTGAGACGAATCGGGAATTTCCCGCGGAGACACTGGTTTCTCTGCGAGCCGATGCGAATCAGGAGGTTCTCATCAAGGACGCTGGTTTCCCTGAATTGAAGTATTTTCCAAGGATTATTTTTTTCTCTGGTGTTGAAACGAATCGAGAATTTTCCGCGGAGACACTGGTTTCTCTGCGAGTCGACGCGAATCAGGAGACTCTCGTCAAGGATGTTGTTTTCCCTGAGTTGAGGTATGTGCCAAGGATTATTTGTTTCCTTGGTGTTGAAACAAACCGAGAATTTCCCACGGAGACACTGGTTGCTCTGCGAGTCGACGCGAATCAGGAGGCTCTCGTCAAGGATGTTTGTTTCCCTGAGTTGAGGTATTTGCCAAGGATTATTTGTCTCCCTGGTGTTGAAACGAATCGAGAATTTCCTACGGAGACACTGGTGGCTCTGCGAGTCGATGCGAGTCAGGAGACTCTCGTCAAGGATGTTTGTTTCCCTGAGTTTAGGTATTTGCCAAGGATTATTTGTTTCCTTGGTGTTGAAACGGATCGAGAATTTCCCACGGAGACACTGGTTGCTCTGCGAGTCGATGCGAATCAGGAGGCTCTCGTCAAGGATGTTTGTTTCCCTGAGTTGAGGTATTTGCCAAGGATTATTTGTTTCCTTGGTGTTGAAACGAATCGAGAATTTCCCACGGAGGCACTGGTTGCTCTGCGAGTCGATGCGAATCAGGAGGCTCTCGTCAAGGATGTTTGTTTCCCTGAGTTGAGGTATTTGCCAAGGATTATTTGTTTCCTTGGTGTTGAAACGAATCGAGAATTTCCCGCGGAGACACTGGTTTCTCTGCGAGTCGACGCGAATCAGGAGACTCTCGTCAAGGATGTTTGTTTCCCTGAGTTGAGGTGTGTGCCAAGGATTATTTGTTTCCTTGGTGTTGAAACGGATCGAGAATTTCCCACGGAGACACTGGTTTCTCCGGAGTTGGGATGAACCATCGAGATTTGGCTTCGTTTTCTGGCGGAGCCTGTTGGGAAAGTATGGTTCCCTCTTTGTTTGCGCCCTTGGATTGTATACAGGGATCGATGTGATCTTAACTGTAGGGCCAAAGTTTTATCATTTCTTTTTTTTTGTTTCATTTCCGCGATGCTCTATCATTTTAGCTTTTATATCGCGAAGGTCGTGATTGCCCAATCATTTCGGCTATTTTTCGCGGTGCCCAATCATTTCGGCTCTTTATTTTATTTTTACTCGCTGCTTTTTATTGCGAGTTGCCCAATCATTTCGGCTATTTTTTATTTTTACTCGCTGCTTTTTATTGCGAGTTGCCCAATCATTTCGGCTATTTTTTATTTTTACTCGCTGCTTTTTATTGCGAGTTGCCCAATCATTTCAGCTATTTTTTATTTTTACTCGCTGCTTTTTATTGCGAGTTGCCCAATCATTTCGGCTATTTTTCATGCATACATTTTCACTTGCTGCTTTTTGTTGCAAGTCGCCCCATCATTTCGGCTATTTCATATGCATGTACGGCCTACTGGCTTTTCGCCGTAAACCTGAAATTAAACGCCGATTTCGGCATCAGCACTGTTACAACTGGGATATTACCAGGAGCAAATCATCATTTGCCTCTGTCAATGTCGAACAAAGGTGGCTTAGCGAGCAGGGTTAAGGTCCTGTCGACTAAGGCTTTTGACTTCATGAGCCGTAAGGGTCTCACAAAGGTATTTCTCCCTACAAGTCGTGAGGATCTTGTAAGTGTATTTTCTTCTTAGGAATCGTGAGGATTCTTAAGTGTTTGTTCCTCTGTAAGTCATAAGGATCCTACAAGAGGATTTTCTCCTTGTAAGTCGAGAGGACTTATAAGGGTTGTTCGTCATGCGAACATATCCCCAGTCTCGGATGGGACTTGATTAGGGAAATATTTATTCGCGCCCGTGGATTGTATACAAGGGCCAGTATTGAGCCATTTGTAGGGCAATACCGGAAGTTGTGGGGGTTGCTTAAGCACATGTTTAGGTCTCAGTAACTTAAGACTTTCAAATCTTATGAGCCGTGAGGGTCCCATAAGAGAGTTCTCCTTACGAGTCGTGAGGATCTCGTAAGTGTATTTTCTCCTTAGGAATCGTGAGGATCCCTAAGTGTGTTGCTCCCTTGTGAGTCGTAAGGATCTTACGCGGGTGGTTTCTCCTTACAAGGTCGAGAGGACCCTATAAGTGTCTTTTAACGAGGTTGCGCCCTTTCGGGTTTTCACAAACACTCGCCGGTAGTCCTGCTGTTTTTACTCATGGAGCCCTTTCAGGTTTTCATCCGTGCCCATTTTGCTTATGGACATACCGTTTTTTTTATATTCTTTTTCTTTTTATTTTCTTCTCTCTTTTTTTTTACGAGGCCGCGCCCTTTCGGGTTTTCACGAACACTCGCCGGTAGCCCTGCTGTTTTTACTCACGGAGCCCTTTCGGGTTTTCATCCGTGCCCTTTTGCTTATGGACATACCATTTTTATTTATTATATTTTTCTTCTTTTTTTTTGTCTCGTCAGCTTACGGAGGCTACGGTATTAGTTTACGGACGTTTCGGTCCGCTATTAGTTTAAGGACGTTTCGGTCCGTCATGAAGAAGGCTGGCTACTGCTTATAAAGATTGAGCTTAGGAAGATAGCGAGCGGACATAGTCGTCGTCATCTATCATTGACCTAGGCTGTGGCTCATTAAGCGTAGTATTTCTTTAGGAATCTACCGTTTATTGGCCTGAAAGGCCTTTCACCGTGCATATCCATGAGTAGATAGGCTCCACCCTGGTAGACTTTGTCTATGACGTATGGGCCTTCATAGTTTGGCTTGAATTTTCCCCACTTGGCGCGATTGGGGATCATAGGCCTTTTGACCACTAGCACAAGTTCGCCTTGGCGGAACTTCCTTGGTCGGGTCAATCTTTCATATGAGCGCGTCATCTTTGCTTTATAAGCTTCCAGATTTTGTTACGCTACGTGTTTCTTCAAGGGCATCAAGCTCTTCAAGCCGAAGGTGAGCGTTTTCTTCGTTCGTCAACTCGTAATGGACTGCCATTCGCAAAGAGGGTAACTCTATCTCGAGGGGGAGTACTGCTTCCGTACCGAATACCAACGCGTATGGCGTTGTGTTCGTGGCCGTTTTGAACGTAGTTCGATACACCCAAAGAGCGTCTTGCAGTCTCTCGTGCCAGTCTTTCTCATTTCGGGACACCGTCTTTTTCATGATCTTAGTCAGGGTCTTGTTGAAGGCTTCGGCTAGACCATTAGCTTGCGGATTATAAACCGAGGAATATCTCCGGTCTATGTTATGCTGTTGCGCGAAGCGACTGATCTTGTGGTTTCTGTAGGCTGGCCCGTTATCGGAGATGATCCGTCGCGGCGTTCTAAACCGATATATAACGTGTGTCTTGAAGAAATGGAGGATATTCTCCGTCTTCACTTCTCTCAACGGTACTGCTTCTGCCCATTTAGAGAAGTAATCAGTTGTCGCCAGGATGAAGCGATGTCCTCTAGACGATTCGATGGGGCCGACTATATCAGTTCCCCACATTTCGAATGGCCAGCTAGCCACTGTTGGATGGAGTGGATTTAGATGCTGGTGGATGAAATCCCTATGGATTTGGCACGAGTGAAATTGCTTCGCATATTCGAGGCAGTCCTGAATCATCGTGGGCCAGTAGTAGCCCATCCGTTTGATCTTCAACTTTATTTTTGGGCCTGCTTGGTGAGAACCACAGATTCCGTCATGAACTTCCTGAACGACTCTTTCCGCTTCATCAAGACCTAGGCATCTCAGCCACAGATAATCGAATGACCTCTTGTACAGAGTATCATTGACAAAGGCAAAAGACAGAGCTCATTTCATGAGCTGATGTCTTGTGGACGCTTCTTCGGGCATTCGGTTGGACTTAAAGTAGTCTATGAAGACTTCCCTCCAATCCTCAGCCTTCTCCCGGTCTTTTATTTGCAAGGTCGTCTGTTCAGTCGCTCCCTTCTCTTCGGATGATTCCGGAGATATTTCTGCTGGGGAAAGCACCCGACGGCTTTGTACCACGATTCGTACGTCATCGAGGTTCTCGTCAGCCAGCTCTTTAGCAAGCTTGGCCAACACGTCTGCTTTGCTGTTTTCCGCGCGCGGTATGCTTTCCAAAGTATAGGAGGGAATTTGGGTCAATAATTGTTGCACCTTTTCACCGTACTTCACCAACTCCGGTTTGCATGTTTGGTAGTCGCCATTTACTTGACTAAAGACTAGTTGGGAGTCTCCATATATGAGGAGGTTTTCAATTCCCATGTCGATGGCGGTCTCGAGGCCTGCTATCAAAGCTTCATATTCAGCTTCGTTATTTGTCCTCGGCTCTGTTAAGGAGAAAGCGAAGCGCATTATCCCTCCTTTTGGAGTCACGAAGATGAGTCCTACCCCCGATTTGATTATAGGGGCGTTTTGTCTGCGCTTCTTCAGGGAAGATGCTCTATTGAAATAAAGCTCCCATTGGGTATCACCACCGTCGATCGCGTCAAACGCAGGTTCGTCTGGCAATTCGCAATTTAGAGGAGAATTGGCCGGTATCGGATGCTCAGCGAGGAAGTCGGCGATGGCCTGGCCTTTCACTGCCTTGAGAGGTCGATACGTTATCGAGAACTCCATCAAAAGCAGAGCCCATTTAGCGAGTCGACCTGTCAATATGGCCTTCGACATCAAATATTTAAGGGGGTCCACCTTCGAAATGAGACGGACTTCATGCGTCAACGCATAGTGCCTGAGCTTTGTTATCGCAAAGATCAATGCCGGGCAGTGTTTTTCAATGGGAGAGTAGTTGCTTTCTGCCCCCAGAAGAACTCGACTTAAATAGTAGAGAGCTCTTTCTTTCCCCTGATCATTCTCTTGCGCCCATAATGCGCCTAAAGAACCTTCGAAGGCGGTTGTATAAAGAATGAAAGGCTTTCCCTTAACCGGAGCAGCCAACACTGGCGGGTTCTGCAGGTACTGTTTAATTTCGTCCAGCGCGCCCTGGCATTTTTGATCCCAGACGAATGGAGTTCCCTTCTTCATCAGGTGACTGTAAGGACGACACTTACCCGAAAGGTTGGCTATAAATCGCCGTATATATGCGAGCTTCCCTTGGAGAGATCGCAGCTGCTTAAGAGTCCTTGGCGGAGGCATTTCCATAATCGCCTTGATCTTGGACGGATCTATCTCGATACCTCAGTGTCGGACGATGAATCCCAGGAATTTGCCTGAGGAAACTCCGAATGCGCACTTGAGAGGGTTCATCTTCAAGTTGTATTGCCGAAGGCGTTGAAATACTGTTTTTAGGTGCTCGAGATGTTGCTCGTATGATTTGCTCTTAACCACAAGGTCGTCGATATAACATTCGACGATTTCATGTATAAAGTCATCGAAGATCTTCGTCATGGCCCTCTGATAGGTGGCACCGGCGTTCTTTAGACCGAAGGGCATCACCTTGTAACAAAATATCCCTAGAGGGGAGTTCGGTGACTGGCACCGGGAAATCGTCCTTCGGGCAGGCTTTATTGAGATCCCGGAAGTCTACGCATATGCGCACTGTCCCATTTTTCTTCATCACCTGGACGATGTTAGCGATCCATTCAGGATATTGAACCTCATGGATAAAGTCAGAGTCGATTAACTTCTTGATCTCGGCGTTGATGCTCATCTCAAGCTCGAGCCGTATTCTTCTTGGTGCCTGTTTGACTAGCTTGACGTCCGGGGATATTGCCAATTTATGCACAGCAATTTCTGGATCTAATCCTGGCATTTCGGAATAGCTCCATGCGAAGCAATCTTTGTGCTGCATAAGCAGGTCTTTTAACGCAGCCACCCTTTCTTCAGATAGCAGCTCGCTGACAAATGTCGGTTGCGGATCGTTTCCCGTCCCCAACTCAATTTTCTTGAGATTATCTGCAGTGGTATGTATTCCATCCTCCAGTTCTTTCGAAGCTGGCGGAAATTCTGAGATCACCTCATCATTGCTATTTTCGAAGCACCAGGGAAGGCTGTCCATGTTCTCGGGCTCTTCTTTTAATATTGTTATCATGTGACAGGTGCGAATCTGCTTCCAATCCCAATGTGGAGTTGGTTCTGTTCTCGTGGCTTTGGGTTCATGTTTTTGTGGCGGTGTTACCCTCCAGTTGTCGGACAGAGCGAATTTGCCGAGCTGATACTGATCTTCGACCCAATTCTTAAAGGTGAAGCAGTCTTCGAGAGGATGCCCTATTACTCGATGGTAGGAGCAATAATTTGGGTCAGAGACTTCGCTTGTTTGTTCGGGGTGCTTGGACTCCGGCAGTGTAAGCATTTGATGTTTTATACAAGATCAAGTATCTTCTTCGTCTTGTCCTAAGGAAACGAGTACGCTCGACCCATTTTCTTCATGAGGGATAGATCAGTAACGCTCGACTCCCGTTTGCATGGCTTCTTAGTCCCGCTTTGTTGCTGTTGAGCGCCTTTTTGGCCTTTCGACTTGTTTCTGCCTCTACGCCGAGCCTTTTTTATAACAGGTTGACAGGGGGGACACTTTCATCTTTGACGGCCTGTTGAAGGAGGCGTTGCGTTTTGGCTTTCTCGTAGATGGCCATTTCGCGGTTATGATCGTCTCGGACTTTTTGACCAGCTTCTCTTATAAGCCTGTCTATTTGTTCCTCGAACGACGGACTGGGCACTTTTATATCAGGAACTTTTATTGGTTCAGGATTAGCGTCCTCCCGTTGAGCATCTGCTTCTTCATTGAAGTCATGCACAACGTAACAGTCGCGGAACAGCTCTCGTTTCTTGGCGCGAATGTATCCGAGCCCGATTGTCTCCATCCCCCCACTAGGCAGCTTGTGCTGAGTTCCGGGGAGGTTCCAGACCCTGTCATAGAATTTGGCCTTCCTAACGGTCTGTTTGAAGGGTATCCCTTGGCGCTTCAACAACCACTTCAAGCCCTCTGTATAATATCTGGGTAGACGGATGGGTTGAAGCCTGTCCAGCGTAGGATCCGCCCCGTGCCAGATTTCTTTCTCCACTTTATTTTCTTCAGAGCGGTAGAATAGAATTGCCTTCTCTCCTTCTCGCCTGGGCGGGACATAGAACGTCTTCAGCTCCTCTATACTGTCGGTACTGAGCGCATCCAGTTCTTTATAATGTTTAAGCGGCACCATGGCGACTTGTAGATTTTGCTCTTTGTCAGCGGAAGCTTGTATTGAAGGTTGAGCAGAGAATACAGCGTGGACCTCATCCTCCGAGTCACTACCAAAGATCAACGTAGGAGCGGATGGTCCCGGCTTGGTGTATCGGGGTGGACCCGAATAAACTATCTCCTCTTCCTCCTCGGTATCACTGCCGAAGACAGGGATGGTAGCATTAGTTTTATTCTCCGGCTTGTGACACCTTTCCGTGTCTTCGAAACTCGGTAAGAAGTATTTGGCATCTTCATATTTGCGAACTTCGTTTACAGAAAACGGATTCAATTCCCCCATCACGGTATACTCGAGACCATCCCTAAAATATTTCATACACTGATGCTGTGTAGAAGGGATGATGTTATACTCGTGTAACTATGGTCGGCCGAGCAGAGCGTTGTAGCATGTCTTGGCCTCTATGACGTGGAATTTAATGTCCGTGACGAGCAGCCCGAAGCGTAGCGTCAGTATCACAGATCCAAGATTCTTTGACGATTGGGAGTTGAACCCGGAGATGGTGATCTTGTCCCGAGCAAGGTGTTGGACGGTCATGCAGATTTCTTTTAACACCCGCACATTGAGTAGGTTAACAGACGACCCGTTATTGATCAGGATTTTGCCTATCTTTATATCATGGCAGTATCCTGAGACATAGAGGGGGCGATTGTGTTCGCACGTCCCAAGGAGAAGGTCTTCATCGCCAAAAGTGACATCGGCCGTGTGCACTTCTTCCAGTTCATCCTTCATCTTTTCTTCGGCCAGGAAAGCTTGGAACTGCTCCGGGTCCTGTAGTGCCTTAATTAATGAATTTCTTGCCTCCTTTGATAGTAAAAGGGCGTCAAGAATGCTGAGTTGCGAGGGTAGCTTCCTCAGATGCGCTAAGACGTTGTAATCCACCTTATTTTTCCTTGGCGGGTCTTTGGCAGTTAGCTCTTCCATGACTTGGTCATCTAGGGCGATATCCTCAGAGACCTTTTCTTTCCCTTTATCTTTTTTGTTCGAGGGTCCGAGATTCTTTTCGGGTAGCGTGCGATTACGCAGCCGGATATTTTCACAAATCTTCGATTCTTCTTCTTTTCCCAAAGTGGACTCTTTAAAGAAGGGGCCAAGCTCCAGCTCCTCATCAGAATCGCTCCCGAACGTGAGCACTTGTGATCCCCCGGCGTTGACCATGCGACAATTGCCGGTAGTTCTGTTAAGCCCTTCGGTCGTATCGTTCCGTTCTCGGCGAGTCTTGCGCTTTTCCCGCTTAAAATGCTGCCGGTGAGCAACACATCCTTGCCACCATCTATCGAAAGCTTTGCACTCTTCAGTGGGGTGCGAAATCTTCCGATGATATAAGCAATAGGAGGGGTGCATTTCCGCTTCACCAGTAACGCTTCCCTTAGAGGATGGTAGTTTCATACCCATTGACATGGCTTTAGCAAACCTCTTCCTCATCTTGAATTTGATTTTATCCGCAGTGGGTGTGCTTTGCTCTAACGGGAGTATCTCAATTTTTTCGTCAAGGCGTTGGCGTTTGGCCTTTTCGAATATGACCGCCTCGCGCTCCCGATCAGCTTTGCTTTTTAAGAGAGCTTCATTGAGGAATGTGTCAATTACTTCATCCGATGGCCCCAGACTTTTTGGTTTAGGATCTGCCCCCAGCTCTTCAGTACAAGGAGTCTCCTCATTGTTCGTGAACGAATGTGAAATCATATGACAGCTCGCCACATATTCCTCGGATTCATCAGATGAACTTTGTCCCTCATCTTCCTCTTGAAAGACGTGATTGAGGAATTCTTGGAATGTAATGGGAGTCCGTGCCTTCTGCTTGTATTCCTCCAGCGCGTCAATTTGTTTTTGCAAGTCCGTGCGCTTGTCGCCAGGCTTCACGGGCTTCTCTGATTTCTTTTTCTTCTTCTTTGAAGATTTCAACGGCTGGTTATGAATGCTTGGGCTACCTCCATCGATCTTTTGAGTTGGACGAGGCTTCAACATCCCTTCAATGATCTGCGGCTCCAACTGGTTCTTCCACTTGATCGCCGGGCATGTTTGAAGATCATTTAGCATCCTCTTTGTCTTGGCTGATAATACAACCTCCCAAAGAGCTTCTTCAACGACAGAGCATGTTTCCCCCGGCGTATTCACTCCTTTAGAGGTGTGGGGATGCGGTGGATTCACCTTCCATTTGTCGGACAATGCAAACTTGCCCTGTCGGTACTGATCTTCAAGCCAATTTTTGAAGACGTAGCAATCCTCGATCGGATGACCCAGTACTCGATGATAAGGACAGTAATTGGGCTCATTGACATCACTTGGCTGCGACGGACGTTTTGGATCCGGCAGATTTATGAGTCGGTTGCGCAACGCCAGCTCGAATAACCTTCTCGTTTTATCTCGGGGAAACGAGTAAGGACGCCTCATCCTCTCTTCAAGGGCTACGTACGGGTGCATATTATTTTGACGAACGACCGGCTTCGAGTTGTTCAGCTGTTGTTGAGCATTAGCGACAACGATCGCTTTCCCCTTTCCCTTCTCATTTCGGGAGTCCGGCTTTGGAAGAGGAGGTTTATGGCCCATTTGATCCATTTGCGCCAGCTTGTCGATTAGTGCCTGGAAGGTGGTCGGCTTGAAGAACATCATAAATTGCGAGATGGTTGCTTGCAGATCGAGGGTTCCTACAAACATTCCCACTGCAGGAGCTTCTTCTATGTGCTGCTCGCATTTTGACCATAAATTACGCCACCATATAGCATATTGGACCCATGTCTCGCCCGGCTTCACCCTGGCATTAATCAATGCCGTTATCGGGGTACGCTCGCTGGCACTCGTAAAATGTTGGGTAAACATCAGTTCCATTTCAGCAAAGGACTTGACTTCTAATCAGGCGACTGTGGGTTCGAGTCCCACCGGGCATGCCAGAATCTGTTCCCCTCCGAAAGACGGCGACGACGTGAGGACGTCTAGCCTGAGATTCGGGACAGATGCTATATGGTTTTATCTGTCTACCTCTCCAAAGATGCCAAGTTGATTTATGGCACCGTGTATCGGAGGTTTAGACGGATGCGGCCGATGTAGCAGACTTCGTCAGATTCCCCCTCGCTTGAGGGGTTTTTGATTGTGGGGACGCTCTTCCCTGCAGGCGCAAGCCCCTGCAGTTAATTACGCTACCGCATCGCTGTAACATCTTTCTCCTTCTCCAGAATTTCATTTCGTGTCGTGGGTGTTTGTTTTGTTTGTGGTTGCCCGTGGATTGTATACGGAGACTGAGTAATGCCGTCGCCCGTAAGACGTGGATTAGTCCAAATCCGTAGTTACTTAGATTTAGGTTTGGTGTTTTTAGTTTAAGGATACATTAGCCGTATTGAGGGTAAGATCAACTTAAACATTCGTTAAGGATACGTTAGTCCTGTTTTGAGACTAAGATCGACTTAACGTGGTGATCCATTTAATATATGGCCGTCGGGACTCGTCACCTCTCTGACGTCGTTGAAGGATTACAACGATAGGTGCCAGAGGAGTTAGGAGATATACCCTTGAACCAAAGTTGATTTGGAGTTTTATAGTCCATTTGAATGTTTAAGGATACGTTAGCCGTGTTTGGGGCTAAGATCAACTTAAACGGGATCGTTTAGATCTGGTAAAAGAGCATTTGGAAGCTCTATTGTTCCAGTTTAGGGACGTGGTGGTCCATCGCCAGCTTAGGGACGTGGTGGTCCATTATTAGTTTAAGGACGTTTCGGTCCGATATTAGTTTAAGGACATTTCGGTCCGATATTAGTTTAAGGACGTTTCGGTCCACGAGTTTACGGACCCCGCTGTCCGTATTGATGTGTGGTCGTCGGGACCCGTCACCTCTCTGACGTCGTTGAAGGATTACAACGATAGGTGTCAGAGGAGTTCGGAGATGTACCCTCGAACCGGAGCTAAATTGATTTAGGAGAGCAATTTTGCTCAGTCAACTTAATTTGAGGACTTACGGCCATGATTGGGCTAAGTCCAGTTGAAAAATGTTCAACACTTTTATTTGTTTTTGGCCTGTACTATGGCTTGGCCCATTTTTAAATAATGTATTGCATTATTTTCGATTTTGGGTTAGGCTCTGACCATAAAGGATACAGAGCATCAATTTATTTTGGGCTCTGCTCATTTATGAATGATCAATTTTACTTGGGCTCTGCCCTTCTATAAAAGATGCAGAGCATCAATTTTGCCTGGGCTCTGCCCATTTATTGCTTTGCAATTTAATTAGGCCTACTAGGTCTTTTTGATTTGGGCCTGGCCCTTTAGGAAATGCATTGCATTTTTCAGGCGCTTTGCACCAATCAAAGAGCGCAAGCGCTTGTGGTGACGACACGTGTCACGATCTGAAGAGCGCAACAGCGCAGTGCGCTGTGTCAGGGCGCTGCGCTGTTGCGCTGCTGACACGTGGCGCTCCCTGGTGGCTTGCGCCGACACAGGGGCGCAACAGTGCTATTTTTCAAGTGCAAAGCACTGTTAATTTGAGAATCTTTTAGAACCAATGGTTCATGAAAAAGTGCAAAGCACTGTTTTTTTTCTTTGATCTAATTAGAATCAAAGAAAAACAAGTATTTCTTGTTTTTTCTTGTTTTAAAGAACCAGTGGTTCATAAAAAGTGCAAAGCACTGTTTATTATGTGAAAATCATTGATCTTGTTCTTAGATCAATGATCTATTAGAAGAAATTCTTCCATTTTAAAGGTTTTTACCTTTCTTCTTGAAATTTCTTCAGAGTTCCTCTCTGTTTTTGAATTTCTCAATCTCTCACAATGTTGATGCCTTTGAATTGAGGTCTAGGATCCTTTTTATAGTGCCCATAAATTAATTAAATTTGTTAAAGAGATCTTTCTTTGAGTGATTTGGGGAATTTTCTCCACCGTTGGAACTTTGATCCAAGGGCTTCTGTTTTACAGAAGAAAATCTTCTTGTTTTAACAAGAATAGAAAGATTTCTTTAAAATCTTCATTCTGTTTGGCGCAAATGTTCCAGTGTGTGACACGTGTCATGCAGCGTACAGTGCAGCACAGCCGCGCTTGCGCAGCTGCGCTGACACGTGTCGCGCAACGCACAGCGCAGCACACAGCGTAGCGCAGCTGCTCTAGCGCATCTGCGCTGACACGTGTCGCGCAGCGCACAGCTTAGCGCAACTGCGCTGACACGTGTCACGCAGCGCATAGCGTATCGGGGTACGCTCGCTGGCACTCACGAAACGTTGGGTAAACATCAGTTCCATTTCAGCAAAGGTCTTGACTTCTAATCAGGCGACTGTGGGTTCGAGTCCCACCGGGTGTGCCAGAATCTGTTCCCCTCCGAAAGATGGCGACGACGTGAGGACGTCTAGCCTGAGATTCGGGGTAGATGCTATATGGTTTTATCCGTCTACCTCTCCGAAGATGCCAAGTTGATTTATGGCCCCGTGTATCGGAGGTTTAGACGGATGCGGCCGATGTAGCAGACTTCGTCAGATTCCCCCTCGCTTGAGGGGTTTTTGATTATGGGGACGCTCTTCCCTGCAGGCGCAAGCCCCTGCAGTTAATTACGCTACCGCATCGCGGTAACAACTTTCTCCTTCTCCAGAATTTCACTTCGTGTCGTGGGTGTTTGTTTTGTTTGTGGTTGCCCGTGGATTGTATACGGAGACTGAGTAATGCCGTCGCCCGTAGGACGTGGATTAGTCCAAATCCGTATTTACTTAGATTTGGGTTTGGTGTTTTTAGTTTAAGGATACGTTAGCTGTATTGAGGCTAAGATCAACTTAAACATTCGTTAAGGATACGTTAGTCCTGTTTTGAGACTAAGATCGACTTAACGTGGTGATCCATTTAATATATGGCCGTCGGGACTCGTCACCTCTCCGACGTCGTTGAAGGATTACAACGATAGGTGCCAGAGGAGTTAGGAGATATACCCTTGAACCAAAGTTGATTTGGAGTTTTATAGTCCATTTGAATGTTTAAGGATACGTTAGCCGTGTTTGGGGCTAAGATCAACTTAAACGGGATTGTTTAGATCCGGCAAAAGAGCATTTGGAAGCTCTATTGTTCCAGTTTAGGGACGTGGTGGTCCATCGCCAGTTTAGGGACGTGGTGGTCCATTATTAGTTTAAGGACGTTTCGGTCCGATATTAGTTTAAGGACGTTTCGGTCCACGAGTTTAACGACCCCGCAGTCCGTATTGATGTGTGGTCGTCAGGACCCGTCACCTCTCTGACGTCGTTGAAGGATTACAACGATAGGTGTCAGAGGAGTTGAGAGATGTACCCTCGAACCGGAGGTAAATTGATTTAGGAGAGCAATTTTGCTCAGTCAATTTGATTTGAGGACTTACGGCCACAATTGGTCTAAGTCCAATTGAAAAATGTTCGATACTTTTATTTGTTTTTGGGTTGTACTAGGACTTGGCCCATTTTTAAATAATGCATTGCATTATTTTCTATTTTTGGTTGGGCTCTGTCCATAAAGGATGCAGAGCATCAATTTTACTCGTGCTCTGCCCATTTATTGCTTTGCAATTTAATTAGGCCTATTAGGTCTTCTTGATTTGGGCCCGGCCCTTTAGAAAATACATTGCATTTGTCAGGCGCTTTGCGCCAATCAGAGAGCGCAAACGCTTGTGGTGTTGACACGTGTCACGCAAGTGCAGTGCGCTGCGCTAATGCGCTGCGCTTGCGCTGCTGACACGTGTTGCGCTCTGGTGAGTTGCACCAATTCCAGAGAGCAAGGCTCTATTTCAAAAGCGCATAACGCAGATGGTTCAGATGCTGACACGTGGTGCTCTCTGGTGGCTTGCGCCAATCCAAGAGCGCAACAGCGCAGTTTGCAAGTGCAAGGCATTATAATTTGAGAATCTTTTAGATTCCAGAACCAAAGGTTCATAAAAGAAGTGCAAAGCACTTTTTTATTTCTTTGATTTAATTAGAATCAGATAAAACAAGTATTTCTTGTTTTAAAGAACCAGTGGTTCATAAAAAGTGCAAAGCACTGTTTATTATGTGAAGATCATTGATCTTGTTCTTAGATCAATGATCTATTAGAAGAAATTTCTTCTATTTTATGAAGGTTTTTACCTTTTTCTTGAAATTTCTTCAGAGTTCTCTCTGTTTGAAGTTCTTGATTTCTCACAAATGTTGATGCCTTTGAATTGAGGTCTAGGGTCTTTTTTATAGCACCCATAAATTAGTTAAATTTGTTAAAGAGATCTTTCTCTGAGTGATTTGGGGAATTTTCTCCGCCGTTGGATCTTTGATCCAAGGGCTTCTGTTTTACAGAAGAAAATCTTCTTGTTTTAACAAGAACAGAAAGATTTCTTTAAAATCTTCATTCTGTTTGGCGCAAATGCCCCAGCGCGTGACACGTGTCACGCAGCGCACAGCGCACAGCGCTGCGCAGACACGTGTCGCACAGCGCACAGCGTAGCGCAACTGTGCCAGCGCATCTGCGCTGACACGTGTCGCGCAGCGCAGCGCATCTCGCTGACACGTGTCGCGCAGCGCAGCGCTTGCGCAACTGAAGCGTTGCATCCTTTAATTTTATTTTAAATAGAGCTTTGCTCTGATTGGGCGCGCTGCCTTGGGCGCTGCGCTGCCGTATCATCTTTCGACACGTGGCGCGTTGCGCGCAGCGCAAAGAATTTGAAGCGTTACTTCATTTTTTTTAACTTTAATTTTCAAGATAGAGCTTTGCTCTGAATGGAGGGAAACAGAAGCATTGCTTCTTTTCCCACCTTGGAATTTGAACAGAGCTTTGCTCTGATTGGGGTAAACAGTACAAAAAGGAGTTTGCAAACCTGAGCACAATTTAAAAGTTATACTTTCTTAAGAACAACAAGAAATAGCTTGTAGCTCATTGGTAAAGCCATACACTGCTGTGACGCAGCCTCTGTGTTCGAATCACATCAGCTACATATTAATTTTACTATTTTTTCTTTAAAACTCTTGGAAGCCCAAAACTTTACACGTGCATTACAGATAAAATGAAAATTCTGAAGAAAACAAACATGTGCATATTATAGTTTATACCGACATGGACACGTGGCGAAAATCCAGAGCCCTACCCCTACACAATGGCCGGCGAGATGAGCCTTTTGGCCGGCGACATCGATCCTCCCGTAGCAAATAATTCCCAAACTCTGCACACCTGACTCTTGGTCTACCCCCATACTGTTTGTTTTCTCTGCAATTTAACAGAGAATTAAAATTCATCTTAAATCTCATTTTTAATACTTTTTAATTCAATCTTTCAATTCCAAAACCTTAATTTCACCATAATAATACAACCCCATACCCTAGCCCATCCTCATTCTGAAATCTCTAATCAAAATTATTAAAAATTCTCAAGTCCAAGAAGAGTACAAGTGGAGTTAGCAAGAGGTCGAATTCCGGCGAGAATCTACGCAAGTTCCGGCGACCCCACGACGCCACGAAAACTTCCATATCTTCTTCTACTTTCCCTCTTTCCTTCTAGCAAATAAGTCCCACTTCTTATTGTACTCTTTCACCTTAAAAAAGTTCTCTTTTCAAAACACGTCGATAAGTGGAGTTACCACCGATATTTCTCCCTAAAACCTAGAAAATTTCATTAATTCTTTCTTAACTTACATTCAAACTCTTACCCTATAATTATAACCTTAAATCTAATGTTTAGAATTCATTTTAACTCAAATACAACATCCTAGATAAGTTTAAATCATCTTTTACTTTTAAATAATATGTAAATTCTATATGACATCTTTTAATTGTTTTGCTTAGCATACCTTTAGAAAACTTCACGAGGTAATGACTTACCTCTCACATACATATATCTTGACATAGTACGATTCTCTTGAAACATAACTTTTATGGCAAAATACGACTCTTCATCAAAATAGCTTGAACTATAAAATTCCGTTTTCTTTTAAATAGTATTATCAAATTCTTTGCGATTATGCCTTTGTAACCCATTTTGGGGAACCCACTATTGGATGGTGCAAATTATAGCATATCCTTGGGACTAGTAGAGAGAGATGCAGACCTCCTCACAGATTATACGATCTCGATTTAATACGATTTTTAAGAAAAACGAGATTCTCTACTTAATAAATAAAATTAATTTTTTAAATAATTATATAAATATCATCAAACCATATATTTTTAATATATAATAAAATTTCATGTTTCTAGAAAATAAAAGAATGACAAGTTTCATTAAAATATCATCAAGTAACAATACAAGACAAGTTACACTAAAATACCTTGAACTATTCAAGCTAAGTTAATTTTCACTAATGTACCTCACTCTTTAAAATTCACATCCATGGAAACCATAAAGAACATAAATAATTACTCGAGGTTTATTTTTAAAAGTATATAAAATATTTTTCATAAAACCCTCTCAAGCTATATAAAATTATATTAAGGACCCAAGTAAATATAGATTTAAGCGGGACCAATTCTCTTGAGCCTCAAGAAGCCGGAGAAAGCGGGTGCTTTTCTATTTAAGGTAGAAAACTAAAACGGTGTTATCAATGGTAATTGTCTTGAAAAAAGACACAAATCCTGCCATTCATGTGCAGCAGTTATCGATAACTCCTAAACCTAATTCAAGATCCAAATTCTGTTTAAAATGTCTGACTCAAGTCTGAGTCCAAGTATCAATCTGAATCCAATCCAAACATGAATACAATTCAACATGAATCCAATATAGCAAACATGAACTTGAATACCAGAACAACATCAACATGCAACATGACTTGACTTGACCAAACCATGACTATAATTTGACTTCATTACATGACTACTTGCTACATCATGAAACCGTTTACATGAACAACTTATACCATGATCTCGGCAAGTTTGATAACTATATCTATACAATATATATTACGGGGTTTAACGGGTTAGACTGCTACAGAATGTGTTAGAAGTGGAACGAGATGGTCACTAAAAGATACCTACACGAACATCCGTGCCATTGTCCAGTGGGTTTTGACGGGGCCTTGTACTTCCGATTACCATAGTCCATAGAGCAAGTTGGACTCCTATCGTATACGCTTATACATTCTGTACCAACCTACAAACAACTACGTTAGCATAATAAAAAGATAATTTACCAGTTCTATTATCTTTACTTGTCTATTCTATTTTATCTTTTGGGACTTACCGAGCGGTAGTTCGCTGACGACATTCCTGTCTCTTCTTTTCTTTGAAATGTTCGTCAGGAGGACCCGACTCTCAGAAGACCGAGCACAGTCAAGACGATTTGGAGCAATTCACAAAGGAGCCGGACTTCTAGGCTTTTACTTGTACTTATTTTCTTTTCTGTTCATATGTCATTGTTTAGGCATCGCTTTCAATCATTGTACTTTCATTTTTAGTTGTATGTAAAGAAAGAATATTAATAAAAGTTGTTGTTTTTATTACATCTTTTATTATTCTTGTGTATTCATTTTATATTGCTTATTTATAGTTAACGTGTTTATTTTTGATTAAATACGTCGCGGTCCGTCACGTCTACTTCTCCATACACTGGGAAGCGGGGCGTGACATCTTGTGGGAGCTTCTATGTATATGGAGATTAATCTCCTAAACTCCTATTTATAGGAGATGAAAATGGTTGGTGCAGCCTTAATTTGAGATGCTGCACTTTTAGGCTGAATCTAAAGGGGGTTGAAGGAATCAAACGACAACAATGGCAATTTGCCAAAACTAGGGTTTTATTAATCAAAATCTGCCTATTATAATTGCAAAGGAGTCTCTTAAATAGACTCATTAAAAATAAAAAATCACAACTAATTTACTAACAAAATAAAAACTGTCTAAAATAAATAACTGCTAAAAATAGAAAGTTGTTAAAAATTGAAAATAATTATTTGATTGCGTTCAGAATTGATTCCCAATACTGCCTGTCAAATCCCAATTGATCCGGGCGTTGATTTCATTCCTAAATCGAAAGTCAAAGTTCGTAACAAATTTTTGACCGCAATTTCGGAACTCTAAATGATAGATTTTCGCAATTCTGAGGTATGTCAATGATGCCGGTGGCATATTAATTAACCCAAACTAATTTGCGAGATCTTCGATTTGGCTGGTCAAACGCGTCAATCGGACAAGATTTGGCTGTTCGGGTTTTCGGCTTGAACTAGACACGACTTGTTTTGGAACGGTCGAGTCGCTCCATGTAGGCTAAGGTTGCATCAATGGTTGAGAAAGTTGAGTGAATTTCTCATTTGAGATATCTCAATTGATCACATGATCAACCGGCGGTGCTTAAACACCGTTGGATCTTTGATCCAAGAGTTCTATGTTTGAAAAGAAAATATCTTTCTGTTTTAGAAATAAACATGAAAATATTTTTCCAAATAGAGGTTAAACTCTAAACAGAAGTGTCATGCCCCGCTTCCCAATAGATGGAAATAATGATGTGGCAAGCCCGTGGCATATTTATTCAGAGTAGGTCATTCCCTAAATAAATATATTAAGCGTACTGAAACAATAATACACAAAGCAAGAATAAATGGAGACTGTAAAATTTTAAACAAAACATCTTTATTTACCTTCAAACATGAAATATTTACAGATACAAGAGTTCAACTGAAAAGTAAATACAATAACATAAATGCCTAAATAGGTGTCATATATAAACTGAAAGAAAAGGATAGCTAGTCTCAGCCTGAGTCGCGATCTGGTCGTACTCTTCCTCTGTAGCGTCCACCTCCTCAGTCCCCATAGAATTTGACGAACATTCCAAGTAAAAAAAGGTGGGTGGAATGCCCGTCAGCGAACTAGCGCTCGGTATGTCCCAAAGGTAAGGTAAAAAGTGAAAGTAATAGGTATAGCATAAAATGAAGTAATATAAATGACGAGTTAAAGTATGTGGAAATGAACATGGGTATTTGTACTATAGGTTTTTATATGGTCTCTATGTTAACGTTAAGTCCCAAGTGTGAATGCTGACGCAACCGTAGAAATATTCACGAGCTCAAGAGTGGGGCCCCAGGAGCAAAGAAATACGGGCTCATTTCAGATGTTAGTATCAGGACTCCAAACTGTGGAGGAATCAATCCGACTGAAATTCGAGTAAATAGAATTTGAGTAGGTTAATACGAGACTCCTGAAGTTCCGTTGGATTCACACATGAAAGTATCCCATACAACCCGAGTATAATATATTACAATTGTTAGATTTCCTTAGTTGATTGTTTGGTTGATTATAACATGTCCTGATCGAACCATAGATTGCAACAGGGAATAATGTTGTCGAGTAAGTCAAGTAAAATGCGAGTCATTCCAATTGCAATCTTGCGTCGAGTCAAGTTAGTTCGAGTAGAATGAGTTCGAGTTAACGTTCAAGTTTGGATTTGAGTTTGGATTAGAATTCGAGTTTAAGTTCAAGTTTAGGTTCAAGTTTGTATTCGAATTATAGACATTTCATATTACTAGATTTAACTTTGAAGATCTTAAGTTCAGAAATAATCGAACAACCGTTGCACATAGACTGCAGGATATATATTTTTTTTCAAGACGATTGTCATTGATAACTCCATTAATTTACAGTGTTATCTAATCTGGATAGGCAAGCACTCACTTTCTCCGGCTCCCTGAGGCTTAAGAAAAATGATACCACTTAAACGTATATTAATTTAGAGTTCTTAAAGATTTATTCAAATTTGTTTATTATGTATTTGTATTTCTCGAGGGGGTTTTATTTAATATGTTTTAATATTGTTTAAGAATAAATCTCGAGAGTGATTTAGAATATTAAGAATTTTTTCGAAATGTATTTTAATTTAGGAGGTATTTTAGTGATGAAACATAATTTTTAAAAGTTTATAGTATTTTTATGAAAACTGCTACTTTTGAAATTTTTTCTTAAAATTTTAATTTTCATTTAAAAACATATTTTTCACAATTTGTTTTCATTGAAAATACGGATTCATTATTTTATATAATTTTCCAAAGTTTTAATTTGTTTTAAAAAATCGTATTTCTTTAAAAATCGTATTTTTATTTCCTTTCGAGACCGAATTCTCCGCGAGGAGTTCTGTATCTGTAACGACCCTAAAATTTCTATACCTTCGCGTATTATTTATTTAATAAAATATTGCGATTATTTATTTTTGGTATATTTTGTTTTCTAATAAATATATTATTTTATCACTTCATCTATTTTATCCATTCTATAATTTTTCAAAGCCCAAAATCCAAGCAAGCACAAATCCATTTGATTTCTTTCTTTTTTTTTTCTAAGCCTACTATCTTTTCAAGGTACGACATATAATTAATTCTTATTAAATATATACATGAACAACCTTGTAGCACATTGGTTAAGTCCTTGTATTGTTATTTCATAGGTCACATGTCCAAATCCCCATTCTTCAAAATATTTTTTATCAGTTTTTATTCTTCTCATAACCTACAAATGAGACCTTTCATTTCAGATTCTTTTTAACTCCCAAAATAATTAGAATGGTTATGAGCTATAATTTATTAGAATTATGGCGCCCATAAATCTTTTTTATATGTCACCCTTCTTTCTTTTCTTCATCTCACATTTCTATCATTTTCCATCTCTCTCTTCATTTCTTCTTCATCTTACTATAGCCATTTCTTTTTGATCAATTATAAAAATAAAATAAAATATCTTTTCCCTTGATGGAGAAGCACCGGTTCCATCAAATTTCAAAGACCCAATTGAGAATTTTATCTAAACGGTGAGCTGGTTGTTATACCGACTCACACAATCTGTAAGTCCCTTCTCCTTCTCCTTTTCTCTACTTGAAATTCATCCCCTTACCATGCCTCCATCACTCCAAATCTTGAGATAAATAATTAGTCTCATGATAAATTTTTTGTTAAATTAAAAAATGGTTGAAATAAAGCATATATGTTTAGTTATAAAATATTGCATGCAATGGTTGATAACATGTTAAGTATTATTGTTTTAGACGGTTAATCATGACCGGATCATATGTTTGCTTCAAATATGTTAATTCATGTTATTTATTGCTGAAATTTTAATTATTTATATTTATTTTTGTATAAAAGAAAACAAAGTTATAAATAAATACCATATATTTATCATTTTCAAATACGATGTTACAAAACCTTTATCTTTAAAATAATTTTTTAAAATTAATTTCCACTTATGGAAATTCTTGGAACATTATAATAAAATAATAGATAGAATTCCAAATCTACAATAAAAATTTCATATCAAACCGAATAACGGTTTAGAAGTTATTTAGTTTTTATTCACTGTTTTTAAAACCAGAAAATTGCCAATAAGGGTAATTTTAGAGAGACCATAACTCTATAATTTTTTATCCAAATTAAGTGTTTTCAGATGTTTTAAATATCTACATCGAAAGATCTAGATTTTCATAGTTTTAAGTTTTTACTGAAAATCGACGTAAGTTATAGAAAAACGCGTTACAATATTAAACAACGAATCTGTCCTGATTCGCACACTGTTTTTAAATAGGACATAACTCGAACACTCGATGTCCGTTCATGACAAAACTTTAGATGTGTAGATGCAAAATTGATAGAGCTATAATTTCCTGTATATTAGATTACTTTTCCTGTATATTAGATTACTTAGAAAAGTATTAAACAACTCGATATAGGCTTTGCAATATAACATATAGTTGCTGTCGAAAAATCTGAATTTCTGTTTTAAACGCTGATATTAAAACAATCATAACTAGAGTTTCAGAAATCCAAATTGCGCAAATCTTAGTGTTTTGGATAAGTACATCGAAAAGCCTACAATTTTCTAATAACTTTTGTAACCTGAAACCAGATAGAAATTAACTCAAACTTCGTTTTAAAAATGTGTGACGGTACTGAACAGATTCTGATCTGTTTTGCGTGACGATATGAAAACATGTATATCTTCCAAACCTGTAGTCGTATTTAGGCGAGACTGAAACTCATTTGTGCATAAAACTTAAGCCTATGTTTTCATTTATATTCTGATTTCAAATGACTTGATTAACTAATCGTACATATCACATATTTACAACATTATTTTGGACGTTACTTGTATACTTATCTCATATCATTTTCTTTGATTGCTTATTTATTTTTATTTATATGACTTATGATTAAATCATTACATGTTAAAATTGACTTAATCTTGACACGACTTAATCATGAATACTTGAACCCAGTATGTATACTTGAACCAAATTGACTTGAACCATGAATACAATTGGCATGACTTGCACTTGACATGACTACATGAACTCAGTGTTGAAAACTTGATAGCATACATCACCTTTTGTATTCATGAATTCGATCAAGACTCGTAAAATTAATCATAAACTAATATACACGGGGTATTGGGGTAGTTTGAGTATGAATCCAACGAAATTTCATGATCCCCATTAATACAAAATCATGTTGCTGTGGTAACGGGCTAAAACGGTACAAAATCATGTTACTGTGGTACCGGGCCGAAACGGTACAAATTATGTTGCTGTGGTACCGGGCTGAAACGGTACAAATCACGAATTCATGAATAAGGACCCGTGTTTCCAAGCCACTGGATGATAGCCTGTTGGGTTTGGAATACTTCAATAACAATTGAAGTCCCGCTATTTTGGGCTTGTGATTCCTTGCCCCTGGACGATACCCTTGGGTTCGAGAATACTCTTAAGATTGGTTGACATTTATACTTGAACTCACGTTAGTTAATTTTACCCTTTTAGGACACTTACATTCACTTCATGTCCACTATACCTACACTCCACGGTCATGCTATACTTGTTTACTATGCTCATATTACATTGTCATGCTTACATAGTTGTCATTAACATTACCATGTTATACTTGTTCATGTTTTATTTCCATTCATACTATATCACATGCCATCTTACATATTCATTTATATACATTCACATCCCACCTTTCTTGGGGACTTACCGAGCGCAAGTTCGCTAACGGGCATTCCACCCATTTCTTTGTTTCCTTGGAATGTTCGTCAGATGATCTAGAGATTGAAGAGATTGAGCCGAATCAGGAGAATTACTTTCTGCTTGCGGAGCAGACCGACTACCAATTCTTTCTTTTCATCTTTTACTTCCAGTATGCCACTTGTTTAGGCACTTTCATTTATGTATCTTTGTTTTCAGACATCATGTATTCAGTTTGAAACTTGTGAAAATTGGGAATGTAAATATATAAAGTTGGATTTTCATTATCATGTCTTTTTTTTTCATTTTATATTGCTTATTTACGCTTAGCGTATTTGTTTTGAGAAATGAGTTTCTCGGAATAAATACATCGCGGGTTTGTCATATATCGTTACCGCTCTTTTGGGAAGCGGGGCGTGACAGTATCCCGCTCTACTATTCTAAGTACGTACTATAACCCGCACCATTCATAAATGGGTTCTCCTAAAATGGTTGTAGAGACACAATTGCAAAAGATTTAAAAACAGTGATAAAAATATTTTATAAAAGTAATGGTATTTTAATGTAACTTGTATTTTTCAAAATTCAACATATATTTAAAATATTGTGCTATGGGACCATAGTGCATGTGATGGGGTAGTTCGTTACCTCGTGAATTTCTATAGGTATATTTTCTGATTATCGATAAAAGAATACTTCTAAAGTTCATGGTATTTATATGAAAAAGTTCAATACATGTTTATTTTGCGTGGAATTTTAATTACATTAAAAGGTAAATAGTGTGAATGATATTTTGAAAATGATATTAGAGGGATTAAGGTGAAATATTAACTTAGCAAGAGTGATAAAATTTTTAAAAGTAATTCATTTAGATTAACTCCATTTTCATCGGTATAGTTTTAGAAAGCGGTTTGAGACGAAACAAAAGACAGAAAGATACTTGCTTGCTTTAGGGTGTTGTCAGGAGAGGAAAAGAGAGAGGGGAAGCCTTCGTGGGTCGTGGTAGTGTCGAGGAGGGCTTCGGTCTTCGAAAATGATCTTGGCTCGAGCTAACTCTAATTTTAACTCCTTTTGCTCAAGAATTTTTTTTTAGAGAATTTTGATAATGATTCCAGTATAAGAGAGAGCTAGGGGATGGGATGGTATATAGAGTAGAAATGAGAGAGTGTATGAATTAAAAATGAATTAAAAATAGGTTTAATGGTGTTAATGGGATAGGTGAAGGGTTGTTCAGTTCTCTGGTTTAAATCAGAGGAAATTAAGTATAATAAGGAGTAGAAGGGAGCTGAAGGGATGCACATGTGAACCACAGAGGTGATCGGGGCATATCCAACCACGAACGTTAAGTGAAAGTGATAGGTATAACATAAAATGAAGTAATGTAAAAGTGAAAGTGATAGGTATAACATAAAATAAAGTAATGTAAATGACGAGTTAAAGTATGTGGAAATGAACATGGGTATTTGTACTATAGATATCTATATGGTTTCTATGTTAACGTTAAGTTCCAAATGTGATTGTCAACGTAACCGTAGAAGTATTCACGAGCTCAAGAGTGGGGCCCCAGGAGCAAGAAAACACGGGCCCATTTCATCTGTTAGCATCGAGACTCCAACCTGTGGAGGAGTCGATCCGAATGAGATTCGAGTAGATAGAATTCGAGTAGGTTAATACAGAACTCCTGATATTCAGTTGGATTCACACCTAAAACTATCCCATACACCCCGAGTATAATATATTACAACTGTTAGATATCCTTAGTTGATTGCTTAGTTGATTATAATATGTCCTGATCGAACCATAGATTGCTACAGGGAATAATGTAGTTGAATAATTCAAGTAAAACGCGAGTCATGCCAATTGCAATTTTGGGTCGAGTCAAGTTAGTTCGGGTAGAATGAGTTCGAGTTAACGTTCAAGTTTGGGTTTGAGTTTGGATTGGAGTTCGAGTTTAAGTTCAAATTTAGATTTGAGTTTGTATTTGAATTATAGACATTTCATATTACTAGATTTAACTTTGTAGATCTTAAGTTTAGGAATAATCGGACAACCGCTGCACATGGACGGCAGGATTTGTGTCTTTTTCCAAGAGAATTGCCATTGATAACTCCATTAATTTGCAGTATTATCTAATCTGGATAGGTTAGCACTCACTTTCTCCGGCTCCATGAGGCTCAAGAGAAATGATACAGCTTAAATGTATATTAATCTAGAGTTTTTAAAAATTTATTCAAATTTGTTTATTATGTATTTGCATTTCTCGAGCGGGTTTTATGTAAAATATTTAATAATGTTTAAAAATAAATCTCGAGAGTGATTTAGAATATTAAAAGTTTTATAGAAATGTATTTTAGTTTAAGAGATATTTTAATGATGAAATCTAGTTTTTAAAAGTTTATGGTATTTTTATGAAAACTACTACTTTTGGAAATTTTTATTAAAATTTTAATTTTTCATTTAAAAATATATTTTTCACAATTTTTTTCATTGAAAATACGGATTCATTATTTTATATAATTTTCAAAGTTTTAATTTATTTTAAAAAGTCATATTTCTTAAAAATCGTATTTTTATTTCCTTTCGAGACCGAATTCTTCGTGAGGAGTTTTGTATCCAGCTCTACTATCCTAAGGACGTGCGATAACCCGCACCATTCGTAAATAGGTTCTTTTAAAAGGGTTGTAAAGACGCAATTGCAAAGGATTTAAAAATAGTGATAAAAATATTTTATAAAAGTAATGGTATTTTAATATAACTTGTATTCTTTAAAATTCAACATATATTTACAACATTGTGCTATGAGACCATAGTGTATGTGATGGGGTAGGTCGTTACCCCGTGAATTTCTATAGGTATATTTTCTAATTATCGATAAAAGAATACTTTTAAAGTTCATGGTATTTATATGAAAAAGTTCGATACATGTTTATTTCGCGTGGAATTTTAATTACTTTAAAAGGTAAATAGTGTGAATGATATTTTTAAAGTGATATTAGAGGGATTAAGGTGAAATATTAACTTAGCAACGGTGATAAAATTTTTAAAAGTAATTCATTTAAACTAACTCCACTTTCGTTGGTATTGTTTTAGGAAACAGTTTGAGACGAAACGAAAGAGGGAAAAAGACTTGCTTGTTTTGGGTGTTGACAGGAGAGGATAAAAGAGAGGGGAAGCCTTTGTGGAGCGTGGTAGCATCAAGGAGGGTTTCGGTCTTCAAAAACGATCTTGGCTCGAGCTAATTCTAGTTTTAACTCCTTTTGCTCAAGAATTTTTTTAGAGAATTTTGATAATGATTTCAGAATAGGAGAGAGCTAGGGGAAGAGGTCGTATTTATAGGGTAGAAATGAGAGAGTGTGTGAATTGAAAATGAATTAAAAATCGGTTTAATAGTGTTAATGGGATAGGTGAAGGATTGCACAGTTCTCTGGTTTAAATCAGAGGAAATTAAGTATAAAAAGGAGTAGAGGGGAGCTGAAAGGGTGCACAGGTAAAGCATAGAGGTGATCGGGGCACATCTAACCACCAATTGCGGTTATTCCCTTTTTTTTTGTGGTCCAGATCTCGAGATGGGTCTCAGGGTTTGGGTCATGTGCTCTATTCTGTTTTAACTCATTTCTCTAGTTAATTTTCTCTGCAACTTTTCGTTTCTCAGCGAATTGCACGTGCAAATTTTGGGCTTCCGAAAAATTAAAAAGAAAATATATTAAAAATAAATGAGGTTGATGGGATTCGAATTTACAGGCTAAAGAACAGCAGCGAAAAGACTTAACCAGTGAGATACAAGGTTGTTGCTGCTTTTATTTAACAATATTAACTTATAACTCCTAATCAGACAGAAATACCTTTTCTATATATTGAACAAGTTACATTTGTATAGGGATTTTAGAGTTGTTTCAAGAAGTATGTGCTTCAACAAATAGATGCGCCTGCGCCACGCGCTTTGCATGTTTGGCACTGGCACAAAGTATTGGCGCTTGCGCCACGTGCATTGCACGTAGTGCACTTGCGCCACATGCGTTGCATGTTTGGCGTAGCGACATTGGTGCTTTTGCCTTGATGGAGCTTAACCTCCGAGTGCCAAATTTTGGCAAAAATAAATTGCCCCCACCACTGTGCCCACGTACATTGCACGTGGGTGGATTGGTGTCAGCCATTGCACTTCTTCTTTTGCTTGTTCTATAATGACCTGCTTAGTTTATGTACTCGTTTCGGATCGTTCAGTTTATTCTCCTTCTTGTAAGTCTATATTGCACACTCTATGAGGTTTGTAAAGAGACGGAATTTTCAAAAAGCAATTTTGAAGCATGCAACATCGACAACTATCCCAAGAACTACCATAAACCCTAACTAGCAAAAACTTTGTTGGTTCTATTCTACTATGATAAAAGTTATACCTATGTGATCGAGTTCTTCGGGTTTTCAAAGTGCTCTTCTTAAGCTCATCACGGCCCTGGATCGAGTTTGGTCGTTGGTCTCCTCACATCAAAGACTATCCGCCCGAGAGTATACGGTTCAAGCTTTAACCTCAAAAAGGAGGTGACTAAAAGACCTAGTTTGCTAATCTAGATGGTTTAGAAGATGTAGATTATGTTAATAGGATTTATTTATCAAAAACCCTATATTTATCAACTCATGGGAGAGATTAAGGGTTTGAGGAAGAAGAAGGACTCAAAAGAGGAGAGAGAATGGCTAAATGAGAATGAGAGAAGAAATGGCTAAGGAAAAACTATCAAGCATTTCTTTTTACAATAAAATATACTAGCCATGTTTGAATAGTTTTTACAAATGAATAAAGAAAACTAATAGTCATGCTTCTCACCATGCTTAAAAACATCTCACCCCTCCACCTCATTATCTATTTCTAATATATAAAATAACACAAAATGAGGTGTTCTCTTCTAGAAGCATTCTTGTATAAATACAAGAATACATAAACCGTATATACATACCCGTATTCGTACTAAAAAAAATACGAACACCAAGAGATAAAATAATCCAATAATATAATACTAGATCATTATTAAATCAATACTTGATTCAATAATGCGGCTTAATCCTAAGCCCGCTAGTATTAACCGTCCGAACATAAATCCGTATAGCTAGTATACGTATATGATTGAAACCCTGCACGTAAAACCATATGGCATCTATATCGTTTCGCCTGAACCAGGGAACCCCTCTGTATAGGACTCTAAAAACTCGACAGTACGCTGGTAGTGGGTTTAACCATAAGCACATCAGTGGCACTAGTTGTACATAACAGCTACTTAGATACCTGCCGAAAAGAAGGTCGACGAGCAAACTCATCCGAACCCCTACTGAGCCTGTCTGTGACAATCTCCGTACAGTCCGGTTTGTTCGTCTGAGAGTATCACATGCCGTGTCTAGGGGTGGAAAATGCCAGAACCCTAATAACCTGACAAGTCATGTCGATGTTGCTCAAGACCATCCGATAATCTGCTGATCTAACTATCAGTAATTCTCAACAGCCGTGGCCAAGGACTTAAGGTGTTAGCCAACCGAATACAGTGCGCCATCGACTCCCTATATCGGGAGAGACGAATCCCCTACAATCGCTCTTTGCCTCCATATGGCTCGGGACTGTACCTAACTAAAACCTGTTTGTACGACTCAGTAGAGCTGTGGTAGGGTAGCAATCAAAGCACAGTGAGAACTGACACGGGACAAATAACGATCTCAGGTCAACAAACTATCTGTACTCATGTCACCAGAGAACTACTATCTGACGATAGGTATAATACCATCTAGCCAGTTCTCAGCGAGTCCGTCCAGTGTACTCACCCCTAGTAAGCACCTGTATACAATCTTAGGTGAAACACATCAATGGCCGTGGGACCAACCACCGCCCCTCGTTAGGGTCTAGAAACATATACACTAGCCTACTTTGGAATATCAATGCCCATTCTCGATGTTGGGTTATGCAAGCGCTCTGGCAATCAAACCGTGGCCAAATGCGGAACAAAAATTTACAAAAACTAGCGCTACCATAACTCGATGCCCGGATCGATCCATAAGCCATAGATAACAAAACATACATATGAGCTAAACTAAAGGTTAGAAAGATTATACCAAAAGAACCAAGTCCTTCGGTCTTCCATCTTCCTCCTTAGCTCCTTGAGGCATGCTCGAACAAACTTGGTCGCCGGTCTCCCTTCGTCGAAGATGATCCACCCGAGAGATGTAGTAATGGCTCTAGCTTCACATCAAGGATACAAGTGAAGCAACTAGGGTTTCTAGGTTGCTAATCTAGAAAGCCTAGAATGTAGTGAGTGTTCTAAAGTGTTTGGCTATCTCATCTCACCTTCTCTCATGATTCTCAACACATGATAGGGTTGAAAGGAGGTGATAGATGAAGGTGGAGGAAACCATGAAAACCAAGAGGGGAGTGAAGCACAAATGGTGAGGAGAGCTCAAAACTCAATTGAAGAAAATAATGAACCATCCTTGGAGAGAGAAAATCCAATGCTTGGTTTTGTAAAACCATTCTTTTCAATTTTAAAATGGCACCATACTTGAATAGTATGCACAAATGAATTAACAATTCATTTGTGCACACTATGCAAGCATGGCCCTCACCATACTCCCCTCAAATCATTGCCACCTCATTATCCATTTAAATAAATGGTAAATCCAAAATGAGATGTCCACCTTCTAGAATGTTATCTGTAAAATATGCGGATTACATTCTACTGTATATACATACCTGTATTCGTACATAATACGAATACCTAAAGAGATAGAATAACATAAAGAACATAATATTAGAATATACATATCGAAATATATATATGTAAATTATTAAATCAACACTTGATTTAATAATCCGGCTCAAATCCAAGCCGACTAGTATTATCAACTGTCCGATTGAAATTCCAGGTACATAGTACAATCAATCGATCGGAACCCTGCACGTATCCAATACGGCTACTATATCATTTCGCCAGAACCAGGGAAACTCTCTGTGTAGGGCTCTAAAAACTCGTCAATACGTTGGCAGTGGGTTTAACCACAAGCACGTCAGCGACACTAGCTATATGTAACAGCTACCCAGGTATTGAGCGAAAGGAAGGCCGACGAGCAAACTCATCCAAACCCCTACCGAGCCTGTCCGTGACAATCTCCATACAGTCCGGTCTGTTCGTTTAAGAGTATCGCATATCGAGTCTAGGGGGGTGGATAAAGTCAGACCCTTAATAACGCAACATTTTGTGTCGGTATGAAGCCCATCACCTAATGAGAAACTACTGATCCAAATCAGTAATTTTCGTCCACCTCGGCCGAGGATTTCTGGTGATGGCCACTCGTGCACAGCGCAACATCAACCTCCAATACCGGGAGAGATGAATCCCCGATGATCCGCTCACTGCCTCCATGTGGCTCGGGACTTTACCCAACTAAAACCTGTTTGCACGACTCTTTTAAGCCGTGGTAGGGTAGTAATCAAAGCACAGTAGGAACTCACACGAGACAAATGACGATCTCAGGTCGACAGACTAATCTGTACTCATGTCACCTGGGAATTGCTATTTGACAATATGTATAATACCAATTAGCATGCTCCCGGCGAGTCCATCCAATGTACTCATAACCCAATGAGCACCTTTATACTATCTTAGGTGACTAACTGACATCAATGGCTTGTGAGACCGGCCACCGCCCCTCGTCGGGGTCTTGATAAGTACACACTAGTCTACTCCAGAGTATCGATGCCCAGTCTCGATACTCCCATGACTAGGGACATTTAAGGATGTGCTTATAGACCACCCGGCTCCCACGTATATGATCGCCATCATAATGCTGGTAGTCAAGTAAGAATCATATGGGCTCTATCAACATGTAATAGTGATCTGTAATACCACCGGAATCATGCACATGATGATAAAGACAAACCAGATAGCATACTATCATCTCGAGTAAAACTATTCTATCGGTATAGGTCCTCTCCCAATCATCAGAATCGCGTGCCTGCGATTCAATAATTGACTTGAGGGCACTATAGCCAACAATCTCCCACTTGCACTTAAGGCTAATTATTGCGGTGTCGCATACTCACAGCCCGTGTGATATCGAACACCCAACTTCTCTACTAATCAGTCTCGCAAAGCCCGTTTGCGAAACTAATGCGTTCGAGAAATAGCCTCAGTGAGTGGATCCGCTCCAGTGTTTTTATCTTTATCTCTCTATATCTCAACTTCACGGAGAAAGACTATCTCCTAAAATGAGCAATACCCGTTTTAGAATTTATTTGGATATCTGATGGGACCCAGTTCACAAATGAATTCTAAATCCAACAAACTTCTTAGATTGTATCATCCACTGAATTTAATCAGTATCCTGTGCCATGCCTGCCTCAGTATCCACTTGGACCACCTGTCCAACATACTGTCCTTCAAAAGAGGGAAAACTATAACTCAGACAGCCACTCTGTCATCCTGGTCACCTTGGAAGCCTGAAATGGTAACTGTCTCCTGAAGGAGGCTGCCATTACCATATCCTAAGAACATCCACTTATGTTCATAAACTGCTTGCCGACGTTTCTCCAGGATTGGATCAATATATAAACTTATTGTAACTAGTGCAAAATCAACTTCTGGTGTGATACTTGACATCTCATGATTGACTCAATTGCCTAAGCAAGTGATATGCCAATCATGCAAATCCTTCTCCCCTTTAGTCTGTAGGACATCCTTTAGATAGGGTAACTCCAACACCTGCATGTACACCACCATGCCAGGAGTCGTCCATTCTAAAACACATTTAGAATAGTGTTAAAGTCCCCAAATTGGGAAACTTGCCAAATCTAGATCTAAAACCATAGATCTAGTAATCAGAAATCCTGATATTATATCCATATCCTATATGGAGAAACAAATTTGTGACAACCACGGTATAACCGATCGTAGTATAGGAAGATCTCTCCTTATCAAGTGCATGTCATCCAAATACCTGGACATCACTCTCTACTACCTTCTTACCAGATCCATCTCTTATTCTGATGAATTCAAGACCTATGACTGTCATATCATAAATAGACGATCTATCTCCGCTATATCTGTTTTAATCTATAAATAGACATAAGCTACTTGCCAACCGCGCTTCCGCTGCTCCCACTGACTATAACAACCTTCTGGCAGAGTCATATACACGTGCATTTCTAAAACTAGTTTAGAACGACGTTATACTCATCCTCCTGCCCGATCTTATAGTCTAGAACGGCAGTAGTGTCAAGTTTAGGTAAACAAGAACCTCCCTGTCATCGTCTCCGAGGAGATCGAAGTACCTCTCGGGTGCCTGAGGTTACCCACCAAATCAGCGGAGCAGCTAATGGAATATCAAAACTAATTGAATCTTTAGGTTCTATTAAATTTTTAGTAATCGTTTGTGGTTCTGGAATCACTTCCAGTTCTACCATACTCCCACTTATGTTTTTCTGAAAAGAATCCATTTTACTAAAACGGTGGCGAGTGAAGAACAATATATCTATTGATCTTCCATATGGTAGAAAGTTAACCCTCGACATAGCCCGGGATAACCCACAAACAACCATTACTGAAACGTGCCTAGAGTTTTTCCAGATTCTGGTTTAAGCATCAGCCGGACAACTCCATATACCTTAACATCGTTAAGATATGAATCCATTCTATATATCCATATAGAAACAAAGGCACTAATTTAATTAGAACCAGATTCAAAATCATGCAGCTGTCTCTAGTGCATATCAACCAAATGGAAGGAGGCTAAGCATCATTACTCATCAAGGAATGCATCCACGTATGAGTAACCTGAAAGAGAATCAAGTTCTCAAAACTATTACTTACAACGGAATACCTCACACAATTATCTACATTTTCGATCACCTTGAAGAATCCTGATACTTGCAACATATGGTTCTCTACTTTATTTTTATACCTATAACTTCTCAAAATCCGGACCTTGTATTTCAATGAAATATTTGTCTAAAACTAAAGAAGTCATGAGTAAACAGAATATAGTACGCGTACCAACTCCTCTGTCCTAATGGATATCGGAAAACATACAATACTTTGTATAAGTCCTCTGAGTTTAATAACTCAAACCCTATGCGTCGTAGGTTGAAAACTGCACTATGATTAAGAAAAATTACACCGCTGTTTAATACTCTTTACCTAACCATCAACTGATATAGGTAAATGCCATAAATATAATTTCAAAATTTTATATCTCACTTTATAAAATAAATGTACAGATATATCAGTTTGAAATTGGTGCATAACGACGGATATTCAAAACCAAATATTTGCCGTCAAGCAAAACCCAGGTAATTTCCTCAAATATCACCAATTACAACGAATTCCGATATAATGAGGATATAATCACCTAATTCCCAATATTTTACTCCCACTCATCATTTGTAACATTATACAGATGTGAGAATCAAAGTTGGTAAATACATAGTCTTGAGTCAGAATCTAATTGGGAAATCAGTTTTCAATTAACACTGCACAGGGAAACTGAAACATGAAAATGTTTCGAAGGGGTATCCGGGTATTCCTAGTAATGCCTCTTCCACTATCCAGATTCATGACAGTAACCGTCTACTTCTTTTCCCCTCACTCCAATCCCTTTATATGTCTCTACTTATTACCTTCTGTACACCACTTTTAGGCTAATTGGTTTTCTTCTTTCCCTACCCTTCGGCACCAGCCTAAGGTTCGGAAGAAGACTATCCAATAAGCGTAATAGGTGTACTCTCCTAATACCAGGATCCCTCACAACCCGAGAGAAGGTAAAGGGAAAAGACAACTGAATAATTCTATTCAATTTCTCCTGAACCAGAAACCATCCTTGAATCTTGAACAAGTTCTTTCGAGTTTGAATGTAACTATACTATGGCATATCTAATAAATGTGGATCTTCGTAGTGATACGGAATGTTCCGGAGAAAAGAAAAGGTGAACTAGGAGTGACAGAGGTATACGCGGTTTCGTCGTGAATGATAGTAGTCGCAATTTCCTTTTCCCTAAATCTAATCCCTTTATATGCCTTTACTTATTATCTTCTGTACACCACACTTAGGCTAATTGGTTTTCTTCCTTCTCTACCTTTCGGCACCATCCTATGGTTTGGAAGAAGACTATCCGATAAGTGTAATAGGTGTACTCTCCCAATACTAGGAGCTCTCGCAACCTGAGAGAAGGTAAAGAGAAAAGGCAACCGAATATTCCTATTCAATTTCTCCAGAATCAGAATCCATCCTTGAACTGGAACAAGTTCCTTCGAGTTCATATATAACTATATGATGGAATATCCAGAAAATGTGGATCTTCGTAGTGATACAGAGTGTTCTGGAGAAATGCAAAGGGAAAAAAGGAGCGGCAATGATTTATGCAACTAAATGACAATCCAAAAGCCAAAGTGTTTTAAGAAGGTTCGGTTAACTTGGTTCATGAGTTTTAGTTTAGGGCGGGCCATGGTCGCTGCCAAAGAGAGAGAGAGAAAAGAAACACTTAGCATGCACTCTAACCTAGATCAGAATGGTTAATCGGTTTATCTAATCTGGATGGCTCCCACAGTTTCCTCGAATTCTCCTCCAAACCCAAAAGGAGAATTAGTCGGGATCATCTAAAATCACCCGAGGAGTAATCCTACTCATCAGTGGGAATCGGGATCCAACTATCATCACATGATAACTTTGATGGAAGCCACTCAAGTCACCACACTTCAGAAGGTATGCGCATGCCTGGCAAGTTTCCTGTATGTTTGAAACTCCCGATATGATTTTTTCCCCTAACGACCTATAAGCTTGACGCTTGCCAACAAGTTATAGGCCACTAATCAAGTTCAATCCATCATTATCCTGAATTAACTCGAACCCACCCGCACAAACCCTTGACGCTTGCTAACAAAGATGTACGAATGTCCCGATCAATCGCATATCCATGCTATAAATAAGTATTATTCAGCTACCGTACACTATGCCTTGACGCTTGCCAACAAACACAACACGAATACTAAATAGTGCTTATAAGAAATGACGGAAGGCTACGGCTGGTTTTTGGCGAAAAACCTTTAACGTAATGAACTTGATATCGTTGAAAGAACTGAGCGGTTTTTACAAATATATAGTGGCGCAAACTTTTGCTAAGGAGGTCACTCCCGGTGAAGGGATCTCGGCTCTTTCCTCATTGAATGAGGTGCAGGATATTCCAAACTGAATACCATGATGCAAAGCAAAAGAATCGACTATAGTAAAGTTATTAAGTTGACGCAAACTTCTGCCCAAGGGGTCACTCCCGATGAAGGGATCTCGGCCCTTGCCTCGTCGAGTGAGGTGCAGGATATCCCCAATCTAATACCTCTGTGCAAAGCAAAAGAAAACGTCTGTAATATCATTTTAAAAAAAACTTGATTACAACAACATCATATATATATATATATATATATGTTTTCTTTCCTTGCATTGATCAGAATCAATGCAGTCCCATCAATTAATCACACCAAAAAAGAACGAAAATAAAATGTACGTATATACCATCCGCATTTGCCACATGGCCCCGTCATTACCCGTTAGGTTACTTAACTAATGACAGAGCGGGAGCTGGACTAGCGCGGGTGCAAAACATATACAACATCTACTAGTATATATATAAATATATATAACATTCATCCCAGGCATGATATAAAGTAACTTCTCAGAATCTCAGCCAAGCAACACAGAGTGGTGGATAATCCTGGAGCCTTCGGTTTCATTTGAGCCGCAAATGAGACCCGATGTTCCTTATCGTGTGGATAACCTGTTCAATGAAAATCTAGACCCCTACGAGCGCGGCAAGTTACCCGCTAATCCCAGAAGCGAGGCAACCCAATCAACAACGTGAATGAGCCACCCAACACTCCATGGAATCCGGTAACTTGAGCACCCCTCCTTGGGTCAACCTATACCCCTACGAGTGCGGAAAATAGCCTGCCAATTCTAGAGTGAGGCCCCTTCGCCTCACCGCCATGAGATGCGGGTCCATTGCCCTCTAGAACCCGGCTATTCGTGCACTCCATCGCGGGGTAATCCTAGTACATAAAAGAAAATAAGTACAAGGTTGATATCAACATCAACCCGGTCATGCCCCAAACAAATAATATACAAACTGGCAGTGACAGCATTCCACATGTTGGATGCTCGCCCCGCAATATCAAATGTACAAATAAACCCAAACTGTACTACCATTGCACCCAAGCTATCCACCACGACAATCCAACCACAACCACAGCACAACATAGAATATCAACGCGAATGTCACGTTCGCAAACCCGTCTAAAAGTAATATAGCAATTAGACGAGTTGTATCGCTCTAATGACATTCATGGTCGCAGATAATAATGTATGTACTGAAAACTACGATATTAGAATCCCGCACGCAATTAGCAAACTAAACCAATTTCCAAACCCATGAAAAAACAATGAGCTAAAGTTCCAAAAACCGACTGTTTAAAACCAATTCGGAAGTTCGAATCAAAACGAAACACGCCCGAACCTTCACGGGGATTTAGAGCACGAAATTAACTTAGAGTCGGAGGGCCTAAAGGGGGTACCCTACGTGACATTCACGTAGAGTTTGAACTTAGGCTGTGTGTTCCGTCAGTTCAAAGAATATTTTATTTTATTAGATTTGGGCTTGAACTTAGGCTGTGTGTTCCGTCAGTTCAAAGAATATTTTATTTTATTTAAGGGCCATTAATTTAGTTTAAGATTAAGGTTGACTTAAATATATGAGCATATGGACTCAATTTATTTTAACTAAGGATACGTTAGTCTTATATGAGACCAAGATCAACTTAGAAATATATTTAAGGATCATTCAATTTTATTAAGATCCATCAACAAAGAAAATAGGCTCGGATGCAATGAAATTTCAGAGACTTGGCCAATTTTGGGCACAGTCTTGGGCTTTTTCCCTCATTCAATAGTGCTTAGCACTTAGTCTTTTGACTATGGATATGATATCCAGTTGCTACTCTGGGGCTCATGTATATATCACGTGAGACATTCAAATTTGGGTGTTGCCCAATCAGTGCTAAGCATTCAGTTACTTTGAATATATATAGTGCTAAACACTTTTGTTCAGCACTCACGTGGATATCACGTGAGACGCTGCTCCTTTTTCCTGCTCACGTGAGGCACTGAGTTTAAGTTTACGGGCGCTCACATGTGAGGCACGTGAGGCACTGAGTTTATGTTTACGGGCGCTCACGTGTGAGGCACGTGAGGCGCTGAGTTTATGTTTACGGGCGCTCACATGTGAAGCACATATGGCGCTACGTTTATGGGCGCTCACGCATGAGTCACGCGCGACGCTGAGGTTTTTTAGAGATTTAATTTTTGCTTAAATTTTTTAAGAAGTTAAAAAAATTTTAATGGTGTTTTGACCATTAATGATCACCAAGACCTCAGTTTTGAAGATCTAAGATCGGATTTTTGATAATTAAGTTATTTCGTTCCTTTTTTATAAAAGCTAAGTTCTTTATATAGGGTTAAACCCTGTTTTTAAAGAAATTAAATTCTTGGAATATAAGTTCCCCTTCTTTTCTTCATATTTCTTTTCTCATATCTAGCTTTTCCCCTAAATCTTGATTCTAAAGAGAAAAATCTTCCCGATGAGAATTAAATTCTCAACTTATAGGAGAATTGTCTTACGGATCTCAGATCTAGAGAAAGAACTAAGTTCTTTATAGAGGGTTAAATCCTTGTATTTACATATATTAGGTAAAGGAGATATTTTTTTATCTCTGCTTTTTCTTTATCTAGGGTTTGAGAAAAGAAGGAACTTTTTCAATAAGAGAATTAAATTCTCAGTTGTAGCTTTTTTATCACCTTATGGGGTTGAGAAAATCCCTTATTTGAGGGATCTCAATCTGATTTTATAATCAGAGGGTGATTTTTAATCACCATTGGACCATAGATTCAAGGTTTTCTGTTTAACAGAATATATTTTTCTTGTTTTTAACAAGATTAGGGAAATATTTTCCCATGCATAGAATTTAATTCTATCTTTTAATTCAAATTGTGATTTTTAATCACCATTGGATTTTTAATCCAAGGGTTCTCTGTTTAACAGAGTATATCTTTCTTGTTTAGAAAGAGTAGGGAAATATTTTTCCATAAAGAATTTAATTCTATCTTTTGATGGCCATTGGATCTTTGATCCATCGACTTTCTGTTTAACAGAGAATATTTTTCTTATTTAATTTGAGCAGGGAGATATTTTTCCCTAATAGAATTTAATTCTATCATTTGAATAGAATTAAATTCTATCATTTAATTATGATTATTTATTATTACCATTGGATCTTTGATCCAACGGCTCTCTCTTTAACAGATAATATCTTTCTTGTTTAGAATTTAATTCTACAGAAGCAAAACTGCTTTAATTTTGGGCGCTGACGCTCACGTGTTATACACGTGGGCGTAGTTAACTGAAGTAGGCTCCCACGTGCTTTGCACGCCGACGCTCGCATGCCTTTCATGTGAGGCGCTGCCTAAGGATCCACATGCTTTGCACGCAGGCGCTCACGTGCCTTTCACATAAGGCGTTGGCCTAGGATCCATATGATTTTCACGCCGGCTTTCACGTTCCTTTCACTTGAGGTGATGGCTTTAGTGTCCACGTGCTTTGCATGCCGGTACTCACATGCCTTTTACGTGAGGCGCCGCATCATTTTATGAGGGAACATGGCCCTTGAGGTAACTCGAAGGGACATGTATTCATAGGCTAGTATGATTGGACGGTGGCTGTAATGGGTCATGCAAAATTGAGTACCTCAGAAGGAACCGCCGCAAAAGGCGAAAGTAGATCAGGATTTAGGTACTATCGAGACATATAAACTTCCTAGTATATCAGTGCAGCATGATTATATTTTCTTCCAACGACTGGGAAGAGTATGAGCCCTATTAGTCAACTAATGTTGGAGAAATGGTTTTCTCTAGCGATTGGAGACTTGTAGGAACCTTCTTGTTCCATAACGTGTAAGCTTTCGCTGGCAGCTAAAGACAGTGGGAGATTTTCTCGGTTAGTGCAAGAGAAATCGGTTTTTCTCCAGCAGCTAAGGACAATAGTGGTAAGAATCTTGGTGATATCTTTGAACCAATCACAGAAACTCAAAACCTTGTAATGCCTATGGAATAGCATCTCATAAATATTTTAATATCAAAGAGGAAGCATTCATGAAGGCATCGCATGTATTGCGGAACCCAAGTCAAGTAACGGCGCTATTTAAGGGTCTATTGCTAAGGGAGTGAATAATAGCGATGGATAGATGAAAGTGTCGGTGTGAAGAATCAAGTTTGGGACTTGATTGAATTTCCTATGAAACGCAAGATTTTGTTGAAAATTAGTTTTTCCCAAGTCACACGAAAGAAGGATGCTGTCAAAAGATGCAAGGCATGTTTGTAGTGAAAGGCACTTGTTTCCCCCAATAAAAGAGCAAACCTCTGTTCAAAACTCAAGAGGCAGCGCCTCACGTGCCTTCCATGAGGGCGCCAGTGCCAGAGTTAAAAACTCTTATATGAGCAGCGCCCGTGTGCAAAGCACACAAAAATCTTAAGCAGCGCCCACGTGCACAACACGTGAGCGCTGGCTCCCGGTAGAATTAAATTCTACTCTCTGTTAAGCAGAGCCGTTAGATCAAAGATCCAACGGAGACGATAAATCATCAGGATGCAGAATTAAATTCTGTTTAGAGAAATATTCCTCAAATCTTTCTAAACAAAAAAGATTGCCCACTGTAAAACAGAGTACCGTTGGATTAAAAATCCAATGGTGATTAAAGAATCACCGATCTACAGAATAAATTTTGTATGGGTAAATATTTCCCTGATCTTGTTAAAAACAAGAAAATATTTTCTATAAAACGGAAGTTTTTGGATCAAAGATCCGACGGTGGGTAAAGTCCCCAAATCATTTAGGATCTCTCAATGAGAGATTTCTTCGGAGCTAACCAACAAATTGCCTCTACTATATAAAGGACCCAAGACTTCAAGTCTAAAGAGGAGGAACCCCCCCATAAGCTTAAAAAAAAGAAGGTTTCGAAAGAACAGAGAATTAAATTCTCGAAGAAGAACTCTTTTCTTGGAAATTTTAGGTAAATAAAAGTAGATAAAGATCATGTGGATCATTCAAAAGAGAGAGAGAGCTCAGGAGTGCTTAGTACTCAATAGGCGCTTAGCGCCCAGCGCCCCACGTGCCTCTCACGTGGGCGCTACAAAAAAACTCAGGAGTATTTAGCACTCGGTGGGCGGCGCTCAGCGCCCAGCGCCCCACATGCCTCTCACGTAGGCATTACAAAAGAGCTCAGGAGTGCTTAGCACTCAGTTGGCGGCGCTCAGCGCCCAGCGCATCACGTGCCCCTTACATAGGCGCCACTAAATAAGGAGTGGTTAGCACTCAATAAGCGGCGCTCGGTGCCTAACGTCTCACGTGCCCCTCACTTGGACGTCTCAGAACTCAGGAGCGCTTAGCACTCAGTGGGCGGCTCCTTAGCGCCCAGCGTCCCACGTGACTCTCACGTGGGCGCCACAGAATGAAAGTGCTTGGCACCCACTAGGCAGCGCCTAGCGCCTAGCTCCTTACATCCTTCGCACGTGGGCGCCATAAAGATTGTTTAGCACTCCATATAAAGACAAAAGGGGTAAAGTGTTTAACATTTATTGGGCAATTCCCATGACTGAAAACCCAACATGATTATATGTGAACGTCAGAACTTACATAAGTGCTTAGCACTTTTTGCACAAAAAAGGGGATTGAGCCCAAACAAGCACCTAGCACTCTTTTTCAAAAAAAAGAAAATTGAGTGGACCAATCCCAAGTTGGTTAGGTCCCTTGAGAGTAGAAACTCCACAAATCAGATCAACCGAGCCTATGTGCTCACTACTTCCCAAACTGATCTTAGTCCCAAATACGACTATCGATCTTCCAACCGATGATATTCATCCCACATCCCCCTGAGGAAATCTTTGTCTCAAAATACGACTAATGATTCCTGGGTTTACCATTAATCCGTTTTCCCTCAATTACGGGAATTGGTTCAAGAGTACATCTCTCTACACCTCTGATACATGTCGTTGTAATTCCTCAATGTCTTCAGAGAGGTGGCGGGTCCCGACAACCAACTGCTTTTTGGTGCACTTTCCAAACTAACGTGCACATCCAAAATCAAATCACATCCCAGACTGGATGCATCCCATATCATCGTTGCTCATCCTGTCACGTAACAAATACACGTGCACGTAAGATGGACAATAAACCGAGATGTCCCTAAACTAACAACGAACCGAAACGTGCTTAAACCAACCGTTGTCTCCAAAATGGAAACAACGGACCGTAAAATCCTTAAACTAAAATCTCACCTCCAAATGGTGATCAACGGACCAAGACGTCCTCAAACTAAAATCTCACCTCCAAAATGGTGATCATTGGACCGAGACGTCCTTAAACTAAAACCTCACCTCCAAAATGATGATCAACAGACCGAAATATCCTCAAACTAAAACTTCGCCTCCAAAATGGCGATAACGAACTGAAACATCCTTAAACTAAAACAACAGAGCCCAAATGCTCTTTTGTTGGATCTGAAGCAAAAATGATCCTAAGACCTTGTTAAGTAGATCTTAGTATCAAATTGGGCTAACGTATCCTTAACAAAAAACCAGTCGAGCTCCAAATGCCCGTATGTTTAAGTTGATCTTAATCTCAAACCCGATTAACGATCCTTAAATCAACCCAAGTCCAAATCTAAAATATATAGATTTAGACTAATCTGCGCCCTACGTTCGACGACATAAATTAGTCTCCATGTACGATCCACGGGCAACCCGAACAAACAAAAACACAAACGACATGAAGTGAACTTCCGGAGCAGGAGAAAGTGGTTATCGCGATGCGGTAACGTAATTAACTGTAGAGGCTTGTGCCTGCATGGAAGAGCATCCCCACAATTAAAAAACCCCTCGCAAACGAGGGGGAATCTGACGAAGTCTGCTACAACAGCCGCGTCCGTCCAAACCTCCGATATATGGTGCCATAAATCAACTTGGTATTTTCGGAGAGGTGGACGGATAAATCCAAATAGCATCTGCCCCTAAAATTTAGGCAAGATGATCCAACAAGTACCAGCTTAACTTGGGGAGGTGGTGAGTTAGTAGCAGTAGGAGGCAAAGTAGCTTTGTTACCTATTCTACTAGGAACTGCAGATTTTTTGGTCCATCACATTCATGCATTTACAGTTCGTCTTTGTTTTCAGCGGAGAATGGATTCTGGCACGTCCGGTGGGACCTTTTACTCTTTCCACTCCACACTTTGCGTGTCATATTTTGCGAACAAAGTCGCGGTTCTCTATGGTTGCCTTTGGATTCGAGATACTAAGATTTGGTGTCTTGCTCCTATGCAGAAGAAGAAAAAGATCAATAGCTTCAAGCTGCACAAACTGCAACGGCAACTCCCACTCCGCCCCAACTGGAGGAGTGTCATATGGGCCTAATGCGGCCTCCATATTTTCAATGCCCGTGGGGAAGGTAACTCGAGCCACCATTGGATTGTTCTTCGGGACCATGCTCCCGCCAGCAAGCTTCAGCGCCCCAGTGCCACCACAGGAAGCTCCCAAGAAGTCGGTCTTCGATAGACTTGCAACCCCTATGTCCCCTCTCAATGGGTCGTCCAAGTCTGCCACCTCAGTCTTCAACAGGCTGAGCCGAAGCTCAAGTGGGCCCGCAAAGAGACTCGCAATACCTGAAGGGGCTATCCCAAAACAGATAGTCCTGCCAACTCCTCCGGCAGGTGAAGTCGTCAAAGGTGCTTCCCCTACCAGAAAATTGGCCTTCGAAAGATTGGTCGTTTCCTCTCAATGGATGTCAGTCATCGACAGGCTGGCACCAGCAGTAGCCCCTCACCAAAGCAGGGGAAACGACGGAGCCGCTTCCACAACTGAGGTGGTCCCATCTGCAAGGCACACTGAATGTCGCCACTGGCGCTGAGTGAGAAGAGCTGGGGGAAACTCCCCCTTCGGACTCACCTCACCAGCTCCAATGGTGGAGGTTGACGACATTGTTCCAACCGGGAACAGCTTTGAACCGCTTAGGAGGGTGCAAAAGAACTCCCCAACCGTGGTGTTGAAGAAATATCCACTTCCTGCTGAAAACATGACACAGGAAAAACCGGAGCAGTCCCCTCAACGGCTCTCTTCCTAAATCCACAGGGTCTGGCGGAAAGTCCAAGATTCTGTGATCAACAAGAACTGCTCTCGTCAACCGAAGAAAATGAAGGTTCGACAAGAGGAAGATAATCCCTCCGTCATACAGTGAGAGACTTCATCCACACAGGTGCCTATTACAACGGCTCCTTCAACTATGGCCTCCCACGAAAGGACGAGGTCGGAGAAAATCTCACCGCCTACGGCAAATTCTAAAGACGCTGGACCAAAACGCCCTAAGTCTGTGGGCATAATCGTACACACTATTTACATAGCTTCCGGAAAAGAGGAAAGTCGTGCTTCCGTGGGTCATCGACCGCAAACTCGGTCATTGACAAAAGCTCAGGAGCAGCAACAAAAGCTCCAGGGGATGCTGACGAAAATGGCAGCACTCACCGGGCAGAAAGAAAGCCCGGAAGCGGCGTCTGAATAGCGCCAAGAGCAGGAGACCGATACAAAGTTCCTGCAAAGGATGCTGGAAAGAAAGGATAAGGAGGCCACGAAAAAGGCTACTAATATAAAACAGATTTCACTTTTGTTCCAAGATATGGTTGGAATGATGATCCAGCCAAAACCTCCAGCTGAAGTCCCACCGATAATCATCGAGGACGATAGAGGGGAAACATCAAACCCTCTTCCAGTTTTATCAGCATCCAGGGAGGAAATGATCTCCAAAGCTGCCCTTGATGATTACATAGCTCAAAAAACACGAGCTCATCAAGCGAATGAAGCGGCTGGACAAATCGTCAGAACTGGACGACCGTATCCGGGCTGGTATAACCAAATCAAATACCTGCCAGGATATACGATCCCTAAGTTCCACGTGTATAAGAGGACAGGAAATCCTCATCAGCACATCACTCAGTTTAGAGCTTTGTGCGGCAATACTGGAGGCAATGACAAATTGCTGCTTCGCCAGTTCGTTGGCAGCCTGTCAGAAACGGCGTTTGAATGGTACTTGGAGCTCCCAAATGACTCCATCAAAACATTCATGGAAATGGAATTGTTGTTCACGCAACAGTTCGCCAGCGCAAGAGAGCGCACCCCGATCAGGGCATTAATCAATGCCAGGGTGAATCCAGGAAAGACCTGGGTTCAATACGCAATCCGATGGCGGAACCTATGGTCAAAATGCGAACAATGCATCGAAGAAGTTCCTGCCGTGGGCATGTTCTTAGGGACTCTAGATCCTCAGGTGACTGTGTCCCAGTTCATGACTTTCTTTAAACCGACCACCTTCCAGGCTCTGATCGAAAAGTTGGCCCAAATGGACCGGATGGACCACGGACCTTCCTCTTCAAAAATGGACCCTCGGAATGTAAAGGGTAAAGGGAAAGCGGCCTTTATTACCAACACTCAACAGCAACCGAGCGACCCGAAATCGGTTGCTCGCCAAAACAACGCATGCCCGCGCCAGTCCTTGGAAGAGAAGTTAGGACATGCATACTCATTTCCCCATGATAAAACGAGGAGAATATTCGAACTGGCAGTGCGCAACAAACTCATCACTCTACCGGACCCAAAATGTCCACCGCAGCTCGGTGACATCAACAATCCCAACTACAACTCCTATCACCGAATGGTGAGCCACTCTATTGAGGATTGCTACATCTTCAAGAACTGGGTCGAGGATCGGTACCGTCAAGGGAAATTCGCGCTGTCAAAGAACTGGATGGTGAACCCGCCACAGAGACACGCTCCTAAAAAGGTGGATACGCCGGGGGCATCATGTTCGTTTGTGGAAGAAGCTCCATGGGAAGTTGTCCTTTCAGCTAAAACCAAAAGAATGCTGAAGGATCTTCAAGCATATCCGGCGATCAGGTAGAAAAGCCCGCTAGATCCCGAGATCATTAATAGGATGCTGAAACCACGTCCCACACCGAAAAAGCTAACTATAGGCAAAATACCCAGGTCAAGTCTTCAAAAGGAAAGAAGAAGACCAAGAAGCCCGTGCATCCTGACGACAAGCGCACGGACCTCAAAAAGTACATCGACGCGCTGGAAGAGTACAACCAGAAGGCGCGGATCCTAGTCACCCTCGAAGAGTTTCTCAACCATATACTTGAGAACGGAGATAGTGACGATGATGAGAGAAATGGCTCATCGGGAGAAATCGAAGATTATGTTGCAAGTTGCCACATAGTTTCTCATTCGTCATTAAATAATGAAGAAACTCTCTCGGTATCGGAAAGCAACGCAGAGGAACTAAGGGCAGGGTCGGTGCCAAAATCTCCGGAGCTGCCAGAAGGCCTAATTGACAGGCTACTAAATGAAGCTTTTCAAAAGAGCAGACTGACCGAGAATGTGAAACGGCCATATACGAAAAGGCCAAGCATCGGCATCAGGATGAAAAAGATGCAGCGAGGAAGAGTCATAAAGTACTCTGACCAGACCGAAGCACACCTGCGGCAAAAAAAAGCAGTTTTAAGACGGAGAAAAGGTTCGTCAAAGTCCTGTCCATGGAAATGAAGCTGCCATCTCTCAAGGGAAATATTCCTGGGGCCACATGCCTCAACGGAGAGATTTCAAATCCGAACTATTGCCTATATCATCGGAAGGTCACCCACCCCACCGAAGAGTACAATGGCTTTAAGAAGTAGTGGCAAGGATACGTTGCTCACCGACAACACATCAAGCGGATGAAGCGCAAAGCTCAACGACAGCAAAGAAGCGCGACAGATGAGCGTGAAGGAACGGCTGGCAACTGTCATATGGTTGGTATTAGTTCGACTAAAGGAAAATCCCAAGTTCTTACATTCGGGAGCAATTCTGAGGAAGAAATAACCCTTGGCATTCTCTTCAAAGAATCCACCTCCGGAAAAGAGGAGGAGGAGAAGAATTGTGAAAACATTCAGCTGCGTAATCGCATGCTGCCTGAGAAGAACCTTGGGCCTACAAACAAAGGTTCGAGCAAAAGAGACAAGGGGAAGGAAAAAGTCCCTGAGAAAATTGCCCTCGATGATAGAGTCGTCGAAGAGCTCGCAGCCAAGGACCCGCCTAAGAAAAACAATATGGATTACAATGTCCTAGCACATTTGAGGAAGATACCCTCACAACCGAGCATATGGGATGCTCTCCTCCTATCCAAAGAAGCAAGAGATTCTCTGATCAGGGCATTACAGGAGCCCGATCAATTCCAAGCTTTCCTTGCAGAAGAAAAGATGAAGGACGAGCTGGCAGAGGTTCATACACCAGACATTACATTCGGCGATGAAGATCTCCTCCTCGGAACGTGCGAGCACAACCATCCTCTATATGTCACCGGGTACTGCCATGATATCAAGTTAGGGAAGATCCTGGTCGACAACGGGTCTTCCGTCAACCTTCTCAACATGAAGGTGCTGAAGGAGATTTGTATGAACGTTCAGCACCTAGCTAGGGATAAAATTACCATCTCCGGGTTTGGTTCTCAGTCATCGCGGACGCTTGGATCCGTAATATTGACATTACGCTTTGGGCTTCTTGTCAGTGACATCAAATTTCGTGTCATCGACGCCAAGACTTGCTTTAACGCTCTGCTCGGCCGGCCTTGGTTACACGAGTACAACGGTATCCCTTCTAGCCAACACCAGTGTATGAAGTATTTCAAAGATAGCTTTGAATACACCGTCACGGGGGAGATAAATCCGTTCTCCATAAACGAAGTCCGAAAATATGAAGACGCAAAGTACTTCCTACCAGAATTTGAAGATACACAAAGATGTCATAAACCAGAAGATAAACGGAAGTCCGTTGTTACCATCCCGATCTTTGGGAGTGACACCGAGGAAGACAAAGAAATAGTCTACTCGAGGCAACCCCAATGCAACAGGCCTGGACCATCTACTTCTATTTTGGTCTTTGGCAGTGACTCTGAGGACGAGGCCAACGCCGTGTTCTCCACTTGCCTGTCAGCACAAACCATTACTGGAGCTGATTAGAGTTTACAAATCACCGTAGTTCTGCCACGACATTGCAAAGAACTTGATGTGCTTGATACATATAGTGTACAAAAGCTGCGGACTTTCTACGTCCCTCCCAAGCGAAGAGGTGAAAATGCGATCCTCTTCTACCAATCTACGGAGACTAAAGTAGAGAAAGAAGTCTGGCATGGTGTCGATCTTACGCTTGACAGGTTTCAACCAATCCGTCTGCCCAGATATTATGCAGAGTGATTGAAAAGGCTATTAAGATGCCAAGGCATACCCATCAAACAAACCGCTCGACAAGCTCAGTTCTACAACAAAATTTGGGACGTTCCTGGGACACAGCGAAAGATGCCCAACGGGAAGATGGAGACAACTGGGCTTGGATACGTTCAGTCCAAGAAACGGAAGCGATTTCATGGCTGCCGCGTCATAAACAGCTCTGGTACAGAAGTGAATGTTTCCTGATAAAAATCAGGAAATACCTCAATGAGGTATCACGTGTTCACACGTGATCAAGGGTCACGTGTTGACACGTGATAAGATTCCTGTGTTCTCTACTTTATAGAATTAAATTCTAATCAAACTAAAATATAACAAAACAGCTAAGGAAATACCTCAATGAGATATCACGTGTTCACACGTGACCAAGGGTCACGTGTTGACATGTGATGGTCCTTTAGTTCTGTTAAGAAGTAGAATTAAATTCTGAGTAAGAGAGGGTCACGTGTCAACACGTGACAGGTCCCTTAACCCTCTAACTGATAGAATTAAATTCTATTTCAACAATCAAACATTGGGATCACGTGCCAACACGTGATGGGCTTTAAAAGCCTTCTGAATTAATAGAATTAAATTCTAATTAAGGGGAATCAAAGACCTTGACTGGGAAAGTATTTCTTTAAATCTTTCCAAACAAAAAGGACTATGCTCTGTAAAGTGGAGCACCGTTGGATTAAAAATCCAATGGTGATAAAAAATTACCAATTTAAGGAGAGATTTTATACAAGGAAAGATTCCCCTAAATTTTACCAAAAAATAACAAACAGAATATCTTCTGGATTAAAAATCCAATGGTGAATAAAATTCACTGAGTGATCTAAAAGATCATGTTAGTTACAAAAACAACCAAAATCTTTCAATGAAAGATTCACTAAACAAATTAATTCTTTTCCTTCTCCTATAAATAGGAGCCAAGAAGAGGAGAAGACGAGAGACTTTTGGATCTTGGAATTTTCTGAAGGAAAATAGCAGAAAGAAAGGAAAGGAGAATTTAATTCTCAAGAAAAGAAACACTATGTGAGAAAGGGGAAAGGGATCAAAGCTCTATAAAACAAAAGAGAATTTAATTCTCAATCTAAGAGTTTAACTCTTCTGCAAAAGAACTTAGTTTTTCCTCTGACTGAAGATCTGCAAAAGCAAATCTCCCCACAAGTTGAGAATTTAATTCTCATCGGGGAGATTCTGCCATGGAGATCCAAAACTTAGAGAGAGAATTGAGTTTAGAGAATTTAATTCTCCCAAAGATAAAACTAGGGTTTAACCCTATATGAGAATTTAATTCTCCCAATTTCACAGGAATTTAATTCCTCCAAGATAAAACCAGAGTTTAACCCTATATGAGAATTTAATTCTCCCAATTTCACAGGAATTTAATTCCTCCAAATAAAATTAGGGTTCAACCCTGCTTGAGAATTCAATTCTCCCAAAACTCACAGGAATTTAATTCTTCCAAGACAGAATCAGGGTTTAACCCTACATAAGAATTTAATTCTTCCACATACACAGGAATGTAATTCCTCTAAAACATAATTAGGGTTTTACCCTACAGAGAATTTAATTATTAAAATAAAGAGACTTGAAAGATCTCCATGCACGTAAAGAACTTGGTCACGTGATGACACGTGACCCCAATCCGCAGTAATCAGAAAAGAAAGAAAAGAACTAGGTCACGTGCCCCCACGTGTCCCCTAAACAGATCTCCCAAAATGAGAAGGAAAAGAGCTTGGAGGCAATGCCTCACGTGCTCCTATGTGTCCCTCAAAACGAAGAGAACAAAAGCAAAGGCAGTACTGGCTTTGGGCGCTCTCACGTGTACTCACGTGACCCCTAATAAACAATTTAATAATCAATCCATGAATACCCATAACGTGTCAACATGTGATGGCCAGAAGATTAAAAAAGTATTTAACACTTATTTACAGTTCTGAGAACAAAATAAAGGAGGTCTGGTCCCATCTCTGGATGCCCTCACGTGCCCCCACGTGACCCCTTCCTTTCTAGTGTTTAACACTATTTTAAGCACTTCATTTCCAGTGTTTAACACTGTTTTTCCTCTAGTGTTCAACACTATTTTAAAGAAAATCTTAGCCAAACTGGCTATGTTTTCCAGAGGCAAAATCTCCCCTTCAAATGAACTTTAAAATCCAGAGCTACAATGTTTAATACTCAGCCAAAGACAAAAATGTTATCAGAGCCCTCAAACTCTTATTTAGCATTACTAAGTGATGAGGGGCTGAACCCAGACAAATGTCTAATGGTCCAACAAAGGGCCAACATTTCTAATCTAATTGGACTTAGCCCAAGTTGGCCATAAGTCCTCAATTCAGATTTAACTGAGCCAATGTGCTCATAATCTAATTAATTGATCTTAGTTCCAAATTGGACTACAGATCCCCAAATTAACTTTGGTTCAAGGGTATATCTCTTCACTCTTTTGATATTTGTCGTTGTAATCCTTCAACGTCTTCAGAGAGGTGACGGGTTCCAACAACCACACATTTCACGGACTATGATATCCTTAACCTTGACTGTGAGGTCTTTAAACTCACGGACTATGATGTCCTTAACCTTGACTGTGAGGTCTTTAAACTCACGGACTATGATGTCCTTAACATCGACCGTGATGTCTTTAAACTAACATTGGACCGAGATGTCCTTAAACTAACGCTGGACCGTAATATCCTTAAACTAATTGACCGCAATGTCCCTAAACTAAGCAATACAGCCCGAATGCTCTTTTTTGGATCTAAACGATCCCGTTAAGTTGATCTTAGTCTAAAATTAGATTAACGTATCCTTAACAAACGTTTAAGTTGATCTTAATCTCAAATGAGACTAACGTATCCTTAAACCCAACCCCCAAATCCAAATATAAGAAGATACAGAATTGGACTAATCCACGCCCTACGGGCGACAACATAAATTAGTCTCTGTATACAATCCACGGACAACCAAACACGAAACAAACACCCACGACACAAAGCGACCATCTGGAGAAGGAGAAAGTTGTTACTACGATGTGGTAGCGTAATTAACTGCAGGGGCTTGCGCCTGCAGGGAAGAGCGTCCCCACAATCAAAAACCCCTCAAACAAGGGGAAATCTGACGAAGTCTGCTACATCGGCCGCATCCGTTTAAACCTTCGATACACGGTGCCATAAATCAACTTGGCATCTTCGGAGAGGTGGACGGATAGCACCAATTAGCATCTGCCTTGAAATTCAGGTGGAGACGTTCATCGCGTCTTCTCGTGGTTTTCGGCGGGGAGCAGATTCTGGCACGCCCGGTGGGACCTTTTCCTCTTTCCACTCCACACTTCATGTGTTGTGTTCGCGAACGGATCGCGGTTTGCTAATGGTTGCCCTTGGGTTCGAGGTACTATGATTTGGTGTCTTGTTTGGTGCAGAAAACGAAGGATCGATAGCGTCTACCTGCACAAAGTGTTCCAGCTGCAACTGCAACCCCCGTTCTGCCTTATCTGGAGGTGTAACTTACGGACCCCATGCGGCCTCCATTTTCACAATGCCGGTAGAGCAGATAACGCAGGCTACCACCGGGTTGTTCTTCGGGACCATGCTCCCACCAGTGAGCATTAACATCCCGCTGCCGCAAGAAGCACAGAAGAAGTCGGTCTTTGATCGGCTCACTACCACCACAGCTCCTCTCAACGGGTCATCCAATGCCAAGCTAACAACATCAGTCTTCGATAGGCTGAGCCTGAACTCCAATGGGCCCGTCAAGAAGCCCACGATACCTGAAGTGGCCATCCCAAAGCGGATAGCCATTCCTGTTTTCGAGGTCACTAAGGAAGCTTCTCCCGTCAAAGGATCAGTCTTTACGAGGCTGACCACTCTAGCCCCCATTCCTGCTCAAAGGTCTGTCTTTGAAAGATTGGATACTGCTGCTCAACGGACGTCAGTCTTCAACAGGCTGGTACCAGCAGCGTCTTACCAGAACAGGGGGCATGACAAAGCCATCCCCATAGCTGAACCAACACCATCTGCGCGACATGCTCGACGTCGTCACTGGCATCGAGTACGGAAGGCTGGGGGCAGCTCTCCGTCTGGATTTACTCCACCAGCTCCAACGGTGGAGATCAATGCTGCTGTTCCAACCGATAACATGTTTGAACTACTTAACAAAGTGCGCAAAAACTCTCCTACTGCAGTGTTGAAGAGATCTCCACCCGTGGAGAATGCTCCAGAAAAAAAGACGGAGCAGCCCCCTCAGCGGCTTTCTTCCAAAATTTACAAAGTCTGGCGACAGGTTCAGGACTCAGTAATTGATCAAAATTACTCTCGCCGACAGAAAAAAGTGAAAGTTCAGCAAGAAGAGAACCGTCCGGTCAAGCCACAAAAGGCAATAGCTATTTGGTTGCTCACTGCAACAGCTCCCTCAACGTCAACTGCTCACAAGAGAAGGAGGCCGGAGAAAGCCCCTGTGAATGCAGCAAACCGCGAAGACGCTGAGCCCAAACGCCCTAAGTCTGGGGGCATGATGGTGCATACCGTTTATATATCTTCCGAAAAAGAGAAAAGCCGTGCTTCTACGGGCCATCGACCGCTTACCCGATCGATAACGAAGGCTTAGGAACAACAACAGCAGCAGAAACTTTAGGAGACACTGACTGCGATGGCCGCACTTACTGGGCTAAGAGAAAATCCAGAAACCTCGGAGCAGCGTCGGGAACAAGAAACCGATACCGAGTTCCTCCGAAGAATGCTCGAGAGGAAAGAAAAAGAGGCGGCGGAGCAAGCAGCCAATATAAAACGAATGGTTCTCTTGTTCCAAGACATGGCTGGGATGATGTTACAGCCAGAACCTCCAGCTGAAGACCCCCCGATCATCATTGAAGATGACAGAAGGGAGATATCGAACCCTCCTCCAACTCTTTCAGCAGCCAAAGAGGAAACCATCTCCAAGGCCGCTCTGGATGACTACATTGCCCAGCAAATACGAGCTCACCAGGCGAATCAAGCGGCCGGTCAAATTGTTAAAACTGGGCGACCGTATCCAGGCTGGTATGACCAAACAAAGTACCCGCCGGGATACATGATCCCTATATTTCATGTGTATAAAGAGACGGGAAATCCGCATCAGCATGTCGCTCAATTCAGAGCCTTGTACGGCAACACCGGAGGTGGTGATAAACTGTTATTTCGCCAGTTCATCGGCAGCTTGTCAGAGATGGCGTTTGAGTGATATTCTGAACTTCCAAACGACTCTGTCAAGAAATTTGCGGAGATGGAACTGCTGTTCACACAGAGATTCGCGAGCGCTAGCAAGCGTACCCCGATTACCGCATTAATTAATGCCAGGGTGAAGCCAGGCGAAACTTGGGTACAATACGCAATACGGTGGCGAAATTTATGGTAAAAATGTGAGCAGTGCATCGAGGAAGCGCCGGCAGTAGGCATGTTCGTGGGCACTCTGGATGTTCTTCAAACCGACCACGTTCCAGGCCTTGATCGACAAATTGTCCCAGATAGACCAGATGTGTCATAGACCGTCTCCTCTAAAGCCAGAGCCTCAGAACGAAAAGGGTAAAGGGAAGGCGACATTCGTCGCGAATACTCATCAGCAGCCCAGTGCTCCAAAATTAACAGATCAACTGGAAGAGAGACGGCCATACTATAATGAGAAAATGAAGCGTCCTTACTCGTTCCCTCAGGACAAAACAAAGAGACTGTTCGAACTGGTGGTGCGCAACAGGCTCATCATTCTGCCAAATCCAAAATGGCCACTGCAACCCGGTAAGGCTAATAGTCCCAATTATTGCCCTTACCATCAAACGGTAAGCCACCCAATTGAAGATTGCTTCGTCTTTAAGGGATGGATCGAGAACCAATACCAAAAAAGCAAGTTTGCACTGCCTGAAAATTGGAAGGTGAACCCACCACAGCCACACGCTCCTAAGAAGACAGACACATCGGGGGCATCATGCTCTTTCGTAGAAGAAGCTCCATGGGAGGTCGCTCTTTCAGCCAAAACTAAAAGAATGCTGAACGATCTCCAAGCATTCCCGGCGATCAGGTGGAAGAATCCGCTGGAACCCGAGATTATTAAGGGAATGCTGAAACCGCGCCCAACTACAAAGATTGGTGGTGATAGCCAAAGCACTCACACCCAGCCGTCAAAGTCTTCAAAGAAGAAGAAGAAATCCAAGAAGCTCGTGAAGCCTGGTGACAGGCGCACGGACCTGCAAAAGCAGATTGACGCTCTGGAAGAGTATAACCAGAAAGCGCGGACTCCAATCGCACTCCAAGAATTTCTCAGTCACGTCCTTGAGGACGGAGATGATGGAGAAGACTCGTCGGGTGAATCTGAAGATTACGTAGCAAGTTGCCATGTGATCTCTCACTCGTCGATAGACGATGAAGAAGCTCCTTACACGGAAAGGCTGGGGGCAAGTCCTGAGCCAGGACTTCTAGAGCCATCAGACGAAATGATTGATGTGTTCCTGAATGAAGCTCTTCTTAAAAGCAAAGCTGCTCGAGAGCGGGAGATGGCCATATTTGAAAAAGCCAAGAGCCGGCGATTGGACGAACGGGTTGAAACACTCCTGCCAGATAGAAGTATGTCTGCCGCAAATAAAAGCAGGTTCAGGACGAGGAAGAGGTTCGCTAAAGCCATATCAATGGGAATGAAGCTGCCACCCTCCAAAGGAAACATTCTTGATGAAGCGGAAATACATCCTAACTACTGCTTATATCATCGAAAGATTGCGCACCCCACCGAAGAGTGCAACGCTTTTAAAAGATGGTGGCAGGGATATGTTGCTCACTGGCAAAATTTCAAGCGGATGAAACGCAAAACTCGTCGGGAGCAAAGAAATACAACCGAGGAGCGTAAAAGAACTACCGGCAACTGTCACATGGTCGACGCTGGGGGATTGCAAGTTCTTACCTTCGGGAGCGACTCTGACGAAGAAATGACTCTTGGCCCGCTCTTTAAAGGGTCTACCTCGGGAAAAGAGGAAGAACCGAAGACCTGTGAAAATATTCAGCTGTGCAATCGTACGCTGCCCGAAAAGAATCCCGGACCCACGAATAGAAAAGATAAGGGAAAAGAAAAAGTCCCTGAGAATATCGCCCTAGATGACCAAGTAGTCAAAGAGCTGACCGCCAAGGACCCGCCAAAGAAAAGTAAGGTGGACTACAACGTTCTGGCATACTTGAGAAAGTTACCTTCACAGCTAAGCATTCTCGATGCCCTCTTGTTATCAAAAGAAGCAAGAGATTCTTTGATCAAGGCACTGCAGGAGCCTAAACGATTCCAACCTTTCCTCGCCGAAGAAAAAATGAAGGACAAGTGGGAAGAAGTACACACGGCCAATATCACCTTCGGCGATGAAGATCTCCTCCTCGAGACGTGCGAGCACAACCGTCCCCTTTATGTCTCCGGATACTGTCATGATATCAAGATAGGCAAAATCCTGGTCGACAATGGATCCTCCGTCAATCTCCTCAATGTGAGAGTGTTGAAAGAAATTTGCATGAGCATTCAACACCTAGCTCATGATAAAATCACCATCTCCGGGTTTGACTCTCAGTCATCACGAACGCTTGGGTCTGTAATATTGACACTATGCTTTGGGCTGCTCGTCACGGACATCAAGTTCCACATCATTGACGCTAAGACCTGCTATAACACTTTGCTCGGCCAGTCTTGGTTACACGAGTACAACATCATCCCTTCAACACAACATTAGTGTATGAAGTATTTCAAGGACGGTCTCGAGTATACCGTAACAGGAGAGCTGAACCCATTCTCCGTGAATGAAGTCCGAAAGTACGAAGATGCAAAATACTTCTTACCAGATTTCGAGGACACAGAAAGATGTCACAAACCGAAGAACAAGGCTATCACCACTATTCCAGTCTTCGGAAGTGATACCAAGGAGGAAGAAGAGATAGTTTATTCAGGGCCGCTCCAATACAACAAGCCGGGACCGTCCATCCCTATGTTGATCTTCGGCAGCGACTCGGAAGATGAGGTCAATGCTGTATTCTCTGCTCGGCTGTCGATACAAATCTCCACCGACAGAGATCAAAGTTTGCAAGTTGCTATGATTCCACAAGAGCATTATAAAGAGCTCGATGCACTTGAAACTTATAGTGTGCAAGAACTGCAGACATTCTACGTCCGTCCTAAGCGAGAAGGTAAAAAGGCGATCCTATTCTACCGATCCGGGGAAACCAAAGTGGAAAAAGAAATTTGGCATGGCGTGGATTCTACACTTGACAGGCTCCAGCCCATCCGTTTTCCTAGATATTACATAGAAGGCTTGAAAAGACTGTTGAGGTGCCAAGGTGTACCCTTCAAACAACCACGCGACAAGCTCGGTTCTACAACAGGATTTGGGATATCCCCGGAACTCAGCGCAAGTTGCCCAATGGGAGAATGGAAACGATCAGACTTGGATATGTTCAATCTAAAAAACGAGAGCGAGTCCATGGCAGCTACGTCATACATGACTTCGATGAAGAAGGAGACGTTCTATTAAAAGCCACGGATCCTGAAACAAAACAAGGCCCCGCCATCAAAATGCCGAGTTCGTCGTTTGAAGAACGGATGGACAAGCTAGTAAGGGAAGCGGGTCAAAAGATCCGGGATGACCATAACCGCGAGATGGCCATTTACGAGAAAGTCAGGACGCAGCGCCTCCTTCAACAGGCCGCGGAGAATGACAATGCTCCTCGTTGCCAGCCCGTCATACAAAAGACCCGAAGCAGAGGCAAAAATAAACCAAAGAACGGAAAAAACGTTCGACAGCAGCTGTTCCCCTCCGAACGGCGGCCGAGACGTTAGGACGTCTGTGCCTGAGGTTCGGGGCAGATGCTATTTGGTTTTACCTGTCTACCTCTCCGAAGATGCCAAGTTGATTTATGGCACCGTGTATCGAAGGTTTAGACGAATGCAGCCGATGTAGCAGACTTTGTCAGATTCCCCCTCGCTTGAGGGGTTTTTGATTGTGGGGACGCTCTTCCCTGCAGGCGCAAGCCCCTGCAGTTAATTACGCTACCGCATCGCAGTAGCCATTTTCTCTTTCTCCAGAATTTCACTTCGTATCGCGTGTGTTTGTTTTGTTTGTGGTTGCCCGTGGATTGTATACGGAGACTGAGTAATGCCGTCGCCCGTAGGACGTGGATTAGTCCAAATCCGTATTTACTTAGATTTGGGTTTGATGTTTTAGTTTAAGGATGCGTTAGCCTCGTTGAGGCTAAGATCAACTTAAACGTGACTTATTTAATATATGGCTGTCGGGACTCATCACCTCTCTAACGTCGTTGAAGGATTACAACGACAGGTGTCAGAGGAGTTCGGAGATGTACCCTCGAACCGAAGTTGATTTAGGGTTTTATATTTCATTTGAATGTTTAAGGATACATTAGCCGTGATTGGGGCTAAGATCAACTTAAACGGGACCGTTTAGATCCGGCAAAAGAGCATTTGGAGGCTCTATTGTTCCAGTTTAGGGAGATTCGTAGTCCAATTTGGGACTAAAGTCTGTTTGGAGGATACGTTAACCATTTTTGAGGCTAAGATCGACTCAAACGTTTGTTAAGGATACGTTAGTCCAGTTTGAGACTAAGGTCAACTTAACGGGACCATTTAGATCCAACAAAAGAGCATTTGGGCTCTATTGTGCCAGTTTAGGGACGTGGTGGTCCGTATAGGGACGTGGTGGTCCAATGTTAGTTTAGGGACGTCTCGGTCCGACATTAGTTTAGGGACGTCTCGGTCCGATATTAGTTTAGGGACGTCTCGGTCCGATATTAGTTTAAGGACATCTCGGTCCAATATTGATGTGTGGTCGTTGGGACCCGTCACCTCTTTGATGTCGTTGAGGAATTACAACGATGGATGTCAAAGGAGTTCGGAGATGTACCCTCGAACCGGATGTAAATTGATTTAGGAGAGCCATTTTGCTCAGTCAATTTAATTTAAGGACTTATGGCCACAATTGGGCTAAGTCCAGTTAAAAATGTCCAATATTTTATTTGCATTTGTTTTTATTTTTATTTGAGCTTTGCCCAGAAAAGATGCAGGGCATCAATTTGTTTTGGGCTCTGCCCTTTATAAATGATGCAGAGCATCAATTTATTTGGGCTCTGCCCTTTTATTGCCTTGCAATTTATTTTGGCCTGTCAGGTCATTTTGATTTGGGCCTAGCCCTTTAATTAATGCATTGCATTTGTGCAAAACACTGTTAATTTGAGAATCTTTCAGATTCAAGAACCAATGGTTCATAAAACAAGTGCAAAGTACTATTTGATTTAGATCTAAGAAAGAAAAGAAAGTTTTTTCTAAAAGAAAGTTTTTTCTTTTTTTTTATCTTAGAGAACCAAAGGTTCATGAAAGTGCAAAGCACTATTAATTTAATAACCTTTTAGGTTCAAGAACCGATGGTTCATAAAACAAGTGCAAGGCACTATTGAATTTAGATTTAAAAAAATAACAAGTTTTTTCTTGTTTTTCTTATCTCAAAGAACCAAAGGTTCATGAAAGTGCAAAGCACTATTAATTTAATAACCTTTTAGGTTCAAGAACCGATGGTTCATAAAACAAGTGCAAGGCACTATTTTATTTATTTATTTATCGTTGAAGATCTATGATCTTGTTCATAAGAGAATTTTCTCTTCTTTAAAAGGTTTTTACCTTTTTTTTTATTCTTCAAGAGCTCTCTTCTCTTTTTTTTTTTAGAAAGATCTTGATGTCTTTGAAATGAGGTCAGGGGTTCTTTTTATAGTGCCCATAAATTAGTTAAAGTTTGTTAAAGAAATCATTATCTGAGTGATTTGGGGAATTTTCCCCACCGTCGGATCTTTAATCCAAAGGGCTCTGTTTTACAGAAGAAATCTTCTTGTTTTAACAAAAACAGAAAAGATTTCCTCAAATCTTTATTCTGTTTTTTGCATAACTCCTCAGCACGTGACACGTGTCGTGCAGCGTTTACGCAACTGCGCAGACACGTGTCGCGCAATAAAAATTTTTTATTTTTATTTTTTATTTTATTTTATTTATTATATTTTTTTATTTTTAAATTTTTTTTTACTGCGCAGCGCGCACTGCGCAGTTGCGCAGTGCATTTTTTTTCTTCTTTTCAGAGCTTTGCTCTTATAGAGTACGCTACTTCATTTATTTTAACTTTAATTTTCTTTTTAATTTTCAAGACAGAGCTTTGCTCTGATTGGAGAGAAACAGAAGTATTGCTTCTTTTCTCACCTTGGAATTTAAACAGAGCTTTGCTCTGATTGAGGTAAACAAATGCCCCCCAACCGTTGCGCTTACGTGGCCTCCTAACGTGAGCGCAGCGGTGGCAGACTCCGAACCGTCGCGCCATCTCTTGGAAGCTGAAAGGGCACTTGATGCCTATAAATAGGACCTTTGGTCCCTTAGATGATTCTCATCTCTAAAATTTTACTTTCAGAACCCAGAGCCCTGCTCTCTTGTTTAAACACTTTTAAAAGTTCAAACTTTTAGAGAATTTTAGGTAAAAATATTAATTTTAATTAAATTAAATCAATTTTAAGAGCATTGCTATCAATAGATCCCAGATCTAAAGAAGATCCATTTAGGGTTTCACTTAGTAGAGCTTTGCTCTAAGGGGGTCCATAGAAGACTAAGGAAAGCCCTATTAGAGTTCCATTAATAGAGCTTTGCTCTCTAAAAGATTTTCCCTGTATTTTCTCATTTCATTAATGGAGCTTTGCTCCTCCCAAATCATATAGAAGAACTCTTAAGAATCCTTCATGGATCTTGGAACTTAAAGATGTCATTTTATTCCTCAGTGCTTTATATCGTTTTGCTTAATCAGTCTTTCTGATAATTCTGTCGATCCTCTTTCACAGGAACAATGAACGCCCACATGTATGCTCTTAACGAGATCATCTCTCATGAGGGCATCCGCCGAATTGGCCATTCTCAAAATCGGGAATTCACAAACGAGAAGTGTGCTGAAATAATGAGTCGCTTCGACGCATACGACGGTCCACTGCTTCCCCGACGTTCCTTTCTTCTTAAACTTATCGTGGGAGCTATCTGGGAAGCGCTTCCCCTATTCTGTTCCGGCGTGCCGCTTAGGGCGTTGGATGCCGCTGAGGACAGGGTGCACTCTGTGTACCTTTTGAACTTTATCTCGAAGAGACGGCGAGACAGTCTTATTGACCTCTTGCACGAGGTCTTTCAACAGTCTGCCATACTCGCTGCTTATCGGGGGGTGGAAGACATCGAGAGGGACCCTGACGCTTGTGCTCGCGAAAGGAAGCACACTAGGATGGTCCGCGAGGCTTAGAAAGTCATAGATAGGGTCGCTTTTGAATTCCTCAATCCATGCTCTGGATCTGAGGTTATTCCATTGTAACTTTCGTTTATTGTTTTTATGACTGTAAGAACTTCGGGCAATATTAATGGAATTTTTTTTTCCAGCTTGTCTTTATTATATATCTTTGTCCTGAGTCTTTTTGCCCATGCATGAATGAATACGTCTTGGATGCTTGATCAAACGTAAATCGGGTGCTCTTTCTGTTGCTTTTCCTCTTTCTCAGCATGTCGTCACAATTAGCAGGTAATAGAGTAAACTTCTTGATTTCTTCATGAGATAGCGAGGGCTTAGGCCGCAGGTTCAGATCTGCTGCCTAAGACTTTTCAACTCTATGAGCCGTGAGGGTCTCATAGAGACTTTTCTCCCTACGGATCGAGAGGATCTCGTAGGTGGGTTTTTCTCTTTAGGAATCGTGAGGATTTCTAAGTGTGGTTTTCTCTTGTAAGTCGTAAGGATCCTACAAGAGAATTTTTCCCTCTTACGAGTCGAGAGGACTTGTAAGCGGTTGTTTCCCTCCTTGTCGAAGTTCGATGTTGGAGAGAGAGACCCATGGATAGTATGCAAGAGACAGTTTTGCGCCAACTCGCAGGGTCCCAATGCTTAGGAAACAGGCTTCTTTTATGCCCACTGCCTAAGGCTTCATCCCACGAGTCGAGCCGCCTCGACAATTTTTCACAAGTCGAGACGAATCGAACGTTTCTCGCAAGAACATCTTAACGTCGCATTTAACCTCTGCTCTTTACGACAGAAGCCCGTTAAGGTTGGTGGTACTTAGGGTTTTGGCCATCGTACCGTCGCATAAGCTGATATAGTCCTCGATAGGCAATCGTGCTGTTCGAGTAGCCCTGCGACTGCCGTGTCTCTGATCCCTTCGGGGGCTGGACAAGATGTCTTCAAGCAATCCTCCTTGGCAGTTTGACCGTCGGAAGAGCAAGCGCTAGGAATTTTCCATGCCGCTTTTTACTTGAGGTTAGGCTCATTTTGGAGAGCCCCGATGAGTCATAACCACTCCGCGCTGGTGTGGGATGATCTCCGATAGTCTTTCAGGCTTTATATGACTTGCCGTTAAGACCCTGAAGCTAGGAATTTGGCCTTTGCTTTGTTTGCTGGCATTGCGTCCTCTGTATCGAGACGAATGTCATGGTGGGAACTAGGGATTTTGCCGTGGCTCCGTTTGTTTGATGACGTTGCGTCTGCTGTGTCGAGACGAACGTTGGGGTGACATCTCGTCTGCTGTATCGAGATGGACGTCGAGATTGTCTCTAGGTTGCTGGTGAACCGCCGAGGTTTGGAACTAGGGATTTTGCCGTGACTCCATTCGTTTAATGACGTTGCGCCTGCTGTATCGAGACGAACGTTAGGGTGACATCTCGTCTGCTGTATCGAGATGGACGTCGAGGTGGTGACCATTCTGTGCTGGTGCGAGATGATCTCCGATTGTCTTTCCGGTTTTATATAAGTTACCGTCAAGACGTCGAAGTTAGGAATGTGGCCTTCGCTTCGTTTGCTCTGGTGTGTCCAAATCCTGTTGGAGGAAGAACGCTGGGGTTGATATTTCGTCTGCTGTATCGAGACGAACGTCAAGGTGGTGACCACTCTGTGCTGATGCGAGATGATCTCCGATTGTCTTTCCGGTTTTATGTGAGTTACCGTAAAAGACGTTGAAGCTAGGAATGTGGCCTTCGCTTCATTTGCTTTGTCATGTCTGAATCCCTGCTGGAGGAAGAACGCTGAGGTTGACATTTCGTCTGCTGTATCGAGACGAACGTCAAGGTGGTGACCACTCTGTGCTGGTGCGAGATGATCTCCGATTGTCTTTCCGGTTTTATGTGAGTTACCGTAAAGACGTTGAAGCTTGGAATGTGGCCTTCGCTTCGTTTGCTTTGTCACGTCCGAATCCCTGCTGGAGGAAGAACGCTGGGGTCGACATTTCATCTGCTGTATCGAGAAGAACGTCAAGGTGGTGACCACTCTGTGCTGGTGCGAGATGATCTCCGATTGTCTTTCCGGTTTTATGTGAGTTACCGTAAAGACGTTGAAGCTAGGAATGTGGCCTTCGCTTCGTTTGCTTTATCACGTCCGAATCCCTGCTGGAGGAAGAACGCTGGGGTCGACATTTCGTCTGCTGTATCGAGACGAACGTCAAGGTGGTGACCACTCTGTGCTGGTGCGAGATGATCTCCTATTGTCTTTCCGGTTTTATGTGAGTTACCGTAAAGACGTTGAAGCTAGGAATGTGGCCTTCGCTTCGTTTGCTTTGACCATGGGGTCTCTTGTTGACGTTGCTTCTACATCCTGTTGGACTGCGAAGGAACGCCGTTGTTGACATTGCGTCTGCTGTGTCGAGACGAATGCTGAGGTGGAGCTAGGATTTTGCCGTCACTCCGCTTGTTTCGACCATGGGGTCTCTTGTTGACGTTGCTTCTACATCCTGCTGGACTGCGAAGGAATGCCGTTGTTGACATTGCGTCTGCTGTGTCGAGACGAATGCTGAGGTGGAGCTAGGATTTTGCCGTCACTCCGCTTGTTTCGACCATGGGGTCTCTTGTTGACGTTGCTTCTACATCCTGCTAGACTGCGAAGGAATGCCGTTGTTGACATTGCGTCTGCTGTGTCGAGACGAATGCTGAGGTGGAGCTAGGATTTTGCCGTCACTCCGCTTGTTTCGACCATGGGGTCTCTTGTTGACGTTGCTTCTACATCCTGCTGGACTGCGAAGGAATGCCGTTGTTGACATTGCTTCTGCTGTATCGAGACGAATGCTGAGGTGGAGCTGGGATTTTGCCGTCGCTCCGCTTTACTGACCATGGGGGATTTTGTTGACGTTGCATCTGCATCCTGCTGGACTGCGGAGGAACGTCATTGTTGGCATTGCGTCTACTGTATCGAGATGAATGCTGAGGTGAAGCTGGGATTTTGCCATCGCTCTCTTTGTTTCGACCGTGAGGTCTTTTGTTGATGTTGCATCCGCCTCCAGCTGGACTGCGGAGGAACGCTGTTGTTGATATCACGTCTACTGTATCGAGACGAATGCTATGGTGAAGCTGGGATTTTGCCGTTACTCCGCTTTGTTTCGACCGTGAGGTCTTTTATTGACGTTGCATCCGCCTCCAGCTGGACTGCGGAGGAACGCTGTTGTTGACATTGCGTCTACTGTATCGAGACGAATGCTAAGGTGGAGTTGGGATTTTGTCGTTACTCCGCTTGATGGTGTAACATCTGTGTCCTGTTGGAATGAGGAGGCACACCGTTGTTGGTCTCCAGGCTGTAGACGTGGCCATTGAGATTTGGAACTAGGGACTTTGTTATGGTTCCGTTTCGTTGCGATTCTGAGGTCAGTTGTTGACGTCATGTCTGCATCTAGTTGGAGTGAGGAGAAACGCCGTTGGTGATCTTTAAGTTGTCGATATTGACGTCGAGACCCTGAAGTTAGGGACCTTCCTTTGCTTCATTTGTTGACATCGTGTCTGTAATATTGCGACAAATGTCGAGATGGTCTCTAGGTTATCTATGAACCGTCGAGATTTGGCTTCGCTTTCTGGTGGAGCCTGTTGGGAAGGTATTGTTCCCTTTTTATCTGCGCCCCTGGATTGTATACAGGGATCGATGTGATTTCACCTGTAGGGCAAAAAGTTTCATTTTTCATTTTTTTTTATTCTTTCCGCGATGCTCTATCATTTCAGCTTTTTATATCGCGAAAATCGTGATTGCCCAATCATTTCGGCAATTTTTCGTGGTGCCCAATCATTTCGGATATTTTTCATTTTACTCGCTGCTTTTTATTGCGAGTTGCCCAACCATTTCGGCTATTTTGCATGCATACATTTTTACTTGCTGACTTTGTTTGCAAGCTGTCCCATCATTTCGGCTATTTCGTATGCATATATATATATATACATATATATATATATATACATATATATATATATACATATACATATATATATATATATAATTTTTTTTTTGCGAGTAGGGGATTTGGGATCTGATACAAATCTTGGCATCAGCATCGCTACGACTGGAATATTGCCAGGAGCGAATCATCATTTGCCATAACAGGACTTGGAATTTGATACCGGTCTAGGCATCAGCATCGCTACAACTGGAATATTGCCAGGAGCGAATCATCATTTGCCGTAAAAGGACTTGGAATTTGATACCGGTCTAGGCATCAGCATCGCTGCAACTGGGATATTGCCAGGAGCGAATCATCATCTGCCATGAAAGGACTTGGAATTTGATACCGGTCTAGGCATCAGCATCGCTGCAACTGGGATATTGCCAGGAGCGAATCATCATTTGCCTTTGTCGATCCCGAACAAAGGTGGCTTAGTAAACAGGATTAAGGGTCCTGTCGGCTAAGGCTTTTGACTTCATGAGCCGTAAGGGTCTCACAAAGGTATTTCTCCCTACAAGTCGTGAGGATCTTGTAGGTGTGTTTTCTCCTTGGGAATCATGAGGATTCCTAAGTGTATGTTCTCTTGTAAGTCGTAAGGATCTTACAAAAGGGTTTTTTCCTTATAAGTCGAGAGGACTTACAAGTGTTGTTTGTTGTACAAGCATATCCTTAGTCACGGATGGGACTTTGTTGGAGAAATACTTATTCGTGCCCGTGGATTGTATACAAGGGTTAATATGAGCCACTTGTAGGGCAATATCGAAGGTTGTGGAGGCTTCTTAAGAACAGGTTAAGGTTTCTGCAACTTAAGACTTTCAAATCTTATGAGCCGTAAGGGTCCCACAAGAGAGTTCTCCTTACGAGTCGTGAGGATCTCGCAAGTGTATCTTCTCCTTCGGAATCGTGGGGATCCCTAAGTGTGTTGTTCCTTTGTGAGTCGTAAGGATCTCACGCAGATGGTTTCTCCTTACAGGGTCTAGAGGACCATATAAGTGTTTCTTAACGAGGTTGCGCCCTTTCAGGTTTTCACAAACACTCGCCGGTAGCCCTGCTGTTTTTACTCACGGAGCCCTTTCGGGTTTTCATCCGTGCCCATTTTGCTTGTGGACATACCGTTTTTTTCTCTTTTTTTTTTCTTCTTCTTTTTTTTTTAAACGAGGTCGCGCCCTTTCGGGTTTTCACGAACACTCGCCGGTAGCCCTGCTGTTTTTACTCACGGAGCCCCTTCGGGTTTTCATCCGTGTCCATTTTGCTTGTGGACATACCGTTATTTTTTTTTATTTTTTATTTTTAACGTCAGCCTGAAGATGCTGCGGGTTGGGAGTAGTTTAACGACGTTTCGGTCATTTGCAGGTTTTAGGACATTGCGGTCCGCCGTTAGTTTAAGGACGTTTCGGTCCGTTGTTAGTTTAAGGACGTTTCGGTCCGTTATCCAGTTTTAGGACGTAGTGGTCCGTTAGGCTTTCTCTATGAATGAGCATGATGCCCCCGGCGTGTCCATATTTTTCGGAGCATGCGGTTGTGGCGGGTTCACCTTCCAAATTTCGGACAACGCGAACTTGCCCTGTTGGTATTGGTCTTCAACCCAGTTTTTGAAGACGTAGCAGTCCTCGATCAGGTGACCTACTGTTTGGTGGTAAGGGCAATAATTAGGATTATTAACGTCGCCTGGCTGCAACGGACGTTTTGGACCCGGCAGATTAATGAGTCTGTCGCACACTGCCAGCTCGAACAGTCCCCTTGTTTTATCTTGCGGAAACCAGTAAGGACGTTTCAACTTTTCTTGGAGGGATTGCCGCTAGTTGCTTTGGCGAGCAACCGGTCTAGGGTCATCTGATTGTTGTTGAGCGCTGGCGACGAGGGCCGTTTTTCCTTTTCCTTTGTTCTTCTTGTTCGGTCCCTTGCTTACGGGGTCGGGATTTTTTCCGAGTAGCATGCGATTGCATGGCTGAACGTTCTCGCAGCTTCCCAATTTCTTTATTTTTGAAATAGATTCCCCGAGGGAAGAGTTGGGGATAGCTTCTTCGTCAGAGTCGCTTCCAAAGGTGATAATTTGTGATCCCTTGAAGTCGGCTATATGACAGTTTGCGGCGGCTCCTTTGCGCTCATATATCGCATTTTTCCGATGTCCACAAGCTTCACACTTTGTCCTGTCGAAGTGTTGCTTTTGAGCGACATACTCTTGCCACCAACAGTTAAAGGACTCGCAGTCTTCGGTAGGATGTATGATCTTCTGATGATATAAACAGAAGTTAGGGTGCATCTCTACCTCAGAGAAAGAATTTTCTTCAGAGGGCGGTAGCTTCATTCCTACTGATAGAGCTTTGGCGAACCGTTTCCTCGTCTTGAATTTGTTTTTACCCGCAGTGTATGGCTTTTGATTTGACGGGAATACCTTGGTTCTTTCTAGTATGGCCATTTCACGTTCTTGATTGGCTTTTGCTTTCAGACGAATTTCACTTAGGAAGACATCGATCAACTCGTCTGATGGCTGTAGAATCTCCGGCTCAGGATTCGCCATTGGTTTCTCAGCGCAAGGAGCCTCTTTATCATCCGTCAGTGAATGAGAAATCATATGACAAGTTGCTGCGTAGTCTTCGGATTCATCCGATGAGTTTTCTCCATTGTTTTCATCCTTGACTAAAGAACAAGCTGCCCCCGGCGTGTCCGTTTTCTTTGGAGAGTGCGGCTGTGGTGGGTTTACCTTCCAGCTTTCAGACAGCGCGAACTTGCCTTGTAGGTATTGATCCTCGATCCATCCCTTAAAGACGAAACAATCCTCAATTGGGTGACTTACCGTTTGGTGGTAAGGGCAATAATTGGGATTATTAAGATCGCCCGGCTGCGACAGACGCTTTGGACTCGGCAGATTAATAAGTCTGTTGCGCACTGCCAGCTCAAACAGTCTTCTCGTTTCATTCTGCGGAAACGAGTAAGGACGTCCCAGCCTCTCTTCGAGGGATGGGCGTGGGCGCACGTTGTTTTGGCGAACGACCGGCTTTGAGTTGTTCGACCGTTGTTGAGTATTGGCAACGAAGGTTGCCTTCCCTTTGCCCTTTTCATTCCAAGGCTCTGTCTTTGAAGAAGAAGGCCTATGGCCCATCTGGTCCATTTGGGCTAATTTTTCAATCAAGGCCTGGAAGGTGGTCGGCCTGAAGAACATCATGAATTGTGAGATGGTCGCCTGCGGATCGTGAGTGCCCACAAACATGCCTACCGCAGGTGCCTCTTCTATGCGTTGTTCGCATTTCGACCATAGGTTCCGCCATCGTGTTGCGTATTGGACCCACGTTTCGCTTGGCCTTATCCAGGCATTTATCAGTGCTGTTATCGGAGTGCGTTCACTAGCACTCACGAATCTTTGTGTAAACAGCAGCTCCATCTCTGCAAATGTTTTGATAGTGTCGTTAGGCAGCTCCGAATACCATTCAAAGGCTGTTTCTGCTAAGCTGCCGACGAATTGACGTAGCAACAATTTGTCATTGCCTCCAGTATTGCCGCATAAGGCCCTGAATTGAGCGACATGCTGATGCGGATTCCCTGTCCCTTTATATACGTGGAATTTAGGGATCGTATATCCTGGCGGGTAACTGATTTGGTCATACCAGCTCGGATACGGTCGTCCGGTTCTAACAATTTGCCCAGCCGCTTCATTCGCCTGATGAACCCGGATCTGCTGGGCTATATATTCGTCTAGGTCAACTATGGAGATTGCCTCCTCCTTGGCTGTTGATAGAGCCGGCGGAGGATTTAACGTTTCTCCCCTGTCGTCTTCAAGGACGATCGGAGGATCTTCAGCAGGAGGGTCCGGCTGTAACATCATCCCTACCATATCTTTGAAGAGGAGCGCCATCTGCTTTATGTTAGCCGCCTGCTCTGCAGCTTCTTTGTCCCTCTTTTCGAGGACTCTGCGTAAAAAGTCAGCGTCAGTTTCTTGTTCTTGACGCTCATCCGAAGACATTTCAGAGCTTTCTTTTGGCTCAGTGAGTGCAGCCATTGTAGTCATCATTTCCTGAAGCTTTTGTTGTTGCTCCTGGGCTTTCGTCACGGATCGGGTGAGCGGTCGGTGGCCCGTAGAAGTGCGGCTTTCCTCCTTTCCAGAAGCCATATAAACAGTGTGCACCACCATGCCCCCAGACTTGGGGCGTTTGTGTTCGGTGTCTTTGCGATTTGCCGAAGACACAGGGGCTTTTTGCGGCCTCCTTTTTTGAGTGATTGGAGTTAAGGGAGCCGTTGTAGTGGGCACCCAAGTAGCTTTTGCTTTTTGTGGTTTGACAGAGTAATCCTTCCCCTGCCGAACCTTCATCTTTTTCTGTCGTCGGAGGCAGTCTTGATCGATCACCGACTCTTGAACCTTTCGCCAGACTTTGTAAATTTTAGAGGACAGCCGTTGAAGGGGCTGCTCTAGCTTCTTCTCTAGAATATTCTTCACAGATGAATGAGTTCGCTTTAGCGCCGCAGTAGGAGAGTTTCTGCGCACCTTGTTGAGCAGTTCAAAGCTGTTTTTGGTTGGAACAGCAGCATCGATCCTCACCATCAGAGTTGGAGGAGTAAGTCCAGAGGGGGAGTTGCCCCCAGCCTTCCTCACTCGGCGCCAGTAGCGACGTCGGGCATGTCGTGTTGATGGAGTTATTTCAGCTATAGGGGTGACCTCCTCATGCCTCCTGTGTTGGTCAGAATACACCGGTACCAGCTTTTTAAAGATCGACGTCCGTTGAACGGGGACTGCCAACTTGTCAGAAGCGGACTTCCGAACATGGGAAGCAACCTTGGTGATTTTGCCAGGAACGGGAGTTGGGATGGCTATCCGCTTCGGGATAACACCTTCTGGTATGGCAGACTTCTTCATGGGCCCGATGGAGCTCTGGCTTAATCCATTAAAACCTGAAGCAGTGGAGTTGGGCGACCTGTTGAGAGGGGTCGCGGCAGTGGTGAGTCGATCGAAGACCGACTTCTTTGGAGCTTCTTGCAATGTCATTGGGGCGTTGAAGCTCATTGATGGGAGCATGGTCCCAAAAAATAGTCCAGTGGTGGCTTGAGCCACCTGCTCCATCGGCATTTTGAAAAGGGAGGCCGCTTGGGGCCCATAAGTCACTCCTCCAGTAATGACGGAGCGAGAGTTATCGCTGCGGGCGGTGCAGTTCGAAGCCATCGATTTTCTATTTTCTGCATAAAGCAAGACACCAAATCTTAGTACCTTGAATCCACAGGCAATCACAGCAAACCGCGATTTGTTCGCGAACACGACACACGAAGTGTGGAGTGGAAAGAGGAAGAGGTCCCACCGGGCGTGCCAGAATCTGTTCCCCTCCGAACGGCGGCCGAGACGTTAGGACGTCTGTGCCTGAGGTTCGGGGCAGATGCTATTTGGTTTTACCCGTCTACCTCTCCGAAGATGCCAAGTTGATTTATGGCACCGTGTATCGAAGGTTTAGACGAATGCGGCCGATGTAGCAGACTTTGTCAGATTCCCCCTCGCTTGAGGGGTTTTTGATTGTGGGGACGCTCTTCCCTGCAGGTGCAAGCCCCTGCAGTTAATTACGCTACCGCATCGCAGTAGCCACTTTCTCCTTCTCCAGAATTTCACTTCGTGTCGCGTGTGTTTGTTTTGTTTGTGGTTGCCCGTGGATTGTATACGGAGACTGAGTAATGCCGTCGCCCGTAGGACGTGGATTAGTCCAAATCCTTATTTACTTAGATTTGGGTTTGATGTTTTAGTTTAAGGATGCGTTAGCCTCGTTGAGGCTAAGATCAACTTAATTGTGACTCATTTAATATATGGCCGTCGGGACTCGTCACCTCTCTAACGTCGTTGAAGGATTACAACGACAGGTGTCAGAGGAGTTCGGAGATGTACCCTCGAACCGAAGTTGATTTAGGGTTTTATATTTCATTTGAATGTTTAAGGATACGTTAGCCGTGATTGGGGCTAAGATCAACTTAAACGGGACCGTTTAGATCCGGCAAAAGAGCATTTGGAGGCTCTATTGTTCCAGTTTAGGGAGATTCGTAGTCCAATTTGGGACTAAAGTCTGTTTGGAGGATACGTTAACCATTTTTGAGGCTAAGATCGACTCAAACGTTTGTTAAGGATACGTTAGTCCAGTTTGAGACTAAGGTCAACTTAACGGGACCATTTAGGTCCAACAAAAGAGCATTTGGGCTCTATTGTGCCAGTTCAGGGACGTGGTGGTCCGTATTCCAGTTTAGGGACGTGGTGGTCCAATGTTAGTTTAGGGACGTCTTGGTCCGACACTAGTTTAGGGACGTCTCGATCCGACATTAGTTTAGGGACGTCTCGATCCGATATTAGTTTAAGGACATCTCAGTCCAATATTGATGTGTGGTCGTTGGGACCCGTCACCTCTTTGACGTCGTTGAGGAATTACAACGATGGATGTCAAAGGAGTTCGGAGATGTACCCTCGAACCGGATGTAAATTGATTTAGGAGAGCCATTTTGCTCAGTCAATTTAATTTAAGGACTTATGGCCACATTTGGGCTAGGTCCAGTTAAAAATGTCCAATATTTTATTTGCATTAGTTTTTATTTTTATTTGGGCTTTGCCCAGAAAAGATGCAGGGCATCAATTTGTTTTGGGCTCTGCCCTTTATAAATGATGCAGAGCATCAATTTATTTGGGCTCTGCTCATTTATTGCCTTGCAATTTATTTTGGCCTGTCGGGTCATTTTGATTTGGGCCTAGCCCTTTAATTAATGCATTGCATTTGTGCAAAACACTGTTAATTTGAGAATCTTTTAGATTCAAGAACCACTGGTTCATAAAACAAGTGCAAAGCACTATTTGATTTAGATTTAAGAAAGAAAAGAAAGTTTTTTTCTAAAAGAAAGTTTTTTCTTTTTTTTTTTTATCTCAGAGAACCAAAGGTTCATGAAAGTGCAAAGCACTATTAATTTAATAACCTTTTAGGTTCAAGAACCGATGGTTCATAAAACAAGTGCAAGGCACTATTGAATTTAGATTTAAAAAAATAACAAGTTTTTTCTTGTTTTTCTTATCTCAGAGAACCAAAGGTTCATGAAAGTGCAAAGCACTATTAATTTAATAACCTTTTAGGTTCAAGAACCGATGGTTCATAAAACAAGTGCAAGGCACTATTTTATTTATTTATTTATCGTTGAAGATCTATGATCTTGTTCATAAGAGAATTTTCTCTTCTTTAAAAGGTTTTTACCTTTTTTTTTTTATTCTTCAAGAGCTCTCTTCTCTTTTTTTTTTAGAAAGATCTTGATGCCTTTGAAATGAGGTCAGGGGTTCTTTTTATAGTGCTCATAAATTAGTTAAAGTTTGTTAAAGAAATCATTATCTGAGTGATTTGGGGAATTTTCCCCACCGTCGGATCTTTAATCCAAAGGGCTCTGTTTTACAGAAGAAATCTTCTTGTTTTAACAAAAACAGAAAAGATTTCCTCAAATCTTTGTTCTGTTTTTTGCATAACTCCTCAGCGCGTGACACGTGTCGTGCAGCGTTTACGCAACTGCGCAGACACGTGTCGCGCAATAAAATTTTTTTATTTTTATTTAATTTTTTTTTTATTATATTTTTTTTTACTGCGCCGCGCGCAGCGCGCAGTGCATTTTTTTTCTTCTTTTCAGAGCTTTGCTCTTATAGAGTACGCTACTTCATTTATTTTAACTTTAATTTTCTTTTTAATTTTCAAGACAGAGCTTTGCTCTGATTGGAGAGAAACAGAAGTATTGCTTCTTTTCCCACCTTGGAATTTAAACAGAGCTTTGCTCTGATTGAGGTAAACCGCAGCCAAGCGGGTCCGAGAAGCCACGCGAGCGAAAGTCGAGCAGTCAGGATCTGTCCCTTATAAAGAAGATGGGTCGGGAATATTCTTTTCCCCAAGACAAGACAAAGAAGATATTCGATCTCGTCATAAAGCATCAAATGATGACACTGCCGGAGTCCAAGCACCTCGAGCAAGCGAACGAGGTCTCCCACCCAGATTATTGCTCCTATCACTGAGCAGTAGGACACCCTCTCGAAGACTGCTTCACTTTCAAGGACTGGGTCGAACACCAATATCAACAGGGCAGGTTCACGCTATCCAGTAGTTGGAGGGTAAGCCCACCACAGAAGCATGAACCGAAAGCCACACGTATAACAAGAGTAGAACCAGATCGACATCAATCTTGGAAACGATCTCGTACCAGTCACGCGATAACATTGTCAAAAGAAGAGCCCGAGAATATGGATGACCTCCCCTGGTGCTTCGAAAACAATGATGACGAGGTGATCTCAGATTTTCCACCGGCGCCAAAAGAGCTAGAATATGGGATACATACTACTGCAGACAACCTCAGAAAAATCGACTTGGGAACGACAAACGACCCACGGCCAACGTTCGTCAGTGAGCTGTTGTCTGAAGAAAGGGTGGCTGCACTAAAGAGCGTGCTCGTGCAGCATAAAGATTGCTTCTCACGGAACTATTCCGAGATGCCAGGATTAGATCCAGAGATTTTCGTACACAAATTGGCAATTTCCCCAAACGTTAAGACAATCAAACAAGCACCGAGGAGAATGCGGCTCGAGCTTGAGATGAGCATCAACGCTGAGGTCAAGAAGCTAATCGACTCTGGTTTCATCCAAGAGGTTCAGTATCCTGACTGGATCACCAACATCATCCCGGTGATGAAGAAAAATAGGACGGTGCGCATATGCGTGGACTTTCGGGATCTCAATAAAGCCTGCCCAAAGGATGACTTTCCGGTACCGGTCACTGAGCTGATGATAGATAACACATCCACTCACGAAGTCTTCTCCTTCATGCATGGATCATTAGGATATAATTAGATAAAGATGCACCCCGAGGACCGGAAGCACACCGCTTTCCGGACCCCTTTGGGTATATTCTGCTACAAGGTGATGCCTTTCGGTCTAAAGAACGCTGGTGCCACCTATCAGAGGGCCATGACGAAGATCTTCGATGACCTCATATATGAAATTGTCGAATGTTATATCGACGACCTCGTAGTAAAAAGCAAATCATACGAGGAACATCTAGAGCATCTGAAGATCGTATTTCAACGCCTCCGGCAATACAACTTGAAGATGAACCTGTTAGTTATATGTATGCTCTAGAGGCCATTACTGTGCATTGGATGTATATTGTAATGGATGCTGGGATATATATAGGTAGGACTTTCTTGCTCGACATGATAGTACGCTATCTGGTTGCTCTTTATCTTAACATGTATACTTTTTGTCTCTCTGTTACATGTTGATAAAGCCCTCAGGATGTGTACTCGACTTCCGGGACTATGATGCAGATCATACTAGTAGGGCCTGGGTAGTCCATGAGTACATCCTTCAATGTTCCTAGTCGTGGGAATATCAAGACGGGGCATCGATATTCCAGAGTAGACTAGCGTATATCTTCTCGGCCCATGTGATGGGCGATGGATGATCCCATATCCATTGATGTTTGACATCAGAGATGGTATGCGGGTGCTCAGTAGAGACTGGGTACACTGAACGGACTCGCCGAGAACTCCCAGATGGTATTATACCTCACGTCAGTTGGCAGTTCTCTGGTGACACTGGTACAACTTAGTCTGTTGACCCGAGATCGTCATAGAGTCTTGTGTGTCTCCCACTGTACTTTGATTTCCACCCTACCACGGCTCTACTGAGTCGTGCAAACAGGTGGTTTTTGGGTACAGTCCCGATTCACATGGAGGCAATGAGCGATAGGAGGGGATTCGTCTCTCCGGGTATTGGGGGTTGATGTTGTGCTATGCTCGACTGGCCATAACAGGAAATCCCTGGCCAGGGTTGCAGTGATATACTGGTAAGAGTTATCAGTAGTTTCACGAATGTTATGGACCCTACGTCGGCATGACTTATCAAGCTACTGGGGTCTGACGTTTACCACCCCTAGGCGAGATATGCGACATATCAGACGAACAGACCGGACTGTACGGTAAGTGTTACCGGTTGGATTCACAGGAGTGTGGGCGGAAATACTCGTTGATCTTCTGATCGCTCAATACCCGGGTGGCCGTTATGTTTAGCAGACCGCTTGCGGCTTGTGGGTGCTTGATATGATCATTATCTGCCGCCGGCGTATTGACGAGTCTTTAGAGTCCTACACAGAGGTTTCCTGGCTCAAGCGAAACGAAATAGGAGCGTATATGAGATATGTGAGGGACCGAGAATAATGCGTGTATGTGATACCGTATTCCATTCTCGCGATGAATGTATCGATTGGTTATATGCGATATAACCTAGTTATCGAACCGAGAATTGATTCGATAAGCCGATACATTGGATATTAGTCGGTTATATGCGATATGACTGGATCGTTAAATCAAGTATTGATTTAATGATTTAATGAATAATTATATATTTGATATATTACTTTGCATTACCTAGTATTGGTTCACTTAAATTGGATTTTCTCACGTGATATACATAAGTTGTATATGTGATATACTTTTGTGCACTTGTTTGTATCATGTTTGATGATACATGCAAACTTGGGTTTGTGTAAAGAATTAAACCATGGTTATGTTAATGGTTAGGGTTTTGATTTACTTATCTTTTCATTTATTTATTTATTCATTTTTGAAAGATAAATAAATCATGGTGGCTTTCTTTGTTTGCTAGTTGAAACTTCATGAAGTTTTGAAGCTTTCACCATTTTGTCTCTTAGCCTTAACCCTAACCATTCAACCTAACCTTAGTTAATTCTCTACACCTAACTATGGTTGAGATTATGATAAGTATCATATTATTTTCTTTTTGAAAAACAACTTATCATATTCTTTCTTCTTCTTCTTCAACAAAGAAGAAACCTTGCCTCCATCAATGGCAACATGAGAAAAAGAGTGAGAAATCCAATTCTAAAGTGAACCCACTTCCTATTTCTTCATCCTCTACCACTTGCCAAGTAGTATAGGGTGTTTTCTTCACAAGTTTCATGGCTTGGTGAAGTTGGAGCTTGATCTTGTGTTGCCTCGACGTAGATCATCTTCGGCATCGAAGTCGACGACCTAGCCCGCCCATTTCTCCGATGAAGCCGACGCTAGAGCCCGGGACCCGATGATCGCAGCGAGGGGACTTCATCCCGGAGCTATGGAGGTGGAGGACCGGATCTACAAAGGTTGTATGTTCGTTCACTCTTAGTTAAAGCCGTTAACTTGCTTGCATCGCCTCATTATCTAGTTAACGATCCGTATTAGGGTTTGTAGGCACATGATAAATTTGAATTGGGCATGTTTGATCTGGTGTGAGACTTCATTAATGTGCCCAGGAACCCTACAGTGGTATCAGAGCCTAGCTAGAGCTTTAGGCGATGCGTATACGGAGTTAGAAGTCCGATCGAACCGAAACCCTAACACAAATTTGCTCTCTGTACATTTTTTAAAAACTGGGTTTTTTGAGAATTAAAAATATGCAGAAAACTCAGCAGGAGTTTCTAAGAATTACTGTACAAAACCGAACCTCCAATTCGATCAAATAGCCGCGGAACCGCGGCAATAGCGTGCCTAATGCGGCGGTTCCGCGTCCGTACGGTCGTTTCTTACATTAGTTTTTGCACAGTAACTCCTATCTATTAGTGCTGTATTTTCTGGGAATTTTTAAATTATACTCAAGAGTTGAGTTTTCTGGGTTGTATTGGGCACTCGGTGTTTCAATCGGATTGTCTAATTTTGTCTGTGTGTTTTTTCCGGGTAATTTTAGAATATGTTAAAAAGTTCGACCGGGTATAAATACCCACTTTTTCCCCTGCCGGGAAATTTCCAATTGTTGGATTTTTCCGTAGTTTAATGACGTTCTAAGTAGTGCAAGTAACGCGATGGTCCCTCTAGAAGACAACAAACCTTAACTCGATTATGTGACCGTCTTGAACTTCCCTTTGAACCTTAGGGTTTGAGGCAGTACGGCGTGCCACATGTGAGGCGTTGGCTTGACCCTTCTACGGCTGGACCATTGGTACTGAGGCACGAAGTGAATGTTTTTAAACTTATTTCATGTGTTGAGCTGTTTCGGGAAAACTTGGGTGTTCGATTGTTCGATCGGAAAGTTTAATATTTTCTATTTACCTGGAATGCGATACAACATTTGGAATTCACAAGTAGTTATGAGATAACTGAATGAATGTTATAAACATAGCAGTTCAGTCTCACTTGATCGGTTGCCACGGAATTTTGATGCGATCAAAAGTCCGTCGCAATCACGTAGTGTACGCGGATACCCGCCGGGTAAACTTAATAGACAGCCTCGCCCCATAGCCCCGACCAAGTGACTGTAGGAGAACCCCGTCGCCGAAAGCATCCGTTTGGGTGCTCGCGGCAGCGGTGTTCCGCCTTGGTGCACTTTGTCGACGGTATCAAGGGTGCGGCCGCCTACTAAAGTTTGCGACGAGCATTCGATCATGATGTCGGGAATCTTGTTTAATTGCCCGACTTGATATTGAAAAGAGTTTTCGATAATGAGACTAAACTGCGGGGTTTATAATTGTTAGGCATGTGATGTCTAAGGAATTCATTGGTTTAGGCATGCGATATCTAAGGAGGTTGCGGATTCCAACTGTTGTAGTTTTACACTTTCTTTTCTGTGACCGTAAGTGTAATATGTGATATCGCCGGCTTCGTTGCTATATGTCAATGACAATTGGGATGCGCATATTTACTTACGTTGATGACATGTGATGTTATGTGTTGCTGGATATGTTATATTGGATCGTCGTGTTTGAATAGCCAGGGGATTTTTATGTGAGATGAGTGTATTTTCATTTTCCTTCATGTAAAAACTTGTATGTAATATTCTTTTATTGGGGCACTTCCAGGTTGCGGATGATGTTACCATTTGTATATTATTTACTTTTCCGCATTAGGATAGACCCAAGGAGGGGAGCACAAGTAACCGGGTTCTAGGGTCCAGTGGGAGACCATCTCGAGGAGTCGAGTCCGGGTCTCCTAACCCTAGAATTGGTAGGGTTGCTTGCCGCTCTCGTAGGGGTCTAGGGGTGTGGGATTGGCTATTCATCACGACCGTGGAATCCGTGTTTTATACTGGCTCGTATTAAAAACACGGACGTCCTAGTATATCTAATATTTCATACGATATTTTCTGCTGCGATATCTGTGATGTGATCATGTGATGTTCTGTGATAGATGCAGTATATAGTATATATGATATATTATATAGACGTTGCTTATGTTTTACACTAGCGCTAGCCCTGCCTCGCTCTGCCGTTAGTTACCTAACCTAACGGTGCAGACGGGACATCGAGGCGAATGCGGATGGCATAAACGTACGTTATATTTATCTGTGATGTTTAGGTGGACTTAAATGATGGGATATTCATTAATGAGATTAATGAAAAAAATAAACCTAATTGATGTTGTGGAATCGAATTTCAAAATAAAACAGGTAGCTACAGTTCTTGCTTTGCATCGCGGTGTTCATTGTAGAACATCCTGCACCTTATTCGATGAGGAAAGGACCGAGATCCCTTCACCGGGAGTGACTCCTTTAGTAATAACTGGCAGATGCTACAACCCTCGGTTTGTCTTTTGATTGCTTCTATAGTTTCTGCTTTGCACAGTGATATATATGATATATCCCGCACCTCATTCGACGAGGAAAGGGCCGACGATCCCTTCACCGGGAGTGACCCCTTTAGCAAAACTAGAAAAGCCTAAAAAACATTCCATTTAAAAACCATTTGATTCCGCAACGAGATCAAGTTCAAAGCGTTAAAGGTTTTCATAAAAACCATTCGCAACCCTCCGTCATTTTAGGAAGTAGAGTACTTAGTATTCGTGCTGTGTTTGTTGACCATAGTCAAGGCACAGTGTACGGTAGCTAAGTGATGTCTCCCTACACCGTATATGATGCGATTAGTTAGGACAGTCGCGTGACTTTGTTGACCTTAGTTAAGGGTCATGCGGGTGGGTCTAATTAATCACGAAATAATGGGTAGAACTTGACTAGTACTTATGATTTGTTGACCATAGTTAAGGTCATAAGTGCTAGGGGTAAAAATCATTATCGAGAGTTTCAAGTGTTGAAATTTGCAATGAGATTGCATACCTTCTATATGATAGTTGGATCCCGATACCCACTGTGAGTAATTGTTACTCCTGGGAGAGTTTTGCACTTTACAATTAGCCGATCAAGTAGGTGTCTAGAAAGGTGTCAACGGGGTTACGCCTCTGGGAAAACGAGGTTTACTGTAATTAGGTCCGTGCGAAAGTACGGGGAACCTCCCTCAAAGTACCGACACTGGCCTGGCTGAAAGATTGGAGAACTTGTAGAGTGTAATTATTCCCGGCTAGTCTTTCCTTTTAGGGTTTGAAGGAAGATTTGATAAAAACAGTGGGAGCCATCCTGATTAGATAAAATATATAACCAATCTAATCTTGCAAGAGCGCACGCAGAGTGTTTTCTTCTCTCTCTCTCCAGGTAGCGACCATATCACGCCTTAATCAAGATAATAATATGGATGTATTGATCGAACCCGCTTGTTATACTGAGCTGGGGAACGTTGGTCCCGCTCCAACTTATAATTGTTATAAGACAGAGCAGGATATAGGGGAAAACCAGAATTCCTATGCCGCCCAAACGAAGAAAGTGCATATGATGCATCTCCTTCGGGTGTGTTCATTATACAGAACTGTTTCTCAGTATCCTCTGCACCCTGGGTATTTGATACCGGATCAGGATCCCAGATATGTAATCTGTTACATAGGGCTACAGAAAGATAGAAAACTGAGAACGGGTGATAAGTTTCATGAGACAGAAAATGGGGCAAGTGTTGCAGCCAAGTCTGTTGGTCACTGTCACCCTGTATTACCAATACATTGATTCTGAACGAATGTTATTAGATACCGAACCTGATATACAAAATCATATCAGTCTCTTTATTAGTAAAGAAATGATAAAATTTTGTATTGATAGATAATGTTTTGAACATTTCCTATATCAAAATTTGATCGGTTCAGGCACGTTATCTAAAAGCATTGATGTTCTAAATCAAACTACAGTTCCTAGTATACAGAACACACACAAGAGGAAGAGTTCAGAAATGAACGAATCCTTCTTGAGGCATTGTAGACTAAGTCATATCAATGCGACCCGACTAGCTAAAGTTACATTTTAGATGTATATTTAAATCAGTTTGAATTTACATCTTGTGAAACTTGCCAGTCATGTCACAAAATTAAGATGACCATAGCTCTGTTTATTGGAAACAGAGAAAGAGTTAGTAAACTCTTGGGACTGATACATGATGATGTATGTAAGGTCTCATGTCTACACATGCCAGGACACGTTCTTTGTACTTCATTATGTTCTCTGATGATCTCTCAAGATTCAGATATATGTTCCTGTTGAAACATAGGCCCGAACCTTTTGAGATATTCACAGAATATAAGTTAGAAGTAGAGAACCAATAACCGGGTATAAGTATTATATCCTATGATGAGATCAGGGAGGAGAATACTTGTGCATGGAATTCCTAGACTATTCTAAAGGAGAATGAGATTCTCTCTCAGCATTACTCCTCCGTATACACCATAGCACGATGGTATATCGGGGCGGAGCAATTGCACCCTATTCGATATGGTGCGCTCTATGATAAGTACTACTGAGTTTCCTATTTCCTTTTAGGGAGTTATGCACTTATGAAGTTTCATACCTATTGAATAGGGTTCGATTCAAATCAGTGCCTACCACTCCATATAAGATATGGTATGGGAAGAGCCTATCTCTTAAGTAAGTTAAGATTTGGGATTGTCCGGCCTGTGTCAAAAGCAAAATCCGGACAAGATCGAGGCAAGGTCAGTTCTGTAGAACTGAAAAGGTTCCAGCTATACAAAACTGCAGCTGATGATTTGACAGAACCAGAGGATTCAATAGTCCCCGACGAACCTCAGCCTCTCCGCCGAACTAGCAGGGTTCCTCATCCGCTTGAAAGATACTTCGGTTTCTCGATGACAGTGGGAGCAAGGATTGCATCATGAGATGATGACCCAACTAGATTCGAGCAGGCCATCGAGAGTAGGGACTCTGTAAGAATGGCTGGATGCTTAGCGATCTGAGATAGAATCCATGTACACCAACAAAGTATGGACTTTGGGTGCTATATCTGAAGGGTTAAATTCCCATCAGGAGCAAGTATATCTTGAGAAGATTACTTGGTGTAGATGGAAAAGTTGAGACTTTCAAAACTAGACTTGTTAAAGGTTTTAGTCATCAACCAGGTGTGGATAATGATGAAACCTTTTCTAGGGACTATGCTTAAGTCCATCCAGATACTACTTGCCATTGCTACATACTATGACTACGATATCTGGTGGTTGGGTGCCATGACAACTTTTCTAAATAGTGATTTAGAAGAGAACGTCTATAAGAACACAGCCAGAGGGCTTCGTAAACAGTGGGAGCAGCGGAAACATGTGCAAGTTGCTTTACAGGATGAAGCAGGCATCGCGGAGTTGGAACATCTGTTTTGATGTGGTAGTCAAAGAGTTTGACTTCATCAAAATGGTAGATGAACCTTGTATATACAAAAAGGTAGTAGAGAGTAAGGTGGTCATCCCCGTATTGTACGTGGACAACATACTCTTGATAAGAAAAGAGTTTCCTATGCTACGCTCGGTCAATCTCCGCTTATCACAAGGATTCTCCAATAGGATCAAGGTGATACCTCCTAAATCCTGAGTTTTCATCTGTGAGATAGATGTAATTGGATGCTAGGATTCTCACTAGATGTAGTGAGATGGTATCAATCGATCCTGGGGAGAATCACTGGAAGTGTTCCAGGGTGATAAGGACGACTGAATGTCAGTCACAGGCATTGTCTTCACCCTCAGTGGAGGGACGGTATGTTGGAAGAGTTCCAAGCTAGATACCGTGGAAAACTAGAAGATAAAGGCTGGTAACATCGCTATTAAAGATACTACCAAAGAGGCAGTTTGGGTGTATATTGGTTCATGAGATGAACTAGGTTCCTACCATTGTATGACAATGGAAGTGTGGCTTCGGCCCAGGAACCCTGGTCCTATCAGTGACCCAGACATATTATGAGGCAGCATCACCTGATCATGGAGATAGATGATCTCCAGGGTGATCGAGGTTAGGAGTGTAGACTCAGAGAACAACACGGCGGATCCACTCACAAAGGCTTTTTCCCAGAGAGAGACTTATATGGGATGGTTGAGTATGTGATACTGCAACCACTGCTACAGATGGCCCTAGTGCAAGTGGGAGATTGTTAGTTATATGTATGCCCTAGAGGCCATTACTGTGCATTGGATGTATATTGTAATGGATGCTGGGACATATATAGGTAGGACTTTCTTTCTCGACATGATAGTTCGCTATCTGGTTGCTCTTTATCTTAACATGTATACTTTTTGTCTCTCTGTTACATGTTGATAAAGCCCTTAGGATGTGTACTCGACTTCCGGGACTATGATGCAGATCATACTAGTGGGGCCTGGGTAGTCCATGAGTACATCCTTCAATGTTTCTAGTCGTGGGAATATTGAGACGGGGCATCGATATTCCAGAGTAGACTAGTGTATATCTTCTCGGCCCATGTGATGGGCGATGGATGATCCCATATCCATTGATGTTTGACATCAGAGATGGTATGCGGGTGCTCAGTGGAGACTGGGTACACTGAACGGACTCGCCGAGAACTCCCAGATGGTATTATACCTCACGTCAGATGGCAGTTCTCTGGTGACACTGGTACAGCTTAGTCTGTTGACCCGAGATCGTCATAGAGTCTTGTGTGTCTCCCACTGTACTTTGATTTCCACCCTACCACGACTCTACTGAGTCGTGCAAACAGGTGGTTTTTGGGTACAGTCCCGATTCACATGGAGGCAATGAGCGATAGGAGGGGATTCGTCTCTCCCAGTATTGGGGGTTGATGTTGTGCTATGCTCGACTGGCCATAACAGGAAATCCCTAGCCAGGGTTGCAGTGATATACTGGTAAGAGTTACCAGTAGTTTCATGAATGTTATGGACCCTACGTCGGCACGACTTATCAAGCTACTGGGGTCTAACGTTTACCACCCCTAGGCGAGATATGCGACATATCAGACGAACAGACCGGACTGTACGGTAAGTGTTACTGGTTAGATTCACAGGAGTGTGAGCGGGCTTGCTCGTCGATCTTCTGATCGCTCAATACCCGGGTGGCCGTTATGTTTAACAGACCGCTTGCGGCTTGTGGGTGCTTGATATTATCATCATCTACTGCCGGCGTATTGACGAGTCTTTAGAGTCCTATACAGAGGTTTCCTGGCTCAAGCGAAACGAAATAGGAGCACAAATGAGATATGTGCGGGACCGAGAATAATGCGTGTATGTGATACCGTATTCCATTCTCGCGATGAATGTATCGATTGGTTGTATGCGATATAACCTAGTTATCGAATCGAGGATTGATTCGATAAGCCGATACATTGGATATTAGTCGGTTATATGCGATATGACCGGATCGTTAAATCAAGTATTGATTTAATGATTTAATGCATAATTATATATTTGATATATTACTTTGCATTAACTAGTATTGGTTCACTTAAATTGGATTTTCTCACTTGATATACACAAGTTGTATATGTGATATACTTTTGTGCACTTGTTTGTATCATGTTTGATGATACATGCAAATTAAGGTTTGTGTAAAGAATTAAACCATGGTTATGTTAATGGTTAGGGTTTTGATTTACTTATCTTTTCATTTATTTATTTATTCATTTTTGAAAGATAAATAAATCATGGTGGCTTTCTTTGTTTGCTAGTTGAAACTTCATGAAGTTTTGAAGCTTTCACCATTTTGTCTCTTAGCCTTAACCCTAACCATTCAACCTAACCTTAGTTAATTCTTTACACCTAACTATGGTTGAGATTATGATAAGTATCATATTATTTTCATTTTGAAAAACAACTTATCATATTCTTTCTTCTTCTTCAACAAAGAAGAAACCTTGCCTCCATCAATGACAACATGAGAAAAAGAGTGAGAAATCCAATTCTAAAGTGAACCCACTTCCTATTTCTTCATCCTCTACCACTTGCCAAGTAGTATAGGGTGTTTTCTTCACAAGTTTCATGGCTTGGTGAAGTTGGAGCTTGATCTTGTGTTGCCTCGACGCAGATCATCTTCGGCATCGAAGTCGACGACCTAGCCCGCCCATTTCTTCGATGAAGCCGACGCTAGAGCCCGGGACCCGATGATCGCACCGAGGGGACTTCATCATGGAGCTATGGAGGTAGAGGACCGGATCTACAAAGGTTGTATGTTCGTTCACTCTTAGTTAAAGCCGTTAACTTGCTTGCATCGCCTCATTATCTAGTTAACGATCCGTATTAGGATTTGTAGGCACATGATAAATTTGAATTGGGCATGTTTGATCTGTTGTGAGACTTCATTAGTGTGCCCAGGAACCCTACAGAACCATCTCAAATGTGCGTTCGGAGTTTCCTCGGGCAAATTCCTAGGATTCATCGTCCGATACTGAGGCATCGAGATAGACCCGTCGAAGATCAAGGCGATTATGGAAATGCCTCCGCCAAGGACTCTCAAACCGTTGCGGTCTCTCCAAGAAAAGCTCGCGTATATTCGGCAATTTATAGCCAATCTCTCCGGTAAGTGCCGTCCTTACAGTCACCTAATGAAGAAGGGAACTCCATTCGTCTGGGATCACAAATGCCAAAGCGCACTAGATGAAATCAAGCAATACCTGCAGAATCTGCCAGTGCTGGCCGCTCCCGTTAAAGGAAAACCTCTCGTCCTGTATACAACAGCCCTCGAAGGTTCGCTAGGCGCATTATGGGCATAAGAAAACGACCAAGGGAAAGAGAGAGCCCTTTATTATCTGAGTCGAGTTCTCCTGGGGGCAGAAAGAAATTACTCTCCCATTGAAAAACACTGCCTGGCATTGATCTTCACGATAACGAAGCTCAGACATTATGCATTGGCATATGAGGTTCGTCTCATATCAAAAGTGGATCCTCTCAAATACTTAATGTCAAAGGCCATATTAACGGGACGACTCGCTAAATGGGCCCTGCTATTGATGGAGTTCTTGATAACTTATCGTCCTTTTAAGGCAGTGAAAGGCCAGGCTATCGCTGACTTCCTTGCTGAGCATCCGATACCTGCCGACTCTCCCTTGAACTGCGAACTGCCAGATGAACACGCGTTTGACACAATAGACGGGGAGATAAGAGAGAATGATACCCAATGGGAACTTTACTTCGATGGAGCATCTTCCATGAAGAAGCGCAAACAAAGCACGCCCATAATCAAATCGGGGGTAGGCCTCATCTTCGTAACTCCATAAGAAGGGTTAATGTGCTTTGGTTTCTCCTTAACACAATGAAGCCGAGTATGAAGCATTGATAGCAGGTCTTGAGATCGCCATCGACATGGGAATTGAAAACCTCCTCATATACGGAGACTCCCAACTGGTCATTAGTCAAGTAAATGGCGACTACCAAACGTGCAAACCAGAGTTGGTGAAGTACGGTGAGAGAGTATAGCAACTGCTGGTTCAAATTCCTTCCTACGCCTTGGAGAGCATACCGCGTGCGGAAAATAGCAAAGTGGATGCATTAGCCAAGCTCGCTAAAGAACTGGCTGACGAAAGCCTCGATGACGTAAGGATCATTGTGCAAAGCCATCGGGTTCTTGCACCAGCAGAAATATCTCCGAAGTCATACGAAGAAAAGAGAGCGACCGAGCAAATGGCCCTACAAGTAAAAGACCAAGAAAATGTTGAGAATTGGAGAGATGTCTTTATAGACTACTTCAAATCCCACCGAATGCCTGAAGATGCGTCCTCAAAATATCAGCTCATGAAACGAGCTATATCCTTCGCCTTTGTTAATGATACCCTGTATAAAAGATCATTTGATTCTTTATGTCTAAGATGCCTGGGACCTGAAGAGGCAAAGAGAGTCGTCCAAAAAACTCACGACGGATTCTGCGGTTCTCACCAAGCCGGGCCGAAGATGAAGCTGAAGATTAAAAGGATGGGCTACTATTGGCCCACGACGATTCAGGACTGCTTCGAGTATGCGAAGCAATGCCACTCGTGCCAGATCCATGGGGACTTTATCCACCAGCATCCAAATTCGTTACATCCGACAATAGCTAGCTGGCTGTTCGAAATGTGGGGAACTGACATAATCGGCCCCATTGAGCCAGCATCGTCCAGTGGACATCGATTCATTTTGGCGACAACTGATTACTTCTCCAAATGGGCAGAAGCAGTACTGCTGAGGGAAGTGAAGTCGGAAAATATACTCCATTTCTTCAAGACACGCGTCATTTATCGGTTCGGCACTCCATGACGGATCATCTCCGATAACGAGCCAGCCTACAGAAGCCACAAGATCAGCCGCTTCGCACAACAGCATAACATGGACTGGAGATACTCCTCAGTCTATAATCCCTGAGGTAACGGTGTAGCTGAGGCTTTCAACAAGACCTTGACGAAGACCGTGAAAAAGACGGTGTCTCGAAATAAGAAGGACTGGCATGAGAGACTGCATGAAGCTCTCTGGGCGTATCGAACTACGTTCAAAACGGCTACGAACACAACGCCGTATGCATTGGTATTCGGCACAGAAGCGGTACTCCCCCTCGAGATAGAGTTACCCTCTCTACGAGTGGCAGTTCATTATGAGCTAACAGACGAAGAAAATACTCACCTTCGGCTTGAAGAGCTCGATGCCCTTGATGAAACCCGGCTCATAGCGCAACAAAACCTGGAGTCTTACAAAGCAAAGATGACACGCTCATACGAAAGATTGACTAGGCCGAGAACATTCCGCCAAGGCGAACTCATGCTAGTGCTCAAAAGACATATGATCCCCAATTGTGCCGAACGGGGTAAATTCGAGCCGAACTATGAAGGCTCGTATATCATAGACAAGGTCTACCAGGGTAGAGCCTACTTACTCATGGACATGCATGGTGAAAGACCTTTCAGGCCAATAAACGGTAGCTTCCTAAAGAAATTCTACGCCTGACGAGTCATGACCTAGGTCAATGATAGATGACGACGCTTATATCCGCTCGCTATCTTCCAAAGCCCAAACTCTATAAGTAGCAGCCGGTTCACGGACCGAAACGTCCTTAAACTAACCACAGACCGAAACGTCCTTAAACTAACAACGGACCAAAACGTCCTTAAAAACTAACAATGGACCACTATGTCCTAAAACTGGCTGTTGACCGAGACGTCAATAAACTACTGTAAATTGCAGCATCCCAAGGCTGACACAAAAAAAAGAGAAGAATAAAAGAATTAAAAAAAGAAAACGGTATGTCCATAAGCAAAATGGGCACGGATGAAAACCCGAAAGGGCTCTGTGAGTAAAAACAGCAGGGCTACCGGCGGGTTTTGTGAAAATCCGAAAGGGCGCAATCTCGTTAAAAGAAACTTACAAAGTCCTCTCGACCTTGTAGGGAGAAACCACCTGCGTGAGATCCTTACGACTCACAAGGGAGCAATACACTTAGGGATCCCCACGATTCCTAAGGAGAAATTACACTTACGAGATCCTCACGACTCGTAAGGAGAACCCTCTTATGGAACCTTCACGGATTATAAGATTCGAAAGTCTTAAGCTACAGGGATCTGAACCTGTTCTTAAACGGCCACCACAACCTCCAATGCTGCCCTACAAGAGGCTCAATGTTGACCCTTGTATACAATCCACGGGCGCGGATAAGCATTTCCCTAACAAAATCCCATCCGTGATTAGGGATATGTTTGCACAGTAAACCCCCCTTGTAAGCCCTCTCGACTTATAAGGAGAAAGCACTCTTGTAAGATCCTTACGAATTATAGGAGACCATGCACTTAGGAATCCTCACGATATCTAAGGAGAAAATGCACCTACGAGATCCTCACGACTCGCAGGGAGAAATACTTTTATGAGACCCTTACGGCTCATGAAGTTAAAAGCCTTAGTCAACAGGATCATAACCATGTTTACTAAGCCACCTTTGTTCGACATCGACAGAGGCAAATGATGATTCGCTCCTGGCAATATCCCAGTTGTAGCGGTGCTGATTCCGAAATCAGTGTCTAGTTCCAAGCTTGCAGCGAAAAGCCAGCGAGCCACACATGCATACGAGATAGCCGAAATGATAGGGCAACTTGCAAACAAAGTCAGCAAGTTAAAATGTATGCATGCAAAATAGCCAAAATGATTGGGCAACTCGTAATAAAAACCAGCGAGTAAGAATAAAGCAAATAGCTGAAATGATTGGGCACCGCGAAAAATAGCCGAAACGATTGGGCAATCGTGACCTTCGGGATATAAAAGCTGAAATGATAGAGCATCGCGGAAAGAAATAAAATAAAAAATATGAATAAAATTTTTGCCCTACAGGTGATATCACATCAATCCCTGTATACAATCCAGGGGCGCAAACAAAGAGGGAATCACACCTTTCTTCCCCAGGCTTCATCAGAAGAAGAAGCCAAATCTCAACGGTTCACGGGTAGCCTGAAGATCATCTCAACATTCGTCTCATTACAACAGACACAACATCTAGCAAAGCGGAACAGCGGCAACTCCCAATTCCATGACTCGGCAGTGCACAGATAACCGAGAGTCAAACTCCGACTCCGTGAAATGCGGATAAAGTCAACCCTTCCTGGTTATGTGGAACGCGGCTTATGTCAATCCTGACCCCATGGGAAACGTCCAGAGTAGATCCTGGTCCTCGCAGAGCACGACAATGACCCCGTGTGAAACATCCAAAGTGGAGCCTGGTCCTCGCAGAACACGGCTATGACCCCGTGGGAAGCATCCAGAGCAAAATTCCTAGTTACATGGAACGCGGCTTATGTCAATCCTAACCCCGTGGGAAACGTCCAGAGTGGATCCTGGTCCTCGCAGAGCACGGCAATAACCCTATGTGAAGCATCCAGAGCGGAGCCTGGTCCTCACAGAACACGGCAATGACCCCGTGGGAAGCATCCAGAGCAAAATTCCTGGTTACGTGGAACGTGGCTTATGTCAATCCCGACCCCATGGGAAATGTCCAGAGCGGATCCTGGTCCTCGCAGAACACGGCAATGACCCCTTGTGAAGCATCCAGAGCGGAGCCTGGTCCTCACAGAACACGGCAATGACCCCGTGGGAAGCATCGAGAGCAAAATTCCTGGTTACGTGGAACGCGGCTTATGTCAATCCTGACCCTGTGGGAAATATCTAGAGCGGATCTTGGTCCTCGCAGAGCACGGCAATGACCCCGTGTGAAGCATCCAGAGCGGAGCCTGGTCCTCACAGAGCACGGTAATGGCCTCGTGGGAAGCATCCAGAGCAAAATTCCTGGTTACGTGGAACGCGGCTTATGTCAATCCTGACCCCGTGGAAAACGTCCAGAGCGGATCCTGGTCCTCGCAGAGCACGGCAATGACCCCGTGTGAAGTATCTAGAGCGGAGCCTGGTCCTCGAAGAATACGGCAATAACCCCGTGGGAAGCATCTAGAGCAAAATTCCTGGTTATGTGGAACGCGACTTATGTCAATCCTGACCCCGTGGGAAACGTCCAGAGCGGATCCCAGTCTTCGCAGAGCACGGCAATGACCCCGTGTGAAGCATCCAGAGTGGAGCCTGGTCCTCGCAGAATACGGCAATGACCCCGTGGGAAGCATCCAGAGCAAAATTCCTGGTTACGTGGAACGCAGCTTATGTCAATCCCGACCCCGTGGGAAACGTACAGATCAGATCCTGGTCCTCGCAGAGCACGGCAATGATCCCGTATGAAGCATCCAGAGCAGAGCTTGGTCCTCGCAGAATACGGCAATAACCCCGTGGGAAGCATCCAGAGCAAAATTCTTGGTTACGTAGAACGCGGCTTATGTCAATCCTGACCCCACGGGAAACGTCCAGAGCGGATCCTGGTCCTCGCAGAATACGGCAATGACCCCATGTGAAGCATCCAGAGTGGAGCCTGGTCCTCGCAGAACACGGCAATGACCCCGTGGGAAGCATCTAGAACAAAATTCCTGGTTACGTGGAATGTGGCTTATGTCAATCCTGACCCTGTGGGAAACGTCCTTAGCAGAGCCTGGTCCTCGCAGAACACGACAATGACCCCGTGGGAAGCATCCAGAGAAAAATTCCTGGTTACGTGGAACGTGTCTTATGTCAATCCCGACCCTGTGGGAAACGTCCAGAGCGAATCCTGGTCCTCGTAGAGCACAACAATGACCCCGTGTGAAGCATCCAGAGCGGAGCCTGGTTCTCGCAGAACACGGCAATGACCCCGTTGGAAGCATCCAGAGAAAAATTCCTGGTTACGTGGAACGCGGCTTATGTCAATCCTGACCCCGTGGGAAGCATCTAGAGCAGAGCCTGGTTCTCACAGAACACGGCAATGACCCCGTAGGAAGCATCCAGAGCGGAACCTGGTCCTCGCAGAATACGACAACGACCCCATGGGAAGCATCCAGAGAAAAATTCCTGGTTACGTGGAACGCGGATTATGTCAATCCTGACCCTATGGGAAACGTCCATAGCGGAGCCTGGTCCTCACAGAACACGGCTATGACTCCGTGGGAAGCATCCAGAGCAACTCCTGACTCCGTGAAATGCGGATAATGGTAAACTCACCCATCACTTGCGGGTCCTCACGACTCCTAAGGAAGCAAATTCTCTTATAAGATCCTTACGACTTTCAAGAGAAAACGCACTTAGGAATCCTCACGATTCTTAAGGAGAAATCACACCAACGGGATCCTCTTGACCTATAGGGAGAAAATTCTTTACGAGACCCTCACGGCTCATAAAGTTGAAAAGTCCTAGGAGGCAGATCTTAACCCTGAATCCTAAGCCATCGTTGTCCTGCAAAGAAATCGAGATAGATTATCCACAGAATACACTTACTAAAAGGGACACACCATTGTGAAGAAAAATATGTCTTTTATTCATGAATCAAAATGAATACAAAGTACAATTTATGAAAGAACAAAAAAATATACTCTCATTCAGGAGTATGTACAAATGAAGAATGAAAAAATATATATACAATTCTTCAGGTCGGCGGGCGATTTAACAGGTTTGCCAGTTCACCCCTTTTTCGCTGGGCTTCGGCTTCATGATTTAGTATCGTCAAAAGACGGGCCTCTGCTTGAGCCTGTTGGGCCTGGTAGGAGGCAAGCCGGCCTTCAAGCTCTTTTTCAGTGACCTTATGGGTTTCGACCATTTCCCCAGTAAACACGACGGCCTTATCAATAGCTACCACCTCCTTGATAGCCTCTTGAAGCACTCGCCAAAGTTCATATGCTTTAATGGTCTTGGCCGTAAGGCTGGCTTGAAGCTCCCCCAGCGCTTTGGAAGCCAGCCCCCTTTCCGAAAACTTAGCCTTTTCTCACATGATATCATGTTCGCAGCACACCGCTCAATTAGACCCCACAAGCTCGCCTTTGCGGACACAACCTCCGAAGGAAGGCATGTACATTCAAGCACATGCAAGCAAGCCTCCACCTGCCGACAAAACTCAACCCAGACTTGCACCAACGTTTCACTATGGTAAGTGGCAAGAAAGGGAAGAGAACCGTTGGTTTCAGCGGCAAACGCTTCAGTCGTGATCAGACTGCCAGCACGAAGATCCTCAATTAGGGCTGACAAGGAGTGGAGGCTTAGTTTTGCCATCCGTTCTGAGGCACGCAGAGCATAGGGGCCGAGTGGCATGGCGATGCGAGACTCCAGCGCGGTGAGAACTGGCAGAGCTGTTCAGATTTATAAACAATCAGCGAGACTTGTAAGTAAAGAACAAATGGAACGACGTTGAGACTTTACATACCCACAGTCATGCAAGAGGGGTTTGAAGGCTCCCTAGGCCCATCAAGAATTTCAACCTCGTCATCAGCCTCCAGAACTGTAAAAGACATCAATGTCATTATATGAAATAATAATAACACAGTGAGGAGAAGGCAAAAGACACTGACCTTGCCCGGAGGAGAGGACGATGCGTTGAGAAGATATCGCCTGCGGAGTGGCCAGCTCCAACAGGCGCTAAAAGGACTTCCTGGGAGATAGATCGGCATTAGACGCCGCCAATCCACGCAACTATGAAAAGACAGAAAGGTTCAGATAATGGAGAAATCATTAATGTAAAATATAGAAGGTTGCCTTCGATACTTCTCCCATTATGGGCTGGAGGGATAGCAGCTTCGGCGGCCTCCTCCATGCCCCCAGGCACATTATCGGGGACGTGGGCCAATGTAACGACTTCTGAGCAAGGGGCAATAGCCGCCACTGCAGGCTCCAGCAGAAGGGCGACAGCCTCGACTACCTATCCCCTAATCTCCGGGCCGCCCCCAGGAAGATCCATCGGATCAGCGACCAACAAAGATGCCTCTCCCGGGAGAGCAAGCGCTGGGGGAGCAGGAGTCACCAAGGGAGGCCCCATTGCAGGAGCAACGGTTGCATCGACCCCCTCCACACTGATTAGTGTTTCATTGGGGATATTAGCGGAGTCTACAGTCAAAGTGCGACTTAAATCCGGATCCTCCGCCATCGCCGAAGTCCTTGCAAGGTTTGTACGAAGATAAGGAGATATATATATATATATATATATATATATGTATATATATATATATATATATGTATATATATATATGTGTACATATATATATATATGTATATATATATATATGTGTACATGAGCAATACAAAAGATTACAAGGAGATACATGAGCATACCGATGCTCAAGGGAGCCTCTAATATGGCTTGTTCAAGCCGACGCTCCTTCCTGAGGAGATATGCTCGCCGAGGTCCGAGGGTAGACTCGTGGCCACCGGTCCATAATGAAAGCGCGTCTCGGTGTCGGCCGAAACGGCCTGCTTAAGGGCCCTTTCGCCCCATTCTTCGAAAGGGCCTATGAATCGCCGCCGTATCGATGGGGGGTCTTCATAAAAGATGACGACAGGGTAAGGCCTCTTTGGGATCCTTACATTCTCGGATACATCTTGAGAACGTCTTATAGCCTCAGCCAATTGTATGGCTTTCTCGGCAGATGAACCCGGGAAAAGTAGACCACCATCTGATTCTTGCACGGCTAGTGGTTCGTCTTGAAAAATAGGCTCAGGCTCTATTAAAGAGTCGAGCAGATTAGTGACCGTCTTCCTCCGCCTCTTGGGCCCAGAACTAACCGCCGAAGACGATCGTTTCCTTCCCCGTAGAGCTTTGGTACGGTGTTGACCCACTTCGCCTTCGATGTCCTCGCTCGGTGGTGCTACCGATGACGACACAGCCATTGTCGACGCCGCGGCCGATGACACTACTACTGGTGCCCTATTAGCCCTTGATTGAGCCCTAGTACGCAGTGGCATACCAACTGTGGGAGTAAATTCCACTTCCTCCGCCTCCGGAATAAGCACGATGCTGGTATCCCTCAAGGGAGGGCGAACCGTTGCACGCGATTGCAGCGGAACTCCCGTGGCGTGAATTGGAGCGGGAGCCCCATATCCAAGAAGCACCCTCCTCTCCTCAACGATAATTGGACTGACTCGATGGAGGTACCAGCCCGCGAATGACCCTACACATCGAGGAATGTGATCAGCTTCAGGGATCATGAAGCGGGAGCCAGTGTTCAGCCGCATGAAGTGATGAGCGGCGTCACGAACAGCTTCTGGCGACGGGCTAGGCGCCACCGTAAATGCCTCGAAGGGGACCCCTTGGTCATATCCAAGTTGCCAAGCAAAGCGGTGTGGGTTGTACCGCATAAAAAGGGCCGCACCGTTCTGAAGAAATACCAGGTAACCTGGTCTGATCGAATACAGGTGCATGGCTTCCCTAGGCCTCAAAGAAGGTGCCCCCTATTTCGACAAGTCATGGAGCTGTTGGACCAGTCCTGAGGGAGCAGAGAGAATTCGGTCATTAAATACCATCCCGCCTGTATTGGCATAGGGGTTGATCAACATGCGGATAGCCCCAGACTGAGTCAGATCAGGAGCAGAAGCGTCCGCCAGCCGCATGAGTCGCGGAAAAGTTTAAGCGTCATAAAATTTGGGTCTTTGGTATGCAGCAAAGGCCCCCAGCACGTACATCTCAATCCAGGACGTATATTAATGAAGAAAGAAATTTACCACATCTACGCCTGGGGTTGAGGTATTGGCCGCGGTACCTAACCCGTGATATAGATGCGCTAGCCCTGGAATGCCCACAGCTAGTCGCGTTCCCTCAGCAATGCGATGAGCATGGTAAATAACCGAGGCTTTCATGAAACGGCGATGCATGGGAATGACGAACCAGCTAAGCCAGACACTGATGAAGCTCACAAAGAAAGTCTCCTCATCCATATCAGGAGCTACAATCGATTCGAAAGATACCGCCGACATGATGCGAATGTAATACTGCGGCAGGTCCTCTTCTTTAGTCGGCCGCTTGTTTAAACCAAACCCAAAGGGGTCGTTAATGTTCGCGAACTTCAGAGCCGTCTTTGATAGGACATCTTCGCGAAGGAAGAAAGTGATAAAACTTTTAAAAGTGACGCCCTGCTCCTCTGACTCTGTGAACAGTTTGTCAAAAATACTCAGGGTCTTGATCAAACTTGGGCGCTTATGGCGGACGGCGTTCTCGGTCGACAGGCCGTCAAGCATGGCAGGCTCGGTTTCGAAGACATACTCATCGGGAGGCAGTAATTCTTCATAAAGTGCCCCCCTGACCGGTAGCCCTGAGATCTCACGAAATTCTTTTAGAGAAATTGAAACTTCGCGGTCCCCTAGAAGGAAGGTGTTGGTGGGAAGATTCCATTGGTTCAAGAAGGCCTTGACCCACCAGACATAGGTAGATTGGTAGTGGAAATGGGATGCATATATCGCCTGATAGAGTCCGACCCTCTGCAGTTGCGCGCGATGGGCGGACATAATGTAACGGGCCCAGAGAAGGTAGCCCGTGGAGTGTCGAGGGGTAAGCCCTATCTTAAATCTGTCCCCATGGCTGGGCTTCGCCCTGGCAAATGCGCCTCCCTAAAATATCTATAGCCGGCACCGGATGGTTCGGAATACCAGTTGTTGAAGGCTCAAGTCGTCCTATAGGGGTCCAGTCCAGCATCTCCACAGCAAAGGCGGTCCGTGGAGGATCCATTGGCAGAAACGGACGGGTAGGCACCGTTGGTATCTCGCAAAGAAAACTGCGGTGACCGCGGATGATGTGACCATACTAGGTCCCCCATAAAAGCAAATTGGTGCGATTCAGGTCATGAGCCCTGAGCATTGCCATCACTTCCTTGTCAGACGGTGACTGAGGAAAGGCAGCCTCCGAGCGAGTGAAAGGGAAGTATGGAACGGAAGTCATTGTGCCTGAAATAAAAGAAGGGGAAATTGTTAAGCGAAGCCAACACGTGTATATATATATGCTTATAAAGGCATATATAAAAAGACAATGGAAGAAAGCAACAGAGGACTCATTTTATAGGACCATTGGTTACAAAACACATGGGTCCCACAAAATCAAGATGGCGGCTTACTATTGATGAGGCATAGCAATTACTATGAGAACAAAAGAAAGATTCTCAATAAATGAACAGTGGATTTCAAAAGACCCTACACATTCCCTAGAAAGAAATCCATCTTGGACTCTGCAAAAATCAAGCAGAACAAGGGAATTAAATTCCCAGAAAAACCCTACTGCAAATCTTCTCTTTTGTTGCAAAGAAACAACTCAGGGCAAGAAAACCCCAAGAAGTTCTCTGGGAAGAACGAAGTTCTTCAGAGGAATTAAATTCCTTTTGAACAGGGGAATTAAATTCCCAGAAATATTTTTTCAGAGCCAGACCTCTTTGAAAAGGAATTAAATTCCAGGGAAAAGACAAGCATCGCCATAGATCCCTGAAGATCAGAGAAACCCTAAGAGGTTTATTGTTTAAAGATTGAGTGGTTTTCTTTTTAAAGAACTTGAAAAAAATGGGATCTTGTTAAAGAGAAAAACCCTTGGTATGGATTTAAAATCCAACAAAGATTTCTACAAAAAAGTTCTTCAGCCATTCAAGATCCTCACCTAAAAAAAGGGAAGCCTTGTTGACAGAGTTAAACCCTGGAAAATTTTCTGAATCAGAGAGCTAAGCTCTGGAAAAGAGAATTAAATTCTCAGAAGAAAAAGTAAGCAAGGAATAAGATGAGCAAAGTGGAGGCGCTTCTGAAGGGACGCTGGCATTTATAGGATGTGATGGGAAACGTTTCATCTCCCCTATTCCCTGACAGATCCAACGGTCACAAAGGCGATAGCGTTGCACTCACGTGCAGACACGTGAGAACAACGCTATGGGGGCATTTGTTCCCTGATAAAAATCAGGAAATACCTCAATGAGGTATCACGTGTTGACACGTGACCAAGGGTCACATGTTGACACGTGATAAGATTCATGTGATCTCTACTTTATAGAATTAAATTCTAATCAAACTAAAATATAACAAAACAGCTAAAGAAATACCTCAATGAGGTATCACGTGTTCACACGTGACCAAGGGTCACGTGTTGACACGTGATGGTCGTTTAGCTCTGTTAAAAAGCAGAATTAAATTTTGAGTAAGAGAGGGTCACGTGTCAACACGTGACAGGTCCCTTAACCCTCTAACTGATAGAATTAAATTCTATTTCAATAATCAAACATTGGGATCACGTGCCAACACGTGATGGGCTTTAAAAGCCTTCTGAATTAATAGAATTAAATTCTAATTAAGGGGAATCAAAGACCCTAACTGGGAAAGTATTTCTTTAAATATTTCCAAACAAAAAGGACTATGCTCTGTAAAGTAGAGCACCGTTGAATTAAAATCCAATGGTGATTAAAAATCACCATTTATGGAGAGATTTTATACAAGGAAAGATTCCCCTAAATTTTACCAAAAAATAACAAACAGAATATCTTCTGGATTAAAAATCCAATGGTGAATAAAATTCACTGAGTGATCTAAAAGATCATGTTAGTTACAAAAGCAACCAAAATCTTTCAATGAAAGATTCACTAAACAAATTGATTCTTTTCCTTCTCCTATAAATAGGAGCCAAGAATAGGAGAAGAGGATAGACTTTTGGATCTTGGAATTTTCTGAAGGAAAATAGCAGAGAGAAAGGAAAGGAGAATTTAATTCTCAAGAAAAGAAACCCTAGGTGAAAAAGGGGAAAGGGATCAAAGCTCCATAAAACAAAAGAGAATTTAATTCTCAATCTAAGAGTTTAACTCTTCTGCAAAAGAACTTAGTTCTTCCTCTAGCTGAAGATCTGTAGAAGCAAATCTCCCCACAATTTGAGAATTTAATACTCATCGGGGAGATTCTGCCATGCAGATCCAAAACTTAGAGGGAGAATTGAGTTTAGAGAATTTAATTCTCCCAAAGATAAAACTAGGGTTTAACCCTATATGAGAATTTAATTCTCCCAATTTCACAGGAATTTAATTCCTCCAAGATAAAACTAGAGTTTAAGCTTATATGAGAATTTAATTCTCCCAATTTCACAGGAATTTAATTCCTCCAAATAAAATTAGGGTTCAACCCTGCATGAGAATTCAATTCTCCCAAAACTCAAAGGAATTTTGATTCCTCCAAGACAGAATCAAGGTTTAACCCTACATAAGAATTTAATTCTTCCACATACATAGGAATGTAATTCCTCTAAAAGCTAATTAGGGTTTAACCCTACAGAGAATTTAATTCTTAAAATAAAGAGACTTGAAAGATCTCGATGCACGTAAAGAATTTGGTCACATGATAACACGTGACCCCAATCCGCAGTAATCAGAAAAGAAAGAAAAGAACTAAGTCACGTGCCCCCACGTGACCCCTAAACAGATCTCCCAAAATGAGAAGGAAAATTGCTTGGAGGCAATGCCTCACATGCTCCCACGTGACCCTCAAAACGAAGAGAACAAAAGCAAAGGCAGTACTGGCTTTGGGCGCTCTCACGTGTCCTCACGTGACCCCTAATAAACACTTTAATAATCAATCCATGAATACCCATCACGTGTCAACACGTGATGGCCAGAAGATTAAAAAAGTGTTTAACACTTATTTACAGTTCTGAGAACAAAATAAAAGTGGTCTGGCCCCATCTCTGGGTGCCCTCACGTGCCCCACGTGACCCCTTCCTTTCTAGTGTTTAACACTATTTTAAGCACTTCATTTCCAGTGTTTAACACTGTTTTTCCTCTAGTGTTTAACACTATTTTAAATCCAATCTTAGCCAAACTGGCTAAGTTTTCCAGAGGAAAAATCTCCCCTTCAAATAAACTTTAAAATTTAGAGCTACAATGTTTAATACTCAGCCAAAGACAAAAATGTTATCAGAGCCCTTAAACTCTTGTTTAGCATTACTAAGTGATGAGGAGCTGAACCCAGACAAATGTCTAGTGGTCCAACAAAGGGCCAACATTTCTAATCTAATTGGACTTAGCCTAAGTTGGCCACAAGTCCTCAATTCAGATTTAACTGGGCCAATGTGCTCATAATCTAATTAATTGATCTTAGTTCCAAATTGGACTACAGATCCCCAAATTAACTTTGGTTCAAGGGTACATCTCTTCACTCCTTTGATATTTGTCGTTGTAATCCTTCAACGTCTTCAGAGAGGTGACGGGTCCCGACAACCACACATTTCACGGATTATGATGTCCTTAACCTTGACTGTGAGGTCTTTAAACTCACGGACTATGATGTCCTTAACCTTGACTGTGAGGTCTTTAAACTCACGGACTATGATGTCCTTAACCTCGACCGTGATATCTTTAAACTAACATTGGACCGAGATGTCCTTAAACTAACACTGGACCATAATGTCCTTAAACTAATCGACCGCAATGTCCCTAAACTAAGCAATAGAGCCCGAATGCTCTTTTGTTGGATCTAAACGATCCCGTTAAGTTGATCTTAGTCTAAAATTAGATTAACGTATCCTTAACAAACATTTAAGTTGATCTTAGTCTCAAATGAGACTAACGTATCCTTAAACCTAACCCCCAAACCCAAATCTAAGAAGATACGGATTTGGACTAATCCACGCCCTACTGGCGACAACATAAATTAGTCTCCGTATACAATCCACGGGCAAGCAAACACGAAACAAACACCCACGACACAAAGCGACCATCTGGAGAAGGAGAAAGTTATTACCGCAATGTGGTAGCGTAATTAACTGCAGGGGCTTGTGCCTGCAGGGAAGAGCGTCCCCACAATCAAAACCCCCTCAAACAAGGGGGAATCTGACGAAATCTGCTACATCGGCCGCATCCGTTTTAACCTTCGATACACGGTGCCATAAATCAACTTAGCATCTTCGGAGAGGTGGACGGCTAGCACCAATTAGCATCTGCCCCGAAATTCAGGCGGAGACGTTCATCACGTCTTCCTGCGGTTTTCGGCTAGGAACAGTGAACACTCTTTCAAATAGCCGTGACGTTGAAATAGAACAAGATCCGACTCTAAGAACATTAAGTCCATCGTTCGAAAAACAAGTTGACAAGATAGTAAAAGAAGCCTGTCAAAAGATTCGGGATAACCAAAGTTTCAAAATGGCTATTTATGAAAAGGTCAGGACGTAACACCTCAACCAGCAGTCCGCAGAGAAAGAAGACTACAATGCCCTCCATCCCCAGCTCGTTGTATGTCCTCGCAAAAAGGAAAAATCCCGAAATAGAGGAAAAAACAGGACAACGAGCGCAAACAACACTCGCAAACAACAGGGTATATCTAAGAAGCCGCGCTATCAAGAAAAACGTGGTTGGAACCCGTCCTTTATCAAGAAGATTGGTCGGGAATACTCTTTCCCTCAAGACAAGACAAGAAAAATATTCAACCTTGTCATGAAGCATCAAATGGTGACGCTTCCGGAGTCTCGGCATCCCGAACAAATAAACGAGGTCCATCATCCGGATTATTGCTCCTATCACCGAGCAATAGGTCATCCCCTTGAAAACCGCTTCACCTTCAAAGACTGGGTCAAAGACCAGTATCAACAAGGTGGGTTCGCTCTATCTGACAGTTGGCGGGTAACCCCACCATGAAAGTATGAGCTAAAAGCAACCTATATTGCGAGAGTAGGGCCAGATCTACATCGAGCTTAGAAACGAACTCGTACCTACCACGTGATAACATTCTCAAAAGTGGGGAATCACGAGAATATGGATGACCCCTCCAGATGCTTCGCAGATGAGGATGAGGACGAGGTGATCTCAGAATTTCCACCGGTGCCAAAGGAGCTAGAAGATGGGATACACACCACGGCGGATAACCTGAAAAAAATCGACTTGGGGATGGAAAACGATCCAAGCCCTACGTTCATCAGTGAGCTATTGTCTAAAAGACAAGTAGCCACACTAAAGGATGTGCTTACGCAATATAAAGACTGCTTTGTATGGAACTATTCCGAGATACCGCGACTAGATCCAGAAATAGCAGTACATAAACTGGCTATATCACCAGACGTTAAGTCAGTCAAACAGGCGCCAAGAAGAATGCGGATCGAACTCGAGATGAGTATCAATGCCGAAGTCAAGAAACTAATTGACTCCTGCTTCATCTAAGAAGTTCAGTATCCCGACTGGATTGCCAACATTGTTCTGGTGATGAAGAAAAATGGGACAGTGCGCATCTGCATGGATTTTCAGGACCTTAACAAAGCTTGTACAAAGGATGACTTCTCAGTACCTGTTGCCGAGCTGATGATCGATAACACATCCACTCATGAGGTCTTCTCCTTCATGTATGGATCTTCAGGCTACAATCAAATAAAAATGCATCCTGAAGACCAAAAGCACACCGCCTTCCGAACTCCACTAGGAATATTCTGTTATAAGGTGATGCCCTTCGGTTTGAAGAACGTAGGTGCTACCTACCAGAGGGCCATGACAAAGATCTTCGATGACCTCATACATGAGATTGTCGAATGCTATATTGACGACCTTGTGGTGAAAAGCAAATCGTACGAGGAGCACTGGGAACATCTGAACATAGTGTTACAGCATCTTCGGAAATACAATCTAAAGATGAATCCTCTGAAATGCGCGTTTGGAGTCTCTTCAGGCAAATTCCTGGGATTCATCATACGACACCGAGGCATCTAAATAGACCCATCAAAGATCAAGGAGATTATGGAAATGCCCACGCCAAGAACTCTCAAACAACTGCGGTCTTTCCGAGGAAAGCTCGCGTATATCCGGCGGTTCATAGCCAACTTCTCTGGCAAATGCCGCCCCTATAGCTATCTAATGAAGAAGGGGACCCCGTTTGTTTGGGATCATAAATGCCAAAGTGCACTGGACGAAATCAAGCAATACCTGCAGAACCCACCGGTACTGACCGCTCCGGTTAAGGGAAAGCCTCTTATCCTGTACACAATAGCCCTGAAAGGTTCTCTAGGCGCATTATGGGCACAGGAGAACTACCAGGGGAAGGAGAGAGCTCTCTATTATTTGAGTTGAATTCTCCTGGGGGCAGAAAACAACTACTCCCTCATCGAAAAGCACTGCTTAGCATTGATCTTCGCTATAATGAAGCTCAGGCACTACGCCTTGGCACATGAGGTCCATCTCTTATCAAAGGTGGATCCTCTCAAATATCTGATATCAAGGGCCATACTAACAGGAAGGCTTGCCAAATGGCTTGATGGAGTTCTCGATAACATATCGACCCCTTAAGACAGTGAAAGGTAAAGCCATCGCCGACTTTCTCACTGAGCATCCGATACAAGCCGATTCTCATTTAAATTGTGAATTGTCAGACAAGCACGTGTTCGACACAATCGAAGGGGGGAGGAAGGAAATAATGTCCAATGGGAACTCTACTTCGATGGAGCATCTTCCATGAAGAAGCGGAAGCATAACACCCCCTATAATCAAAGCCGGGATGGGCCTTATCTTCGTGACTCCGCAAGGAGGGATAATGTGTTTCGCCCTTTCCTTAACGGAACCAAGAACAAACAACGAGGCTGAATATGAAGTTTTGATAGCGGGTCTTGAGATCGCTGTTGATATGGGAATCGAAAACCTCCTCATATATGGAAACTCCCAACTGGTCGTTAGCCAAGTAAATGGAGACTATCAGACGTGCAAACCAGAGTTGATAAAATATGGTAGGAGAGTGCAGCAACTGCTTACACAAATCCCCTCCTACATCCTGGAAAGCATACCGCGTGTGGAAAAAAGCAAGGCGGATGCATTAGCCAAGCTTTCTAAGGAGCTGGTTGACGAAAACCTCAATGACGTAAGGATCGTTGTGCAAAACCGTCAGGTTCTCGCGCCAGCAGAAATATCATCAGAGGATTCAATGGAGCCATCTGAAGGAAAAGAAATGACCAAACAAGCGGTCCTCCAAATAGAAGATGAAGAAAATGTCAAGGATTGGAGGGAAGTCTTCATAGACTACTTCAAATCCTATCGAACGTCCGAAAACGCGTCGTCAAGACATCAGCTCATGAAACGGGCTCTGTTTTTCGCTTTTGTCAATGATACTCTATACAAGAGATCGCTTGACGGTTTGTGGCTGGGGTGATTGGGGCTAAGAGAAGCAAAGAGAGTCGTTCAAGAAATTCACAATGGACTCTGCGGTTCTCATCAGGCTGGGCCAAAGATGAAGCTGAAGAACAAGTAAATGGGTTACTATTGGCCCACAATGATTCAGGACTCTCTCAAATATGGGAAGCAATGTCATTCGTGCCAGATTCAAGGGGACTTCATCCTCCAACATCCAAATCTGCTACACCCAACGATAGCTAGTTGGTCATTCAAAATGTGAGGAATCGACATAAACGGCCTTATTGAACCAGCGTCATCCAAAGGACACCGGTTCATACTGGCAACGACAGACTAGTTTTCTAAGTGGGTGGAAGAAATACCACTAAGGGAGGTGAAGACGGAGAATATTCACCATTTCTTTAAGACACATGTCATCTACCGGTTTGGCACTCCACGATAGATAATCTCGGATAATGGGCCAGCCTACAAGAGCCATAAAATCAGCCGCTTTGCAGAACAGCACAAAATAGACTGGAGATACTCTTCCTTCTATAATCCCCGAGCTAATGGTCTAGATGAAGCTTTCAACAAGACCTTGACCAAGATTATAAAGAAAACGGTGTCTAGAAACAAAAAGGACTGGCACGTGAAACTGCACGAAGCTCTCTGGGCGTACCGAACGACGTTCAAAACGGCTACGAATACAACACCATACGCATTGGTATTCAGCACTGAAGCAAACCTTCCTTTGGAAATAGAAATCCCTTCTCTCCGAGTAGCGGTTCGATATGAACAAACAGATAACGAAAATGCCCATCTTCGGCTTGAGGAGCTCAACGCTCTTGATGAAACTCGCCTCATGGCGCAAAAAAACCTAGAAGCTTACAAGGAAAGGATGATGCGCTCATACGAAAAACTAAATAGGCCGAGAACATTCTGTCAAGGAGAACTCATGCTAGTCGTCAAAAGACCTATGATCCCTAATTGTGCAAAACGAGGGAAATTTGAGCCAAACTATGAAGGCCCGTACATCATAGATAAGGTCTATCAAGGTATGCCCTATTTGCTCCTGGATATGCATGGCGAAAGATCTTTTCGGCTAATATACGGCCGATTCCTCAAGAAATACCATGCATGACGAATCAAAACTTAGGTCAATGATAGATGACGACGCTCGTGTCCGCTCGCTATCTTCCTGAGTCAAAACTCTAAGTGGTATTCGGAAAAACTTCACCTCAAAAACGGTGATAATGGACCACTACGTCCTTAAACGAGCAATGGACCAATACGTCCTTAAACTGGTAATGGAACGAAATGTCCCCAAACTAACAATGGACCGAAATGTCCCTAAGCTACCAACGGACCGTAATGTTCTCAAACTAAAGCTTCACCTCAAAAAAATGGTGATAATGGACCACTATATCCTTAAACTGGCAATGGACCGAAATGTCCCTAAACTTGTACTTCGCCTCAAACTTGGCGCATCGTCCCAACTACGAAGATATCTTCTCTTAGGATCTATGTTGCAATCAAACCTCCAACGGCAAAGACTGCAACCTAAGCCAAAAAAAGGTACGTCCTCAAGAGAAATGGGCACGGATGAAAACTCAAAAGGGTGTCGTGAGTAAAAACAGCAGGGCTAACAGCGAGCTTGTGAATACTTGAAAGGGCGCAATCTCGTTGTTAAAAAAACGGTACGTCCACATGAAAAATAGGCACGGATGAAAACCCGAAAGGGCGCCGTGAGTAAAAATAGCAGGGCTACCGGAGAGCTTGTGAAAACCTAAAAGGGCGCAATCTCGTAAAATTTCCACTTACGAGATCCTCTCGACTCGTAAGGAGAACTCCCCCTATAAGACCCTCACAGCTCATAGGATTCAAAGTCTTAAGTTACAGGGATCCAAACCCATCCTTAAGCCGTCATATTCTCCAAGTTTCCCTACAGGAGGTCCAATATTGGCCCTTGTATACAATCCACGGGCATAAATAAATGATTTTTCCTAACCAAGTTCCACCAATGACAAGAAATGTCCTCATATGGTAAACGACACTTATAAGTCCTCACGACTTATAAGGAAAAAATACTTTTATGAGATCGTTATGACTTATAAGAGAAAACACCACTTAGAAGTCCTCACGACTTCTAAGGAGAACATGCACCTACGAGATCCTCACGACTCGTAGTGAGAAATACCTTTATGAGACCCTTACGGCTCAGAAAGTCAAAAAGTCTTACTCGGCAGGATCCTAACCCTGTTTGCTAAGGCACCTTTGTTCAAATCAGCAAAGGCAAATAATGATTCGCTCCTGGCAGTATCCCAGTTGCAGAAATGTTGATGCCTAAATCAGTGTCATACTCCAAGTCTTTTCACGGCAAATGATGATTCGCTCCTGGCAATATTCCAGTCGCAGCGATGCTGATGCCAAGATTGGGATCAGATCTTAAGTTTCATACTCGCCACAAAAATTAACGACCAAAAAATTCATATGAAATAGCCGAAATGATGGGGCAACTCACAATAAAAATCAGCGAGCAAAATATATGCATATAAAAACAGCCGAAATATTTGGGCAACTCGTAATAAAAAGCAACGAGTAAAAAGAAAGAATAGCCGAAATGATTGGGCACCGCGATAAAAACTGAAATGATTGGGCAATCGCGACTTTCGCGATATAAAAAGCTGAAATGATAGAGCATCGTGAAAAGAAATAAAATGAAATGAAACTTTTTCCCTACAGGTGAGTCCACGTCAACCCCAGTATACAATCCATGGGCACAAACGAAAAGGAAACCATATTTTCCCACCTGGCTCCGTCAAAGGGAGAGCCAAGTCTTGACGGTTCACAAAACAACCTAAGGACTATCCCGACATTCGTCTCGTTGCAGCAGACACAATGTCAACAACGACGTTCTTTCTCGCTCCAGCAAGATGCAGACGCGACGTCAATAAGGACTCTAGGGTCAAAACAAAACGGAGCAATGGAAAAATTCCTAGCTCCAAATCTTGACGGTTCACAAAACAACCTATAGAATACCTCGACATGCTTCTCATTATAGCAGATGTAATATCAACAACGGCGTTCCTTCTCACTCCAGCAGGATGCAGACGCAACGTCAGCAAAGGACCCTAGGGTCGAAACAAAACGAAGCCATGGCAAAATTCCTAGCTCCAAGTCTTGACGGTTCACAAAACAACCTAAGGATTACTCCGACATTCTTCTCGTTACAGTAGACGCAATGTCAACAAAGGCTCCAAAATAGCCAAATCAAAAGGAAGTGAAGGCCAAATTCCTAGCTTCAGGGTCTTGACGGCAACTCTAAAACCCAAAAGGCTATCGGAGATCATCCCACACCAGTGCGGAGTGGTTATGACTCATCGGGGCTCCCAAACTGAGCCTAACCTCAAGTGAAAAGCGACATGGAAAAATTCCTAACGCTTGCTCTTCTGACGGTCAAACTGCTTAAGAAGATTACTTGAAGACGTCTTGTCCAGCCCCCGAAGATATCAAAGACACGACAATCGCGGAGCTACTCGAACAGCAGCGTAATGTCTGCATATCGGGGAACGTATCAGCCAACGCGACGGTACCACAGACTAAAACCTTAGTACCACAAAACCTAACGGACCTCTGTCGTAAAGAGCAGGGGTTAACTATAATGTTAGGACAAGTTTTCCTATAAGCCCAAGGAAGGTAAACTAAACAAACTTCGAAATGAGTCCATAAACTAAAGACTCCGAAATGAGTGAATAAACTACCAACTCCAAAATGAGTTCATAAACTAGAAACTCCGAAATGAGTGAATAAACTATAGGCTCCAACTTGAGCGTATAAACTACAAACTCCTAAATGAGTAAGTAAACTAATTACCACCACATCAAGGCATCAAGACACATATAAGCACATAAAAGAGAATGTATATTCTTATTCATGAATCAAAATGTTTAAGAAATACAACCAATGCAAAAAGAGAAATACAATTACAATGATTAAGAAGGAGGCGCTTTCAACAAACTAACGACCTGCTCACGCGCTCCCCACAATTCCTCCCCGCGTTCAGCCACGGCAGCCAGCTCCACTTTGATTTGAGCTCGTTGTTGCAAGCAGGATGAAAGCTTCTCAGAAATTTCCCATTTGACAACTTCGTAACTTTGCGTGACCCACTCAGTGAAGTCAAGCTTCCGCCTTAGCGTCAACCCGTCAGAAATACATCGTTGGAGGTTTTCAAAAATAACTTCAGTTGCGTGGCATTCGCTATAATCTGAGCGCGCAATTGAACGGATTCGCCGGAAGCCGTTTCATGCTCCTTTCGCCTCAAGGTCACCTCTTGTTCAAAATAACAAATGAAAGTGATGCTCTGCTCGATTTATGCGGTTCGCTGAGATTTCAAAGTTAATACTTCAGGAGCGAGACGCATAAGCTCAATCTCATATAGACAAGTCTCGATCTTCCTGCAATAATCGACCCAAGAACTGACGAGGTCTTCAGTGTGGAAATTCACGAGCGTTGCCAGCATTGGATTGACTTCGTCGGCAAAATCCGTAGCAGAGGTGAGAGCCTCGGCGTCAAGGTCATCGATAAACTCGCTTAACATTCACCGGTTATTCACCGCGCACCTAGAAGATAGACGTTTAGCGAAGGTCCCCGAGGGCACGGGAATGCGAGACTCAAAAGGAGATGAAGCCGGTATAATCGCTGCAAAATAAATTAAGGTCAAATTTCAACTTGAAAGACAAAGAAAACACCTGAGGGACGGAATCTACCGTACCAGCCGTTGAAGGTGGCAAAACAGGGAGCTCCGGAGGCTTAGTTGTTCCTTCGCTCCCTCCTTTGAACTGTGATACTGGGGTCAATATAAGAAAGGCTTATCAGCAAAGAGTTTACTCACTAAAAGGAGAAACGCTAAACAAAGATTATACTGACCACTGCTGGAAGAGGGAATGACTTCCGATTGGAAGGAAAAGTGCGGGTGTAGCACTTGGTACAAATGGTCAAAGAGCACTCCTGCAAGATTGCGACAATATATGGTTAAGGAAAAGAAAATTCGTATCTACAATAAAGCAAATAAATAAGAAACCCTTACCTTCCAAAACTCGGGGAGGCACAGAAGGAACCGTGACAGTCAAGGCAGCGGCCAGCGGTAATTCTTCGGCCAGTACAACTTCAGGGTTTATTGCGTCTATGCTCAAGACAAAGGAAATATCATCAGAGACGCTTAGCAGGATTAAAAAACTCAAAGATAATAACCCAACGAATACCTGACAAGTCAGAAACCAAAACCGTGCCCGAAGCATCACCAGCTGTGACAGCTTCTTCGGTTTCCATTGGGAGAGCAGATTCAACGCCCACTGCTTCATCACCTGATTCGACAAGGGCTGTCGTAACGCTTGCGTCACCCGTCGATATCAAAGATCCACAGGGGGAAAGAGCTGCATTTGGAACGGTCCCAGAGTCTAGAAAAAGATTGGACGCTTCATGCTCTTTAGTTGCCGGCACTTCAGCTGTCACGCCGTCATCCAAATTTGGTCCTGTAAATAAAAAATACGTATGTTAAATAAATAGAAATGGGGGTGAGCTGTTATTAAGGACCGCGCGTTGTTCTACCTTAAAGTAGTAGTTCACTTTCTTCACTAGCTATACGCGCAACCTGTCTATGGGCTGTAGACAGGGCAGAAGGAATGTCCACCGAAGGAATGTCAACAGGTGGAACATTGCTTGAGCCTGCACCCGCGGCCAAGACGGCGTCGCGTTCCTTCGCCGCATGCTTTTTGCTCTTCCTCTCAGCTTGAGCCGTGAGAACCGGCCTCCTTAAAACTTCTGACATGCGGACATTGTCGTCCAAACCGGGCTCTGCTTCCAAAGCCGCTACGGCGTCCATCATCGGCTTCTTCAGCAACGCAGCCTCCTGTGGTGACTTTGGGATGGCCTCGGCCGTAGTCGGTGGCTCTGGAAGCTTTTTTGCGTCACCATCTCGGATTGGAATTACACTTGGAACAACCTGGGTTGTGGTAGTCCCTACAGTAAGATAAAGAAAAGAGTCAGACCGTGAATAGAAGGAACTAAAAGAGCAAAGTTGTAGTGAAGCAAATTATACCAAGACCCAAGGTGGTGGGAAGCCTTTCTTCCTCCTTAAACGTCTTGAGGGAAGCCGCGAGAGCCTCTTTGGCAGAAATGCCTGTTAAAAAAGAGAGCGTTAATAAAGCACAATAGGGAGAAGGGATAGATGTAGAAGAATGTAAACGAAGTATACCCGACTCCGCAATAGAGACCAACGCTGCTTCCTCGCGAGCCAGTCGCCCGGAAGCTGCGAGAGCAGCCTGAAGATCAGTATCAGTTGCAGGCATGTCAAACAAACCCTTATTGGTGCCATATTCGCACAAGCCCTCACTGTAGGGAGCATGGGTCTCCTACCGAATATGACATCAACAGAGAATAGAGATTTCTTTTTCTTCTGCGAACTGGCACCAATAGCCGACGATAAAAGCTTTCGCTTGACAGGCCTCTTCAGATGGCGGGTCACGATCTCCTAACCAATGCACGATTCCGGGGACGTCGTGGCTACCGCAGTCGTGGGAACATCCAATCGAAGTTTATCAGGAAAAGCTAGGGGGACTATAGCCGTAGTGATTTCTATTTAAAAAGGGAGAACGGCTGCTCATCGCTTCAAAAGGACCACTGGATTGCTGGCCGGGACGGCATCCTTATGATCGAGTAACAGCCGCCCCTCCTCCCTAACAACAGCATACGTCGCATGCTGGTACCACGCCACGTGAGCATTCGAAGCTTTCAGCACATAGCTCGGCTTGCTGACTAGGAAATGAGACCCCGTATTTAATCGCATAAAATGATGCATCGCGCTGCGAATACCCTCCTCCGTAGAAACCGGCTCGACTAAAAACGCCTCAAGAGGAACACCTTGATTATAACCCAATTGTTGAGCGAAGTGGTGCGGGTTGTACCTCATGAACAGTACCGAGGTGTTATGTTTAAACAATAGGAAGCCCGGCCTGATAGAGTACAGATTGATGACCCCCCGGGCCCTCAACGCAGAAGCCCCATCCTTAAAAGTATCGTGCAACGGTTGGACCACATTGGTGGATTCTTTGCCGATAGTCATGACTCTATCGACAAAGTGCATACTATCCATAACCATGCGTGGTCGAAGGAGTAATCGCCGAGCCTCTCACTGTGACGGATCTGGAGCAGAAGCGTCAACTAGATGCATGACCCGGAGGAAGTTGTAGCTTTCATAGAATCGGGGTCGTTTATGAACACCAAAGGCACCCAGCACGTACATCTCAATCCATGATGTGAAGTAATGCAATGGGAGATGCATGAGCTTTACCTTCGGCTGAGCAGTGTCAGCTGCTAAACTTAGGCCGTGGTATAGATGAGCTAACCCCGCGATCCCAATGGCCACGCGCGTCCCTGCGACGATGCGATGAGCCGGATAAAAAACAGATGGCCTCATATAGCGGGGGTGCGTCGGAAGCGTGAACTAACTCAGCCACAGGCAATGAACCCCAAAAAGAATAACTCTTCGTCAACACCCGGGGCAGCGATCTCTGCAAAGGGAACAACTTGAGTGTCCGGAATAAAGAAATTCTTTAGATCCGCTTCCTCTGTCGGCAAGTTATCTAAAAGAAACCCGAACGGGTCATCGAGTTTAGCGAATTTCACGGCCTGCTTAGACAGAACTTCCGGACGAAAAAAGCCGGCGATTAAATCTGCAAAGCTAACCCTATGCCCGCCAGACTCCAGGAATAAATTCTCATACATGGTCAACACCTTGATCAAGCTGGAGAACTAATGTTAAACGGCGTTCTCCAGGGTAAAGCCCATTACCACTGACTTAGTGGCAAAGATGTACTCATCGGGGGGAAGTATCTCCTCATAATGCTCCCCTCTGACGGGGTAAGTCGGAGATCTCCGCGAGCTCTTCCAATGAAATCGAAACTTCCCGATCTGATAAAAGAAAGGTATGGGTTGAGATGTTCCATTGTTCCAAAAAATACTTGATCCACCACACATGGGGAGCGTGGTAATGAAAGAGAGATGCGTAGATTGCGGGGTACAACCCGGTCGTTAATAGCAGCGAATTCTTGGCCGACAGGATATACCGGGCCCACTGTAGATAGCCGGCCAAATGACGGGGCATCAATCCTATCATATAAACTTTCCCCCAAGGGCGAGACTCTCCTTGACATATGCGTCACCCCAAAATGTCTAAGGCCATCAGTGGCTGTATGGGTATCGACGCCATGGAAGGCTGAAGACGACCTTCCGAGGTCCAGTTAACCTCTTCTACGGCGTAAGTCACTTGAGGCGAATCAACGTAATGAATCACTGGGATTGGCTCCGAAGGCGCTGCACAAGAAAAAGTGTACCGACCACGGATAATTTGACTATACCATGACCCTCACAGATGAATAGATTTTTGCTCTGGGTCATGATCCTTAATAAGCGCGAAGACTTCCAGATCTATGGGTGCGTCGGAGAAAGTGCTTTCCAAACGTACGAAGGGAAAAGAGGAATCAGAAACCATAGTACCTGCACAAAAAGGGAGGAGTCAGCAATCGGCATGATGATTAAGGCCTTAACATTCTTTGTCACTTAAAATTGTACTGCACCACAGGTAAAAAAAGAAAAAAAAAAGGGAGGGGACAGGGGCCCCACAAAATCAAGGTGAAGCCTGTACTTATTCACGCGTTACTTTGCATTATACTATATATAAAGCCAAAAAAAATTGATAATAAAAGTTTGAAAGTGAAAATTTACATATGAAAGATAGGAATAATTTGAGAATTGCAAGAAAGTTATATTTTTTTCTTATACAAAACTAGTAATAAGTAGTTATGAGACATTGTCCAAAGGGTTAGTAAGATAAAGGAAATTACAAATCTAAGAATAAAAATAAGTCTGAAAAATAGTCCATATTCTTGAAGTTAAACATCTGAACGTTGATACCCTACTATACACACTTACACACATCTTGAAACTTGGGATAGTAGAGGATACCTTGAAATACTCTTGTCTAAAAACCTTAGTATGAAGGAAAATAAAATAAAATATATGTGGTGAAGAAAAAAAATGAACACTGGTTTTGTAATTACCAAGGCAGCATAAAAAAATATAGCGAGGATTCTTTATCCCCTAGTGCCTTAGACCAACTGGTTTGGGAGCCACTACTAAGCCTTAGGTGTGCAAGACGAGGAATTACACCTTAATACGCAAGCACATTTTGTAATCAGTCGATTAGTATCTCAAGAAATATTAACGGTCGAATGAAGGATGTGTGAGCAATTTCATAAAAAAAAGAAGAAAATATTCACCGACTAAAAAGTACTTTGGAAGATGGACAAGAGGATGATAGCTTGAATTGAATTCTCTAAGTGTAGGAATGTCTTTTACACACACATAGGGGTATATGATCAATGTTTGGAAGAAAAATAGGGAGGAAGGCTAAAGGCTATGTTTTATTGAGGGATGATGTGATTTCTAACATTTTTTCATGATCATTAAAATAGGGCTCATAGCAACTGAAAAACTGGTGTAGTTGAAAAGACTTATTTTCAAGTTTTTTCTTTCATAATTCTTATCTTTATATTTAACTTTCACTATCTTTTTTTATTATACGATTTTGTGGGTGTAATCCGCTGAAAACACTCAGGAGACAACACTCCTCCTACTAGAGACACCTAGAGCTTTAACGGCTTGTTGCACGTGCTCAGTGCAATCATGTTGCCTACGAAGGTGTGCTACTTAGGATTTTTCTTTTTTCTTCTTTCTCCTTCTCTTGAATAACTAGTTTGCTCGGGACGATCAAAGTTAAGTTTGGGGGTATTTGTTCAGTTGAAAATATTGCGCATTTGATATGACATTTTCTTTACTATTTTTATATAATAAAAGGTGTTTATTATAAATATGACACATATGAGAGTTTATCCGTAAAAATACTATTTTCATGTGTTTATATATTATAATTAATATTGTGAAGGAAAATGTAAGCATATAATATCTATGTAATATTTGGTCCATTTAAATATGCTCACCTTATTAAATATGTATGACCAATTCTCTTAAAACTATAATATCATGTCAAATGGTTAAGATAATATCTCAAAAAAAACAAATTCTACTAACATTATTTATTGAGATAATTGTGCAGAAATTATTTCAGGACTGGAATCAAGGAAATCCGAGTTATCGAGATCAAATATGCCGAAATAGTTAAGTAAATTGAAGAAATCAATTCTGGCAGAGACGTAGAGAAGATTTTCAGATTCCAGATACCAAAATAGTCTATATGTGTCACCAGAAGAAGCCTCAAGAGAAACGAACCCATAATCCTCCTAATCCACCGCGGATCCGCGGCCAAACCCACCATTACGCCGCGGTTCCGCCGCGGTTCTGAGGAGTTAGGGCTCTGGATTTTCTGGTTGGGATCCTAACAACTAGTTACCTATATGGAAAGTCACCATATTAGGAAAGTTACCATATATGGAAAGTCATCATAGTAGGAAGTCACCATATATGGTAACTAGGTTTTCTTCTTTGAGGGCTATATAAAGGACCAAGGGCTAAAGTTAGAAGGCATCAAGCCGACGAGATCACGAAGTCCAAGACGGCTCACGCATCCAGGCTGATCATCAACGGTTCATCTACCTCCTTCAGAAAAGAACGAGAAGCAAACTAGGTTTTTATAATCATTTTCTAAAGGAATAAAAGTGTATTTGATCAAGTTGATTAATAAAGGTAGTTGTCTTTATTCTTATTGCATTTTATTTTCTTTATTTATATCATAATCTCTATCCGTTCTTTTATCTCCATCATGCGCGAGTAATTCTCCGCTTGTTAGGGTTCGTAGGATTAGGGTAGATTAATGGATGATGAAGATTCTTAAATTCTTTTTACATCCTATAAAGTTTATAAACTTTACCAAAAGAATCATTAACATCCTAATCGGGCGCGCTACCAATTTATTGCTAGCCTCGACCGCGATTAGAGATTAGATTAACGATTGTTTTGGTAAAGGCTAGACATGAACGGAGATCCATGTCAAGATAGGGGTTAAGAGTGGGAACCCTATTCTCTCCAGAAACCCTAATCTATATGCATCACTGTCGATCTAGTTTTAAATCTATTAAAAGATAAAAGGAGTAATTTTTAATTAATTATTTATGACTACTAAATCTTAATGAACCCTGCAAGCCCCCTTCTACTATATAACCTACATCCGTAGTTAATCTAGATCTATATTCTGCATCCGTGTTTGACGTAGATCTAGAACCTACAATCATTCCTCACCATTCTTTATTCTCCCTCCTTTCTTTCTCAACACGCCTAAAGTAAGATTAAAAGATTCAACGTTTCCCAGAGGACGACCCGTACTCATCTCAGTCTAGCTACACGCGACATCGTTATTGATTGCGGTTAACTACTACACATAAATCAGATCAATCAAATGGCGCCATTGCCGGGGATACGTGCGTAATTTATTTTTCTTACTATTCGTGTTGAATTCTTTTTCGATCTGTATCATAAACATAAAACAAAACCGCATCTTGCATATTTAACGATTAGTGTGTGATTCTTGCGAGGAATTCTGGAGTCACTTTAGCGAGGAGATAAAAATTCAGAGAATTCATCAAGACCCAGAGGAGAAGAGGAGGGTACTGTACAAAAAATGTCAAAAGATCCCCTCATCTCGCGGCGGAACCGCGACCAAATCACCAGTATTGCGGCGGAACTGCGGCCTAATTGGTGGATCTTGACTTCAAAATTCTCCGGTATTTCCTACAACTCTTTATCTCTCCTCTGAAAAATCCAATAATATATTTTCTGCAGGATTCTTTGCAAAATATCGCCGCTCAAAAATCTTTTTGCGTGCTTTGTTTTAAGGGTTGTTTTTGCATATTTTAATATGGACTTTAAGGGGCAAGACCACAATTCAGATTAGGTGGGGATTTCATCACCCTTTCTAGGCCCCACAAATCACAAAACGAGCATCCGCATAACCCTATATTAATTAAAAAATATCTAGATCAAGACCCTAAGGACCGTCACGCTCAAGTAGGATAGAGGAAGGTCGTGGGTAATCTATCGCTTATCTGCATTTCTTTTGTGGTGTCTAGGCAAGTGTGTCTAAGGCAAGTGGTTACTTAAGTAGGCCCGCTATTTTCGGTGATTCGTATAGCGGATACCTCCCACTTACCTGGCACTTACCTGGCCACAGGAGAGATAAAGAGGCAGTAGAGGATTTATTCTGCGATTTGTCCTTTAGAAGTCTAAGAGAGGTCTAGTGCTTGACCTAGGTAACCTTAGTTCTCGGGTTTGCTTATGCATTTTGTGATTTTTGTGAGTAAACCCCCAAGTCCACTTTCAAAGCAATACAATCCAAATAAAGCTCTTTTCTTTTCACCCTCTTTTCTTTTCACCTTCTTATAATGGGTAACCCAAACAGACGAACTCTTCCCGAGCTTTACTATCCACAACCAGATATTTCTTGTCTTCGTAATCGCTTTGGTATACCATCTAACTCTCCCATTTCTTGAAGAGATCGGATAGAACAAGCGGATAGAAACAGTTGGCTAGCTCAGTCCAGGTCTTATCAACCGTAATCTAATTCTACATCTATTTCAGTTGATACTCCGAGTGAGGATACCCCTAGACGCATGTCCATTGCTGAGTATATAGCAAGGGCTAACGGCCAAAGTTTCAATCCGGACCAATATCAATCATCACCACCACTTTCTAAAACAGAATTTCATAATCGGTTTGTGGCATATATGATGTCTATTGAAATTAGCCAACCAACCAACTAATATCAATATTCTTCTTATCATAATGTTGATCCTACTCCTGCCCAATTTTCGCAACCATTCTATTTCTATCAATCCTATCCGACTTTTACACCTTCTCTAGACAGTCCTTCTAATCAGTCATTTGGGAGTTTTAATTATCCATAAGAATTTCAATCTTATACTAAAACCCCTTATCAACCCAAGTCTAGTCTTGAGCGGACATTAGAAAAATATATGGAAATACCGTGCCAAATTAGAAAGGAAACTACAGAGTGGATGCAAGCAAATAATTTCAAACCAGCCCAAAAATTTTCAGTATATAATACGACCATAGGACAAATTGAGAATTTGGGTAGTGAGAGAGAGCAGTACACCCTTCCAAATCAAGCCTCCCCATCCCAAATTGAAATCCACAACTCCAGTTTCACAGATCTATCGAGTACACCAAATGATTCACCAATTGAAGATAGAATGTCTAATGAGTTGTGTGACTTTGTAGTGTTTGATTTACCCGATTGTGAAGGGTCCATTTCAAGTGAAGCCACACCCAATCCTTGTGATCTCTACACCTCCACTCTAGAACCTCAATTGATTGAAAACCATAATTTTAATGAGGTATTTGAGAATTCTAACATTCACTTGAATGAGGAGATTGACGCTGGGGATATATTGAATAATGGACCCGAAATTTTGGATGAGTTTGTCCCACCAATTCATCAGGTCCTTTCACTTTCTTGTGGTCATCATCTCGAGCCTTTAATTATTCTTCCCGAATCCCATATGTGTCTTGAAGTTGATGATAATTGTATAACCGAACAGCTGACCGAAATACAGCCTTCATCTCCCATATTTGGTTCAGCGATACTCGACATACCAATTTGTTTACCCATTTCACCTTCTATTTTCTCAGGTTCTTCTTCTATTCTTCCTATAATTTCAGTGAGTGTTGATGAATCACAATCCGATAATTCAAGTTTGATAATTCCAGAAAATCAACTTGATTTGGATACTTTTGAAAATGAGGTAGATGAGTTTTTCGAGTCTCCTATCTCCATAATTTTTGACAAATTAAGTATGATAAATTCTGGCACAAAACTTACTGACAGAAAAATGTTCAATTACACCATCGATGAGAGTTTTGAAGAACTTTTTGCTGACGAACTTGCATTCTTAAACAACACGGATTTTGTGGTTAATCAACCTCCACCTGAAAAAGTTGAACCACCACCATTTCTTTTTCTCCCATACGAGAATGTGACCATTCTTTCCATTCCTAATCATCCACATTCTCGTTTCCGGTTACCGTTATTATTTCGTCTCTATCAACCGAGACGTAAACCATACTGCCTCCTATCTCCCCACTTCTTCAAATCTCTGATTTTCCACCAACCAGTGCGTTACATCGATAAAATTTTTGAATAGTTGGTGTTGACTTTTGGTCTTTGTAAGGCTTTATTTTGACCAATAACTTTAACCCCCCCAATGATTTTAATTGCTTAATACTATTTTACTTTAGTTTGGGGGGGGGGAATATTTTGGCTCTTGAAAGAAAATGATTTTTACAAAATTGAGAGCCAAAAATAGGTTTGGGGGAGAATTTCACTTTCATTATTTCTTGTCCCCTTTGATAACTTTTCCTCCCAAGTCTACAGATTTTGAGATTTAAAAGATGACAACAGTGAAGACACTGCTGCAAACAGGTTTGGGGGAGGTTTGTGCTTATTCATGCGTTATTTTGCATTATACTATATATAAAGCACAAAAAAAATTTGATAATAAAAGTTTGAAAGTGAAAATTTACATATGAAAGATAAGAATAATTTGAGAATTGCAAGAAAGTTAGATGTTTTCTTAAACAAAACTAGTAATAAGTAGTTATGAGCTATTATCCTAAGGGTTAGAAAGATGAAGGAAATTACTAATCTGAGGATAAAAATAAGTCTAAAAAATAGTCCCTATTCTTGAAGCCAAACATCTGAACGTTGATACCCTACTATACACACTTACACACATCTTGAAACTTGGGATAGTAGAGAATACCTTTAAATGCTCTTGTCTAAAAACCTTAGTATGAAGGAAAATAAAATAAAATATATGTGGTGAAGAAAAGAAAAATGAACACTGGTTTTGTAATTACCAAGGCAGCATAAAAAAATATAGCGAGGGTGCTTTATCACCTAATGCCTTAGACCAACCGGTTTGGGAGCCACTGCTAAGCCTTGGGTGTGCAAGACGAGGAATTACACCTTAATACGCAAGTACATTTTGTAATCAGTCGGTTAGTACCTCAAGAAGTATTAACAGTCGCATGAAGGATGTGTGAGCAATTTCATAAAAAAAAAAGAAAATATTCACCGACTAAAAAGTACTTTGGAAGATGGACAAGAGTATGATAGCTTGAATTGAATTCTCTTAATGTATGGATGTCTTTTACACACACGTAGGGGTATATGATCAATGTTTGGAAGAAAGATAGGGAGGAAGACTAAAGGCTATGTATTATTGAGGGGTGATGTGATTTTTAACATTTTTTCATGATCATTAAAATAGGGCTCATAGCAACTGAAAAACTGATATAGTTGAAAACTCTTATTTTCAAGTTCTTTCATTCATAATTCTTATCTTTGTATGTAACTTTCACTATCTTTCTTTTATTATAGGATTTTGTGGGTGTAATCCGCTGAAAACCCTCAAGAGACAACACTCCTCCTACTAGAGACACCTAGAGGTTTAACGGCTTGTTGCACGTGCTCAGTGCAATCGTGTTTCCTACGAAGGTGTGTTACTTACGATTTTTCTTTTTTCTTCTTTCTCCTTCTCTTGAATAAGTAGTTTGCTCGGGACGATCAAAGTTAAGTTTGGGGGTATTTGTTCAGTTGAAAATATTGCGCAATTGATACGACATTTTCCTTACTATTTTTATATAATAAAAGGTGTTTATTATAAATATGACACATATGAGGGTTTATCCGTAAAAATACTATTTTCATGTGTTTATATATTATAATTAACATTATGACGGAAAATGTAAGCATATAATATCTATGTAATATTTGGTCCATTTAAATATGCTCGCCTTATTAAATATCTTTGACCAATTCTCTTAAAACTATAATATCATGTCAAATGGTTAAGATAATATCGCAATAAAAAAATTCTATTAACATTATTTATTGAGATAATTGTGCAGAAATTATTTCAGGACTGGAATCAAGAAAATCCGAGTTATCCAGATCAAATCTGCCGAAATAGTAAAGTAAATTGAAGAAATCAATTCCGGCAGAGACGTGGAGAAGATTTTCAGATTCCAGATACCAAAATAGTCTACATGTGTCACCAAAAGAAGCCTCAAGAGAAACGAACCCACGATCCTCCTAATCCACCACGGATCCGCGGCCAAACCTACCATTACATCGCGATTCCGCCGCACTTCTGAGGTGTTAGGGCTCTGGACTTTCTGGTTGGGATCCTAACAACTAGTTACAATATATGGAAAGTCACCATATTAGGAAAGTCACCATATTAAGAAGTCACCATATATTGTAACTAGGTTTTCTTCTTTGAGGGCTATATAAAGGACCAAGGGCTAAAGTTAGAAGGCAACAAGCCGACGAGATCACGAAGTCTAAGGCGGCTCACGCATCCAGGCTTATCATCAACAGTTCATCTACCTCCTTCAGAAGAGATCGAGAAGCAAACTAGGTTTTTGTAATCTTTTTCTAAAGGAACAAAAGTATATTTGATCAAGTTGATTAATAAAGGTAGTTGTCTTTATTCTTATTGCATTTTATTTTCTTTATTTACATCATGATCTATAGCCGTTCTTTTATCTCCATCATGCGCGAGTAATTCTCCGCTTGTTAGGGTTCGTAGGATTATGGTAGATTAATGGATGATGAAGATCTTTAAACTCTTTTTACGTCTTATAAAGTTTATAAACTTTACCAAAAGAATCATTAACATACTAATCGGGCGCGCTACCAATTTATTGCTAGCCTCGACCGCGATTAGAGATTAGATTAACGATTGTTTTGGTAAAGGCTAGACATGAACGGAGATCCATGTCAAGATAGGGGTTAAGAGTGGAAACTGTAGGGTTCCTAGGCACTCTCAAGAGGTCTCACAAGGCATCAACCATGCCAATTTCAAAAAATCTAGGTGCCGAGAAACCCGACTACGGATCGTTGGCTAGAAATCTAGGCGAAACATTAAACTAGTTAACACTTAACTATAAGAATACGGAAATACAACCTTTGTAGATCCGGTTCTCCACCTCCATAGCTCTGCAACGAAGTATCCTCGCTGTCCAAATCGAAATCCGGGCTCTTGCGTCGGCTTCATCGGAGAAGAAGCGGGCTAGGTCATCGACGACGTGCCGAAGATGATCTACGTCGAAGCATCACTAGATCAAGCTCCACCTTCACCAAGCCATGAAAACTTGTGAAGGAAACACACTCTACTACTTGGCAAGAGGTAGAGGATGAAGAAATAGGAAGTGGGTAGACTTTAGAATTGGATTTCTCACTTGTTTCCATCAATCCACCATTGGTGAAGTCAAGCTTCTTCATGGAAGAAGAAGATGAAGATGAAGAAAGAATTATTATGATAGTTAATTAAAAAGAAAAGAAAAAGGATACTTATCATAATAATAACCATGATTAGGTGTAGAGAATAGACCATGGTTAATTGCAAGGGTTAGGGTTAAGCATGAGACAAAATGGTCACAAAGTCAAAGCTTCATGAAGCTACTAAAGAAAGAGACAAAACTTGCAACCATTTCATTTCTAATCTTTTCCAAATAAATAAATAAATAAATGATTAAGAAAAAGAAACCCCTAATCATCAATTTAACCATGGTTTAATCTTTACACTTAACCAAGTTAACATGTATCATCAAACATGATACAAACATTTGCACAAAAAGTATATCACATATACAACTTGTACATTCAAGTGAGAAAATCCATATAAAGTGAACCAATACTAGTTAATGCAAAGTAATATATCAAATATATAATTATACATTAAATCATTAAATCAACACTTGATTTAACGATCCGGTCATATCGCATATAACCGACTAGTATCCAATGTATCGGCTTATCGAATCAATCCTTGATTCGATAACTAGGTTATATCGCATACAACCATTCGATACATTCATCGTGAGAATAGAATACGGTATCACATACACGCATTATTCTCGGTCCCGCACATATCTCATATGCGCTCCTATTTCGTTTCGCTTGAGCCAGGAAACCTCTGTGTAGGACTCTAAAGACTCGTCAATACGCCGGCAGCAGGTGATGATCGTATCAAACACCCGCAAGCCGCAAGCGGTCTGCTAAACGTAACGGCCACCCGGGTATTGAGCGATCAGAAGATCGACGAGCAAGCCCGCTCAAACTCCAGTGAATCCAACCAGTAACACTTACCGTACAGTCCGGTCTGTCCGTCTGATATGTCGCATATCTTGCCTAGGGGTGGTAAACGTCAGACCCCAATAGCTCGATAAGTCGTGTCGATATGAGGTCTATAACAATTCGAGAAACTACTGGTAACACTTACCAGTAAATCTCAGCAACCCTGGCCAGGGATTTCCTGTTATAGCCAATCGAACACAGCGCAACATCAACTCCCTATACCGGGAGAGACGAATCCCCTCCTATCGCTCATTGCCTCCATGTGATTCGGGACTGTACCCAAAAACCACCGTTTTGCATGCCCTCTTGGACGTGGTAAGGTGGAAATCAAAGCACAGTGGGAACCACACAAGACTCTATGACGATCTCGGGTCAACAGACTACTATGTACCAGTGTCACCAGAGAACTGCCATCTGACGTGAGGTATAATACCATCTGGGAGTTCTCGGCGAGTCCGTCCAGTGTACCCAGTCTCCACTGAGCACCCGTATATCATCTCCGATGTCAAACACCAGTGGATATGGGATCATCCATCGCCCATCTGTATGGGTCGAGAAGGTATACGCTAGTCTACTCTGGTATATCGATGCCCCGTCTCGATACACCCACGACTAGGGACTTTCAAGGATGTACCTATGGACTACCATGTCCCCACTAGTATGATTCACATCATAGTCCAGGTAGTCAAGTACACATCCTAAGGGCTTTACCAACATGTAACAGAGAGACAATCAATGTACACGTTAAGGTAAAGAGTAACCAGATAGCATACTATCATGTCGAGCAAGAAAGTCCTCCCTATATATGTCCCAGCATCCACTACAATATACATCCTATGTACAGTAATGGCCTCTAGGGCATACATATAACTAACAATTTCCTACTTGCACTAGGGCCATCTTTAGCAGTGGTCGTAGTATCTCATACTCAACCATCCCATGAAAGTCTCTCTCTGGGAATAGGCCTTCGTGAGTGGATCCGCTGCGTTATCCTCTAAGTCTGCTCTCCTTGCCTCGATCACCCTGGAGATCAACCATCTCCATGATCAGGTGATACTGCCTTAGAATAAGTCTGGATCACTGATGGGACCGGCGTTCCTTGGCATAAGCCACAACTCCATTGTCTCACAATGGTAGGAACGTAGTTCATCTCATGAACTAATATACACCCAAACATCCTCTTTGGTAGCATCTTGAGTAGCGATGTATCCAGCCTTTATCGTCTAGTATGTCACGGTATCTAGCTTGGAACTCTTCCAACATACCGTCCCTTTACTGAGGGTAAAGACAATGCATGTGACTGACATTCAGTCGTCTTTATCACCCTGGAGCCTTTCCAGTGATTCTCCCCAGGATCGATTGATACCATCTCACTACAGCTAGTGAGTATCCTAACATCCAATTAGATCTATCTCATAGATCCAAAAAACAGGATATAGGAGGTATCACATTGATCCTATATGGAGAATCATTGTGATAAGCGGAGATTGACCGAGCGTAGCATAGGAAACTCCTTCCCTATCATGAGTATGTCATCCACGTACTCTACGAGGATCACCACCATACTCCCTACTACCTTTTTGTTTATACAAGGTTCATCTACCATTTTGACGATGTCAAACTCTTTGGCTATCTTTCAAAACAGATGTTCCAACTCCGCGATGCCTGCTTTATCCTATAAAGCATCTTGTACACGTTTCCGCTGCTCCCACTGTCTACGAAGCCCTCTGGCTGTGTACTTACAGACGCTCTCTTCTAAATCATAATTTAGAAAAGCTGTCATGACACCCAACCACCAGATATCGTAGTCATGGTATGTAGCTGTGGCAAGTAGGATCTGGATGGACTTAAGCATAGCTACTGTAAAAAGGTTTCATCATTATCCACGCCTGGTTGATGACGAAAACCTTTAACAAGTCTAGCTTTGAAAGTCTCAACTTTTCTATTTACACCAAGTAATCTTCTCAAGATATACTTGCTCCTGATGGGGATTTAACCCTTCAGATATAGCAACCAAAGTCCATACTTTGTTGGTGTATAAGGATTCCATCTCAGATCGCTAAGCATCCAGCCATTCTTACAGAGTCTCACTCCTGATGGCCAGCTCGAAGCTAGTTGGGTCATCATCTCATGATGCAATCCTCGCTCCCACTGTCATAGAGAAACCGAAGTATCTCTCAGGTGGGTGAGGAACCCTACTAGATCGGCGGAGAGGCTGAGGTTCGTTGGAATCTACTGAATCCTTTGGTTCTATCAAATCATCAGCTGCAGTTTGTATAGCTGGAACCTTTCCAGTTCTATATTACAGACTTTGCCTCGAGCTTGTCCGGATTTTGCTTTTAGACATTAGCCGGACAACCCCAAATCTTAACTAGCTTAAGAGATGGGCTCTTCCCTTTCCATATCACATATGAAGTGGTAGGCTACTGATTTGATCGGGACCCTATTCAATAGGTATGCAGCTTCTCAAGCGCATAACTCCCAAAGGAAAAAGGTAACTCAGTAATACTCATCATAGAGCACACCTTATCATATAGGGTGTGATTGCTCCGCCCCGATATACCATCGTGCTATGGTGTATTCGGAGGAGTAATGCTGAGAGAGAATCTCATTCTCCTTTAGAATAGTCCAGGAATTTCCGTGCTCAAGTATTCTCCTCCTTGATCTCATCAAAGGACATAATACTTATACCAGTATTTTGGTTCTCTACTTCTAACTTATATTCTGTGAATATCTTAAAAGGTTCGGACTTATGTTTCAACAGGAACGTATGTCTGAATCTTGAGAGATCATCAGAGAATGTAACGAAGTGCAAAGAACCGGTCCTGGCATATGTAGACAGGGGACCTTTCATACATCAACATGTATCATCCCAAGAGTTCACTAACTCTTTCTCTGTTTCCAGTAAACAGAGCTACGGTCATCTTATCTCTGTGACATGACTGGCAAGTTTCACAAGATGTAAATTCAAACTGATTTAAATATGCATCTACATGTAACTTCAGCTAGTCGGGTCGCATTGATATGACCTAGTCTACAATGCCTCAAGAAGGATTCGTTCATTTCTGAACTCTTCCTCTTGTGTGTGTTCTGTATACTAAGAACTGTGATTTGATTTAGAACGTCAATGCTTTTAGATAACGTGCCTGAACCGATCAACTTTTGATATAGGAAATGTTCAAAACATTATCCAACAATACAAAATTTTATCATTTCTTTACTGATAAAGAGACTGATATGATTTTGTATATCAGGTTCGGTATCTAATAACATTCGTTCAGAATCAATGTATTCTGGTAATACAGGGTGATAGTGACCAACAGACTTGGCTGCAACTCTTGCCCCGTTTTCTGTCTCATGAAACTTATCACCCGTTCTCAGTTTTTCTACCCTTTTGTAGCCCTATGTAACAGATTACATATCTGGGATCCTGATCCGGTATCATATACCTAGGATACGGAGGATACTGAGAAACAGTTCTTTGTAATGAACACACCCGAAGATGATGCATCAGCATGCACTCTCTTCGTTTGGGCGGCACGGGAATTCTGGTAATCCCCAAATTCCTGCTCTGTCTTATAACAATTATAAGTTGGAGCGGGACCAACGTTTCCCAGCTCAGTATAACAAGCGGGTTCGGTCAATAATCCGTATTATTATCTTGATTAAGGCGTGATATGGTCGCTACCAGGAGAGAGAGAGAAGAAAACACTCAGCGTGCGCTCTAGCAAGAATAGATTGGTTATTATTTTATCTAATCAGGATGGCTCCCACTGCTTTTTATCAAATCTTCCTTCAAACCCTAAAAGGAAAGACTAGCCGGGATTAATTACACACTACAAGTTCGCCTATCTTTCAGCCAGGCCAGTGTCGGTACTTTGAGGGAGGTCCCCCGTGCTTTCGCACGAACCTAATTAATGTAAACCTCGTTTTCCCAGAGGCGTAACCTCGTTAACACTTTTCTAGACACCTACTTGATCGGCTAATTGTAATGTTTAAAACTCTTCCAGGAGTAACAATTACTCGCAGCGGGTATCGGGATCCAACCATCTCATAGAAGGTATGCAATCTCATTGCAAATTTCAACACTTGAAATTCCCGATAATATTTTGCCCCAGGCGATCTATGACCTTGACTGAGTCAACAAACCATAGACCGCAAGTAAAGTTCAACCCGTCATTTCCTGATTGAATTAAACCCACCCGCACGACCCTTGACTGAGTCAACAAGGTCGCATGACTACCCTAATCCAATCTGCATCATATGCAAAAGCAGATAAATAGTAATCAGCTACCGCACACTACGCCTTGACTGAGTCAACAAACGCAGCACGAATACTAACTATTACTTATCTGAAATGACGGAGGGCTACGTCAGGTTTTTAAGAAAACCCTTTGCGTAATGAACTTTATATCGTTGTAGAATCAAATGATTTTGAAATGGAGTGCTTTTGAGGCTTTTCTAGTTTTGCTAAAGGAGTCACTCCCGGTGAAGGGATCGTCGGTCCTTTCCTCGTCGAATGAGGTGCGGGATATATCATATATATCACTGTGCAAAGCATAAATCTTAAAAGCAATCAAAAAGACAAACCGAGTGTGTAGCATCTGCCAGTTATTGCTAAAGGAGTCACTCCCGGTGAAGGGATCCCGGTCCTTTCCTTATCGAATAAGGTGCTGGATATATCATATATATCACTGTGCAAAGCAAGAACTGTAGCTACCTGTTTTATTTTGAAATTCGATTCTACAACATCTTAGGTTTCTTTTATTTCATTAATCACATTAATGAAGTCCCATCATTTAAGTACCTAAACATCACAGATAAATACGACGTATACTTATGCCATCCGCATTCGCCTCGATGTCCCCTCGTGCACCGTTAGGTTAGGTAACTAACGGCAGAGCGGGGCAAGGCTAGCGCGGGTGTAAAACATAAGTAACGTCTATATAATATATCATATATACTATATACTGTATCTATCACAGAACATCACATGATCACATCACAGATATCGCAGCAGAAGAATCATATGAAATATTGGATATACTAGGACGTCCGTATTTTCAATACGAGCCAGTATAAAACACGGATTCCACGGTCGCGATGAATAGCCAAACCCACACCCCTAGACCCCTACGAGAGCGGCAAGCAACCCTACCAATTCTAGAGTTAGGAGGCCCGGACTCGACTCCTCGAGTTGGTCTCCCACTGGACTCCAGAACCCGGTTACTTGTGCTCCCCTCCTTGGGTCTATCCTAGTGCGGAAAAGTAAATAATATACAAAAGGTGACAACTTCCGCAACCTGGAAGCGCCCCAATAAAAGAATATTACATACAAGTTTTTACATGAATGAAAATGAAAAACACTCATCTCACATAAAAACCCCCGGCTATTTAAACACGATGATCCAATATAACATATCCAGCAACACATAACATCACATGTCATCAACGTAAGTAAATATGTCCATCCCAATTGTCGTTGAGATATAGCAACGAAACCGGCGATATCACATATTACACTTACGGTCACAGAAAAGAAAGTGTAAAACTACAACAGTTGGAATCCGCAACCTGCATAGACATCGCATGCCTAATCAAATGAATTACTTAGACATCGCATGCCTAACAATTATAAACCCCGCATTTTAGTCTCATTATCGAAAACTCTTTTCAATATCAAGTCGGGCAATTCAACAAGATTCCCGACAACCTGATCGAATGCTCGTCGCAAACTTTAGTATGCGGCCGCACCCCCGATGCCGTCGACGAAGTGCACCAAGGCGGAACACCGCTACCGCGAGCACCCGAACGAATGCTTTCGGCGACGGGGTTCTCCTACAGTCACTTGGTCGGGGCTATGGGGTGTAGCTGTCTATTAAGTTTGCCGGCGAATATCCGCGTACGCTACGTGATCGCGACGGACTTTTGATCACATCAAAATTCCGTGGTAACCGATCAAGTGAGACTAAACTGCTACGTTTATAACATTCATTCAGTTATCTCATAACTTCTTGTGAATTCCAATTATTGTATCCCATTCCGGATAAATAGAAAATGTCAAACTTTCTGATCGAACAATCGAACACCCAAGTTTTCCCGATACAGATCAACACATGAAACAAGTCTAAAAACATTCAGTTCGTGCCTCAGTACCAACGGTCCAGCCGTAGAAGGGTCAAGCCAACGCCTCACATGTGGCACACCGTACTGCCCCAAACCCGAAGGTTCAAAGGGTAGTTCAAGACGGTCACATAATCGAGTTAAGGTTTGTTGTCTTCTAGAGGGACCATCGTGTTACTTGCACTACTTAGAACGTGATTAAACTACAGAAATATCCAACGCTTGGAAATTTCCCGACATGGGAAAAATTGGGTATTTATATCCGGTCGAACCTTTTAACATATTCAAAAAAATTATCCGGAATGACACATAGACAAAGTTTGACAATCCGATCGAATGTATGAACTCCCAATACAACCCAAAATACTCAACTCTTTATTTCAGATTAAAAATTCCCAGGAAAACCAGTACTGAAAAATAGGAGTTACTGTGCAAAATTCAATGGCGGATAAGACAAAAGGGCCGCGGAAGGGCCGCATTAGCACGCTAATGCCGCGGTTCCGCCGCACTTTAGAAAGATCATTAGGTAATTTTTGCATCGTAATTCTTATATTTACCTGCTGATTTTTCTGCATATTTTTAATTTGCAAAAATCCACATTTTACAAAAATGTCCAGAGAGCATTTTAAAGTCGGGGTTACGGGTCGATCGGACTTCTAACTCCGTCTACGCATCGCCTAAGGCTCTAGCTAGGCTCTGATACCACTGTAGCTTTCCTAGGCACTCTCAAGAGGTCTCACAAGGCATCAACCATGCCAATTTCAAAAAATCTAGGTGCCGAGAAACCCGACTACGGATCGTTGGCTAGAAATCTAGGCGAAACATTAAACTAGTTAACACTTAACTATAAGAATACGGAAATACAACCTTTGTAGATCCGGTTCTCCACCTCCATAGCTCTGCAACGAAGTATCCTCGCTGTCCAAATCGAAATCCGGGCTCTTGCGTCGGCTTCATCGGAGAAGAAGCGGGCTAGGTCATCGACGACGTGCCGAAGATGATCTACGTCGAAGCATCACTAGATCAAGCTCCACCTTCACCAAGCCATGAAAACTTGTGAAGGAAACACACTCTACTACTTGGCAAGAGGTAGAGGATGAAGAAATAGGAAGTGGGTAGACTTTAGAATTGGATTTCTCACTTGTTTCATCAATCCACCATTGATGAAGTCAAGCTTCTTCATGGAAGAAGAAGATGAAGATGAAGAAAGAATTATTATGATAGTTAATTAAAAAGAAAAGAAAAAGGATACTTATCATAATAATAACCATGATTAGGTGTAGAGAATAGACCATGGTTAATTGCAAGGGTTAGGGTTAAGCATGAGACAAAATGGTCACAAAGTCAAAGCTTCATGAAGCTACTAAAGAAAGAGACAAAACTTGCAACCATTTCATTTCTAATCTTTTCCAAATAAATAAATAAATAAATGATTAAGAAAAAGAAAACCCTAATCATCAATTTAACCATGGTTTAATCTTTACACTTAACCAAGTTAACATGTATCATCAAACATGATACAAACATTTGCACAAAAAGTATATCACATATACAACTTGTACATTCAAGTGAGAAAATCCATATAAAGTGAACCAATACTAGTTAATGCAAAGTAATATATCAAATATATAATTATACATTAAATCATTAAATCAACACTTGATTTAACGATCCGGTCATATCGCATATAACCGACTAGTATCCAATGTATCGGCTTATCGAATCAATCCTTGATTCGATAACTAGGTTATATCGCATACAACCATTCGATACATTCATCGTGAGAATAGAATACGGTATCACATACACGCATTATTCTCGGTCCCGCACATATCTCATATGCGCTCCTATTTCGTTTCGCTTGAGCCAGGAAACCTCTGTGTAGGACTCTAAAGACTCGTCAATACGCCGGCAGCAGGTGATGATCATATCAAACACCCGCAAGCCGCAAGCGGTCTGCTAAACGTAACGGCCACCCGGGTATTGAGCGATCAGAAGATCGACGAGCAAGCCCGCTCAAACTCCAGTGAATCCAACCAGTAACACTTACCGTACAGTCCGGTCTGTCCGTCTGATATGTCGCATATCTTGCCTAGGGGTGGTAAACGTCAGACCCCAATAGCTCGATAAGTCGTGTCGATATGAGGTCTATAACAATTCGAGAAACTACTGGTAACACTTACCAGTAAATCTCAGCAACCCTAGCCAGGGATTTCCTGTTATAGCCAATCGAACACAGCGCAATATCAACTCCCTATACCGGGAGAGACGAATCCCCTCCTATCGCTCATTGCCTCCATGTGATTCGGGACTGTACCCAAAAACCACCGTTTTGCATGCCCTCTTGGACGTGGTAAGGTGGAAATCAAAGCACAGTGGGAACCACACAAGACTCTATGAAGATCTCGGGTCAACAGACTACTATGTACCAGTGTCACCAGAGAACTGCCATCTGACGTGAGGTATAATACCATCTGGGAGTTCTCGGCGAGTCCGTCCAGTGTACCCAGTCTCCACTGAGCACCCGTATATCATCTCCGATGTCAAACACCAGTGGATATGGGATCATCCATCGCCCATCTGTATGGGTCGAGAAGGTATACGCTAGTCTACTCTGGTACATCGATGCCCCGTCTCGATACACCCACGACTAGGGACTTTCAAGGATGTACCTATGGACTACCATGTCCCCACTAGTATGATCCGCATCATAGTCCAGGTAGTCAAGTACACATCCTAAGGGCTTTACCAACATGTAACAGAGAGACAATCAATGTACACGTTAAGGTAAAGAGTAACCAGATAGCATACTATCATGTCGAGCAAGAAAGTCCTCCCTATATATGTCCCAGCATCCACTACAATATACATCCTATGTACAGTAATGGCCTCTAGGGCATACATATAACTAACAGGAACTCTATTGTCTCTAGAAACCCTAATCTACATGCATCACTGTCCATCTAGTTTTAAATCTATTATAGGATAAAAGGAGTAATCTTTAATTAATTATCCATGACTACTAAATCTTAATGAACACTGCAAGCCCCCTTCTACTATAAAACCTACATCCGTAATTAATCTAGATCTATATTCTACATCGGTATTTGACGTAGATCTAGAACCTACAACCATTCTTCACCATTCTTTATTCTCCCTCTTTTCTTTCTCAACACGTCTAAAGTAAGATTAAAAGATTCAACGTTTCCCAGAGGACGACCCGTACGCATCTCGGTCTAGCTACACGCGACACCGTTATTGATTGCGGTTAACTACTACACATAAATCAGATCAATCAAATGGCGCCATTGCTGGGGATACGTGCATAATTTATTTTTCTTACTATTCATGTTGAATTCTTTTTCGATCTATATCATAAACATAAAACAAAACCGCATCTTGCATATTTAACGATTAGTGTATGATATTATCTTAAACATTTGACATGATATTATAGTTTTAAGAGAATTGGTCAAAGATATTTAATAAGGTGAGCATATTTAAATGGACTAAATATTACATAGATATTATATGCTTACATTTTCCTTCATAATGTTAATTATAATATATAAACACATGAAAATAGTATTTTTATGGATAAACTCTCATATGTGTCATATTTATAATAAACACCTTTTATTATATAAAATAGTAAGGAAAATGTCATATCAAATACGCAATATTTTCAACTGAACAAAGCCCCATAAATAATGGGGCAGACACTCATTAAAAATAGAATCCAAAAGGAATCTCATTTAATGAGAAAACATCATTGGACTCGGGAGTTAAACTCCCTCGAAAACTGTGTTCTGCAGACAGATTTCAAATTTGTTAAGAAAATTAGAGAGGGAATAAAATTCCCAAAACTTTTCAGAGCCATGCTCTGTAGAATAATGGGATAACATCCCAGAACCCTCAAAAGCAAAGCTTTCTAACAGGATAAAACCCTAAAAGATCTTTAAGATCTACGATCTACTCAAGTAAAAAAAGTTTCTTTTTGTTGAGATCTCTAAGAGATCGTTACAAGAAAAGAGCAAAACTCTGTTAATGGGTTAAAAGCCTAAAATATGAAGAGATTCCTTCAAGTGTTTGGTCATAATTTTTACCAAATTTAGACAGAATTTTGACTCTAAAAGAGTTTACTTAGACAGAGATCTGAGCTCTGAAAAGTGAATTAAATTCTCAGAGAAAGAAGAGGGTTAGGGAAGATGAACAGCAGTCATCTCAAGAGCCAAAGGCCCTATTTATAGGTACAGGAAGACGGTTCAACTTCCAAGAAGATCAAACGGTGGAAAAGATGCCACCGCTGCACTCACATGTGAGCCACGTGAGCGCAACGGTGGGGGGGTATTTGTTTCCCCCAATAAAAGAGTAAAGCTCTGTTCAAAACTCAAGAGGCAGCACCTCACGTGTCTTCCATGAGGGCGCCAGCGCTAAAGTTAAAAACTCTTATATGAGCAGCGCCCATATGCAAAGCACACAAAAATCTTAAGCAGCGCCCACGTGCACAACACGTGAGCGCCGGCGCCCAGTAGAATTAAATTCTACTCTCTGTTAAGTAGAGCCATTGGATCAAACATCCAATGGAGTCGATAAATCATCAGGATGCAGAATTAAATTCTGTTTAGAGAAAATATTTCTCAAATCTTTCTAAACATGAAAGATCGCCCTCTGTAAAATAGAGTACCGTTGGATTAAAAATCCAATGGTGATTAAAGAATCACCGATCTACAGAATAAATTCTGTATGGGTAAATATTTCCCCAATCTTTTTAAAAACAAGAAAATATTTTCTGTAAAACAAAAGTCCTTGGATCAAAGATCCAACGGTGGGTAAAGTCCCCAAATCATTTGGGATCTCTTAATGAGAGATTTATTCGGAGCTAACCAACAAATTGCCTCTACTATATAAAGGACCCAAGACTTCAAGTCTAAAGAGGAGGAACCCCCATAAGCTTAAAAAAAAGAGAAAGTTTCGAAAGAACAGAGAATTAAATTCTCGAGAAAGAAGAACTCTCTTCTTGGAAATTTTAGGTAAATAAAAGTAGATAAAGATCCTATGGATCATTCGAAAAAAAAGAGAAAGCTCAGGAGTGCTTAGCACTCAGTGGGCGGCGCTCAGTGCCCAGCGCCCCACGTGCCTCTCACGTGAGCGCTACAAAAGAACTCAAGAGTGCTTAGCACTCAGTGGGCGGCGCCCAGCTCCCCACGTGCCTCTCACGTGGGCGCTACAAAAGAGCTTAGGAGTGCTCAGCACTCAGTGGGCGGCGCTCAGCGCCCAGCGCATCATATGCCCCTTACGTGGGTGCTACTAAATAAGGAGTGCTTAGCACTCAATAAGCAGCACTCAGCGCCTAACATCTCACGTGCCCCTCACATGAACGCCTCAGAACTCAGGAGCGCTTAGCATTCAGTGGGTGGCGCCCTAGCGCCCAGCATCCCACGTGACTCTCACGCGAGTGCCACGGAATGAAAGTGTTTAGCACCCACTAGGCAGCGCCTAGCTCCTCACGTGCTTCACACGTGGGCGCCATAAAGAGTGTTTAGCACTCCATATAAAAACAAAAAGGGTAAAGTGTTTAAAATTTATTGGGCAATTCCCATGACTAAAAACCCCACATGATTATATGTGAGCGTCAGAACTTACATAAGTGCTCAGCACTTTTTGCACAAAAAAGGGGACTGAGCCCAAACAAGTGTTTAGCACTCTTTTTCAAATAAAAAGAAAACTGAGTGGATGAAGCCCAAGTTGGTTAGGTCCCTTGAGAGTAGAAACTCCCTAAATCAGATCAACCAAGCCCATGTGCTCACTACTTCCCAAACTGATCTTAGTCCCAAATACGACTATCGATCTTCCAACTGATGATATCCCAAAACGATATTCATCCCACATCCCCCTGAGGAAATCTTAGTCTCAAAATACGATTAATGATTCCTGGGTTTACCATTAATCCTTTTTCCCTCAATTATAGGAATTGGTTCAAGGGTACATCTCTCTACACCTCTGATACATGTCGTTGTAATTCCTCAACGTCTTCAGAGAGGTGGCGGGTCCCGACAACCAACTGCTTTTTGGTGCACTTCCCAAATTGACGTGCACATCCCAAATCAAATCACATCCCAGACTAGATGCATCCCATATCATCATTGCTCATCCCGTCACGTAACAAATACACGTGCACGCAAGATGGACAATGAACCGAGATGTCCCTAAACTAATAATGGACCGAAACATTTTTAAACTAACTGTTGTCTCCAAAATGGCAACAATGGACCATAACGTCCCCAAACTAAAATCTCACCTCCAAAATGGTGATCAACGGACCGAGACGTCCTTAAACTAAAATCTCACCTCCAAAATGGTAATCAATGGACCGAGACATCTTTAAACCATAACCTCACCTCCCAAATGGTGATCAACAGACCGAAATGTCCTCAAACTAAAACTTCGCCTCCAAAATGGCGATAAAGGACCGAAGCATCCTTAAACTAATTCAACAGAGCCCAAATGCTCTTTTGTTGGATCTGAAGGAAAAATGATCCTAATACCTTATTAAGTAGATCTTAGTCTCAAATTGGACTAACGTATCCATAACAAAAAACCAGTCGAGCTCCAAATGCCCATATGTTTAAGTTGATCTTAATCTCAAACCCGATTAACAATCTTTAAATCAACCCAAGCCTAAATCTAAAATATACGAATTTGGACTAATCTGCACCCTACGGGCGACGACATCAATTAGTCTCCGTGTACGATCCATAGGCAACATAAACAAACAAAAACACACACGAAACGAAGTGAACTTCCGGAGCAGAAGAAAGTGGTTATCGTGATGCGGTAACGTAAATAGCTGCAATGGCTTGCGCCTGCAGGGAAGAGCGTCCCCACAATCAAAAAACCCCTCGCAAACGAGAGGGGATCTGATGAAGTCTGCTACAGCGGCCGTATCCGCCCAAACCTCCGATATATGGTGTCATAAATCAACTTGGCATCTTCGCAGAGGTGGACGGATAAATCCAAATACTATCTGCCCCCAAAATTCAGGCAAGATGATCCATCTCGGTTCGTCTCTATTTTTGGCGGAGAACAGCTATGTCCAAGAGTGGGCAGAGTGGGAATAGACATTCTTGCTTGAGACGATGATTGCGTCTATTCATCTTTCCTAATAAATCATTACATTTAAGGATTTTGAACAGGTTTAAGTGGACTTAAATTGTATTTCTCGTAGGAAACTTGGATAAGGAGATCTAGGAGATCTACCTGCGGTTTTTCGAAACCGAATTTATGATTAAAATAGCAATCCAAGTTGTTGAATGTTCAATGTTGTATATCCATATATATAGTTATGCATTAACGATATTGAATGTGACAACAATAAGTTCTGAGATCTTATTATGTAAACTATGTTGTATTGACCAAAAGTGACTTAGAGACATAATACCACTTTTGGAAGTGGTTGTCCTCCATTGTCGTGTGAGAGGATATGAGAGATGTTAGATCATGTTTAGAAATCCAGTTTTCCAGCGAATAGCTCAAGAACATTCGATATTTGTCTTGGTAGACTTACGTAAATGTGTCTTAGAACAGTTTAACCCACACGATCACTCTCTGATTCATGTCTCAGTAGTCAATGGTCATATGTATAGCCCTTATCTTTCCTCTAATGATTCTTGCTGAATAGAGAAAAGTAATGTTGGTTTCATTTTACATGGTCAGTTGTTTTATGTGTTTAGTATATACTTGACACAACACGTCCTTTGGCATAGAACTTAATATCCATGGTATATTTGTCTAGTTAGGTTGAAGTGAAGTGATCTTACGGTATGTGGGATGACTCATGAGACCTTGTGTTATAAAGGATCAAAAGTTCGCTTGCAATAGTTCTTGAATGCCATATAGATTGGCGATCGAGAAATGCGAGCGTCGTTTAGGAGATGCTTTCTTGCTCCATGGTATGGCCATTATGTTGAGCAATGAAAGCAGGACTGTATAGCTAATTTCACCATAAGGCTGGAAATACGTAACTGCCTTAGAAACGATCAAGGAGACTGTTATAGCTAAGAAGATCCAATAGGAATATATGCATGATTCTGCACGCGAGAGAAAAGGATTTTCTTTCTATTGCGATAGTAGGTCGGCGATAGCATATTCAGACTATCTTATATATTATGGAAGAATAGTCATACATGGATATCTATTACTATTTCATCAAGAAACAATAGTAGACAGAAGATAGAGCTAGAGTGTTTACCTAAGAGGCAGGTGATTTAGGATCCGCTGACTAAGGGAGTGAACAAGTATTGCTCCATTCGGAACGTGAGAGCATAAAGGCAACATCTATAGTAACGATACACTATATAAGCTTGAATTTGATACTTATCATTTAGACACCGGCTTATGGATTGCGGCTTACTTACAATGCACGATTGATTATTGATATTTATATATTGATGATTGATTATATTTCGTTTGGGTAGAGTGTTGTATTTTGTTGTTTGATTCTTACTCATGGAGTAATAAGAGTAGATATGTAGTTATGTATTTACTTGCATTCTTTTATTAAAGGATACGTCAGCAGGAAGAATCGGCTCTCTCACACGAGCGATCCCCACGATGCTTAAAGGCATATGAGGTACGAACGTTTGCTCTTTCTGGTGCTGGCTAGGCTAGTGACCGCACACTGATTCTGTTAGATATGTATGCCCTAGAGGCCATTATTGTATGATATAGTGGATACTTGGACATATATATGTACATGACAGTCTTACTCGATATGATAGTATGCTTTTTGGTTTGTCTTTATCATTCATATGTATAGTTTCTGCTTGTTATTACTATCACTAATACATGTTGATAAAGCCCGTATGATCTTAGTTTGACTACCAGGATTATGATAGAGATCATACTGGGGGGACCTAGGTAGTCCATAAGCACATCCTTAAATGTTCCTAGTCGTGGTAATATCAAGATTGGGCATTGATACTCCAGAGTAGACTAGTGTATACGTTTCTTGACCCCTACCGGGGCAATGAATGTTCCCACATCCATTGGTGTTTGACACCAAAGATTGTATACATGTGCTCATTGGAGAATGGGTTTCACCAAACGGACTCATCGAGAACTCCTGAATAGTATAATACCTATCGTCAGATAGCAGTTCTTTAGTGACATGAGTACATGGTAGTCTATAGACCTGAGATCGTCATAGTGTATTATGTGTTTCCCACCAAGCTTTTATTATTACCCTACCATGGCTTTAAAGAGTCGTGCAAACAGGTTTCAGTTGGGTACAGTTCCAAACTAAATGGAGGCAGTGAGCGATTGGAAGGATTTCGTCTCTCCCGGTATGGGGAGTTGATGTCGTGCTGTACCTGATTGATTGTAACCATAAGTCCCTGGTCAGAGCGGATGAGATAAAACTGATAAGTGTGATCAGTTGAATCTATAATGGTTATAGATCACTGATCGACACTTCTTATCAGGTTATTAGGGGTCTGACGGATTCCACCCTCCAGACTTGATATGCGACACTTTAAGACGAAGAGACCAGACTGTACGGAGGCTGTCACTTTCTAGCTCTGTAGAAGTTCGGATGAGCTTTCTTATCGATCTTCCTTATCGATAAATACCTGGGTAGCCGTTGTTAGTTATATGTATGCCCTAGAGGCCATTACTGTACATGAGATGTATATTGTAGTGGATGCTTGGACATATATAGGGAGGACTTTCTTGCTCGACATGATAGTATGCTATCTAGTTACTCTTTATCTTAACATGTACACTGATTGTCTCTCTGTTACATGTTGGTAAAGCCTTTAGGATGTATACTTGACTACCTGGATTATGATGCAGATCATACTAGTGGAACAAAGGTAGTCGGTAAGTACATCTTTTAATGTCCCTAGTCGTGGGTGTATTGATACGGGGCATCGATATACCAAAGTAGAATAGCGTATAGCTTCTCGACCCATGTAGATGAGTGATGGATGATCCCATATCTATTGGTGTTTGACATCAGAGATGATATACGGGTGCTCAGTAGAGACTGGGTACACTGGACGGACTCGCCGAGAACTCCTAAATGGTATTATACCTTACGTCGGATGGCAATTCTCTGGTGACACTGGTACAGGTTAGTCTGTCGACCCGAGATTGTCATAGAGTCTTGTGTGATTCCCACTGTGCTTTGATTTCCACCTTACCATGTTCAAGAGAACGTGCAAAACGGTGATTTTTGGGTACAGTCCCGAGTCACATGGAGGCAATAAGCGATAGGAGGGGATTTCGTCTCTCCCGGTATTGGGGGTTGATGTTGCGCTGTGCTCGATTGGTTATAACAGGAAGTCCCTGGCCAGGGTTGTTTCTGAGATTTACTGGTAAGTGTTATCAGTAGTTTCTTGACCCGTTATGAGCTTCACATCGGCACGACTTATCGAATTATTGGGGTCTGACGTTTACCACCTCCAGACGAGATATGGGACATATCTGACAAAGAGACCGGACTGTATGGTAGTGTTACTGATTGGATTCGCATGAGTATGAGCAGGCTTGCTTGTTGATCTTCTGATTGCTTAATACCCGAGTGGCTGTTACGTTTAGCAGACCGCTTGCGGTTTGTGGGTGTTTGATATGATCATCACCTACTGCCGGCGTATTGACGAGTCTTTAGAGTCCTACATAGAGATTTCCTGGTTCATGCGAAACGAAGTAGGAGTACATATGTGATATGTGCAGGACTGAGATTAATACGTGTATGTGATACCGCATTCTATTCTTGCAATATTGATATCGGTCGGTTATATGTGATATAGCCGGGTTATCGGATCAAGTGTTGATTCGATAAGTTGTTGCATTTGATATTAGTCGGTTGTATGTGATATAGCCGGATTATTAAATTAAGTGTTGATTTAATAATTTAATGTATAATTGTATATTTGATATACTAGATTGCATAACTAATATTGGCTCACTTAAACTTTTCTTTTTCTCACAAGTGTGCATTAGTATATATGTGATATATATTAGGGTACATTTTATTGTGTCATGCTTGATGCCACATGCTACATGGGTGTATGAGACTCACACCATACTAATAATAATGTGAGGGTTTGTATTTATTTAAGTAAATCAAAATTAGTGTTAATTAGTCACATGCTTGGAAGCTTGGAGAAGCTTGTAGTATCTTTGACTAAGTCCACTCCTTTTATTTTACTTGTAGATATTTATTGACCTAACCATTATTGTTAGCCATGGTTTAATCTCTACATGGGTTAGTGTATGACACTAACTCACCCATGATTGTTATTCTCACATCATTAGTTCATTCTCATCTCTTCTCTTCATCTTCTTCATCCTTGAGAAAAAGCTTTCTAACTTTTGGAAAAGTGAGAAAATATTGTGAGAAAAATAAATCTAAAGTGAGCCCATTTCCAACTTCATCATCCTCTACTGCTTGCCATTTAGTTTAGGGTTTTTGCTTCACTAATTTCACAATTAGTGAAGAGGTAGCATGAGCTTGAGTCTCCTCGACATAGATCATCTTCGGCCTCGAAGATTTCGAGCAAGTTTATTCATTTCTCCGGGAGAACCCTTTCTAGAGTTTGAGAGATCACAACTCGCAGCAAAGGGACTACTACACAGAGCTTTTGAAGTGAAGGACCGGTCTACAAAGGTTATATTCCTCATTCACTTAGATGTAAAGTTGTTTACATTTTGTTTTGTCTAAATCTCTAGTAAAGATTCTTGGTTTAGGATTGCTTAGCATGGAAAAATTTTCAAAATGGCATGGACGATGCCTTCCGAAACCTTGCTGCTGTGCTAGGGAATCCTACAGTGGTATCAGAGCCTAGCTAGTGCTTTAGGCGATGTCTAGACGAAGTTAGAAATCCGATCGAACCCCGAAAACCCAATTTTGGACCCCTCTCTGGAAAATTTTCAAAAAGTTGGAATTTTTCATATTAAAAATACTCTAAAAATCATGCAGGTAATTCTATGGACCCACCTGAAGAACGAGTCCCTAACTCATTTAAGTGACCATGGAACCGCGGCCAAAACATGGTTTTGGCGGCGGTTCCGCGGCGCTACTTGAGAGGCTTAGGAGGGCCTTCAGCCGCCGGTCCATGGGCACTGTGGTATGGTTCTGGGTACTTCTAACACTGCTCAAGTGTTGAACTCTCTGGGAAATTTTGAGAATTCGTTGATTTGATCGAAACGTTTAATATCGTCTAGCTATCTGTGATTATGGTACAATATTTGGAATCCACATAATTAGTTATGAGATAACTAGTTTGAATTTTATAAATCTAGCAGTTTAGTCTCATTTGATCGGTTGCCACGGAATTTTGATATGGATCAAGAGTCCGTCGCAATTACGTAGTGTACGCGGATACTTGCCGAGCAACCTTACTACATAACAACGCCCCATAGCCCCGACCAAGTGACTGTAGGAGAACCCCGTTGCCTAAAGCATCCGTTCGGGTGCTCACGGCTGCGGTGTTCCGCCTTAGTGCACTTTATCGACGGCATCGGGGGTGCGACCGTCTACTAAAGTTTCCGACGAGCATTCGATCAGGTTATCGGGAATCTTGTTAAATTACCCGACAGGATATTGAAAAGTGTTTTCAATATCAAGACTAAAATGCGGGGTTTATAATTTTTAGGCATGTGATGTCTAAGGAATTCAATTGGTTAGGCATGAAATCCAAAATATATGATACATTGGGTTTATGATGTCTAAGGTGGTTGCGGATTCCAATTGTTGTAGTTTTTCACTTTCTTTTCTGCGACCGTAAGTGTAATATGTGGAGTATCGCCGGTTTCGTTGCTATATGTCAACGACAATTAGAATACGCATATTTACTTACATTGATGGCATGTGATGTTATGTGTTGCTGTGATATGTTATATTGGATCATCGTATTTGAATAGCCGGGGGTTTTTATGTAAGATGAGAGTTTTTCCATTTTCATTCATGTAAAAACTTGTATGTAATACTCTTTTATTGGGGCACTTCCGGGTTGAGGAAGATGTCACCGTTGATGTATATTATTTACTTTTCCGCATTAGGATAGACCCAAGGAGGAGAGCACAAGTAACCGGGTTCTAGAGTACAGTGGGAGACCATCTCGAAGAGTCGAGTCCGGGTTTCCTAACTCTAGAATTAGTAGGGTTGCTTGCCACTCTCGTAGGGGTCTAGGGATGTGGGTTTGGCTATTCATCGCGACCGTGGAATCCGTGTTTTATACAGGCTTAATATAAAACCCAGAAATCCTTGTATATCCAATATTTCATATGTTGAGTTCTGCCTGCGATATTCTGTGATGTGATCACTTGATATGATGAGATAGATACTGTATATAGTATATATAATATATTATATGGACATTGCTTATTTTTTACACCCGCGCTAGCTCTGCCCCGCTTTGCCGTTAGTAACCTAACCTAACGAAGCATGACGGGACTTCGAGGCGAATGCGGATGGCATAAGCATACGTTGTATTTATCTATGATGCTTAGGTAACTTAAATGATGGGACTTCATTAATGAGATTAATGAAAGAAACTAAACCAAAAAATGTTGTGGAATCAAATTTTCAAAAACAGGTAGCTCTAGTTGTTGCTTTGCATAGCAGTATTCCTTATAGAATATCCAGCACCTTATTCGATAAGGAAAGAGCCGAGATCCCTTCACCGGGAGCGACCTCTTTAGCGAAACTAGCAGATGCACCAAACTCGGTTTGTCTTTTGATTGCTTTTATAGTTTTTCTTTGCATAGTGGTATTTGTGAAATATCCTACACCTTATTCGATAAGGAAAGAGCCGAGATCTCTTCACCGGGAGTGACCTCTTTAACAAAACTAGTAAAAGTCTCAAAAACACTCCTTTTAAAATTCACTCGATTCTACAACGATATCACGTTCATTACGCAAAGGGTTTTCTTAAAAACCTGTCGTAGCCCTCTGTCATTTCAGATAAGTAATTCTCAATATTCGTGCTGCGTTTGTTAACTTTAGCCAAGGCGTAGTGTGCGGTAGCTAATTAGTGCTTATCTGCAGTATATGATGCGATTGAGTTAGGGTAGTCATGCAGCTTTGTTGACCTTAGCCAAGGGTCGCGCGGGTGGGTTTAATTCAATCAAAAAATGACGGGTTGAACTTGGCTAGCTCTTATGATTTGTTGACCTTAGCCAAAGTCATAAGTTACTAAGGGCAAAATATTATCAGGAATTTCAAGTGTTGAAATTTTTAATGAGATTGCATACCTTCTATGAGATAGTTGGATCCCGATACCCACTGTGAGTAAGAGTTACTCCTGGGAGAGTTTTACATATTACAATTAGCCGATCAAGTAGGTGTCAGAAAGGTGTCAACGGGGTTACGCCCCTGGAAAAACGAGCTTTATTTTAATTAGGTCCGTGTGAAAGCACGGGGAACCTCCCTCAAAGTACCGGCACTGGCCTGGCTGAAAGATTGGCGAACTTATAGGGTGTAATTAATCTCGGCTAGTCTTTTCTTTTAGGGTTTGAAGGAAGATTTGATAAAAACAGTGGGGGGGCATCCTGATTAGATAAAATAATAACCAATCTGATCTTGCAAGAGCATACGCTGAGCGTTTTCTTCTCCCTCTCTCTCCAGGTAGCGACCATATCACGCCTTAATCAAGATAATAATATGGATGTATTGACCGAACCCGCTTGTTATACTGTGCTGGGGAACGTTGGTCCCGCTCCAACTTATAATTGTTATAAGACCGAGTAGGAAATAGGGGAATACCAGGATTCCCATGCCGCCCAAACGAAGAAAGTGCATGATGATACATCTTCTTCGAGTATGTTCATTACCGTGAAGTGTTTCTCAGTATCCTCTATGTCCTGGGTATGAGATACCGGATCAAGATCCCACATATGTAATCTGTTACATGGGCTACAGATAGGTAGGAAACTGAGAATGGGTGATAAAGTTTCAAGATTTTGAAACGGTGCAATTGTTGCAGCCATGATGTTGGCAGTTATCACCCTGTATTACCAAATACATTGATTCAAAACGAATGCTATTAGATACCGAACCTGATATACAACATCATATCAATCTCTTTATTAAGTTAAGAAGGATATAATTTTGTATTGTTGGATAATATTTTGAACATTTCCTATATCAAGAGTTGATCGGTTCAGGCACGTTATCTAAAAGCATATGTAGGGTTGCTGGGGACTGCCACAAGGTTCTACGAGGCATCAACCATGCCCGATTTAAAAATTAGCCGTGCCGAACAACCCGAAGCCGGATCTTTAAACTAGAGTTTAGGCAAAAACTAGCATGTTAAACTCTTTAACACTAAGTGAGAGGGATTACAACCTTTGTAGATCCGGTCCTTCACTTCTTAAGCTCCGTGTTGAGGTCCCTTCGCTACGATCATCGTGTTCCGGACTCTCGAGAGGTTCCACGAAGAGAAAGATGTAGTCTTGCTTCCGATCTTCGATACAAAGATGATCTACCTTGAAGTTTCGTTAACACAAGCTATCACTCATGAAATGATGTGAACACCCTCATCTAAATGGCAAGGATAGATGAGGATGTTGAAGTAGGATTTTTGCTCTCATTTGTTTTCTTATTCTCACTCATTTTCTCATCACTTAGAAAAAGCTAGAAAGCTTTTTCAATGAATAACTCAAGGAAGAAGATGATGGAATTTATTTGTGATGAATAATAAAAAGTTATCATAATCATTTATGCAACCATGGTTGTAGTAACCAATGTAGAGAGTTTATTAGGGTTAGGGTTTCGGTTGGGTTAAAGGGTGAGTCACAAAGAAATATCTATCATAATATCTTAGCAAATGACAAAGTAAAACCATCTAGAAACATCTAGAATACATTAACCCAAATCAAACCCTAATCTTGTTTAAACTCCACTAAACATGTTGCATTAATAATTATAACATGTTACAATATTATATATCACATATACAATATTTATTGTAACAAAATAAAATAATACATTTAACACATATCGCATATATATCAATGTATTACCCGAGTGAGAAAAATAATATTTTAATGAGCAAATATTAGTTAATGTAATTTAATATATCATATATATTATTATACATTAAATTATCGAATCAACACTTGATCCGACAATCCGGCTATATCGCATATAACCGACTAATATTTATCCGTACCGATTCATCGAATCAACACTTGATCCGATGACGCGGCTGATATCAAATATCGCGAGAATAGAATACGGTATCTCATATCGTATTATCCTCGGTCCCGCACATATCACATATATGCTCCTACTCCGTTTTGCCTGAGCCAAGAAAGCTCTGTGTAGGACTCTAAAGAATCGTCAATACGCCGGCAGTAGGTGATGATCATATCAAACACCCATAAGCTGCAAGCGGTCAGCTAAATGTAACAGCCACCCAGGTATTGAGCGCTCAGAAGATCAACAAACAAGCCTGTACATTCTCCTGTGAATCCAAATAGTAACACTCCCGTACAGTCCGGTCTCGTCGTCTGATATGTCGCATATCTCGCCTAGGGGTGGTAAACGTCAGACCCCAGTAGCTCGATAAGTCGTGTCGATATGAGGTCTATAACAGTTCAAGAAACTACTGATAACACTTACCAGTAAATCTCAGCAACCCTAGCCAGGGATTTCCGGTTATATCCAATCGAACACAGCACAACATCAACTCACTATACCGGGAGAGACGAATCCCCTCCTATCGCTCATTGCCTCCATGTGATTCGGGACTGTACCCAAAAGCCACCTTTTTGCACGCCCTCTTGGACGTGGTATGATGGAAATCAAAGTACAGTGGGAATCACACAAGACTCTATGACGATCTCGGGTCAACAGACTACTCTATACCAGTGTCACCGGAGAACTGCCATCTGACGTAAGGTATAATACCATCTGGGAGTTCTCGGCGAGTCTGTCCAGTGTACCCAGTCTCCACTGAGCACCCGTACACCATCCTTGATGTCAAACACCGATGGATATGGGATCATCCATCGCCCATCATATAGGTCAAGATGCGTATACGCTAATCTACTCTGGTGTATCGATGCCCTGTCTCGATACACCCTCGACTAGGAACAGTTATAGGATGTACTCGTCGACTACCGTGGCCCCACTAGTATGATCTCATTATAGTCCCAGTAGTCGAGTACATATCCTAAGGGCTTTATCAACATGTAACATAGAGACAAACAGAGTACATGTTAAGATAAAGTACAACCAGATAGCATACTATCATGTCGAGCAAGAAAGTCCTCCCTATATATGTCCTAGCATTCACTACAATATACATCGTATGTACAGTAATGGCCTCTAGGGCATACATATAACTAACAATCTCCCACTTGCACTAGGGCCATCTGTTGTGGTATCGCATACCCAACAATTAGCTGCGGTTGAAGTATCTCATACTCAACCATCCCATAAAAGTCTCTACTGGGAAAAAGGCCTTTGTGAGTGCATCCGCGTTGTCGTCCTCTGTGTCTACTCTCCTAACCTCGATCTCCCTGGAGATCAACCATCTCCATGATCAGGTGATACTGCCTAAGAATTATATCTGGATTTCTGATGGGACGGGGGTTCCTTAGCCAAAGCCACAACTCCATTTTCACACAATGGTAGGAACGAAGTTCATCTCATGAACTTATATATATCCAAACTGCCTCTTTGGTAGCATCCTTGGTAACGATGCATCTTGCCTTTAATCGTCTAGTAAGTTACGGTATCTAGCTTGGAACTCTTCCAACTTACCGTCCCTCCACTGAGGGTAAAGACAATGCCTGCGACTGACATTCAGTCGTCCTTATCACCCTGGAACCTTTCCAGTGATTCTCCCCCAGGATCGATTGATACCATCTCATTACAACTAGTGAGAATCCTAACATCCAATTAGATCTATCTCATAGATCCAAAATCCCAGGATTTAGGAGGTATCACTTTGATCATATATGGAGAATCCTTGTGATAAGCGGAGATTGACCGAGCGTAGCATAGGAAACTCCTTCCCTATCAAGAGTATGTCATCCACGTACTCTACGAGGATCACCACCATACTCCCTACTACCTTTTTGTATATACAAGGTTCATCTTCCATTTTGATGAAGTCAAACTCTTTGACTACTACATCAAAACAGACGTTCCAACTCCGCGATACTTGCTTTATCACATAAAACATCTTGCACACGTTTCCGCTGCTCCCACTGTCTACGAAGCCCTCTGGCTGTGTACTTATAGACGCTCTCTTCCAAATCAACATTTAGAAAAGCAATCATGACACCCAACCGCCAGATATCGTAGTCATGGTATGTAGCCGTGGCAAGTAGGATCTGGATGGACTTATGCATAGCTTTGAAAGTCTCAACTTTTCCATGTACACAAAGTAATCTTCTCAAGATATACTTGCTCCTGATACGGATTTAACCCTTCAAATAAAGCAACCAAAGTCCATACTTTGTTGGTGTATAAGGATTCCATCATAGATCTCTAAGCATCCAGCCATTCTTACAGAGTCCCACTCCTGATGGCCTGCTCGAAACTAGTTGGGTCATCATCTCATGATGTAATCCGCGCTCCCACTGTCATAGAGAAACTGAAGTATCTCTCAGGTGGGTGAGGAACCCTACTAGATCGGCGAAGAGGCTAAGCTTCGTTGGAAACTATTGAATCCTTTGGTTCTACCAAATCATCAGCTACAGTTTGTATAGCTGGAACTACTTCCAGTTTTACAGAGATGACCTTGCCTCGAGCTTGCCTGGATTTTGCTTTTAGACATAGGCCGGACAACCCCCCCAAATCTTAACAAACTTAAGATATGGGCTCTTCCCATTCCATATCATATATGAAATGGCAGGCAACTGATTTGATTTGAACCCTATTCAATAGGTATGCTGCTTCTCAAGCGCATAACTCCCAAAAGGAAATAGGAAACCCAGGAGTACTCATCATAGAGCATACCATATCACATAGGGTGTTATTGCTCCGCCCCGATACACCGACGTGCTGTGGTGTATACGGAGGAGTAATGCTGAGAGAGAATCTCATTCTCCTTTAGAATAGTCCAGGAATTCCGTGCTCAAGTATTCTCCTCCTTAATCTCATCAAAGGACATAATACTTATACCCGTATTTTAGTTCTCTACTTCTAACTTATATTCTGTGAATATCTCAAAAGCTTCGGACTTATGTTTTAACAGGAACACATGTTTGAATCTTGAGAGATTATCAGAGAATGTAATGAAGTACAAGAACCGGTTTTGGCATGTGTAGACGGGAGACTTTCATACATCAGCATGTATCAATCCCAAGAGTTCACTAACTCTTTCTCTGTTTTCAATAAACAAAGCTATGGTCATCTTATCTTTGTGACATGACCGGCAAGTTTCACAAGATATAAGTTCAAATAGATTTAAATATGCATCTAAATGTAACTTAGCTAGCCGGGTCGCATTGATATGACCTAGTCTACAATGCCTCAAGAAGGATTCGTTCATTTCTGAACTCTTCCTCTCGTATGTGTTCTATAAACTAAGAATTGTAGTTTGATTTAGAACGTCAATACTTTTAGATAACGTGCCTGAACCGATCAACTCTTGATATAGGAAATGTTCAAAACATTATCCAACAATACAAAATTATATCCTTTCTGTACTAATAAAGAGACTGATATGATGTTGTATATCAGGTTCGGTATCTAATAACATTTGTTCAGAATCAATGTATTCTGGTAATACAGGGTGATAGTGACCAACAGACTTGGCTACAACACTTGCACCGTTTTCTGTCTCATGAAACTTATCACCCGTTCTCAGTTCTCTACCTTTCTGTAGCCCATGTAACAGATTACATATGCGGGATCCTGATCCGGTATCACATACCCAGGACGTAAAGGATACTGAGAAACAGTTCTCTGTAATGAACACACCCGAAGATGATGCATCAGCATGCACTTTCTTCGTTTGGACGGCAAGGGAAATCTGGTATTCCCCAATTTCCTGCTCTGTCTTATAACAATTATAAGTTGGAGCGGGACCAACGTTCCCCAGCTCAGTATAACAAGCGGGTTCAGTTAATTCATCCGTATTATTATCTTGATTAAGGCGTGATATGGTCGCTACCTGGAGAGAGAGAGAAGAAAACACTTAGCGTATGCTCTTGCAAGATTAGATTGGTTATCTAATATATCTAATCAGGATGTCTCCCACTGTTTTAATCAAATCTTCCTTCAAACCCTAAAAGGAAACACTAGCCGGGATTAATTACACGCTACAAGTTCACCAATCTTTCAGCCAGGTCAGTGTCGGTACTCTGAGGGAGGTTCCCCGTGCTTTCGCACGAACCTAATTAAAGTAAACCTCGTTTTTCCAGAGGCGTAACCCCGTTAACACCTTTCTAGACACCTACTTGATCGGCTAATTGTAATGTGTAAAACTCTCCCAGGAGTAACTCTTACTCGCAGCGGGTATCGGGATCTAACTATCTCATAGAAGGTATGCAATCTCATTGCAAATTTCAACACTTGAAATTCCCAATAATATTTTACCCCTAGCGTCCTATGACCTTGACAGAGGTCAACAAACCATAGGCTGCTAGTCAAGTTCAACCCGTCATTTCCTGATTGAAGTAAACCCACCCGCACGACCCTTGACAGAGGTCAACAAGGTCGCACGACTACCCTAAATCAATCACATCATATGTTTATACAGATAAGTACTAATCAGCTACCGCACACTACGCCTTGACAGAGGTCAATAAACGCAGCACGAATACTAAATAATACTTATCTGAAATGACGGAGGGCTGCGTCAGGTTTTTAAGAAAACCCTTTGCGTAATGAACTTGATATCATCGTAGAATCGAGTGATTTTTAAATGGAGTGTTTTTTAGGCTTTTCTAGTTTTGCTAAAGGGGTCACTCCCGGTGAAAAGATCGTCGGCCCTTTCCTCATCGAATAAGGTGCAGGATATATCATATATACCACTATGCAAAGCAAGAACTATAGAGGCAATCAAAAGACAAACCGAGTTTGTAGCATCTGCTAGTTTCACTAAAGAGGTCACTCCCGGTGAAGGGATCTCGGCTCTTTTCTTATCGAATAAGGTGCTGGATGTTCTACAAGGAACACCGCTATGCAAAGCAAGAACTAGAGCTACCAGTTTTTAAACAAGTTTCTACAACATCTTTAGGTTTCTTTTATTCCATTAATCTCATTAATGACGTCCCATTTTATTATGCTTCACAAGCATCTCATTTGAAACGAAATCTGCAATATAACATATATCTCATATATATAATATAAACATTCGTCTCAGGCAGTAATATGATCTCATCACAGAACATTGCAGCAGAAGAACATATATGAAATATTGGATATACTAGGGCGTCCGTGTTTTCAATACGAGCCTGTATAAAACACGGATTCCACGGTCGCGATGAATAGCCAAACCCACATCCCTAGACCCCTATGAGAACGGCAAGCAACACTGCCAATTCTAGGGTTAGGAGACCCGATCTCGACTCCTCGAGATGGTCTCCCACTGGACCATAGAACCCGGTTACTTGTGCTCCCCGCCTTGGGTCTACCTAATGCGGAAAAGTAAATAATATACAATAGTGACATCATCTTCAGCCCGGAAGTGCCTCAATAAAAGAATATTACATACAAATGAATTTTACATGAATGAAAAAGAAAAACTCTTATCTCACATAAAACCCCCGGCTATTCAAACGCGACGATCCAATAGAACATATCACAGCAATACATAATATCTCATATCATCAACGTAAGTAAGTATGTGTATCCCGATTGTCATTGATGTATAGCAACGAAGCCGGCGATACACCACATACTATGCTTACGGTCACAAAAAAGAAAGTGTAAAACTATAACAGTTGGAATCCGCAACCTTCTTAGACATCGCATGCCTAACCAAATGAATTCCTTAGACATCGCATGCCTAACAATTATAAACCCCGCATTTTAGTCTCATTATCGAAAACTCTTTTCAATATCAAGTCGGGCAATTCAACAAGATTCCCGATATTTAGATCGAATGCTCGTCGCAAACTTTAGTAGACGGCCGCACCCCCAGATGCCGTCGACGAAGTGCACTAAGGCGGAACACCGCTGCCGCGAGCATCCGAACGGATGCTTTTGGCGACGGGGTTCTCCTACAGTCACTTGGTCAGGGCTATGGGGCGTGGTTGTCTGTTAAGTTTACCCGGCGAGTATCCGCGTACGCTGCGTGATTGCGACGGACTTTTGATCACATCAAAATTCCGTGGCAACCGATCATCTGAGACTGAACTGCTAGATTTATAACATTCAAATTAGTTATCTCATAACTACATGTGGATTCCAAATATTGTATCACATTCTAAATAAATAGACAATGTTAAACTTACCGATCGAATAATCAAACACCCAAGATTTCCCCAATATATCTCAACACTTGAAATAAGTTTAAAAACATCCATCACATGCCACAGTACCAATGATCCAGCCGTAGAAGGGTCAAGCCAACGCCTCACATGTGGCACGCCGTACTGCCACAAACCCTAAGGTTCAGAGGCAGTTCAAGACGGTAACATAATCGAGTTAAGGTTTGTTGTCTTCTAGAGGGTCCACCGCGTTACTTACACGGCTTAGAACATTCTTAAACTCGAGAAAAAATCCAACTTTTGAAAAATTTTCCGACAGGGGAAAAAGTGAGTTATTGATATCCGTTCGAACTTTTTAACAGTTTCTAAAAATTATCCGGAAAAACAAAAAAAAAGTTAAAATATCCGATCAAATCATTAAGTCCCAAATACAACCCAGAAAACTCAACACTTGAGTGAAAATAAAAATATCTTGAACCAATCAGTAAAGCAGTAAGGACATTACTGTGCAAAAAAAAACTAACATTAATTAGCCTGTACGGCCGCGGAACCGCCGCGAGATCCATGCTCCTGCCGCGGTTCCACGGCTCCCTAAGCAAATTACTATGTCATTTTTCACACGTGTCCCTAGAACTCCCTGCTGATTTTTTTAAGTATTTTTAATTTGGGAAAATCACAGTTTTTGGAAAATGTACAGAGAAGGGTTCGGATTAGGGTTTCGTGTTTCGATCGGACTTTAAACTTCACTCAGACTTCGCCTAAAGCTCTAGCTTGGCTCTGATACAACTGTAGGGTTGCTGGGCACTTCCATAAGGTTCTACGAGGCATCAACCATGCCCGATTTAAAAATTAGCCCTGCCGAACAACCCGAAGCCGGATCTTTAAACTAGAGTTTAGGCGAAAACTAGCATGTTAAACTCTTTAACACTAAATGAGAGGGATTACAACCTTTGTAGATCCGGTCCTTCACTTCTTAAGCTCCGTGTTGAGGTCCCTTCGCTGCGATCATCATGTTCCGGATTCTCGAGAGGTTCCACGAAGAAAAAGATCTAGTCTTGCTTCCGATCTTCGATACAAAGATGATCTATATTGAAGTTTCGTTAACACAAGCTATCACTCATGAAATGATGTGAACACCCTCATCTAAATGGCAAGGATAGATGAGGATGATGAAGTAGGATTTTTGCTCTCATTTGTTTTCTTATTCTCACTCATTTTTTCATCACTTAGAAAAAGCTAGAAAGCTTTTTCAATGAATAACTCAAGGAAGAAGATGATGGAATTTATTTGTGATGAATAATAAAAAGTTATCATAATCATTTATGCAACCATGGTTATAGTAACCAATGTAGAGAGTTTACTAGGGTTAGGGTTTGGGTTGGGTTAAAGGGTGAGTCACAAAGAAATATCTATCATAATATCTTAGCAAATGACAAAGTAAAACCATCTAGAAACATCTAGAATACATTAACCCAAATCAAACCTTAATCTTGTTTAAACTCCACTAAACATGTTGCATTAATAATTATAACATGTTACAATATTATATATCACATATACAATATTTATTGTAACAAAATAAAATAATACATTTAACATATATCGCATATATCAATGTATTACCCGAGTGAGAAAAATAATCCTTTAATGAGCAAATATTAGTTAATGTAATTTAATATATCATATATATTATTATACATTAAATCATCGAATCAACAATTGATCCGACAATCCGGCTATATCGCATATAACCGACTAATATTTATCCGTACCGATTCATCGAATCAACACTTGATCCGATGACGCGGCTGATATCAAATATCGCGAGAATAAAATACGGTATCTCATATCGTATTATCCTCGGTCCCGCACATATCACATATGTGCTCCTACTCCGTTTTGCCTGAGCCAAGAAACCTCTGTGTAGGACTCTAAAGATCGTCAATATGCCGGCAGTAGGTGATGATCATATCAAACACCCACAAGCTGCAAGCGGTCAGCTAAACGTAACAGCCACCCAGGTATTGAGCGCTCAGAAGATCAACAAATAAGCCTGTACATTCTCCTGTGAATCCAAACAGTAACACTCCCGTACAGTCCGGTCTCGTCGTCTGATATGTCGCATATCTCGCCTAGGGGTGGTAAACGTCAGACCCCAGTAGCTCGATAAGTCGTGTCGATATGAGGTCTATAACAGTTCGAGAAACTACTGATAACATTTACCAGTAAATCTCAGCAACCCTAGCCAGGGATTTCCGGTTATAGCCAATCGAACACAGCACAACATCAACTCCCTATACCGGGAGAGACGAATCCCCTCCTATCGCTCATTGCCTCTATGTGATTCGGGACTGTACCTAAAAGCCACCTTTTTGCACGCCCTCTTGGACGTGGTATGATGGAAATCAAAGTACAGTGGGAATCACACAAGACTCTATGACGATCTCGGGTCAACAGACTACTCTGTACCAGTGTCACCGGAGAACTGCCATCTGACGTAAGGTATAATACCATCTGGGAGTTCTCGGCGAGTCCGTCCAGTGTACCCAGTCTCCACTGAGCACCCGTACACCATCCTTGATGTCAAACAACGATGGATATGGGATCATCCATCGCCCATCATATGGGTCAAGATGCGTATACGCTACTCTACTCTGGTGTATCGATGCCCTGTCTCGATACACCCTCGACTAGGAACAGTTATAGAATGTACTCGTCGACTACCGTGGCCCCACTAGTATGATCTCATCATAGTCCCAGTAGTCGAGTACATATCCTGAGGGCTTTATCAACATGTAATATAGAGACAAACAGAGTACATGTTAAGATAAAGTACAACCAGATAGCATACTATCATGTCGAGCATGAAAGTCCTCCCTATATATGTCCTAGCATCCACTACAATATATATCGTATGTACAGTAATGGCCTCTAGGGCATACATATAACTAACAGCATATACGTTCTAAATCAAGCTACAATTCTTAACGTATAAGAACACACACAAGAGGAAGAGTTCATAAATGAACGAATCCTTCTTAAGGCATTGTAGACTAGGTCATATCAATGCGACTCGACTAGCTAGGTTACATTAAGATGCCTATTTAAATCAGTTTGAATTCACATCTTGTGAAACTTGCCAGTCATGTCACAAACATAAGATGACCATAGCTCTGTTTATTGGAAACAGAGAAAGAGTTAGTGAACTCTTAGGATTGATACATGATGATGTATGTAGGTCCCCTGTCTACGCATGTCAGGACTGGTTCTTTGTACTTCAATACATTCACTGATGATCTTTCAAGATTCGCACATATGTTCCTGTTGAAATACAAGTCTGAAGCTTTTGAGAAATTCATAGAATATAAGTTAGAAGTAGAGAACCAAAATGGGTATAAGTATTATGTCCTTTAATGTGATCAGGGAGGAGAATACTTGAGCATAGAGTTCCTGAACCATTCTAAAGGAGAATGTGATTCTCTCTCAGCATTACTCCTCCGTATACACCACAGCACAATGGTGTATCGGGGCGGAGCAATCGTACCCTATTAGATATGGTGCGCTCTATGATGAGTACTACTGAGTTGCCTATTTCCTTTTGGGAATTATGCACTTGAGAAGTTGCATACCTATTGAACAGGGTTCTGACCAAATCAGGTGCCTACCACTCCATATAAGATATGGTATGGGAAAAGCCCATGTCTTAAGTAAGTTAAGATTTGGGGTTGTCCGGCCTATGTCTAAAAGCAAAATCCGGACAAGCTCGAGGCAAGATCAGTTTTGTGGAAGTTTGTTGGATATCCCAAGCATTTGCAAAGGAATATCTTCTACAGCACCGAGGAGCAAAAGGCGTTTTGTTTCTCGACATGCCACCTTTTTAGAAATGGAATTTCTTGTGAAGAAATTAGTGATCATGAGGTAAAACTGAAAGGAGTTCCAGCTATATAAACTACGGCTGATGATTTGGTAGAACCGGAGGATTCAATAGTTCCCGACGGACCTCACCCACTCCGCCGATCCGGTAGGTTTCCTCATCCACCTGAGAGATACTACGGTTTTCTCAATGAGAGTGAGAGCGAGGATTGCATCATGAGATGATGACCCAACTAGTTTCGAGTAGGCCATCAGGAGTGGGGACTCTGTGAGAATGGCTGGATGCTAAGCGATCTGAGATGGAATCCATATACACCAACAAAGTATGGAATTTGGTTGCTTTTTCTGAAGGGTTAAACCCCCGTCAGGAGCAAGTAAATCTTGAGAAGATTACTTGGTGTAGATGGAAAAGTTGAGACTTTCAAAGCTAGACTTGTTGTAAAAGGTTTTCGTCATCGACCAAGTGTGGATTATAATGAAACCTTTTCTCCAGTGCCTATGCTTAAGTCCATCCGGATCCTACTTGCTACTGCTACATACTATGACTATAATATCTGGCGGTTGGGTATCATGACTGCTTTTCTAAATAATGATTTAGAAGAGAGCGTCTATAAGTACACAACCAGAGGGCTTCGTAGACAATGGAAGCAGCGGAAACGTGAGGAAGTTGCTTTACAGTTAAAGTAGGCATCGCGGAGTTGGAACATCTGTTTTGATGTGGTAGTCAAAGCATTTGACTTCATCAAAATGGTAGATGAATCTTGTATATACGAAAAGGTAGTAGAGAGTAAGGTGGTCTTCCTCGTATTGTACGTAGAAGACATACTCTTGATAGGAAAGGAGTTTCCTATGTTACACTCGGTCAATCTCCTCTTATCACATAGATTCTCCATATAGGATCAAGGTGATACCTCCTAAATACTGGGTTTTGGATCTATGAGATAGATCTAAGTGGATGTTAGGATTCTCACTAGGTGTAGTGAGATGATATCAATCGATCCTGGGGAGAATCACTGGATAGCTTCCTGGGTGGTAAGGACGACTGAATGTCAGTCATAGGCATTGTCTTTACCCTCAGTGTAGGGACGGTATGTTGGAAGAGTTCCAAGCTAGATACCGTGGCAAACTAGATGATAAAGGCTAGATACATCACTACCTACGATGCTACCGAAGAGGCAGTCTGGGTGTATATATGTTCATGAGATGAACTTCGTTCCTACTATTGTGAGACAACGGAGTTGTGGCTTAGGCCTAGGAATCCCCGTCCCATCAGTGACCCAGACATGTTCTAAGGCAGTATCACCTGATCATGGAGATAGTTGATCTCCAGGGAGATCGAGATTAGGAGAGTAGACTCAGAGGACAACACGGCGGATCCACTCACAAAGGCTTTTTCCCGGAGAGAGACTTTTATGGGATGGTTGAGTATGAGATACTACAACCACTGCTATATGATGGCCTTAGTGCAAGTGGGAGATTGTTAGTTATATGTATGCCCTAGAGGCCATTACTGTACATGAGATGTATATTATAGTGAATGCTTGGACATATATAGGGAGGAATTTCTTGCTCGACATGATAGTATGCTATCTAGTTGTTGGAGATAGTGCCCTCATAGTCAATTATTGGATCGCAGGTACGTGATTGCAATGATTGCGGAGGACCTATCCCGGTAGGACAGTCTTACTCAAAATGATAGTATGCTATCTGGTTTGCCTTTATCAGTCGTGTACATGTTCAGGTGACTGATTGCATGTTACACTTTGATAGAGCCCTTAGGATCTTGCTTTACTACCAACAGTATGATGGCGATCATATACGTGAGAGTTGGGTAGTTTATATGCATATCCTTAATTGTGGTCCCTAGTCGTGGGAGTTTCGAGACAGGGCATCGATACTCCGGAGTAGACTAGTGTGTACAGTCGAGACCCCGACGAGGGGCGGTGGCCGGTCTCACAAGCCACTGGTGTCAGTTGGATCACCTAAGATGTATACAGGTGCTCATTGGGTTATGAGTACACCGGACAGGACTCGCCGGGAATCTGCTAGTTAGTACTATACCTATCGTCAGATAGCAGTTCCCTGGTGACATGTGTACAGGTTAGTTCATCGACCTGAGGTCGTCATTTGTCTCGTGTGAGTTCCCACTGTGCTTTGATTTCTACCCTACCACGGCTCAAAGGAGTCGTGCAAACAGGTAGCTTTTGGGTACAGTCCCGAGCCATATGGAGGCACGTGAGCGGATCGGCAGGGGATTCGTCTCTCCCGGTATTGGGGGCGAGGTCGTGCAGTGTCTAGGAGAGCCATTACACAAATCCATGGCCATGGTAGGAGATTTACTGGTAGGTACTCCAGTAGTATCTCAGGGTGTATTTGGGCTTCACTCCGACACGACTTATACTGCTATTGGGGGTCTGACGTTGCTAGCCCCCTAGGCAGGATATGCGATACTCATTGACGAACGGACCGGACTGTATATACATTGTCACTGTTAGGCTCAGTAGGATTTTCGGAGGAGTTCGCTTATCGGTCTCCCTTGAGTTCGCTCCTCGGCCACCCTTGAGGTCAGTCCGTGGGCAGCCGTTACGCATTGCTAGTGCCGCTGACGGTTTGTGGTTAAACCCACTGCCAGGGTGCTGACGAGTCATTAGAGTCCCCCACAGACAGTTTCCCAAGTTCGGGCGAAACGTTGTAGAGGCCGTATGGTTTTATGGCAGGGTTCGGAAAATGCACGTGCGTTTACGCACGTGTCAGTTTTCGGGCAGATAATACTGGTCGGCTTTGGTTTAAGTCGGATCCGAGTATTATATTGAGTAGGTATAATATCTTTGTCTCAGTTGCATTTGTATTCGGTCGTAATACAAATGCGGGTATATTTATACAGTTTCGGGGTTGTCCTGAAATTCGTTTCAGGATCACTTTTGGAAGTTGCCCGTTTCCAGTTTTCTATCAGCCGTCTTTTAACATTCGGTTAAAGACGGATTTATCTTTTCTTCAGATATGGTGAGTCAGTGCTTCTAGAAGTTTCTAGAAGGTTCTAGATGATGACTAGGCTTCATGACTCATTAGTGCATTAATGGTTTTTTGATGACTAGCCTAATGACTCATGCTTTGTGATTAATTCCTTTTGGATTGCTTAAGATATTTTGAAGTGAGAAGCTTTTAGCTTATGGTCACCACTTGCTCCTACGGTCACCTCCCTCCATCATATAAAAGTGGCCGGCCTCCTCTCTCTCCTCACTTCACTTGTTGATTTCATTTTAGAGAGAAAAGATTATGATAGGTTTTATCGGTGTATGGAATTTCACAGTCCATTTCATTCCATCACCCGATTCCTTCGGCAACTTCATTTACCGATCGTCCATGGATTTGGACGAAGTGAGACAAAGTCATCTACTCATTCTCTACATCATTCTTGGTCGTCTCTTTTAGCAAACTTGACGATCGAGTTGCCTCGAGTCAGAGGCGGGAGCCCGTTTAAAGAACCGATCATGTGGTGCCACCTCGACGAGGAGATCGGAGATCGACGAGATCGGAGCAGCCGCAACGGAGCGTGGGATGATGGTTGAAGAACGAAGGACTCGGATCGTTCGGTACAATCTTTCTACACTCTTTACAGTTTGTTAGTTTAGCAATAATGGCAGATCCGGGTTAAAGTATACGGTAGCGCCAGTTTAAAAGTTTTTGTTCCGCATTTGGCGTCTGTAGACTGCCGGGGCGCTAACGTAGACTTACAGTGGTATCAGAGCCTCACCATTTTGCTATACTAACTTGTTCTAACGCGTTTAAAACATCGATCCGACCGGAAAACTAAAAACTGCAAATTCCAAGCCGACAGTTTCTGTTGATTTCAAATGGTCTCAAAATTCATTTCTGTATATCTTAAAAATCCGTGCAGGCATATTTAAGAACCACGACAAAATTTGGGGTCGTGATCCCTCCAGGCTGCCGCGGAAGGGCGGCCAAACCCATGGTTTGGCCGCGCATCCGCGGCCACGTGGGGAGCACGTGCTCCCAAATTTTCTCAGTGGGTTCTGTGTTGGATTTTGGGGTTTTTGGTAAATATCGTTTTGGCCCAGGTTTTGTTACTGTTCACCAGTAAGCAGTGGGGCCCACTTTTTGATATTTGGTCTTTGGTCGATCGAAATTTAAATGCGTTAGTTTACAGTGCTTACATTATATCTCCGACCGGGAATGTCATTTGATCGGTAAACCGCGTTTAACTGCTATAGTTCTTTTAGACGGGTTTGCGAACGTGACATTCGCGTTGATGTTCTGTGTTGTGCTGTGATGTTGCGGATTTGTCGTGGTGGATAGCAGTGTGCAATGGTAGTACAGTTTGTGTTTATTTGTACTTTTGATATTGTGGGGCGAGCGTCCAACTTGTGGACAGCCGTCACTGCCTGTTGTATAATATTTTTTTTTGGGACACGACCAGGTTGCGGTCGATGTACCTATTGTACTATTTTTCATTACTGTACTAGGTTTTGCCCCGAGACGGAGTGCACGGATAGCCGGGTTCGGTAGGGCAACGGGTCTGCGTCTCATGGCTTTGAGAGGCAGAGGGGTCCCACTCTAGAATTGGCAGACTATTCGCCGCACTCGTAGGGGGTACAGGTTGACCCAAGGAGGGGTGCTCAATTTACCGGATTCCGTGAAGTGCCGGGTGTTCGATTCACTATGCTGTGGGGACTACCTCGCTTCAGGTTTTGGCGGGTAACTTGCCGCACCCGTAGGGGTCTAGGTTTCATTGCACAGGCTATCCACACGACAGGGGAACGTCGGGTTTCAGCAGCGGCTCTGTGAAACTCGGGGATCCCAGATTATCTGTATTGTTCTGTGATGCTTATTACTTTTCTGTAATGTTGCATACTATCACGCCTGGAGCGATTATGTATATTGGTTTATATACTATTAGATGTTGTATATGTTTTACACCCGCGCTAGTCCAGTCCCCGCTCTGTCGTTAGTTAAGTAACCTAACGGGTGATGACGGGACCCAGTGACGAATGCGGATGGCATATACGTACATTTTATTTTCGTTCTTTTCTGGTGTGATTGAATGATGGGACTGCGTTGATTCTGATCAACGCAAAGTAAAAACAAACCTGTATACAGTTGTTGGAACAATTTAAAAAGTGTTATTGCAAAGACGTTTTCTTTTGTTATGCATAGCGGTATTCAGTGGAATATCCTGCACCTCATTCGACGGGGCAAGGGCCGACATCCCTTCACTGGGACCGACCCCTTGGACAGAAGTTTGCGTCAGGGTAATAACTTCACTATAGTCGATTACATGTTGCTTTGCATAGCGGTATTCAGTGGAATATCCTGCACCTCATTCCACGAGGAAAGAGCCGAGATCCCTTTACCGGGAGTGACCTCTTTAGCAAAAAGTTTTCGCCACTATATTTTAAAAAGCTATCAGGTTCCTTCAGCGATATCAAGTTCACTACGTTAAAGGTTTTTCGCCAAAAACCAACCGTAGCCCTCCGTCGTTTCTTATGGATGGTCAGTAGTATTCAAGCTATGTTTGTTGGCATACGTCAAGGCATAGTGTTTGGTAGCTGCTGGGTATTCATTTGTTGCATAGATAGATGAGTTGGTTTGGGACAGTCGTATTACCTTGTTGGCATACGTCAAGGGTATGTACGGGTGGGTTCAAATTAACAAGATAATGACGGGCAGAACTTGACATGTGACTTATGATTTGTTGGCATACGTCAAGGTCATAAGAGCATGGGGCAAGAAAATGATATCGGGAGTTTCTAAAGAAACTGAAACTTGCCAAGTATGCGCATACCTTCTGGAGTATGAATAACGTGGATGCATTCCATCACGTTAACATACGATGAGAGTTGGATCCCGATTCCCACTGATGAGTTGGTTTACTCTTCGGGTGATCCCGATTGATTCTTCTTTAGGTTTGGAGGAGAATTTGACAGGACAGTGGGAGGTTTCCGGATTAGATAAAGTGATGACCATTCTGATCTAGGTTAGAGTGCACGCAGAGTGTTTCTTTTCTCTCTCTCTCTTTGGCAGCGACCTTTGACCAACCCTAGACTATGACTCAGTGACCAGGTTGACCGAACCTTCTTAAAATACTGGCTTTTGGATTATCTGAGTTGCATAAGTCATTGCCACTCCTTCTTTTACCCTTTGTATTTCTCAGAACACCCGTATTACTACGGATATCCACTTCCATTGGATAGATCCATCGTATGGTTATATACGAACTCGAAGGGACTTCTTCGGGGATGGATCCAGGTTCAGGAGAAATAGAATTGGTTTATTCAGTTGTCTTTTATTATCACCTTCTCTCAGGTTGCGAGAGCTCCTTGGTTTAGGAGAGTACACCTATTACGCTTATTGGATAGTCTTATTCCAAACCATAGGCTGGTGCCGAAAGGTAGGGAATGAAGAAAACCAATTAGCCTAAGTAGGGTGTGCAGAAGGTAATATGTAAAGACAAAATAAAGGGATTAGAAAAAGGGCAAAGTAAATTGCGACTGATATCATTCACGACCAAAACCGCGTACTTCATCGCCGCTCCTATTTCACCTTTAAAAAGAATAAGGTATTATTCAGTTGTCTTTTATCGTCACCTTCTCTCGAGATGCGAGTACTCCTTGGTTTAGGAGGGTACACCTATTATGCTTACTGGATAGTCTTCTTCCAAACCATAGGCTGGTGCCGAACGGTAGGGAAGGAAGAAAACCATTTAGCCTAACGATGGTGTACAGAAGGTAACGACTAAAGACAAATAAAGGGATTTGGAGAGATGGCAATAAAATATACGGTTGAAGTCATGAATTGGATTATGGAAGAGGCATTACTATGAATACCAGGATACCCCTACGAAACATTTTCAAGTTTCAGTGCATTGTTAAAGGAAAAACTGTTTTCCCGATTAGACACTTACTCCAAGGGTATGTATTTACCAGGTTTCATTCTCATATCTGTATGGTTTTACAGATGATGAGTGGGAGTAAGATATTGGGAATTGGGTGATCATCCTCATTATATCGGAATTCGTTGTAATTGGTGATATTTGAGGAAATCGCCAGGGTACAGTTTTCCACCTACAACGCACAGGTTTTGAGTTGTTCAACTCAGCGGACTTATACAGAGTATTGTATGTTGTCCAGTGTCCATCAGGACAAAGGGGTAGGTCCTCGTACTATGTTCTGTTTACTTATAACTTCTCTAGTATTTAGACGAGTGTTTCGTAGAAATACAAGGTCTAAGTTTTGAGAAGTTGTGGGTATAAGAATAAAGTAGAGAACCAGGTATCACAAGTATCGGGATTCTTCAAAGAGATCGAAGATGTAGATTCTTGTGATTGGTATTCAGATAATAGTGATGGTTTTGAGAAACGTGTTTCTCTTTCAGGTTACTCATAATTGGATGGATTCCTAAGTTGAGTAATGCTGATTAGCCTTTTTTCATTAAGTTGAAATGCACTGGAGACAGTTGCATGATTTGAATATGGTTCCAATTAAATTAGCGCCAAAGTTTCTATATTGGATATAGAATGGATCGTACCTTAAAAGAAACTAAGGTACGGGGAGCTGTCCAGCTTATGATTAAAACCAGACACTGGATAACTCAGGGCACGTTTCTGTAATGGCTGTTTGTGGGTTGACCCTGGCTATAACGAGGGTTGATATTCTACCATTTGGAAGATCAATAGTGATATTGTTCTTAACTCGCCACAGTTTTAGTAAAAATGGATCTTTTTCAGAAAACAGCAGTGGGAGTATGGTAGAACTGGAAGTGATTCCAGAACCGCGAACGATTACGGAAAATTTAATAGGACCTATACATTCAATCAGGTTTGACATTCCAATAGCCACTCCGCAGGTATGGTGGGTAACCTCAGACACCCGAGAGGTACTTCGGTAGCCTCAAGGACGGTGACAGGGAGGTTCTTATCTACCAAGACTTGACACTACTGTTGTTCCAGGATATGAGACCCGGTAGGAGGGTTGTCGTAGTCAGTGGGAGCAGCGGAAGCATGGTGGGCAAGTAGCTTATGTCTATTTATAGACTAGAGCAGTTATAGCGGAGATAGATCATCTAATTTTGATATGACAGTCATGGGTTTGACTTCAATCAGAATAGGGGATGGATCAGTTAAGAAGGCAGTAGGGTGTGATGTCATGGTATCTGGATGACATACACAGAGTAGGAAGTAAAATTCCAATACTACGATCGGTTGTACTGTGGTCGTCATACAGTTGTTTCTCCAGACAGGATATGGATATAATATTTGACATTCTGGTTTCTGGATCTATGGTTTTAGATCTGGATTTGGGTAGTTTCCCAATGTGGGTACTTTGACAGATATTCTAATGGTTTTTGAAATAGTTGACTCCTAGCATGGTGGTGTACCTGCAGGTGATGGAGTCACCCTCTCTAAAGGTGTCGTATAGACTAAAGGGGAGAGGGATGTGCATGATTGGCAGATCACTTGCTTAGGCAATTGAGTCAATCATGAGATGTCAAGTACCACACCAGATGTTGTTTTTGCACTAGATGCAATAAGTTTGTATTAATCCAATCCTGGAGAAACATAAGGAAGCAGTTTTAGAACATTAGTACATGTTCTACGGATTTGATAACGGCAGCCTCTTTCGGGAGACGGTTATCATTCCAGGCTTCAAAGGTGACATGGATGACAGAGTGATTGTCAGAGTTTTAGTTTTCCCTCTGACGAGGGATAGTATTATGGACAGGTGGTTCCAGAGGATACTATGGGTGGCATGGTGCTGGATACTGATTAGGTTCAGTGATCCATACAGTCTAAGAAGTTTGGATATGGAGTTCATTTATGAACTAAGGTCCCATCAGATATCCAGACATATTCTAAGACAGGTACTACTCAATTCGGGAGATGGCTTTCTCCGCGAACTTGAGATTAAGAGAGATACAGAAAGAAACTTCTAGGCGGATCCACTCACCGAGGCTATTTCTCGAACACAATAGTTTTACAAACGGGCTTTGTGAAACTGATTAGTAGAGGAGTTGGATGTTCGGTTTCACACGGGCTGTGAGTAGTCGACATCGCAATATTAGTCTTGAGTGCAAGTGGGAGATTGTTGGAGATAGTGCCCTCATAGTCAATTATTGGATCGCAGGTACGTGATTGCAATGATTGCGGAGGACCTATCCCGGTAGGACAGTCTTACTCAAAATGATAGTATGCTATCTGGTTTGCCTTTATCAGTCGTGTACATGTTCAGGTGACTGATTGCATGTTACACTTTGATAGAGCCCTTAGGATCTTGCTTTACTACCAACAGTATGATGGCGATCATATACGTGAGAGTTGGGTAGTTTATATGCATATCCTTAATTGTGGTCCCTAGTCGTGGGAGTTTCGAGACAGGGCATCGATACTCCGGAGTAGACTAGTGTGTACAGTCGAGACCCCGACGAGGGGCGGTGGCCGGTCTCACAAGCCACTGGTGTCAGTTGGATCACCTAAGATGTATACAGGTGCTCATTGGGTTATGAGTACACCGGACAGGACTCGCCGGGAATCTGCTAGTTAGTACTATACCTATCGTCAGATAGCAGTTCCCTGGTGACATGTGTACAGGTTAGTTCATCGACCTGAGGTCGTCATTTGTCTCGTGTGAGTTCCCACTGTGCTTTGATTTCTACCCTACCACGGCTCAAAGGAGTCGTGCAAACAGGTAGCTTTTGGGTACAGTCCCGAGCCATATGGAGGCACGTGAGCGGATCGGCAGGGGATTCGTCTCTCCCGGTATTGGGGGCGAGGTCGTGCAGTGTCTAGGAGAGCCATTACACAAATCCATGGCCATGGTAGGAGATTTACTGGTAGGTACTCCAGTAGTATCTCAGGGTGTATTTGGGCTTCACTCCGACACGACTTATACTGCTATTGGGGGTCTGACGTTGCTAGCCCCCTAGGCAGGATATGCGATACTCATTGACGAACGGACCGGACTGTATATACATTGTCACTGTTAGGCTCAGTAGGATTTTCGGAGGAGTTCGCTTATCGGTCTCCCTTGAGTTCGCTCCTCGGCCACCCTTGAGGTCAGTCCGTGGGCAGCCGTTACGCATTGCTAGTGCCGCTGACGGTTTGTGGTTAAACCCACTGCCAGGGTGCTGACGAGTCATTAGAGTCCCCCACAGACAGTTTCCCAAGTTCGGGCGAAACGTTGTAGAGGCCGTATGGTTTTATGGCAGGGTTCGGAAAATGCACGTGCGTTTACGCACGTGTCAGTTTTCGGGCAGATAATACTGGTCGGCTTTGGTTTAAGTCGGATCCGAGTATTATATTGAGTAGGTATAATATCTTTGTCTCAGTTGCATTTGTATTCGGTCGTAATACAAATGCGGGTATATTTATACAGTTTCGGGGTTGTCCTGAAATTCGTTTCAGGATCACTTTTGGAAGTTGCCCGTTTCCAGTTTTCTATCAGCCGTCTTTTAACATTTAGTTAAAGACGGATTTATCTTTTCTTCAGATATGGTGAGTCAGTGCTTCTAGAAGTTTCTAGAAGGTTCTAGATGATGACTAGGCTTCATGACTCATTAGTGCATTAATGGTTTTTTGATGACTAGCCTAATGACTCATGCTTTGTGATTAATTCCTTTTGGATTGCTTAAGATATTTTGAAGTGAGAAGCTTTTAGCTTATGGTCACCACTTGCTCCTACGGTCACCTCCCTCCATCATATAAAAGTGGCCGGCCTCCTCTCTCTCCTCACTTCACTTGTTGATTTCATTTTAGAGAGAAAAGATTATGATAGGTTTTATCGGTGTATGGAATTTCACAGTCCATTTCATTCCATCACCCGATTCCTTCGGCAACTTCATTTACCGATCGTCCATGGATTTGGACGAAGTGAGACAAAGTCATCTACTCATTCTCTACATCATTCTTGGTCGTCTCTTTTAGCAAACTTGACGATCGAGTTGCCTCGAGTCAGAGGCGGGAGCCCGTTTAAAGAACCGATCATGTGGTGCCACCTCGACGAGGAGATCGGAGATCGACGAGATCGGAGCAGCCGCAACGGAGCGTGGGATGATGGTTGAAGAACGAAGGACTCGGATCGTTCGGTACAATCTTTCTACACTCTTTACAGTTTGTTAGTTTAGCAATAATGGCAGATCCGGGTTAAAGTATACGGTAGCGCCAGTTTAAAAGTTTTTGTTCCGCATTTGGCGTCTGTAGACTGCCGGGGCGCTAACGTAGACTTACACTAGTTACTCTTTATCTTAACATGTACACTGGTTATCTCTCTGTTACATGTTGGTAAAGCCCTTAGGATGTGTACTTGACTACCTGGATTATGATGTGGATCATACTAGTAGGACAAAGGTAGTCGGTAAGTACATCCTTTAATGTCCCTAGTCGTAGGTGTATCGAGACGGGGCATCGATATACCAGAGTAGACTGGCATATAGCTTCTTGATCCATGTAGATGGGCGATGGATGATCCCATATCCATTAGTGTTTGACATCAGAGATGATATACGGGTGCTCAGTGGAGACTGGGTACACTGGACGGGCTCGCCGAGAACTCCTATATGGTATTATACCTCACGTCAGATGGCAGTTCTCTGGTGACACTGGTACAGATTAGTCTATCGACCCGAGATCGTCATAGAGTCTTGTGTGATTCCCACTGTGCTTTGATTTCCACCTTACCATGTTCAAGAGAATGTGCAAAACGGTGGTTTTCTGGTACAGTCCCGACTCACATGGAAGCAATGAGCGATAGGAGGGGATTTCGTCTCTCCCGGTATTGGGGGTTGATATTGCGCTGTGCTCGATTGGCTATAACAGGAAGTCCCTGACCAGGGTTGTTTCTGAGATTTACTGGTAAGTGTTATCAGTAGTTTCTCGACCCGTTATGAGCCTCACATCGGCACGACTTATCGAGTTATTGGGGTCTTGCGTTTACCACCCCCAGACGAGATATGCGACATATCAGACGAAGAGACCGAACAGTACGGTAGTGTTACTAATTGGATTCGCAGGAGTATGAGCAGACTTGCTTGTTAATCTTCTGATCGCTCAATACCCGGGTGACCGTTACGTTTAGCAGACCGCTTGCGGCTTGTGGGTGTTTGATATGATCATCACCTACTGCCGGCGTATTGACGAGTCTTTAGAGTCCTACACAGAGGTTTCCTGGTTCATGCGAAACGAAATAGAAGCACATATGTGATATGTGCAGGACTGAGATTAATGCGTGTATGTGATACCGCATTCTATTCTCGTGATATGTGATATCGGTCGGTAATATGTGATATAGCCGGGTTATCGGATCAAGTGTTGATTCGATAAGTTGTTGCATTTGATATTAGTCGGTTGTATGTGATATAGCCGGATTATTAAATCAAGTGTTGATTTAATAATTTAATAAATAATTATATATTTGATATACTAGATTGCATTAACTAATATTGGTTCACTTAAACTTTTCTTTTTCTCACAAGTGTGCATTAGTATATATGTGATATATATTAGCGTACATTTTATTGTGTCATGCTTGATGCCACATGCTATATGGGTGTATGAGACTCACACCATACTAATAATAATGTGAGGGTTTATATTTATTTAAGTAAATCAAAATTAGTGTTAATTAGTCACATGCTTGGAAGCTTGGAGAAGCTTGTAGCATTTTTGACTAAGTCCATTCCTTTTGTTTTACTTGTAGATATTTATTAACCTAACCATTATTGTTAACCATGGTTTAATCTCTACATGGGTTAGTGTATGACACTAACTCACGCATGGTTGTTATTCTCACCTCATTAGTTCATTCTTATCTCTTCTCTTCATCTTCTTCATCCTTGAGAAAAAGCTTTCTAGCTTTTGGAAAAGTGAGAAAATATTGTGAGAAAAATAAACCTAAAGTGAGCCCATCTCCTATTTCATCATCCTCTAATACTTTCCATATAGTTTAGGGTGTTTGCTTCACTAATTTCACAATTAGTGAAGAGGTGGCATGAGCTTGAGTCTCCTCGGCGTAGATCATCTTCGGCCTCGAAGAATTCGAACAAGCTTGTTCATTTCACCGGGAAAACCCTTTCTAGAGTTCGGGAGATCACAACTTGTAGCGAAAGGACTACTACACAGAGCTTTTGAAGTGAAGGACCGGTCTACAAAGGTTGTATTCCTCATTCACTTAGATGTAAAGTTGTTTACACTTTGTTTTGTCTGAATCTCTAGTAAAGATTCTTGGGTTAGGATTGCTTAGCATGGCAAAATTTTCAAAATGGCATGGGCGATGCCTCCCAAAACCTTGCTTCCATGCTAAAGAATCCTACAGCCGTTACGTGCAACTAGTATCGTTAACGTGCTTATGGGCTACGTATATGATCCTAACCTACTGCTAGCATATTTTCGAGTCTTTAGAGTCCCATACAGAGGTTTTCCAACACAGGCGAAACGATGTAGCGCACGTATAGGGATACATGCAGGAGTTCAATTAAATACGTATATTTGATACACGTGTTTTAATCGAGAATTTTATGATATTAGCCAGTATATATATTGATATAACCAGATTATTAAAATCAAGTGTTTATATAATAATTGAATGTATGATTATATATTGATATAAATGTGCATTAACTGATTTCATGCTTACTTATTTTTCCTTATCTTTTATTATATTTATATATGATATAAATATAATATATTATGTATGTTGATACATAAAAGATGGATGTATGAGACTCACATAAAGATTTAGATGAGAATGAAACATTTCTTTATTTATTTAAAGAAGGAAATGAGTCATTCTTTTGAGAATGAAGTAGAATTCTTTAGAATTCTCAAGCTTTTCCTTTGAGATAAATATGCTTGGTTTCATTCTCATTTCAAGCTTTAGTCTCTCATATTCATCCTCATCTCTCTTCTCTCTCTCTCTTTCTCTCAATTTTTATTTTTGAGAAAGAAAAAGAGGAGAAGAAATATGGTAAGCAAAATTCCTGCTTCATCTCTTAGCACTCCTTTGGCAAATTCTATTAGTTTATACACATACATCTAGTCTGAGGATTTGAAGCTTGTGTTGGAGAAACTTTAAGGTGGATCATCTTCAACCAAGGAGACCAATTTCAAGCTCGATCCCGGAGGCTAAGGAGAGAAGGCTATCGCACTACAAAGGTTGTAGCTTCGACTCCTTTAGCATAGCTCTCTCTTTTAGTGTCTAGTTAGTGTCTTTGGTAAAGATTTTAGGGTTTGCATGCTTTTGTTCTTATAATTTTTAAAATCTGATGCTTCCGCTCGCTTTAAAACCTATACATGAGATCATAGCATGCTTACAGTAGTATCAGAGCCTACCCAAAGACTTTAACTTGTTTAACGATAAAGTTGTAATCAAAACTTAACCGGATTAGTTTTTGTTGTTCAAGTCATCGCTGGCGCCGTTGTGACTCTGAAATTTTTTTAGAGTATATATTTGAGCTCCTGATGATGCACCAACTCCCTGGAGGCCAGAGCTTTAAAGCTCTGGCTGCCCATTTATTCCTTCTAGTCGTTATTTGCGGCCAGAAGAATCCTAATTCCCCTCGTGTTTGGATGGTGGCTTTATACTTCAGAAACTAAGGCTTTAGCATACTTCCTTTTTGCTCAAGTGTTGACTTATGTTTTTTTGTGATTCTAAAGAACTGAGCCCTCAGTCCCAACTCACCACTTCCGCCAATCCCAAGCATCGACCAAGAACCCCTTACCCCGTTACCGCCACCATCACCCTCGTCTTCCCCCTCCATCTCCATCTTCTTCTTCCTTGAACTCCAGTCGCCATCGCCTCAAGCACCGCAGACATCTTCATCTTCTTCATTTCCCCCTTATCACCAAACATGAACCCATAACCCGCAGACCCTAACTCAACCCAAATCCGGCACCACCCTAACAACCGAACCTAACTCCCTCACCTCCTAAACCGGCACCTCCCCATCACCATCACCATAGCCGATCTCCTAATCCATCTCGCTGAGCTTTCTTCATCAATCGCTTAACACATCAACACTCTCCTCTGACCATCGCAGACCCTACTTCTTCTTCCCAGATACTTTATTTCCTTTTCCTTCGCCTGCACTTGATCCTACCCGAGCATCCAACTCGATAGTGACTTCTTCTTTCTCGATCGCCAGAACACCATCGCCAGAGCTCTACTCGACAACTGACCCAGATCTGAGACTTCTTCTCCCCCGATCAACCTAAACCCTAGGCTGAGAGCTTTAACCTAGCCGATATCGATCTCCGTCATCATCATCGCAGCAGTCTTTTCATCACCGTGATTGTCCTTTTCTTGTTCCCTCGACCAAGATCGAAACCAGAGTTCCTCTGCTAACCCCGAGACTCCATGCCGAGCTTAATTCAGGTCGAGACAACCATACCCAATCAACCGTTTCATAGTCATTTCAAGTTTTGTCGTCGTTTTCCCGTGATCGTTCGTCTCCAAGGCAAGTTTTTACTTACTACATGCTAATTACGGCTGGTTTATAGTATGCCATAATATATTACTATTTATCGATATATCATTTCACATTACCGAATATTTAATAATAATAATAAGTTTAATTAATAATATTTTATGTAGACAATATCTAATTAACAATATTTAATTATCGTAACTAAATATTATTTTACTACGGTTAAAATAATATAATGACTTGTAGTAGTCGTTATGGTCACAGTCGCTACATTCATTTATCATATCTAGATAAGTATTATAAAATACTGTATGGTCATAAGCACGTAGATTTATTGCACGTGATAAAGTAAGAGTTATTTAATAAGTGATAGAGTTAAATTCATTATTAATTAGGAAAATATTGTATGGTATTCTAATGACAAGTAGTAAATATATACATATATCTCTATTTTACTGATTATTGAAGATTGAAATTATGTTCAAATCAATCTAGAAATAGCCTGCATTGTTACATGGAAACATCAAGATTACAGTTTAGAAATATGAAGTAAAACAGTACATGTTATAGTAAACATATCTCATTTTAAAGAGAAACAGAAATGCACGATAATTACATTAAAATATATCTCTTTATTGATATCTACACCACCTTTGGACAAGATAGTATGTTGACTGTTTCAAGTATCCGTAATACTGTTATTGCTACCATTACTGTTATCGTTATCATGCTCATTATTGTCATAGTAATCATACTGTTATCGTTATCGTTACTATTATCATCATCATGATCATTATTGTTAGCATTATCGGGCCAATACATACTTGCCATGTAATGTTTACCAATGCCAATAACAATTGATATTGACTTGATTGACCGGATTGTCCTGATTGACCTGACTTGTTGTCTTAGTAGACATAACTTGTACACGCTTATTCATGTATTGGCGTTAGGTAGATATTACATTGATACCGGACATGAACATGAAACCTTGGAAAAGGGGAAATCAAGAATGAAACCTAAATTATAACTCGACAGTTATTGATTGCTAGAGACTGATCTGTCGATATGAATTTCGAGCTCCGGAATGGTGATGATGACATCATTTATCTATACATAACATTGTTTAACTGTCTAGCGGCACATCTCGGATTCAGCCCCGAGAATCGTGACTGTGGTCCCGAGCATGCACGAAATACTATTGAGTTACAGTGAGGATTACATTAATTGTTCAAATACCTGTAGGATAGATAACTTAGAGACATGGACATATAGGATACACATGATGTGATTGATTCCTTATCTCTTGCTTATTACATCATTGTTCGTTATATTGCTTGTTATTTATATACATGACATCGAGTTCTTGTAACCGGTATATCATATTCTAGCTATATCATTATCATATTATTTATGACGTTCTGACGTCTGGGTTTTGCATGGCCCAGATACTTGACCTTAGCACAGGAGGATCGTGAGTACTTCGAGAAGCTTTCCAATTGTGAGGAACATTCCACTGATTTAGTTCTTATTTATGGTTTAGATATTCTTTCATTTTCTTGGATCTTTATTGCTTCCGCTATTGTTCTTATTATTGTTTATCATGGTTCTTGAACATGTTTAGAGATGGATATTTATTTTATTGTTCTTGATTACTGATTGACGGTCTTAATGTGACCATGGAAGGATGTTTCCTTACCGTAGGTAGTATGGTTGGTTTTGTTACATTCCTGTAATTGCGTATATTGGGAAGCGGGGCATGCCAGTAGTGCTGAGTTATCTCTTTCAATCTGGGGATATACACTTCAGACAGCAGCATATCTATTGAATAATGTTCCATCCAAATCTGTGCATAAAATTCCATATAAGATATGGAGTGGAAAGAGACCATATCTTAAATGCATTAAGATATAGGGCTGCCATGCTTATGTTAAAAGGCAAAATCCGGACAAATTTGAGGCACGATCGGTATTATACAAGTTTGTGGGATATCCAAAGAATTCTCTAGGATATCTATTCTACCACACCGAGAAACAAAATATGTTTGTTTCTCAGTACGCCACCTTTTTAGAAAAGGAATTTCTTGAAAAGAAAATTAGTTGCAGTGCAGTAGAGATGGATGAAATTCTAGAAACAAAAATTACTACTGAAGATTTGTTAGAACCTGAAGATTCGATACTCCCGGACGATCCTCAACTACTCCGCAGATCTAGTAGGGTTCCTCATCCATCCGAGAGATGCTTCGGTTTTCTCATAGACGGTGGGAGTGAGAATTCCATCATGGAAAATGACCCGACTAGTTTCGAGCATGTCATCACAAGTAGTGACTCTGTGAAATGGTTGGACGCTATGCGATCTGAAATGGAATCCATATACACCAACAAAGTATGGACTTTGAAGGTTGATTGATCTTATTTTATGTGTATTATAGTTTAACCGCAATCAATAACGGTGTCGCATGTAGCTAGACCGAGATGAGTACGGGTCGTCCTTTGCGAAACGTTGAATCTTTTAATCTTACTTTAGGCATGTTGAGAAAGAAAGAAGGAGGAATAAAGAATGGTGGAAATAGTTTCTAGATCTACGTTAAACACGGATGCAAAATATAGATCTAGATTAACTACGATGTAAATTTAATATTAAAAGGCGGCTTGTAGGGTTCATTAGGATTTAGTAGTTATGGATGATTAATTAAAGATTACACTTTTTATCCTTTAATAGATTTAAAACTATAAAGACAGTGATGCATGTAGATTAGGGTTTCTGGAGGGAAAAGGGTTCCCACTATTAACCCCTATCTCGACATGGAACTCCGTTCATATCTAGCCTTTACCAAAACAATCATTAATCTAATCTCTAATCGCGGTCGAGACTAACAATAAATTGGTAGCGCGCTCGATTAGGATGTTAATGATTCTTTTGATAAAGTTTATAAACTTTATAGGATTTAAAAAGAGTTTAAGGATCTTTATCATCCATTAATCTACCATAATCCTACGAACCCTAACAAGCGAAGAATTACTCGCGCATGTTGGGATAAGAAAAGATAGAGAGGGAAATCATAATAAAAAACTACAAAGAGATAGAATAAGAAAAACTACCTTTATTAATCAACAGAATCAATTACACTTTGTTTCCTTAGAAAATGATTACAAAATGCTAGTTTGCTTCTCGATCTCTTCTAAGGAGGTAGATGAACCGTTAATGATCAACCTGGATGCGTGAGCCATCTTAGACTTCGTGATCTTTTCAGCTTGATGATTTTTCCAAGAGACTCTCAGTCTTTATTTATAATCACAGAGCCAGAACCCTAGTTTCCTAATATAGAAACTAGTTGTTAAGATCCTAACCACCAAAATCCCATATCTCAACTCCTCAAATCCGCGGCGGAACCGCGGCCATTGGATAGGTTTGGTCGCGGATCCGCCCCCTTTTGGTGAGATCATGGTCTTTAATTTTTGTAGCTTCATATCTGTAACACTTGGTAATTTTTTAAGTATCTAGACTTTGAAAATCTTTTCTATATTTCTGCCAGAATTAGTTTCTTCAATTTACTTGAATATCTTCGGCAGATTTGATCTTGCCAACTCGGATTTCCTTGATTTTAATCATGATATAATTCCTGCACAATTATCTCAATAAATGATGTTAGTAGAATTTGTTTTTATTAAGATATTGTCTTTAACCATTTGCCATGATATTTTAGTTTTAAGAATTAGTCAAAGGTATTTAATAAGGTAAGCATATTTAAATGGGCCAAATGTTACATGGATATTATATGCTTACTTTTTCCTACATAATGTTAATTATAATATATAAACATATGAAAATAGTATTTTTGCAGATAAACCTTCATATGTGTCATATTTATAATAAACACCTTTTATTATATAGAAATAATAGGAAAATGTCATATTAAATGTGCAGTTTTATCAACTGAACAAATACCCCCAAACTTATTTTTGATCGTCCCGAGCAAACTAGTTATTAAAGAGAAGGAGAAAAAGAAGAAGAACTAGATAAGCACACTTTCGTAGGCAACACGATTGCACTGAGCACGTGCAACAAGCCGTTAAACCTCTAGGTGTCCCGAGGAGTGTTGCCTCCTGACGGTTTTCAGCGGATTACACCCACAAAATCCCATAATAAAAGAAAGATAGTGCAAGTTACATATAAAGATAAGAACTATAAAAGAAAGAATTTGAAAATAAGAGTTTCCAACTATACTAGCTTTTCAGTTGCTATGAGCCCTATTCTTAATGGTCGTGAAAAGATATCAGAAATCACACCATCCCTCAATAAAACATCGCCTTTTAGTCTTCCTTCCTATCTTTCTTCCAAACATTGATCATATACCCCTACGTGTGTGTAAAATACATCTCTACACTTAGAGAATTCAATTCAAGCTATCATACTCTTGTCCATCTTCCAAAGTACTTTATAGTTGGTGAATATTATCAATAAAATTGCTCACACATTCTTCATGTGACCGTCAATACTTCTTGAGGTACTAACCGACCGATTACAAAATGTGCTTGCATATTTAGGCGTAACTCCTCGTTTCGCAACACCTATGGCTTAGCAGTGGCTCCCAAACCAGTTGGTCTAAGGCACTAGGTGATAAAGCACCCTCGCTATATCTTTTTTATGTTGCCTTGGTAATTACAAAACCAGTGTTCATTTTTTTTCTTCACCCTCACTATATTTTTTTTATTTTCCTTCATACTAAGGCTTTTAGATAAGAGTATTTAAGGTATCCTCTACTATCCCAAGTTTCAAGATATGTGACAGTGCATATAGTAGGGTATCAACGTTCAAAAGTTTAGCCTCAAGAATAGGGATTATTTTTCAGACCTATTTTTATCCTCAGATTAGCAATTTTCTTCATCTTACCAACCCTTGGGACAACAGCTCATAACTACCTATTACTAGTTTTGTTTAAGAAAACATCTAATTTTCTTATTTTTCTTAAACTATTCCTATTTTTCAAATGTAATTTGTCACTTTCTAACTTCTATTATCAAATTTTTTTTTGTTTGTGCTTATATATAATATAATGCAAAGTAACGCGTAAATAAGCACAAACCTCCCCCAAATCTGTTTGCAGCAGTGTCCTCACTATTATCTCTTTTAAATCTCAAAATCTATAGACTTGGGAGGAAAAGTTATCAAAGGGGACAAGAAATAATGAAAGTGAAATTCTCCCCCAAACTTATTTTTGGCTCGTAATTTTGTAAAAATTTTCTTTCAAGAGCCAAAATATCCCCCCAAACTTGAGTAAAATAGTATTAAGCATTTAAAATCATTGGGGGTTAAAGTTATTGCTCAAAGTAAAGCCTTACAAAGACCAAAAGTCAACACCAACCATTCAAAAAAATTATCGATGAAGCACCAAGGTTGGTGGAAGACCATGTCGCCTATTGACGTGAAAAAGTAGGGAGGAGATAAGAGGTGGTATGGAAAGGGTTTGCGTCTCTGCTTGTAGAGACGACTTAATGATGATGGATTACTTGCATTCTTGTTTTTGATAAGAAGAAGGGGTGGTGTTTCTTTGATTTGGGATTGATTCATCACAACTCCCGTATTTGCTAAGAATGCGAGTTCATCAGCGAAAATTTCTTCGAAGCTAATATTGATACCCCGAAGAATAATCTCATCAGAAAGAATGGAATGATACTCAAACTCCATAAAAGGTTCATAATAAGCGTTAGATGTTGACCCGGACAGCTCAATAGAAGGGTCCGTATGTGTATAATACATAGCGGTGTCAAACAACAACGTACAAAAGGAGTCGAGATCAGTATCGTGAAGCTGTTCAAATTTGCTGCTGTCGAAATCCATCATTTCGACAGAACATATTTGAGCATGAGGTTCGGAGGGTTCACTTCCCAACTTGTAAATGTTAAGCTCAATTGACATCTTCCCAAAGGATAGGTTCATAGAGCCGTTTCGACAATTGATTACAGCGTTGGAAGTCGCTAAAAAGGGTCGACCTAAAATCACCGGAATTTGGTTCCGTGGGTTCGCTACAGGCTGTGTATCTAGAACAATGAAGTCTACAGGGAATATAAATTCTCTGACTTTTATCAACACATCCTCTAACTTACCCCTAGGTTGAGTGATAGATCGATCTGCCATCTGGAGAGTGCAGTGCGATGGTTTTAACTCTCCGATACCCAATTGCTCATACACAGAATATGGAAGCAGGTTAACACTAGCACCTAAATCAAGTAGAGCACGATTAATATTTTTACCCCCAATAGAAATAGAAATTGTAGGACTTCCGGGGTCCTTTCGTTTCTTGGGTAGTTGTTGTGTAAAAGCAGTGCTCACATTACTTGTAAGGAAAACTTTTTTAGGTACTTGAACTTTTCTCTTCCTAGTGCACAAGTCCTTTAGGATTTTCGCATAAGACGGAACTTGTTGAATAGCATTTAGGAGAGAAATGTTTATGTTAACTTGCTTAAAAATTCCACAATCTTCACCATTTGTGGACTTGGTCTGTTGCTCCTTAACCTGTTTGGATAAGGTACTTTATCAATAAGGGTTGGGTCCACCATTGGAGAAGATTGTGGGGATGGAATGGATCGCAAAATTGGAGTGGGGATCGCTTTAGATAGATTTGTGGAAGTGGGCTGAGGGTTCGAGCCTTGGGGAAAACGGAGAATAGGCTCGGAAGAAGGTGGAAAACTAGACGAAATAGGGCAAGAATTGGAAGTCGGGGTTTTAATTGATTCCTCATCATCAATCTGTTCACCCATTTGATTGTTCAACACTCTTCCTAATCTCAACTTGGTAACGGCACTCACATTATAACTTTGTGAATGGCCAGGATTCGGTAAGGGTTAAGATAGAAGTTTCCTTTTTTCTATCGCACTCATCGCGGCATTCAACTGTGCAATTTAGGCTTCTATTGATTTAATACTCTCACCGTGGGAGACGAAGTCTTTCTTTATGGAATCAATAGAAGAACCCATATCAGCCGACATTTGGATCGAATGTTTCATAAACAAATCCAAAGTTTATGCGAGTGAAGAGAAGTTATCGGTACCAGTCGTGTCACGACCCAAAGTTTGGCCCGTGACCGGCACTTAACCACGTAACGTCTACAGGCGTAACGCAACTAAGTAAGCCGAAAACCCAGAAATCAAACCAGTAAAAGTATAGAGTGTTTTAAGCATTTAATAGAACCAATTTCTAAGATAACAATAAAAAAGAGAGCAACAAGTGGGAAACATCACAGATAGAATAAACTGCATAAGTAAAGTCGGCTCACAACGAGCTCGACACCAGAATACAAAATAATATACATCGTCCTCACTACTGGTCTCTAAGTCAATACATAAGTGATAGATGGAGAGTACTAGATACAACAATGTACATAACTGAAAGATAACCAGATACCGCACAAAACCCACCTATCAGCAAAAGAGCTAGTACGCCAACTGTAGGGGTATCTGTGTCAAAAGATGCAAGAACGCAGCCTGCCGCGACTACTCCGAAGGGCAACCTGCAAACACTGTGGCACAACGGGGGTGAGTTGCCAACTCGTGAATAGAAGATAACATATAAAGGTAATCGCGAGTATGCACGTGCAACGATACTCTAACCTATACCAACAGATAACATCTATATGATGAACTGGATGCTCAAATCATGCAACAAGTGCGATCTAATAACATCTCCAAGTGATGAACCAGATATGCGATGATCAGGTATAGCAATGCAATCTAACAACCCTATATAGAATGAACATGATATGCAATGATCGTCCAAGCATGTGTACTATATCAGGTACAATAGATACAGGATGAGATATCAATTACTACATGCTGAGCATGGGAAATATAACATCTACACGGAATGTCATCACGGAAAGTATAATCGGTACCCATCAATGCACCCAAATCCCAATACTACTCAGGCGTCGTCATCTTCCTCGGTCCTCAAATCCTGTAAATCTCATATAATCGTGAGTGCCCAACATCGGCACCCAAAATATCAAGAAATACTCGTGCCAAGCATCGACACGCAAATCCTCCTGTATAGGGCATCCGTCAGTCCGGATCAGCCCACGGGCTCTGTCTGCGGTATCGGCCCTCGGCCCCGGCAGTACGAGTCGTCCCGTATCCATCAATCGACTCTGGTCAGTATCCTCCGGATAACCGCCAGGTCCAACCAATCACCGGTAGGCAGTAGTCCCTCTGCCAGGCTTACCGTCTACTACACAGCGAAACCGTTCTCACCTCGAGGTACCATACCGGGTCCACCATGTACCCGTAATCGGCCACATCCAACTCCTCGATTCGGGTTCACATATATCACTCTGGCACCGAGAAAACACATGGTGGACGCACCGAAATATCATATCAAGGGAAACCGGGTTTTTAAATAATTAACTATTCTCTTTTGAAATATCCACGGTTCCCCAAATCCAGAATTAACATGGAAACAACATATCTCAATGCGTAATCTAAGTAAGTATGAAGATATCAATGTGTGTGTGCACTGGTATGAATATACAGTGTACATGTGCGCAGATATGAAGATATCAATATATGTGTGCACTGGTATGAATATACAGTGTGCATGTGCGCAGGTATGAAGATATCAATATATGTGTGCACTGGTATGAATATACAGTGTGCATGTGCGCAAGTATGAAGATATCAATATGTGTGTGCACTGGTATGAATATACAGTGTGCATGTGCGCAAGTATGAAGATATCAATATGTGTGTGCACTGGTATGAATATATCAATATGTGTCAAAGTATAAATATATGATGTATGTAGTACAAGTATGGGTATGTGATGCATATGTGCCCAAATATGGATATAACATATGCTGTTATGCGGCAAATCATGACAACATCAATAAGGTGGAATCAGTATGATATATGATTTATAGCAATCCTATAATGTGAGTGTCATGGCAATCACTAACAGTGTGGGTGTAGCATATCAATCGTGCTCGTGCGACTTGAACCGTTAGTGACAGTGCAGTGTCCTATGCTATCATTTCTATATGCAACAAAAGGGTAAGCTACTACAGTCCATATGAATATCTATACTAAATATCCTAACACGCCCTGACGCTTAACGCCATACGGGCGATTTCCCCGTAGATGTTAAATCTACTCACATGGTCGTGCGCTACTCATAGCCGACCACCCGCTTCCCTTTCTTAGTTTCGTCCGACATACCCTCCTGCAAACCTAGAATTACACAAGAATCTATACATAAGCAAGTATCTCGCAAAACACGATATCGAAGTCAAACGATACGCTCGCGTCGCGAACTAAACGCGCGTGTGTACGATACGTTAAACGTGCACGCGACTAAAACTAACCCCGACACGCCGCGATACGCTGAATCATGGATCCCTCTCGCGTATCGCGCGAACCAAACGTACTAGAAATACGATATAACGTCCCAGATTCTACCCAGGCTAACAACTTACAAAACTATACATACCACTGGCCTAGAAATAACAACAGACTCCTACCCAAGCAAACATCACCCAAAAATTCCTCTATCTAGCCGCAAATTGCGGCCAGAATGAATAAACCGGCGGCCTTGCTATAGGGTGGGGGTCTCAGGCTCTGGTGGTGTGGTCTATACCTTGTATACAAGCTCTAGTTAACTCAATTTCAACCTGAACTACTCGGGCCTATAGCAGATCACTAAAAGGTGAAATTTCACTTAAAAACACTAAATTTTGCTTAATTTGAAACCCTATGGTATTTTGGTGTAACCTGGGGTCTAACTAGGTTCACATGGTCTTAATAACACCTAATTAGGCTAGGTTAACAAATATGAACAGCACTACACCATAAGTTCACACAAATCACCTTTTCAAGCACAAAAACTCACTTTTTACACAAACCGAAGCTACACTACACATATATTAAGCAAACACGAAGTTGGGCTCAGATTCTATACCTTACAAGACCCTAGGTGCAAGGAGAAAGGAGGTGGAGAAGATGGGAAGTGCTGCTGCAGCTGTTGGGGGCTGCTGTTGATGTTGCTGCTGCTGCTGCTGCCTGCTGCTGTGGTCACTACTTGCTGCTGCTGTGGTCACTGCTTGCTGCTGCTGTTGTTATTGCTGCTGCTGCTGATGCTGCTGTCTGCTGCTGCTTCTCATGGTGCTGGGGCTGCTGCTGCTGCTAGGTGAGTGTGTGTGTGTGAGAGAGTTGTGAGAATGAGAATGAGGAAAGAAATGAGAGCACAAGTCAAAGACCCCCCTCTCTCTTCCTCTCTCTTCATTAAATGAGCATGGCTCATGCCCTTTGCCCATACTCCTTCTCTCTCATCAAGTCAACACAAGAAAAAAATTCAAATAAACAAAACAACACACAAATAAATAAAACCCAATTAAAGCCCAAAACACTTAATACAAATAGGTTAACCCACCATGGTTGCTAATCATGGTTTTAACCCCAAATCTAAACCCTAGTTAACATGCACAAGTATGTGTGCGCCTAGAAAAATCCTAATAAAATATTCATTAATTAGAATAAAATATCTGAAACTTAATTTGGTAAACTTTTTACCAAAAACTATCTATTAAAATATAATTAACCCCTAAACACGACCTAAGGTGTTACAAGTCGTTTGGAAAGAATTATTGGCCGGGTTTTGAAAATTTTGTGACTGAAAGGGGTGCTGACTCTATGGTGGTGGTTGTTGTTGCTGTGGAGGAGGTCTTTGATAATTGCCTTGGAACTGGTTTTAATTTTGGTTTTGGTTTTGGTTCCAAGCAAAGTTAGGATGATTCCTCCATCCCTGATTGTACGTGGAAGAATAAGGATCGTTTCTAGGTCGCTGCTGAAAAACAGCATTAGTTTGCTCGTGACCTTGAAACAGTGCATTCATAGGACATTCTTCCGTCAAGTGTGATGGATCGGAACAGCAACCACACACGGTTTTAGGAAGCATGTATTGATTTAGGGAGGCTGAAGAGGTTCTGTTTTCTATAGCGTCGAGTTTCCTTTGTATCGCGGCCATTTCGGATTTCATTATGATGGAAACCTCGAGCTGATGAATACCTTCCCTAGATGATATAGGTCTAACACTTTCCCATTGTAAAGTGTGTTCAGCGAAATTTTCTAGGAATTTCCAAGCTTCACCATCATCTTTCGACAGGAATTGACATTGACACATGGTTTCAAGCATCTATTTTGTTGCGGGATCAGTACCCTCATATATAATTCGACACAAATCCCATCGGTGGATTCCGTGATGAGGACATTGGACAAGAAGATCCTTGAACCGTTCAAAGCATTACCAAAATGGTTCATTTGGAAGCTGGGTAAACTGATTGATTTTGCTCCTAACACGGGCGGTCTTATGATTGGGATAAAATTTCTTAAGGAATGCTACAACGAATTTGTCCCATTTAGAAATAGAATGTGCGGCAGTGTTATAAAGCTATTTCTCGGCTAGATCGCACAAAGAAAAAGGGAGAAGACGTAAACGCACAGCATTCACAGAAAGTTATGACGTGAAAATCATTGCACATACATTTTCGAATTTGTTTATAAAAACGTATGCGTCTTCGGACTCAAGCCCGTGAAATTTTGGCAACAGTTTGATAAATTAAGGTTTTATTTCAAAATTATCCTCATTGGCTGGTGGAATAGAAAGACAAGTAGGAAGGGGACCACGTGAAGGGTAGCATCTCTCTTGGAGAGATATGCGCGGTATATTCTGCGCACCTGCGGGTGGTGGAAGCGTGGTATCATGAAAATTTGATGGATAACCGTACATCTCGGTCGTGGTGGGTGGTGGGGAAAAGGAAAATGAAGAAGTACCGACTTCGGAGTCGATAGAAGAAACGCGGACAAGACAGGTACTAGAATCCCGTGTCCAGTCGAGTATGCACTAAGCGGGTTTAGCGCAAGTGACAGCGTGTGTGTGATTGGTTTGTTTTGAAAAGTATGTCGGACTTAAGACAAATCACACAAAAATGCACAATCAGCCCTAGAACTAAGGTTACCTAGGTCAAGTCTCTAGACCGCTCTAGACTTCCAAAGGACAAGCCGCAGGATCAATCCTCTATCACCTCTTTATTACCCTTGCGTCCAGGTAAGTGCCAGGTAAGTGGGAGGTATCCGCTATAGCGGGCCTAATTAAGTAACCACCTGCCTTAGACACACTTGCCTAGACACCACAACAGTAATGCGGATAAGCGATAGATTACCCACGACCTTCCTCTGTCCTTATTGAGCGCGACAGTCCTTAGAGTCTTATCTAGATATTTTTTAAAAATTAATGTAGAGTTGATGCGGATGCTCGTTTTGTGATTTGCGGGGCCTAGGAAGGGTGATAAAATCCCCATCTAATCTGAATTGTGGTCTTACCCCTTAAAGTCCGTATTAAAATATGCAAAACAAACCAATTACAAAACTTTGCAAAAAGATTTTTGAGCGGCGATATTTTGCAAGGAATCCTGCAGAAAAGATATTTTATTGGATTTTAGAGGAGAGAGAATGAGTTGAAAATTTCACCAGAGAAGTTTGGAACCCTAATTCCTCACTTAAGCCGCGGATCCGCCGCTAAAATAGCCTTTCTGCCGCGCTTCCGCCGTACTTTGAGAGAATCTTTTTATGATTTTTGCTATGTGGCCTCCTGTGCTCTTCTGGATCTTGATGAATGTCTCTGGCTCTCTGTTTGCTCAAGTCTGCGACTCCAGATCCCCTCGCAAAATTCACACAATAATCGTTAAATATACAATTTGCAGTTTTGTTTTGTTTATGATAATGATCGAATAAGAATTCAACACAAATAGTAAGAATAAAAAATTACGCATGTATCCCCGGCAACGGCGCCATTTGATTGATCTTATTTTATGTGTATTGTAGTTTAACCGCAATCAATAATGGTGTCGCGTGTAGTTAGACTGAGATGAGTACGGGTCGTTCTCTGGAAAACGTTGAATCTTTTAATCTTACTTTAGGCGTGTTGAGAAAGAAAGAAGGAGGAATAAAGAATGGTGGAATAGTTTCTAGATCTACGTTAAACACGGATGCAAAATATAGATCTAGATTAACTACGGATGTAAGTTTAATATTAAAAGGCGGCTTGTAGGGTTCATTAGGATTTAGTGTTATGGATGATTAATTAAAGATTACTCTTTTTATCTTTTAATAGATTTAAAACTAGAAAGACAGTGATTCATGTAGATTAGGGTTTCTGGAGGGAAAAGGGTTCCCACTCTTAACCCCTATCTCGACATGGAACTCCGTTCATATCTAGCCTTTACCAAAACAATCATTAATCTAATCTCTAATCACGGTCGAGACTAACAATAAATTGGTAGCGCGCCCGATTAGAATGTTAATGATTCTTTTGATAAAGTTTATAAACATTATAGGATTTAAAAAGAGTTTAAGGATCTTTATCATCCATTAATCTACCCTAATCCTACGAACCCTAACAAGCGGAGAATTACTCGCGCATGTTGGGATAAGAAAAGATAGAGAGGGGAATCATAATGAAAAACTACAAAGAGATAGAATAAGAAAAACTACCTTTATTAATCAACAGAATCAATTACATTTTGTTCCCTTAGAAAATGATTACAAAATGCTAGTTTGCTTCTCGATCTCTTCTAAGGAGGTAGATGAACTGTTGATGATCAGCCTGGATGCGTGAGCCGTCTTGGACTTCGTGATCTTTTCAGCTTGATAATTTTTCCAAGAGGCTCTCGGTCCTTATTTATAGTCACAGAGCCAGAACCCTAGTTTCCTAATATGGAAACTAGTTGTTAGGATCCTAACCACCAAATTCCCATATCTCAACTCCTCAAATCCACGGCGGAACCGCGTCCATTGGATAGGTTTGGCCGCGGATCCACCCCCTTTTGGTGAGATCATGATCTCTAATTTTTGTAGCTTCATATCTGTAACACTTGGTAATCTTTTGAGTATCCAGACTTTGAAAATCTATTCTACGTTTCTGCCAAAATTAGTTTCTTCAATTTACTTGAATATCTTCGGCAGATTTGATCTTGCCAACTCGGATTTCCTTGATTTTAGTCATGATATAATTCCTGCACAATTATCTCAATAAATGATGTTAGTAGAATTTGTTTTTATTGAGATATTATCTTTAACAATTTGCCATGATATTTTAGTTTTAAGAATTGGTCAAAGGTATTTAATAAGGTGAGCATATTTAAATGGGCCAAATGTTACATGGATATTATATGCTTACTTTTTCCTACATAATGTTAATTATAATATATAAACATATGAAAATGGTATTTTTGCAGATAAAACCTTCATATGTGTCATATTTATAGTAAACACCTTTTATTATATAGAAATAATAGGAAAAATGTCATATTAAATATGCAGTTTTATCAACTGAACAAAGATTGCTCCTGAAGGGGTAAAACCCATTAAAAGCAAATGGATCTTCAAAAAGAAGATCGGTGTAGATGAAAATGTTGAGACCTTCAAAGCTATATTAGTAGTAAAAGGTTTTCTTCAAAGACCAGGTATGGACTATGACGAAATATTTTCTCCAGTAGCTATGCTTAAATCTATCCGGATCCTACTTGCCATTATTGTCTTCTATGACTATGAAATCTAGCAAATGAATGTCAAGACCTCCTTTCTAAATAGTGATTTAGAAGAGAGCGTGCATATGACACAGCCAGAAGGCTTCGTAGACAGTGGGAGCAGCGGAAAAGTGTGCAAGATACTTAAATCCATTTATGGATTAAAACAGGCATCGTGGAGTTGGAACATTTGTTTTGATGTTGTAGTCAAAAAGTTTGAATTCATCAAAAATATAGATGAACATTGCGTTTATAAGAAGGTTGTAGGGAGTGCGGTCATATTCCTCATATTTTACATAGATGACATTCTCCTGATAGGAAATGATGTTCCTATGCTATAATCGGTCAAACTTTTCTTGTCACAAAAATACTCCATGAAAGATCTGGATGATGCCTCATACATTCTGGGAATTAGAATCTATAGAGAGATCTAAAAGGATGTTGGGATTGTCCTAGTTTGGGTATATAGACACCATACTAAAGAGATTTAGTATGGAAGATTCCAAGCGCGGTAATTTACTCGCTTGTCGTGAAATCATCCGCTCCAAAAAGATGTCTCCTACAACTAATGAGAAGTGGGTTTGCATGAATGATATACCCTACGCTTCAGCGGTAGAATCCATCATGCACGCGATATTATGTGCCAGACCAGATATAGCTTACGCACTTAGTGTGGCAAGTAGGTATCAATCAAACCCAGGAGAGAAGTATTGGACAGTTGTGAAGAACATTCTTAAGTACCTACGAAGGACTAAAGAATTGTTCTTAGTGTATGTAATGGCGATCTCCAAACGAAGGCCTTTACCGATTCAAGCTTCCAAAGTGACATAGATGACAGCAAGTCTAGCAGCTGGTGTATAGTTTTCATCGTAATCTATCCCTTCTATTTGGTTATATCCCTGAGTAACTGAGCGGGTTTTGTTTCTAACCACTTTACCTAGCTCGTCAAGTTTGTTCTTAAATACCCACTTGGTTCCTATTATAGGTCTATCTTATGGACTTGGAACTAGGACCCAAACGTTATTTCTTTCGAACCGATTAAGTTCTTTCTGCATGGTCATTATCTAATTTTCATCAATAATAGCCTCATTAACGTTTTTAGGTTCTATCAAGGAGATAAAAGCTAAGTAAATACAAGTGTTGAATCTTGATGACCATGTAGCAATTCCTTTATCAATATCACCTATGATCAAGTCGTTTGGGTGATTTCAATTAAATTGTCAATCCTTCGGAAGATTTTCTTTCACAACTTGTGGTACATCTTCTACCCGTGGTTCAGCAATTTCCTTTTCAGTTGATAAATTCTCTAAACCATTTGAGATGTTTGGCTCATCGTCATTGTCTGAAGTTGTAGAGACGGAGTTATTTTCGTCAAATTCAACATTCATACTTTCTTATATGACTTGTGTTCTCCTATTATAAACGCGATATACTTTACTGGTCATGGAATAACCAATAAAGATACCTTCGTCACATTTAGACTCAAATTTACCTAAATTGTCTAGTGTATTCAATATAAAACACTTACATCCAAATACCTTGAAGTATTTTATATTTGGAGTTTTTTTTGTACAAGACTTCATAGGGTATTTTCTTAAGAAACTTCCTAACACTAACTCTGCTTATAATATAGTATGACATATTTACTGATTCTGCTCAGAAGTACATGGGTAAATTATTTTCATTTAATATGGTTCGTGCAATTTCTTGTAAGGAACGATTATTTCTTTCAACGATACCATTTTGCTGTAGTGTCCTGCCACAAGAAAATTCATGCTTCTATCCTTTCTTATTACAATAATATTCGAAAAAATTATTCTCAAATTATCCACCATGATCACTTCTGATTTTGGAAATCTTAAGATTCATCTCATTTTCAATTCTCTTAGGGAAGAATTTAAAGACGTTAAAAGTTTCGTATTTGGTTTTAAGAAAGAACACCCATGTAAATCTAGAATAATCGTCTACTGTAACATAAGCGTAGAACTTACCACCTAGACTTTCATTTCTATTTGGAGCAAATAGGTCTATATGGATTAGTTGCAAAGGTATATCGGTAGAAACTTCATTGTTTGGTTTAAACGGGATTTTGGTTTGTTTACCTTTTATACAAGCATCATATTATTTATTTTTCTCGTATTTTAATATGGGAATACCTTTAACTAAGTTATTCATAAAAATCTTGGATAATATGTCCATTGACGTATGGCCTAACTTCCTATGCCAGAGACATATATCATCATTATTGTTTACGACTAAACGTTTTTAGTTTTCATTATTGAAGTCATGTGTGTAGATAAGGTGTATGTTATAACGTTTTTCGGTTAAAATGGTTATGTTGTTATAAATAATTTTACATATATCGTTTTCAAATACTATATTATGACCCCTACTACAAAATTGACTTACGCTAAATAAGTTGTACTTTAGAATATCTACTAATAAAATATCATGTATAATAGTAACATTAGAATTTTATTTAAATGAAATGATACCTTTACCGATTATGTTAGCATTTTCATTGTCGCCAAACGTCACGGCACCACTATCTTCTCTTAATAGTATTTGGAAGTAGTTGTTATTTCTAGTCATGTGTCTCGAGCAACCGCTATTAAGAATTCACTTCTCATCACGTGATCTGGGATTCTACAAAACAAGAAAACGGAGGTGTGGTCTTAGGAATCCATTTCATTCTGTGTCCACTGGGGTTATAAGTGAAATGATATTTATAAGAAAATTTTAGTTTAATTTGACAAAATCTAGTAATATGTCCTAACTTATCACAGTAGTTACATGTTATATTAGCAAAGCTATTTTTATCTTTAAATGGTTTTGAACTTCTAAAAGACTTTGTAGGTTTTTCATATTTTGAATTATCGTGAAAACCTACACCTTGACGTTTATACTGATTTATACAAGTTTTTAACATAACGTCAAGATTATCTTTCATTTTTATAAATTTAAGAATTATGTTTTCTTTGATTTCCAATTTTCTTTTTAAATCAAAATTTTCATTTTTCAAAGTTTTTGTACTATTGTTAATTTTTGAAATTTCTTTTTATTTTAAAACATTATTTTCTAACATTAGGTTTTCTTTTTCATTCTTTACTAAACCATTATTTACACTATGGTTATATTTTAGCTGTTTATATTTTGTGTAGATTTTCTGATAACTATCTTTTAGATAAAAACATAAGTTAATTAAATCATCTTTGCCTAGACTTTCTATATCAAGAACGCCATCACTTACAACATCATGGTCTATCGCCATAAAGTACATGTTGGCGACTTCTTCACTTTCTGATTTGCTTGAATCTGAATCATCCCAGATGGCTTGGAATGCTTGCTTTTATGAACCTCTCTTCCATTTTGGTTTTTCCTTCTTGACTTTGAGATTTGGACAGTCTGTCTTGAGATGACCTTCTTTGTTGCATTCAAAACATCGCATAGCTTTGGAAGTGTTCATTCATTTCTTAAAAGAGTTGCTTTTAGTCTTAAGAAACTTCTTGAAGTGCCTTGCTATGTTTGTTATCTCTTCATTGCCGCTGTCATCATCGCTTGATGGGATAGAATTTTTGGTTTTATTTGTTGACGCTTTGAGTACGATATTCTTGCGGTTGTTGTCTTCCTTAGTTTTGATGTCACCGAGTTGCATCTCATAGGTTTTTAGTTTACCAATGAGAGTATCAACACTCATAGTGCTCATATCATTGGCCTCTTCTATAACGGTAATTATAGGCTGCCAAGACAAGATTAGTGATTGGTTAATTTTCTAATTCTTATCTTTATCTACAAACTTCTTATCTAAATTAAATAATTCAGTAATTATGTTATTAAACCTACAATACATTGAATTGATCAATTCGTTTTCTTTCATAGAAAACATTTCGTATTCGTGCATTAACTTATTTATTTTACTTTTTTTTACTTGGTTCGTCCCCTCATGTGCAGTCTCGAGAGTTCTCCAGATATCATGTGTCGTTTGACACATAGAAGTTCTATTGAATTCCTCTGGAATCAACAAGAAGTGAAGGGCACTCATAGCTTTAAAGTTTAGCCTCATTGATTGTTTTTCCGCATCAAAATATGGCTTAGTGGTAGGAAAAACAAAAGCTTCATCTGTTATATCTAAAATATCTAAATCTATACAGTGAAGAAAAAATCTTATTTTAGTTTTCCAAAATTGAAAATTAGTGCCGTTAAACAGTGGAGATCGTGTGGTAGATTGACCCTCTAGTTGGTTTGTCATTATGGATCTACTGACTCAAGATGTTAATCTAAAAAATGAGCAAGCCGCTCTGATACCAATTGAAAACAGCCTTAGAAGGGAGGTGAATAAGGCTTTTATACATCCTATGGTAAATTTTAAAATTCTAACTATTATATTAAAGTGATTACTAAGTTTCTGCGGAAAATATTTAAACAAAGAAAATTAAAATGACAATCAATCACAAGAACTGAAAATAAAAGGAGTCAGAGCAATGTAAACACAAAAAATTGTTGACTAGGCTTCACCATGCTCCTGTGGTTAGTCCCCTCCTAAAACTCCTTCTCAGGATTTCTACACCAGATGTGTGAAGTACACGAATTCTACTTCACAGGGATGTGAAGAACAAAATCTCTCTTCATAAGGATCAACCACTCGAATTTGCGATTCTCTAGGAAATAAGTTTTCTTCCTCTTTAGCCCGTGATTCTCTAAAAAAGCCGCAATTTCCTCTCTAATCCACGTCTCTATAGGAAGATCTCTTTTTCCACTCCGAATACATAATTCCAGCAAAATGAGAAGCACCCCTTCTCGTGGATTACACTTGTTAATTAAAAATGATCATACTCACTCACAATTCTATTGATCTCAAAAGATTATCTCCTGTTTTGGCACAAGGATTGTTTTGAGAAATTTAGACAAGTTTAAAGCTCTTGAGAAAATGAAAATTTTGAACAAGTTAAAGCGCGAATAACATGAAGATTTTCATAAGGATTTGCAATGAATAAAATATTTTTAAAATGTGTGATCTCAAGGGTATTTATAGGGGATTGAATGAAAAGTTATTGTAACTGCTCTTAACCGTCAAAAACTACCTAAAAATGGTTAATGATTGTTTGAGGAATTTGCGTGTGAAAACGACATAAGTGTCCATTCAAAACGGAATTCAAAATAAAAATTAAACAAATTTAACTGCCCGTGAAGATGTCTGTGCAGACGTCTGCCTCAAAAGAAAATTTCCTTCTACAGAAAGCAGCAAAGCTGTCACTGAGAAGTATACAGAAAATGTAGATTTTGATAATTGCATCACAGACATCTGTTGTTCAAAACTTCACTTATACAGACATCTGTTTTTTGGCATGTATGAAAAGTCAGGTTTTGAACTTGGCAGATTTGAATCCAACGGAAAGGATAAACATATCTAAAAGAGAAAAGGACGTCTTGGGTTTTAGGAATATATTGGAATGAGATTTCTAATCTTATGAGATCATTTCTAATTACATGTATATCGCTCACAACTCTAACCTTCATTTTGGTTTTCCAAATAGCTTCATTTTCTTGACTTGTTATGTTGAGACGTGATTGGATCTTGAATTTGCTTGCATTCCGTTGTTTCTTGTATCGAGTTGTCATGATATATCACCGTTTTGAGTGCGTATCATATTGTAGGCAAATATTGAATATATTTATGCAAACTTTACTTAAGATATAAAGTTGGAAATGTCATCAGTAATTTATGAATTCATTTAAACAAGATTTTGAACTAAGTAATTGACGTGACCTGGATCGCGCCAAGATGTTACCTTCCGTTGATCTGCTGATGGCGGCGATGGGTGGCTGAGATTGGATCTGGAGGCTGTCTCTCCTGAAGCGTGTGGATCTCAGTGGGTTTGAGGTTGTGGTTGCCGAGCTACCTACAAGAAAGTCACAGGGTGGTTGTACCACCGAGGACCCTCCGACGATCAAGTTAGACTAGAGATTCGAGCAGAGTAACGGCTTAGTTGAGTAAAAATGGCTTACCTGGACCGTCTGAAGGAGGGGTTTATATAGCGGTGGCAGCAGGCGAGGCAGGCGCGAGAATCACGCCGGCCGTTACGCTCCCGACGCCACGCCTGCGTGATGAGCGGGACCTCCCATTAATGGCAAAACATGCTCGTTAATGGGGGATCGTGGTGGCATGGAACGTGGGATGTGGCCGGCGGAGATCTCGCGCATGGAGAGATTTGCCGGATGGAGGTTATCCCTGCAAGCAGTGCTGTTGGTCGGCCGATGAGACCGAGGAAGATGACCTCAGCGGGAGAGCTCGCGGAGGAGCGGGAGAGCCGAGGTATCTTGGTTCTGCTCGAGCCTGAAGGCGAGCTGAGAGGCCCAGGGAGGCTCAGGCCTGTGATAGCTTGGAGACGAGCTGTGGGGCCGAGGAGGCTAATTGTGCTGGGGGCTCGGAGGTGAGCCAGTGTTTGCCCGTAGGACGGGCACAGGAGTGGTTTGGTCAGCCACTGTAGGTCCTTTCTTATGAGCCCTGGGACACGTCATCTGCCACGTGTCCTGATCTGGGAGATCACCGATATTGAGCATCATCATTAGCCCCCCACTCTCGTCCCGACCAGCTGACGGGTCGGGTCGAGAATGGTTCGCCGGATCACCCGAGGTGAGCTCCTTTCCGAAGATATTGTCGGGCGTGTCTCTGGGCAATTGGTTGTCTTTTTTGGATGAGGCCAGCAAATCAGGGTGAGATCCTTTGCATTAAAGAGGGTGCGCCGGATCGTGTGCATTTTTGCTGAAGCAGCAGACCACGTGTCGGGTGCCGGTTGGCTGATGTGACGTGTCGCAGGCTTCTGGCGTTCGATAGGACACCGCCAATGCGCTTGCGACAGGTGGGACGATCATGGCCGTCGAGTGCACTGAATCGTTTTGGTGGGAGTCGACCGTCGCCGCTGGATGAGGATGCCAGTAGCATAAATAGGGAGGATCCCTGATTCAGGATCTCTCTATCTCTTCACATTTTTTCTCGTTCTGAGTCTTGTTTGCTCGGCGCTCTCCTGTTAGGTTGGATCTTGCGTTTTTCTCTTCTCGAGGACTTCTTCCCATCAGGGTAGCTGTCTTGTTCTGAGGAGTATGTAGATGTCGTAGGGGTAGATTCTAGGGATTCTTCCCCTGGGTTGGAGCCTCTCTGGGAAGTTGGGCTCAGATCCTCTTCCCGGGGGTGCGCGTCTGGGGCGGTTCGCGGAGCAGTGGCGGCGGACGCTCCTGGTGCATCGTCCTCAGTGAGATACGAGGACGAGCTTGTCACCGCTCGGGCTCATTTCCATATTCCTTATGGCTACACTCTACGATTGGCCGAAGAAGAAGAGAGGGCAGATCAGATGAGGGGTAGAGAGATCGCCTTATACCTGGAAGCCCTTTGGGCCAGAATGCGCCTGCCTCTCTCTCCCGAGGTTGTAGCTGCGTTAAATTACTTTGGGTTAGCCCTGGGCCAGCTAGTGTCGAACTCTTGGAGGATTCTCCTTAGGTTCCTGGTCCGGCTGAAGCTGCAGGTGATCCCCTTTAGTCTGTCCATCCTTGCCTCCTCTCTCGTTTACAAAAGTCACCCCGGAATTCGCGCAGGCGACCCTAGGTGGGTTTACCTCTCCTTTAGGAAGCAACGGGGGAGTATAGTCGGGTCAGGAGTTGTCATCTTGCCTTCTTCCATCCATGATTAGAAGAAGAAGTTTTTCTTCGTCGGGCCGCCAGAGGGTGAGGACTGGCCCGTACCCATCCAGTGGTCTAGGGATAGGTGCTGGCAGGGAGATCCGTCCAATGACCCCGACATGATGAGGGTGGCGGGGTGGGAGCCTATTCCCCAGGCCGACGTGCTGCTTTCTGAGCGGGCCCTTAGTTGGGCCGGGCTCAGCCCCGCCCAATTCGTCGGTAAGTTAGGCTTGTATTTGTTTCTGTTTCTGTTTGTGTTGCTGATTCCATATATCTTGTCTTGCACAGAAACCATAGACGTTGACCTCCTCCGAGTAGCCACGCGCAAGCCGAAGAAAGGGTCGAAGGCCGGAGGGGGGAGAGCTTCGCTTTGAGGTGCCCTCGGGGCTCTCCGTCGCTGACAGCTTGCTGCACGAGATGGAGAGGTCGGCCGAGGGCCGGGTCCCTGGGGGAACGCTGAAGGCGCAAATGGCGTCCATCGCCCAAGAGGTCATGCAGGTGAGTGTTCGTACATCGTCTTATCATCTGCGAAATTAGGTGCCTCTTTTTCTTTCTGACTCCCCTTCGATTTCTTCAGGTCCTCCAGCACGTCGCTATCGTCGCCCGAATGGAGGAGGATGGGATAGCCCCGGCGATGCGAGCCGCGGGCGAGGTCTCTTCGCTGGGGGAGAGCTCAAAGCGGGAGCTGGAGGCGGCGATGGCGAGGGTCATTGCCCTTGAGGGCAAGGTGGCGACCAGGAAGCAGGAGGCGGCGGCGGTGAGGCAGAGGCGGCGGCCGCGAAGCTGGAGGTGGCATCCTTGAAGAAGGAGGTTGCCAGGTTTCGTGAGGCCGCCCAGGCTACCGAAGCCGAGCTTTGGGACTCCAGGGTACTCGTCGGCACCATGAGGAAGTCTGTGAGCACCCTCCGGAAGGAGTTGGAGGTTGCGGGAGAGGCGACGAAGCGAGCCGACCTCAAAACGGCGAAGGCGGTGGAGAACTTTCAGAAGTCGGAATAGTTCTACACCTCCTAGCCTCGGCCACCACCGCCATCTGGCATGAGGCCCTCGACGCCGTCAAGGCTCGGATGCCGGAGTTTACTGACGAAGAGCTCCGAGCCGAATATCCCCGAGGAGATGACGAGCAGGAGGATGGCCCCGGGGAGATACCCGACGAGGGCGACGCCGAAGCTCCTATGGTAGGCGCTGGGCTTCCTAAGGTTGCGCCCGGCCCTGAGGCCTGAAACCCCTTGTCTTTATGCTTTTTTCTTCTTTTTGTTGCCTTGGGTATTTTGTAGGCCTTCGAGCATTTTTGTAAGGCTGGGGATCCCACAGTACCCTTGTAAAAGCTTTGATTTTATGAATAAAGATTTTTTGTTTTCGCAGTAGTGTTTATGCTTGTAGTTCCTTTTGTTGGTAGACACTTGTATTCGTACAGTACTGCTTTTATGTTCGGCATGTTCCTCGTCTAGCGATTACTCGTCGACTTGAATCTGATCACTTGCCGAGTGTGCGAGGACCGGCGGGAAAACGGTATCTCCATGGCCCCGAAGTCGAAGTGGAAATCGTTAAGACGTTGATAGACCGGGTGCCTCTTATTGAGTTCATGTTCCTTTGTTGTTGGAGGGGCCGTGAGTGGCCTATTAAGGATGGCGCCGAGCAGGGTAGCTGCTCGGGGCCTCGTAGCGTGGGCATTGATCCTTAGTTATTGGAGGGGCCATAACTGGACAACTAAGGATGGTGCCGAGCGGGGTAGCAGCTCTATGCCTCTTGGTGAGGGCTTTGATCCCTGGTTTGTTGGGGTAGGGATCTACCAGCCAGGGATAACCGAACAAGGGCGGGTCTGGTTGCCTCTGTGAGGACTTTGGTCCCTGGTTTGTTGGGGTAGGGAGCTACCAGCCAGGGATAACCGAGCAAGGGCGGGCCCGATTGCCTCTTGCGAGGCCTTTGATCCTTAGCACGGAAGGGCCGTTAGTGGGCTACTAAGGGCGGCCGAGCAGGGTAGCTGCTCGGTGCCTCTTGGCGAGGGCTTTGATCCTTAGCACGAGAGGGTCCGTGAGTGGCCTACTAAGGATGGCCGAGCAGGGTAGCTGATCGGTGCCTCTTGGCAAGGGCTTTGATCCTTAGCGCAGGAGGGGCCGTGGGTGGCCTACTAAGGATGGCCAAGCAGGGTAGCTGCTCGGTGCCTCTTGGGGAGGGCTTTGATCCTTAGCGCGGGAGGAGCCGTGAGTGGCCTACTAAGGATGGTCGAGTAGGGTAGCTGCCCGGTGCTTCTTGGCGAGGGTTTTGATCCCTGGTTTGTTGGGGTAGGGAGCTACCAGCCAGGGATAACCGAGCAAGGGCGGGCCCGGTTGCCTCTTGCGAGGGCTTTGATCCTTAAGGACGGGCCGAGCAGGGTTACTTCCCAGTGCCTCTTGGCGAGGGCTTTAACCCCTGGTTTGATACGGGGCCACCATCCAGGGATAACCGAACAAGGGCGGGTCCGGTTGCCTCTGTGAGGACTTTGATCCCTGGTTTGTTGGGGTAGGGAGCTACCAGCCAGGGATAACCGAACAAGGGCGTGTTCGGTTGCCTCTTGCAAGGGCTTTTCATCCTTAGCGTGGGAGGGGCCGTAAGTGACCTACTAAGGATGGCCGAGCAGGGTTACTGCCCGGTGCCTCTTGGCGAGGGCTTTTTGTCCTTAAGAATGACCGAACGGGGTTGCTGCCCGGTGCCTCTTGGCGAGGACTTTAATTCCTGGCGTTGTGTGGTAGCGGAGCTACCAGCCAGGGATAGCCGAGCAGGGTAACTGCAGGGCTGTCTCTTGGGGAGGGCTTTGATCCCTGGCGTTGTGGGGTAGGGAAGCTACCAGCCAGGGATAGCCAAGCAGGGTAGCTGCTGGGCTGCCTCTTGGCGAGAGCTTTGATCCCTGGCGTTGTAGGGTAAGGAAGCTACCAGCCAGGGATAGCCGAGCAGGGTAGCTGCTGGGCTGCCTCTTGGCGAGAGCTTTGATCCCTGGCGTTGTAGGGTAAGGAAGCTACCAGCCAGGGATAGCCGAGCAGGGTAGCTGCTGGGATGCCTCTTAGGGAGGGCTTTGATCCCTGGCATTTGTGGGGTAGGGAAGCTACCAGCCAGGGATAGCCGAGCAGGGTAGCTGCTGGGCTGCCTCTTGGTGAGGGCTTAGATCTCTGGCGTTGTGGGGTAGGGAAGCTACCAGCCAGGGATAGCCGAGCAGGGTAGCTGTTGGGCTGCCTCTTGGTGAGGGCTTAAATCCCTGGCGTTGTAGGGTAGGGAAGCTACCAGCAGGGATAGCCAAGCAGGGTAGCTGCTGGGCTGCCTCTTGGTGAGGGCTTAGATCCCTAGCGTTGTGGGGTAGGGAAGCTACCTGCCAGGGATAGCCGGACAGGGTAGCTGCTGGGCTGTATCTTGCGAGGGCTTCGATCCTTGGCGCTGGAGGGGCCGTAGGGGGCTTGTCAAGGATGAACCAAGCAGTGAACCAGCTCGGTCGCCTTATAGTGAGGGCTTGGATCCCTGACGTTGTGGGGTAGGCGAGCTACCTATCAGGGATAGCCGAGCAGGGTAGCTACTGGGCTGCCTCTTGGTGAGGGCTTCGGGAAGATGGACAATCGCGATTGACACGTGCCACGAACGCGTGAAGGAGACGAAGCGCCAGAGTCGCGTCGTTTTGATTTCGCATCGAGCAGCGCGGTGTCTGCCGCGTGGCGGCACAGTTGCGGGCGACCGTTGAACCCCGGGGGCGTTGTAGGCTATAGAATGGAGGGATTGTTGATGACTCCTTTCCCCACACCCAAAACGCAAGAATGGAGGAATTCCCATTCACCATCCCCGAGATCATAAGCTTCGAGGACATGTATCTCTATGATCAGTACTGCACTGATGACACGGTGCAGCTCGTGATAGGCCGGATTGAGGACCATTTTGGCTGATTGCTCCCCCGGCACTCCTCCCTACTTCAGCAATTGATGTACTCCATCTGGAGGGCGTCGCCGGGGCTCTTCAACCACCTATCCGAGTAGCTGAAAGATGAGGCCATTGGCAAGCTGAGGTCTCTGAGGCGCTTCGGCTTGATCTCTGCGAGTCGACTAAATCACTCGGAAGCGCTCGTCCATGAGTGCTACCACTTGAGGCTCGATGACGACGCTAGCGGGGGTCATCGAAGAGAGAGGTTAAACACCGCGAGGGCTCGGCTGGCGAAAATATCTTCAGAGTACCACGAACAGTGCTCTCTGTACCCCATTCCCCCGCTGTTGTAATATATATTTTTATGTACGGCTGAGGAGCCTATAGTACCTTTTGAATGAATAAGCTTCTTTTTCTTTTCTACAATGCTTTATTGATCCCTTTATTATATAAACAAAAGATCTTAAGAAAGATGTACATTGCTCCGAAAAGAAAATACATGCTAGTAGATGTTCTTATTCGTGCAGCTTGAGCCCCCCGGATGTCTGTTGTCATCTATGCCCGGCACAGGGTACCGAGCCTCGTAGGTATCAGGAGTATCCTCCGTTGATACTATCATAATTTGGCCGATGGTCAGCTCGGCGGGAGGGGGACGCTACTCCTGCTCGCGGTCTTCTTTCCGCTTGTCCTTTAGGTATGCTGCGAGGTGCCCCGAACGGATGAGCTCTTCAATATAGTCTCGGAGTTGTTTGCAGCTCTCCGTGGAGTGGCCTAGCGACCTGTGGAATCCACAGTAGGGGCCCCGGGTTCGCTTTGAGGCCATTCACGGGACTAGGGGAAGCTTGAAGAACCCCTCGCCCTTGGTCTCCTCTAGTAGCACCGCCTGAGAGACGTTGAGCGGGGTGTTCTCCTGGAATTTTGGGAGGTAGGGTTTTTGCCGCTCAGGCCCCTTCTCTTTTCTCTTGCCCTCTTCTTTTGGTCGGTTTGCTCGGCCCGGGGGAGATTAGCGTTTACCTCGAATTCGAGCTGGACCTCGCGCTCGGTCCAGGCCTTCACCTCGGCTATGGTCTTAGGTTGCGCTAGTGCAAAGGAGCGTAACCACTCCTTGTGCCTAAAACCAGACCTTAGTGCCGTGATGACCGTCTCGTCCCGGTGCTCGGGGACCTCGAGGAGGGTGTTGTAGAAGAGAGTGACGTATGCTTTGAATGTCTCTTTGTCCCCGCTCTTGATCGTGAAGAGGTGGTCGACGGTGCGTTTTTTCCGCTTGTTCCCAACGAAATGGCCGAGAAATTGGGTGGCCAGCTCATCGAAAGTTGAGATCAAGCGCGGCTCGATTCTTCGGAACCGGTCTCGCCCGGAGCGGATGAGAGTGGCCGGGAAAGCCCGGCACTGGGCATCGTCAGAGTTGTCTTGGAAGCTCATTCCCGCGGTGAATGCATCCAAGTGGTCCTTCGGGTCAGATTTGCCGTCGAAGAGGGAGACCTTTGGGGGCTTGTTGCGGGAGGAGACGTGGACGGCGAGCAGCTCCTCGGTGAACGGTTTGGTGAGCGAGTCGGCGACATCTTAGCCCTGTCGCTCGAACGGTGACCTTCCCGATGCATACCCTCAATCTTCTTCTCGAGGGCGTCGAGTCGGCCGTAGTACCCCGACGACTCGGCGCATTCTGATCCTAGGCCTCTGCTGTTGGAGGCCTGCGTCCAGCCGTGACTCCGGTTCCTCTCAATGAGATTCCTTAGATCCCGCAGTGAGGTGGCCTTCGAGCCGCCACGGCGAGTCCCGTCCGTGCGACCCCGTTTAGGGAGGGGGTGTCGGTCATGCCCGGTAACAGGCAAACTGACAGACATCTTCTCGGGAAGGACAGGTGCGCGGAGGACCTCGGGGCGAGGTGCTCTAGCGACGGACCTTGGTGTCGAATTGTGGGGCGCCCAGCGGGTCTCAGAACGTATCGGTCCGGGAGATCCACGGCCGTGGGAGGTAGCGAGGCGGTGGTTGGCGGTGCCGACGCGGACGGAGCCTTCTCTTCCCTTGTAGGGGTCCTGGCCTGGAGGCGGGGGAGCGGGGACTTGGTGATCTTGCCCTCCGCTTGGACGCGGATTAGCGCCTCCACAACAGATACGAGTCGGTCTATGCGGTCGGCGAGGGCGTTGATTGCATTCGGCGGAGGGGGTTCGTCCGCGCCTCCGTTGAGGGGGAGGCGGCGGCTGGTGCTTGGATCGTCGTGATGATCGCTCGCCATTGGGTTGAGATCGAAAAGTGAACTTTTGTTTTTGTGGAATCAAGGAGTTCCCACAGACGGCGCCAGTTGATGCGACCTGGATCGCGCCAAGATGTTACCTTCCGTTGATCTGCTGATGGCGGCGATGGGTGGCTGAGATTGGATCTGGAGGCTGTTGCTCCTGAAGCGTGTGGATCTCAATGGGTTTGAGGTTGTGGTTGCTGAGCTACCTGCAAGGAAGTTCCAGGGTGGTTGTACCACCGAGGACCCTCCGACGGTCAAGTTAAACTAGAGATCCGAGCAGAGTAACGGCTTAGTTGAGTAAAAATGTTTTACCTGGACCGTCTGAAAGAGGGGTTTATATAGCGGTGGCAGCAGGCGAGGCAGACGCGAGTATCACGCCGGCCGTTATGCTCCCGACGTCACGCCCGCGTGATGAGCAGGACCTCCCGTTAATGGCGAGACATGCTCGTTAACGGGGATCGTAGTGGCGTGGAACATGGGATGTAGCCGGCGGAGATCTCGCGCATGGCGAGATTCGCGGGATGGCGGTTACGCCTGCAAGCGGTGCTGTTGGTCGGCCGATGAGATCGAGGAAGATGACCTCGGCGGGAGAGCTCGCGGAGGAGCGGGAGAGCCAAGGTATCTTGGTTCTGCTCGAGCCCGGAGGCGAGCTGAGAGGGCTGAGGAGGCTCAGGCCTGTGATAGCTCAGAGACGAGTTGTGGGGCCGAGGAGGCCAATTGTGCTGGGGTTCGGAGGTGAGTCAGCGTTTACTCGTAGGACGGGCACAGGAGTGGTCTGATCGGCCACTGTAGATCCTTTCTTGTGAGCCTTAAGACACGTCATCCGCCACGTGTCCTGATCTGAGAGATCACCGATATCGAGGATCATCAGTAATCAAAATTGAAGATAGCGTGACACGGATGCGACATGATATTTTCAGGAGCTTTCACCGCAGTTACTGAGTAATGAGTACTGATGTCGCTCTTTTGTTGCATCTTAAAATGCATTTTGCATCATATTCCCAAAATACCCCTCGACTATCGTATCCTCTCTCTGTCTCTAAATCTCTCTCTCTCTCCTGTGTCTTGATCGCCATGGCCGCCGCCAACCCCAGCACCATCCCCATCACTGAGCTCTTCTGGTCTCTAATCGACAAAGCCGACCGCAACTTCACCAAAGCCCGCGACCTCCCCAACTACGCCCGCAACAGGTAAGCTCACCTCTAAACCCTAACCCTAACCCTAACCAGGCCTCAAAGCTCTCATTTTGATATGAACAGCGATATGAATTGTGTGATTATGATCACGGTTAGGGTTATGCTCAATACCCTAACCCTAACGTCATCCGTATCTATCTCTTTAGCAATGATGCTGACTTCAACAAGGCCTTCAAGATCTACACTAGGCTGTGGAAGCTCCAGCAAGAGAATCGGCAGAAGCTGGTGGAGGCCGGCCTGAAGCGATGGGAGATTGGAGAGATTGCGTCGAGGATCGCGCAGCTGTACTACGGGCAGTACCAGAGGACGAGTGATTCAGGGTATCTGTCGGAGGCGTTTGTGTTCTACGAGGCGATTCTGAGCAGGGAGTACTTTGGAGGGGATGGGTCGGGTGATCTGGGGCTGGTAAACAAGCAAATGAGGTTCCTGGCGAGGTTTCTGATTGTTTGCTTGGTGCTTGGGAGGAGGGAGATGGTGAATCGGTTGGCCGGGCAGTTGAAGGGGTTGGTGGATGAATGTAGGAAGAATTTTCAGGTAATTTATTGGTTCTTTAGTGATTTCTGTTTGCAACAACTCCATGATTTTAATCGTGAATTGGTGATTATACACATTATTGCGAACTAAACATACCACAGGTTGCTTGTATATGAAACAACAACATGAGGAAGGTGCATTTGGTATTGCAAGGCACACAAGCGCTAGCGATTTAACAATAATAGGTGGCAAGGCTCAATACACACCGCCTTCACTCATAAGTTCATTATCATAAATCAAAACCACACAATTCACACCCCATCAGATTTAAAAATACCAAAATAAATTTTATGCATCGCTTGGTTTGTATTCTGGGTTTTCATTCTCAATTATCATTGGAAGTCAAGATCTTGTTGCCTATTGAATTGGAATTCACCCACAAAACGCATGAATTCCTATTCTTTGTTTCCCAAAAAGGCTGCACATCATTTTAAGACCTAAGTAGGACGAATTGGGGTCCCAAATACATTACCGTGATAAAAGCATCTCAGTTCCAAGTAACCAAGCAGATAAATTTAATATGCAACTCCATGGTTTTCAACTTTATGAATTCCATAAACACAAGTGCTTTTAATTAGAAGCGACCAATAGGCCCAAAATTATTGATCTTCTAGAATAATGCAAATTACTAAGAATGTATATTTTTTCTTGAGGAGCATGATAATCATCAACCTTCTCCTCCCTCTCAAAATAAAATAAATATTAGACATAACCATTCTCCTACAAAAATGTGTTCATCATTGGAGCATGCTATAAAGAAGTATTCGTACATAAATTGATTTAGTCTTTACAGTGGATATGAAGACGAATGAAAATAGAACAGTATATGAAGAAGGACAAGTCTAGGTTCTCCATGAAGCTACATAAGAGAAGATAATGGAGTTTCCATGACTTGCTGCCGACCAACATAGCATGACACAAATGCTACAAGTCCTTGTAGACTAGGAGATGGGACACACACACACACACACACACACACACGGAAAAAGAAAGAAAAGGACGCTCTTGTATGTATCCATGCATGTTGCCTTTTGCATTTAGAGCGAGAAACTTGGATTCTCCTCCTTTTCCTTGCAATGATCATATGTTTATATTTTGCAAACCCAATCTTTACATTCATCAACTACAGCTCAAAAGTTGAAAACTATAATTTCTTTAGCCTACTGGATCTATTTAGAATTACATTTTTTTAAGCATGAGTGATTTTTTGATGCAATAATTCTTGGTCTAAACTCTAAACTGCAGCAACTTCTTTGATTTCTGATTATTAATCATGGCAACCATGAGGAGCAAGTCTATTATGTGTATAAGAAAGTCCTTGCTTTATCACCTCAAAAGCATATCAATATTTGGATAACCAATCAATAAAGAAAACCGATGCAAGCACTTCATGGAAAGTACATAATTCATTCTTGAATGGTGATCCAGGAAGCAGAGTTTAAAGAGTGGAAGCATGTGGTTCAAGAAATAGTTAGATTCTTGAAAGCTGATTCATCTTTTATGAATATGAGGCCTTTAAGATACAGTTTTGCCTATGACCCCCATCCAGACTCTCTTTCAAGCATTTTTCCTTGTCCTGGTAAGAGGCGCCTAGTTTTCCGCGATGCAATCTTGAGCAGCTATTATCACAATGAGGTAACTACATTAGCCCTTTTCTTTCTCGCTTCAATTTCTGAAATTCTTAGTGTACTAAAAGTCTACGTCCTTTCATACTTCCTCTTTCAATTTGATGCTCTCTGCTTATGCAGGTTAAATTTGCAGAGCTTACTCTTGACACTTTCAGAATTCTTCAGTGTCTGGAGTGGGAGCCAAGCGGTTTCTTTTCATCAGGTGGCATGGACAATAGCTATAATGGAACAGGGGCTAACCGAATTAACCCATTGCAGGATATTAGAGACCCTACTCTGCCCCCAAACCCGCGTAAAGTCATTTTGTATCGTCCATCTATCACCCATTTGCTTATGGTAATAATGGTTTGCTACTTCGTGTGTCATAATTAACTACACTTTCAATTATTTGCATATGGTGGTCTTTATGATCACCTCAGTTGGATCCAAGTCATATTTAATATAAATATATAATAATCTATATTCCAATATGTAAAATATCAAATTTTCATACCCATGCCTAGTTTAGCTTTCAAATTGCCAGTTCCTAAGTGTATGTGCATACATTTTTGCCTACTTTCCTCTATGGCTGCCTTCATTGAATCTGTCAGATTTAACATCGCATGTAATAGTCCAAATGAATTAGGACCCATGTATGTTGTTAAAGAATCAGTTGTGGTAATCGTAAAGGCCACTAGTCCAATAATATGCCTAGGCAATTACGAAATAATAAGTTAGTGTTTCAGCATTTAGCAAAATTGCCGGCCCAATTAGCTATCATATACTGTAATTTGTGCTCTGAAATATAGTTGTGTTATATGATGGCTTCCTTGCCTACTTGACATTTTCTCATTTGTATGTGTCTCGGGGATTTATGCCATGTTTTTTCATGTCTATAGTTGAAGGATTTTGGCAGTCCTATATTTTATTGTGGAGGATGCTTCTCCAATAGAGCCTGCACATTCACATTGAGTGCCAAAATGATCTATTTCCACAATTTCATTACATTTTCTGTTAATTTGTATGGCAGGTTCTTTCTACAGTCTGTGAAGAGCTCCCTCCTGATGGAATTCTGCTAATATATCTTTCAGCGGCAGGTCAGCTATCATTTTCCATTCCTTTAAAGTTGTCTTTAGACCTAAGTTTTCCATCCTTCGTTATGAAAATTTTACAGGAGATTCTGTAGTAAATCTTCCTACAAAGTGGAGTTCTGGAGTTTCGCAAATTGATTGTGAGAAAATTGTAGGGAGATCTGATCATGACATGGCCTCTCCTTTAAGCTCTCCGGTCAGCAGTCCTACAGATACTTCTTCACATGATGACGAGAAATACAAATACATATGGCTGGGTTCTCATGGATCTAAAGGTACTTTTACCCTCATCGTTATCCTTCACAAGGTTTGCTCAAGTATATTTGTGTTCTTTTAGGTGCTTCTTTGAAGAATGCTAGTTTTATATGGCAGGCGGATGTATTTTAATTTTGTGAATCTGTATCTGTACTATAGTCCATAGCTGTCCTTGCATCTATGTTTCTTTGCTGTGTATTATTAATGGGTAAAATTACTGCAACTGCTGCAATTTTATTTGATAATAATTTCCTCAACCATGGTATTGTCTGACTCCACATTCTGGATCATTATGTGCAGGTTCAGACTATTTGTACCCTTGTGATCTGATACCATTTACTAGAAAGCCACTTTTCCTGGTTATTGACAGTAATAATAGCCATGCATTCAAGGCAGGTTTGTCAACTCTAATTTCCTCATGCTGGATTTTTTGGATTGAGAACAATATTTTCCGTGACATCATATTGTCAACGATAAGGCAGTTTGTGAATGCATAACTATCTTAACTCCATGCAATATATGCAAATAAATGATTTAGAGGAACTTGATGTTGTCCCAGTTGATACTGATTGCACCCACTTCTATAAACATAAGTTGGTGTTAATCTTCATATTGAATAAGCCATATTCGAGATGCATATAAAATTTGGTATCAGTTATGGACTTAGAACAAATTCATACTAAGAAAATTACACTCTTATTAATTGGGTTTACTTTAATATTTGCTAATAGCGTTAAATTTTACTATTCGGGACTAATTTATTTTATATGTGTGTGCGCGTGTGTATTTTTGTATCCATGTCCTCCATATAGGTGGAAATGAGTAGCTGAAATGAGAATTTTAAGATGGATGAGTAGTAATATCCAAAAAATTAGGATGGGAATGAGTGTATTCGTTACAAGTTGGAGGTCGTTCACATAGAGGATAAGATGAGAGAGAATAATCAAAGCTGGTTTGGACATGTGCAACGGAGACCAATAAATGCCCCAGTTAGAAGAAGCAACAAAATTGTAGTTAATGGCTCAATTAGGGATAGGGGTAGACCTTAAATGAATACGGATATAGGTAAATGATATGCTAATTGTTAATATAACCAAGGAGCGGCCCTTAACAGAGCAGAATGGAAGCAACATAATCATATAGCCGACCTCAAAATTTTGGGATAAAGGCTTGTTGTTGTATGACATCCATATCATGGGGTTTTAGAATTTTCTATATCCACATCATACCCATATCGTTTCTTATGCGCTTGTATATGTGCCACCGTTTAAATGTCTGTATATGTGTTACCGATTAAATGTCTGTATATGTACTGCTGATCTAATGTCCATTCTATATTTGGCATAGGGCCAATTATGCAGGATTTACCTGTTTAATTCATTTAGAAGTGGTTTCTAGCCAGAAACATATAAGCACACAACCTTTTAAACTTAACTACACTTCTTTTACTTTTGGTGCTCTCAGCCATGATAGTTAACCTGAACAAAAGCTTAATAACAAGGACAAAGGAGTTGGCACACATGTTATAAACAGTAATGTCGAGTTCTGAGCAGTGCCATATATATTGAGTGTGCATTGCTCAGAGTTATGTTAATTGATAGCTGCTATCTATGATTTTAACTCAAGTCTTATGGCCACTAATATGTTTTTCTGTAATTCATAATTATTATGTGTGCTCAATTGCGTGTTACAGGCTATACATGGGGAAGAGAAAGGAGAGACAATAGCTATGCTCCTTTCTCCAACCTCTCGAGCTCCCTCCATTGCCTCTTCCACTGATTCCGCTCGGTATCAACAAGGAAGCCAATTTACTATGTTCTTAACATCCCCCATTCAAGCTTTCTCTTTGTTGATTGGTATTTCTGGTATGAATCTCGATAAGGTAAGCCCATGCAGCCTCATCTACTCTCAGTTAACCAGCTGTTTGATCTGCAACAATAGGAACAAATGTCACATTTAACATTTGTTGAAGGTTAAAAATCCTTAAATCCATTGAGTGCTCTCAACTTCATGAAATTTTCAATGCCAAAATACCTTTTGTATTTGGGACAAAAAACAAGTTGAAATGCAACATTTGTTGCAGATTTGAAATGAGGGTAAATGATGAGGTCATGTGGCATCTCTAATAATTCCATGACCTCAAATTTGCTTAAAACTAAAATGAACAATACAAGAATTTGTCAAATCTGGCAGCCCAATTTCTAATCCAGTAGTGAAAATGGAGTTTGTTTATTTTCTGTTCGTCAATGGTGCATGCAACTGCATTTCCTAGAAACCAAACAGCATATTAAATTCCTTGCATAGTTAGATGCTGATTTATGCTCTGTTTATCAGGAGAAATATGAACAGGCTGAAAAGCTACTTTCATTGTCATTGAGTGAGTGGGAAGCAGCGTTGGTGAAATCTGATTTGCTCCATCCAGTTTGGGCTCAAGTCTTAGACGATCCTCTTTTGCGGCGGCTTATTCTCAGGTTACGAACTCAATTGTTTACCATTCTAGCCTTAGGCTCTAGTTTAGTTTGGAGTTAGGACTTATAGAACAGTCCAAGTTTTTTTAGTGTTGGAGTTATGTGAGCTTGAAAAGATTTGTTTTCTTCCTTTATTTGGCCTTGAAGATAATTGAGGTCAAAGTGGAGTTAAGTTAAGTCTGGCTGTCTCAGCCTTGGGAATGAGATGACTTAAGTAGCATGGATTCGGATATGGATACAAGACATGATACAAACCAAAAAATTTCAAAAGTTTGGTATAGGATTCATTGGATACAATACCTTTTTTTGTGGTTTAACAAAACATCAAAATTTTAGCAAATATAAACTAAGAATTCAAATAATTTGTTTGTGTTAATGCTTATATTGTTGGTGCCTTAGTCATTGATACATGTAGAACACATCTAGACTACAATATTAATTTTAAAACGTGCAAAAACAGTTCCACAATCATGCTCTATGAATTCGAAAGAATCTGATATGGATATAAATCTGATACGACCACATCTCTTGGACAGTAGATTCATGCCAACTCCAAAATATAAGTCAAATATGGCATAATTAGGTGTTTCTAGTTAAGACAGCTGATGTTTTCTAGAGTTGTTGAGCAATTATAGCCATCCAGTTTTGGAATTTGTTAGAAAAATAGTGAAAAAAGAAGTAGCAACACTCAACATTTCATTCTGCAATAGCGGCTCCTTAAAAAGAAAGACAGGTCTATATAGTTTCTTGATGATTATCTTGAAATGGCAGGTTTATATTTTGTAGAGCAGTTCTTTCTCTCTATTCGCCAACCCTCAACCGTGAAGAATTCTTTCCCTCATGCCTACCTCATCTGCCTACATCCTTAGACCCCGAGGGTGCAGTCTCCCACCATGCAGTCACAAGACTTGTCGATTTCTTTGGTGCCACCAAACATTTTGCAGTATCCCAAGATATTTCACTACCAGAGTGTGCCGACGTTGAAGCAGTGTTGCAATAATCAATTCTACGGGCGCCCACAATTTTTCCATTCCTTGTTGATTGCTCATCCTACCATCAAGATTGAGGTTATATAGCCAACAATTTGACAGGCCCGGTGCTGGTGAAAGACTTATGATGCGTTTTCTCTACCTCAGTGAGCTGAAATCAGAAGTGACAGCTTGTAATTGTTACAAATAATTCGCTCTTTTATGTAATGGTTTGTTGTATATAATTATGCCATGTTAATTACAACTGGGGAGTCTGCGGATATTTTGGAATTTTCGACCATGACAATGAAAGAATATCGTGTTTGTATATTCTCGTTTCTAATAGGGGTTTAAAGCCTGTCGCTCTTGTTTTATGGTGAATTGCGTCTGTGTTATGAGGAGATGCTTGCTATGGGTTTTTTTTTTAATTTTTATTTTGAGCTTTCAGACTTTTATGCTGGAATATAAGTTTGACGTGTGATGAATGTTAATTTAATCCTCACAGCCATAGGCCTGACTGTTTTCCGTTAATTTCGGCTGTTGGATTTCAAGAGCATAAGAAAGTAGAGCAGGGGAAGAAAAGTAGAGCAGGGGTTCTTGAGTTTGTTTTCGTATAAATTTGTGTTCTAAAAGTCAGTAAGGTCGTATTTTATCTGTTTCTAATGAGTCCGAATATGAACATGGTTATGTCAAAGGATAAGCTCGATGCATGATAACCCGTGATAATCGGTATCAATATTATGAGAATTTTTTTCATGGGCCGGACACATGTAACATACTATTCAATGATCCTTGTACAACTTTATAAGATGATATGGATCGTTCAATAATGTACTGTCATATGTCATGCCAATTTAGGAAATTTATGTCATGATATTGTGTATTCCACTTCCTCGTGATAAAATTAAAAAAGGCGAAAATTCAGGGCAAATTGTTGAAAAAAACTATGCCCATTCAAAACATGTCAAAAAAAACCTGGTATTCTCAAAATAAGGGGTAAGGGACTTCCATTTGAAAAAACTTCCAAACCCATTACGAATCAGGCCTATTAAGTTTTTAAAATGGTGACCAAAATACCCCTTCTTTCATACGTTCCAACCAAAATTTCTTCTCATTTCTCTCTCTCTGTGTGTCACGCACTGCTTTCTAAAAGACAAGGAGCGAGAGCGGACGAGACCCGCAATGTATTCATACTGAAAAACACTCTTTCCCGACATGAAAACGTTAAGGGTATGTATAAGTAGTAAAGAAAAATTATAGTACAAGAATTTAAAGCATTACAATCTTGAAAATGAATTCAACGGTATTTATTACAACTTCAATAAACAAAAGTCTAAATTAGAAAATAAAAACAGAAGGCATGCGGAAATCTGAAGGAAACAACAACCTAAAGTTCTGCCTGGGTGGAAAAGTGATTGAAGTTCTTCTCAGTTGGTACCACCTCATACCTAGCCTCTTCTCATGCTCCACTGTCGTCTGACGATATTCTCCAAAAAAGAAAACCGAAAACGGGAATGTTGTCAGCGAACTAATGTTCGGTAAGTCCCTATTTTATTAAAAAAAGTATTTGAAAGGAAACATGGTATACATAATACTAGGCATGATAATAAAAGTGATGGTAAACGGTAGTGTGCATATCAAATATGTAGCATGTGTTAATCAGTGCAAGGTAACTAGAGTATCATGATATTCGATATTTCAGTATTATTAATTATAAGTATAAGTTCGATTTATGGGAGTTTTATTATGTAATTAGGATGTTCCGTAATTCCTACGGAACAACAGCAAAATAAAAGTAGGTTAGCTTCCTTCAATACCCAGAATGGCGGCTACACGACAAGAGACTTCATTTTATGCCGACGAAACACGGCTACACGACAGGAATAGTGGAAGACTCTTGATTAGCAAGTGTTTCGTTTTTGTTGGTAGTTTCAAGTTCTCGTGACCAAAGCGGAATAGATAACAAAAATTTTACAAGCAAGCATTAGCCACTACAACCCAAGTGATCAAACTATACACTAAAATAGCAAACAAGAAGAGAGTTTAACTACTCGGTAAGTGTTTATACCTAAAGGTTCGTGTCCTTCGGGTCTTCGAAATTCTCTTCCTTGGCTTCTAGCCCATCGGAATCGAGCATGGCCTCCTCGTATCAAAGATGATCCACCCGATAGTTTATAGTTCAAGCTAAAACTCCATAAATGAAGCAACTAAATAAACTAGCTTGCTAAGTTAGGGTATTTAGAAAATGTAAAGAGTGTTTTGATAAATTAATCTTCTCTTAATCTTCTAGGATTCTCAACACATAAAAAGGTTAGGGGAAAGAAGAAGGAGAGCTAATGAGGAGAGAGAATGCAATGGTTAGAATTAATCAAAAATGAGAAGAAGAAGAATATGTATTATTTCATTTTTCCAATAAAATAAAGTAGCTATACTTGAATAGTATAACCAAATGAAATAAAATAATACATAGCCATACTTCTCACCATTCTCATATGCCAGCTTAGCCCTCCACCTCAGTTCCTTATTTTCTAAAGATAGAAATCTAAAATGAGGTGTCTTTCTTCTAGCAACAATCTTGTATAAATACAAGAATACCAATCTGTATATACATATCCGTATTTGTACTAAAATACGAATACCAAATAAGAGATAATAATCCATCAAATATAATACTAGATTATCAATAAATCAATACTTGATTTAATAATCATGCTTAATTCTAAGACCGCTGGTATTAACCGTCCGAATATAAATCCGTATAGCTAGTATACGTATTTGATCGGAACCCTGCACGCATAACCATACGGCCTCTATATCATTTCGCCTGAACCGGTGAAACCCTCTATGTGGGATTTTAAAGACTCGACAATACACTAGCTGTGGGTTTAACTACAAGCACGTCAGCGATACTATCTGTACGTAACGGCTATCCAGATCCCTATCGAAAAGAAGGCCGATGAGCAAACTCATCTGAACCCCTACTGAGCCTATCCGTGACAAGCTCCCTATGGTCTGGTCTGTTCATCTGAGAGTATCGCATATCAGGTCTAGAGGATGGTTTATCTCAAACCCTTAATAACCCGATAATTCATATTGATGTGGTCCAGAGCCAATCCGAGAAACTACTGATCTATCTATCAGTAATCTCATCTGCATTGGCCATGGTCTTATAGTACTGGTCAACCAAACACAGTGCGATATCGACTCCTTATACCGGGAGAGACGAATCCCTAACAATCGCTCACTGCCTCTATGTGGCTCGGGACTGTACCCAACTAAAACCTGTTTGCATAACTCAGTAAAGCCGTGGTAGAGTAGTAATCAAAGCACAGTGGGAACTCACACGAAACAAATGACGATCTCAGGTCGACAGATTATCTGTACTCATGTCACCAGAGAACTGCTATCTGACGATAGGTATAGTACCATCCAGAAGTTCTCGGCGAGTCTGTCCAGTATACTCACCCCTAGTGAGCACTCGTATATGATCTTAGGCGCCACAAACCAATGGCTGTGGGACCAATCATCGCCTCTCGTCGGGGTCTAGAAACGTATACACCAGTCTACTCCGGAATATTGATACTCACTCTCGATACTCTCATGACTAGGGACATTTAAGGATGTGCCTATGGCTACCCAGCCCCCATATGTATGATCATCATCATAACGCTGGTAGTCAAGCAATAATCCTACGGACTTTATCAACATGTATTAGCGATACGTAATAATAAGTAAAACATATACACATGTTAAGATAAAAACAAACCAAACAGTATACTATCATATCGAGCAAGATTGTCCCGTACATAGATATGTCCAAGCATCCACTACACACACACACAAAATAATGGCCTTTAGGGCATACATATCCAACAATCTCTCACCTGCAATAAGGCCAGTTATTGGCGTATCGAGTACCCAACATCTGCTCTAGGGCTAGTTGTTAGCGTATCGCAAACACAGCATCTCAAAAATTTGCTCGAACTGTGCTTAAGGGGGGCCCTTGTGAATGGATCTGTTGTATTTTCTCTTATGTCCACTCTTCGAACCTCGAACTCCGGGCAATCTACGATCTCCTTGATCAGGTGATACCGTCTCAAGATATGTCTGGATTTCTAATGGGACCATGGTTCCTTCGCTAAAACCATAGCCCTATTGTTATCGCAATATAAAGGTATTGGATAAATAATGGACGGAGCCATCTCAAGTTCAGTAATGAACTTCTTCATCCAGACCTTGTTTTGTTGGAATGTATGCCCTAGAGGCCTTCATTGTATAGGATACTAGAGATATATATGTACAGGACAATCTTACTCAATATGAAAGTATGCTATTTGGTTTGCTTTTATCTTAACATGTGATATGTTTTACTTATTATTTCATATCGCTTATACATGTTGATAAAGCCCTTAGGATCCTTGCTTGACTACCAGTGTTATGATGGCAATCATACTTCTGGGAGCTTGGTAGTCGATAAGCACATCCTTAATGTCTCTAGTCGTGCGAGTATCGAGACTAAGCATCAATACTCCAAAGTAGACTACTGTATACATTTCTAGATCCTAACAAGGGACGATGGTTGGTCCCGTAGCCATTAGTATGATGCACCTAAGATTGTATACATGTGCTCACTGAGGGTGAGTACACTGGACGGACTCGTCGAGAACTATCTAGATGGTATTATACCTATCGTCAGATAGCAGTTCTCAAATGACATGAGTATAGATAGTCTATCGACCTGAGGTCGTCATTTGTCTCGTGTTGGTTCCTACTACGCTTTAATTACGACCCTACTACGGCTCTACTGAGTCGTGCAAACAGGTTTTAGTTAGGTACATTCTCAAGCCACATGGAGGAAGTGAGCGATTGTTGGGGATTCGTCTCTCCCGGTATAGCGAGTCAATGTCGCGCTGTGTTCGGTTCGCCAACACCATAAGTCCCTGACCAGGATAGATTGAGAATTACTGATAGTTAGATCAGTATATCCTCGGATGGTCTTAAGCTACATCGGTACGACTTATCAGGTTATTAGGGGTCTGACATTTTCCACCCCTAGACCCGGCATGTGATACTCTCAGACGAACAGAACAGACTGTACGGAGATTGTCATGGACAGGATAAGTAGGAGTTCGGACAAGTTTGCTCGTCGGCCTTCTTTTCGACAGATACCTGGGTAGCCGTTACATACAGCTAGTGCCGCTAACGTGCTTATGGTTAAACCTACTGCCAGTGTACTATCGAGTGTTTGGAGTCCCACACAGAGAGTTTCCTTGTTTCAGGCGAAATGATATGGAGGCTGTATGGTTTTACGTGCACGGTTTCGATCATATATGTGTACTAGATACACATATTTTTGATCAGACGGATAATACTAGCGGGCTTAGGATTAAGCTGCATTCTATTATTATAATATTGGATTATTTTCATCTCTTGGTATTCGTGGTACGAATACGGGTATGTATATACGGTGAGGGGTATTCTTGTATTTTCACAAGAGTGCTTCTAGAAGAAGACACCTCATTTGTAATTAATCCATTTATTCAAATGGATAATAAGATGGATAAATGAGGTGTTATTAGAGCATGGTTGAAGCATGGATATTTTGGATGACTCATTCACTTTGGATGACTATTGAAGCATGATTGTATTATTGTTATTATTATTATTCAAAAGATATACTTCATAGTTATCAACACTTGGCCATTCTTCATTCCCATTCTTTACTTGACACTCTCTTTTCTCCTTTGCTCTCTCTTCTTCTTCCTCAAACCCTAAACACTCTCATGTGTTGAGAATCCTAGGGTGATTGAGATAAATTAATCCAATTAACTCTCTACATTATCTAAGTTTCCTAGATTAACAAACTAGGTAATTTAGTTACCTTAATTTAGAGGTTAGAACTTGAACCATAGACTCTCGGGTGGATCTTCTTTGACACGGGAAAGCCGATGATCAAGCTCGATCCATACAAACGAGGAGTTTAAGAAGAGGATAAGAAGACCCGAAGGACTTGAACACAAAGGTATAAATCACTTCATAATAGATTAGAACCTTTGTTAGTTTATCTAACTAGGGCTTATGGTAGATCTTGGAAGTTTAGTCGATATTGCTTGCTATAAATTTTTTTTTGTATATTCCGCCTCTCTAATCTAGGAAACTTAGTTAATGTAGAGAGTTAATTGAACTAATTTATCTCAATCATCCTAGGATTCTCAACACATGAGAGTGTTTAGGGTTTGAGGAAGAAGAAGAGAGAGCAAAGGAGGAAAAAGAGTGTCAAGTGAAGAATGAGAATGAAGAATGGTTAAGTGTTGATAACTATGAAGCATATCTTTTGAATAATAATAATAACAATAATACAACCATACTTCAATAGTTGTCCAAAGTGAATGAGTCATCCAAAGTAGCCATGCTTCAACCATGCTCTAACAACACTTCATTTCTCCACCTCATTATCCATTTGAATAAATGGATTAATCACAAATGAGGTGTCTTCTTCTAGAAGCACTCTTGTGAAAATACAAGAAAACCACTCACTGTATATACATACCCGTATTCGTATCACGAATACTAAGAGATAAAATAATCCAATATTATAATACTAGAATGCGGCTTAATCCTAAACCCGCTAGTATTATCCGTCCGATCAAAAATACGTGTAGCTAGTACACGTATTGTTAGTGATATGTATGCCCTAGAGGCCATTATTGTATGATATAGTGGATGCCTGGACATATATATGGAGGAATTTCTTACTTGACATGATAGTATGCTATCTGGTTTTCTTTATCTTAACATGTTCACTGGTATTCTTATACCGTATCTCATATACATGTTGATAAATCCCTTAGGATATTGGCTTGACTATCAGGACTATGATGCAGATCATACTACTGGGACCTGGGTAGTCCACAAGCACATCCTTCAATTGTTCCTAGTCGAGGGTATATCGAAACAGGGCATCGATACACCAGAGTAGACTAGTGTGTACATTTCTTGACCCTGTATGGGGGCAATGGTTGATCTCATATCCATTGGTGTTTGACATCAAAGATTATACAAAGGTGCTCATTAGAGAATGGGTACACCGAACAGGATTCGCCGAGAACTCCTAATTGGTATTATACCTATCGTCAGATAGCAGTTCTCTGGTGACACTGGTACAGGTTAGTCTGTAGACCCGAGACCGTCATAGAGTCTTGTGTGGCTATTACTGTTCTTTGATTTCCTCCATACCACGGCTCAAAGGATTCATGCAAACAGGTGGATTTTGGGTACAGTTCCGAATCACATGGAGGCAATGAGTGATAGGAGGGGTTTCGCATCTCCCGGTATTGGGGGTTGATGTTGCGCTATGCTCGATTATCTATAACTATAAATCCCTGGCCAGGGTTGTTGATGAGATTTACTGGTAAGTGTTATCAGTAGTTTCTCATACCGTTATAGGCCTTACATCGGCATGACTTATCAAGTTATTGGGGTTTGACGATACCTCCCCTAGACTCAATATGCGACATATCATACAAAGAGACCGGACTATATGGCAAGTGTTACTTATAGGCTTCATGGTAGTTTGGACAAGCTTGCTTGTTGATCTTCTAATCGCTCAATATTTGGGTAGCTGTTGCGTTCAGCTAGTACCGCTGACGGCTTGTGGGTGACTGATGTAATCATCACCTACTGCTGGCGTATTGACGAGTCTTTAGAGTCCCACATAGAAATTTTCTGGTTCAAGAGAAACGAAGTAGGGCACATATGTGATATGTGCGGGGGCCTGATTAAATACGAGTATGTGATACCGTATTTATCTGTTATCGGTTAGGTTATATGTGATATAACCGGATTATCGAATCAAGTGTTGAGTTGATAATATGATATACGGATAAATGATATTAGTCGTTTATATATGATATAACCGAATTATTAAATCAAGTGTTGATTTAATAATATGATATATATTATATTTGATATAATTATATCTTAACTAATATTATTAGCTCGCTAAATATTTTCTTATATATATATATATTAATATATATATATATATATGTATATATATGATATATTTATAAATATATATGTATATATATGATATATTTATAAATATATATGAAGCATGGCATGACTTTCTATTTTGTGAAAATAGAATAATGAGGTGGAAAATAAGAAGACATGGAAGGTATGGTGTGGCATGGCTTTTATCATTATTATATTCATCTTACTCTACTATTGAAGCATGGTGCTATTATAATATGGAGATATTATTTTCATGCTTCAATAATATTAGTGATGAAGCCATTTTCTACACAAGACTTAGTGTTTTTTCTACAGTTGAGCTCATACTCTCTTGCTCTCTTCTTCTTCTTCCTTTTCATGCCTCAAAGCTCCAACCCCTCATATGAGATGTGAACCATGGAGCTTTGAACAAATCCTAGTGAGCCTTAAAACTCCTACTTCACCATCCTACAGTTGATTAGCAATCAAGTGTAGTGTGTTTCCTTCACTAAAGATAGTTTAGTGAAGAGGTAGCTTAAGCTAGAGAGACTTTGGGTGGATCGTCTTCGGCACGAAGATCATGAAGGAGGCTAGTTCAAACTCTCAAGTGACTCCTGAGCCTTGTGGAGTCATAGGGACTACAACCCGGAGCTTATGAAGTGAAGGACTCGATCTACGAGGGTATAATCTCTTTCACTTCTTATAGTTTAATTGATATCATCATATTAAAACCCTAATATTCTAGTTAGATCTTGGTTAGTGTTCGTTAGCACCCGACAATTTTAAAATTGCATGTGTGATGCCCGTTTAAACCCCGTCATGGTGCAAGCGTACTCTTTCACGTATATGATCGAAACCCTACACGTAAAACTATACAGCCTCTACATCGTTTCGCCTGAACCAGGAAAACCCTCTGTGTGGGACTCTAAAGACTCGTCAGTACGCTGGCAGTGGGTTTAACCACAAGCACGTCAGTGGCACTAGCTGTACGTAACGACTATCCAGGTATCTGTTGAAAAGAACGCCGGCGAGCAAACTGGTCCGAACTCCTACTGAGCCTGTCCGTGACAATCTCTGTTTAGTACGGTCTGTTCGTCTGAGAGTATCGCATGCCGTGTCTAGGAGGTGGAAAACGTCAGACCCCTAATAACCTGAAAAGTCATGCCGATGTGGCTCAAGACCATCTGAGGATCTACTGATCTAACTATCAGTAATTCTCAATCCGCCCTGACCAGGGACTTATGGTGTTGGCCAACCGAATACAGCGCGACATCGATTCCCTATACCGGAAAAGATGAATCCCCAACAATCGCTCATTACCTCCATGTAGCTCGGGACTGTACCCAACTAAAACCTGTTTGCACGACTCAATAGAGCCGTGGTAGGATAGTAATCAAAGTAAAATGGAAACTCACACGAGACAAATGACGACCTCAGGTCGACAAACTATCTATATTCACGTCACCTGAGAACTACTATCTGACGATAGGTATAATACCATCTAACTGGTTCTCGGTAAGTCTGTCCAGTGTACTCACCCCCAGTGAGCACCTGTATACAATCTTAGGTGCATCACACCAATGGCTGCGGGACCAACCATCGCCCCTCATTAGGATCTAGAAATATATACACTAGTCTACTTTGGAGTATCGATGCCCAGTCTCGATACTTCCACAACTAGGGACATTTAAGGATGTGCTTATCGACTATCCAGCTCCCACAAGTATGATTGTCATCATAATGCCGGTAGTCAAGTAAGGATCCTAAGGGATTTATCAACATGTATAAGCGATATGAAATAACAATTAAAACATATCACATGTTAAGATAAAAGCAAACCAAATAGCATAGTATCATATTGATTGGAAGATTTTATTTAGCTTATGCGCTTTTAAAAGATGAATTAAAAATATTTCTAAACCGCAATCAAGAACGGCGTCGCTAGGTAGTTAGCCGGTGAGTACGGTTCGGTCCACAGGGATTTTGTGAATTTCCTAATTGTTCTTACGAGCTAATTCCGAACGGTGTGAACGGATTGATTAAATCTAAAAACTAAATCTATCTAGATCTAAATCTTGCTAGGGTTAGGTTTAGGGTAGGTTTGGAAATGTAAATAAATCTCACCGCTTTCTATACCCAAATTAAGATCTATGAGGTGTTACGGTAATTATTAATAAAGGGGATTAGAACCATTCGGGAAGGTGTTTCTTTCTCTAGGTTCTTGTCCTTCTTTTATCAATCCTTACCCTAACCTTCATGGAAAACACGCTCAACCGGGCCTTTATACTACGGTATCACCGCTACCTCATGGGATAAGATGCCATAGGGAGCGGTGTGTGCATGTATGCATGGAGTCCTATTGATTATATGTGATGGGCAAGAAAGGGATGAGAGATCTTCATCTCTCAAAAGCCTTCCCCAAAACTAACCCTAACAAGCGAGGAGACTACTCGCTCATTAGGGAATTGAAGAACATGCTATCTATCTATCTATGGCAAGGAATTAAAGATCTATACTAAGACAATTAAATAAAACTACTTACTTTACAGATGGCTCTCTCCAAACATTTACACAAGACTTGTCAGATCTGAATAGATGAAATAAAAAGAGGCATCGATGCTCTCCAAAAGAAATCTGAATTTTATTAATGAAAGGAGGCATAACCTAATACAAGATTTAGGGTTCCTATTTATAGAGGATAGAAACCCTAGGGTTTCAATTGACTCGCATATCTGCTTTTACAAAAAGACCCCCCTAAGAAAAAGACCTAGTCAACGCTCGCAGTCGCCTAAGAATTTTGCACCAACAACTGGGCCACGTGGCCATGGATCCGCGGCCAAAGCCCACGTTTGGCCGCGGTTCCGCGGCCGTATATGGGCTTTATGGGCTCATTTTTCCTGGGCTGATTTCTGTTACATTTTTCTTAGTTTTTCTTCAGTTGTTTTCTCAGGTTGGCTTCTGGTTCTCTTCCAGATCTCCACAGTGAATAAAGTCGTGGACTTTAACCGCTTGCTTCGTGTCGAAGTCTTGAACCTTGCTCTGCCTTTGTGCTTTGTGAAATTGTCCATTGATCTTCGTTTAGTCTTCAAACTGTAGGCAAGATAAAGATTCTCTGTTTGTTAGTCGAAGTCTCACTTTTGCATCGTCTTTTCATCATTTCACTGTTTTTATTCCGAGAACCTGTAACCTGCAACTAAGTAGTAGACTTGGGTCAAAAGCACCTGTTTATTTGTAAAATGAATAAGAATGGGGAATGTAATAATGCAATATTATGGTATGAACAAATACCCCCAAACTTATCTGTAATAATGCAATATTATGGTATGAACAAATACCCCCAAACTTATCTTTTGCTCGTCCTCGAGCAAACCTAGTTTTATTCTCGACAAAATCCTAACCTCACTTTCGCAGGGAAACGCGATTGCACTGAGCTCGTGCAACAAGCCGTTAAACTTCTAGGTGTCCCTAGTAGGAGGAGTGTTGTCTCCTGAGGGTTTTCAGCGGATACTACCCACAAAATCCTATCAATTTGGCCCATTAACTCTTATTTTCCAATTAGGTTTTCTAACAAGGAATTCTATTATCTTCGACTCATAAATCATCCACCCGTATTCTTCACGCTTCCTTATCATTTAACTTAAGATTATATATGTTCTGTAGGCTTACTTAGCTTTCGGCATCTCTTAAGTTTTCCTTCTAGGGTTCTATCTTAACTTAGAAATTTTTATCATCTCTATTAAAGATATAAGTCCTATTCTTCATTCCTATTTCTTATCTAAACCCCAATCACATACCCCTACGTGTGTGTATAAATCACCCCTACACTTGGAAATTCAAATCAAGCAATCATACTCTTGTCCGTTGTCCAAACCACTTCTTAATTGGTGAATTTTTAGATGAATTTCGCTCACACATCCTTCATGCGACCGTTAATACTTCTTGAGATACCAACAACCGATTACAAGATGTGTCTGCACATTAAAGCGTAATTCCTAGTCTTGCAACACCTAAGGCTTTAGCAGTGACTTCCAAACCAGTTGGTCTAAGGCACTAGGTGATGAAGCACCCTCTCTAATTATGTTTTCATTAATGCAGCCTTAAGTAATTACAAAAACCAGTGTTCATTTTTTGTATCTCTTTATTCACACTTGTATTTTTATTTTAACTTTTTTTCGTACTAAGGACTTTAGACAAGAGCATTTCAAGGTCTCATCTACTATTCCAAGTTTCAAGGTGTGTGTTTGTGCAATTTGTAGGGTATATATTTTCAGAATTTAAACTTAATCTAGGAATTATTTTTCAAACCTATACTTTAATAAAAATATCAATACTCTTCCCTTGTTTTAACTTAGCCCAAGAACTGAACTCAAAATTTGCCTATTTCTAAATAAACTACAAAGACATATACTTTCTACCGTTAAACTTTAAGAAAAATTATTTTTAGGGTTTTTAATTTACTAAGTCTAAGATCTAGTTGTTCCTAGTTAGTTAACCTATTTGTCAAACTCAAGTCAAATAAGGCCAAAATTGAATACCAATTTTTATAATTTTTGAAATTTTTCAATTTTTTTATGGGTTTTAAAAATAAGTATGCAAATGCAAAATATACACATGAATGCGAAGGAAGAAGGCTTACCGAGCATACCCCCAAACTTAACCTTGACAGTGTCCTCACTGTCATGCTACACCAAGAAGGTCAAAATGTCGGCATTCCCCTGTTTATTTATTTATAATTTTTTTTATTTTTATTGTTAAAAGAAAAAATAAAATAATATATAACAAGGTTCCCTCCAAACTAAGCAAGGCCTTACACAGGCCAAAGGTTAGCACCAACCATTCAAAAATTTTATCGTGATAATGGTAGGGTTGGTGAAAGAATGGGGTGTAGAGAAAGGAGTTGAGAAACACATGAGACCGAATGGGAAGAAGAGTGGAATATGGTCTCGGTGGAGGAGAAGTGTAATACCCAGTTTTTATAGGCCAATAGCCGTATTTTATTAATAAGGGCCATTTACAAATTTACCTATTCATACTTATAATTATTTTAAGTATTTAAAATTCCCTTTTTCGAAAACTGATTCTATTACTTAAAACCCTTTTCATTTTTCCCCCTTTACTATTTTCTCTTCCTATACCCACTCCCCTATAAATATTTAGCTTATTCTAATAAATAAGTCTCCAGGTATTTTTCTGAATTTTCTACAAATTTTCTGTTTCTTTCCAGAGTATAATCCGGGTCTGTCTGATTTAAATATATGCATTTTGTATATCTTTTATTTAATTTAGTTTATTAAAACTCATAACCTAAAACTAAATACTTTTCCCTTTCCTTTTATTTTTCTCCTTCTAATTAGCCCCACGAACTTTTCCCCAGGCCGGCCCATTCTCTTTCCTTCACCCTACAAATAAATATAACTTCAATTTTTCCCCAACCCACAACCTTCTCAGCCCAGGAAAATTATTAAACTAAAACATCTTGTTTCCCGGCCCAACCCATCCTATTTGTTTCCCCATTCGTATTTAATTTCCCCGCCGGCCCAAGCATCCAACCCCCAGCCCAAATAATCAATAAACCAAAGAAATAAATAGCCGGCCCAAACTCCAAGCCCGCTTCCACCTAACCCAACCCGACCTGCTACACTTCATCTCCTTCTCCTCCAACGTTCTAAACCTTTCCCGCCTCTATCGCGCGAACCCACGTCCCACGAACCACCATCGCCTCGCCATCATTGTCTTCCTTGGCCAGACCACATCATATCTGAACTCCATGCCCGAACCCTAGCACTTCTTGTCGCAACCTCATCGCCGACTGCCACCTTCGCCGGAGCTCCTTGGACCCTCGCCGTCACCACTCCCTGCATCGCCACGTCGCTACAGATCGTCTCCAGCAACACTGAGCCTCCAACTCCGACACTCTCGAACCAAAATCGAGACTTTCATCACAGTTGTGCCGTGCCGTGCCGGAATCATCGTTGCCATGCCGCGCGTGTGTCGTTGCCGCTGCCGTGTGTCCCAAAACATCTCCAGGCAAGTACCCTACTTGCTACATGCTAATCTATTCGTGTTACAAACTAAAATTTGTATAAATTCCATATTTATAATATCCGATAAATTATAGGACATACCTGTTCAATGCATGATCTCTATGGAAAACCTCATTTAATTTGACGGAACTCATTTGCATAGTCTGGCCCGTAAGGCAGTGAACCTAGTGTGTAAATTTCATTGGAAAATATGACCGTTAATGATTAAAACGAATACCCCCAAATACACCCGTAAAACTGGGATTTTCCCGCGTCTGAAAATTGTTAAAATCACCATAAATTATGTGCATATTGAAATATTGCGTTCGAGGGCTCAAATCGAAACCGACTCAACGAACTATAACCCTATGCAAGTTTCTAATGGTTTCTTTACTGAAATTGTGACGATAGTTGGATCGGAGTGCGGCTCTGGACTGCAGTCCAGAGCGACTCTAGTGACTGGTTACTGTTCCGTAATGTGTGCCACCTTGTTTTCTGAACTCGTATGTTGCGGAACTCTGCAGTTTATAAAAGGTGAATCTGTTAACTAAATAACGCAAGTGGTTTCATTCCGTTTTATCGTCGTTTGCTAATTAATCTGCAATTTAAAAGATCGGGACATATAGCAGTCCCAAACAGAACCAGAACGGACACCCCAATGTTGAATAGTGTATAACTCCTGACGTACAGACGCGGTTGAGAATCCGTCTATTGCGTTAAAAACCTTACTGAAAACCCTAGATTTCATTCAACTGTAGCATCGCTAAAATCTGATCTCAACTGGGATTAAAATGCGTTGAGAAACGGAATTCCGATTCTGAAACCGGATTTCCAGCAGTGAACGCTTAAAATGAAATGGCCATATCTAGTGATCCTGAAACCCGATTGACGTGAAACTAAATTTTCTGGATAGATAATCACACACACTACTTATCCCCTGTTCATTGTTTTGCTAAATTTTGGCATATATTATTTATGATAAATTATGTAAGTGGTAGGACACCGACATATGACATCATAATCCTGCCTTCCATACCGTTTTCTTATCACATCATATGTATATGTTATCGCATTAGTAGCCTAGTGATCATGTGCATTACCCAGTGTTAGGTATTAGTGGTGATTGTGGCAAGTACGTTAGTGTTCGTGCATGAGTGGATAAGTGAAAGTGACACGTACTTGTACACAATCAGTGAACCCTATTATTCTATTGCATTGTCGACGTCTGTGGGACGCGTGTAAGTGTGACTATAAGTGGTATGGGACACTTATGGAAGCTATTGCATGGGTGTCACAGATAAGGCACCAGACACTGCCATTTATCTTGGGTATTAGTTGGTACGTGCTTGATGGAGATCCTGTCTCCAGTTCTCGCGCAGACTTGTCATGGACCGACCGATATTTGAGGTTATGGTTGGCGTTTGATGTAGACCACGGGGTGTGGGGTAGTTTGAGTGTGAGTTCAACAGAATCTCGGGAGTCCAATGCCGGCTTATATCTATGGAGATATATGGAGATTTACAGGGTACATGATTATTACCGTGAGTTATATTTTTGGGCCCGTGGTCCCTTGCCCTTGGGTCCTACCCTTGGGTGGAGGACACTCGCGAGTGGTTGACTCTCACACTTGGACTGACGATAGGCTTAGTGACCTGTACAGTGAGACTTAGAGACCGATAGGGATAATGGCATTGATATACATTACTTACTGTGTTGACATACCTGGCATACTATTTTACTGCTTTACCGTTCACCTGATCTATTGGACACTTCTTTGGTTACTCCATGTTTATATCTGTACCGTCTTGATTTACTGTTATACATCTATTATCACTGTTCGAGTTGCCACTTGCATCTTTATATATATATTGCTATTGTGTCGCTCTGACGACCTGAGTATGCATGCTCAGTATGAGGAGTGGATCTAGCCTGGACCAGGACTAGACGTACATCGCAGACATTTTGATCAGCTACCCAGAGTTATACCCTTTTGATTTCCATCAGGTTAGTTCCTTGTATCTATTTTGTTTCAGTTACTGCATTTCTCATTACCTGTGCGTTGTTTACTGATTACCACGTAAAGCTAGAAGCCGAAGTGTGACTACGGCAGGATATTTCCTTGACCGTAGGAGCATGGCTGGCCTTGTCAACCTCTCGTATTCCGTATTTTGGGAAGCGGGGCGTGACAAGAAGAATGGTGGAAAAGAAAAAGAAGTGTAGTACGATCTTGAGAATGTAAATCGAGTGAATAAATTAGCGCAATTTGTGATGACCGATGTGTTAAAAGAGATTGTGCTAATCTATCAACCCGTCGAGAAATGGGGTCAAATCCCTCAAGATTCGCAAGAAAATATGGGTACGTCGAACTTGGTAAACCCTCCATTGAAAATGGAAACGCGATGGAGTCGTGCGTGGTCGAAACGATAGGAAGGAAGAAAGGGAGTGATGTAGGGATAGTCTTATTCTCACCTAAGTAATCTGTCTCGAACTTAAAAGATTCCATCAAAGGTTCGAAATGACTATAAACAACCGAGTCTGATGGTTCAACTAACTCATCTGAAAATTCAAAGGACTCAAACTCGGGAGGTGAGTTATCAACATCGTCCGAAAAAGTGAAACACTCGTAATCATTATCGTCTGTGAGAACTGTGTCAGATTCAAAGAGAAATTTTTCAAGCTCACAGTCTTCAAGCGTGATCTTTTGCGTGGTCGGAACGATGGAAAGGAGGGAGGGTGATTTAGGAAGTGTAACAGTTAAAGGTTCAGGATGATGAACTAGAAAATCCGACACATCAAACAAAAATGGTTCATCTTCAATACTATCCTCATAATTCTCCTCAAAATTTAGCCTATCCATGCCATCATCATCAAAATCAAGACGCATATGAGGTTCGCGAGAAACATTTAATGACTCGGGATGATGAATTGGACATAAAATTTCAATCAAATCTACGGGTTCATCATCCAAAATATTCCCGCCGTCAATATCCTCAATCAAGTGAAAATTAATTTTTTCAGACACCTCATCAAAAGCATGGATATTTATCAATTTAGGTTCTAGATTGGAGGTGTAAAGTTCAAAAGGATTAGGTGTGGTTTCACTCGAAAGGGATTCTTCACAATCTGGCAAATCAAGCACTACAAAGTCACACAACTCATTATTTTGGACACATGTTTGAAAACTGGAGTTGTTGGATTCAATTGGGTATGGGTAGGTTTGATTTGGAAAGGTGTAGAACTTATTCTCTCCTCTCAAATTGTCACTCTGTCCAACTGCCTCATCATACATTGGAAAATTTGGAGCTAGTTGGAAACTAGCTACCGGTTCATTAGGTTGGATAAGGACGGCAATGGACACATCCACATTCCTAATCATTTGGTTTGTCGCTACCATATAAGCCTTTAACGACTGTTCTAGACTAGACATGGGTTGTGAAGGGGTTTCGGTAAAAGATTTAAAATTGTTTGGATACGTGAAACTCCCAAATGGTTGTGTCGAAGCAATGTCTAGTGAAAGTGGGAAATTCGGGTAGGACTGGTAGGAATTGGATGGTTGGACAGGAGTAGGATCAACATTTGGATAAAAAGGTGAATGGACTTGTTGATCCCTAGAACTGGATGTATGGAGAGGAGTGAAAGATCGGCTACGAGATTGTTCAATATGCTCAACACTAAACATGGGTTTAGGAGTTACAACAGGACTCGAAAAAGGAGTATCAACGTAAAAAGGTGGTGAAGGTTGAAATGGTTGATACAAAGTGGATTGCAAAGTCGAACTGTTTCTCCTAGACGCTTCTATTCGATCTTTCAAAGAAATTTTGGGCATGGAGGGGTCGTCCGTAAATCGACCGAAACAATTCGCGTAAGCGGCAAAGTTTGGTTCAGGGTACCAAAGTTCGGCAAGAGATTTGTGAGGTGGGGTACCCATGATGTAGAAAAAGGAGAAAAAATGAATGTGGGTGTAAGTGGGGTGCAGTGGATTTCTTGACGACAAAATTTTGCAAGTCTTTGTAAAAAATTTTCCTTTTTTTCTTTTTTTTTCTTTAGTTGGAACTTTTTGCAAAAAAGATTTTCGATAAAGGGCTTAGACACACTTTCGATCAACCACAAATGCACAATCGAGCCTAGATCTAGGGTCACCTAGGTCAGCTAGACAGCTCCTAACTGTTCCAAAGGGCTAGAATTAGGACCTCAAACCGCCTCTTCACCGCCAATTGCGGCCAGGTAAGTGCCAGGTGAGTGGGAGGCTCTCCTCTACAAGTAGTGGCCCTAATTAAGTAACCGCTCGCCTTAGACACACTTGCCTAGACACCGCAAAGTCAAGTTAGGATCAACGGCCGATGCCTACAACTAGTCCTCTGTCCTATTGAGCGCGACGTCCTTAGGGCTGAGTCTAGTATTTTTTAATTAAATATTGGTCAATGCATATGCCTTATGTGATTTCTGGGGTCCTGGGAAGGGTGATGAAATCCCCACCCAATCTGGATTGGTTTTAATCCCCTTAAAGTCCGATTAAAAATATGCAAAGCAGTACCAATCACTTGCAATCAAATTTTTATATTTTTTAGCGCGGCGCAAAGAATCCTGCACAAGATCAATTATTGGAAGGGGAAAAGATTATTAAGCGCAAAGAATCCTGCAGGAGATTTGACAGAAGATATATTGCGATTTGCAGAGGAGGAGAAAGGAAACTTACAGCTCTCTTTTTTTACCGCGCTTCCGCCGCCAAAGTAGTGCTACTGCCGCGGTTCCGCGACGGTTTTTTTTTTCCGGTGATGTCACCAGGGCACGGCGGTTCCGCGGTCGGAAGGCACCTCGGGCGGCGGTTCCGCGGTCGGAAGGCACCTCGGGCGGCGGTTCCGCGGTCAGGTGTCTGGTTCAGATCCCAAGATTTTTTCTGTTGTTCTGTTATTGATATCTTCTGCTGTTCAGATCTTCTGTTTCCTGTTTCGCTCTCTAGATTTTTCCAGATCCTAACTCTTTCGTCAATCCTGCAAAATTCCAAAGAAAAATACCCTTCACAAAATAAAAGATGATAAATTTTTATATTTTTATATTTTTCAGTTCTTATGATTTTTTAATTTTAGATTAACCCGAAATTGCAAAAAAAAAATAACACGCCATCCCGGGCAACGGCGCCATTTGATTAGAAGATTTTATTTAGCTTATGCGCTTTTAAAAGATGAATCAAAAATATTTCTAAATCGCAATCAAGAACGGCGTCGCTTGGTAGCTAGCCGGTGAGTAAGGGTCGGTCCACAAGGATTTTGTGAATTTCCTAATTGTTCTTACGAGCTAATTCCGAACGGTGTGAACGGATTGATTAAATCTAAAACCTAAATCTATCTAAATCTAAATCTTGCTAGGGTTAGATTTAGGGTAGGTTTGGAAATGTAAATAAATCTCACCGCTTTCTATACCCAAATTAAGATCTATGAGGTGTTATGGTAATTATTAATAAAGGGGATTAGAACCATTCGGGAAGGTGTTTCTTCCTCTAGGTTCTTGTCCTTCCTTTATCAATCCTTACCCTAACCTCCATGGAAAACACGCTCAACCTGGTCTTTATACTACGGTATCACCGCTACCTCATTGGATAGGATGCCATAGGGAGCGGTGTGTGCATGTATGCATGGAGTCCTATTGATTATATGTGATGGGCAAGAAAGGGATGAAAGATCTTCATCTCTCAAAAGCCTTCCCCAAAGAAAACCCTGACAAGTGAGGAGAATACTCGCTCATTAGGGAATTGAAGAACATGTTATCTATCTATCTAGGGCAAGGAATTAAAGATCAATACTAAGGCAATTAAATAAAACTACTTACTTTACAGATGGCTCTCTCCAAACATTTATACAAGACTTGTCAGATCTGAATAGATGAAATGAAAAGAGGCATCGATGCTCTCCAAAAGAAATCTGAATTTTATTAATGAAACGAGGCATAACCTAATACAAGATTTAGGGTTCCTATTTATAGAGGATTGAAATCCTAAGGTTACAATTGACTCGCATATCTGCTTTTACAAAAAGAGCCCCTAAGAAAAAGACCTAGTCAACGCTTGCAGCCGCGTAAGAATTTTGCACCGACAACTGGGCCACATGGCCGCGGATCCGTGGCCAAAGCCCACGTTTGGCCGCGGTTCCGCGGCCGTATATGGGCTTTATGGGCTCATTTTTCCTGAGCTGATTTCTGTTACATTTTTCTTAGTTTTTCTTCAGTTGTTTTCTCAAGTTGGCTTCTGGTTCTCTTCCAGATCTCCACAGTGAATAAAGTCGTGGACTTTAACCGCTTGCTTCGTGTCGAAGTCTTGAACCTTGCTCTGCCTTTGTGCTTTATAAAATTGTCCATTGATCTTCGTTTAGTCTTCAAACTGTAGGCAAGATAAAGATTCTCTATTTGTTGGTCAAAGTCTCACTTTTGCATCTTCTTTTCATCATTTCACTGTTTTTATTCCGAGAACCTGTAACCTGCAACTATGTAGCAGACATGGGTCAAAAGCACCTGTTTATTTGTAAAATGAATAAGAATGGGGAATGTAATAATGCAATATTATGGTATGAACATATATTGAGCAAGATTGTCATGTACATACATATCTCTAGCATCATATACAATGAAGGTCTCTAGGGCATACATATCCAACAATCTCTCACTTGCACTAAGACATGTTATTGGTGTATTGAGTACCCAATATCTGCACTAGAGCCAGTTGCTGGCGTACCGCATACCCAACATCTTTTACAGTCTCTCGAACTGAACTTGAGGAATAGCCTTGGTGAATGGATCTGCCGTGTTGTCCTTTGTATCTACTCTCCATACCTCGATCTCCCGGTGATCCACGATCTCCCTGATTAGGTGATAGGTGATACCGCCCCAAGATATATCTAGATTTCTGATGGGACCATGGTTCCTTTGCCAAAGCCATGACTCTATTGTTATCACAATACAAAAGTATTGGATCAGCAATGAATGGAACCATCTGAAGTTCAGAAACGAACTTTCTCATACATACTGCCTCTTTTGCGGCATCGTTAGCAGTGATGTACTCAGCCTCTATTGTCGAGTCTGCTACGGTGTCCTGTTTGGAGCTCTTCGAACAGACTACCCTTCCGTTGAGTGTAAACATATAACCTGAGATGGATTTTGAGTCATCCTTGTCACTTTGAAAGCCAAAGTCGGTAAAAACATCGATCTGGAGGTCCCCATTACCATACACCAAGTACCTCTCCTTAGTCCTTCTCAGGTACTTAAGAATGTTCTTTATTGCTATTCAATGTTTCTCACCTGGGCTGGACTGATACCTGCTTACGACGCTGAGTGCGTAACCTACATCTGATCTGATACACAATATCGCATATATTATCGACCCCATCGCCGAAGCATAGGGTACAATTCACATGCGAGCCCTCTCCTCATCAGTCTTAGGAGATATATCTTTGGAGAGGGTGATTCTGTGACAAGTGGGTAAATTACCGCACTTGGAATCTTACATACTAAATCTCTTCAGTACGGTATCTATGTATCTCGACTGTGAAAGTCCCAACATTCTTTTATATCTATCACGATAGATCTTAATCTCCAGAATGTATGAGTCATCACCCAGGTTTTTCATAGAGAACTTCTGTGACAAGAACATCTTGGGCGATTGTAGTATAGGAATATCATTTCCTATCAGGAGAATGTCATCTATGTAAAAAATGAGAAATACCATAGTTCTCCCTACAATATTCTTATAAATATAAGGTTCATCTGCATTTTTGATAAATTCAAATTCCTTTACCGTCTTATCGAAACAGATGTTCCAATTCCGCGATACTTGCTTTAATCCATAAATGGATTTAAGCAACTTGTACACCTTTCCGCTGCTCCCACTGTCTATGAAACCCTCTGGTTGATTCATGTAAACACACTCTTCTAAACTTCCATTTAGAAAAATGGTTTTAACATCCGTTTGCCAGATCTCATAGTCATGGAAGGCAACAATGACAAGTAGGATCCAAATGGATTTAAGTATAGCCACTGGTGAAAAGTTTCGTCATAGTTCAATCCTGGTCTTTGACGAAAACCTTTAGCAACAAGTCTAGTTTTGTAGGTTTTTACTTGTCCATCTACACCAATCTTCTTTTTGAAGATCCATTTGCATCCAACGAGTTTTACCCCAGGAGGAGCGGCATCCAAAGTCCATACTTTATTTGTGTACATGGAGTCCATCTCGAATCGCATAGCATCCAGCCATTTTACCGAGTCTCTACTCGTGATGGCTTGCTGAAAACTAGTCAGCTCATCATCATCGATGATGCAATCCTCTCGATCCCCGTCTACGAGAAAACTGTAGTATCTCTCAGATGGATGAGACTGCCTACTAGATCTGCAAAGTGGCGTAAGTACGTCCGGTTTTATTGAAACTTCATGTTCTACTAAGTCTTCAGTAATAGTTTATGGTTCTGAAATTTCTTCCAGCTCGATTACGCTCCCACTAATTTCTTTTTCAAGAAATTGAGTTTCCATAAAACGGGCATGATGAGAAACAAAGACTTTTTGTTCCCCAGCATAATAGAAATAATACCCCCTAGAATTCTTAGGGTATCCCACAAACTTACACAATACTGAACGAGTATCGAGCTTGTCCGGATGAACCTTTTTGACAAAAGCAGGACAACTCCATATCTTAAGATACTTAAGATAGGGTTTCTTCCGACTCCACATTTCATATGGAGTGATAGGCACAGACTTAGTTGGAACCTTATTCAATAAGTATGCAGCAGATTCTAGTGCATAACCCTAGAAAGATGGCGGCAACTCAGTATTACTCATCATGGAACACACCATATCAAGCAGGATGTGATTCCGTCTTTTTGATACACCGTTGTGTTGTGGTGTGTATGGAAGAGTAAGCTGAGAGAGAATTCCATTCTCTTTTATATATTCCAGGAACTTGGCACTTAAGTATTCACCATCCCGATTAGATCGGATCATCTTGATACTTTTGCCGGTTTGCTTTTCCGCTTCATTCTTATACTCCTGGAATTTCTCAAAGGCTTCAGATTTATACTTCATCCAGAATACATGTCCATGACTTAAGAAATCATCGGTAAAAGTAATGAAGTAGGAATAGCCACTTCTTGCATGCGTAGACATTGGGCCACACATGTCGCTGTGTATGAGTCTCAGGAGCTCAGTGGCTCTTTCTCCGTGTCCAGTGAACGGAGTTTTGGTCATCTTTCCTCTGATATATGATTGACAAGTTGAATATGATTGATATTCAAACAGATCTAAATATCCATCTTTATGAAGCTTAGTTTATCGTGTTTCATTGATATGACCAAGTCTACAATGCCATGAGAAAGCTTGATTTGATTCTGGAACCTTTCTTTTTAGCATGTTTTGGACGTTGAAAACTTGATGTTGATTGAGAACATATATTTCGTTATTCAGTGTACCTGACCCAATCATTTCATGATTTAGGTGAATGTTTATGACATTGCTTTCAAGTGCAAAATTATATTCTTCATTAGGTAACAAAGATACAGATATAATATTACACATCATACTGAGTACACAAAAGCAGTTATACAATAACAAAATATGTCTACTCATCATTCCTAGGTGATATTCTCCTACTGCAACAGAATTTACACCGGTTCCGTTGCCAACCCTGAGGGTCATATCACCTTTCTTCAAAACTCTATAGCTTCTCAGTGCCTGCAAAGAATTACAGATGTGAGATCCTGATCCGGTATCCAATACCCAAGAAGTAGAGTTAATAGAGAAACAGTTTTCAATCACGAACGCATCTGAAGCCGAAATCACTTGCTTCGTGTCCTGATTCTTGGCTTTTAAAGCCCGACAATCCTTCTTCCAATGTCCCTTCTTATTATAGTAAAAGCATTCTTCCTTTGTAGCTCCCCCAATCTTTTCCTTTCTTTTGCCCTGCACCTTCTGCACACCTCCTCTCGGTTTGGTGGGGGCATTATTCTTCTTCCCCTAAGCCTTAACCTTGGATTTTGCGGAAGAAGATTCCCCGACAAACAGAGCGGGTGTTTTCTTGGATTTCTTCAAGGCACCCTCTGCCACCCTCAACATGTTGAGGAGCTTAAGAAGTATGACTTCCAGCTTTTGCATATTGAAGTTCAATACAAATTGGGTATAGGTGGAGCGAAGGGACTGTAGAATTAAGTCGGTATATAACTCATTCTCCAACGTAGTTCATAGGTTCGCGAGCTCTTCGATTAGAGTAATCATCTTTCGGACGTGGTCCCCAACAGATGATCCGACAGCCAATCTCTCATGAATAATTTCTTTGATGTCTCGTATCTTGCGATACGAGATTGCTCTCCTTATAAATTTTTGGTATAGAGGAAGATGGAAACAAGGTCCTTCTCGTGCTGCCTTTGATGTTCATTATCCATAGAGGCCAGCACGAGGCATTGGCTTTCGCGCAATCCAGATCCCAAGTCTTATGGGCCTCAATGTCCGTGACTGAGGATGTCGAACCTGGGGGCTTTAGCCGTGAGGACGTATACAACCTTATCATAAGTAAGGGCCATTTGGACGTTCCTCAGCCATTCTTTATAGTTTGGCCCAGTCAATTTGTTTTTATCTAGTATAAACTTAAGTCCCATCATAGTCACTACAATTAAGAGAGAGATAAAAGAAACACTCAGCATATACTCTTGGAAGTTTGGATTGGTTATTAGTTTATCTAAACAGGATGGCTCCCACTGTTTCCTCAAATTCTCCTTCAAACCCTAAAAGAAGAATTAGTCAGGATTAATCACACCCTACAAGTTCACTTATCTTTCCACCAGGCTAGTGTTGGTACTTCGGAAGGAGGTTCCCTGTGCTTTCGCACGGACCTAATTACATAACCTTGTTTTCCTAGAGGCATAGCCTCGTTAACACCTTTCTAGGCACCTACTTGATTAGCTAATTACAAACTGAAAAATTCTCCCGAAGAGTAGCGGATACTCATAGTTGGATCTGGACCCAACTATCATTGTGTGATAGTTTTGAAGGAAGCCTACTAAAACTATCACACTCCAGAAGGTATGCAACACTGGCAAATTTCATGTATGTTTGAAACTCCCGATGTGGTTTTTGCCCCGAGCGCTTATAACCCTGACGAAGGTCTCGCAAGTCAAGTTCAACCCGTCATTATCGAGATTAATTTAGACCCATTTGTACAGGCCCTTGACGAAAGCCAAAACAGCTGTACTTCTGTCCTAGATTAATGCATCTATCTATGATGTAGATAAGCACCCACTAGCTACCAAACACTGTGCCTTGGCGAAGGTCAAAACACATACCATGAATACTAGTAGATACCTATCTGAAATGATGGTAGGCTAGGGCTAGTTTTAGCAAAAACCATTAATGTAATGAACTTGATATAGTCGAAGGAACCGGATAGCTTTTGAAAAGGAGTGGTTTAAGCTCCGCTTTTAAAACTTATTTTTTGAAGAAAACTGCGTGGTTTTGCAATTGTTCCAACGACGTCAGATTTTAGGTTTATTACTTTGCATTAAGTAAGATTAATACGGTCCCATCAATTAATCTTATCAAACCACAAAAAAACGAAAATAGAATGTACGTATATACCACCCGCATTCGCCACGGGGCCCTATCATGCACAGTTAGGTTACTTAACTAACGGCAGAACGGGGGAGGGACTAAAGCGGATGCAAAACATATACAACATTTATTTACACACACACACACACACATATATATCCATCACATGCTTGATAAGCAACACAGGCAGATATAAGCATCACAGAGAATGGGAAAATGGATCAACTAGGAACATTTGCATTTCAATGAGCCACCTATGAAACACAGTCCTCCATGGTCGTGTCAATAGCCGATCCTAGACCCTAACGAGTGCGGCAAGATACCCGCCAATTCTAGAATTGGGTGACCCGGGTCTCAACTTTTCGAGATGGCCACCCACTGAATCCTAGAACCCGGTAGTTTGTGCACTCCTCCGTGTGTCAAACCTAGATGCGGAAATGAAAAATAATATACAGTCAGTGACTACATCCTCAACCCAGATGCGCCCCAATAAAAGAATATACATGAATTACAAAAAAATCCAATCACATCTGATATCTAGATTCACACCAGGCCATTCACACGGCGATCCATGAAACCATTCGCATCCGAACATCACGAGATATGTTCAACCCCTTCTAATCGACGTATAGCGATTAGAAGACGTTTAAGAACACATATACACATAAAAAAAACAAGTAAAGAAAACCACGAAGTTAGAATTACGCGCACAATTAGCAAACAAAACCATTTTCCAAGTCTTGAAAAAATGGTCCACTAAAGTCCCTAAAAAATTCGTTTTAAGCCAATCCAGAAGTCGAAACGAACTCGAAACCCTTCTGAATCTTCATGGAGGCAAAGGGGCTAAAATTAACTGTCGATCCGGAGGCCTCGGGGGGGGGGGTACCCACCCCCGGGGTCCACCACGAGGTGGCCCCCAAAGGGAGGCAGACCCGAGAGCACCCTTTTGGGCCGCTCTCGGGTCATCACCCCCAAGGCCACCTTTTAGGGGTACCCACCCCCGGGGTATCCCTGGGGTGCTCATGCTTCACCCTGCGGCTTCTCGATTCAAATCGTGAGCTCACAAGGTGTGCAAATTTCTCAAAATTCCAATTTTATGGACTATTTTTGTCGGCAATTCATGCACGACAAAAACGACGGATTTCAAACGTCGCTACGAGCTATTTAAGGCTTATGGAGTAGCTCTGATACCATGTAAGTCAATGTCACCCACTCTATAGGGTATGTAGAGAGGCAGAATTTACATTCTTTTGCAACAACGTTGGCAGCAATATATTCAGCCTCCATCGTCAAGTCTGCGGCGGTATCCTATATGGAGCTCTTCCAACATACCGCCCCTCTATTGAGAGTAAACACATAACTCGAGACAGACTTGCTATTATTCTTGTCACTTTGGAAGCTTGGGTTGGTAAAAGACTCGACCTGGAGGTCTCCATTACCGTAAACTAAGAATATCTTCTTAGTCCTTCTTAGGTACTTAAGAATGTTCTTTACAGCTATCCAGTGCTTCTCCCATGGGTTTGACTGGTACCGTCTTACCACACTATATGCGTAAGGTACAACTAGTCTGGTACATAATATTGCATACATTATAGATCCTACCACCGAAGTGTAAGGTATAATGCTCATGCGAGCCCTCTCCTCATCGGTCTTAGGAGACATCTCTTTGAAGAGGGCGATTCCGTGTAAAACCGGTATGTTACCGTGCTTGGAATTTTCCATACTAAATCTCTTTAGTATGGTGTGTATATACCTGGGCCGTGATAGTCCCAACAACCACTTGGATCTATCTCTTTAGATCTTTATCCCCAAAATGTAGGAGGCATCACCCGGGTCTTTCATAGAGAACTTTTGTGACAAGAACAGCTTGACCGATTATAGTATAGGAATATTATTTCCTATCAGGAGAATGTCATTGACGTACAAGACGAGGAATACGACAGCTTTCCCTACTTGTAGATACATGGTTCATCCTCGTTTTTGATGAAGTCAAATTCCTTGACCATCTCATCAAAACAGATGTTCCAACTCCAGGATGCCTGTTTTAATCTATAAATGAATTTAAGCAACTTGCACATTTTCCCGGTGCTTCCACTGTCTATGAATCCTTTCGGCCGATCCATATAAACGCACTCTTCTAATTTTCTATTTAGAAAAGCCGTTTTTACGTGCATCTACCAGATATCATGGTCATGAAAGGCAGCAATGACAAGTAGGATCCGAATGGATTTGAGCATAGCCACTGGAGAAAAGGTTTCATCATAGTCCACACCGGGTCTTTGACGAAAACCTTGCAACAAGTCTAGCTTTATACGTTTCCACTTGTCCATCTACACCAATATTCTTTTTGAAAATCCACTTGCATCCAACGGGTTTTATCCAGAAGGAGCAACATCCAAAGTCCAAACTGTGTTGGTATATATGGACTCCATCTCAGATCGCATAGCATCCAGCCATTTTTCAGAGTCCCTACTAGTAATGGCCTGCTCGAAACTAGTAAAATCATTTTCTTCCAAGATGCAATCTTTGTCTATGAGAAAACCGTAGTATCTCTCGAGCGAACGAGAAATCCTACTAGATTTGCGGAGTGGTTGAGGTTTGTTCGGGGTTATTGAATCTTGAGATTCTACCAAATCTTCAGTTTCGGTTTGTGGTTCCTGAATTTCTTCCAGTTCTACCGTACTCCCACTAATTTCTTTTGTAAGAAATTCCTTTTTCAAAAAGGTGGCGCATTAAGCAACAAACACCTTCTGATTCTCGGTGTGATAGAACAGATATCCAGTTGAATACTTTGGATATCCTATAAACTTACATAGAACTAATCGTGCCTAAAGTTTGTCCAGACTTTGCATTTTTACATAGGCCAGACAACCCCATATCTTAATACGTTTAAGATATGATCTCTTACTATTCCATATTTCAAATGGTGTCTTAGGCATAGATTTGGATGGAACATCATTCAATAGGTATGCAGCTTTCTGAAGCGCATATCCCCAGAATGAAAGAGGTAACTCGATATTACTCATCATAGAGCGAACCATATCTAAAAGAGTATGATTCCTCCGCTCCGATACACTATTGTGCTGTGGTGTATACGGAGGAGTAAGCTGAGAAAGGATACCATTCTCTTTCAGAAAATCAAGGAATTCCGTGTTCAAGTATTTCCATCCTCGATCAGATTGAAGGATCTTGATACTTATACCCATTTGGTTCTCTATTTCGTTTTTATATTCTTTGAATTTCTCAAAAGTTTCGGATTTGTGTTTTATCAAGAATACATGTTCGAAGCTAAAGAGAACATCAGTGAATGTAATAAAGTATGAGAACTCACCCCTTGCATTTGTAGATATTGGACCACACACATCACTGTGTATGAATCCCAAGATCTCTGTAGCTCTTTCTCCGTGTCCCGTTAACGGAGTTTTGGTCATCTTTCCTTTGAGACAAAACTGACAAGTTTCATAAGATGAAAATTCGAATGGATTTAAAGATCTATCTTTATGTAACTTAGATAGTCTTTTCTCATTGATATAACTAAGTCTACAATGCCACAAGTAGACTTCGTTCGTATCTGAACTCTTCCTCTTGCGTGTGTTTTATATATTGAAAATTGTATTTTGATTAAGAACATAAATACCATTACATAATATACCTTCTGCAACCAGTACCTGATTAAAGTAAATATTCATGATACTTCTATCTAGAACAAAGTTATATCCATTTGTATCTAGTAAAGAAACTGATATAATATTGCACAATATGGAAGGTACGTAGTAACAGTTGTTCAAAATCATAGTTTGTCACTTGGCAACACCAGGTGATATTCTCCGACGGCAACAGTATTAACTTGTGATCCATTCCCTACTCTGAGGAACATATCATCCGGTCTAACCATTCTACTTTTTCTCAGTCCTTATAATAAATTACAGATATGATATCCTGATCCGGTATCTAACACCCAGGACGTAATGTTGACCGAAAAACGGTTCTCAATAACAATAACACCCGAAGAAGATGCATTGAATGCTTCTCCTTCATTAGGGTCATGTGGAAGTCCATGCAATCCTCTTTCGCTTGCTCATACTTGTGACAATTGTCATAAGTTAGAATCGAACCGACGTTCCCAAGCCCAGTGTAATAAGCTGGTTCGGTCAAGTCATACATTTTATTATCTTGATTAAGACATGACATGGTTGCTACTTGGAGAGAGAGAAAAGAAACACTCAGCGTATGCTCTTGCAAGATTAGATTGGTTTTTAATTTATCTAATCTGGATGGCTTCCATTGTTTTCTCGAATTCTGCTTCAAACCTTAAAAGAAAAACTAGTTGGGATCATTTACACCCTATAAGTTCGCTAATCGTTCAGCCAGGTGGGTATTGGTACTCCGAGAGAGGTTTCCCGTGCTCTCGCACGGACCTAATTAAAATAAATCTCGTTTCCGCAGAGGCGTAACCCCATTAACACCTTTCTAGTCACCTAATAGGTTAGCTAATTGTAAAATGAAAATATCTCCTAAGAGTAATCACACTCATCAGTGGGAATCGGGACCCAACTATCATCGCGTGATAACCTAGATGGAAGCCACTCTGGTCACCATACTCCAGAAGATATGCACACACCTAGTAAGCTTCCCTTATATTTGAAACTCCTGATATTGGTTTTTACCCCTAAAATCCTAGTGACCTTGACTGAGTCAACAAACCAAAAGGTCATAGTCAAGTTCAACCCGTCGTTATCTTGATTACATTAAACTCACCCGCACGAGCCCTTGACTGAGTCAACAAGACCATACGACTCTCCTAATCAACCGCAACATATGCAACAAACAAGCACCACTTATCTACTGTTCACTACGTCTTGACTGAGTCAACAAGCGCAGCACGAATATTAAGAACTACTCGTAGGAAATGACGGAAGGCTAAGGCTGGTTTTTGGCAAAAAAAATTTAACGTAATGAACTTGATATTGTTAAAGGAATCTAGTGATTTCGAAACGAGTGGTTCAAGCTCAATTTTAAGAACAAGTAGTTTTGTAGAAAACCGGATGGTTTATAGTAACATAAACTTTTGCTTAAGAGCGAAATTTCTGTGAAAGGATCAAGACTCTTCCTTCATCGAATGAGGTGCATGATATTTCTAACCAAATTCCTCTATACAAAGCAAAACAATACGCTATAGATTTTGAAAAGAACCGAGTAGTTTTGAAATTTAGTCCCAACACCATCATTTTAAGTTTATTTCCTTACATTAATCAAAATTAATGTGGTCCTATCATTTAAAATCCTATAACACCAGAAACAACGAAAATAGAATGCTTTATATGCCATCCGCATTCGCCACGGGGTCCTGGGTCTTCACCGTAAGATTACTTAACTTACGGCAGGACAGGGACAGGGCTAGCGCGGATGCAAAATATATAAACGCATTTATTTATATATAAATATATATACAGTCATCGCAAGCATGATATAATAAACATCAGGAAATCCCCTCGTCGATTGAGAGCCCGGTTCGGTCAGGCATGCTATAAGCAATATGGAATAGTGGATAATTTAGGAGCCATGCGTTTCATTTGAGCCGCAAATTGTCACGCCCCGCTTCCCGGTGTACGGCGAAGTGGACACGACGAGGTCCGCTACGTATATACTGAAAAGTACATACGCTAAGTGTATCTAAGCAATATAAAAGTAAATCACAAGAGACAAGAGATATAAAAATAACAGCAACTTTATTAATAACATTCTTTTGTACAATACAAGAAAAGTAAATACAACTGAAATGAAAAGCGATGCCTAAACAGTGGCATAATCAGGAAATGAAAATACTGAATAGAACAAGGTACAATATCTAGAGCTCGGGATCTTCGTGAAACTGCTCCAAGTCTTCACCGGTGGGCTCGATCTCTGCTGGGTCCAAAGCACCTGACGACATTCAAAGAAGAAAGAAATAGAATGTCGTCAGCGAACAGATCGCTCGGTAAGTCCCAAAGATAAGGAAGAATTAGAAAGACAGAATAAGAGTAATTTTCTAAAGTATTATGTTGCAGAATATTATGGAATATTGTGTTAACGCTGTTGTTTGTAGCTTGGTACAGAAGGATGCCAGTGTATACGAGAGGGGTCTCTATATGCTAGAGACCAGGGCAAACGGAAAGTACGAGAAACCGTTAAGCCACGGTATAACAGCAACGGAATATAGGTTAGGTGTCTTAATCTGACCACCTCGTGCCACCTTTAACACCTTCCGTACCAATCAACCCTTTAAACTCCGTAGTGTTTTGACAGTATTGTTGTATTGTATTGTGTAAGTTGGAAGACTGACCAAAACCATGATATCAGTAAACAGATTGTAACTGTATAATCAGGTAAATGGAATAACGGAATAATGGATATGGTTTGATTCAGTCAAGTTGAATAGATTGTTAACTGGATTCAGGGATTCATGTGTTCATATTGAGTTGGAATATTAAAGAATATAGATTGACTTGAATCATACTCAAGTCAGAGATAATCAGACTCAAACCCGAGTCAGACTAAAAGAAATGTAAGTCGAAGTTCTATATTTGTTAGGGTCATTATTGTAATTTATAAAACTTGAGGGGTTTTATGTAAAAAGTACTTTTGTATAGTTTTCAAGATACACCTCACGTATTTATTATTCGTCTTTATAGTTATAATGAGTGCAAATTTTATTTGTGTTATTCTAGTGAATATAACCTAATAAAAGTATTAATTTATAATATTGATTTATTTGAAATTCATGGTATTTTAATGTAACTTTTTAATCTTGTAATTTTTAGGAAAATGTGGAAACTTTATCTTATAATAAAATAGGTGTTTAACTGATAAATATACATATGTTAATACAAGAATAATTTTTAATAAATATTTTATTTTCCAAAAATCTCATCTTTCTTAAATGTCGTATTTTAAACCTTTCGAGACCGAATGCTCCTTGCGGAGGTCTGAATCTCGCACTACTAAGCTCGAGAGTGCACGATAAACCGTACTATCCCTAACGAGTTCCCCAAAGGTGGGTTGTAGTGGCGCTTTGCAAAGATTTAATATATACTAATCATTTAGAAAACGGTTTTATAAAGATGAGGTATTTATTTGTAAAAGGCGTAAATTTCCGTATTTTAGTTTCTAGGGTTTCCTAAGCCAACTAGCCTATTTCTAAAGGGACTAAACGACAAGTCATTAGAAGCCTCAAATTTCCTCTTCACCGCCAATTACGGCCAGGTAAGTGCCAGGTAAGTTGGAGGCTCTCCACTACAAGTAGTGGCCCTAATTAAGTAACCACTTGCCTTAGACACACTTGCCTAGACACCACAAAGTCAGGTTTAGATAAACGATCGATGTCCATGACATATCGTATTTTCCTTTTTAAAAGATATTGTTTTAAAATTGTGTACAACTTAGAACTTTTAGAAAAGGTTTATAAAGAAAAGGGTATTTTAATGTAAGATCTTGTATTATCGTATTCTAGGTTTTGATGATATCAATTAAGGTTGTATTTGCGTGTGTGTGGAGGTAGGTCATTACCTCGTGATCTACGTTAAGGTATAGCAATTGTTAAGGGTTACATATGATAACTAAACATGGTGGTATTTAAGTGCGAAAATACGGTATTTTGCAAAAGTTATCATTTCATTTGAGAAACTTTATCCAATTTGATTTTTAAGTGATTAATAGTCAACATGAATATGTTAAAGCATTATGGAGTTAGTGACAAGTGAGTTTTGATAGAAAACCGAATCGGAAATCGGTTTGTTCCGATTTCCATCGGTTTTATAAAGTCGTATTTTTCTTGAGAGAAAAGAAAGATAGAAAGAGGGGGACTTACGGGTTTGGACAAGCTAGAGAGTGCTAGGAAGGTAGTGGGTTGTCGGTGCGTCGAAACGTCGTGAAGGGTCCTAGTACGATCGTCGGAATTCGTCGTCGATTTCGGCAGCGCTTCGCCTTTCGCTCTTTTTCTAACGTACCGAGTTCTCTTGAAATTTGTAGAGAGTGGACTTAGGAATGTAGGGTGAGAGGGTAGAGGGTAGGGGTGTTTATATAGGGCTAGGCTAGGGTTAGGGTTTTAATTAAAAAAAATATAAAAATTATATAAAAACATTAAAAAATCATTAAATTTTGGAGTAAAAGTGATTTATTGAGAATTTGATAACCGATATGGGAATTTAGTGTATGCAGGTGAGAAGACCAGGTCAACACGGAGAAATTCCGTGTTGACGACTCGGCCGTCCGGCCGAGTCCGGCCGGCGGCGCCGGCCCGAGTCCGGCCGAGTCAGGGGCTCGTCGGGTGGGGAATCATCTGGGGGGAATTTTGGTGTATTTAAATTTTTGGGTTTAGTATAAATTTTGTGAGTTATTGCGGTTTGACTGTTGACTTTCCAAAAAAATTTAAAACAAAATAATATAAAAATAATGTGGGGCATGGGATTTGAACTCTGGTAGGTTGGTTCAGCAGTGCAAAGTGTTACCAATGAGCTACAAGCTCCTTCTTGTAATTATGGAGTGAAATAAATACTTAAAGAGATATCAGCTGTAATAAATACTCCAAGTATACATTGAATTTAAATCAATTCTTAGTACATTAAAAATGGAGTTGTTACAGTCTACCCTCCGTACAAAAATTTCATCCTCGAAATTTACAACTTTTATTTGAGGACTAGTTTACAAAGAGGTGTGAATATCTAGTACGCATTTCATCCTCCCTTTCCTAAGTGGACTCTCCTGGAGTGTCTTTCTTCCACATCACTCGAACCAAGTTAACTTCCTTGTTCCGAAGTGTCTTCACTTTCCTGTCCAGAATCTCCACAGGCTGTTGCTCACAAGACAAGTCGGGCTGTATAGTGAGCTCGGAATGATCGAGAACATGGCTGGGGTCACTCACATACCTTCTGAGTTGGGATATATGGAACACATTATGCACTCCTTCCAATGAAGGTGGAAGCGCTAAACGGTATACCACTTCACCGACTCGTTCGAGTATGTCGAACGGTCCAATATATCTCGGACTCAATTTACCCCATCTTCCAAATCGGATCACTCCGCGGTTCGGAGATATCTTCAGGAATACGTGATCTCCTGGATGGAACTCCAAGTGTCGTCTCTTTGCATCAGCCCAATGTTTCTGTCGATCTTGGGCTATGCGCATCCTTTCCCTAATAGAACGAACCACATCAACAGTTGCTACTATCATCTCCGGTCCAAGAAGTTCCCTATCTCCGATGTCGTCCCAACTTAATGGCGATCGACACTTCCTTCCATACAATGTTGCAAAAGGTGCCATTCCTATGCTTTCTTGGTAGCTATTGTTGTACGAAAACTCCACAAGATGTAAGTGATCTTCCCACGATCCTTTGAAGTCTAGCATACACGCTCTGAGCATATCCTCCAAGATCTGAATAGTTCGTTCCGACTGACCATCTGTTTGTGGATGATAAGTCGTGCTGAAGTTCAGACTTGTTCCCAAGCTTGCTTGCAGACTCTGCCAAAATTGCGATCGGAACCTGGTGTCACGATCGGAGACAATGCAGACCGGTACTCCATGAAGTCTCACAATTTCCTGTATGAGTTCATGGGTATCAGAGATAGTACATTATGAAGAGTTTTAAATCTAAATTAGATTATTACCTCCATGTACTTCTTTGCTAGTGTCTCAGTTGATTGGCCAACTCGAAATGGGATAAAGTGAGCCGACTTTGTGAGTCGATCCACAATGACCCATATGGCATCGTTACCCTTTGTGCTGCGAGGAAGAGCAGTCACAAGGTCCATCGTGATGTGTTACCACTTCCATTCTGGGATTGGTAACGGTTGAAGTAATCCAGCAGTCCTGTGATGTTCAGCCTTTACTTGCTGACACACCAAGCATTTTACGACGCTTCTGGCTACTTCACGCTTCATTCCATGCCACCAATAATTCTGACGTAGATCTTTGTACATTTTGGTACCTCCAGGATGTACTGAATAGGGAGAGCCGTGAGCTTCTTTCATTAACTCTTCCCGTACAGGACCTTTTGGTACATACAATCTGCTGCTGTATCTCAAAGATCCGTCTTCATGGATGATGAAATCTGTTCTGAGTCCATTCTCCACTTGTTCTCTGATCTTTTGTAACTTAGCATCGCTGGCTTGAGCTGCTTTGATCTGATTGACAATGGTTGATTAAACTTGTAAATTCATCAAACTTGAAGCATTATCTGGCATGACTACCTCAATCTCCATCTGATGCAAGTCTTGTTGAAGCTTCCACTGAGCGGTGAGATTCATTGCTAATGGTTGGCGACTAAGAGCATCAGGTACTACATTCACCTTCCCTGGGTGATATTGCAAGTTGATGTCAAAGTCCGCCATGAGTTCTAACCATCTTCTCTGCCGCATATTCAACTCCTTCTGAGTAAACACATACTTTAAGCTCTTATGATCTGTGTAGATGTTCACTCGTTCACCAAGTAGGTAATGACGCCAAATCTTGAGAGCAAAGATGACGGCTACCAACTCCTAATCATGTGTCGGATAATTGCGCTCATGAATCTTCAGTTGTCTTGAAGCATAAGCCACAACCTTACCGTGCTGGTGTAGAACACATCCTAATCCCTTACCGGATGCATCGCAATGCACTTCGAATCCTCCAGATTGATCCGGTATGAAGAGAATAGGTGCAGATGTCAACCTTGACTTGAGTTCTACGAAAGCTTGTTCGCATGCTTTTGACCACACAAATTCTTCATCTTTACGTGTGAGCTTGGTCAAGGGCGTTGCTATCTTTGAAAAGCCTTCAATAAACCTTCTGTAATATCCAGCTAAACCCAAGAAACTTCGAATATCCTTCACTGACTTTGGTGTAGGCCATTCGCTAACTGCCGAAACTTTCGCTGGATCCACAGAGAGATTCCTTCTCCTGATACGATATGTCCAAGAAAACCAACTTGATTTAACCAAAACTCGCACTTGCTGTACTTGGCATAAAGCTGATGTTGACGAAGAGTTTCCAGGACAATTCGTAGATGTTCTGCATGTTCTTTCCGACTCTTAGAATACACCAGGATGTCGTCGATGAAGATGACAACAAACCTGTCTAAGTACTCCCGAAAAACTTGATTCATAAGGTTCATGAATATTGCGGGTGCGTTGGTCACTCCAAATGGCATCACTAGAAATTCGTAATGTCCATAACGAGTTCTGAAAGCTGTTTTGTGAATATCAGCTTCCTTTACCTTCACTTGATGATAACCTGAACGAAGATCTAATTTAGAGAAAACACAAGATCCACTTAGCTGATCGAATAAATCATCGATGCCGGGAGTGGATACTTGTTCTTTATAGTGACTTCGTTCAAGGCTCTGTAATCGATGCACATTCTGTATGAACCTTCCTTCTTCTTCACAAGTAATATAGGTGATCCCCAACTTGAAGTGCTGGGACGAATCCATCCTTTCGCCAGTAATTCGTCGAACTGTGTTCGGACTTCCTTCAAACCTTCCGGACTTAAACGATAGGGTGCTTTGATCACCGGTTGTGCTCCTGGTACTAAATCAATATTGAATTCAAGAGCTCGATCGGGAGGCAAACCTGATATATCGTCAGGAAATACATCGTCGAACTCTCGAACCACATCTGGTCTTGATTCTTCCTCTGCTTGAACTGCTGCAACTACTGCTTCTCTTGGCTTCGCTTTGTAGGTACTTGGCTCCAGTGTACGGTCTCCTCTTTTGAAATAGAAGACTGGATGGTCTGGAATCTCGAATACTACCCTCCTTTGACGACAGTCTATGGTAGCATAAAAAGTTCCAAGCCAATCCATTCCTAGAACCACATCGAAGTTCGGTATGTCCAGTCGTTGAAGTCAGCATAAAACTCTCGACTGCAGAAGACGACTGGACACATGTTGTATCCCATAGTTGCCTTTAGAACGCCATTTCCGGAACTGACATTCCAGCTGGATACAAGCGGTGAAACTGGAATCGCATGGGTTCGGACAAACCGTTGCGACATAAAGCAATGTGATGCTCCAGTATCAAACAGTGCAAGTGCAGGGATTGAGGATACTAAGATTGTACCTAAGGTATGTGGGATTTGTTTTAGGTATACGAAATATGTAACTAAGTAGTAGAAAAGCAAAGTTTGAAAAGAAAAATTTACCAGTGATGACTTGGCCAGTGGCCTCAGCTTCTTCCACGGACATCGTGAAAGCCTGGCGCCGTGGTACATTCCTCCTGGCCTGAGGAGCATTCCTCGGAACGTTCCTTTGAGCTTGATGGAACTGACGAGGAGGTGGTGCAGCTTGTGGTCCTCTGGGTGGTGCAGGGAGTGCAGGTCTGGGAGCAGGTGTCTGAAGAGCTGGTCGCTGCGGATAGGTAATTGCTGGCCTGGGTGCAGCAACTGGGTTCTGTCTTTGGGGACAAGACTCAATATCGTGAGTAGCTGAGCCGTAGACTAAGCAAAGGCGGTTGGCTCGACGGCAGTCCTTCATCATATGTCCAGTTCTCTTGCAGTAGGTGCAAAAGGCTGGGCTAGGACGATGGGTTGGTACTCCGGGTCGCCTTGGTACGAAAGGTGGCCTGGACGAGGCTCCACCTGCCATCTGGTTGGCAGGGCGTTTGACTCCTGCAGACTGAGCTTTGCCCCTTGCTTTTGTTACTGCCTCATAGCTGCGGGCAGCTTCTAGAGCATCCTCCTGAGTCAAAAACTTTCCCGTGGCTAGAGCAGCCTGAATCTCCGTGTCCAGTTCTTGTTGAAAGCGACGGGCTCTGATATCGTCCGTCGGTATCAAGTGTGCCGCGAATCTGTTTAAAGATTGTGTTAGTTTTGTAGTATGTGATATTTAAAAATTGAACTATTGTGACATATCTTACCGGCTTAACATGGTGAATTCAGCATCGTATTCATCTACTGATTTGTCCCACATTGAACCTTGTTGTAGATGAATAAACTGTTGCTCCATTGCAAACCTGGCGGTCACAGGGAAGTATTTCGCGTCGAACTTCTCGCGAAAGGTCTTCCATTCAATCGGCTGTACCAGACAACTTTCTTTCGCCTTCCACCAGTTGCGAGCATTATCCGTGAGCTGTAGTTTTGCTACACGGACCCAAGCGATGTCTGGAACTTGAGCTGCTGCCAGATCGTCTTCGATACTTTATGCCCATTCTTCCGCTTCAAGAGGGCTTCCTTTACCAGAGAACTGCTTGGGATGTAAAGCCCTGAATTGCTTTACTCCTGGTGCGTCAGTCTCGGGACGGTTCAGAAGTTGTTGCTGTCCCTCGAGAAGGCTGCGGATCGCCTCAAATAGCATTGTTTGCTCGGTGGGTGGTGCAGGAACAGCTGGTACGAGAGGTAGTACTGGAGGGGTGTTGTTGATGTTGGTGCTGGTGTTGTTCGGGGAATCCATAACCTTGAAGAAAAATTTGGGTTAGGACAGATTCAAATACATGAAATGATAAGATTCAAGGAATAGAAATTTGCAAGATTCAAGGAACATGAATTGTAAAGAATGTTTTAGTTGTTGGTTCTTGTGTTATATTGCTTAGGTTGTTCACGCAGACCATAACTGCATGATAGGGATTCATACAGCTCAGACCTGCATGGGCCACCAACAAAACCTGTCACGCCCCGCTTCCCGGTGTACGGCGAAGTGGACACGACGAGGTCCGCTACGTATATACTGAGAAGTACATACACTAAGCGTATCTAAGCAATATAAAAGTAAATCACAAGAGAAAAGAGATATAAAAATAATAGCAACTTTATTAATAACATTCTTTTGTACAATACATGAAAAGTAAATACAACTGAAATGAAAAGCGATGCCTAAACAGTGGCATAATCAGGAAATGAAAATACTGAATAGAACAAGGTACAATATCTAGAGCTCGGGATCTTCGTGAAACTGCTCCAAGTCTTCACCGGTGGGCTCGATCTCTGCTGGGTCCAAAGCACCTGACGACATTCAAAGAACAAAGAAATAGAATGTCGTCAGCGAACAGGTCTCTCGGTAAGTCCAAAATATAAGGAAGAATTAGAAAGACAGAATAAGAGTAATTTTCTAAAGTATTATGTTGCAGAATAATATGGAATATTGTGTTAACGCTGTTGTTTGTAACTTGGTACAGAAGGATGGCAGTGTATACGAGAGGGGTTTCTATATGCTAGAGACCAGGGCAAATGGAAAGTACGAGGAACCGTTAAGCCACGGTATAACAGCAATGGAATATATGTTAGGTGTCTTAATCTGACCACTTCGTGCCACCTTTAACACCTTCCGTACCATTCTACCCCTTAAACCCTGTATTGTTTTGACAGTATTGTTGTATTGTATTGTGTAAGTTAGAAGACTGACCAAAACCATGATATTAGTAAACAGATTGTAACTGTATAATCAGGTAAATGGAATAACGGAATAATGGATGTATATCCATGGTTTGATTCAGTCAAGTTGAATAGATTGTTAACTGGATTCAGGGATTCATGTGTTCATATTGAGTTGGAATATTAAAGAATATAGATTGACTTGAATCGTATTCAAGTCAGAGAAAATCAGACTCAAACCTGAGTCAGACTAAAAGAAATGTAAGTCGAAGTTCTATATTTGTTAGGGTCATTATTGTAATTTATAAAACTTGAGGGGGTTTTATGTAAAAAGTACTTTTGTATAGTTTTCAAGATACACCTCACGTATTTATTATTCATCTTTATAGTTATAATGAGTGCAAATTTTATTTGTGTTATTCTAGTGAATATAACCTATTAAAAGTATTAATTTATAATATTGATTTATTTGAAATTCATGGTATTTTAATGTAACTTTTAATCTTGTAATTTTTATGAAAAGGTGGAAACTTTATCTTATAATAAAATAGGTGTTTAACTGATAAATATACATATGTTAATACAAGAATAATTTTTAATAAATATTTTATTTTCCAAAAATCTCATCTTTCTTAAATGTCATATTTTAAACCTTTCGAGACCGAATGCTCCTTGCGGAGGTCTGAATCTCGCACTACTAAGCTCGAGGGTGCACGATAAACCGTACTATCCCTAACGAGTTCCCCAAAGGTGGGTTGTAGTGGCGCTTTGCAAAGATTTAATATATACTAATCATTTAGAAAACGGTTTTATAAAGATGAGGTATTTATTTGTAAAAGGCATAAATTTCCGTATTTTAGTTTCTAGGGTTTCCTAAGCCAACTAGCCTATTTCTAAAGGGACTAAACGACAAGTCATTAGAAGCCTCAAATTTCCTCTTCACCGCCAATTACGGCCAGGTAAGTGCCAGGTAAGTTGGAGGCTCTCCACTACAAGTAGTGGCCCTAATTAAGTAACCACTTGCCTTAGACACACTTGCCTAGACACCACAAAGTCAGGTTTAGATAAACGATCGATGTCCATGACATATCGTATTTTCCTTTTTAAAAGATATTGTTTTAAAATTGTGTACAACTTAGAACTTTTAGAAAAGGTTTATAAAGAAAAGGGTATTTTAATGTAAGATCTTGTATTATCGTATTCTAGGTTTTGATGATATCAATTAAGGTTGTATTTGCGTGTGTGTGGAGGTAGGTCATTACCTCGTGATCTACGTTAAGGTATAGCAATTGTTAAGGGTTACATATGATAACTAAACATGGTGGTATTTAAGTGCGAAAATACGGTATTTTGCAAAAGTTATCATTTCATTTGAGAAACTTTATCCAATTTGATTTTTAAGTGATTAATAGTCAACATGAATATGTTAAAGCATTATGGAGTTAGTGACAAGTGAGTTTTGATAGAAAACCGAATCGGAAATCGGTTTGTTCCGATTTCCGTCGGGTTTATAAAGTCGTATTTTTCTTGAGAGAAAAGAAAGATAGAAAGAGGGGGACTTACTGGTTTGGACAAGCTAGAGAGTGCTAGGAAGGTAGTGGGTTGTCGGTGCGTCGAAACGTCGTGAAGGGTCCTAGTACGATCGTCGGAATTCGTTGTCGATTTCGGCAGCGCTTCGCCTTTCGCTCTTTTTCTAACGTACCGAGTTCTCTTGAAATTTGTAGAGAGTGGACTTAGGAATGTAGGATGAGAGGGTAGAGGCTAGGGGTGTTTATATAGGGCTAGGCTAGGGTTAGGGTTTTAATTAAAAAAAATATAAAAGTTATATAAAAACATTAAAAAATCATTAAATTTTGGAGTAAAAGTGATTTATTGAGAATTTGATAACCGATATGGGAATTTAGTGTATGCAGGTGAGAAGACCAGGTCAACACAGAGAAATTCCGTGTTGACGACTCGGCCGTCCGGCCGGCGGCGCCGGCCCGAGTCGGGCCGAGTCAGGGGCTCGTCAGGTGGGGAATCATCTGGGGGGAATTTTGGTGTATTTAACTTTTTGGGTTTAGTATAAATTTTGTGAGTTATTGCGGTTTGACTATTGACTTTCCAAAAAAATTTAAAACAAAATAATATAAAAATAATGTGGGGCATGGGATTTGAACTCTGGTGGCTTGGTTCAGCAGTGCAAAGTGTTACCAATGAGCTACAAGCTCCTTCTTGTAATTATGGAGTGAAATAAATACTTAAAGAGATATCAGCTGTAATAAAACTCCAAGTATACATTGAATTTAAATCAATTCTTTGTACATTAAAAATGGAGTTGTTACACAAATGAAACTCAACGTTCTCCTGTCGTATAGATAGACCGTACAATATCGAATTAAGACCTCTACGAGTACGACAAGTTATCCGCCAATTCTAAAAGTGAGGCAACCCGTACTCAATGACATGAGTGAGCTACCCAGCACTTCATGGAATCCGGTAACTTGAGCACTCCATCGTGGGTCATCCTAAAACCCTACATGTGCGGCGAATAGCCCGCCAATTTAGAGCGAGACGGCTCGAACTCACCACTACGAGACGACCATCTAGCACACTCTAGAACTCAGCTATTCGAGCACTTCTCCGTAGGTTTATCCTAGTACATAATTGAAATAATATACAATGGTGATATCAAACTCAACCCGGCAGTGTCCCAATAAAATAATATATAAACAAACATAAACGGAAGTTCACAAGTCGGACGCTCGCCCCGCAATAATGAATATACAAATGACAGAACTGTATAAACAATATCGCACAATGGGCTATCCAACATGACAATCCGTATAAACCATCACAGAGATATACATCACAACAACATAAGTAAATATGTGCAACCCTGTCTAATCGACCTATCGCAATTAGACGATATTTAAAACACATATACATATAAACAAGTAAACCATGACCATATAATTCATCACCTACGAAGCTAACACTCGAATTTTCCAAACGGCAAAAATCAAGTGCACTCCGCCATCCAAAAACTAATCATATTGCCAAAAATTAAATCCCGAAAGATCCCAAATTTGCTCGAAAGCCCAAAGGGGTGTTCAAGCACATCCCGGAGATCCGCATGGGGGTCTAAAGAGTTACCCCATACCAGATACCCCCACTTGGTGGTCTCGGGCATGAAGCAAGACCCGAGAGCACCCAAATGGGTGCTCTCGGATCTGCCCAAGTCCTAGGACCACCAAGTGGTGGTCTCAGGGCATGGGGCCCACCCTGGGCCCCCGGGGAGTTCCCGGGGTACCATTGATCCCTTGCACAGGCTCTTGGTTTGAACCAAGAGCCCACGGGGATAAAAAAACATCACAATATTTTTAGTTTTGGACAGCCATGACAAAACATTTTTGAGTCTAGCAAAACAGCCGCTATACTTGAAAAATGATTTATAAAAAGGTTTCTCGAGACCCTATGGGTCACCCTCAATACCCTGTGGAGTCCCGGTTTCAAAATGAGAGCTCCGGGAATCGAGTACAAGCTTTAAAAGTCGGTTTTAAAACACGAATAGGCGGCTGATTTTCTGTACAGCAATGACAGTTTTTAGCACCATTAAAAGGAGCCGTGTTCTCCGAAAAAAGGTTTAGAAAAAAGGTTTCTGAGACCCTACGGGTCACCCTTAATACCCTACGAAGTCCCAATTCCAAAACGAGAGCTCCGGACATCGAGAACAAGCTTTAAAAATCAATTTTGAAACCCGAAACGCCGGCTGATTTTCTGGACAGAAAAATGGCAGTTTTCATAATGGTTTTGTGATAAATTTCTACCGTCATCAAGCTAGTTTTAGCGTATGGATTGAATCTGATACTCTGATGGTAGTTTCTCGTGCTCACGGCCAAGACGGAATAGATAACAAAAATTTTACAAGCAAGCATTAGCTACTACAACCCAAGTGATCAAACCATACACTAAACTAGCAAACAAGAAGAGGGTTTAACTACTCACTAAGTGTTTATACCTAAAGGTATGTGTCCTTCGGGACTTTGAAATCATATTCCTTAGCTCCTAGTCCGTCAGGATCGAGCTTGGACGATGGCCTCCTCGTATCAAAGATGATCCACCCGAGAGTTTATAGTTCAAGCTAAAACTTCACAAATGAAGCAACTAAATAAATTAGTTTGCTAAGGTAGAATATTTAGAAGATGTAGAGAGTGTTTTGGTGAATTAATTATCTCTTAATCCCTTACTATTCTCAACACATGAGAGGGCTAAGGGAAAGAAGAAGAAAGAGAGCTAATGAGGAGAGAGAATGCAATGGTTAGAATGAATCAAAAATGAGAAGAAGAATGATATGTATTATTTCATTTTTCCAATAAAATAAAGTAACCATACTTGAATAGTATAACCAAATGAAATAAAATAATACATAGCCAAACTTCTCACCATTCTCATATGCCACCTTATCCCTCCACCTCATTTCTTTATTTCCTAAAAATAGACAATCTAAATGAGGTGTCTTTCTTCTAGAAACAATCTTGTATAAATCCAAGAATACCGATCCGTATATGCATACCCGTATCCGTACTAAAATACGAATACCAAATAAGAGATAATAATCCATCAAATAAATACTATATTATTAATAAATCAATACTTGATTTAATAATCCGGATTAATCCTAAGCCCGCTAGTATTAACCGTCCGAATATAAATCCATGTAGCTAATACAAGTATTTGATCGGAACCTTGCACGTATAACCATATGGCCTCTACATCGTTTTGCCTGCATCAGAGAAACCATCTATGTGGGACTCTAAAGACTTGACAGTACACTAAACACGTCAGCGGCACTAACTGTCACGCCCCGCTTCTGAAGATATCAAAAATTTCAAGACGTAACTCGGCTAGTCATGCTATCTACGTACGAAAATATCCTTCCATAATCATATTATGGCTGTCTATCAGTAATCAAGAACAATATAATAAAAATCTATTTCTAAACATATCCAATAACCATGATAAACAATCACTACTCGATGTTGTACTTATTAGAGACCGTATTGAATGGTCTCTAATACTTAGCATACGATCGCTAATAGGTATTAGCGACCGTCCAAATTTTATACGGTCGCTAATATCGGGTCACAGAAAAATTAGTCGCTAACCTATTAGCAACCATTTATACGGTCGCTAATACGTGCGGCATAAAGTAAAAAAAAAGTAAAATTAATAGTATTGGCGACCGTCCAAACGGTCGCTAATACTTATGTTATATTTTAAAAAAACAAGCAATGGTCTGGCCACTGTTTGTAGCGATGGTTGTGGCGAAGGGAGTAAGAGCGAGGTTGTGGCGGCGCTGGTCATAGATCGATGAACGATCAAAGAGGTTGTGGCGGAGCTCGGACTCTTCCCATCATCTCATTTCATCGCCGCCGTCTCCTCGATCCTCATCGTCGTGTATCGGTGAACCTATATTTTTGAAATTCATCTTAAAAATCTCTTCTTTCTTCTTTCTTTTCCTCAACTATTTCTCAATCTTTCACTTGATCGGTGAACCCATGTTTATTTGCTCCAAGATGTCATTTTTTTTTTTGCTTTTTTCCCCTAAATCACAACAAAAGAGACACTAAAACTAAATAAAACCTCTAATTTTGACAAAGACATAGAAATCAAATCCCATAATTGGGAAGGAAAAAACACTTAATAATACAACAAAATTTATTTTAGAGAGAGAGAAGAAGAACCCGTTGGTTTGGTGTTTGAGCAGCAATTCCTCCAAGAAATCAACAAATTCTGCAAAATCAACAAGACTTAGCTGAAGGAGATAAAAAAATTAGGAAGAAAAAAAATGAGAGAGAAAGGGAGTTAGGAACTATTTGAAGGAGAATAAGTGCTTTTATGGGTTTAAATTGATGAAAATTTTGAGGATTCCCGCTTCGTCGCAGGTTTATTTTCATAGGTATTAGCGATCATATAAACGGTCTCTAATATCTCTAATATCTGAACAGTATCTAATACTTTGTGTCTAAAATGCATGATATATTAGCGACTGTTTATACGGTTGCTAATATCTAGGCGGTCTATAATAGCTTATTAAGGACCGATCAAAAATTAACGGTCTCTAATACATGGTCTCTAATACTTACGTTTTTTAGTAGTGAATAACCGGAAAAAATAGTGGAAGCAATAAAGATCCAAGGAAATAAAATAATATCTAAACCATCAATAATGTCATGCCCCGCTTCCCGGTATACAGCGAAGGAGACGCGACGAGGCCGCTACGTATTTACTCAGAAGCAAATACGCTAAGCGTAACTAAGCAATATAAAAGTAAATACACACAAGAGACGAGGTATAATAAAAACAGCAACTTTATTTATTAACATTCTTTTATACAATGCATGAAAAGAAAATACAACTGAAATAAAAGCGATGCCTAAACAATGGTATGACAGGAAATTAAAGGTACTGAATAGAAAATGTACAATGTCTAGAGCTCAGGGTCTTCGCTGTACTAATCCAAGTCTTCTGCAGTTGGCTCGATCTCTGACGGGTCCAAATCACCTGACGGCATTCAAAGAAGAAAGAAATAGAATATCGTCAGCGAACAGGTCACTCGGTAAGTCCCAAAGATAAGAGGAAAGTAGAATAAACAGAATAAGAAGGTATCTTTTAAAGTTGAATTATATTGTTGTAATGTTATATTAACGTTGTTGTTTGTAGTTTGGTACAGAAGGATACCAGTGTATACGAGAGGGGTCTCTATATGCTAGAGAACAGGGCAAACGGAATGTACAAAGAACCGTAAAGCCACGGTACAACAGCAACGGAATGTAGGTTAGGTGTCTTATTAATCTTACTGTCTCGTGTCACTTTTAACACCTTCCGTACCAATCTACCCCTTAAACCTCGTAGTGTTTTGATTGTATTGTTTGTCTTGTAAATTGTATTAATTGTATAATTGGATGACTGGCTGAAACCATGGTATCAGTAAACGGATGTAACCGTAGAATCATGTAAATGGAATAACTAGAGAACCATGTAAATGGAATGTATATCCATGGTTCGGTTCAGTCAAGTTGTATAGATTGATAATTGGATTCATGGATTCATGTTGAATTGTAATATTGAAGATTGTAGATTGTAGATTGTACTTGAATCATATTCAAGTCAGATTGTAATGAAACTCACTCTAAGTCAGACAATTAGCAAAGTAAACTGAAGTCCTGATTGTTTTTATTAATTTGTCTACCTTAGATAGGCAAGCACCCACTTCTCCGGCTCCCTGAGGCTCAAGAGATTGGCCCCGCTTAAACCTATGTTTACTAGGGTCCCTAGGGTAATTTATAGAACTTGAGGGGGTTTTATATAAAAATACTTTTATTTACTTTTCAAAATACACCCAAAGTATTTATTATCCGTCTTTAGAATTGTAATGGATGTAGATTTTATATTGTGATATTTCTAGTGAAAACATCCTAATTTAATAAATAAAGGTATTTATCTATAATATTGATTTGTATGGAATTCATGGTATTTTAGTGTAAAATTGATTCTTGTGATATTGTAGAAAAGGTGAAATATTTATAATACTTCAAAAATAGATATGTTTATGTTACATATACATATATTTATATGAAAATAAGTTTTGTATATATCTATAATATTCTAGAAGTCTCGTTTTCTTAAGATGTCGTATTTTAAATCTTTCGAGACCGAATGCTCCTTGCGGAGGTCCGAATCTCGCACTACTAAGCCCGAGGATGTGTGATAATCCGCACCATCCCAAACGGATTCCCCAAATGGGTTGTAGCGGCGCTTTGCAAAGATTTGTATAAATACTAATCATTAAGGAAAACGGTTTTATTAATTGTGGTATTTAAATGAAAAGGTGTCGTTTTCCCATATTCTATGTTCTAGGGTCTCCTAAGTCAACTAGACTGCTCCTAACTGGTCTAATACGACAAGTTGTGAGATACCTCAAATCACCTCTTCACCGCCAATTGTGGCCAGGTAAGTACAAGTGAAGAAAGGAGTGATCCGCTCACGAATCACCATGAGACGGGCCTTTTAAAGTTACCTTTCTCACTTGTCTTGCCTAGACACCACAAAGTCAGGTTTAGATAAACGACTGAATGCCCACAACCTTATCCTATTTTCATAATAAGTGGTATTTATTTGTAAAGATGTATCAATACTAAATCTTTTAGAAATGGTTTTATTAAGTAAAGGGTATTTAAATGAAAATATTTATTTTCTCGTATTCTAAGTTCTCGAGGGTATCATGTTATGTTGCATATGAGTGTGTAAGGAGGTAGGTCGTTATCTCATGATCTACTTAAAGATATAGCAAGTTTAATGGAGTTAAATGTAGAATTAAAACAATGTGGTATTTAAGTGAAAAATACGATAAATTGGAATAGCCATCATTTTATGAAATGAAACTTGATCAATTTGGTTGATTAGTGTTTAATAGTCGTCATGAGGGAGTTTAAGCACAATTGTATTAACGAGAAGTGGAGTTTTATGAAGAAACCTAATCAGAAATCGGATTTGTTCTGATTCCGTCTGGTTTTGTAAATCCGTATTTTTTTTAGAATAGGAAAGAGAGGTAGAAAATAGGACTTACTGTTTTGGACAACTAAGGGAGTAAGATGTAAGGAGTGAAATCACCGAATGCGTAGCTTCGTCGCCGAGAGCTCCTAGAACGATCGCCGGAAGTTTGCCGGGAATTTCACCGTAGCTTCGCTTCGTGCTCGTTTTCAAAGTACACAAGTTTCTTGGAAATTTTTAGAGAGTTGGCTCAGAGTTTTGGGGTGAGAGAGTAGAGGGTAGGGGTGTATTTATAGGGTTAGGCTAGGGTTAGGATAGATGTAGGGGTTTAATTAAAAAAAATATAAAAATGTATAAAAATCATTAAAAATTGGAGTAAATAGGGTATAATGAGCTCTCTGGAACCGATCTGAATAAATGGAGTGTGCAGGGGGGTTAAGGAGGTGAAAAGTCACAAGTTTTCAGTTGGTGACTCGACCGACCGGCCGAGTCCAGCAGGCGGCGCCGGCCGACTCGGCCGCCTGCAGGACTCGGCCGAGTCAGGGTCTGGGGCGATAGGAAGTCACCTGCTGTAGCCTCTGGTGCATTCAGTTTTTCAGGTTCAGTAGAAAGTTTGGGAGTTATCTCGTGTGGACTGTTGGGCTTCTAAAAAATTTAAAACAAATAAATATAAAAAATAATGTGAGGTATGGGATTTGAACTCTGGTGGATTGGTTCAACAGTGCAAGGTATTACCAATGAGCTACAAGTTCCTTCTTGTAATTATGGTGTGAAATAAATACTTAAAGTGGTAACAACAACATTAAATACTCCAAGTATAATTCAAATTTAAAGCAAATTTTTGTACACTAAAAATGGAGTTGTTACAGTCTACCCTCCTTACAAAAATTTCATCCTCGAAATTTACAACTTTTATTTGAGGACTAGTTTACAAAGAGGTGGGGATATCTTGCACGCATTTCATCTTCCCTTTCCCAAGTGGACTCTCCTGGAGTGTCTTTCCTCCACATCACTCGGACCAAGTTAACTTCCTTGTTCCGAAGTGTCTTCACTTTCCTGTCCAGGATCTCCACAGGCTATTGCTCATAAGACAAGTCGGGCTGTATAGTGAGCTCGGAATGATCAAGAACATGGCTGGGGTCACTCACATACCTTCTGAGTTGGGATATGTGGAACACATTATGCACTCCTTCCAATGAGAGTGGAAGCACTAAGCGGTATGCCACTTCACCGACTCGTTCGAGTATGTCGAATGGTCCAATGTATCTCGAACTTAATTTACCCCGTCTTCCAAATCGGATCACTCCGCGGTTTGGAGATATCTTCAAGAAAACGTGATCTCCTGGCTGGAACTCCAAGTGTCATCTCTTTGCATCAGCCCAGTGCTTCTGTCGATCTTGGGCTATGCGCATCCTTTCCCTGATAATACGAACCACATCAACGGTCGCTACTATCATCTCTGGTCCAAGAAGTTCCCTATCTCCGATGTCGTCCCAACTTAATGGTGATCGACACTTCCTTCCATACAATGCTGCGAAAGGTGCCATTCCTATGCTTGCTTGATACCTGTTGTTGTACGCGAACTCCACAAGATGTAGGTGATCTTCCCACGATCCTTTGAAGTCTAACATACACGCTCTGAGCATATCCTCCAAGATCTGAATAGTTCGCTCAGACTAACCATCTGTTTTTGGATGATAAGCCGTGCTGTAGTTCAGAATTATTCCCAAGCCTTCTTGCAGACTCTGCTAAAATTACGATAGGAACCTGGTGTTATGATCGGAGACAATACAGACCGGTACTCCATGAAGTCTCACAATTTCCTGTATGAGTTCATGGGTATCAGAGATAGTACATTATGAAGAGTTAAATCTTTAAATAGATTATTACCTCATGTTCCCCGCCGAAAGACGCGACGAAGACGCGTAGGACGTCTTGCCTGAATTTCGGGGCAGATGCTAATTGGTGCTATCCGTCCACCTCTCCGAAGATGCCAAGTTGATTTATGGCACCGTGTCTCGAAGGTTTAAACGGATGCGGCCGATATAGCAGACTTCGTCAGATTCCTCCTCGTTTGAGGGGGTTTTGATTGTGGGGACGCTCTTCCCTGCAGGCGCAAGCCCCTGCAGTTAATTACGCTACCGCATCGCGGTAACAACTTTCTCCTTCTCCAGATGGTCACTTCGTGTCGTGGGTGTTTGTTTTGTTTGTGGTTGCCCGTGGATTGTATACGGAGACTAATTTATGTTGTCGCCCGTAGGACGTTGATTAGTCCAAATCCGTATCTTCTTAGATTTGGGTTTTGATTGGATTTAAGGATGCGTTAGCCTCATTTGAGACTAAGATCAACTTAAACGTTTGTTAAGGATACGTCAGTCTAATTTCTAGACTAAGATCAACTTAACAGGATAATTTAGATCCAACGAGAGAACGTTTGGCCTATGTTGTTTAGTTTAGGTACATTGCGGTCGATTAGTTTAAGGACATTATGGTCTAATGTCAGTTTAAGGACATCTCGGTCCAGGTTAAAGACATCGTAGTCCATGAGTTTAAGGACCCCACGGTCTGTAGTTTAAAGACATCGTAGTCTATGAAGTTTAAGGACATCGTAGTCCATGAGTTTAAGGACCCCACAGTCCGTAGTTTAAAGACATCGTAGTCTATGAAGTTTAAAGACATCGTAGTCCATGAGTTTAAGGACCCCACAGTCCATAGTTTAAAGACATCGTAGTCTATGAAGTTTAAGGACATCGTAGTCCATGAGTTTAAGGACCCCACAGTCCGTAGTTTAAAGACATCGTAGTCTATGAAATTTAAGGACATCGTAGTTCATGAGTTTAAGGACCCCACAGTCCGTGAAATGTGTGGTTATCGGGACCCATCACCTCTCTGAAGACGTTGAAGGATTATAACAACAGATATCAGAGGAGTAAAGAGATGTACCCTCAAACCGGGTGTAAATTGGTTGAAAGATCTGTAGTCCGGTTTGAGACTAAGATCTGTTGAAATATTCGTGAGCAGATAGGCTCGGTTCAATATAAATTGAGGACTTACGGCCAATACTGGGCTAAGTCCAATTAAAATGTTTAACATTTTATTGTTCTGGCTATTGAGCCTTTATTTGGGCTTGGCCCTTTTAATAATGCTAAGCATTGGGTTCTGACATCTTTTGTATTGTATTGAATGCATAGCATTCATCAGAACAATGTGTATTCTGACAGTGCACCACGTGGTGCGCCAGGCGCTTTGCGCCAATTAAAGAGCGCATTGCGCTTCTGCCAAGTAGCGCACACGAAAATGACACGTGTCGCGCTTAGCGCTAAGCGCCAGTTTATTAGCGGATTACGTTTTCAATTTATGAGCGCGTTGCGCTAGTTTAGTGGCGCACCAGTGAGTGCCACGTGGCGCGCTTGGCGCTGAGCGCCAGCCCATGAGCACAGTGCTCTGTTTCAGAAGCGTAAAGCGCAAATTGTGTCTGCGGTTGATACGTGGCATGTTTTGGCGCTGAGCGCCGGTCCAAGGAGCACAAAAGCGTAGTTCATGAGTGTAGGGCACTTTCCAATAGCGCAAAGTGCATTTGATCAAATTTATGATCAAAGAACAAGTTTATGTTCTTTTTAAAGGAGGCTTTGCCTCAAGATTCAAGAACAAAAGTTCTTATTTATAAAAAGGCGCTGCCTTTGTAGATCAATGATCTGTGAATGAAGTAAATATTTCTTTTTGTTTTTTTATGATGAGATCTTTTGATCTCTTTTTTTTTTATCAAAGATCTTGGTCTTTTGTAGATCTATGATCTTTTTTAGAACATAATTCTTCTTTTCATGAGATGATTTCATCTCTATGTTCATGAATCATGTTCTTTACCTTGAAGAAAATGATCTTCTTTTGATAAAAGCTTGCTTTTCTTTCTTTGAGTTTTTCTCAAAGTTTGTAGGGGGGTTTCTCTATATCAGACTTAAAGTCTCGGGTCTTTCATATAGGGCAAATTGATTTGTTAAATCAGTTAAAGAGATCTTTCTCTGATTGATTTGGGAATATTTCCCACCGTTGGATCTTTGATCCTAAGGCTTCTGTTCTGCAGAAGATAATCTTCTTGTTTTTAACAAGATTGGAAAGATCTTTCCATAACAGAATTTTAATTCTGATTAATTAATAATTTATTATTAGATCTTTTGATCTAACGGTGGGGAATTTTTAATTCCAGCGCTGGCGCACCTTGCGCTAGCGCATCTACGTTTGACACGTGGCGCGCAGCGCAGAGCGCAGCGTAGCCTGCGCTAGCGCACCTGTGTTTGACACATGGCGCACACGTGGCGCGCAGCGCAGAGCGCTGGATCTGAAGCGTTGCTTCAAATTTTGAATTTTGAATTTAAAGAAGAGCTTTGCTCTGATTGGGGGCGCTGCCTAGGACGCAGCGCACCTGGCGCTAGCGTATCCGTGTTTGACACGTGGCGCGCAGCGCGCCTGTCGCTGAATCTAAAGTGTTGCTTCAATTTTTGAAATTCGAATTTCAAACAGAGCTTTGCTCTAATTGGGGGAAACAAATGCCCCCCACCGTTGCGCTCACGTGGCGCACACGTGAGTGCAGCGGTGGCAGCATCTGAGCCCGTGGATCAACTCAGAAGTTGAAGAGGCGGTTCAACACCTATAAATAGGACCTTTGGTACCTTAGATGATTATCATCTTCTTTCTTTGAGCATTCTTGTTCAGAGCATAGCTCTTCTGTTTAAGGACTTTTTAAGAGTAAAAACTCTTTCCAATCTTAGGTAAAGTTAAGAACTTTTAATAAATTAGGGTTTTGCCCATTAACAGAGCCTTTCTCTTCATAGATCTTTGATCTAAAGAAAACTCATTTAGGGTTTTATTGGAAGAGCTTTGCTCTCATGAATCCATAGATCTAAAGAGATCTTTTCTTGGGGTTTCTTAGCCCATAAACGGAGCCTTGCTCTTTTGCATCATGTGTAGATTTCTTAATTTTTGATGAAGAACTCTTAAGAGTTTTTTCATGGATCTTGAAGATCCCAGAATTTTTAATTCATAAAAATTTAATTGATTTTAATTTTCCTTTCTGATAGGTTTTTCCATCATCATTATAGAGCTAGGCTCTTTAAGGAATTTTATTCCTTCGTGATCAGAGTTTGACAAGTGTCACTCTGTCATAGAGCTTTGCTATCAATGAGAGATTATCTCCTTTTCCCGAGGGATCTCTCATTCAATGGGAATTTTCTTGAGGATTTCCTCATTAATTAACAGTCTCATCCAATGATGATGATGTTTTATTAATTGATATATTGTCATCTAGATTTTGTGGGTCACCCTTTGGTCTCCTTTCCACTGCATTGCAGTGTGGTACAAATTTTAAAGTACCGAGTGTCAGATTAAATTAAAGCACCGACAGTTGACTTTTGTCCCTCCTTGCAGGCGACATGTCTTTCGATGCTACGTTTCCATTCGTCCGTTCAGAGGGAGGATTCCCTGAGGCACCTGTGGACCGGGAGGTCCTTGCGCTCATCAAAGATCGTGACTCGGAACACAAAAATCTTCACTTGTGGGGTAGATGGTACGACCAGATTATCAGAGGTCGTCAAAGCTTCTCTTGCGCGACGCCGTCGGAGCCTATCTCGGCGATTCCGAATGCAGATGCACCCCCGGTAAACTATGCCGTGGAGGTTGTCAATTGGACTTCGGAGGGTCTACTTCAACCTTCGATTGCCGCCGTACCCATGCAGCCGCCGGCGGCTTTGGATATCCTGGGGCAGCGCATATGCCAGGGCGAGTCGCGCCCTTGGGGACAACCCAACATCGGGCTAACTCCCTGTCATCCGGCCGGGTATTTGCAGTGGGCCAGGTACATCTTGTCGACGAAGAAATCGCAGCTGCTAAAGCTCGACCTATACCCTGCGGTCTACGCTTCGTTGTTCTAATATTCTGCTCTTCCCACATGGTGGATTAAGGCGTTCTTGGAGCAGTGGAACATCCCGACCCATACCTTCCTTCTACTGGACAGAGAGGTCTCCATCTCCTTGGAAGAATTTGCTGAGGTTTCCGGTCTACCAGTTAGGGGGGAGCACTACGAGGAGCTGCTTCCTCCGGATGATTACGTTTTTGCCACCAAGCCGGTGGTGATGGGCCTCACGCCAGAAAACGCCATTCAGCACCAGTTCCCTAGTCTGATAAAGGTGCTGAACTTGTACGAGAGCCTCTTCCTGGAATTCGGAGATCGGGGGGGTCAGTTTTGCGGACATCATTGCCTGGTTTCTTCGCCCGGAGATTTTGTCGCAACGAGGAGAAAAGTTTGCCAAGCTCGATGATCTCTTCGGCTTTGGCTTGGACCATCAGCCGGTACTGGAAGATGATCAGAAGGGCTTTTTTCTTCCTGATGCTGCGATCATCCCTCTGTCAGAAATCGCCGCTCTGGGCATTGACGAGGAGGCTTTCTTTCTTGGGTTTCTTAGGCTATGGTTGAGCTGGTTCGCGCTCCCTATGCATGCTCGTTACATGAGGCATTCCGTCTTCTACCCCGTGCATCGTATGGTGGCCGGAATACAAGTGGCCATCGGGATCGCCCGGTTAGTCCATTTATACCATGGTCTTAGCGTAGCGGCGGATACCACTGAACTGGGGGTGCATGCTACCAACTTCCCGATGCATTACTTCACTTCATGGATGGAGATGCACGTGCTCGGGGTCTTTGGCATTCACAAGAGACCTTCGTTTTATGAGAAATGCAAGTTCCCGCGAATTATGCGGCTGGTTGACGCCTCCATCGTGAGTCCGTCACAGCGGGAAGTTAGGGGCTTGCTCCTTCATCCGCGCACAGTCGGAGATGGTATGTCTTTCACGGACAAATTCCTGACGATCGGCCAGGAAACTTCCAAGACGGTGCTGGCATTACGCGACGTTTTTAAGGACGGGGCATCCGTGTTGAAAGCTCGGGAGATTCTTCATCTGTATTCCATCAGGCCGGGCTTTCTTGTATTCAGGCAAAATGATGCGGCGCTATTCATGAGATACGACCCTCATCATTTGCCCAGCAATTGAGTTATAATCAGGATCCCGCTGGAGGCTTTCTTGGTAGAACCCGCTGCCACCAAAAAGGGAATACGGGGTGTGCTGCATCACTTCATGCGCTTGAATACGGGCACTCACTTCTTCATCAGCGAGCCAAGTTGCGTCCCGAGGGCTCTTAACGTACACGTGGACTGGTATCAACACGCAATGGGTGTTGTTATCAGGGAAGAGAGGCGGCTGCTGCTCGATCGCAAGAGTGCACCCCCTGCCAGCGATCATAACGTCCCTTTGAAGCGACGGACCACTGTCCCCCCTCCGGTAAGAGAGGTCGCTGCAGCTGAGCCTCCACGTGTGCTGAGCCCTACGCACGGGTTGCCCCGTGCTCCTATGGAGACGGTGGATGTACCATCAGTGCCCCGTGCTCCTGCGGAGACAGTAAATGTATCTTCCCCTGAATCTGACATAGGCTCAGATATCGGGACTCGTCGCCCCAAGGAGTCCACCAAGCGTAAGCTCGTGCTTGCTGCGACTGGAGCTCGCGCGCGGAAGAGGAAGAAGAAGTCAGTCCTCTCCCTAGATACTGTACTTGGCCTGGAGCCTCAGGCTCCTTATAACGAAGGCCTGAGCGAATATGGGACCAACGAAGGTCTCTTCATAGCGCTGGAAGATACTGATCTCAAGGCCGCTATTGCAGCTTCTGTGTGATCCGCAAGCCACCAAGCGGAGATGGCCACCCTCGTGCAATCAAGTAAACATCAATCGCACCTTGTTATTGCACTATATCTTTATTTTTATTATCATGTCTCGACTGACACTTTTCTTTTTGTAACAAGCTTTACCACTGAAGAGGCTCTGGCGGCTTCCCTCAAGACCTTCGAGGAGGAGGAGAGGAATCGTGCTTTGTTGGGCATTGGTATATCTCGGCTTATTTCATCTTCATTCTCCTTTCTTATAGACAATCTGACCCTTTCTTTAGCTTATCGCAGGGACCACAATGCCGATCCCGCAAAGTGATGCTGAAATTCTTCCCGGGCCAGCCACCGAAGTCCCGGCCTCTTCGGCACTGCCGAAAGAGGCCCTACTCAAACGACCGATGACGAAAGCCTTGACGGCTCCAGAGGTAACCCTTGGTGCGGGCGATGATGCCCTGTTGATGGAGGCATCTAGAAGGTCCGCCTTGACGGCCCGGGCGGAAAGGAAGCGCCGAATGCGCGCGGCAAGGGAGCATAGTGCTGCCTTAGTCGCGGGTGCGGGTTCGAGCACCGCTACCCCTGCCCCTACTCCCTCAGAGGAATCTCCGACTGCCTTGTCCACTGCCTACAGACGGGCAGCACGTGCGGCTCAGGAAGCAAATGGAAGATCAACTCAAGGTAATGTGACATGGGGTTCTGTTGTCAAACTTTTAAATTACTCGTTCTCACATGTCTTATCTTGCAAGGCCGAGTCCTACCGAAGGAGCGGCGGCGATCGCTGAGCCTGTGGTAGCGGTAGAGGAGGTAGCTGTGATTGCCGAACCCGAGACGGTGGTAGGCGAGATGGCTGCGATCGCCGAGTTCGAGATAGCGGTGGGTAAGACAGTCACGATTGTCGAGCCTGAGATGGCGGTAGGTGAGATGGCGGTAGGTGAGATGACCACCCTTGCTGAGCCCAAGGTGGCGATGGGTGAGATGGCTACTTGCCGAGCTCGAGGTGGCGGCGGGTGAGACGGCTACAATTGCTGAGCCCGAGGTGGCGGCATGTGAAACGGCTACAATTGCTGAGCCCGAGGTGGCCGCTCTCTCTCAAGAGTCGGGCACCGACCCAATCATCGCTCTTCCCGCCTACGGTTCATTTCCATCTCCTGGCGTCGCAAGTGATACGATGGCTCTTGTAGAGTCAGGGGATAAGGCGACGGGAGGTGAGACCATCCCGATGGAGGAGGGAGAAGTCGTCGATGTATCAAGTGACGCCCTCGTCACGGTTCCGACCGGCGACTCATCAGGTAGATTTTGGGTCATTGCTTTTCTTTTTATTCCGCAATCCTTTTCAATCTTTCCTGACAGTATTTATCTTATTTCAAATGCAGGTGTGGCAAGCGCTGAGGTCGCGCTACCTGAGGCAATGCCATCAGCTACCGCCTTGTCGGTGACCCCTCCTCTACGTTCTCTCGTACAATCTGGGATATTGGAAGGTACGGATTCGTGATCCATCAGTCTTATTATTATTTTTTTTAGGCTGTATAACTCGTGTACTGACGTTGCATTACTGTTTGCAGGAGTCCTTTTTGACCATCTGTATCAAGTGATGCATCCACACTTCTCCTTCCTGTCAGAGATTAGTCCGCCAGGTGGTGTCGGTGAGTATCTTTTCTAAACGACGTTCTCTTTTTAACGGGCAGTCACATTATTGCTGATCCCTCTTTGTATTGCTTGTAGCCCTACAAATCGAAGGCGGGGACGCGGCTATCATTGCGCCACCAGTACTCCCAGCTCTGCTCCTGTTGCAGCCGGTATAGTAGACTCTATTTGTGTATTTTTATATTTCTCGAGCCATGATCTGATTGTGATCTGTTTTGCAGCGATCACATCGACTCCGGCCTCGTTCGAGTCTCGCGTCATAATGCCGGCCGGACCTTTTTCCAGACGTCCATCCTCGGAGGGTGCCGCAAATAGTCTGTGCATGTTAAGCGACTATATTGAGGAGCTTGACGTGGAGACTCCCACATCTGCTGTGGACTTTGCTGCGGAGGTTAATCTAATGCTGGCGACGCTTATGAACTTCCATAATGAAAGCGTTGTCGAGTCTTGGGTTAACTACTGCCGGAAGATTGAGTGCACGAGCTTGAGCTTATGCGTCCTGCCCCTGAGACTCGGGCTTTGAACTCCCAGCAGGCCGCATGGGTTGAGCAAACCGTTCTGTTCCTTCGCCATTTCAAACGAGAGGCAACCCTTAAGCGAAAGGAACGTGAGGCGACTTCCGCTGAATCTGTTCAACTGCGCGCTGAGGTTGTTGTAACACCTGAGTTTAGGGTTAGTGGTAATCGTGTGTTAGTGTGGGGTTTTTGGTAAAAAGTTTACCAAAATGGGTTTCTAGTAATTTATCTGGTTTTATAGTTATTTTTGTAGGAATTTATCTCGATCGCACACACTTGTGCATGATAGCTAGGGTTAGGTTTAGAGTGACCTAGTTTGGGTGTGCATGGTGGGTTAACCATGTTTAGCCCACCATGGTAGGATTAGGGCCTTGCTTAAGATAATTGGGTGGATTTGTGAGCAAATTAGTTTAACTAAGGTAGTTGGCTTTGACCAAGGGTGCTTAGGAGGGTTTAAGGTTGACTTGCTAGAGAGAGATGTTAGTGTATATGCCCTAGAGGCCATTACTGTATCATACTAGTTTGTATATTACTTAATGGAAGCTTGGGATATTCACAGTTGTATATACAATCTTGCTCGAAATGGTAGTATGCTACTTGGTTTGTCTCTGCTTTAATATGTGCATGTGTTTCTTTTAGCATATTGCTGGTATACATATTAGTAGAGCCCTTAGGATCTTTGCTTGATTACCAGCGTTGTGATGGCGCTCGCACTCGTGGGAGCTGGGTAATCTATAAGCACATCCTTATACAGGTCCCTGGTCGTTGGACTATCGAGACAGGGCATCGATACTTCGGAGTAGACTAGCGTATGCGCTTATCATCCCAGTGTGGGAGACGGTCTGTCCCACAGCCGTTAGTACGTCGTACTTGAGATAGTATGCGGATGCTCGTTAGGTTACGAGTACACTGGACAGGACTCGTCGGGAACTGTTGGTTGGTAATATACCTATCGTCAGTTATCAGTTCCCAGGTGACATGAGTACAGCTTAGTCCGCTGACTTGACACTGTCACTTCGCCTCGAGTGTGTTCCCACTGCACTTTGATTACTACCTTACCACGGCTCAAAGGAGTCGTGCAAACAGGTTGTTTTTGGGTGCAGTCCCGAAGCACTTGGAGGCAGTGACGGTTAGACAGGATTCGTCTCTCCCGGTATTGGGGGTTGACATCGCGCTGTGTCCAGGAGAGCCATTACACGAGTAGTCCCTGGCCAGGGCAAGCGAGATATACTGGTAGGCTTCCAGTGTTATCTCAGGGTGTTCTGGGCTACACTCCGACACGACTTGTACCGCTATTAGGGGACTGACGTTCACCGCCCCCTAGGCCCGCCATGCGATGTATCATACGAACAGACCGGACTGTACGGAGACTGTCACATACAGGCTCAGTAGGAGTGCAGATGGGGTTCACCTCGTCAGTCTTCTTATCGACATCTACCTGGGGACCGTTACGTACAGCTAGTGCCGCTTGCGGTCTGTGGTTAAACCCACTGCCAGCGTAGTGTCGAGTCTTTAGAGTCCCACACAGAGAGCTATTCGCCTTTAGGAAAAATGAGTAGAGGTCGCATGGTTTTGCCACAGGGTTCGTTCACATTCGCGCACTTGTGCACGTTTGCTGTCCGGACAGTTTATACTAGCGGGCTTTGGTTTAAGCCGGATCCTAGTGTATGGTTTGAGATTGGTTTTTCTCATTGTGTTCGTGTTCCTCGGATCACGAATGCGGGTGCGTATGCACAGTTGCTTGAGATTGAGGGAGAGGACCTTGTTTAGGGTTAATGACTATTGTCATTTTATTAACCCTATTGCTTTTGTGTGTATTATTGTTAATTAATAATTAGCTTAATTATTGTGCATGGTTGTTGTTGTTGACCTTTTGACTTCATTGACTTGTTGACCAAGTTGACAATTTGACCATGATCATTTCATTTGGATGCTCTTTGATCCTTGCAATTTGCATTAATATTGAAATGATAATGGTCACCTCTTGATTAAACCATGACAATTTTCTAGCTAATTAATTAATTAAAATATCACACACATATTAGTGAGAATGGCTCACTAATAATTCATTCTCTCATATCTTTTCTCTCTCTTGCTCATCCTCTCCCTCAAGCTCTCTCCCTCTCATGTGTTGAGAAACAAAAAGCTTGAGAAAAACCTTCACTTGATCTTCTCTACTCTCTTCTAGGGTTCAAGTCTTAGCATTTCTTGCACTCTAGTTACTCCTATCTTGGAGTTGAAGCTAAAGGTCGAGGCTTTCGGGTGGATCCTTTTTTGACGGAAGAAGACAAGCAAGGTGAGGCCTTTCTACCATTCCGACGAGCAAGGAGAGAAGGACTTCGAGCTCAAGGTATAACCTTTCTACAACTTAGCTAGTTGTTAGTTTGCTTTAGCTAGTTTTCGTTTAGCAAAGATCCTCACAAGGAAGGTCCATGTTGCCTAAGTCATTAAAAATCCGTTTTTTATTATGTTTTCCGCCTCCCCGTAAGCACCGGGGTGGGCAACGTGGACTTACAGTGGTATCAGAGCCTAACTAAACTCAAACTAGCTAGGTAGTGAAGTGTAACGAAGTTTCGAAACCGGAAAATCCAAAAACCAAACTTTGCAAAACCCAAGTTTCTGTTAATTTTTTTTTTCTGGTCAAAATGACATTTGTTATATACCAAAAATTATCTCAGGGTTTTGTGTGAAAAACCACCAAATACGAACCAGAGAGGAGATCAGAGGAGCGCGGATCCGCGGCAAGAGGAAGCTCCTGCCGCGGAAGCGCGGCCGTCTTGTCCCCTCTCTGCATCATTTTTGGTGCAGTGTGTTTCTGTGTTGGTTTTGGGATTTTTAGGATATGTTATATGTGCCCAGATTTTCCAGAACTAAAATTTACTTTTGGGGGCCTATAAATCCGTATTTTTCGGAACTTCACTACACTTTAACTATATCGGTTATATCTGTGATGCTTGTATGTATTGAACGTCGGCTAATCGCTATAAGTCGATTAGTCGGGGTTATACATCTCTGTGATCTGTGACTGTTATTGGTTTGTGGATATGAATGGATTGGATTGTCGTGGGTGAATAGCCGGGGTGGATGTGAGATGAGCGTTATTTTTCTTTCATTCATTTGTAACATGTAAATTGATGTAATAATATTATTTGTATGGCCGCACAACCGGGTCGGGGTTGTAGCCGTCATTGTATAATTCTTTTTACTGTTTTTGCTCCTAGGATAGACCCATGGAGGGGGTGCACAAACTACCGGGTATCTCGAAGTGCCGAGTGGCCTACTCACGGTGGTGAGGGAGGTTGCTTCGCTTCGGGTGCTTGGCGGGTAGTTTGCCGCACCCGTAGGGGTCTTGGGTGGGGTATTGGCTATTCACCGCGACCGTGTAATCCGCTTTACGTTGTAGGCTCGAACGCATTGCGGATTCCTAGTATATCCAATGTATTCATCTGTGATCTGTAATGTCTATCATTGCTATATATTTATATATAATAACTATTTAGGCGTTGCTTATGTTTTACAGCCGCGCTAGCCCAGCCCCCGCTCTGTCGTTAGTTAAGTAACCTAACGGGTGATGACGGGGCCCCATGGCGAATGCGAATGGCATAAGCGTACGTCATATTTTGGTTGTTTTCTGCAATGGTAGGATTAAATGATGGGACACATTAAAAGAACTAATGCAAGAAATAAACCAAGTAAAAGTCGAATGGAACACTTTGAAAACCACTCGGTTCTTTTCAAAACTAAACTTTTAAACGCGGAGCTTGAACCACTCCTTTTAAAAGCTATCTCGTTCCATCGATTATATCAAGTTCACTACGTTCACGGTTTCGCCAAAACCATCCGTAGCCCTCCGTCGTTTCATATGAATATTCAACGGTATTCAAGCTGTGTTTGTTGGCCTTAGTCAAGGCACAGTGTTTGGTAGCTGGTGGGTATTCATATGTTGCATAGATAGAATGCGTTGGTTTGGGACAGTCGTATTGCCTTGTTGGCCATAGTCAAGGGTAGATACGGGTGGGTTCAAATTAACCTGGATAACGACGGGTAGAACTCGACATGTGACTTATGATTTGTTGGCCTTAGTCAAGGTCATAAGAGCATGGGGCAAAAATCCACATCGGGAGTTTCATAAGTACTGAAACTTGCTAGATTTGCATACCATTTGGAGTGTGGTGATTCTGGTAGGATTCCTTCAGTTTCGTCACGCGATGATATTTGGATCCCGATCCTACTGTGAGTATATGCTACTCCTCGGGAAAACTCTCACTTAACGATCAATGCTATAAACCTAGTAGGTGCCTAGAAAGGTGTTAGCGGGGCTACGCCCACAGGGAAAAGAGGTTACTTAATTAAGGAACTTCGCGAAAGCGTTGGAAAACCTCCCTCGAAGTACCGACACTGGCCTGGCTGAACGGTTAAGCAAGTATTGTACGGTGAGAATGATCCCGGCTAATCCTTTTCTTTATGGTTTGAGAAGGGATTCGAGAAACAGTGGGAGCCATCCAGTTTAGACAAACTAAAAACCACTCTAAACTTGCAAGAGCATCATGCTAAAGTGTTTCTTTTCTCTCTCCTAATTGCAGCGACCATTCAACATGACCGGACATAAGTTACTGTTAGATAAAAATATATTGACAGGGCCAAACTACAAAGATTGGCTCAGGAATGTCAAGATGGCTATCACTTATGACAAGCTGGGGTATATACTTACCACCAAAGCTCCCCCTGTACCAGGTCCCACCTCCAGCGTCGCGGATGTAGAAATCCGTAAGACATGGGAGATAGATTGCGCGAGGGCCAGATGCCTCGTACTAGCCTCGATGGACAACGAACATCAGAGGAGGCACGAGAATATGGACCTAGAGTCCATATTTCTCCATACAAAAGAACTGTATGGAGAGCAGTCTCGTATCGCTAGATACGAAGTGTCGAAGAAGCTTTTTTCGGCAAGGTTGGCCGTCGGATCATCGGTAGCGGACCACGTGCTTAAGATGATCGGCTACATAGAGGAGCTCGCGGACCTTGGGACCACGTTGGAGAATGAACTCTATACCGATTTGATTCTCCAGTCCCTTCCTTCCACTTACGCCCAGTTTGTTCTTAACTTCAACATGCAAGGAAAGGAGGTTGAACTTGCTGAACTTCTGAACATGTTGAGGACTGCTGAGGGCACCCTACAGAAGGGTAGGGAGACATCCACTTTGTTTGTAGGAGGATCTTCTTCTTCTAGGTCCAGGGCGAAAGCCAAGGGCAAGAAGAATAAAGCCCCCGCCAAACCAAGAGGCGGTGTCGGTAAAGTGGATACGAAGGGAAAGGGTAAAGCAACAAAAGTAGCGGGGAAGCTGGTGGGGAAGGAAGAATGCTTCTATTGTCACAAAAGTGGTCACTGGAAACAAGATTGCAAGGCTTGGAAAGCCAGGACACAGGATTTGAAGCGAGTTGCAGCTTCAGCTTCAGGTGTGTATGTTATTGAAAACTGTCTATCAATAAACTCTACATCCTGGGTATTGGATACCGGATCAGGATCTCATATCTGTAATTCTTTGCAGGCGTTGAGAAAGCGTAGAGTTTTGAAGGCACGTGACATGACCCTCAGAGTTGCGAACGGTGCTAGCATGGATGCTGAGGCCGTGGGGGACTATCACCTGGGATTATCAGATGGACACTTTTTGGTTTTGCGTAGTTGTTATTATGTACCAAATGCAACCTGTAATATCATTTCTGTATCTTTATTATCTAAAGAAGGTTATGAATTTGCATTTGTAAGTAATGTAGTGAACATTCACCTTAATCAAGTTTTGATTGGGTCAGGTACATTAAACAACGGTATATACGTTTTAAACCAACCACAGGTTTTCAATATCCAGAATACACACAAAAGAAAGTCTCCAGATATTAATCAGGCTTTCTTATGGCATTGTAGACTGGGTCACATCAATGAGACACGGTTGACTAAGTTACATAAAGAAGGATACTTGGATCCGTTCGAGTATCAGTCGTATGCCACTTGTGAATCTTGTCTCATGGGAAAGATGACAAAGACTCCGTTCACTGGACACGGAGAAAGAGCGAGCGAGCTCTTGGGACTCGTACACAGTGACGTGTGCGGTCCAATGTCTACACATGCGCGAAGCGGTTACTCTTACTTCATTACTTTTACGGATGATTTTTCAAGGTACGGTTATGTCTTCTTAATGAAACATAAGTCCGAGGCCTTTGAAAAGTTCCAGGAATATAAGAGTGAAGTGGAGAAACAGACCGGCAAAAGTATCAAGATTCTAAGATCGGATCGAGGTGGAGAATACTTAAGTGCCGAGTTCCTGAATTATTTAAAAGAGAACGGAATTCTCTCTCAGCTTACTCCTCCATACACTCCGCAACACAACGGTGTATCGGAGAGACGGAACCGAACCCTATTGGATATGGTACGGTCCATGATGAGTAAGGCTGAGTTACCGCGATCTTTCTGGGGTTATGCACTGGAAACAGCTGCACATCTCTTGAACCAAGTTCCTACTAAAACAGTGCCTACCACACCATATCAGATGTGGAGTGGGAAGAAACCCTGTCTTAAATCCTTTAAGACATGGGGATGTTCGGCTTTTGTAAAAAAGCAGCATGCGGACAAGCTCGAGGCGCGCTCAGTACAGTGCAAGTTTGTGGGATACCCAAAGAACTCCAAGGGGTATCTCTTCTATTATGCAGAGGAGCAAAAAGTCCTTGTTTCTCGTCATGCCCGCTTCTTGGAAACTGAGTTTTTAGAAAATCAGATAAGCGGGAGCGCAGTAGAACTGGAAGAAATTCCAGAACCAAAAACCATTACTGAAAGCTTAGAGGAACCAGAAGGTTCGAAAGAACAGGACATTCCTATGCCACTCCGCAGGAGTAGTAGGCAGTCTCATCCGCCCGAGAGATACTACGGTTTTCTCATTGACGGGGATAGAGAGGACTGCATCATAGATTGTGATGAGCCTACTAGCTTCCAGCAAGCCATTCAGAGCGTCGACTCGGTAAAATGGCTGGATGCAATGCGGACCGAGATGGAGTCCATGTACACCAACAAAGTATGGACGTTGGACATTGCTCCAGACGGGGTAAAACCCGTAGGATGCAAGTGGATCTTCAAAAGGAAGATTGGTGTAGATGGACAGGTTGAGACCTATAAAGCTAGACTTGTAGCAAAGGGTTTCCGTCAAAGACCTGGCTTGGACTATGACGAAACCTTTTCTCCAGTGGCTATGCTGAAATCCATTCGGATTCTTCTTGCCATTGCTGCCTTCCACGATTATGAGATTTGGCAGATGGACGTAAAGACCGCTTTTCTGAATGGAAATTTAGAGGAGTGTGTCTATATGGATCAGCCAGAGGGTTTCATTCAGAGTGGGAGCAGCGGAAAGGTGTGCAAGTTGCTTAAGTCCATCTATGGAATAAAGCAGGCATCGCGGAGTCGGAACATCTGTTTTGATGAGACGGTCAAAGAATTTGGCTTTATCAAAAATCCAGATGAACCATGCATCTATTGTAGATTTGTAGCGAGAACTGTAGTATTCCTCGTTTTATACGTGGATGACATTCTCTTAATAGGAAATGACATTCCTATGCTACAATCTGTCAAGGGGTTCTTGTCACACAGGTTCTCCATGAAAGACCTGGGTGATGCCTCATACATTCTGGGTATCCGGATCTACCATGACAGATCCAAGAGGATATTAGGACTCTCACAGTCCAGGTACATCGACACCATACTGAAGAGATTCAGTATGGAAGATTCCAAGCGCGGTAATCTACCGGCTTGTCACGGGATCACCCTCTCCAAAGAGATGTCTCCCAAGACTGATTTGGAAAGGGATCGCATGTCTATTATACCCTACGCTTCTGCGGTAGGCTCTATAATGTATGCGATGTTGTGTACCAGACCGGATGTGGCTTATGCACTGAGTGTGGTAAGCAGGTATCAGTCAAACCCTGGGGAGAAACATTGGATAGCAGTAAAGAACATTCTCAAGTACCTGAGAAGGACTAAGGAGATGTTCTTGGTGTATGGCGGAAAAGACCTGCAGATTGAGGCCTTTGCTGACTCCAGCTTCCAGAGTGACAAGGATGATTCCAAGTCCATGTCGGGTTTTGTCTTTACCCTCAATGGAGGGGCGGTGTGTTGAAAGAGCTCCAAACAGGAAACCGTTGCTGACTCGACTATGGAAGCGGAATACATCGCTGCATCTGATGCCGCAAAAGAAGCTATCTGGATGAGGAAGTTCTTGAAAGAACTTCAGGTGGTTCCGTCCATTGTTGACCCAATACCTCTGTATTGCGACAACAACGGGGCTATAGCTTTAGCGAAGGAACCCAGGTCCCATCAGAAATCCATACACATCTTAAGGCGGTATCACCTGATCAGGGAGATTGTGGATCGCCAGGAGATCGAGGTCCGGAGAGTTGCATCAGAGGATAACACGGCAGATCCATTCACCAAGGCCTTGCCCCAGACTCAGTTCGAGCGGCTGATCGAGATGATAGGTCTTCGATACGCCAGTACATGGCCTTAGTGCAAGTGGGAGATTGTTAGTGTATATGCCCTAGAGGCCATTACTGTATCATACCAGTTTGTATATTACTTAATGGAAGCTTGGGATATTCACAGTTGTATATACAATCTTGCTCGAAATGGTAGTATGCTACTTGGTTTGTCTCTGCTTTAATATGTGCATGTGTTTCTTTTAGCATATTGCTGGTATACATATTAGTAGAGCCCTTAGGATCTTTGCTTGATTACCAGCGTTGTGATGGCGCTCGTACTCGTGGGAGCTGGGTAATCTATAAGCACATCCTTATACAGGTCCCTGGTCGTTGGACTATCGAGACAGGGCATCAATACTCCGGAGTAGACTAGCGTATGCGCTTCTCATCCCTGTGTGGGAGACGGTCTGTCCCACAGCCGTTAGTACGTCGTACTTGAAATAGTATGCGGGTGCTCGTTAGGTTACGAGTACACTGGACAGGACTCGTCGGGAACTGTTGGTTGGTAATATACCTATCGTCAGTTATCAGTTCCCAGGTGACATGAGTACAGCTTAGTCCGCTGACTTGACACTGTCACTTCGCCTCGAGTGTGTTCCCACTGCACTTTGATTACTACCCTACCACGGCTCAAAGGAGTCGTGCAAACAGGTTATTTTTGGGTGCAGTCCCGAAGCACTTGGAGGCAGTGACGGTTAGACAGGATTCGTCTCTCCCGGTATTGGGGGTTGACATCGCGCTGTGTCCAGGAGAGCCATTACACGAGTAGTCCCTGGCCAGGGCAAGCGAGATATACTGGTAGGCTTCCAGTGTTATCTCAGGGTGTTCTGGGCTACACTCCGACACGACTTGTACCGCTATTAGGGGACTGACGTTCACCGCCCCCCTAGGCCCGCCATGCGATGTATCAGACGAACAGACCGGACTGTACGGAGACTGTCACATACAGGCTCAGTAGGAGTGCAGATGGGGTTCATCTCGTCAGTCTTCTTATCGACATCTACCTGGGGACCGTTACGTACAGCTAGTGCCGCTTGCGGTCTGTGGTTAAACCCACTGCCAGCGTAGTGTCGAGTCTTTAGAGTCCCACACAGAGAGCTATTCGCCTTTAGGCAAAATGAGTAGAGGTCGCATGGTTTTGCGACAGGGTTCGTTCACATTCGCGCACTTGTGCACGTTTGCTGTCCGGACAGTTTATACTAGCGGGATTTGGTTTAAGCCGGATCCTAGTGTATGGTTTGAGATTGGTTTTTCTCATTGTGTTCGTGTTCCTCGGATCACGAATGCGGGTGCGTATGCACAGTTGCTTGAGATTGAGGGAGAGGACCTTGTTTAGGGTTAATGACTATTGTCATTTTATTAACCCTATTGCTTTTGTGTATATTATTGTTAATTAATAATTAGCTTAATTATTGTGCATGGTTGTTGTTGTTGACCTTTTGACTTCATTGACTTGTTGACCAAGTTGACAATTTGACCATGATCATTTCATTTGGAAGATGCTCTTTGATCCTTGCAATTTGCATTAATATTGAAATGATAATGGTCACCTCTTGATTAAACCATGGCAATTTTCTAGCTAATTAATTAATTAAAATATCACACACATATTAGTGAGAATGGCTCACTAATAATTCATTCTCTCATATCTTTTCTCTCTCTTGCTCATCCTCTCCCTCAAGCTCTCTCCCTCTCATGTGTTGAGAAACAAAAAGCTTGAGAAAAACCTTCACTTGATCTTCTCTACTCTCTTCTAGGGTTCAAGTCTTAGCATTTCTTGCACTCTAGTAACTCCTAGCTTGGAGTTGAAGCTAAAGGTCGAGGCTTTCGGGTGGATCCTTCTTTGACGGAAGAAGACAAGCAAGGTGAGGCCTTTCTACCATTCCGACGAGCAAGGAGAGAAGGACTTCGAGCTCAAGGTATAACCTTTCTACAACTTAGCTAGTTGTTAGTTTGCTTTAGCTAGTTTTCGTTTAGCAAAGATCCTCACAAGGAAGGTCCATGTTGCCTAAGTCATTAAAAATCCGTTTTTTATTATGTTTTCCGCCTCCCCGTAAGCACCGGGGTAGGCAACGTGGACTAAAAAGAGAGATGTGATGGTTGCCATGATGGGTTAAGGTTGTGTCATACCAAACCTTTTTGAATGTATCTTCTCACTCAAATCCCTCTCACTCACACTCAATTTCAGCCCCTAAAAACATCAGTTCAGCCACCAAAACCACCCTATCAGCCCAACCTCAATCCATTCCAGCACACCATCAGCCCCCCAACCTATCACTTTAACATCAGCTTCAGATTTTGAATTCTTTCAGAACTTCAGCAATATCATCTTGCAACAGCCCACTTCTTAAACAACACACACACCCTCACACCCTCAGCTTCCAATACAACATCATAACATCAGATTCAGTCCCTTTTCTTCAGCACTGCAACAGCAGCAGCTAATTTCAGCAAGCAGTGAGGCAGATCAGCACCTCTTGGTTAGAATTTCAGCTCTTGGGACAGTAGGAGCATCACTCCAGCAGCACAACACTCCCTCCTTCTTCTTTCCTCCTTCAACTAGGATCTGTAGAGGTATATTTTCCCCTAACCCAACTTCTCTTGGCTCATGTTATGGTTGTGATGTAGTTAGTGTTTACATTTGGTAGTTAAGTGCTAGTTGTAGAAGATTTGGGTGGAATTTAGTTAAGTAATGGTTTTAATGGTTGGTGTGACCTTAGTAAGTGCTGATAAGGCTAGTGGAACCAAGATTTCTCCCAGATTTCACCAGAATAACCAATTTGCCCGACTTGGCGTAGATTAGCGATTTTAGGGACTTTTGAGCCTCTGTGGAATCTGCTGTTGACCCGAACCTTAAATCATAAAATTGGGAAGACTGTAGCACGGTGACCTTAGCAGAGACACACACACAGAGCACGGGGACCCACCTCCAAAATGAGGCCGCCGGTTTATTCCTTCTGGCCGCAAATTGCTGTCAGAACAGGGGCTAGGGTGTTGGGTTTTTGGCTGTAGGGTTATTCTGGGTAGCTTAGGCTTTTGGTATCTGTAACTTTTGCAGTTTGGCCCAGAGGCAAAATCTGGAGCTATAAACGCATTTTCGATGTTTTTAACCTTGTGCGACACGCGCGTGGTCCGCGTGGTTCTGTGGCGCGCTGCGCGCCACAGCGCGTCGAAGTTGGTTCTGGTGAGTTCACACGCATCGCGACGTGGCGTATGCACACGCATTTAGTTTCACGCACGCGTATCCTTTTTGCGATAACTTTACGATTTTGGTGATTCTTGTGGTTTGGTGTTAGGTAATGTTAATAATAGTTAGACTAGCCTAATTTGGTTAGGACAAAGTTAGCCTAGGAAACCCCAGATTACACAAAAATACCCTAAGTTTTCAATTGGTACAAAACTTGGCGTCTTTGAGCAAAACATAGCTTTTTGAGATCTGCTGCTACCCTTGTAGGTTCAGAATAAAATTGAGTGGACCATAGCCTACTGGTGACACACTGACCCAACTACCAGAGCCCGACCCCACCACCTTCAACCGAGGCCGCCAGAAAATTCATTCTGGCCGCAAATCGCGGCCAGACTAGGGAGTTAGGTCCTAGGGTTTTTTCTACTGGTGTCTGCTACATTTTATAGGTCTCTGGTATACATAGTTTTGCAATATTTTGATCTGGGTAAAATCTGGGGCACTATATTGTTTTCTGGTGTTTTTGGTTTGTGCGATACGCGTGTGGTTCTGTGATTCGGAGTATCGCGGCGTATCGGGTTAAGCGCTAGGCACATGCACGCACGTTTCAGCGTATCGCACACACGCGCGTCAATTCGCGACACGAGTTCTCATTTGTTTTATTGCGTATGCGAGATTTTGATTATATTTGGATTCTTGTGTAAATTCCAGGTTCGCAGGCGGGTACGTCAGACGACGCCGGGAAAGGGAAGCAGGTGGTCGGCTATACTTAGCACACGACCAGGTGAGTAGATTTAACATCTACGGGGTCGCCCGTATGGCGTTAAGCGTCAGGGCGTAGTAGGATGTTTAGTTTCATATGTTCACGAAAACATACTAGAGTAGCATACCCTTGTTACATATATAGAACTGGTAGTATAGAACACTGCACTATCACTAACGGGACATGCTGCACGAGCACGACTTATATGCTACACTCACACCGTTAGTGATTACCATGACACTCATAATACAGGATTGCTAGAAATTACATATTATATTGCTTCCATTTCACTGATGTTGTTATGATATGCCATATTCGCATATGCATATTTTTACCATGTTCACTTGTTAGCTCATCATAATGCTCATATATATATATATATATATATATATATATATATATATATATATATATATATGTGTGTGTGTGTGTGTGTGTGTGTGTGTGTGTGTGTGTGTGTATCTTGGACACATATGCATCATTTCCACATTAGCGTACGTGTATATTGCTACACTCACTTAGCATATTTAGCTTCTCGCACATCCATACCTATACTCATTTTCATATGAAACATACATGGATGATATTGACTTGACTTAAAAACTAAGGGACCGCATTTGGTATTTTCCAAACCGGGTATTTTTAGAAAAAGAGCGGTTTTCCCCTTTCTTCCATACGACGCATGGCATGGATTTACGCATTAGATTGATTCATGTGATTTCTGGATTTTGGGAACCGGAGTACTATTTTTAGAAAAATACGACTGTTTAAAAACCCGGTTTCCCTTAATTTGATATTTTAGTGCGTCCACCATGTGTTTTATCGGTGCTAGAGCGATACATGGAAACCCGAGTCGAGGAGCTGGACGAGGCCGATTGCGGGTACATGGTGGGCCCGGTATGGTACCCCGGGGCGAGAACGGATCGCTGTGCAGTAGACGGTGAGCCTGGCAGAGGGATTACTACCTACCGGTGATTGGTTGGACCTGGCCGTTATCCGGAGGATACCGACCAGAGTCGAGAGATGGATACGGGACGACTCATACTGCCGGGGCCGAGGACCGATACCGCAGACAGAGCCCGTGGGCTTACCCGGATTGACGGATGCCCGAGATATGAGGTTTTTGCGTGTCGATGCTGGACACGAGTTTTCTTGATATTTGGGTGCCGATGTTGGGCACTCACGATTCTATAAGATTACAGGATTTGAGGGCCGATGTGGATGACAGCGCCTGAGTTGTTTTGGGATTGGGGTGCATTGACATACACCAGTTATTTTTCCACGTTGACATTCCGTGTAGACATTATTCCTTCCCATACTCAGCATTTATTACTTTACATCTCATCCTGTAGCTAGCATACCTGATAGAGTGCACATGCATGCATATCATTGCGTACCCTGCTCATCATGTATAGGGTTGTTAGATCATATCGCCATGTCTGATTATCACATATCTTGCTCATTACATAGAAATGCCATTAGATCATACCTGTCGCATGATATTGAGCATTCAGTTCATCATATAGAGGTTACCTGTTGGCATAGTTTAGAGTATCGCAGCACGTGCATACTCGCGATTACCTTTATATGTTATCTACTACTCACGAGTTGGCAACTCACCCCCGTTGTGCCACAGTGTTTGCAGGTTGCCCTTTGGAGTAGTCGCGGCTGGCTGTTTACCGCACCTTTTGACACAGATACCATTGCTAGTTGGTGGGTTTTTGTACGGTATCTGTTTACTTTCAGTTGTATATTGATGTATCTAGTATTCTCCATCTACCTTCATGTATTGACTTAGAGACAGTTGTGAGGACGATATATGTTATTTTGTACTCTGGTGTCGAGCTCGTTGTGAGCCGACTTTATTTATGCAGTCTTACATTTCTTGCCATCTTCATTGCATTTTCACTTAGTCGTATCATCATTATTGTGATGCTCTATTTATTCCACATGACAAATTCTTTTATAAGAAAATGTTGCAAATAAAATTATTATTTAACACATGAACTCAAAAAGGATTTCTACTAAATTAACTAAAAAGTTTTTTTTTAAAAGTTAAAACCGTTTTTACAAAAAAAATGTCTCAACACTCTACATTTAAATGGTTTCGATTTCTGGGTTGTCGGCTTACTTAGTCATGTTATGCCTTTAGACGTTACATGGTTAAGTGCCGGTCACGGGCTGAACTTTGGGTCGTGATAGTTGCAGCAAATGCTGCCCAGCTGAACTCCATCTTTGAAAACCTTCAACGATGTATCTCTGACGGGCTGCGATTGTTGCAATAAAGTGTGTTTGTAGTGTAACCGCAATCAATAACGGTGTTGCATGTAGATAGACCGAGATGAGTACGGGTCGTCCTCAGGAAAACGTTGAACCTTTTATTCTTACCTTAGGCGTGTTGAGAAAGGAGGAAGAAATAAGAATGTTGAAGAATGGTTGTAGGATCTAGATCTACGTTAAACACTAATGCAAAATATAGATCTAGATTAACTACGGAGATAAGTTTATATGAAAAGGGGGCTTATAGGGTTCATTAGGATTTAGTAGTTATGGATGATTAATTAAAGATTACCATTTTCATCCTTTAATAGATTTAAAACTATAACAACAGTGATGCATGTAGATTAGGGTTTCTAGAGGGAAAACGGTTCCCACTCTTAACCCCTATCTCGACATGGAACTCCGTTCATATCTAGCCTTTACCAAAACAATCATTAATCTAATCTTTAATCGCGGTCGGGACTAACAATAAATTTGTAGCGTGCCCGATTAGGATGTTAATGATTCTTTTGGTAGAGTTTATAAACTTTATAGTTAAAAAGAGTTTAAGGATCTTCATCATCCATTAACCTACCATAATCCTACGAACCCTAACAAGCGGAGAATTACTCGCGCATGTTGGGAGAAAAAGAACGGATAGAGATCATGATGTAAATAAAGAAAATAAAATGCAATAAGAATAAAGACAAATACCTTTATTAATCAACTTGATCAAATACACTTTTGTTCCTTTAGAAAATGATTACAAAAAAAAACCTAGTTTTCTTCTCGATCTCTTCTGAAGGAGGTAGATGAACCGTTGATGATCAGCCTGGATGCGTGAGCCATCTTGGACTTCGTGATCTCTTTTGCTTGATCATTTTTCCAAGAGGCTCTCAGTCTTTATTTATAGTCCCAGAGCCAAAACCCTAGTCTCCTAATTTGGAAACCAGCATATAAGATCCAAACAGAGAAATCTCAACTCCTGACTCCTCTGGCACGCGGCGGATCCGCGGCCAACATGTGGGTTTGGCCGCGGATCCGCGACCTTATGGAGGGATCAATTGATTTTGTCTTCTGGGCTCTTCTCTTCATGACACGTGGCGATCTTTTGAATCTCAGGAAACTGAAAATCTTCTCATAGTTACTACCAGACTTGATTTCTTAGTTTGCTTTCTTAATTAGGCAGGTTTGCTCCAACAACTTTGATTCCCTTGATTTTAGCTCTGAAAATTTTGCACAACAACTCAACGAATAATATTAGTAGAGTTTGTTTTATTGAGATATTAATTTCACTATTAAGATTTGGTCAATGGTATTTATGCTTATTTTCCTACCAAATATTAATTGTAATATATAAACATATGAAAATAGTATTTTTACAGATAAACACTCATATGTATCATATATTATAATAAACACATTTTCTAATATAGAAATAGTAGGAAAAATGTCATATTAAATGTGCAGTTTTATCAACTGAACAAATACCCCCAAACTTATCTTTGATCGTCCCGAGAAAAAGAAAGGAGAAAACTAAGCACACTTTCGTAGGCAACACGATTGCACGGAGCACGTGCAACAAGCCGTTAAACCTCTAGGTGTCCCTAGTAGGAGGAGTGTTGTCTCCTGAGGGTTTTCAGCGGATTACACCCATAAAATCCTATAATAAAAGAGAGATGGTGAAATTTACATATAAAGATAAGAACCATAAAAGAAATACTTTGAAAATTTAGAGTTTCCAACTACACTAAATTTTCAGTTGTCATGAGCCCTATCTTAATAGTCATGAAAAAATATTAGAAATCACACCATCCCTCAATAAAACATCGTCTTTATTCTTCATTCCTATCTTTCATCCAAACATTGATCATATACCCCTACGTGTGTGAATAGAACATCCCTACACTCGGAGAATTCAATTCAAGCTATCATACTCTTGTCCATCTGCCTCAGTACTTTTTAACTAATATTTATATAGAATATGCTCACACATTTTTCACGCGATCGTTAATACTTCTTGAGGTACTAACCGACCGATTACTCATGTGCTTGTTGATTAGGTGTATTATTATTTTCCTCGTCTTGCACCACCTAAGGCTTAGCAGTGACTCCTAGACCAGTTGGTCTAAGGCACTAAGTGATGAAGCACCCTCACTATATTTTTTTATTGCTGTCTTGGTGATAACAAAACCAGTGTTCATTTTTCTCCACCATTTTATCTTTTATTCATTTTTTTCTTCTTTCATACTTTGGCTTTTAGACAAGAGCGTTTCAAGGTATCCTCTACTATCTCGAGTTTCAAGACGTGTGTAAGTGCGTATAGTAGGGTATCAACATTCAAATGTTAGGCTTCCAGAATAGGAACTATTTTTCAGACTTATTTTTATCCTCAGATTAGTGACTTCTTTAATCTTACTAACCCTTGAGGCAACGGCTCATAACTACTTATTACTAGTTCGTTTAAGAAAAATTCTAATTTTCTTGGTTTTCTTAAACTATTCCTATCTTTTAAATATAATTTTTCACTTTCTACTCTTTTGTTATATAAAAAAAATTTAAAATTTTTTGAAAATGTTGTGCTTATACAAAGTATGATGCAAATTGATGCGTAAATAAGCACAACCCCCCCAACCTGTTTACAGCAGTGTCCTCACTGATGTCATCCGTTAAGCTCAAAAACCTGTAGACTTGGGAGGAAAAAGGGAAAAAGAAATAATGCAAGTGAAATCCTCCCCCAAACTTATTTTTGGCTCACAATCTTATAAAAATTCTTTCAAGAGCCAAAATACCCCCCCCCCCAAACTTGAGTTAAACAATATTAAGATTTTAAAATTATAGGGGGGTTAAAATTATTGGTCAAAGTAAAGCCTTACAAAGACCAAAAGTCAACACCAACCATTCAAAAATTTTATCGATGAAGCACCAAGGTTGGTGGAAGAACATGTCACCGATTGACGTGAAGAAGTGGGGAGGAGATAAGAGGTGGGATAGAATGTGTTTGCGTCTCATTTTGGAGAGACGACACAGTGAAAGTGATTATGGATTACTCGCATTATCATGATTGTCCAGAAGAAGGGGTGGAGGTTCAATTTCTTCGTCTTGGAGTTGATTCATCTCAACACCCGTGTCTTTTAAAAATGCGAGTTCATCAGCGAAAATTTCCTCAAAGCTTTCATCGATACCCTGAAGAATAATCTCATCAGAAAAAACAGGGTGTTCGTCAGACTCTATAAAAAGTTCCTCATCAGCATTAGATGTTGACCCGGACAACTCGGTGGAAGAGTCCATGTATGTATAATACATGGTTGGGTCAAACAATAACATATGAAAAGAGTCTGTATCATGAGGTTGATCAAATTCACTGTTGTCGACATCTATTAATTCGACAGAACACACATTGTTGAAGTCGAAAATTGCACCCCGGTTGACCAAGTCAAAGTCAAAGTCAACCCCAAGCCAAACGGGCCTATGCCCAGGTCGAGTCCGAACATGAAGCGGCCGGCCCTCCCCCATGCCAAAATATAAATCATGTAATAAATAATTTTTATGTAATTTTTTATGCATGATTGTAAACAAAATGGGCATAAAGCCAAATTTTTGTAAGCTCGTGGCTTATGTGCAAAAAGAAATGGCACATGAGCCATGGGATAGGCAAAAGGCCATTTTGTAAAGCCCAAGGGGCTATATGTAAATATGTAAGCCTATATAAGGCAAAGTGATGATGAATAAAAAAACAATTTTCATTCCCCCAAAAAATAGGGTTCTTTGTGCCTCCTGCTCCTTCTCCAAGGTTTTAAACCTTCTCATTTCTTTTGAATTAAATTAAGAGTTTTACTCTTTCTTTTCCAAAACTAAATAGTTTTTCACCACAAAACCCACAAAGGGGAACTCAGATCTGCCATCAGATCTCAGAAAGGAGAGATTTTTAAATCTCACATCTCTTGATCTTCAAGATCCGGCCAACAAAGGAAGAAGAAGGAGGCCCATCTCCAGAAACCCCACTTTGGGGAAGAACTAGGGCTCAAGGGGAGAAGCCCTTCATCAGCTTCAAAACATCCTAGGAGTTTAACTCCATATATATATATATATATATATATATATATATATATAGAGAGAGAGAGAGAGAGAGAGAGATTTCCTTTCTGAAGCATAGCTTTTGGTTCTGGGACTAAAACCCTCTTTTTCTCGCCGGTACCCAAGCGCCCACGTGCCGACACGTGGCGCGCTAGCGCTCGAGCACAGAGCACCTACGTGCCAACACGTGGCACACTGGCGCTCGAGCGCCCTGCGCTCAAGTGCAAAGCGCACACGTGGTGCACTTGCGCTCCAGCGCCCAGCGCTCAAGCGTAAAGCACCCACATGCCGACACGTGGCGCGCTTGCGCTCAAGCGCCCAGCGCAAGCGCAAAGCGCCCACATGCCGACACGTGGTGCGCTTGCGCTCCAGCGCCCTGCGCTCAAGCGCAAAACGCCCATGTGCCGACACGTAGCGCGCTTGCGCTCAGTGCCCAGCGCTCAAGCGCAAAGCCCCCACATGCCGACACGTGGCGCGCTTGCGCTCAAGTGCAAAGCGCCCACATGCCGACACGTGGCGCACTAGCGCCTGAACGCGCAGCACCTAAGCGCACAGCGCTCAAGGCGCTGACCCCACGCATCTTTTGGATGCCCTTTCCCTTTCTTTTTATATATATATGTATATATAAATACACACACACACACACATACTCTACAACACTCTCCCTCCCAAAAAAATTTTGGGACGGAGCGCTGCCCCGCACCCCGCAAGGGGGCTGCTAGCCCCCTTGACCCCCAGACCACTATCCGGGTAGCGGGACCCCCGTAAAAACTCTGCGTGGCCCCCGATAGATCCAAAACCCCTTCAAAACACGACACTGCACATTGAGTTCGCATGACCAATTTAACCCGTCAATCGGAAGTTCCCTCGCTCCAAAGGCGAGGGGTAATTAACGGCAGCTTAGTTCGCGGCTGCCGGAGATTCGGATCCCCATAATCAATAAACCCCGGCCTACCCTAGGTAGGGGGAATCTGTAATGCGCCTGACAAGCGCGCGCGTATTCCCATCTCAATAGGGTGACAAAAAACACCATACAGATTCTGGCACGCCCGGTGGGACCAATCTCTCCTCCCATATTTCGGGTTAAGCATTCATGCGAACTCAATCAATATACATATCGATTGCCTATACTAAAATAATGTTTTTATTTGCAGGGTTAACAATTTCCAATTGCCATATTCGAATGCAAGTCGGTATTTGGACGACTTTTCTTGGCCCCAGCTGGGGGCAAGGCCATCAACACCGACAAAGTAATAAGGCATCTCGGGCAAGCTCCAGCGATGCCCCTTACAACTGCTCAATCAGGTACCTTCTATAAGCTCCTCGTCAGATGACCTCTACGTCGTTAAACTGGAAACATAAGACCACTAAGTCTTTAAACTGGAAACAGATGACCCCTAAGTCCTTAAACTGGGAACAGATGACCTCTACGTCGTTAAACTGGAAACAGATGACCTTCAAGTCGTTAAACTGGAAACAGATGACCTCTACGTCGTTAAACTGGAAACAGATGACCTCTAAGTCGTTAAACTGGAAACAGATGACCTCTACGTCGTTAAACTGGGAGCACCAGCTGACCACCACGTCGTTAAACTGGGAATGATCGACCACCACGTTATTAAACTGGGAACAGTCGACCTCTAAGTCGTTAAACTGGGAATGTAAAAATATATATATATATATATATGTAAATACAAAAATGTGTAAATAAAAGAAAAATAAAGAAAAACCGAAATGATGGGGCAACTCGCAATAAAAATCAGCGAGTGAAAATAAAAATGAAAATAAAGCCGAAATGATGGGGCAACCGCGAATAAATAGCCGAAATGATAGGGCAATCGCGATCTTCGCGATAAGAAAAGCTGAAATGATAGAGCAATCGCGGTAAAACAAAAATAAAACAAAACAAAAAACAAACAAAACATAGGCGAATGATGAGTCGCTCCTGGTACCATATTCCAGTGCAGCGATGCAGACGCCAACCAAAATCCAATTTTTCAAAATTCTTCCATCCGTACGGTTAGTCCCCAAATTGACTACCGTATACAATCCACGGGCTCAAATAATTCTCATCACCCTCATGCCCCACCGTAATCACCAGTTACGCGGCTGGTCTCCGCCTTTGGAATTATGCTCCCTCACGATACATGAGGAGAACAAACCTTTGTGGGATCCTTACGACTCATGAAGGAAAAACACACTTAGGAGTCCCCACGACTCCTAAGGAGAAAATACACCTGCGAGATCCTTACGACTCGCAGGGAGAAAATGCTTTTATGGGACCCTCACGGTCCATAAAATTGAAAAGTCTTAGGTGGTAGGGATCTAAACCTGTCTCCTAAGCCATCGCTCCCCAACCCCCAACTGGCGAATGATGAGTCGCTTCCGTACCATATTCCAGTGTAGCGATGCAGACGCCAACCAAATTCCAAATCCCATACTCCAATGGCGAATAATGAGTCGCTCCTGGTACCATATTCCAGTGCAGCGATGCAGACGCCAGCCAAATTCCAAATCCAAATCCCCAAGTAGCGAATGATGAGTCGCTCCTGGTACCATATTCCAGTGCAGCGATGCAAACGCCAACCAAATTCCAAATCCCATACCCAAATGGCGAATGATGAGTCGCTCTTGGTACCATATTCCAGTGCAGCGATGCAGACGCCAGCCAAATTCCAAATCCAAATCCCCAAGTGGCGAATGATGAGTCGCTCCTGGTACCATATTCCAGTGCAGCGATGCAGACGCCAACAAAGTCCCGAAATTTTTATGGCCCTACGATCTGGATCATACATCCTGCAAAACCGTATACAATCCACGGGCGTAAAATGATCCCAATCTCCCAAGTCCTACCGGCGAGACCACATTCAAAGTCCCACCGGCAGGGAAGATTCAAAAAAAAAGGAAAAAGGAAAAAAAAAGAGAGGAAGAAAAAAAAGAAGGTATGTCCATAAGTAAAATGGGCACGGATGAAAACCCGAAAAGGCTCCGTGAGTAAAAACAGCAGGACTGCCGGCGAGTTTGTGAAAACCCGAAAGGGCGCAAACTCATAAAAAAAAGAGATGAAATGCACTCGCAAAGTCCCCTTGACTTTGTGAGGAGAAAATTCCCGCGTGAGATCCTTACGACTCACAAAGGAGCAACACCCTTAGGAGTCCCCACGACTCCTAAGGAGAAAATACACCTACGAGATCCTTTCGACTCGTAGGGAGAAAATGCTTTTGTGGGACCCTTACGGTCCATAAAATTGAAAAGCCTTAGGTGATAGGGATCTAAACCTGTCTCCTAAGCCACCAATTCCCAAATCCTCCCGGGGCAAATGATGAGTTGCTCCTGGCATCATTCCAGTGCAGCAATGCAGATGCCGACAAAAATACCAATCCTCAAATCCATTCATGGCAAATGATAATTTGCTCCTGGTACCATATTCCAGTGTAGCGATGCTGATGTCAACCCAAGTCATAATCAACAAGTCAACTTCAACTCCGACACCGCAGAAAGTGGAGCAAGTCAAAATCCAATCCCGACACCGCAAGAAGCGGGGCAAGTCGAGTCTACCCCTGACACTGCAAGAAGTAGAGCAAGTCAAATCAAGCATCGAACGTCCATGTCGCAAAAAAGGCAGTGCAAGCTTCCCACAAATCGGAAACCAAATCGCTCCGGATCAGAGCGTCGACTGTCCACGTCGAAAAAAGGGCAGTGCAGGCTCCCCACAAATCGGGAACCCAAATCGCTCTGGATCATAGCGTCGACCGTCTACGTCGCAAAAAGGGCAGTGCAGGCTCCCTACAAATCGGGAACCCAAATCGCTCCGGATCAGAGCATCGACCGTCTACGTCGCAAAAAGGGCAGTGCAGGCTCCCCACAAATCGGGAACCCAAATCGCTCCGGATCAGAGCGTCGACCGTCTACGTCGCAAAAAGGGCAGTGCAGGCTCCCCACAAATTGGGAACCCAAATCGCTCCGGATCAGAGCGTCGACCGTCCATGTCGCAAAAAGGGCAGTGCAGGTTTCCCATAAATCGGGAACCAAATCGCTCCGGGTCAGAACGTCGACCGTCCATGTCGCAAAACGGGCAGTGCAGGCTCCCCACAAATCGGGAACCCAAATCGTTCCGGATCAGAGCGTCGACCGTCCATGTCGCAAAAAGGGCAGTGCAGGCTTCCCATAAATCGGGAACCAAATCGCTCCGGGTCAGAGCGTCGACCGTCCATATCGCAAAACGGGCAGTGCAGGCTTCCTACATAGCGGGAACCAGATCACTCCGGGTCAGGGAAATGTCTACCATGGACATTCTGTCTCAGAGACGCATCAAGCGTCGACCGTCCAGGTCATAAAAAGGGCAGTGCAGGCTCCCCACAAGAAAGGAACCCAAATCGCTCAGGATCAGAGCGTCGACCGTCCAGGTCGTAAAAAGGGCAGTGAAGGCTTCCCACAAATCGGGAACCAAATCGCTCCGGATCAGAGCGTCGACCGTCCATGTCGCAAAAATGGCAGTGCAGGCTTCCCACAAATCGGGAACCCAAATCGCTCCAGATCAGAGCGTCGACCGTCCATGTCGCAAAACGGGCAGTGCAGGCTCTCCATAAATCGGGAACCCAAATTGCTCCGGATCAGAGCGTCGACTGTCCAGGTCGTAAAAAGGGCAATGCAAGCTCCCCATAAATCGGGAACCCAAATCGCTCCGGATCAGAGCGTCGACCGTCCATGTCGCAAAAACGGCAGTGCAGGCTCCCCACAAATCGGGAACCAAATCACACCGGATCAGAGCGTCGACGGTCCATGTCGCAAAAAGGACAGCACAGGCTTCTACAAAGCAGGAACCAGATCACTCCGAGCCGGGGAAAAGTCTACCACGGACACTCCGTCTCGGAGACGCGTCAAGCGTCGACCGTCCATGTCGTAAAAAGGGCAGTGTGTCACGACCCGAAAGTACGGAACATGACCGGCACTTAAACTACGAAATGTCTCGAGGCGTACGTAATCTAAGTAAACCGAAAACCCAGAAATCCAAACCAAGAAAAGTAGTAGAGTGAAGGAAAAACAATTTAAATCAAGTAGTTTTAAAAGCATAGCTGAATTATGCATTTAAAAAAAACATCAAATATTTCCTGAAAATTTCGGCAGAGTCTCCTTTGTAAATACTGGACCCCAAACGGGATACAACATGAATAGTATACGAAATCAATAAAAGGGCATCCCCAAGCGGGAGCTAGCTCTTCGTCAATCGACGGTCACAACCACACAAGCAATATAATATACAACGCCAACGGCGAGGATAAAAAACTCAAAACCACAAGAAAACCACAGAAATAAAACGCGCGACTCTAAGGTCGAAAGAAAAACATCACTGGTCTCTAACTCAAAATAAATACATGTTTGGTTGATGGAACTTCTAGATACAACAGAGTAATAATATACAGGTTATATAATGGGGGGTACGATACAAGTAAACCCACCTACTAGCAAATCACCCGAAGGAAACTATGCCCGCAAGCCGTAATGAAACCTGTACGGCAAACCTGCAAGAAACTGGGGCACAACGGGGGTGAGTTGCCAACTCGTGAATAGAAAAACATCTACGCACAGAAATCGCATAAATAACGCAACCTAGGTCAAAGATCATAATATATCCTCAAATATATGAATAACATGCAGCCTATAACAATAGCTAGGGTAATATCTAACCCGAGTGTGATCTCATGTGCCCGTGTCAGTGCCTCAGGTAGCAATATATCATATGAATGAGGTATGAATGCATGAAAACAGAATACATGTAAATGAAGAAACTGTTTTCATAAATTAGTGAGATTTCCTTTGTATTTTTAAAATGAGATATCATAAATGAAATCAACATCAACAGTGTCTAGCATGGACACAAAACATAAATCTCAATGTCTCAAAACCTCAGGATCCGGCTATCCGGACTGGCCTGTATCATCAAATCTCAGTACCTCAATATCTCGAAATCTCAATGTCTCAATCTCAATATCTAGGGCGCCGTCAATCCAGACCGGCCCCTACCATCCATCTCAAGACCACGACGGTATCCTCCGGATATCCGACGTGTCGGGTAAAATCACCGGTAGGTAGTGCTCCCCTGCCAGGCTCACATCGTCATCATCACGCGCTTCTTGACCCGAGGTACCTTACCGGGTCCACCATGTACCCGAAACGGTTCATCCGTCTCCTCGAATCGGGTCTCGAAATCCATCAGCAAACTCATGGTGGACGACTCATACATCATGGGAAAACCGCACTTTTTATTTAAAAAGAGAGAAATCAGTTCATATAAGTTTTTGCGGTTTTCCTCCAAATCCAGAAAATCTCATGGAAATCCGAATCCAAAACCTCAATAACACGTAAAATAGTGAATATATGCATGAGAATCCATGAATGCGGCATAACAATGAATAACAGTATGCATGAAGTAGCAGGTAATAACTATAATGTCTAAACTAACATATAAGGCAAGTACACTAATATCATGTCTAACTATTAGCTAACAGGCTATGTCAAGCAATAATATTTTCTAAGGTGTACGTGACATGGCAATTACCGATGAAGATGTGTGTGAGCCGGCAATTAAGTGTACGTGGTACATACGCATCATCGGTAATGGTGCTGGTGTCCTAACAGCATGATATCAATAATGGAGTATGAAACATAAAATAAGCATGCGATGCGAAGCGGGCTACAAAAATGAGCGGGGGCTGAAAATTAGACGCAACTATAACTAATCTGCATTAATCTAATATAAGTCCTACAAATGGTGCCTTTTGAAATAACACGAATCATGGGGTTTTGAAAATAGAGGCTACGGTGTTTTATGAAAAGATACGTCTTTTGAAATATCCGTAGGATCCGTTGGGCTGTCTTTTAAAATACCCACGATTCGTTAGTTTTTGAAATAGGTAAGAATCGACTCTAATCTAACAACCAAACTAAACAAAAGGGCTAAGCTAACAAGCTGGACTACAGGTAAGGAAACCGCCTAACATCTGAGTCGATCCATATACATACCTGTATATATATTAGTCGGTGATCCCGCCTCAATAATATCATATCCGATACCATATCTATAATCAGACATCCCAAGTCAAGAGTGCGGATCAATCATCAAAATATAGCTCGTACGTAAATCCGTCGTACGGCATCCCCAAATCTGGGTAGGGGTCAATATCATATTCCTCACACTATTCCTCAGGTATCCTCTTTATCCAAGATCATAGTCTAGGGTACTGACCTATGTCTAGTACAATACTAATATCCTCAATATACTCATGATCTGACTACTGATCGACAATCTCGTACAAACCGATATCGTCAGCACATATCATCATCAAGGGGTATACATCGCCCGATACGGTCTAATATCAATATTCTAGCATATCATATCTTATATCACGATCACATGTCGACCATTTTATTTATAACACTATTCACCCGTATCGCCGCCCCAAGATCCGCTATAACCCCAGGACGTACCTCAAGTACGAATCCTGCCATATCACTGATATCACAACCACAAAACAAAACTCATCGACTCAGCTCAAGCCCAATATCATCCTCAAATCCGTATGTGAACACATAGTCCCATACCCATATGAACACATAACTATAAAGAATCCCATGAGCGCATATAAATAGGAATGTACGCAAGTATGTATGTGTGTATGTGTAGTGCAACACTACCCTAGGGTTCGCAACACTAAAGTAATCCAATACACCAATATCCATCCTAAACATCGTTATTAATCCCAAATAACATATAATAATTGTTGGTGTGTATACGCATCCGTATACACCACCACGGACTGCGGGGGTGCTATACGCCATCCACCCGACTTCTCCCCGTAGATATAAATCTACTCACCTGGTACTCGCTCGCCGGTGCCGATGTCGCCACGCGCTTGCTTGCCGTCTCGAAGTCCACATGGGGGTACCTACATATCACAACGCATCGTATCGCATTAAAATCCGACTCATGACCAAAACGACACACGAATCCCACATAGGTCAAAACCTATGGTTGCTTCCACAAATCAACCCAAAAACCCTCGACGTCGGCGTACAAATGCCAGACCATCGAGAAAAACCCAAATACACTCATTTGCACATTCACGAACACTAATTTTAATATAAAATAGGTTAAAACTCACAAAAACCCCAAATTCACTTTAAAAGCCGTTTTTCCGAAAAACTAGCAAGCAAAATTTACCCGTTTTAGTACAAAACTCGACGTTTAAATGAATGTAGCGGCCAATATACTTATTAAATATCTTAAATAAGTCATATAAATCATTTCCATAATTTAATTTCACCAAACCATATATGTTCAAAAAAACTAGTTTGCAAAAATACCGATTTTAAGTCTTTTTAAAGCAAAAATTCACAATTTAACAATTAAGCTTGGTTTTGCATGATCCAAAGTCATTAAACCATACTTAATAATGTTAATGAAGTCATAAAAAACTAATTATAATTTTAAACCCAATTATTTAACCATTTCCAAAAACCTAGATAGCAAATTAGTGTAATTATCACAATTTTTAAACTAACAATTAACAACTAGCTACTAACTTGTTTTAACATGTCATAAGAGCTTAAACACATTACACAACCATGCACCAATTTCACAAAATCCTAACTTGCATTCAAGTTCTTCTCTTGAATTTTCATCACACAAACCACAACAACCAAATTAACACTTATAAACAAAATCATATAAGCAACTAATCAAAAAACAACCATGGGGCACAAAAATTTATACCTCACAAATCCATGATCAAACATGAAATCTAGACCTCCAAAATGAAATTCTTGTACCAAGATCCATGCATCTAAGGCTACACTAAAATGGGTAAGAACTAGATTTAGATTTTGGGATTTTTTTGATGGGTATATGATGAATTTTTTGAAGCAAAAGAGATGGAACAATGGGGGGGAAAGAGGGCTGTTTGTGCAGGAATTTTCGGCCATAAAGGGAGTGGGGGACGAGAGAGAGGGAGGTGGAGAAAAATGGGGAGAAAAAGACAAAGTCTACACCCCCTTTTGACTTTCTTTCATTTCCCTTTTTCTTTTCTTTTCTTTTCTTTTCTTTTTTGTGTGGAATGGAGTGGGGAAATGGGGGGGATGTACTGCTGAATTCAGCCACATGGGGATGGGGGTGAGTGAGTGTGGGTGTGGGTGTGGAGGAAAAAGATAAATGTTATACCCCAAACAACCATTTACACTAATTTCACCGAAAAAAGTTTTTTTCTTCGATATTTTCTAAACCGTTTTAGCAAACGATTTTGTTTCAAAAACCACATGATAAAATTTTATTTAAAGTTTTATGATGCAAAAAAAATTTTTCAACTCATTCCAATTTGTAATTTTCCCTAATTAAATATATTAGTGACGGCTTAAAATAATAATAAAATAATTTTTTTTTCAGAAAATTTGAAATTTCACAAGTGGCTCAATAAACACCAAATACTAGCAATTACATAGCTAGAATATGTATATTTAATTTTTATAATAAGATATTTGCATTTTGACTTTTTACAGAAAACCCCCTTATTTTACCGATTTTCCGAAATTTCACCTAAACGATTTTTCAAAACGCTACACAGTGCATCCCAAAAAGTGGGAACCAAAGCAAGTCGCCTCCACGCGAAAGAAGATCCATCAATTTCATGCACACGACCCACATACATGGTGTGCATTTATTTATGGGGGCACTTTGTTGAAGTTGAAAATTGCACCCCGGTTGACCAAGTCAAAGTCAACCCCAAACCAAACGGGCTCATGCCCAGGTCGAGTCCGAATATGAAGCGGCCGGCCCTCCCCCATGCCAAAATATAAATCATGTAATAAATAATTTTTATGTAATTTTTTATGCATGAATGTAAACAAAATGGGCATAAAGCCAAATTTTTGTAAGTCCATGGCTTATGTGCAAAAAGAAATGGCACATGAGCCATGGGATAGGCAAAAGGCCATTTTGTAAAGCCCAAGAGACTATATGTAAATATGTAAGCCTATATAAGGCAAAATGATGATGAATAAAAAAACAATTTTCATTCCCCCAAAAATTAGGGTTCTTTGTGCCTCCTGCTCCTTCTCCAAGATATTAAATCTTCTCATTTCTTTTGAATTAAATTAAGAGTTATACTCTTTCTTTTCCAATACTAAATAGTTTTTCACCACAAAACCCACAAAGGGGAACTTAGATATGCCATCAGATCTCAGAAAGGAGAGATTTGTAAATCTCACATCTCTTGATCTTCAAGATCCGGCCAATAAAGGAAGAAGAAGGAGACCCATCTCCAGAAACCCCACTTTGGGGAAGAACTAGGGCTCAAGGGGAGAAGCCCTTCATCAGCTTCAAAACATCCTAGGAGTTTAACTCTCTCTCTCTCTCTCTCTCTCTCTATATATATATATATATATATATATATATATATATAGAGAGAGAGAGAGAGAGAGGGGGGGAGAGAGAGAGATTTCCTTTCTGAAGCATAGCTTCTGGTTCTGGGACTAAAAGTCTCTTTTTCTCACCGGCGCCTAAGCGCTCAAGCGCCAAGCGCTCAAGCGCCAAGCGCCCACGTGCCGACACGTGGCGCGCTAGCGCTCTAGCGCAGTGCGCCCACGTGCCAAGACGTGGCGCGCCCGGCGCTCGAGCGCAAAGTGCCCACATGCCGACACGTGGCGCACTTGCGCTCCAGCGCACTTGCGCTCCAGCGCCCAGCGCTCAAGCGCAAAGCGCCCATGTGCCGACACGTGGCGCGCTTACACTCAAGCGCCCAGCGCAAGCACAAAGCGCCCACATGCCGACACGTGACGCTCTTGCGCTCCAGCGCCCTGCGCTCAAGCGCAAAACGCCCACGTGCTGACACGTGGCCCGCTTGCGCTCAGCGCAAAGCGCTCAAGCGCAAAGCGCCCACGTGCCGACACGTGGCGTGCTTGCGCTCAAGCGCCCGGCGCTCAACCGCCCAGCGCTCAAGCGCAAAGCGCCCATATGCCAACACGTGGCGTGCTTGCGCCTGAGCGCGCAGCACCTAAGCGCACAGCGCTCAAGGCGCTGACCCCACGCATCCTTTGGATACCCTTTCCCTTTCTTTTTTTTATATATATGTATATATAAATATACACACACATACTCTACAACACTCTCCCTCCCAAAAAAATTTTGGGCCGGGGCGCTGCCCCGCACCCCGTAAGGGAGCTGCTATCCCCCTTGACCCGCAGCCCGCTATCTGGGTAGCGGGACCCCCATAAAAACTCTGCGTGGCCCCCGATATATCCAAAACCCCTTCAAAACACGACACTGCATATTGAGTTCGCATGACCAATTTAACCCGTCAATCGGAGGTTCCCTCACTCCAAAGGCGAGGGGTAATTAACGGCAGCTTAGTTCGCGGCTGCCGGAGATTCGGATCCCCACAATCAATAAACCCCGGCCTACCCTAGGCAGGGGGAATCTGTAATGCGCCTGACAAGCGCGCGCGTATTCCCATCTCAATGGGGTGACAAAAAACACCCTACATACATGAGCATAGGGTTCGTAGGGTTCACTTCCCAACTTGTAAATGTTAAGCTCAATTGACTTCTTTCCAAAAGATAGGGTCATAGAGCCGTTTCTACAATTGATTATTGCGTTGGAAGTTGCTAGGAAGGGTCGACCGAGTATCACCGGTATTTGATTGCGTGGTTTTGCCACAGGCTGTGTATCTAAAACAATAAATTCCATAGGGAATATGAATTCCCCGACTTTGATTAACACATCCTCTAGCTCACCCCGAGGTTGGGTGATTGATAGATCGGCCATCTGAAGAGTGCAATGCGCCGATTTTAACTCTCCGATCCCTAATTGCTCATAAACAGAATACAGAAGCAAGTTAACACTAGCACCTAAATCGAGTAGAGCACGATTGATATTTTTACCCCCAATGGAAATAGAAATTGTAGGACTTCCGGGGTCCTTTCGTTTCTTGGGTAGTTGTTGTGTAAAAGCAGTGCTCACATTACTCGCAAGGAAAACTTTTTTAGGTACTTGAATTTTTCTCTTCCTAGTGCACAAGTCCTTTAGGATTTTCGCATAAGACGGAACTTGTTGAATAGCATCTAGAAGAGGAATGTTTATGTTAACTTGCTTAAAAATTTCCACAATCTTCTCCATTTGTGGACTTGGTCTGTTGCCCCTTGACCTGTTTGGATAAGGTGATTTATCAATAAGGGTTTGGTCCAACATTGGAGAAGTTTATGGGGATGGAATAGATCCCAGAATTGGAGTGGGGAACGTTTTAGGTAGATTCGAGGAAATGGGCAAAGGGTTCGAGCCTTGGGGAAAATGGAGAATAGGCTCGGATGAAGGTGGGAGACTAGATGAATTAGGGGAAGAAGAAGAAGATGGGGTATCATTGATGTCACTAACATCATCAAATTGCTCACCCACTCGGTTATTTAGCACTCTTCCCGATCTCAACGTTGTGACGGCACTCACATTATAACTTTGTGAGTGGTCAGGATTAGGTATGTGTTGAGATGGGAGTTTCCCTTTCTCTCTCGCACTCATTACGGCATTCAACTGTGCAATTTGGTTTTCTATTGATTTAATACTCTCACCGTGGGAGGCGGAGTCTTTCTTTATGGTATCAATTGAAGACTTCATATCAGCCGACATTTGAATGGTATGTTTCATAAACAAATCCAAAGTTTGTGCGAATGAAGAGTTATCAGTACCGGCCAATTGTGGTGCAGAAGTGTTGGCCGGATTTTGGAAATTTTATGACTAAAAGGGGTGCTGACTTTGTGGTTGTGGTTGCTGTGGAGGAGGTCTTTGATAATTGCTTTGGAACTGGTTTTGATTTTAGGGTTGGTTTTGGTTCCAAGCAAAGTTAGGATGATTCCTCCATCCTTGATTGTACGTGGAAGAAAAAGAATCGTTTCTAGGTCGCTGCTGAAAAGCAGCATTAGTTTGCTCGTGACCTTAAAGCGATGCATTCATAGAACATTCTTCCGTTAAGTGTGAAGGATAAGAACAGCAACCACACACGGTCTTGGAAAGCGTCACCGGATTTAGGGAGAATGATGAGAACTTGTTCTCAATAGCGTCGAGTTTCTTCTGCATCGCTGGTATTTCGGCTTTTACTGCGATGGAAACATCGAGCTGATGAATACCTCCCCTAGTTGAAGGTGGTCTTACGCTTTCCCACTGCAAAGTGTTTTCAGCGAGGTCTTCCAGATATTTCCAAGCTTCAACGTCATCTTTAGAAATAAAATTGCATTGACACATTGTTTCAAGCATCTGCTTTGTCGCTGGATTAATGCCCTCATATATAATTCGGCATAAATCCCATCTTTGTATTCCATGATGAGGACATTGGACAAGCAGATCCTTGAAACGTTCAAAGCACTTCCAAAATGGTTCATTAGGAAGCTGGGTGAACTGGTTGATCTCGCTCCTAATATGGGCAGTCTTATGGTTTGGGTAAAACTTCTTAAGAAATGCTATTACGAATTCATCCCAATTAGTGATAGAGTGTGCGGCAATATTATAAAGCCATTTTTCTGCCAAGTCGCACAGAGTGAATGGGAGAAAACACAAGCGCATAGCATCTACAGTCAGTTGTGAAGTACCCATCATTGCACATACGTTTTTGAATTTAGTGATGAAAACGTACGCGTCTTCAGATTCAAGCCCGTGAAATTTGGGCTATAGATTGATATAGTGGGGTTTAATTTCAAAATTATCCCCGTTAGCTGGTGGAATAGATAGATAACTGGGAAGTGGACCACGGATAGGATAGCATCTCTCTTGGAGAGAGATGCGCGGTAGATTCTACTCACCTACAGGCGGTGGCAGCGTGGTGTTATAATTTGATGGAGTACCGTCCATCTTGGTTGATGTGGTGCGTGGTGGGGGAAAAGAAGATGAAGAAGCACCGACTTCGGAGTCGATAGCAGGAACGCGGACAAGACGGGCACTAGAATCCCATGTCCAGCCAAGCATGCACTAAGCGGGTTTAGCACAAGTGGCAGCGTGTGTGTGATTTAAAATTGGTCTGCTTTGAAAAAAGTGGGACTTAAGACAAATCACACAAAAATGCACAAACAACCCTAGAACTAAGGTTACCTAGGTCCAGTCTCTGGACCGCTCCTAGACTTCCAAAGGACAAGCCGCAGGATCAATCCTCTACTACCTCTTTACTACTCTTGTAGCCAGGTAAGTGCCAGGTAAGTGGGAGGTTGTCCACTACGTAAGTAGTGGTCATAATTAAGTAACCACTTGCCTTAAACACACATGCCTAGACACCACAAAAGTAATGCGGATAAGCGATAGATTACCCATGACCTTCCTCTATCCTTGTTGAGCGCGACAGTCCTTAGAGTCTGGTTTAGATATTTTTTAAATTAATTTAGGGTTGATGCAGATGCTTGGTTTGTGATTTGTGGGGCTTAGGAAGGGTGATGAAATCCCCACCTAATCTGAATTTGGTCTTTGCCCCTTAAAGTCCGTATTAAAATATGCAAAACAAACCAATCACAAAACTTTGCAAAAATATTTTTGAGCGGCGATATTTTGCAAAGAATCCTGCAGAAAAGAGATTTTATTGGATTTCAGAGGAGAGAGAAAGAGGTTAGAATCTTACCAGAGAAGTTTGGAGCCCTAGATCCCCTAATGCGCCGCGCTTCCGCCGCGAATGTACCTCCTTTGCCGCGGTTCCGCCATAAGAAAAAGGGATCACTTGATGAATTTTTTTCTGTGGCCTTCTGTGCTCCTCTGGATCTCGATGAATGTCTCTGGCTCTCTGTTTCCTCAAGTCTGTAACTCCAGATCTCCTTGCAAAAATTTCACACAATTTGTTAAATATGCAATTTGCAGTTTTGTTTTAATTATGATATAAATCGTAAAAGAATTCAACACAAATAGTAAGAATAAAAAATTACGCACGTATTCCCGGCAACGGCGCCATTTGATTGTTGCGAAAAAGTGTGTTTGTAGTGTAACCGCAATCAATAATGGTGTCGCATGTAGCTAGACCGAGATGAGTACGGGTCGTTCTCAGGGAAACGTTGAACCTTTTATTCTTACCTTAGACGTGTTGAGAAAGGAGGAAGAAATAAGAATGTTGAAGAATGGTTGTAGGATCTAGATCTACGTTAAAAACTGATGCAAAATATAGATCTAGATTAACTACGGAGATAAGTTTATATGAAAAGGGGGCTTGTAGGGTTCATTAGGATTTAGTAGTTATGGATGATTAATTAAAGATTACCCTTTTTATCCTTTAATAGATTTAAAACTAGAACAACAGTGATGCATGTAGATTAGGGTTTCTGGAGGGGAAAAGGTTCCCACTCTTAACCCCTATCTCGACATGGAACTCCGTTCATATCTAGCCTTTACCAAAACAATCATTAATCTAATCTCTAATCGCGGTCGGGACAAACAATAAATTGGTAGTGCGCCCGATTAGAATGTTAATGATTCTTTTGGTAGAGTTTATAAACTTTATAGGACTTAAAAAGAGTTTAAGGATCTTCATCATCCATTAACCTACCATAATCCTACGAACCCTAACAAGCGGAGAATTACTCGCGCATGTTGGGAGAAGAAGAACGGATAGAGATCATGATGTAAATAAATAAAATAAAATGCAATAAGAATAAAGACAACTACCTTTATTAGTCAACTTGATCAAATACACTTTTGGTCCTTTAGAAAATGATTACAAAAAAAACCTAGTTTGCTTCTCGATCTCTTCTGAAGGAGGTAGATGAACCGTTGATGATCAGCCTAGATGCGTGAGCCGTCTTGGACTTCGTGATCTCTTTAGCTTGATCATTTCTCCAAGAGGCTCTCGGTCTTTATTTATAGTCCCAGAGCCAGATCCCTAGTCTCCTAATTTGGAAACCAGCATATAAGATCCAAACAGAGAAATCTCAACTCCTGACTCCTCTGGCACGCGGCGGATCTGTGGCCAACAGGTGGGTTTAGCCGCGGATCCGCGGCCTTATGGAGGGAATGGAGGGATCAATTGATTTTGTCTTCTGGGCTCTTCTCCTCATGACACGTGGCGATCATTTGAATCTTAGGAAACTGAAAATCTTCTCGTAGTTACTGCCAGACTTGATTTCTTAGTTTGCTTTCTTAATTAGGCAGGTTTGCTCCAACAACTTTGATTCCCTTGATTTTAGCTCTGAAAATTCTGCACAACAACTCAACGAATAATATTAGTAGAGTTTGTTTTATTGAGATATTAATTTCACCATTAAGATTTGGTCAGTGGTATTTATGCTTATTTTCCTACCAAATGTTAATTGTAATATATAAACATATGAAAATAGTATTTTTACAGATAAACCCTCATATGTATCATATATTATAATAAACACCTTTTCTAATATAGAAATAGTAGGAAAATGTCATATTAAATGTGCGGTTTTATCAACTGAACAGGCTGGTGTTAAGGAAGAAGCTTGATCTTAGTGAGCAGGTTGCGCAGAGTCAGGAGGCTACTCACCAGGAAATTGATCAGAAACTTTCATCCTGTCTGCAGCAACGGGCCCAAATTGAAGCAGAGCTGGCCGCGGCGGCTGATCGTGAGAAGGAGTTGAGAGGAATGCGTGAGCAGCTAGCTGATTTATTGAAGACGCCTCCTTCCCAGTAGCTGCTTTTATATAGATTTAACACTTGTAATCTTTGAATAATATGTATCCATTTTTGCTCTTTTATATGATTTGCCTTGTACTCAATTGAATTCATGAATAAAGATACACATTTTTTGTTCTACTGTTGCTATCTTCTCTCTGCTGTGTTGTTGCCATGTGATTTTAGCAAGTGTGGTCTGTAGATAGTATATAGCTGTCCATCTTGGACTCTTTGTAGGGTGGTGATGGCTTAGGAAACAGGGTTAGGATCTGTCACCTAAGGCTTTTCAATTTTATGAGCCGTGAGGGTCTCATAAATATTTTTCTCCCTACGAGTCGTGAGGATCTCGTAGGTGTATTTTCTCCTTAGGAATCATGAGGATTCCTAAGTGTGTTTTCCCTTATATGTCGTAAGGATCTTATAAGAGAGTTTTCTTTCTTACGAATCGAGAGGACCCATAAGTGTTTAGTGGGATTGACATGTAAATGATGTTGTTCCCTGATTAAAAATCAGGAGAAGCTTCAGAAGAGGCATCACGTGCTCACACGTGACCAGTTGTCACGTGTTGGCACGTGACGCCTAAAGCAGCGGCAAAAGGCACATTCATTCCCAGATTAAAAATCAAGAAAAAGCTCCAGAACATGTATCACGTGTTCACACGTGACCGGTGGTCACGTGTTGGCACGTGATGGTTAAGCAGCGGCCAGAGAACAGAGCGCAGAAGAAGAGAAGCCCATTCCAAGGGTCACGTGCCTACACGTGACCAGGGGTCACGTGGCCACACGTGACCGGCTTTAAGCGCCTTATTCTTTAACAGAATTAAATGCTGAGGATAAATCTTTCAAATCTTTCCAAAATAAAGAAGGTTTATCTAAAACCGTTGGATTAAAAATCTAAAGGTGATTAAATATCCCCAATTTATTGAAAAATCTTGGACTTGGAAAGATTTCCCCCTAAATCCAACCAAAATAATAAAGAGATATCTTTGGATTTAAAATCCAATGGTGAATAAAATTCACCTAACAATATAAAGGCCCAGATTAATGATAAATACAAATCAATTCTCTCAATGAGAGATTTACTAAACAGATTGATTCTTTTCCTTCTCCTATAAATAGAAGCCAAGAAAAGAAGAAAGGGACCTTTTTTTAGACCTTTGGACCCTTTCTTTTGATACACACAGAGAGAGAGATAGAGCTTTTGATTCTATGCAAAAGGAAAACCTTAGGTAAGAAAAGAAAAGGGAGGCTTCAAAAGAGAATTTAATTCTCAAAAGAGTTTAACTCTTATATAAAGAAAAGAACTTAGTTCTTTCTCTGGTGGAGGATCTGCAAAGTGCACATCTCCCCATGAATTGAGAATTTAATTCTCATTGGGTTGAGATCCTGCCATGCAGATCTAAAACACAGAGGAGGAACTGAGTTTTGAGGATTTAATTCTCACAAAATGATAGGAATTCAATTCCTTTGGGATAAAATTAGGGTTTAACCCTATGTTATGGGAATTTAATTCCTTCAAAATGAACAGAACCAGGGTTTAACCCTAATTGAGAACATAATTCTCTCAAACTCACAGGAATTCAATTCCCTTAAGAAAAGAAATTAGGGTTTAACCCTATTTAAGAATATAATTCTTCAGAAGAAAATCGGAATTTAATTCCTCTAAAGTTTGTTGTTAGGGTTTAACCCTATGAAGAATTTAATTCTTAAAAGATGAACAGAACTTTAAAATATGCAAAGAACCAGAGTCACGTGCTACCACGTGACCCCTTGGATGAAGCTCTAACAGACAAACACCCAAATTCCCATCACGTGACAGCACGTGATGTTCCAAATTATTTAATGCTTCTGGCAGAACAAAATAAAGGGAAGCAATGCCCTCTCACGTGCTACCACGTGACCCCTGTAAAGATCCATAGAAAAGAACTTTGAGGCAACGCCTCACGTGCCCCACGTGACCTCTGAAGCACATAAGGAAAATGCAAAAGAAAAGAAGCTCTAGGGCGCCATCACGTGACCCCTAATGAGCATTCTAACAGACCAGAGCGTGGGCCTCCATCACGTGCTCACACGTGATGGCCATCAGAATTAAAAGTGTTAAACACTTACCTGCAGAATAAAATAAGGGAAATCAGGGCGCTCTCACGTGTCCGCACTTGACCCCTCCTTCCTTAGTGTTTAACACTAATTGGAAAACTCTATTTGCAGTGTTTAACACTGATTTTCTTAGTGATTAACACTAATTTGAAAACCCTGTTTCCAGTGTTTAACACTGATTTACTTTAGTGTTTAACACTAATTTGAAATCTCTGTTGCCAGTGTTTAACACTGATTTGCTTTAATGTTTAACACTAATTTAAAAACCCTGTTGCTAGTGTTTAACACTGATTATTTTTTTAGTGTTTAACACTAACTTGTTAATCTTATTCCCAGTGTTCAGATTGTTGGTCTTTAGTGTTTAACACTAGCTTTAGCCCAATTGGCTAGGTTTCTAGAGGCAAAGCCTCTCCTTCAATGAACCAACAGAGGGTCAATATGAAACATGATTGGACTTAGCCCAAGCTGGCCGTAAGTCCTCAATTCAAACTTAACTGGGTTGATGGGCTCATAATATAATTATTTGGTCTTGGTTCCAAATTGGGCCAAAGATCATCCAATCTACCTTGGTTTAATGGTACATCTCTTCACTCCTTTGATGCTTGGCGTTGTAATTCCTCAATGTCTTCAAAGAGGTGACGGGTCCCGATGACCACACATTGACACGGACTGTGTGGTCCTTAAACTCATGGACTATGAGGTCCTTACCTTGACCGGAATGTCTTAAAACTAACAACGGACTATGACGTCCTTAACCTTGACCGTGATGTATTAAAACTAACATCGGACTGTGGAGTCCTTAAATCCACGGACTACGACGTCCTTAACCTTGACCGCAACGTCTTAAAACTAACATTGGACCGCAATGTCCTTAAACTACCTATTGACCGCAATGTCACTAAACTAAACAACAGGGCTCCCCTAATCGCTCTCTTGTTGGATCTAAACGATCCCGTTAAGTTGATCTTAGTATACAAACTAGACTAACGTGTCCTTAACAAATGTGTAAGTCGATCTTAGTCTCAAATGAGGCTAACGTATCCTTAAACACAACCCCCAAACCCAAATCTAAGAAAGATACGGATTTGGACTAGTCCACGTCCTACAGGCGACGACATAACTCAGTCTCCGTATACAATCCATGGGCAACCGAACACGAAACAAACACACACGACACGAAATGATCACCTGGAGAAGGAGAAAGTTGTTACCGCAATGCGGTAGCGTAATTAACTGCAGGGGCTTGCGCCTGCAGGGAAGAGCGTCCCCACAATCAAAAGCCCCTCAAGCGAGGGGGAATCTGACGAAGTCTGCTACATCGGACGCATCCGTTTAAACCTTCGATACATGGTATCATAAATCAACTTGGCATCTTCGGAGAGGTAAATAGATAGCACCAATTACCATCTGCCCCGAATCTCAGGCAAGACGTCCCTGCGTCGCGCCGTCTTTCGGAGGGGAACAGATTCCGGCACGCCCGGTGGGACCTTTTCCTCTTTCCACTCCACACTTCGTGTGTCGTGATTCGCGAACCAATCACGGTTCTCTAATGGTTGCCCTTGGGTTTCGAAGTACTAAGATTTGGTGTTTCGTTCGCTGCAGAAAGAAAAAGGATCAATGGCTGGCAACTGCTCGAACTGCTCCAACTGCAAATGCAACCAACGCTCCGCCTCACCTGGAGGTGTAGCATATAGACCACAGGCTGCTTCCCTGTTTACGATGCCTATGGAACAGGTAACTCAGGCCACCACCGGTCTGTTTTTCGGGACCATGCTCCCACCTGCAAGCTTCACTATGCCAAGGCCCGCACCGGAAGCGAACAAGAAGTCGGTCTTTGATCGACTTGCTACTCCTACGGCCCCTCTCAATGGATCGTCCAACTCCTCGGTCCTCACCAGTCTAAGCCTGAACTCCAAAGGGCCTGCCAAAAAGCCCATGATACCTGAGAAGGCCATCCCGAAGAAGACAGCCGCTCCCGAAGTCGTCAAGGCGGCTTCTCCTCCCAGTGGGTCGGTCTTCGCGAGACTGACTACCCCGGTTCCCACTCCCGCTCAGAAATCTGTAGCATCTCAACGAATGTTAGTCTTCAGAAGGCTGACACCGGCAACAGCCCCTCCCCAGAACAGGGAACAAGACAAAGCCGTCGCTGAATCAATCCCAAAAACCCGTCATGCCCGACGTCGCCACTGGCACCGGATAAGGAAGACTGGGGGCAACTCCCCCTCCGGGCTAACTCCACCAGCTCCAACGGTGGAAATTGAGGCTGCTGTTCCAACCGGGAACAGCTTCGAGCTGCTAAACAGGGTACGCAGAAATTCGCCAACTGCGGTTCTCAAAAGATCCCCTCCGCCTGCGGAGAATGTTATAGAAACAAAGCCGGAGCAGCCTCCTCAACGGCTGTCCTCCAAGATTTATAAGGTCTGGCGACGGGTCCAGGACTCAGTAATCGACCAAGATCACTCTCGCCGGCAGAAGAGGGTGAAGGTTCAGGAAGAAAAGAACCGTCATGTCAAACAACAAAGGAAGACAACCGCTTGGGTGCCCGTTGCAACGACTCCCTCCACATCGACTACTCAAAAGAGAAGGAGGCCGGAGAAAGTCCCCACTCCTGCAGCAAATGTCAAGGACAATAAGCCTAAACGCCCTAAGTCTGGGGGCATGATGGTGCATACGGTATACATGGCGTCAGGGAAAGAGGACAGCCGTACATCTACAGGTCACAGACCGCTTACGCGATCGGTGACTAAAGCTCAGGAGCAGCAGCAGAAGCTCCAAGAAATGATGAACACGATGGCCGCACTCACTGGGCCGAAAAAAAGCCCTGAAGTGTCATCTGACCAACGCCAGGAGCAAGAAACTGACGCTGAATTCCTTCGTAGGATATTGGAGAAGAAGGATAAAAAGGCTGCCGAACAAGCAGCCAATATACAACGAATGGCCCTCATGTTCCAGGACATGGTGGGAATGATGATCCAACAAGATTCTCCTGCTGAAGATCCTCCGATCGTTCTTGAAGAAGACAGGAGAGAAACGTCAAATCCTCCACCCGCTCTGTCAACAGCCAAGGAGGATACAATCTCCAAAGCTGACCTAGACGAATAAATAGCTCAGCAGATACGGGTTCACCAGGCGACTGAGGCAGCTGGTCAAGTTGTCAGAACAGGGCGACCATATCCGAGCTGGTATGATCAGATCAAGTACCCGCCGGGCTATACAATACCAAAATTTCATGTCTATAAGGGGATGGGCAATCCCCACCAGCATGTTGCCCAGTTCAGGATGCTTTGCGGCAACAACGGCGGTGATAATAAATTGTTGCTTCGCCGGTTCGTCGGTAGCTTGTCAGAAACGGCGTTCGAGTGGTACTCTGAGCTCCCAAACAACTCTATTAAAACATTTGCGGAAATGGAGTTTCTATTCACTCAGCGATTCGCGAGCGCCAGCGAACATACCCCGATAACGGCATTGATTAATGCCAGGGTAAAACAAGATAAGACGTGGGTCCAGTACGCTATACGCTGGCGAAACTTGTGGTCGAAATGCGAACAACGCATTGAGGAGGCGCCCGTGGTGGGCATGTTCGTGGGTACCCTAGATCCTCATGCAACTATCTCACAGTTCATGATATGTTTTTTAAGCCAACCACGTTCCAGGCTTTGATCGACAAGTTGGACCAGATGGGTCACAGACCGTCTCCCCCGAAGCCAGAACCTCGGAATGACAAGGGTAAAGGGAAGGCAACCTTCGTTGCGAACGCTCAGCAGCAACCCAGTGCCCCGAAACTAGCGGATCAACTGGAAGAAAGACGGCGGTATTACAATGAGAAAATGAAGCGCCCCTACTCATTCCCGCGGGATAAGACGAAGAGGCTTTTCGAGCTGGCAATACGCAACAGGCTTATCAACTTGCCAAACCCAAGGTGACCGCCGCAACCCAATGAGGTGAATAACCCCAACTACTGCCCTTACCATCAAACGGTAAGCCATCCGATTGAGGATTGCTTTGTCTTCAAATGATGGATTGAAGATCAATACCTACAGGGCAAGTTCGCGTTTTCCGAGAAGTGGAAGGTGAACCCGCCACAACCTCCTTTTTCTTTCATTGAAGAAGCTCCGTGGGAAATCGTGCTTTCAGCAAGAACCAAGAAGATGCTGGACGATCCTAAAACATGCCCGGCGATCAGGTGGAAGAACCCACTGGAACCCCAGATCATTGAAGGGATGCTGAAGCCGCGCCCAACTCCGAAGATCAGTGGTGATGGCCCGAGCACTCACAACCAGCCGTCGAAATCTTCAAAGAAGAAGAAGAAGAAATCTAAGAAGCCCGTGAATCCTGGTGACAAGCACACAGACTTACAGAAGCAGATCGACGCGCTGGAAGAGTACAATCAAAAGGAACGAACTCCCATCACACTCCAAGAGTTCCTCAACCACGTCTTTCAAGAGGAAGATGAGGAGGAGAGTTCGTTGGATGAATCCGAGGGATACGTGGCGAGTTGTAATATGATCTCCCACTCGTTTACGGACGATGAAAAAATTCCTGGCACTAAGAAACTGGGGGCGAAGCCTGAACCAAAGCTTGTGTGGCCGACAGACGAAATGATCGATGCCTTTCTAGACGAAATTCGTCTGAAAAGTAAAGCCGACCAGGAGCATGAGATAGCCGCATTAAAAAGAGCCAAATGCAGGCGATTAAACAAAAAAGTCGAAGCACTCCCGCCAGATCGAAAGGCACCCGACGTGGATAAAAACATATTCAAGACGAGGAAAAGGTTTGCCAAAGCCATGTCAATGGGAATGAAGCTACTGCCCTCGGAAGAAAACACGCTCAATGGGACGGAAAGGCACCCTAATTACTGCTCATATCATCAGAAGATTTTACGCCCCACTGAGGAGTGCGACGCTTTTAAGATATGGTGGCAGGGATATGTTGCTCATCGGCAACATTTTAAGCGAATGAAACGCAGAGCTCGTCGGGAGCAGGGAAGTACGACCGAAGGACACAAAAGAACTATCGGTAATTGTTACACGGTCAACGTCAGGGGATCGCAAATGCTCACATTCGGGAGCGATTCTGACGAGGAAATGGCTTTGGGCCCTCTCTTTAAAGAATCCATCTTAGGGAAAGAGGAAGAACCAGAGGCATGCGAAAACATTCAGCTGCGCAATCGCACGCTTCCCGAAAAGAACCTCGGACCCGTAACTAGAAAAGATAAGGGAAAGGAAAAGGTCGCTGAGGATATCGCCTTAGATGACCAAGTCATGAAAGAGCTGACTGCCAAAGATCCGCCCAAGAAGAGTAAGGTGGACTACAACATCCTAGCGCACCTAAGGAAGCTACCTTCGCAGCTCAGCATTCTAGACGCCCTCTTATTATCAAAAGAAGCGAGAGATTCATTAATCATGGCACTACAAGAGCCCGAGCAATTCCAAGCCTTCCTCACCGATGAAAGGATGAAGGATGAACTGGAAGAAATGCACATGGCCGATATCACTTTCGGTGACAAAGACCTGCTCCTTGGGACGTGCGACCACAATCGTCCCCTATACGTCTCTGGATATTGCCACGATATAAAGATAGGCAAAATCTTGGTTGACAATGGGTCTTCCGTTAATCTCCTCAACGTGCGGGTGTTAAAAGAAATTTGTATGAGCGTCCAGCACCTTGCTCGGGACAAGATCACCATCTCCGGGTTCGATTCCCAATCATCAAGAACTCTTGGGTCTGTGATATTGACGCTATGCTTTGGGCTACTTGTCACGGACATTAAGTTTCATATCATAGATGCCAAGACATGTTACAACGCCTTGCTCGGTCGTCCTTAGTTACACGAGTACAACATCATCCCTTCTACGCAACATCAGTGTATGAAGTATTTCAAGGATGGTCTCGAGTACACCGTAACAGGAGAGCTGAACCCATTCTCCGTAAACGAAGTCTGCAAGTACGAAGATGAAAAATACTTTTTGCCAGATTTCGAGGACACAGAGAGGTGTCGCAAACCGGAGAACAAAGCCTCCGCCGCCATTCCTGTTTTCGGGAGTGATACCGAAGAAGAAGAAGAGATAGTTTACGCTGGGCCGTCTCGACGCAACAACTCGGGACCGTCCGCCCCCATATTGATCTTCGGAAGCGACTTGGAAGATAAGGTTAATGCCGTGTTCTCCAGTCGGCCATCAATACAAGCATTCCCTAGTGATGATCAGAGTTTGCAAATTACCATGATTCCGCGGGAGCACTACAAAGACCTTGGCGCACTTGAAGCTTACAATGTGCAAGACCGGCAAACATTTTACGCCCCTCCCAGGCGAAAAGGTGAAAAGGCGATCCTATTCTACCGGTCCATAGAGACAAGAGTGGAGAAAGAAATCTGGCACGGCGTGGATTCTACACTTGACAGGCTCCAACCCATCCGTTTGTCCAGATATTATACGAATGGACTAAAAAGGCTATTGAAGCGCCAAGGGGTACCCTTAAAACAGACTATTCGACAAGCTCGGTTTTACAACAGGATTTGGGATGTCCCCGGGACTCAGCGCAAGTTGCCCAACGGGAGGATGGAAATGCTTGGGCTTAGGTATATAAGATCCGGGAAACGGGAACGAGTCCACGGTAGCTACGCCATATATAACTTCAATGAAGAAGAGGATGCCCTGTCAGAAAACGCCGATCCTTTATCAAGACTAGATCCCGCAATCAAAGTGCCGAGTCCGTCATTTGAAGAGCGAATGGACAAGCTTATCAGGAGAGCGGGTCAAAAAGCTCGAGACGACCATAATCGTGAGATGGCCATCTACGAGAAAGCCAGGATGCAACACCTTCTTCAACAGACCGCCAAAGACGAAGATGATCCTCCCTGTCAACCCGTTGCGCAAAAAGCCCAACACAGAGGCAGAAGTAAGTCAAAAGGCGAAAAAGGGGGTCGACAACGACAACGCAGGATCAAAGAGTCATGTGATCGGGTATTGCGCAGTCCGGATTTGTCCCTCATGAAGAAGATGAGTCGAGCGTATTCTTTCCCTCAAGACAAGACGAAGAAGATACTTGACCTCGCTATAAAACATCAAATGATCGCACTTCCGGAGTCCAAGCACCCCGAGCAAGCTAACAAGATCTCTCATCCGGGCTATTGCTCTTATCACCGAGCCATAGGACACCCTATCGAAGATTGCTTCACATTCAAGAACTGGGTCGAAGACCAGTACCAGCAAGGCAGGTTTGCTCTATCCAACAGCTGGAGGGTAACGCCGCCACAAAAGCACGAACCCAAAGCCACAAGAGCAGAACCGGATCCACATCGGTCTTGGAAGCGAGCCCGTACCTGTCATATGATAGCAATATCAAAAGGGGAGCCCGAGAATATGGATGACCTTCCTTGGTGCTTCGAAAACAATGACGACGAGGTAATTTCATAATTTCCACCAGCACCGAAAGAGCTGGAGGATGGAATACACACCACTGCTGATAACCTCAAGAAAATTGAGTTGGAACAACCCGCGAACGACGTTCGTCAGCGAGCTGCTATTTGAAGAAAGGGTGGCTGCATTAAAAGACGTGCTTATGCAGCATAGAGATTTCTTTGCATGGAGCTATGCCGAAATGCCAGGACTAGATCCAGAAATAGCTGTCCATAAATTGGCAATATCCCCAGACGTCAAGCCAATCAAATAAGCACCGAGAAGAATGCGGCTTGAGCTTGAGATGAGCATCAACGCCGAAGTCAAGAAGCTGATCGACTCTGGGTTTATTCAGGAGGTTCAGTACCCGGATTGGATCGCCAACATCGTCCCGGTGATGAAGAAAAATGGGACAGTGCGCATATGCGTGGACTTCCGGGATCTCAATAAAGCCTGCCCGAAGGATGATTTCCCAGTGCCAGTCACCGAGCTGATGATAGATAACACGTCCACTCATGAGGTTTTCTCCTTCATGGACGGCTCATCAGGATATAACCAGATAAATATGCATCCCGAAGACCAGAAGCACACCGCTTTCCGGACTCCTCTGGGAATATTCTGCTACAAAGTTATGCCCTTCGGCCTAAAGAACGCCGGTGCCACTTATCAGAGGGCTATGACGAAGATCTTCGATGACCTCATACATGAAATCGTCGAATGCTATATAGACGACCTCGTGGTTAAAAGCAAATTATACGAGGAACATCTCGAGCACCTGAAAACCGTATTTCAACGCCTTCGACAGTACAACTTAAAGATGAACCCTCTCAAGTGCGCATTCGGGGTATCCTCAGGCAAGTTCATAGGGTTCATTGTCCGGCATCGGGGTATCGAGATAGATCCGTCGAAAATCAAGGTGATCATGGAAATGCCACCGCCAAGGACTCTCAATCAATTGCGGTCTCTCCAGGTAAAGCTCGCATACATCCGGCGATTTATAGCCAACCTTTCAGGCAAGTGTCGCCTTTACAGTCACCTGATGAAGAAGGGAACCCCGTTCGTCTGGGACCAAAAATGCCAAAGCGCGCTAGACGAGATCAAGCAATACCTGCAGAACCCGCCAGTGTTGGCTGCTCCGGTCAAGGGAAAGCCCCTCATTCTTTATACAACCGCCCTTGAAGGTTCCTTAGGCGCATTATGGTTGCAAGAGAATGATCAAGGGAAAGAAAGAGCACTCTACTACTTAAGTCGAGTTCTACTGGGGACAGAAGGCAACTACTCCCCCATTGAAAAACACTGCCTGGCATTGATCTTCGCGATAACAAAACTTCGGCACTACGCGTTGGCGCATGAAGTTCGTCTCATTTTGAAGGTGGACCCCCTTAAGTATTTAATGTCGAAGGCCATACTAACTGGTCGACTCGCTAAATAGGCCTTGCTCTTGATGGAGTTCTCGATAACTTATCAACCTCTTAAAGCGGTGAAAGGCCAGCCCATCGCCGACTTCCTAGCTGAACATCCGATACCGGCCGATTCCCCTCTGAATTGCAAACTGCCAGACGAACACGCATTTGATGCGATCGACGGTGGTAATATCCGATGGGAGCTTTATTTCGATGTAGCATCTTCCGTGAAGAAGCGCAAACAAAGCACCCCTATAATCAAATCAGGGGTGGGTCTCATCTTCGTAACTCCACAGGGAGGGATAATGCGCTTTGCTTTCTCCTTGACAGAGCCAAGGACGAACAACGAGGCTGAATATGAAGCTTTGATAGCAGGCCTCGAGATCGCCATCGACATGGGAATTGAAAACCTCCTTATATACGGAGATTCCCAACTGGTCATCAATCAAGTAAACGGCGATTACCAAACATGTAAGCCAGAGTTGGTAAAGTATGGAGAGAAAGTACAGCGACTACTGACGCAAATCCCCGCCTACACCTTGGAAAGCATACCGCGTGCCCAAAATAGCAAAATGGATGCATTATCCAAGCTCGCTAAAGAACTGGCTGATGAGAACCTCGATGACGTCAGGATCGTGGTACAAAGCCGTCGAGTACTTGCCCCTGCAGAAATATCTCCGTAATCACCCGAAGAAAGGGGAGCAATTGAGCAGACGGCCCTGCAAATAAATGACCAAGAGAAGGTTGGAGATTGGAGAGAAGTCTTCATAGACTACTTCAAATCCCGTCGAACGCCTGAAGATGCGTCCTCAAGACATCAGCTCATGAAACGAGCCCTATCTTTCTCCTTCGTCAATGATACTCTGTATAAGAGGTCATTTGACTCTCTGTGGTTGAGATGCCTGGGACCTGACGAAGCGAAAAGAGTCGTTCAGGAAGTTCACGACGGACTCTGCGGTTCTCACCAAGCAAGCCCGAAGATGAAGTTGAAGATTAAACGAATAGGCTACTATTGGCCCACGATGATTCAGGACTGCCTCGAATATGCGAAGCAGTGCCACTCGTGCCAGATTCATGGAGACTTCATCCATCAGCATCCAAACCAACTACATCCAACGGTGGCTAGCTGGCCGTTCGAAATGTGGGGGACTGACATAATCGGCCCCATCGAACCAGCATCATCCAGGGGACATCGTTTCATCCTGGCGACGACTGATTACTTCTCTAAATGGGCAGAAGCAGTACCGTTACGGGAAGTGAAGATGGAAAATATTCTCCATTTCTTCAAGACGTACGTCATTTATCGGTTTGGAACTCCGCGACGGATCATTTCCGATAACGGGCCAGCCTACAGAAGCCACAAGATTAGTCGCTTCGCGCAGCAGCACAACATAGACTGGAGATATTCCTTAGTTTATAACCCGCGAGCTAACGGTCTAGCCGAGGCTTTCAACAAAACCTTGATGAAGATTGTGAAGAAGACGGTATCCCAAAATAAGAAGGACTGGCACGAGAGATTACAAGAAGCTCTCTGGGCATATCGAACTACGTTCAAAACGGCCATGAACACAACGCCATATGCGTTGGTATTCGGTACAGAAGCAGTACTCCCCCTCGAGATAGAGTTACCCTCTCTACGAGTAGCGGTCCACTACGAGCTGACGGACGAAGAAAATGCTCACCTCCGGCTTGAGGAGCTTGATGCCCTTGATGAGACCCGGCTCATAGCGCAACAAAATCTAGAGGCTTACAAAGCAAAGATGACACGCTCATACGAAAGATTGACCAGGCCGAGGACGTTCCGCCAAGGCGAACTCGTGCTAGTGGTCAAAAGACCTATGATCCCCAATCGCGCCAAGCGGGGAAAATTCGAGCCGAACTATGAAGGCCCGTACATAATAGACAAGGTCTACCAGGGTGGAGCGTATCTGCTCATGGATATGCACGGTGAGAGACCTTTCAGGCCAATAAACGGTCACTTCCTGAAGAAATATTACGCTTGACGGGTCAAGGCGTAGGTCAATGATAGATGACAACAACCATGTCCGCTCGCTATCTTCCTAAGCCCGAACTCTATAAGTAGTAACCGTCCTTAAACTAACGGTGGACCGAAACGTCCTTAAACTAACAACGGACCGAAACGTCCTTAAAACTAACAACGGACCGAAACGTCCTTAAAACTAACAACGGACCGAAACGTCCTTAAACTAACAACGGACCGAAATGTCCTTAAACTAACGACGGACCGAAACGTCCTTAAACTAACAATGGACCACTATGTCCTAAAACTGGCTGTTGACCGAGATGTCGATAAACTACGGTGGATCGCAGCATCTCAAAGCCGATAAAAAAAGATAGAATAAAAAAATAATAAAATAAAATAAAGACGGTATGTCCGTAAGCAAAGTGGGCACGGATGAAAACCCGAAAGGGCTCTGTGAATAAAAACAGCAGGGCTACCGGCGAGTGTTTGTGAAAACCCGAAAGGGCGCAACCTCGTTAAAGGAAACTTGCAGGGTCCTCACGACCTTGTAAGGAGAAACCACCCACGTGAGATCCTTACGACTCACAAGGAAGCAACACACTTAGGAGTCATCACGATTCCTAAGGAGAAATTACACTTGCGAGATCCTCACGACTCGTAAGGAGAACTCTCTTATGGGACCCTCACGGCTCATAAGATTTGAAAGTCTTAAGTTACAGAAACCTGAACCTGTTCTTAAGCAAACCCCCCACAACCTTCGATGTTGCCCTACAAGTGGCTCGTACTGACCCTTGTATACAATCCACGGACGCGAATAAACATTTCCCTAACCAAGTCCCATCCGCGACTAGGGATATGGTCGTACGGTGAACAACCCTTATGAGTCCTCTCGACTTATAAGGAGAAAACCCTTTTGTAGGATCCTTACGACTTACGGGAGGACATGCATTTAGGAATCCTCACGATTCCCAAGGAGAAAACACACCTACGAAATCCTCACGACTTGTAGGGAGAAATGCCTTTATGAGACCCTTACGGCTCATGAAGTCAAAAGCCTTAGTTGATAGGACCCTTAACCCTGTTTACCAAGCCACCTTTGTTCGACATCGACAGAGGCAAATGATGATTCGCTCCTGGCAATATCCCAGTTGTAGCGGTGCTGATGCCGAAATCGATGTCTAAATCCAAGCTTGCAGCGAAAAGCCAGCAAGCCACACATGCATACGAAATAGCCGAAATGATGGGGCAACTTGCAATAAAAAACAACAAGTAAAAATGTATGCATGAAAAATAGCCGAAATGATTGGGCAACACGCAATAAAAAGCAGCGAGTAGAAAATAAAATAAATAGCCGAAATGATTGGGCACCGCGAAAAATAGCCGAAATGATGGGGCAATCGCGACCTTCGCGATATAAAAGCTGAAATGATAGAGCATCGCGGAAAAAGAAATAAAATAAAAATGAAATTTATGCCCTACAGGTGAGGTTACATCAACCCATGTATACAATCCAGGGGCGTAAGCAAAGAAGGGATTATACTCCTCCTCCTCCCCAAGTTTCATCAGAAGAAGAAGCCAAATCTCGACGGGCCGCAAGTGACCTGGAGATCGTCTCAACACTCGTCTCGTAACAACGGATACAACTTCAAGCGAAGCGGAACAGCGGCAACTCCCAGTTCCATGGCTCGGCGATATACAGATCACCAAGTGTCAAACCCCCACTCCGTGAAATGCGGATATAATCAACAAAATTCCTGGTCACGTGGAACGCGGATAACGTCACTCTTTGACCCCGTGGGAAATGTCCAGAGCAGATCCTGGTCCTCACATAGCACGGCAGTGAACCAGTGTGAAGCATCCAAAGCGGAGCCTAGTTCTCGCTGAGCACGGCAGTGAACCCGTGTGAAGCATCTAGAGCAAAATTCCTGATCACGTGGAACGCGGATAACGTCACTCTTTGACCCCGTGGGAAACGTCCAGAGCGGATCCTGGTCCTCGCAGAGCATGGCAGTGAACCCGTGTTAAACATCCAGAGCGGAGCCTAGTCCTCGCTGAGCACGACAGTGAACCCGTGTGAAGCATCTAGAGCAAAATTCCTGGTCACGTGGAACGCGGATAACATCACTCTTTGACCCCGTGGGAAACGTCCGGAGTGGATCCTGGTCCTCGCAGAGCACGGCAGTGAATCCGTGTGAAGCATCCAGAGCGGAGCCTGGTCCTCACCGAACACGGCAGTGAACCCGTGGGAAGCATCCAGAGCAAAATTCCTGGTTACGTGGAACGCGGATAACGTCACTCTTTGACCCCGCGGAAAACGCCCAAAGCGGAGCCTGGTCCTCGCCGAACACGGCAGTGAACCCATGTGAGGCATCCAGAGCAAACATCGGACTGTGGAGTCCTTAAAATCCACGGACTATGATGTCCTTAACCTCGACCGTAATGTCTTAAAACTAATGACCAACCATGATGATTCTAGACTGATTTTACCTTGGTTAAAGGGTACATCTCCTCACTCCTTTGATATTTGGCGTTGTAATTCCTCAACGTCTTCAAAGAGGTGACGGGTCCCAGTAACCACGCATTTCATGGACTGTGGAGTTCTTAAATCCACGGACTATGAGGTCCTTAACCTTGACTGTGATGTCTTAAAACTAACGCTGGACTGTGGAGTCCTTAAATCCATGGACTATGACGTCCTTAACCTTGACCGTGATGTCTTAAAACTAACATCGGACTGTGGAGTCCTTAAATCTACGGACTATGAGGTCCTTAACCTTGACCGTGATGTCTTAAAACTAACACCGGACTGTGGAATCCTTAAATCTACGGACTATGATGTCCTTAACCTTAACCGTGATGTCTTAAAACTAACACTGGACTGTGGAGTCCTTAAATCCACGGACTATGACATCCTTAACCTTGACCGAGATGTCTTAAAACTAACATCGGACTGTGGAGTCTTTAAATCCATGGACTATGACATCCTTAACCTTGACCGTGATGTCTTAAAACTAAAGCCGGACTGTGGAGTCCTTAAACCCATGGACTATGAAGTCCTTAACCTTGACCACGATGTCTTTAAACTATGATACCCTGGAGAACATCCCAAAGCAACCCCTGACCCCGTGGAATACGGATAAGGGTGACCGCACCCAGCACTTATGGGTCCTCACGACCTGCAAGGAAGAAAACTCTCTTGTGGGATCCTTACGACTCCCAAGGGAAAACCTGCTTAAGAATCCTCACGATTCTTGAGAAGAACTTACACCTACGGGATCCTCTCGACCTGTAGGGAGAAAAACTCTTTATGAGACCCTTACGGCTCATAAAGCTCAAAAGTCTTAGGAGGCAGATCTTAACCCTGAATCCTAAGCCATCGCTGCCCTGCAAAGGAGACCTAGATAAATTGTCCGCGGAACGCATTCAATAAAAAGGAGACGCACTATTGAGAAGAAAAATATATCTTTATTCATAAACCAAAATGGGTACAAAGTACAATTCAGGAAAGAACAAAAAGAAGATACTCTCATTTAGGAGTGTGTACAAAAAGAAAGGAAAAGATACAAGTTTTTCAAGCCGGGGGGCGATTTAGCAATTTTGCTAGCTCATCCTGCTTTTGCTGGGCTATAACATCATGATTTAGGATCGCCAGAAGACGAGCCTCCGCCTGAGCCTGCTAGGCCTGATACGAGGTGAGCCGGCCTTCGAGCTCTTTCTCAGTGACCTTGTGAGCCTCGAACCTTTCGCGAGTGAACACGACAGCTTTATCAAGGGCCACTACCTCCTTGATGGCCTCTTGAAGCACTCGCCAGAGTTCATACGCTTTGTTGGCCTTGGCGGTAAGATTAGCTTGAAGCTCGCTCAGTGCCTTAGAAGCCAGCTCCCTCTCCGAGAATTTGCGGCCGAGCCTCTTCTAGCATGATGCCATGTTTGTCGTGCACCGTGCTATCAGCCCCCGCAACTCCACCTTTGCAGCCACGACCTCCAAGGAAAGGCGGGAACACTCAAGGGCATGCAAGCAAGCCTCCACCTGCCGACAGAACTCCACCCAGACTCGCACCACCTCTTCGCTATGGTATGTGGCAAGAAAAGGAAGAGAGCCGTTAGCTTCAGCGGCAAATGCTTCAGCTGTAGTTGCGCTGCCAGCACGAAGCTCCTCGATCAAAGACGATAAGGAGACAAGGCTTAACCGGGCCAAGCGCTCTGAGGCTCACAAAGCATAGGGGCCGGGCGGCATAGCGATACGCGATTCCAGCGCTATGGAGGTTGGCAGGGCTGTTCGGATTTGAAAAATGTCAGCAAAACTCTTAAGCAAAAGAACGAATGGGACTATATTGAAATGTCACTTACCTACGGTCATGCAAGTAGGAGCTGAAGGTTCCCCTGGCCCTTCAACGACCTCCACCTCGTTATCGACCTCCAAAACTGTAAGAGACATTAATGTCATTTCGCAGAATAGCAACAATGCTATAATAAAAAAAATGGCGAACGATGCTAACCTTGCCCAGAGGAAAGGACGATGCGCTAAGGAGAGATCGCCTGCGGAGCTGCCATCTCCAGCAGACGCTGAAACGACTGCCGGGGAGACAAATCAGCAATAGAGGCCGCCAGCCCGCGCAATTCTGAGAAAACAAAAGAGTTCAGACGACAGCAAGATTGCTAATTTAAAATGTAGAAGGATACCTTCAACACTCCTTCCATTCTGAGTCAGGGGGATGGCGGCTTCAACGGCCTCCGCCGTAACCTCGGGTTCCAACAAAGAGAGGGTAGTCCTGACTACCTCCATCCCAGCCTCTAGGCCGCCCTGAGGAAAAGTCGTTGGAACGGCGACTACCAGAGGAGCCTCCACCAAAGGAGCGAGTGCCCCGTGATCAAGAACCGCCACCGGAGGCTCTATCGTAAGAGGAGCAGCCTCGTCAACCCCTTCCACATCGAGCAATGTTTCATCGGGAATGTCAACAAGCTTGAGCTTCAACAAACCCATAGGAACCTCCCCCATCGCCGAAGACTCTGCACGATTCATACAAGAATAAGAGTACATATATACAGGCGTAAACAATCTGAAAAACTACAAAGAAGTAAAAGAAAAATACCGATGCGCAGGGAAGCCTTCAATATGGCTTCTTCGAGCCTATGCTCCTTCTCAAGGAGGTGTGTTCGCCGGGGTTCAAGGGTGGACTCGTGGCCGCCGGTCCACAAGGAAAGCGCTTCCGCCGCATCCTCCGAAGCGGCCTGCTTCAGCGCCCTTTCACCCCACTCCTCCAAGGGGCCGATAAACCGCCGCCGGATCCATGAGGGGTCTTCATAGAAGATCACGGCAGGATAGGGTTTCTTCGGAACCCTTGCATTCTGAGACTCATCTTTAGAACGTCTTATGGCCTCAGCTAATTATGCGGCCTCCTCGGCAGCCGAGCCCGGGAAGAGAAGACCAGCATCCGACTCTCACACAACCAACGGCTCATCTGGAAGTATGGGCTCAGACTCCGTTAAAGAATCAAGTAAGTTGGTGGCCACCCTCCTCCGCCTCTTAGATCCAGAACCGGCCGCCGAAGACGACCGTTTCTTCCCCCCCCCCGAAGCCTTAGTGCGGCGTCGGCCCACATCGCCCTCAACACCCTCAACACCCTCATCCCTGTTACCTTCACCCGGTGCCACAACCGAGGATGACACCGCCATTGTCGATGCCGCAGGGGGCGGTGCTACCTCGGGTGGCGGTGCTGTTACCGGAGCCCGTTTACCCCGCGACCGAGTACCCAAGGGCATACCAGCTGTTGGGGTAAGATCCACTCCCGACTCTCCCGGAATAAGCGCAGTGCCGGTATCCCTCAGAGGAAAGCGGACTGGGGTGCGCGGTCACAGCGTAGCTCCAGTGGCCAGAACCTGAGTAGGGGCACCGTGGCCGAGAAGTACCCTTCTTTCCTCAACAATAATCGGGTTGACCCGATGGAGATACCAGCCCGTGAACGACCCCACGCATCGGGGCATGTAGTCACTATCGGGAATCATGAACTGGGAACCAGTGTTCAGCCTCACAAAGTGATGGGCGGCATCTTGAACGGCCTCGAGCGAAGGAACTGGCGCAACTGTGAAAGCCTCAAATGGGACACCCTGATCGTAGCCAAACTGCCGGGCAAAGCGATGCGGATTATACCGCATAAAGAGGGCCGCGCTATCCTGACGAAATACCAGGTAACCCGGCCTGATTGCGTATAAGCGCGCGGCCTCCCGGGGCTTCAAAGAGGGCACGTTATCTATCGATCGGTCCCAAAGCGGCTGGGCTGAACCCGCGAAGGAAGATAAGACCCGATCATTAAAAACCAACCCGCCAGTAGTAGCGTAAGGAGAAATCAACACCCGAATAGCCCCGAATTGAGTCGGGTCAGCGGCAGAAGCATCCACCAATCGCATAAGCCTCGGGAAGGTATAAGCCTCGTAGATTGTGGGCCTTTGATGCATAGCAAAAGCACCCAAGATGTGCATTTCGATCCAAGACGTAAAGTAGTGAAGCGAGAAATTTACCACATCTACGCCAGGGCTGGAAGTATTAGCTGCAGCGCCCAACCCGTGATAGAGATGCGCCCAGGCCGGGATGCCAATGACCAGCTGCGTTCCCTCAGCTATGCGGTGAGCCGGATAGATGACCGAAGCTCTCATAAAGTGGCGATGCATAGGGATGACAAACCAGCTGAGCCAGACACTGATAAACCCAACGAAGAACGTCTCCTCATTCATGCCGGGAGCTGCGATGGATTCGAAGGACATCGGCGACATTATGGGGATGTAGTACTGCGGTAGATTTGATTCATTGGTCGGCAGCTTCTTCGAACCAAACCCTAAGGGGTCTTTAATATTTGCAAACTTCGGAGCTGTCTTCGACAGGACGTCCTCGCGAAGGAAGCAGGCAATGAAGCTCTTAAAAGTAACGCCCTGCTCCTCAGATTCAGTGAACAATCGATCAAAGATACCTAGCACATTGATCAAGCTGGGACGCTTATGGCGGACGGCGTTCTTGGCAGACAAGCCATCAAGCGGTGCAGGTTTAGGTTCAAAAACGTATTCATCAGAGGGCAGCAACTCCTCATAAAGTGTCCCTCGAATTGGCAACCCTGAGATCTCATAAAACTCCCCTAAAGAGATCGAAACCTCCCTGTCCCCCAGAAAAAAAGTGTTGGTGGGGAGATTCCATTGATTTAAGAACGCCTTAACCCACCAGACATGCGGGGATTGATAATGGAAGAGCAACGCATATATTTCCTGGTAAAGCCCAACCTTCTGCAGCCGCGCACGATGGGTAGCAAGGATGTAGCGAGCCTAGAGGAGGTAGCCCGTGGGGTGTCGAGGAGTGAGCCCTATCTTATAAATCTGTCCCTATGGGTGGGCCTCGCCCTGACAAATACGCCGCCCCAGAATATCTATAGCTGGGATCGGATGGTTCGGGATACCGGTTGTTGAAGGCTTGAGCCATCCCGTTGGAGTCCAATTTGGCATCTCCACAGCGAAAACCGTCCTCGGAGGGTCCATCGGCAAGAACGAGAAAGTAGGCTCTGTCGGCACTTCGCAGAGGAAACTCCGGCGACCTCGAATGATATAACTGTACCAGGTTCCCCATAGAAGTAAACTGGTGCAGTTCGGGTCATGAGCCCGGATCATCGCCATCGCCTCCTCATCGGATGGTGATTGAGGAAAAGCGGCCTCCGAGCGAGTGAAGGGAAAGCACGGAACAGAAGCCATTGCACCTGAAATCAAATAAAGGAAACTGTCAAAAGCAAAGCCAGCAATATATATATATATATGAGCATAACTATATATATGAAGACAGTTGAAGAAAGCGACATCAGACTCTTTTTATGGGGCCATTGGCTACAAAACACATGGGCCCCACAGAATCAAGTTGACGGCTCGTTAATAATGAGGCCAAGCAATTATAATGAGACAAAGGGAATATTCTCATTAAATAAACAGGGGACTTCAAATAACCCTACACACTCCCCTAAAAGAAATCTACCTTGGACTCTACAACAAATCAAACAGGATCAAGGGAATTAAATTCCCACAGAAGACATCATTGCAAGCTTCTTCTTCATTGATTACAGAAGGACAACCTAGGGCAAGAAAACCCTAAGAAGCCTCCATGGGAAGAACTGAGTTCTTCATGGGAATTAAATTCCTTGTTAAGAGAAGGGAATTAAATTCCCAGAAGCATTTTCTTTAAACGGAATTAAATTCCTCGGAAAGAGCAACGGATCTCATCATCTCCCTAAAGATCAAATGAACTCTGAGAGATCTACTGTTCGAAGATTAAGTGGTTTTCTATTTCATTTGTTTGTTGACGAATTTGAAGAAAATGGGTTCATATTAAAAGGGTGAAACCCTTGAGGTGGATTTAAAATCCAGAGAATTTTATGTATAAAAGTTCTTCATTCGCTCAAGATGATTACCTGAGGAAGAGGAATCAGTCAACAGAGTCAAACTCTGGAAGATTTTTTTGGAACAGAGAACTAAGATCTGGAAAGGAGAATTAAATTCTCAGAATAAAAAGTATGCAAGGAGGAAGATGAGCAAAGTGGAGGCTCTTCTGAAAAGACATGGGCATTTATAGGATGGGATGGAAAATGTTTCATCTACCCTACTCCCAAAGCAGATCCGACGGTCACAAAAGTGACAGCGTTGCACTCACGTGCAGACACGTGAGAACAACGCTGTGGGGGCATTTGTTCCCTGATTAAAAATCAGGAGAAGCTTCAGAAAAGGCATCATGTGCTCACACATGACCAGTTGTCATGTGTTGGCACGTGACGCCTAAAGCAGCGGCAAAAGGCACATTCATTCCCTGATTAAAAATCAAGAAAAAGCTCCAGAACATGTATCACGTGCTCACACGTGACCGGTGGTCACGTATTGGCACGTGATGGTTAAGCAGCGGCCAGAGAACAGAGCGCAGAAGAAGAGAAGCCCATTCCAGGGGTCGCGTGCCTACACGTGACCAGGGGTCACGTGGCCACACGTGACCGGCTTTAAGCACCTTATTCTTTAACAGAATTAAATGCTGAGGATAAATCTTTCAAATCTTTCCAAAATAAAGAAGGTTTATCTAAAACCGTCGGATTAAAAATCTAAAGGTGATTAAATATCACCAATTTATAGAAAAATCTTGGACTTGGAAAGATTTCCCCCTAAATCCAACCAAAATAACAAAGAGATATCTTTGGATTTAAAATCCAATGGTGAATAAAATTCACCTAACAATCTAAAGGCCCAGATTAATGATAAATACAAATCAAATCTCTCAATGAGAGATTTACTAAACAGATTGATTCTTTTCCTTCTCCTATAAATAAGAGCCAAGAAAAGAAGAAAGGGACTTTTTTTAGACCTTTGGACCCTTTCTTTTGATACACAGAGAGAGAGAGAGAGAGCTTTTGATTCTCTGCAAAAGGAAAACCTTAGGTAAGAAAAGAAAAGGGAGGCTTCAAGAATTTAATTCTCAAAAGAGTTTAACTCTTATATAAAGAAAAGAACTTAGTTCTTTCTCTGGTGGAGGATCTGCAAAGTGCACATCTTCCCATGAATTGAGAATTTAATTCTCATTAGGTTGAGATCCTGCCATGCAGATCTAAAACACAGAGGAGGAACTGAGTTTTGAGGATTTAATTCTCACAAAATGATAGGAATTCAATTCCTTTGGGATAAAATTAGGTTTAACCCTATGTTATGGGAATTTAATTCCTTCAAAATGAACAGAACCAGGGTTTAACCCTAATTGAGAACATAATTCTCTCAAACTCACAGGAATTCAATTCCCTTAAGAAAAGAAATTAGGGTTTAACCCTATTTAAGAATATAATTCTTCAGAAGAAAACCGGAATTTAATTCCTCTAAAGTTTGTTGTTAGGGTTTAACCCTATGAAGAATTTAATTCTTAAAAGATGAACAGATCTTTAAAATATGCAAAGAACCAGAGTCACGTGCTACCACGTGACCCCTTGGCTGAAGCTCTAACAGACAAACACCCAAATTCCCATCACGTGACAGTACGTGATGTTCCAAATTATTTAATGCTTATGGCAGAACAAAATAAAGGGAAGCAGGGCGCTCTCACGTGCTACCACGTGACCCCTGTAAAGATCCATAGAAAAGAACTTTGAGGCAACGCCTTACGTGCCCCACGTGACCTCTGAAGCACATAAGAAAAATGCAAAAGGAAAGAAGCTCTAGGGCGCCATCACGTGTCAACACGTGACCCCTAATGAGCATTCTAACAGACCAGAGAGTGGGCCTCCATCACGTGCTCACACGTGATGGCCGTCAGAATTAAAAGTGTTAAACACTTACCTGCAGAATAAAATAAGGGAAATCAGGGCGCTCTCACGTGTCCGCACGTGACCCCTCCTTCCTTAGTGTTTAACACTAATTGGAAAACTCTATTTGCAGTATTTACCACTGATTTTCTTAGTGATTAACACTAATTTGAAAACCCTGTTTCCAGTGTTTAACACTGATTTGCTTTAGTGTTTAACACTAATTTGAAATCTCTGTTGCCAGTGTTTAACACTGATTTGCTTTAGTGTTTAACACTAATTTGAAAGCCCTGTTGCTAGTGTTTAACACTGATTATTTTTTTAGTGTTTAACACTAACTTGTCAATCTTATTCCCAGTGTTCAACACTGTTGGTCTTTAGTGTTTAACACTAGCTTTAGCCCAATTGGCTAAGTTTCTAGAGGCAAAGCCTCTCCTTCAATGAACCAACAGAGGGTCAATATGAAACATGATTGGACTTAGCTCAAGCTGGCCATAAGTCCTCAATTCAAACTTAACTGGGCTGATGGGCTCATAATATAATTAATTGGTCTTGTTTCCAAATTGGGCCAAAGATCATCCAATCTACCTTGGTTTAAGGGTGCATCTCTTCACTCCTTTGATGCTTGGCGTTGTAATTCCTCAATGTCTTCAAAGAGGTGATGGGTCCCGATGACCACACATTGACACGGACTGTGGGGTCCTTAAACTCATGGACTATGAGGTCCTTATCCTTGACCGGAATGTCTTAAAACTAACAACGGACTATGACGTCCTTAACCTTGACTGTGATGTATTAAAACTAACATCGGACTGTGGAGTCCTTAAATCCACGGACTACAACGTCCTTAACCTTGACCGCAACGTCTTAAAACTAACATTGGACCGCAATGTCCTTAAACTACCTATTGACCGCAATGTCACTAAACTAAACAACAGGGCTCCCCTAATCGCTCTCTTGTTGGATCTAAACAATCCCGTTAAGTTGATCTTAGTCTACAAACTAGACTAACGTGTCCTTAACAAATGTTTAAGTCGATCTTAGTCTCAAATGAGGCTAACGTATCCTTAAACACAACCCCCAAACCCAAATCTAAGAAAGATACGGATTTGGACTAGTCCATGCCCTACGGGCGACGACATAACTCAGTCTCCGTATACAATCCACGGGCAACTGAACACGAAACAAACACACATGACACGAAGTGATCACCTGGAGAAGGAGAAAGTTGTTACCGCAATGCGGTAGCGTAATTAACTGCAGAGGCTTGCGCCTGCAGGGAAGAGCGTCCCCACAATCAAAAACCCCTCAAGCGAGGGAGAATCTGACGAAGTCTGCTACATCGGACGCATCCGTTTAAACCTTCGATACATGGTGTCATAAATCAACTTGGCATCTTCGGAGAGGTAGACGGATAGCACCGATTATCATCTGCCCCGAATCTCAAGCAAGACGTCCCTGCGTCGCGCCGTCTTTCGGAGGGGAACAGACGTATTTCCGAAACGGGGTCATTTGGATGACGTATTTCCGAGACGGGGTCATATGGATGACGTATTTCCGAACGGGGTCATGTTGATGACGTATTTCCGAACGGGGTCATGTAGATGACGTATTTCCGAACGGGGTCATATGGGTTACGTATTTCCGAACGGGGTCATGTGGATGACGTATTTCCGAACGGGGTCATGTGGATGACGTATTTCCGAACGGGGTCATGTGGATGACGTATTTCCGAACGGGGCCATGTGGATGACGTATTTCCGAGCGGGGCCATGTGGATGACGTATTTCAGAGCGGGGCCATGTGGATGACGTATTTCCGAACGGGGTCATATGGATGACGTATTTCCGAACGGGGTCATGTAGATGACGTATTCCAAACGGGGTCATGTGGATGACGTATTTCCGAACGGGGTCATGTGGATGACGTATTTCCGAACGGGGCCATGTAGGTGACGTATTTCCGAACGGAGTCATGTGGATGACGTATTTCCGAACGGGGTCATTTGAATGATGTATTTCCGCAACGGGGTCATGTAGATGACGTATTTCCGAGACAGGGTCATGTGGATGACGTATTTCCGAACGGGGTCATTTGGATGACGTATTTTCGAGAAGGGGTCATGTAGATGGCGTATTTCCGAGACGGGGTCGTTTGGATGGCGTATTTCCGCGACGGGGTCATGTCGATGACGTATTTTCGAGACGGGATCATGTAGATGACGTTGCGTCTGTTGTAATGAGACGAATATCGAAGTGGTTTCCAGGTTGTCTGTGAACCATCAAGATTTGGAGTATAGGCTTTGTCGTAGCTCCAGGGTTGATTGCAGCGTCTGAATCCTGCTGGAATAGGGAAGAACACTGTTTATGATCTCTAGGCTATCCCTGAACCGTCGAGATTTGGCTTCGTTTTCTGATGGAGTCTGAGGAGGGAAGGTGTGGTTCCTTCTTTGTTTGCGCCCCTGGATTGTATACAGGGATTGATGTGATATCACCTGTAGGGCATAAATTTCATTTCATTTTTTTTATTTCTTTTCATGATGCTCTATCATTTCAGCTTTTATATCGCTAAGGTCGCGATTGCCCAATCATTTCGGCTATTTATTTTATTTTTACTCGCTGCTTTTTATTGCGAGTTGCCCAATCATTTCGGCTATTTCACATGCATACATTTTTTACTTACTGATTTTGTTGCAAGTTGCCCTATCATTTCGGCTATTTCGTATGCATGTGTAGCTCGCTAGCTTTTCGCTGCAAGCTTGGAATTAGACACCGATTTCGGCATCAGCACCGCTACAACTGAGATATTGCCAGGAGCAAATCATCATTTGCCTCTGTCGATGTCGAACAAAGGTGGCTTAGCGATCAGGGTTAGGATCCTGTCGACTAAGGCTTTAACTTCATGAGCCGTAAGGGTCTCATGAAGGTATTTCTTCCTACGAGTCGTGAGGATCTCGTAGGTGCATTTTCTCCCTAGGAATCGTGAGGATTCCTAAGTGTATGTTCTCTTATAAGTCGTAAGGATCTTACAAGAGTGTTTTCTCCTTATAAGTCGAGAGGACTTACAAGGGTTGTTCACCGTGCAAACATATCCCTAGTCACGGATATGACTTTGTTAGGGAAATATTTATTCGCGCCCGTGGATTGTATACAAGAGTCAGCATTGAGCCGCTTGTAGGGCAATGTCGGAAGTTGTGGTGGCTGCTTAAGAACAGGTTTAGATCCCTGTAGCTTAAGACTTTCAAATCTTATAAGCCGTGAGGGTCTCATAAGAGGGTTCTCCTTACGAGTCGTGAGGATCTCGCAAGTGTAATTTGTCCTTAGGAATCGTAGGGATCCCTAAGTGTGTTGCTCCCTTGTGAGTCGTAAGGATCTCACGCAGGTGGTTTCTCCTTACAAAGTCGAGAGGACCTTGCAAGTGTCTTTTTAACGAGATTGCGCCCTTTCGGGTTTTCACAAAACTCGCTGGTAGCCCTGCTGTTTTTACTCACGGAGCCCTCTCGGTTTTTCATCCGTGCCCTTTTCGCTTATGGACATACCTTTTTTTATCAGCTTTGGGACGCTGCAATCCACCGTAGTTTATTGACGTCTCGGTCAACAGCTAGTTTTAGGATGTAGTGGTCCATTGTTAATTTTAAGGATGTTTCGATCCGTTGTTAGTTTAAGAACGTTTCAGTCCGTTGTTAGTTTAAGGACATTTCGGTCCGTTGTTAGCCAGCTACTACTTATAAAGTTTGGGCTTAGGAAGATAGCGAGCGAACATAGTCGTCGTCATCTATTATTGACCTAGGCCGCGACTCGTCAGGCGTAGTATTTCTTCAGGAAGCGACCATTTATTGGCCTGAAGGGTCTTTCACCATGCATGTCCATGAGTAGGTAAGCCCCACCCTGGTAGATTTTGTCTATGATATACGGGCCTTCATAATTCAGCTCGAATTTTCCCCGCTTGGCGCGATTGGGGATCATAGGTCTCTTGACCACTAGCACTAGTTCGCCTTGGCAGAATGTTCTCAGCCTAGTCAATCTTTCATATGAGCGCGTCATTTTCTCTTTATAAGCCTCAAGATTTTGTTGTGCTATGAGCCGGGTTTCATCAAGGGCATCGAGCTCCTCAAGCCGAAGGTGAGCATTTTCTTCGTCTGTTAGCTCGTAATGAACTGCCACTCATAGAGAGGGTAACTCTATCTCGAGGAGGAGTACCGCCTCTGTACCGAATACCAATGCGTACGGCGTTGTGTTCGTGGCCGTTTTGAACGTAGTTCGATATGCCCAGAGAGCTTCATGCAGTCTCTCATGCCAGTCCTTCTTATTTCGAGACACCGTTTTTTTCACGATCTTTGTCAAGGTCTTGTTAAAAGCCTCAGCTAGACCGTTAGCTTGGGGATTATAAACTGAGGAGTATCTCCAGTCTATGTTATGTTGTTGTGCGAAGCGGCTGATCTTGTGGCTTCTATAGGCTGGCCCGTTATCGGAGATAATCCGTCGCAGAGTGCCAAACAGATAAATGGCGTATGTCTTGAAGAAATGGAGGATATTCTCCGTCTTCACTTCCTTCAGCGGTATCGCTTCTGCCCATTTGGAGAAGTAATTAGTTGTCACCAAAATGAATCGATGTCCTCTGGACGATGCTGGCTCAATGGGGCCGATTATGTCAGTACCCCGCATTTCAAACGGCCAGCTAGCCACTGTTGGATGTAGTGGATTTAGATGTTGATGGATAAAGTCCCCATGAATCTGGCATGAATGGCACTGCTTCACGTATCCGAGGCAGTCTTAGATTATCGTGGGCCAATAGTAACCCATCCTTTTAATTTTCAGCTTCATCTTAGGGCCGGCTTGGTGAGAACCACAGAATCCGTCATGAGTTTCTTGGACGACTCTCTTTGCCTCTTCAGGTCCCAGGCATCTTAGCCACAAAGAATCAAATGACCTCTTATACAGAGTATCATTGACGAAAGCAAAAGACAGAGCTCCTTTTATAAGCTGATGTCTTGAAGACGCATCTTCAGGCGTTCGACGAGATTTGGAGTAGTCTATAAAAACTTCCCTCCAATCTCTAGCCTTTTCCTGATCTTTTATTTGTAGAGTCGTTTTCTCGGTCGCTCCCATTTCTTCGGGTGGTTCCAGAGATATTTCTGCCGGTGCGAGAACCCGACGGCTTTGCACAACGATCCTTACGTCATCGAGGTTCTCGTCAGCCAATTCTTTAGCGAGCTTAGCTAATGCATCCGCTTTGCTATTTTTCGCACGCGGTATACTTTCTTAGGTGTAGGAAGGAATTTGAGTCAGCAGTCATTGTACTCTCTCACCGTATTTCACCAACTCAGGCTTGCACGTCTGATAGTCGCCGTTTACTTGACTAACGATCAGTTGGGAATCTCCGTATATGAGGAGGTTTTCAATTCCCATATCGATGGCGATCTCGAGAGCTGCTATCAAAGCTTCATACTCGGCTTCATTGTTCGTTCTTGGCTCTGTTAAGGAGAAGGCAAAACGCATTATCCCTCCTTGTGGAGTCACGAAGATGAGGCTTACCCCTGATTTGATTATAGGGGTGCTTTGTTTGCGCTTCTTCATGGAAGACGCTCCATCAAAATAAAGTTCCCACTGGGTATCACCACCGTCGATCGTGTCAAACGCATGCTCGTCTGGCAGTTCGCAGTTCAAAGGAGAATCGGCAGGTATCGAATGCTCAGCGAGGAAGTCGGCAATGGCCTGGCCTTTTACTGCCTTAAGGGGACGATAAGTTATCGAGAACTCCATTAAGAGCAGGGCCCGTTTAGCGAGTCACCCTGTCAATATGGCCTTCGACATCAAATATTTGAGAGGATCCACCTTCGATATGAGATGGACCTCATGTGCCAACGCTTAGTGTCTGAGCTTCATTATTGCGAAGATCAACGCCAGGCAGTGTTTTTCAATGGGAGAGTAATTGCTTTCTTCCCCCAGGAGAACTCGACTCAGATAGTATAGGGCTCTCTCCTTCCCTTGGTCGTTCTCTTGTGCCCATAATACGTCTAAGGAACCTTCGATGGCTGTTGTATATAGGACGAAAGGTTTTCCTTTAACGGGATCGGCTAGTACTGGCGGATTCTGCAGGTATTGCTTGATTTCGTCCAGCGCGCTTTGGCATTTGCGATCCCAGACGAACGGGGTTCCCTTCTTCATCAAGTGACTGTAAGGATGGCACTTGCCTGAGAGATTGGCTATAAATCGCCGGATATATGCGAGCTTTCCTTGGAGAGACCGCAGTTGCTTGAGAGTCCTTGGTGGAGGCATTTCCATGATCGCCTTGATCTTCGATGGGTCTATCTCGATGCCTCGGTGTTAGACGATGAATCCTAAGAATTTTCCCGAGGAGACTCTGAACGTGCATTTGAGAGGGTTCATCTTCAAGTTGTATTGTCGAAAGCACTGAAACACGATCTTCAGATGCTCTAAATGTTCCTCGTATGATTTGATTTTTACTACGAGGTCGTCGATATAGCATTCGACGATTTCATGTATGAGGTCATCGAAGATCTTCGTCATGGCCCTCTGATAGGTGGCGCCGGCATTCTTCAGACCGAAGGGCATCACCTTGTAGCAGAATATACCCAAAGGGGTCCGGAAAGCGGTGTGCTTCAGGTCTTCAGGATGCATCTTTATCTGATTGTATCCTGACGAGCCGTCCATGAAGGAGAAAACTTCATGAGTGGACGTATTGTCTATCATCAGCTTGGTGACCGGTACTGGGAAGTCGTCCTTCGGGCAGGCTTTATTGAGATCCTGAAAGTCCACACATATGTGCACCGCCCCATTCTTCTTCATTACTGGAAAGATGTTGTCGATCCAGTCAGGATATTGGACCTCCTGGATGAAGCCGGAGTCGATTATCTTTTTGACCTCGGCGTTGATGCTCATCTCAAGCTCGAGCCGCATTCTTCTCGGCGCATGTTTGATCGGCTTGACGTCCGGGTATATCGCCAATTTGTGCACAGCGATCTCTGGATCTAATCCTGGCATCTCAGAATAGTTCCATATGAAGCAATCTTTATGCTGCATGAGCACGTCCTTTAGCGTAGCCACCCTTTCTTCAGACAACTGCTCATTGACGAACGTCGGCAGCGGGTCACTTGCCGTCCCCAAGTCAATTTTCTTGAGGTTATCTGCAGTAGTATGTATTCCATCTTCCAGCTCCTTCGGTGCTAGTGGAAATTCTGAGATTACCTCGTCATCATCGTTGTCGAAGCACCGGGGGAGGTCATCCGTATTCTCGGGCTCTTCTTCTGACAACATTATCACGTGACAGGTACGAGCTCGCTTCCAAGACCGATGCGGATCTGGTTCTACCCTCGTAAATTTAGGATCATGCTTTTGCGGCGGGGTTACCCTCCAGCTATTGGATAGAGTGAACATGCCTTGCTGATATTGATTTTCGACCCAGTCTTTAAATGTGAAGCAGTCTTCGAGAGAATGTCCTATTACTCTGTGATAGGAGCAATAGTCCGGGTGAGATACTTCGCCTGCTTGTTCGGGGTGCTTGGACTCCGGGAGTGTAATCATTTGATATTTTATAGCAAGATCAAGTATCTTCTTTGTCTTGTCTTGGGCAAAAGAGTATGCTCGACCCATCTTTTTCATAAGAGATAAATCTGGACTGCTCGATTCCTGATCGCGTGGCTTCTTGGACCCGCTTTGTTGCTGTCCAACGCCTTTCCCACTCTTTAGTTTGTTTCTGCCTCTGCGTCGGGCCTTTTGTACAACGATTTGGCAAGGAGGAGCATTTTCATTTTTCACAGCCTGTAGAAGGAGGCGTTGCGTCCTGGCTTTCTCGTAGATGGCCATTTCGCGATTATGATCGTCTCGAACCTTTTGACCCGCTTCCCTTATAAGCTTGTCCATTTGTTCTTCGAACGACGGATTGGGCATTTTCACGTCGGGAGCTCTTTCTGGTTCAAGGTTAGCATCTTTCCATAGAGCATCTCCTTCTTCATCAAAGTCATGTACGACGTAGCAGTCGCGGAGTAGCTCCCGTTTCTTGGATTGAACATACCCAAGCCCGGTCGTTTCCATTCTCCCGTTTGGCAACTTTCTTTGAGTTCCGGGAACGTTCCAGATCATGTTATAGAACCGTGTTTGTCGCGCAGTTTGCTTAAGGGGTACACCTTGGCGTCTTAACAGCCTTTTTAGTCCGTTCGTATAATATCTGGGCAAAAGGATGGGCTGGAGCCTGTCGAGTGTAGAATCCACGCTGTGCCAGATTTCTTTCTCCACTTTGGTTTCCCCGGATCGGTAGAATAGGATCGCCTTTTCACCTTCTCGCCTGGGAGGGACATAGAACGTCTGCAGCTCTTCCATATTATAGGTATCAAGCGCGTCTAGTTCTTTATGATGCTTGGGCGGAACCATGGCAACTTGCAAACTTTGCTCTTCATCAGCGAAGGTTTGTATTGAAGGTCGAGCAGAGAATACGGCATGGACCTCATCTTCCGAGTCACTGCCGAAGATAAGCATAGGAGCGGACGGTCCTGGCTTGTTGTACTGGTCGGACCTGAGTAAACTATCTCTTCTTCCTCCTCGGTATCACTCCCGAAGACCGGAATGGTGGTGATGGCTTTGTTCTCTGGTTTGTGACATCTTTCTGTGTCCTCAAAGTCTGGTAAGAAGTATTTTGCATCTTCGTACTTGCAGACTTCGTTCACGGAGAATGGGTTTAGCTCTCCCGTCAAAGTATACTCGAGACCATCCTTGAAATACTTCATACACTGATGTTGTGTAGAAGGGATGATGTTGTATTCGTGCAAGCAGGGCCGACCGAGCAAGGCATTGTAGCATGTCTTGGCGTCAATGACGTGGAACTTGATGTCCGTGACGAGCAGCCCAAAGCGTAACGTCAGTATCACGGACCCGAGCGTCCGTGACGACTGGGAGTCGAACCCGGAGATGGTGATTTTTTTCACGAGCGAGGTGTTGAACGCTCATGCAGATTTCCTTTAACACCCGTACGTTAAGGAATTGACAGAGGACCCATTGTCGACCAGAATTTTACCTATCCTGATGTCATGACAGTATCTGGAGACATATAGGGGACGGCTGTGCTCGCATGTCCCAAGGAGGAGATCTTCATCACCGAAGGTGATATCGGCTGTGTGTACTTCTTCCAGCTCGTCCTTCATCTTTCCTTCGGCTAGGAAAGCTTAGAATTGCTCGGGCTCTTGTAATGCCTTGATTAAAGAATCCCTTGCCTCTTTGGATAGCAGAAGGGCGTCGAGAATACTGAGCTGCGAGGGTATCTTTCTCAAGTGTGCCAGAACGTTGTAATCCACCTTACTTTTCTTTGGCGGGTCCTTGGCTGTCGGCTTTTCGACGGCTTGGTCGTCAAGGATGATATCCTCAGGGACCTTTTCTTTTCCCTTATCTTTTCTATTTGACCCATTGTTTGAGGGCCCAAGATTCTTTTCGGGTAGCGTACGATTGCGTAGCTGAATGTTTTCACAGGTCATTGGTTCTTCCTCTTTTCCCAAGGTGGACTCTTTAAAGAGAGGGCCAAGAGCGATTTCTTCGTCAGAGTCGCTCTCGAAGGTAAGAACTTGCGATCCCCCGACGTTGACCATGCGGCAGTTGCTGGCAGTTCTTTTATACTCCTCGGTCGTATTTCTTTGCTCCCGATGAGTTTGGCGTTTCATCCGCTTGAAATGCTGCCGGTGAGCAACATACCCCCGCCACCATCTTGTAAAAGCGTTGCACTCTTCAGTGGGGTGCGAAATCTTTTGATGATATAGACAGTACCTAGGATGTATTTCCGCTTTACCAAGAATGTTTCCTTTGGAGGGTGGCAGCTTCATTCCCATTGATATGGCTTTGGCGAACCTCTTCCTCGTTTTGAACTTGTTTTTATTTGCAACGGAGGCACTTTGATCTGGCGGGAGTGTTTCAACCCTTTCGTCCAGTCGCCGGCGTTTGGCCTTTTCAAATATGGCCATCTCACGCTCTCGATCAGCTTTGCTTTTCAGAAGAGCTTCATTGAGGAATGCGTCAATCATTTCGTCTGATGGCCCTGGAAGTTCTGGCTCAGGACCTGCCCCCAGTTTCTTTGTCCAAGGAGCCTCTTCATCGTCTGTCGACGAGTGAGAGATCATATGGCAACTTGCCATGTAATCTTCAGATTCATCCGATGAGTCTTCTCCATCATTTCCGTCCTCAAGGACGTGGCTGAGAAACTCTTGGAGCGTGATTGGAGTCCGTGCCTTCTGGTTATACTCTTCTAGTGCGTCAATCTACTTTTGTAAGTCCGTGTGCTTGTCACCATGCTTCACGGGCTTTTTGGTCTTCTTTTTCTTCTTCGAAGATTTTGATGGCTGGGTGTGAGTGCTTTGGCTATCATCACCGATTTTTGGAGTTGGGCACGGCTTTAACATTCCTTTGATGATCTTGGGTTCGAGTGGATTTTTCCACCTGATCGCCGGGTATGTTTGGAGATCCTTCAGCATTCTTTTCGTCTTGGCTGAAAGAGATACCTCCCATGGAGCTTCTTCTACGAAAGAGCATGATGCCCCCGGTGTATCCGTTTTCTTAGGAGTGTGTGGCCGAGGCGGGTTCACCTTCCAATTCTCAGATAATACGAATTTGCCCTGTTGTTATTGATCTTCTATCCAGCTTTTGAAGATGTAACAATCCTCGATCGGATGGCCCAACATTCGGTGATAAGGGCAGTAGTCAGGATTGCTAATGTCGCCAGGTTACACCGGTCGTCTTGGCTCCGGCAGATTGATGAGCCTGTTGCGCAATGCAAGCTCGAATAACCTCTTTGTCTTATCTCGAGGGAACGAATATGGACGTCTTATTTTATCTTTGAGAGATCGAGTTTTGTTACTTGGCGATCAACTGGTCTCGGGCCACCGGGCTGCTGTTGAGCATTGGCGACAACGATTGCTTTCCCCTTTCCCTTCTTATTTCGAGAGTCCGGCTTTGGAGGGGACGGTCTATGACCCATCTGGTCAATTTGGGCCAGTTTGTCGATCAAGGCCTGGAAAGTAGTCGGCTTGAAGAACATCATGAACTAGGAGATGGTTGCATGAGGGTCCAGAGTGCCCACGAACATGCCCACCGCCGGCGCTTCTTCGATGCGCTGTTCGCACTTCGACCACAGATTCCGCCATCGTATGGCATATTGGACCCACGTTTCTCCTGGCTTCACCCTGGCATTGATCAATGCCGTTATCGGGGTGCGTTCACTAGCACTCGCGAATTGCTGGGTGAATAACAGCTCCATTTCCGCAAAAGTCTTGACGGAGTCGTTTGGAAGTTCGGAGTACCATTCGAAGGCCGTCTCCGACAAGCTGCCGACGAATTGACGAAGTAAAAGCTTATCATCGCCCCCGGTGTTGCCGCAAAGAGCTCTGAACTGGGAGACGTGCTGGTGAGGATTGCATGTCCCCTTGTACACATGGAATTTGGGGATCGTGTATCCCGGCGAGTATTTTATTTGGTCATACCAGCCTGGATATGGTCGCCAGTTTTAACAACTTGGTCGGCCGCTTCATTCGCCTGGTGAGCTCGTATTTGCTGAGCTATATAGTTATCCAGAGCGGCCTTGAAAACGGTTTCCTCCTTGGCTGCTGAAAGAGACGGAGGAGGGTTAGATGTCTCCCCACTGTCGTCTTCAATAATGATCGGAGGGTCTTCGGCTGGAGGATCCGGCTGTAACATCATCCCTACCATGTCTTGGAAGAGAAGCGCCATTCATTTTATGTTGGCAGCTTGTTCTGTTGCTTCTCCGTCCTTCTTTTCGAGGACCCTGCGTAGGAAGTCAGCATCGGTTTATTGTTCGTGACGATGTTCTGATGATGCCTCCGGGCTTTCTTTTGGCCCGGTGAGTGCGGCCATTGCAGTCAGCATCTCTTGAAGCTTCTGCTGTTGTTGTTCCTGAGCCCTTGTTATTGATCGGGTGAGCGGTCGGTAGCCCGTCGAAGTGCGGATTTCCTCTTTTCCGGAAGCCATGTAAACAGTATGGACCGTTATGCCCCCAGACTTGGGGTGTTTGGGCTCAGCGTCTTTGCGATCTGCCGTAGTCATAGGGGCTTTCTCTGGCCTCCTTCTTTTTTGAGCAGTTGAAGTTGAGGGGACCGTTGCAGCGGGCACCTATGTAGTTGTCGTCTTTTGTGGCTTGCCAGGACGGTTCTCTCCCTGCTGAATCTTCAGCTTCTTTTGTTGGTGAGGATAGTCTTGATCAATCACCGACTCCTGGACCTGTCGCCAGACCTTGTAAACTTTGGAGGACGGGCGCTGAGGGGGCTGCTCCGGCTTTGTTTCTGTGACACTCTTCACGGGTGGAGGCGGCCTTTTCAATACGGCGGTAGGAGAGTTCCTACGCACCTTGTTCAGCAATTCAAAGCTGTTCCCGGTTGGAACAGTACCATTGACTTCTACCGTTGGGGCTGGTGGAGTTAGCCCAGAGGGGGAGTTGCCCCCAGCCTTCCTTACTTGGCGCCAGTGGCGATGTCGAGCATGTCGAGCCGATGGTGTTGGTTCGATAATGGGGATGGATTTGTCTTGCCCCTTGTTCAGGTGAGGCGCCGCCGGTACCAGCCTCTTGAAGACTGACGTCCGTTGAGTAGCGGTATCCAATCTGTCAAAGACAGACTTTTGAGCAGGAACGGGAGCCGGAGTGGGAGCCGGAACACTCAGTCTTGTGAAGACCGACCCTCTGGCAGGAGAAGCCGTCTTGATGACTTCAGGAGCAGGGATGGCTATCCTTTTCGGAATAACCATTTCTCGAAATGCAGGCTTTATCATGGGCCCGCATGAACTTTGGCCCAATCTGGCGAAGACCGAGGTGCTGGAGCTGGATGACCCGTTGAGGGGGGCCGCTGTAGTCGTAAGCCGATCAAAGACCGAATTCTTGGGAGCTTCTTATGTTGATATAGGAGCGCTGAAGCTCGTTGGCAGGAGAATGGTCCCGAAAAACAATCTAGTGGTGGCCTGAGTCACCTGGTCCACCGGTATCGTGAACAAGGAGGCCGCTTGGGGCCTGTAAGCTATGCCTCCAGATGAGGCGGAGCGCGAGTTGCAATTGTAGTTGGAAAACTTCACACAAATAGATGCCATTGATGGTTCTCTTTCTGCGCCAAGCAAGAAACCAAATCTTAGTACCTCGAACCCAAGGGCAACCATATCAAACCGCGATTCGTTCGCGAACACGACACATGAATTGTGGAGTGGAAAGAGGAAAGGGTCCCACCGGGCATGCCAGAATCTGTTCCCTGCCGAAAGACGCGATGAAGACGCGTAGGACGTCTTGCCTGAATTTCGGGACAGATGCTAATTGGTGATATCCGTCCACCTCTTCGAAGATGCCAAGTTGATTTATGGCACCGTGTATCGAAAATTTAAACGGATGCGGCCGATGTAGCAGACTTCGTCATATTTGTTAGTTATATGTATGCCCTAGAGGACATTACTGTACATTTGATGTATATTGTAGTGGATGCTTGGACATATATAGGGAGGACTTTCTTGCTCGACATGATAGTATGCTATCTGGTTGTTCTTTATCTTAACATGTACTCTGATTGTCTCTTTGTTACATGTTGATAAAGCCCTTAGGATATGTACTCGACTACTGGGACTATGATGAAATCATACTAGTGGGGACACGGTAGTTGACGAGTACATCCTATAACTGTTCGTAGTCAAGGGTGTATCGAGACAAGGCATCGATACACCAGAGTAGACTAGCGTATACTCATCTTGACCCATATGATGGGCGATGGATGATCCCATATCCATCGGTGTTTGACATCAAGGATGGTGTACGGGTGCTCAGTGGAGACTGGGTACACTGGACGGACTCGCCGAGAACTCCCAGATGGTATTATACCTTACGTCGGATGGCAGTTCTCCGGTGACACTGGTACAGAGTAGTCTGTTGACCCGAGATCGCCATAGAGTCTTGTGTGATTCCCATTGTGCTTTGATTTCCATCATACCACGTCCAAGAGGGCGTGCAAAAAGGTTGCTTTTGGGTACAGTCCCGAATCGCATGGAGGCAATGAGCAATAGGAGGGGATTCGTCTCTCCCGGTATAGGGAGTTGATGTTGTGCTGTGTTCGATTGGCTATAACCGGAAATCCCTGGCCGGGGTTGCTGAGATTTACTGGTAAGTGTTATCAGTAGTTTCTCGAACTGTTATAGACCTCATATCGACACGACTTATCGAGCTACTGGGGTCTGACGTTTACCACCCCTAGGCGAGATATGCAACATATCAGACGACGAGACCATACTGTACGGGGGTGTTACTGTTTGGATTCACAGGAGAATGTACAGGCTTGCTTGTTGATCTTCTGAGCGCTCAATACCTGGGTAGTTGTTACGTTTAGCTGACCGCTTGCAGCTTGTGGGTGTTTGATATGATCATCACCTACTGCCGGCGTATTGACGATTCTTTAGAGTCCTACACAGAGGTTTCTTGGCTCAGGCAAAACGGAGTAGGAACACATATGTGATATGTGCGGGACCGAGGATAATGCGATATGAGATACCGTATTCTATTCTCGCGATATTTGATATCAGCCGGGTCATCGGATCATGTGTTGATTCGATGAATCGGTACGGATAAATATTAGTCGGTTATATGCGATATAGCCGAATTGTCGGATCAAGTGTTGATTCGATAATTTAATTTATAATAATATATATGATATATTAAATTACATTAACTAATATTTGCTCACTAAAAGATTCTTTTTCTCACTCGGGTAATACATTGATATATATGCGATATATGTTAAATGTATTATTTTATTTGGTTACAATAAATATTATATATGTGATATATAATATTGTAACATGATATGATAACTAATGCAACATGTTTAGTAAAGATTAATCAAGATTAGGGTTTGATTTGGGTTAATGACTTCTAGTAGATTCTAGAAGGTTTTCTTTTTGTTTTGGAAAAGATATTTTCAAGTGACTCATTCTTAACCTAACCCAAACCCTAGCCTTGGTTAATTCTCTACAAAGGTTAAGTTAACCATGGTTGCATTTTTGATCATTATCTTCTTTGCATTATTCATCACAAAAGGAATTCCATCATTATTCTTCATCTTCTTCCTTCTTCTTTCTTCATGGAAAAAGCTTACTAGCTTTTTCCAAGTGATGAATAAATGTGAGAAAAAGATAAATAAAGAGAGCAAAAATCCTACTTCATCATCCACATCTTCCCTTACCCTTTAGATGAGAGTGTTCACTCAATTTTAGTGAGTGTTAGCTTGTGTTAATGAAACTTCAAGGTAGATCATCTTTGTATCGAAGATCGGAAGCAAGACTGCATCTTTCTCTTCGTGGAACCTCTCGAGAGTCCGGAACCCGATGATCGCAGCGAAGGGACCACAACACGGAGCTTATGAAGTGAAGGACCAGATCTACAAAGGTTGTAATCCCTCTCACTTAGTGTTAAAATGTTTAGCATGTTAGTTTTCGCCTAATCTCTAGTTTAAAGATCCGGCTTTGGGTTGTTCGGCACGGCTAAATTTTTAATCGGGCATGGTTGATACCTCGTAGAACCTTGTGAGCTTGCCTAGCAACCCTACAATAGTATCAGAGCCAAGCTAGAGCTTTAGGCGAAGTCTAGACGAAGTTTAAAGTCCGATCGAACCCGGAAAACCCGATAAAACCCCTTCTCTGTACATTTTTCAAAAATGTGGTTTTTTCTTAATTAAAAATGCTCAGAAAAACAAGCAGGAAAAACTAAGAATTACTGTGAAGTACGGTCCCCTAAGTCGACTATTTGACCGCGGAGCCGCGGCGAAACCATGGGTTTGGCGGCGGTTCCGCGGGCAAAATTTGGACTTAGTCCCTGGAATTTCACTTAATTATTCTTAGGTCCTTTCTTGTTATTTTTTTCTGGGAATATTTTAATTCCACTCAAATGTTGAGTTTTCTAGGGTTGTATTGGGGAATCGTTGATTCGATCGGATAATTTAATTTTGTTTAGTTTTGTCCGGATAATTTTTAGAAACTGTTAAAAAGTTCGAACGGATATCAATAACTCACTTTTTCCCCTGACGGAAAATTTTTCAAAAGTTGGATTTTTCTAGTGTTTAAAAACGTTCTAAGTCATACAAGTAACGCGGTGGACCCTCTAGAAGACAGCAAACCTTAACTCGATTATGTGACCGTCTTGAACTGCCCTTTGAACCATAGGGTTTGGGGCAGTACGGCGTGCCACATGTGAGGCGTTTGCCTGACCCTTCTACGGCTGGACCATTGGTACTGATGCATGTGATGGATGTTTTTAAACTGATTTCAAGTGTTGAGATATATTGGGGAAATCTTGGGTGTTTGATTATTCGATCGGAAAGTTTAATATTGTCTATTTATCTGGAATGTGATACAATATTTGGAATCCACAGGTAGTTATGAGATAACTAATTTGAATATTATAAACATAGCAGTTTAGTCTCAATTGATCGGTTGCCACAGGATTTTGATGTGATCAAAATTCCGTCGCAATCACGTAGCGTACGCGGATACTCGCCGGGTAAACTTAATAGACAGCTACGCCCCATAGCCCCGACCAAGTGACTGTAGGAGAACCCAGTCGTCGAAAGCATCTGTTCGGGTGCTCGCGGCAGCGGTGTTCCGCCTTAGTGCACTTCGTCGACGGAATCTGGGGGTGCGGCCGTCTACTAAAGTTTGCGAAGAGCATTCGATCAAGATGTCGGGAATCTTGTTGAATTGCCCGACTTGATATTGAAAAGAGTTTTTGATAATGAGACTAAAATGCGGGGTTTATAATTGTTAGGCATGCGATATTTAAGGAATTCATTTGGTCAGGCATGCGATGTCTAAGGAAATTGCGGATTCCAACTGTCGTAGTTTTACACTTTCTTTTCTGTGACCGTAAGCGTAGTATGTGGTGTATCGCCGGCTTCGTTGCTATACATCAACAACAATCGGGATACGCATACTTGCTTACGTTGATGATATGAGATATTATGTGTTGTTGTGATATGTTATATTGGATCGTCGTGTTTTGAATAGCCGGGGGGTTTTATGTGAGATGAGAGTTTTTCTTTTTCATTCATGTAAAATTCTTTTGTATGTAATATTCTTTTATTGGGGCACTTCCAGGTTGCGGAAGATGTCACCGTTGTATATTATTTATTTTTCCGTATTAGGTAGACCCAAGGAGGCGAGCACAAGTAACCGGGTTCTAGGGTCCAGTGGGAGACCATCTCGAGGAGTCGGGACCGGATCTCCTAACCCTAGAATTGGTTGTGTGCTTGCCGCTCTCGTAGGGGTCTAAGGATGTGGGTTTGGCTATTCATCACGACCGTGGAATCCGTGTTTTATACAGGCTCGTATTGAAAACACGGACGTCCTAGTATATCCAATATTTCATATATGTTTTTTCTGCTGCAATGTTTTGTAATGAGATCATATTACTGCCAGAGACGAATGTTTATATTATATATATGAGATATATGTTATATTGCAGATTTTGTTTCAAAAGAGATGCTTGTGAAGCAAAATAAAATGGGACTTCATTAATGAGATTAATGAAATAAAAGAAACCTAAGATGTTGTAGAAACTTGTTTAAAAAAAGCTGGTAGCTCTAGTTCTTGCTTTGCATAGCGGTGTTCCTTGTAGAACATCCAGCACCTTATTCGATAAGGAAAGAGCCGAGATCCCTTCACCGGGAGTGACCTCTTTAGTGAAACTAGCATATGCTACAAACTCGGTTTGTCTTTTGATTGCTTCTATAGTTCTTGCTTTGCATAGTGGTATTTATGAAATATCCTGCACCTTATTCGATAAGGAAAGGGCCGACGATCCCTTCACCGGGAGTGACCCCTTTAGCAAAACTAGAAAAGCCTCAAAAACACTCCATTTAAAACCACTCGATTCTACAACGATATCAAGTTCATTACGCAAAGGTTTTCTTAAAAACCAGTCGTAGCCCTCCGTCATTTCAGATAAGTACTTCTTAGTATTCGTGCTGCGTTTGTTGACCTTAGCCAAGGCGTAGTGTGCGGTAGCTAATTAGTGCTTATCTGTATAAGCATATGATGCGATTGAGTTAGGGTAGTCGTGTGACTTTGTTGACCTTAGCCAAGGGTCGTGCGGGTGGGTTTAATTCAATCGGGAAATGACGGGTTGAACTTGGCTAGCACTTATGATTTGTTGACCTTAGCCAAGGTCATAAGTTGCTAGGAGCAAAATTATCGGGAATTTCAAGTGTTGAAATTTGCAATGAGATTGCATACCTTCTATGAGATAGTTGGATCCCGATACCCGCTGGGAGTAAGAGTTACTCCTGGGAGAGTTTTACACATTACAATTAGCCGATCAAGTAGGTGTCTAGAAAGGTGTTAACGGGGTTACGCCTCTGGAAAAACGAGGTTTACTTTAATTAGGTTCGTGCGAAAGAACGGGGGACCTCCCTCAAAGTACCGACACTGGCCTGGCTGAAAGATTGGCGAACTTGTAGCGTGTAATTAATCCCAGCTAGTCTTTCCTTTTAGGGTTTGAAGGAAGATTTGATTAAAACAGTGGGAGACATCCTGATTAGATATATTAAATAACCAATCTAATCTTGCAAGAGCATACGCTGAGTGTTTTCTTCTCTTTCTCTCCAGGTAGCGACCATATCACGCCTTAATCAAGATAAAAATAAGGATATTTTGACCGAACCCGCTTGTTATACTGAGCTGGGGAACGTTGGTCCCGCTCCAACTTATAATTGTTATAAGACAGAGCAGGAAATTGGGGAATACCAGATTTCCCGTGCCGCCCAAACGAAGAAAGTGCATGTTGATGCATCATCTTTGGGTGTGTTCATTACAGAGAACTGTTTCTCAGTATCCTTTACGTGCTGGGTATAAGATACCAGATCAGGATCCCGCATATGTAATCTGTTACATGGGCTACAGATAGATAGAGAACTGAGAACAGGTGATAAGTTTCATGAGACAGAAAACAGTGCAAGTGTTGCAGCCAAGTCTGTTGGTCACCATCACCCTGTATTACCAGAATACATTGATTCTGAACGAATGTTATTAAATACTGAACCTGATATACAACATCATATCAGTTTCTTTATTAGTAAAGAAGTGATATAATTTTGTATTGTTGGATAATGTTTTGAACATTTCCTATATCAAGAGTCGATCGGTTCAGGCATGTTATCTAAAAGCATTGACATTCTAAATCAAACTACAGTTCTTAGTATACAGAACACACACAAGAGGAAGAGTTCAGAAATGAACGAATCCTTCTTGAGGTATTGTAGACTAAGTCATATCAATGCAACCCGACTAGTTGAAGTTACATATAGATGCATATTTAAATTTGTTTGAATTTACATCTTGTGAAACTTGCTGGTCATGTCACAAAGATAAAATGACCATAGCTCCGTTTATTGGAAACAGAGAAAGAGTTAGTGAACTCTTGGGATTGATACATGCTGATATATGAAGGTCCCCTGTCTACACATGCCAAGACCGGTTCTTTGTACTTCATTACATTCTCTGATGATCTCTCAAGATTCAGACATATGTTCCTGTTGAAACATACGTCCGAAACTTTTGAGATATTCACAGAATATAAGTTAGAAGTAGAGAACCAAAAATGGGTATAAGTATTATGTCCTTTGATGAGATCAAGGAGGAGAATACTTGAGCACGGGATTCCTGGACTATTCTAAAGGAGAATGAGATTCTCTCTCAGCATTACTCCTCCGTATACACCATAGCACGACGGTGTATCGGGGCAGAGCAATAGCACCCTATGTGATATGGTGTGCTCTATGATGAGTACTACTGAGTTTTCTATTTCCTTTAAGGAGTTATGAACTTGTGAAGTTGCATACCTATTGAATAGGGTTCAAATCAAATCAGTTGCCTACCACTTCATATGTGATATGGAAAGGGAAGAGCCCATATCTTAAGTTTGTAAAGATTTTGGAGTTGTCCGGACTATGTCTAAAAGCAAAATCCAGACAAGCTCGAGGCAAGGTCTGTTATGTAGAACTGTAACTGTTCCAGCTATACAAACTGCAGCTGATGATTTGGTAGAACCAAAGGATTCAATAGTTTCCAACGAACCTCAGCCTCTCCGCCGATCTAGTAGGGTTCCTCACCCACCGGAGAGATGCTTCGGTTTCTTTATGGCAGTGGGAGCGAGGATTGCATCATGAGATGATGACCCAACTAGTTTCGAGCAGGCCATCAGGAGTGGGACTCTGTAAGAATGGCTGGATGCTTAGTGATCTGAGATGGAATCCTTATACCCCAACAAAATATAGACTTTGGTTGCTTTATCTGAAGGGTTAAATCCCCATCAGGAGCAAGTATATCTTGAGAAGATTACTTGGTGTACATGGAAAAGTTGAGACTTTCAAAGCTATGCTTAAGTCTATCCAGATCCTACTTGCCACGGCTACATACCATGACTACGATATCTGGTGGTTGGGTGTCATGACTGCTTTTCTAAATGATGTTTTAGGAGAGAGCGTCTATAAGTACACAGCCAGAGGGCTTCGTAGACAGTGGGAGCAGCGGAAACGTGAGCAAGATGTTTTATGTGATAAATCAGGCATCGCGGAGTTGGAACATCTGTTTTGATGTGGTAGTCAAAGAGTTTGACTTCATCAAAATGGTAGATAAACCTTGTATATACAAAAAAAAAGGTAGTAGAGAGTATGGTGGTGATCCTCGTAGAGTACGTGGATGACATACTCTTGATAGGGAAGGAGTTTCCTATGCTACGCTCGGTCAATCTCCGCTTATCACAAGGATTCTCCATATAGGATCAAAGTGATACCTCCTAAATCCTGGGTTTTGGATCTATGAGATAGATCTAATTGGATGTTAGGACACTCACTAGTTGTAGTGAGATGGTATCAATCGATCCTGGGGAGAATCACTGGAAAGGTTCCAGGGTGATAAGGACGACTGAATGTCAGTCACAGGCATTGTCTTTACCCTCAGTGGAGGGACGGTATGTTGGAAGAGTTCCAAACTAGATACCGAAACTTACTAGACGATTAAAGGCAAGATACATCGTTACCAAAGATGCTACCAAAGAGGCAATCTGGATATATATAAGTTCATGAGATGAACTTCGTTCCCACCATTGTGTGACAATGGAGTTGTGGCTTTTGCCAAGAAACTACCGTCCCATCAGAAATCCAGATATAATTCTTAGGCAGTATCACCTGATCATGGAGATGCTTGATCTCCAGGGAGATCGAGGTTAGGGGAGTAGACACAGAGGACGACAGCGCGAATCCACTCACAAAGATCTTTTTCCCAGTAGAGACTTTTATGGGATGGTTGAGTATGAGATATTTCAACCACAGCTAATTGTTGGGTATGTGATACCACAACAGATGGCCCTAGTGCAAGTGGGAAATTGTTAATTATATGTATGCCCTAGAGGCCATTACTGTACATTTGATGTATATTGTAGTGGATGCTTGGACATATATAGGGAGGACTTTCTTGCTCGACATGATAGTATGCTATCTGGTTGTTCTTTATCTTAACATGTACTCTGATTGTCTCTTTGTTACATGTTGATAAAGCCCTTAGGATATGTACTCGACTACTGGGACTATGATGAAATCATACTAGTGGGGACACGGTAGTCGACGAGTACATCCTATAACTGTTCGTAGTCAAGGGTGTATCGAGACAAGGCATCGATACACCAGAGTAGACTAGCGTATACGCATCTTGACCCATATGATGGGCGATGGATGATCCCATATCCATCGGTGTTTGACATCAAGGATGGTGTACGGGTGCTCAGTGGAGACTGGGTACACTGGACGGACTCGCCGAGAACTCCCAGATGGTATTATACCTTACGTCGGATGGCAGTTCTCCGGTGACACTGGTACAGAGTAGTCTGTTGACCCGAGATCGCCATAGAGTCTTGTGTGATTCCCACTGTGCTTTGATTTCCATCATACCACGTCCAAGAGGGCGTGCAAAAAGGTGGCTTTTGGGTACAGTCCCGAATCGCATGGAGGCAATGAGCGATAGGAGGGGATTCGTCTCTCCCGGTATAGGGAGTTGATGTTGTGCTGTGTTCGATTGGCTATAACCGGAAATCCCTGGCCAGGGTTGCTGAGATTTACTGGTAAGTGCTATCAGTAGTTTCTCGAACTGTTATAGACCTCATATCGACACGACTTATCGAGCTACTGGGGTCTGACGTTTACCACCCCTAGGCGAGATATGCAACATATCAGACGACGAGACCGGACTGTACGGGAGTGTTACTGTTTGGATTCACAGGAGAATGTACAGGCTTGCTTGTTGATCTTCTGAGCGCTCAATACCTGGGTAGCTGTTACGTTTAGCTGACCGCTTGCAGCTTGTGGGTGTTTGATATGATCATCACCTACTACCGGCGTATTGACGATTCTTTAGAGTCCTACACAGAGGTTTCTTGGCTCAGGCATAACGGAGTAGGAGCACATATGTGATATGTGCGGGACCGAGGATAATGCGATATGAGATACCGTATTCTATTCTCGTGATATTTGATATCAGCCGGGTCATCGGATCATGTACTGATTCGATGAATCAGTACGGATAAATATTAGTCGGTTATATGCGATATAGCCGAATTGTCGGATCAAGTGTTGATTCTATAATTTAATGTATAATAATATATATGATATATTAAATTACATTAACTAATATTTGCTCACTAAAAGATTCTTTTTCTCACTCGGGTAATACATTGATATATATGCGATATATGTTAAATGTATTATTTTATTTGGTTACAATAAATATTATATATGTGATATATAATATTGTAACATGATATGATAACTAATGCAACATGTTTAGTAAAGATTAATCAAGATTTTGGTTAATGACTTCTAGTAGATTCTAGAAGGTTTTCTTTTTGTTTTGGAAAAGATATTTTCAAGTGACTCATTCTTAACCTAACCCAAACCCTAGCCTTGGTTAATTCTCTACAAAGGTTAAGTTAACCATGGTTGCATTATTGATCATTATCTTCTTTGCATTATTCATCACAAAAGGAATTCCATCATTATTCTTCATTTTCTTCCTTCTTCTTTCTTCATGGAAAAAGCTTACTAGCTTTTTCCAAGTGATGAATAAATGTGAGAAAAAGATAAATAAAGAGAGAGAAAATCCTACTTCATCATCCTCATCTTCCCTTACTCTTTAGATGAGAGTGTTCACTCAATTTTAGTGAGTGTTAGCTTGTGTTAATGAAACTTCAAGGTAGATCATCTTTGTATAGAAGATCGGAAGCAAGACTGCATCTTTCTCTTCGTGGAACCTCTCGAGAGTCCGGAACCCGATGATCGCAGTGAAGGGACCATAACACGGAGCTTATAAAGTGAAGGACCGGATCTACAAAGGTTGTAATCCCTCTCACTTAGTGTTAAAATGTTTAGCATGTTAGTTTTCGCCTAATCTCTAGATTAAAGATCCGGCTTCAGGTTGTTCGGCACGGCTAAATTTTTAATCGGGCATGGTTGATGCCTCGTAGAACCTTGTGAGCGTGCCTAGCAGCCCTCTAAGATTCCCCCTCGTTTGAGGTGTTTTTTATTGTGGGGACGCTCTTCCCTGCAGGCGCAAGCCCCTGCAGTTAATTACGCTACCGCGTCGCGGTAACAACTTTCTCATTCTCCAGATGGTCACTTCGTGTCTTGGGTGTTTATTTTGTTTGTGGTTGCCCGTGGATTGTATACGGAGACTAATTTATGTTGTCGTCCGTAGGACGTGGATTAGTCCAAATCCGTATCTTCTTAAATTTGGGTTTTAGTTGGGTTTAAGGATACGTTAGCCTCATTTGAGATTAAGATCAACTTAAACATTTGTTAAGGATACGTTAATCTAATTTCTAGACTAAGATCAACTTAACAGGATCATTTAGATCCAACGAGAGAACGTTTGGCCTCTGTTGTTTAGTTTAGGGACATTGCGGTCGATTAGTTTAAGGACATTACGGTCCAACGTCAGTTTAAGGACATCTCAGTCCAGGTTAAGGACATCGTAGTCCATGAGTTTAAGGACCCCACAGTCCGTAGTTTAAAGACATCGTAGTCTATGAAGTTTAAGGACATTGTAGTCCATGAGTTTAAGGACCCCACAATCCGTAGTTTAAAGACATCGTAGTCTATGAAGTTTAAGGACATCGTAGTCTATGAGTTTAAGGACCCCACAGTCCGTAGTTTAAAGACATCGTAGTCTATGAAGTTTAAGTACATCGTAGTTCATGAGTTTAAGGACCCCACAGTCCGTGAAATGTATGGTTGTCGGGACCCGTCACCTCTCTCAAGACGTTGAAGGATTACAACGACAGATATCAGAGGAGTAAAGAGATGTACCCTCAAACTGGGTGTAAATTGGTTGAAAGATCTGTAGTCCAGTTTGGGACTAAGATCTGTTGAAATATTCGTGAGCAGATGGGCTCAAATCAATATAAGTTGAGGACTTACGGCCAATACTGGCTAAGTCTAATTAAAATGTTTAACATTTTATTGTTCTGCCTATTGAGCCTTTATTTGAGCTTGGCCCTTTTAATAATGCTAAGCATTGGGTTCTGACATCTTTTGTCTTGTATTGAATGCATAGCATTCATCAGAACAATGTATGTTCTGACAGTGCGCCACGTGGCGCGCCAGGCGCTTTGCGCCAATTAAAGAGCGCATTGCGCTTCTGCCAAATAGCGCACACGAAAATGACACGTGTCGCGCTTAGCGCTAAGCGCCAGTTTATTAGCGCATTGCGCTTTCAATTTATTAGCGCATTGCGCTTTCAATTTATGAGCGCGTTGCGCTAGTTTAGTGGCGCACCAGTGAGTGACACGTGGCGCACTTGGCGCTGAGCGCCAGCCCATGAGCGCAGTGCTCTGTTTCAGAAGCACAAAGCGCAAGTTGTGTCTGCAGTTGACACGTGGCATGTTCTGGCGCTGAGCGCCGGTCCAAGGAGAACAAAAGCGCAGTTCATGAGTGCAGGGCACTTTCCAATAGCGCAAAGCGCATTTGATCAAATTTATGATCAGAAAACAAATTTATGTTCTTTTTAAAGGAGGCTTTGCCTCAAGATTCAAGAACAAAAGTTCTTATTTATAAAAAGGCGCTTCCTTTGTAGATCAATGATCTGTGAATGAAGTAAATATTTCTTTTTGTTTTTTTATGATGAGATCTTTTAATCTCTTTTTTTATCAAAGACCTTGGTCTTTTGTAGATCTATGATCTTTTTTAGAAGATAATTTTTCTTTTCATGAGATGATTTCATCTCTGTGTTCATGAATCATGTTCTTTACCTTGAAGAAAATGATCTTCTTTTGCTAAAAGCTTACTTTTCTTTTTTTGAGTTTTTCTCAAAGTTTGTAGGGGGTTTCTCTATATCAGACTTGAAGTCTCGGGCCCTTTATATAGGGAAAATTGATTTTTTAAATCAGTTAAAGAGATCTTTCTCTGATTGATTTGGGAATATTTCCCACCGTTGGATCTTTGATCTTAAGGCTTCTGTTTTGCAGAAGATAATCTTCTTATTTTTAACAAGATTGGAAAGATCTTTCCATAACAGAATTTTAATTATGATTAATTAATAATTTATTATTAGATCTTTTGATCTAACGGTGGGGAATTTTTAATTCCAGCGCTGGCGCACCTTGCGCTGGCGCACCTGTGTTTGACACGTGGCATGCAGCGCAGAGCGCGGCGCAGCCTGCGCTAGCGCACCTGTGTTTGACACGTGGCGCGCAGCGCAGAGCGCTGGATCTGAAGCGTTAATTCAAATTTTGAATTTTGAATTTAAAGCAGAGCTTTGCTCTGATTGGGGGCGCAGCACACCTAGCGCTAGCGTATCCGTGTTTGACACGTGGCACGCAGCACGCCTAGCGCTGAATCTGAAGCGTTGCTTCAATTTTTGAAATTCGAATTTCAAACAGAGCTTTGCTCTGATTGGGGGAAACACCTCCATGTACTTCTTTGCTGGTATCTCAGTTGATTGGCCAACTCGAAATGGGATGAAGTGAGCCGACTTTGTAAGTCGATCCACAATGACCCAAACGGCATCGTTACCCTTTGTGCTGCGAGGAAGAGCAGTCACAAAATCCATCGTGATGTGTTGCCACTTCCATTCTGGGATTGGTAACGGTTGAAGTAGTCCAGCTGTCCTGTGATGTTCAGCCTTTACTTGCTGACACACCAAACATTTTGCAACGCTTCTGGCTACTTCACGCTTCATTCCATGCCACCAATAATTCTGACGTAGATCTTTGTACATTTTGGTACCTCCAGGATGTACTGAGTAGGGAGAGCTATGAGCTTCTTTCATTAACTTTTCCTGTACAGGACCTTTTGGTACACACAATCTGCAGTCGTATCTCAAAGATCCATCTTCATGGATGATGAAGTCTGTTCTGAGTTCATTCTCCACTTGTTCTCTGATCTTTTGCAACCTACCATCACTTGCTTGAGCTGCTTTGATCTGATTGACAATGGTTGATTGAACTTGTAAATTCATCAAACTTGAAGCGTTACCTGGCATGACTACTTCAATCTCCATCTAATGTAAGTCTTGTTGAAGCTTCTACTGAGCGGTGAGATTCATTGCTAATGGTTGGAGACTAAGAGTATCAGGTACTACATTCACCTTCCCTGGGTGATATTGCAAGTTGATGTCAAAGTCCGCCATGAGTTCTAACCATCTTCTCTGCCGCATATTCAACTCCTTCTGAGTAAACATATACTTCAGGCTCTTATGATCTGTGTAGATGTTCACTCTCTCACCAAGTAGGTAATGGCGCCAAATCTTGAGAGCAAAGATGACGACTGCCAACTCCAGATCATGCGTCGGATAATTGCGCTCATGAGTCTTCAGTTGTCTTGAAGCATAAGCCACAACTTTACCATGCTGATGTAGAACATATCCTAATCCCTTACCGGATGCATCACAATGCACTTCGAATCCTCCAGATTGATCCGGTATGACGAGAACAGGTGCTGATGTCAACCTTGAATTGAGTTCTACGAAAGCTTGTTTGCATGCTTCTGACCACACAAAATCTTCATCTTTACGTATGAGTTTGGTCAGGGGTGTTGCTATCTTTGAAAAGCCTTCAATGAACCTTCTGTAATATCCAGCTAAACCCAAGAAACTTCGAATGTCCTTCACTGACTTTGGTGTAGGTCATTCGCTAACTGCTGCAACTTCCGCTGGATCCACAGAGATTCCTTCTCCTGATACGATATGTCCAAGAAAACCAACTTGCTTTAGCCAAAACTCGCACTTGCTGTACTTGGCATAAAGCTAATGTTGTCGAAGAGTTTCCAGGAGAATTCGTAGGTGCTCTGCATGCTCTTTCCGACTCTTAGAATACACCAGGATGTCGTCGATGAAGATGACAATAAACATGTCTAAGTATTCCCGGAAAACTTGATTCATTAGGTTCATGAATATTGTTGGTGTGTTGGTCACTCCAAATGGCATCACTATAAATTCGTAATGTCCATAACGAGTTCTGAAAGCTGTTTTATGAATATCAACTTCCTTGACCTTCACCTGATGATAACCTGAACAAAAATCCAATTTAGAGAACACACAAGATCCACTTAGCTGATCGAATAAATCGTCGATGCGTGGGAGTGGATACTTGTTCTTTATCATGACTTCATTCAAGGCTCTATAATCGATGCACATTCTGTATGAACCTTCCTTCTTCTTCACAAGTAGTACAGGTGATCCCCAACTTGAAGTGCTGGGACGAATCCATCCTTTCGCCAGTAATTCGTCCAACTGTGTTCGGACTTCCCTGAAACCTTTCAGACTTAATCTATAAGGTGTTTTGATCACCGGTTGTGCTCCTGGTACTAAATCAATACTGAATTCAAGAGCTCGATCGGGAGGCAAACCTGATATATCGTCAAGAAATACATCGTCGAACTCTCGAACCACATCTGGTCTTGATTCTTCCTCCGCTTGAGCTGCTGCAACTACTGCTTCCCTTGGCTTCGCTTTGTAGGTACTTGGCTCCAGGGTACGGTCTCCGCTTTTGAAATAGAAGACCGGATGGTCTGGAATCTCGAATACTACCCTCCTTTGACAACAGTCGATGGTAGCATAAAAAGTTCCAAGCCAATCCATTCCTAGAACCACATCGAAGTTCGGTATGTCCAGCACTTTGAAGTCGGCATAAAAATCTCTGCTGCAGACGACGACTGGACACAAGCTGTATCCCATGGTTTCCTTTAGAATGCCATTTCCTGAACTGACATTCCAGCTGGATACAAGCGGTGAGACTGGAATCGCATGAGTTCGGACGAACCGTTGCGACATAAAGCAGTGGGATGCTCCAGTATCAAACAGTGCTAGTGCAGGTAGTGAGGCTACTAAGATTGTACCTAAGGTATATGGGATATGTTTTAGGTATAGGGAAAAGTATGTAAATAAGTAGCAAGGTTGAAATGAAAGGTTTGAGAAGCAAAGTTTACTAGTGATAACTTGGCCAGTGGCCTCAGCTTCTTCCACGGTCATCGTGAAAGCCTGGCGCCTTGGTACATTCCTCCTGGCCTGAGGAGCATTCCTCGGAACGTTCCTTTGAGCTTGATGGAACTGACGAGGAGGTGGTGCAGCTTGTGGTCCTCTGGGTGGTGCAGGTAGTGCAAGTCTTGGAGCAGGTACCTGAAGGGCTGGTCGCTGCGGATAGGTAATTGTTGTCCTTGGTGTAGCAACTGGGTTTTGTCTTTGGGGACAGACCCAATATCATGAGTAGCTGAGCCGCAGACTAAGCAAAGACAGTTGGCTCGCCGGCAGTCTTTCATCATATGTCCAGTTCTCTTGCAGTAGGTACAAAAGGCTGGGCTGGGACGATGGTTCGGTACTCCGGGTCGCCTTGGCACAAAAGGTGGCCTGGACGAGGCTCCTCCTGCCATCTGGTTGGCAGGGCGCTTAACTCCTGCAGACTGAGGTCTGCCCCTCGCTTTTATCACTGCCTCATAACTGCGGGCAGCTTCCAGAGCATCCTCATGAGTTAGAAATTTCCTTGTGGCTAGTGCAACCTGAATTTCCGTGTCCAAACCTTGTTGAAAGCGACGGGCTCTGATATCATCCGTCGGTATCAAGTGTGTCGCGAATCTGTTTAAAGATTGTGTTAGCTGTGTAGTATGTGGTATTTAAAAATTGAACTATTGTGACATATCTTACCGACTTAGCATGGTGCGTTCAGTGTCATACGCATCTGCTGACTTGTCCCACATCGAACCTTGTTGTAGATGAATGAACTGTTTTTCCATGGCAAATCTGGCAGTCACAGGGAAGTATTTCGTGTAGAACTTATCGCGAAAATTCTTCCATTCAATAGGCTGTACAAGACGGCTTTCTTCCGCCTTCCACTAGTTGCGAGCATTGTCCGTGAGCTGCAGTTTCGCCATACGGACCCAAGCTATGTCTTGCACTTGTACTGCCGCCAGATCATCCTCTATACTTTGTGTCCATTCCTCGGCTTCAAGTGTGCTTCCCTTTCCGGAGAACTGCTTGGGATGTAAAGACCTGAATTGCTTTACCCCAGGTGCGTCAGTCTCGGGACGGTTCAGGAGTTGTTGTTGTCCCTCAAGGAGGCTGCGAATCGCCTCAAGTAGAACCGTTTGCTCGATGGGTGGCGCAGGAACAGCAAGTGTGAGAGGTAGTGGTAGAGGTATGTTGTTGACATTGGTGCTGGCGTTGTTCGGGGAATCCATAACCTTGAAGAAAAATTTGGGTTAGGACAGATTCAAAGTACATGAAATGATAAGATTCAAGGAACATGGATTGTAAAGAATGTTTTAGTTGCTGGTTCTTATGTTTTATATTGCTTAGGGTTCCATACAGCTCAGACCTGCATGGGCCACCAACAAAACCTTGTCACGCCCCGCTTCCCGGTATACAGCGAAGGAGACACGACGAGGCCGCTACGTATTTACTCAGAAGCAAATACGCTAAGCGTAACTAAGCAATATAAAAGTAAATACACACAAGAGACGAGGTATAATAAAAACAGCAACTTTATTTATTAACATTCTTTTGTACAATGCATGAAAAGGAAATACAACTGAAATAAAAGCGATGCCTAAACAATGGCATGACAGGAAATTAAAGGTACTGAATAGAAAATGTACAATGTCTAGAGCTCAGGGTCTTCGCTGTACTGATCCAAGTCTTCTGCAGTTGACTCGATCTCTGACAGGTCCAAATCACCTGACGACATTCAAAGAAGAAAGAAATAGAATGTCGTCAGCGAACAGGTCGCTCGATAAGTCCCAAAGATAAGAGGAAAGTAGAATAGACAGAATAAGAAGGTATCTTTTAAAGTTGAATTATATTGTTATAATGTTGTATTAACGCTGTTGTTTATAGCTTGGTACAGAAGGATGTCAGTGTATACGAGAGGGGTCTCTATATGCTAGAGACCAGGGCAAACGAAATGTACAAGGAACCGTTAAGCCACGGTACAACAGCAACGGAATATAGGTTAGGTATCTTAATCTTACTATCTCGTGCCACTTTTAACACCTTCCATACCAATCTACCCCTTAAACCCCGTAGTGTTTTGATTGTATTGTTTCTCTTTTAAATTGTATTGATTGTATAATTGGATGACTGACCGAAACTATGATATCAGTAAACGGATGTAAGCGTAGAATCATGTAAATAGAATAACTGGAGAACCATGTAAATGGGATGTATATCCATGGTTCGGTTCAGTCAAGTTGTATAGATTGATAATTGGATTCATGGATTCATGTTGAATTGTAATATTGAAGATTGTAGATTGTAGATTGTAGACTGTAGATTGTAGATTGTAGTTGAATTATATTCAAGTCAGATTATAATGAGACTCACTTTGAGTAGACAATTAGTAAAGTAAATTGAAGTCCTGATTGTTTTTATTAATTTGTCTACCTTAGATAGACAAGCACCCACTTCTCCGGCTCTCTGAGGCTCAAGAGATTGGTCCCTCTTAAACCTATGTTTACTAGGGTCCTTAGGATAATTTATAGAACTTGAGGGGGGTTTATATAAAAATACTTTTATATACTTTTCAAAATACACCCCAAGTATTTATTATTCGTTTTTAGAATTGTAATGAATGTAGATTTTATATTGTGATATTTCTAGTGAAAACATCCTAATTTCATAAATAAAGGTATTTATTTGTAATATTGATTTGTATGGAATTCATGGTATTTTAGTGTAAAATTGATTCTTGTGATATTGTAGAAAAGGTGGAATATTTATAATACTTCAAAAATAGATATGTTTATGTTACATATACATATATTTATATGAAAATAAGTTTTGTATATATCTATAATATCCTAGAAGTCTCGTTTTCTTAAGATGTCGTATTTTAAATCTTTCGAGACCGAATGCTCCTTTCGGAGGTCTGAATCTCGCACTACTAAGCCCGAGGATGTGCGATAATCCGCACCATCCCGAACGGGTTCCCCAAATGGGTTGTAGCGGCGCTTTGCAAAGATTTGTATAAATACTAATCATTAAGGAAAACGATTTTATTAATTATGGTATTTAAATGATAAAGTGTCGGTTTCCCGTATTCTATGTTCTAAGGTCTCCTAAGTCAACTAGACTGCTCCTAACTGGTCCAAAGCGACAAGTTGTGAGATATATCAAATCGCCTCTTCACCGCCAATTGTGGCTAGGTAAGTACAAGTGAAGAAAGGAGGGATCCGCTCACGAATCACCGTGAGACGGGCCTTTTAAAGTTACCTTTCTCACTTGTCTAGCCTAGACACCACAAAGTCAGGTTTAGATAAACGACTGAATGCCCACAAACTTATCCTTTTTTCATAATAAATGGTATTTATTTATAAAGATGTATCAATACTAAATCTTTTAGAAATGGTTTTATTAAGTAAAGGGTATTTAAATGAAAATGTTTGTTTTCTCGTATTCTAAGTTCTCGAGGGTATCGTGTTATGTTGCATATGAGTGTGTGAGGAGGTAGGTCGTTACCTCGTGATCTACTTAAAGGTATAGCAAGTTTAATGGAGTTAAATGTAGAATTGAAACAATGTGGTATTTAAGTGAAAATACGATAAATTAGAATAGCCATCATTTTATGAAATGAAACTTGATCAATTTGGTTGATTAGTGTTTAATGGTCATCATGAGGGAGTTTAAGCACAATTGTATTAACGAGAAGTGGAGTTTTATGAAGAAACCGAATCGGAAATCGGATTTGTTCTGATTCTGTCGGGTTTTGTAAATCCGTATTTTTTTTAGAATAGGAGAGAGAGGTAGAAAATGGGACTTACTATTTTGGACAACCAAGGGAGTAAGATGTAAGGAGAGGAATCGCCGGATGCGTAGCTTCGTCGCCGAGAGCTCCTAGAACGATCGCCGGAAGTTCGCCGGGAATTTCACCGTAGCTTCGTTTCGTGCTCGTTTTCAAGGTACACAAGTTTCTTGGAAATTTTTAGAGAGTTGGCTCAGAGTTTTGTCGTGAAAGAGTAGAGGGTAGGGGTGTATTTATAGGATTAGGCTAGGGTTAGGGTAGATGTAGGGTTTTAATTAAAAAAATATAAAAATCATTAAAAATTAGAGTAAATAAGGTATAATGAGCTCTCTGGAACCGATCTGAATAAATGGAGTGTGCAGGGGGTTAAGGAGGTGAAAAGTCACAAGTTTTCAGTTGGTGACTCGGCCTGCCGGCCGAGTCCGGCCGGCGGCGCCGACCCGAGTCGGCCGGTCCTCCGGCCGACTCGGCCGAGTTAGGCCGAGTCGGGGGCTGGGGAGATAGGGAGTCGCCTGATGTAGCCTCTGGTGCATTCAGTTTTTCAGGTTCAGTAGAAAGTTTGGGAGTTATCTCGTGTGGACTGTTGGGCTTCTAAAAAATTTAAAACAAGTAAATATAAAAAATAATGTGGGGTATGGGATTTGAACTCTGGTGGCTTGGTTCAGCGGTGCAAGGTATTACCAATGAGCTACAAGCTCCTTCTTGTAATTATGGTGTGAAATAAATACTTAAAGTGGTAACAACAACATTAAATACTCCAAGTATACTTCAAATTTAAAGCAAATTTTTGTACACTAAAAATGGAGTTGTTACAAATAACAACTAGATCAGTAGAATGCTCCTCACTAATCGGAAAGCTTCTCGAAATACTCATGATCCTCCTATGCTAAAGTCAAGTATCTGGGCCATGCAAAACCCTGACGTCAGAGCGTCATAAATAATATAATAATGATATAACCAGTATGTGATGCAACAAGTAAGATATCAATATCAGTAATGTCATGTGTATCCTAAGGGTCCATGTCACTAAATTATATATCCTAAAAGTATTTGAAACTAATCAATGGAATTCTCGATGTAACTCAATAGTATCCCATGCGTGTCCGGGACCACAGTCATGATTCTCAGGGCTGAATCCGAGACGTGCCGCTAGGCAGTAAAACAATGTCATGTATAGATGAATGATGTCAGCATCATCATTCCATAGCCCGAAGCTCGTATCAACTGATCAGTCTCTGGCAAGTAGTGAACTGTTGAGTTACAAGTTGGGTTTTATTCTTGATTTTCCATTTTCCTCCAGGTTTCATGTTCATGTCAGATATATAAATAATATCTACCTAATACCAACACTGGAACAAGCAGGTACATGATACGTCCATCAGGACAACATGAATACGTCCATCAGAACACCAGGTCAAGTCAATCAGGTCAAGTCAGGGTTGTTGGGTGTTCAGTTGATAAAACTGCACATTTGTATTACATTTTTCCTACCATTTTCATATTAAAAAAAGGACTTTATTATAATATATCATACATATGGGGTTTATGTGTAAAAACATTACTTTCCATGTGTTAATATATTTTAATTAGCATTTGGTATGAAAATGTATGCAAATAAATTCATTGACCTGATCCTAGTAGAACTAGGTCTACTAAATCTTATTTGAGTTGTTGTGCAGAATTTTCCAAGTTGTTATGCAGAATTTATCAAACAAATCAAGTTGTTGAAGAAAACTTGCCAAATTAAGAAGCAAAACTTGGAGACCAAGTCTGGGAGCAACCGAGAGAAGATTTCTGAATTCTGAAGGTGCCTAGGATTGCCACATGTCACAATCACAAAGCCCAAGAAAAATGGTCAAGAGATCCCCACCGTTGGCCGCGGAACCACGGCCAAACCCCCCTGTTGGCCGTGGATCCGCGGCAATCTAGAGAGATCGTTGGCTAAAATTTTGGGGCATAAATCTATGATGAATTTTACCAAGTTTTCAACAAGAAGATTCTGGCTTTGCACTATAAAAGGGCACCGAGAGCCTCTTTGAAAAGTTATCAAGCCGAAGAGATCATGAAGTTCAAGACGGCTCACGCATCCAGGCTGATCATCAACTGTTCATCTACCTCCTTGGAAGAGATCGAGAAGCAAACTAGTCTTTGTAATCATTTTCTACGGAATAAAAGTGTAAATTGTTCAGTTGATTAATAAAGGTAGTTATTTTATTTAATTCTTTTGCATTTTACATTATGTTTTCCCTCTCTTTCTTTTCATCTTCTTCTCCCAACATGCGCGAGTAGTTCTCCGCTTGTTAGGGTTCGTAGGATTAGGGTAGGCTAATGGACGATGAAAATAACTAAACCCTTTTTAAGTCCTATAAAGTTTAGGAACTTTAACAAAAGAATCATTAACATCATAATCGGGCGCGCTAGCAATTCTTTGCTAGTTCCGACCGCGATTAGAGATTAGATTAATGATTGTTTTGGTAAAGGCTAGATATGAACGGAGTTCCGTGTCGAGATAAGGGTTAAGAGTGGGATTCCTTTTCCCTCCAGAAACCCTAATCTACATGCATCACCGTCGTTCTAGTTCTAAATCTATTAATGGATAAAAAGGGTAATTTTTAATTAATCGTTCATAACTACTAAATCCTAACGAACCCTACAAGCCCTCTTATTATATTAATTACATCTTTAAAATAATCTAGATCTATATTTTACATTCTTGTTTAACGGAGATCTAGAAATCTTTCTATAAAATTCTTTATCTCTCCTCTCTTTCTCAAAACATCTAAAGTAAAAGTAAAAGGTTCACGTTTCCCAGAGGACGACCCGTACTCATCTCGGTCTAGCTACGTGCGACACCGTTATTGATTGCGGTTAAACTACAAACACACACTATTTCGTATCAATCAAATGGCGCCGTTGCCGGGGAAACATGCGTAATTTTTTTATTTTTACTATTTGTGTTGAATTCTTAGACGAGTCATATCATTATTAAAACAAAACTGCAAATTGTATATTTAACGATTATTGTGTGAATTTTTGCGAGGAAATCTGGAGTCACGGACTTGAGGAAACAGGAGATCTAGGGTTCACACTTCTCTGGTAAGATTCTAACTCCCTTCTCTCTCCTCTAAAATCCAATAAAATCTATTTTCTGCAGGATTCTTTGCAAAATATCACCGCTCAAAAATCTTTTTGCAAAGTTTTGTTTTTCGGTTTGTTTTTGCATATTTTAATACGGATCTTTAAGGGGCAAGGACCAAATCAAGATTAGGTGGGGATTTCATCACCCTTCCTAAGCCCCACAAATCATAAACCAAGCATATAGATCAACCCTTCATTAATTTAAAAAATATCTAGACCAGACTCTAAGGACTGTCGCGCTCAATAAGGACAGAGGAAGGTCGTGGGTAATCTATCGCTTATCCGCATTATTTTTGTAGTGCCTAGGCAAGTGTGTCGAAGGCTAGTGGTTTTTAATTAGGCCCACGACGTGGTTCCTTCCTACTTACCTGGCACTTACCTGGCTGCAAGGGTAGTACGGAGGCGGTAGAGGATTTATCCTGCGGCTTGTCCTTTGGAAGTCTAGGAGCGGTCTAGAGACTGGACCTAGGTAACCATAGTTCTAGGGTTGTGCATTTTTATGATTTGTCTAAATCCGTCCTTTTTTTAAAACAAACCAATTACTTTCTCTCCTTTTTACCCCTTCCCCCTTCTTCTCTTCTTATAATGGGTGACCTAAACAGAAGAACACTTGCCGAGCTTTGCTGTCCACAACCAGATATCTCTTGTTTTCGAAATCCCTTCGGTATACCGTCCGGCTCTTCCTTGTCCTTAAGAGATCATATAGAAAAAGCAGGAAGAAACAGTTGGCCACCTCAGTCTAGGTCTTATCAACCATATCCTAATCCTACACTTGTTTCAGTTCATACCCAGAGTGAGGAAGCCCCTAGACGAATGTCCATTGCTGAGCACATAGCTAGGTCTAGAGGCCAAAGTTTCAACCCGGACCAATATCAACCATCACCACCACTGTCCGAAGAAGAGTTTGATATGCGGTTTGTATATAGCCAACCAACCAACCCATATCAATATTCTTCTTATCATAATATTGATCCTACTCCTACCCAAGTTCAGCAACCATTCTGTTCCTATCAATCCAATCCGACTTTTCCACCTACTCTAGACAGTTCTTCTAATCAGTCATTTGGGAGTTTTAATTATCCACAGGAATTTCAATCTTATACTGAAACCCCTTATCAACCCAAGACTAGTCTGGAGCAGACATTAGAAAAATATATGGAACTGACGAATCAAATTATGAAGGATTTGCGTAGTAAGACGGAACTGTACACCCTTCCTAATCAAACCTCCCCATTCCAAACTGAACTCCACAACTCCAGTTTCATAGATTCATCAAGTACAATGTCTGATAAGTTGTGTGACTTTGTAGTGTTTGATTTACCCAACTGTGAAGGGTCCCTTTCAAGTGAAACCATACCCAATCCTTGTGATCTCTACACCTCCACTCTTGAACCAAAACTGATTGAAAACCATACTTTTGATGAGGAGTTTGAGAATTTTAACCTTCACTTGAATGTGGTGATTGACATTGGGGATATATTGATTGATGAACCCGAAATTTTGGATGATTTTGTCCCACCAATTCATCAAATCCTTTCACTTCCTTGTGGTCATCATCTTGAGCCTTTAATTCTTCTCGAACCCCAAATATGTCTTGAAGTTGATGATAAAGGTATACCCGAAGAAATACAGCCTCCATCTTCCACATCTGGTTCTGCAACACTCGACACACCAATTTGTTTACCCATTTCACCTTCTACTTTCTCCGGGTCTTCTTCTGTTTCTATAATTTCAGTGAGTTTAGATGAATCACAATCCGTTAATTCAAGTTCAATAATACCAGAAATTCAACTTGATATTTTTGAAAATGAGGTAGATGAGTTTTTCGAGTCCTCTACCTCAATAATTTTTGAATCAGGTAGGATAAACTCTGGCACAAAACTCTTTGACAGCAAAATGTTCAATCACACCATTGATAAAAGTTTTGATGAACTTTTTGCTGACGAACTTGAATTTTTAAACAATACGGATTTTGTGATTGATCAATCTCCACTTATAGAGGTTGAACAATCCCCATTCTTTCTTCCTAATCATTCACATTCATCCTCATTCTTTCTTTTCTCTAAATTCAAACCCTTTCCAGACCACCTCTTATCCCTTCCCCACTTTTTCTTGATTCGATACGACACATTCTTCCACCAACCTATGCGATATACTGATAAAATATTTGAAAGGTTGGTGTTAACTTTTGGTCTTTGTAAAGCTTTCTTCTGATCAAAAGACTCACCCCCTCTTAAAATGCTTCGTATTGTCTAACTCATGTTTGAGGGGGGTATATTTTTGGCTCTTGAACATAACTTTTGTCTTCAAATTTGTGAGCCAAAAATAAGTTTGGGGGAGGATTTTCACTTTCATATATTCTTGCCTCCATTAATAATTTCCTCCCAAGTCTATAGGTTTTTGAGCTTAACGGATGATATCAGTGAGGACACTACTGTAAACAGGTTTGGGGGAGGTTTGTGCTTATTTACTTGCATAAGCACAACATTTTCAAAAATTTTTAAAAAAAAAATTTATAACAAAAGAGTAGAAAGTGAAAAATTACATCCAAAAGATAGGAATAATTTAAGGAAACCAAGAAAATTAGAAGTTTTCTTACACGAACTAGTAATAAGTAGTTATGAGCTGTTGTCCCAAAGATTAGTAAGATGAAGGAAGTCACTAATCTGAGGATAAAAATAAGTCTGAAAAATAGTTTCTATTCTGGAAGCCGAACATTTGAATGTTGATACCCTACTATATGCACTTACACACGTCTTGAAAGTCGGGATAGTAGAGGATACCTTGAAATGCTCTTGTCTAAAAGCCAAAGTATGAAGGAAATGAAAAAAATGAAGAAAATATAAAAATGGTGAAAAGAAAAAAAAATGAACACTGGTTTTGTTATCGCCAAGGCAGCAATAAAAAAATATAGCGAGGGTGCCTCTTCACCTAGTGCCCTAAGGCCAATTGGTCTGGGAGTCACTGCTAAGCCTTAGGTGGTGCAAGACGAGGAAAATATTATCACATAATCAGCAAGCACATGAGTAATCGGTCTGTTAGTACCTCAAGAAGTATTAACGGTCGCATGAAAATATGTGAGCAAATCTTAATATTTATCAAATTAAAAAGTACTAAGGTAGATGGACAAGAATATGATAGCTTGAATTGAATTCTCCGAGTGTAGGGATGTTCTTTACACACACGTGGGGTTATATGATCAATGTTTGGAAGAAAGATAGGAATGAAGAATAAAGACGATGTTTTATTGAGGGATAATGTGATTTCTAACATTTTTTCATGACTATTAAGATAGGGCTCATGACAACTGAAAAGCTAGTGTAGTTGGAAACTCTTATTTTCAAAGTCTTTCTTTTATGGTTCTTATCTTTATATGTAAATTTCACCATCTCTCTTTTGTTATAGGATTTTGTGGGTGCAATCCGCTGAAAACCCTCAGGAGACAACACTCCTCCTACTAGGGACACCTAGAGGTTTAACGGCTTGTTGCACGTGCTCAGTGCAATCGTGTTTGCCTACGAAAGTGTGCTTAGTTTTCTCCTTTCTTTTTCTCCTCTTGAATAAACTAGTTTTCTCGGGACGATCAAAAATAAGTTTGGGGGTATTTGTTCAGTTGATAAAACTGCACATTTGTATTACATTTTTCCTACCATTTTCATATTAAAAAAAGGACTTTATTATAATATATCATACATATGGGGGTTTATGTGTAAAAACATTACTTTCCATGTGTTAATATATTTTAATTAGCATTTGGTAGGAAAATGTATGCAAATAAATTCATTGACCTAATCCTAGTAGAACTAGGTCTACTAAATCTTATTTGAGTTGTTCTGCAGAATTTTCCAAGTTGTTATGCAGAATTTATCAAACAAATCAAGTTGTTGAAGAAAACTTGCCAAATTAAGAAGCAAAACTTGGAGACCAGGTCTGGGAGCAACCGAGAGAAGATTTCTGAATTCTGAAGGTGCCTAGGATTGCCACATGTCACAATCACAAATCCCAAGAAAAATGGTCAAGAGATCCCCACCGTTGGCCGCGGAACCGCGGCCAAACCCCCCTGTTGGCCGTGGATCCGCGGCAATTTAGAGAGATCGTTGGCTAAAATTTTGGGGCATAAATCTATGATGAATTTTACCAAGTTTTCAACAAGAAGATTCTGGCTTTGCACTATAAAAGGGCACCGAGAGCCTCTTTGAAAAGTTATCAAGCCGAAGAGATCATGAAGTCCAAGACGGCTCACGCATCCAGGCTGATCATCAACTGTTCATCTACCTCCTTGGAAGAGATCGAGAAGCAAACTAGTCTTTGTAATCATTTTCTACGGAATAAAAGTGTAGATTGTTCAGTTGATTAATAAAGGTAGTTATTTTATTTAATTCTTTTGCATTTTACATTATGTTTTCCCTCTCTTTCTTTTCATCTTCTTCTCCCAACATGCGCGAGTAGTTCTCCGCTTGTTAGGGTTCGTAGGATTAGGGTAGGCTAATGGACGATGAAAATAACTAAACCCTTTTTAAGTCCTATAAAGTTTAGGAACTTTAACAAAAGAATCATTAACATCCTAATCGGGCGCGCTAGCAATTCTTTGCTAGTTCCGACCGCGATTAGAGATTAGATTAATGATTGTTTTGGTAAAGGCTAGATATGAAAGGAGTTCCGTGTCGAGATAAGGGTTAAGAGTGGGATTCCTTTTCCCTCCAGAAACCCTAATCTACATGCATCACCGTCGTTCTAGTTCTAAATCTATTAATGGATAAAAAGGGTAATTTTTAATTAATCGTTCATAACTACTAAATCCTAACGAACCCTACAAGCCCTCTTATTATATTAATTACATCTTTAAAATAATCTAGATCTATATTTTACATTCTTGTTTAACGGAGATCTAGAAATCTTTCTATAAAATTCTTTATCTCTCCTCTCTTTCTCAACGCATCTAAAGTAAAAGTAAAAGGTTCACGTTTCCCAGAGGACGACCCGTACTCATCTCGGTCTAGCTACGTGCGACACCGTTATTGATTGCGGTTAAACTACAAAACACACTCTTACGAACCAATCATTGGCTTTAGTAAATATTACAAGCAAATTGGTACTAGCATGATAGCAATAACGGTAACAGTAACAGGATAACATAAATTAGTGAATCAGTATACAAGCATGTCAGGGATGATATAATCAATCAATTAAGGTGTGTGTATCCCAGTCGCATATCACAAACAAGTCATGATGTATAATAGGTAATATAATCAATGCAGTATAATGGTAATCGTTAACTGATATAGATCAACAAGCATTTAATTGACCGGGTAAATATTATCAATTAAATATCATATGTTTTCTTGTAACAATATTTACACGTTAACTATGTAGTTTTGATACTTATCTAGATGCGAATGCAACCATGATCATATCAGCGACTATAAGTCATTATAACAATCTAACCATATTAAAATAGTCTCCTATCAAAGATTATTAAAATAATATTGATTAAATATATTATTATATGAAACTTATTATTACTTAACTTATTATTATCAGTTAATTAATAACATGAAAGATATGATAAATATGGTAATATTACAGCATGATATGTGTGTGTATGCGTGCGCGCACGCCGTAACTATCACGTAGCAAGTAAAATATTTGCCATTTCAGTATCAATGCAATATGTTATATCTAAACTACTCTAACATACGTTAACTGATAGATAATACTACGACGGTCATCGTTGTAGCTAGCATGTAAAGCAAGTGGTAGTATACTTTCCTTGAATGTGATCACAGAGATGAACTCGCAAACACAAAAAAGATCAAGATCGAAACTTGACCTCATCTAAAGAACACGGCTCGACTTGAACTTGACTCGGGTAGCAACGGTGTTGGCTTGAACTTGGGCTCGGCTGTGCTTGGGTATGGGGTCTCGGTTAAGATCAAGTCGCGATGTTTGAGTGCACGCAACGACGGCAGTAAGGTTCTGCTCGGTGGAGATCTGGGTTCAAGGAAGTAGGGGATGCTCTCAGCGATAGGTTCTTGGGGAGTCGGTGATGATGGTCGATGCAGACAAGGGCGACGATGAAGGAAAGGCTTAGTCGATGGAGTTGGTTTCGGAGTTAATGGTTTGGGTTGCTGGAGTTGGGCTCCGGTTAGGGGGCTTGAAGGAGAAGGATATGGCAATGATAGTAAAGCACTCGGGTGAGATGGGATCGACGGTGGGGGTTTTGGTCTGGAGTTAGGTCGAGGGAGATGGGTTACAAGGTGTGTTGAGACAGCTGCGATAAGGGTGAGCGCTGGAGTTGGGCGCTGCGACGATCGAGAGTTGAGGTTGCTTGGTGATTGGTGCTCAGGAAGAAGATGAAGATGGCAATGGTGATGATGGGTGCTGCGGGTGAAATAGGATGGGTTCGAGTATGAGGATGATAGTATAAGGTCTAAGGTTTGCTGGTGATGGGGTCCTGCTGTGGTGAGGCGGCGATGGCTTTGGTGTGGGGTTAAAGTTGATGGGAAGAAGATGAAGACAATGGTGATGAACAAAGCGAAGGCTGCGGTGATGGTGATGTTTTGGCCTATATAATATTAAACTTGATTAGGTTTAAACTGGTTTTATTTGAAAGCAATTAGTTTTGAAGCTATATGAACAAATATTTAAAATTACTAATAAAATAGGATTGTAACTAACACATTCAATATACTACACAGAATATATTCTTAAGGATTTTGGCAAAATTAAGAGTTTAAATGGTATAGGTTAATATGCATGCGGGTCGGGTATTAACATGAAACTTGTATCAATTAGAACTAGAGATCAAGGCAAGTAAAATATGATTATCATGCGTATGGTAAAATATGATTCCCATGAATAACCATCCATACACCCAATCATAACCTAATAACTACACTAATACCAAAATCCAATAACCATAATAATTTAAATTGTCCAACATATTTATTAATATAATGAAATATCGTATGATCGTTTTAGGGTGTTACACTAGCTGTACGTAACGGCTACCCAGGTACCTATTGAAAAGAAGGCCAATGAGCAAACTCATCCGAACCCCTACTAAGCCTATCCGTGACAATCTCTGTACAGTCTGGTCTGTTCATCTGAGAGTATCGCATATCGGGTCTATGGGGTGGTTTATGTCAGACCCTAATAACCCGATAATTCGTGTCAATGTAGTTCAGAACCAATCCGAGAAACTACTGATCTATCTATCAGTAAATCTCATCTGCCTTGGCCAATGTCTTATGGTGTTGTCTAATCGAACACAGTGCAACATCAACTCCCTATACCGGGAGAGACAAATTCCTAACAATCGTTCACTACCTCTATGTTGCTCGGGATTGTACCCAACTAAAACCTGGTTGTACGACTCAGTGGAGTCGTGGTAGGGTGGTAATCAAAGCACAGTGAGAACTTACACGAGAAAAATGATGATCTCGGGTCGACAGACTATCTGTACTCATATCACCAGAGAATTGCTATCTGACGATAGGTATAATACCATCTAGAAGTTCTCGGCGAGTCCTTCCAGTGTACTCACCCCCAGTTAGCATATGTATATGATTTTAGGTGCCACACACTAATGGTTTTAAGACCAATCATCGCCCATCGTCGGGTTCTAGAAACGTATACACCAGTCTACTCTGGAATATCGATACTCAGTCTCGATACTCCCATAACTAGGGACATTTAAGGATGTGCTTATGGACTACCCAACCCCTACATGTATGATCGCGATCATAACGCTGGTAGTCAAGCAATAATCCTACGGGTTTTATCAATATGTATTAGAGATATGTAATAATAAATAAAATATATACACATGTTAAGATAAAGACAAACCAAATAGCATACTATCATATCAAGCAAGATTGTCTTGTATATACATATATCCAAGCATCCACTACACACACATAATAATGGCCTCTAGGGCATACATATCCAACAGTTTTGTGCCGACGAAATACGGCTACACGACCATATAAGTTAGTATTACGTGTATGCCCAGAACCACCGCAACACGAGATTCACGAGATTCAAGATTTATATATAATGCAAAACAATGTATGATCTCCTGTTACACATAAATATCCCCATTATTCGAGCTACCCCATCCCCATGATATTCTTGATATTAAAGTACCAATATACATACATACATATATATATATATACATATATATATATATATATATATATACATATACATATATTTAGGTTATGAGTTCGATTAATGAGGATTTTACAAATAATGAAGATATTCCGTTTCCCCTCGAAACAACAGAAACACGGATTTACGATATTCATGAGTTAGTAATGCAATATTCAGTAATACCCGAAACTACGGTGATCATGTATAATCCTCATTACACGTAAATACCCTGATTTGTCGAACTTCCCCATCCCCATGTTAATTGTTTATTGAATTTTAAAGGTTGTCACAAATGCTAGCATAAGACTATGAATACTTGAAATAGTTCAGGTCCATGTCAGGTCATGTCAAGTTCATAGGTTCACGAGTTTATGTATTCAAGTGTTCATGTTTACAAGTATTCAAGTATTCTAAATAGCCAAGTATGCATGCATTCATGATTCAGACCAGGCTCTTTTCAACAGATAAAATATTGCAAAATTCAGGATAACAGTAGAATAAGTATAAAGATGTAAGATGGTGTAACAGTAATTATGGGTACAATATATAATATACGAATAAAATTAAGGAATGAAAGTTATATTTTTTGTAAGTCAACAAGTAATATAGAATTTAAATTTAATCAAAAGAACATAGGGCAAGGCTATAGCGGTGTAATTAATCGTATACAGTAGTATGTAAAATAGTTGTATACGTTATACAATTAGTAGAAGTAAATTTTTTTCAACAGTTTGGATATATGAATAATGAATATTTTATTTATTATATGTAATAGCATATTTTAAATATCATAGAATAATATTTATTATTATAAGGTGCAGTATGATGTTACAGTATTTAGATTGATTGGTGCTTAGTACTAAAATAAGGATTTAGTTTAATTAGTAAAGTTTGATTACATCGTTTCTTGTAATTAATATTATAGTTGTATTTTCACAGGTGTATAAGCTAACATGTAAATGATAGTAAATATTTAGCAGTAAGGTAATTTTTTTACAAGTAATCAAACATTAATATATATTAAAGTAGTTAGTTATGACAGACATAGAAGTTGATTAATATTTCTTGTATTTATAAAACCATTTGTTATTTACAGGCAATATTAGTAGTGAATAAACGAATACAGATAGTAGAATATATAGTGAAATAATAGTATATTACACAATATAAAGTAATATAACGCAATTATTGACAGCGCATTATATAGTAGTTAAATCGGATTAAAACAATAGAGTATAATTAGAACGCAGATAAATCATTAATAATCATTAATATATATATATATATATATATATATATATATATATATATAGACAATAAAGTTTATGAATACAACAGTAAAGAATATTGATTAAGTTTTATATGATTGGTTTTATTAAAAGTAATATATTGTATTTTAGTAGTTGTTAATAATGGTATACAATGAGTCAATTTGTGTGTATGATCATCTTCTCTCATATGTTTTATAGGCATTGTATGAAACAACACAATAACTAAAGAGAAGAAAATTAAACATATATAGTAGTAGGATAGCAAAAGTATTTAAAAAATGGAACATTTTATGGCAAGTATATAGGTATTAGTGTTATGGTAATTAGTAATTAATACAAGAATCTAGCACCACGGGTTTGTTCATATTCTTTTATTATGGTTCTTCTGTTCACTACGCATACACATATCCCTATGACTTGAATGTTAAACAACAATTAATTACTTGTGAATTAAAAATATTATAGTTTTTTAATTATTCTAAGTCTTTTGATTAGGAAAAATATAGAACAGCACATACAAGCCTTAATTATTATTATTTTTATGTTTTAACCTAAATAAATCCTGGTGACAAAAAACACAATGATGAGAGAAGAACGGAAAGAGGACTTACAAATAATGGACGATCTTGTTGGATATAGGTGCCCTCAAGGCAAATATCGTAATTACAGAAATGTAATTACTGAATTCAAGGATAACCTATATGGAGAACGGTCTTGTTCGAGATGATAGTACGCTATCTGGTTTGTCTTTATCTTTCATGCGTATACGTTTTACTCGTTATCACGTATCGCCAATACATGATGATAAAGCCCATAGGATATTTGCATGACTACTAGGAGTATGATAGGGATAATACTGGTGGGGCATGGCAGTCCATAAACACATCCTTAAATATCCTTAATTGTAGGAGTATCGAGACAGGACATCGATATTCTAGAGTAGACTGGTGTATATGTTTCTTGATTCCGACCAGTGTGATGGTTGATCCCAAAGACATTGGTGTTTGACACCAAAAATTGTATATAGGTTCTCATTAGAGAATGAGTTACACTAGACGGACTCATCAAAAACTCCTAACTGGTATTATATCAATTGTCAGATAGCAGTTCTCTTGTGACATGAGTAGAAGGTAGTCCCTAGACCTAAAATCGTCATAGTGTCTTGTGTGTGTTCCCACTGTATTTTGATTACTACGCTACTACAGTTTTAAAGGGTCATGCAAATATATTTTAGTTGGGTATAATCCCGAAGCACACAGAGGCAATGAGCGGTCGAGGGGATTCATCTCTCCCGATATAGGGAGTTGATGTCGCGCCGTGCAGAACACGACTATAACCAGAATTCTGTGGTCACGGCAGGTGAGATAAACTGATAAGTATTATCGGTTGTATCTCTGGTGGTTATAAGTCCTCTATCAGCATGACTTATGAGGTTATTGCAGGTCTGACAGAACCACACCCAGACCCGGTATGTGGCACTCTAAGACAGAGACCGAACTATATGGTGATTGTCACTGATAGACTTTGTCGGGTTCGGATGAGTTTGCTCGTCGACCTACATTTATCTTGATCATATTTGGGTAGCCGTTATGTGCGGCTAGTGCCGCTGACAAACTTGTGGGTTAACCTGTGAGGGGATTGAATCTGAAAGTTTTTTAGATTCAATCGGGATGCGATCCTGTATAACCTATTGCCAGCGTATTGACAGATCTTTAGAGTCCCGCGATGAAAGTGCATGTCCAGACAAAACGATGATGTAGCGTGCGTATAGAGATACGAGCATGAGTTCGATTAAATACATGTATTGGATATACGTGATTTAATCGGACGACTGTTATACTAGCCGGTTTATTTATAAGTCGAAATATTGAGTCAAGTGGTAACTTGATAACCGTATATATGATATGGTTTCTAGTATATGAAACACACTCTCTATTTTTCTCATTATGTATATGATACACAGTATATATATATCTGATACATATATTCTCTCTCTTGATATTATATATATAATACATAATACATATATGTATATGATATATATACACTCTCTCTTATATCTATATATCTATATACACACACATATAATTTACACTCTCAATCTTCTCCTTTTAATGTATTAGATACACACAAGTGTATGTATGTATATTGCTTACATACTATTTGTCATTTGATGACAAAATTCAACCATGTGATGAGGCGGGGGCCACATGTCATACCCATCCTTTTTGGTTGGACATTTGGAGGAGAGAAGGAGGGTAAAAGGAAAGAGGGAGGGTCTCATTTCTCTACAACGTTATTATTATGTTAAGAGAAAAAGAAATGATAGAGTGAGAGCCATGGCCTTCTTCTTCCTCCTCTTCAAAATGGCTAGTGTGGAAAAAGAAATGATAAAAGAAAAAAGAGTGTTTTTCTTGCCCATCATCATTCTTCTGTCACCTAGTAAGTTATTAGAGGGAGTTTCTCCACTTGTTGATGGAGTTGGAGTTTCGGGCGGGTTGTTTTCACCGCGGATCATCTACGGCGAGGTAGTCGGCGTCCACGTTCATCCGGAAGCTCACGGGTCTAGCTTGGGTCTTCCGATAGGCAATCAGACACACTACAAAGGTTGTAGCCCCCTCTAGCTCACTTAAGTTTTCTTTGTTGCAATTTATTTAGTAAATGTGAGATCTTATGTTGGAATCAGTAGCTAAGTTCTATAAAGTTTTGATTTTTCGATTCCGCCGGGTCCGTGATCGTCGTGGCCTCTGCATCAATTCCTACAGATCTAACACCGTTTCTTGACTGGCGAAAAATGCCTCGATTAGATCGAGACGAGGGGTGAGTTTTTGTCTCCTTTCATTCGATTCTCTCATCGTCGGCTTGCATATCGGAAATGACATAGAGGGTAGAGGAGATCGTTCTTCTCAAAATTATGGCTTTTTTGTTTTTCCGGCAGAATAAAAGAAAGAAATATTTATTAAAGGAGTAGGAAAGTATTTTTGGTTTAATCTTAACAAAAAAATAACAGTAGAATAAAAATCTTATTCTAATAAGTTGAGATAATTAATTAGTTTAAGGAAAATAACTTAATAAAAAATATTTTAAGAAAAATATGGTATTTTATAAGATAATTAATTATTTTAATAACAATAAAATAAATAAAGGTAAATAAATATCTTAAAAGATATTATCTCATATATCTTGTCTATGAAATTTAAATTTAGCGTACGGGATTTATGTGGCTCGCACGTGAAGCTAAAGAGGAGGAAAAAACAAAAAGAAATAAACGATGTATTGAAAATACAAGAGCTCAAATTTGTACCCTGCGGAATAACAATACAATGTGATAACCAAGAATTCACCGTGCATATAAATAGAAAGAAAATTAATTTATAAACACTTGATTCAATGAAAAGGGTTTTATTAAAGAAAAAAAATATAAGAAAAGTACAAGGATTTTACGGTCGTTATACACACACACTCTCTGTCTCTCTTTCTCTCAATCGCCTCCCTCTCGTCCTCACAAACCTTAACCCTCCCCTCATCGCCGCTGCCATCCTTGCCGTCGGACTTTTGCCACCATCACCTCGACCATCTCGATCGCCGTCCCAAGTAACCACCTCAAATCGTCACCCCAAATTTGTTGCTCTAACTTCCCGCCCTCATCTTGCCTCAAACCGCCCAATCGACTTTCCATCGACTCCACACATCATGGTCGCCCCAATCGTCGGTCTATCTTTGATGTCCCATCGTTGCTCCATCCTTGTCGTCCCATCGATTTCCATCCCGAGCAGCATATCGGGCAACTGATGGATATTGCAAGCAAACAACTTAGATTTTGCAGGCAAACAGCTTAGATGTTGTAGGCAACCGTCTATATGTTCCAGGTAACTGATGCAGCTTCTTAGATACTAAGACATGCAACTAGATAGATATTACAAGCAACAGCTTACATGTTGCGGGCAACCGTCTAAATGCTGAATGCAGCTTCTTATATATTAAAATATGCAACTAGATAGATGTTACAGGCACCAGCTTAGATGTTGCGGGCAACTGTCTAGATGTTGCAGGCAACAGTTTAGATATTAAATGAAAAGGGAAAGGTGTAAATGAATGAAGATAATGGAGAACGGAGAAAATGAAATTAGATAATTGAAGTTCTGGTAGGAAATTGGGATTTTTGGTGGGAAAAAATAGTGAATTTGGAGGGAAATAAGGTTGGTAGGAACATTTAATACTTAGTCTTTTAAGAAGGAAAAAACACATAACAAATGTTACAGGCAACCTCCTAAATGTGGCAGGTAACTAAACTGCTCCTTAACTGTCATCTACCCAACTATATATTGTACTGTACGCACATGGGTGGGAACAAAGATAATTGGGAAATATACCTTTGTTTACTAGGGTTTATTTTACAGGCCCTAAGGGGTTTCAACCTGGGGAAAAAGCTCAGGCAATTTTTCACATGTTTTCAATGGGCCTGGGTTTATTTCAACAATTTAACTAAAATTTATTGTGGTCATTGGTTTACCTTGCAATTAAAAAAAAAATTAAAACCTGTATATAAATAAATGACATTTAATATTGAAAAATATGCAAATCACAAAACTGCAACTTTTTGGATTTTGGGCTATCAGGCTTGGCTTGTTGAGTATCTATATAAGGATCCGAAACCCGATAAGCCCCCAATATTTTTTCATTGATATCTTACCATGCCGTTGTCTTCTTCCTCGAAGCAAAAAAAATTTCCTATCGCAGCGCAATCAGGTATCAAAACCCTAAACCCTTCAATTTACCCACAAAAAGAAAATTTACAATTTTAATTACGCAATTTTTTAAATCTTTGCCCATCAAATTCCTTGATCTTTGCGCATCTTAATTACGTTGCTTTTTCTTTTTGGTATGATTATGAAATGGGTAATTTTTTGTTTGCATTTGTGATGTTTTCCCCTTTGATAATTTCTGAGTATAAGTTGAATTTTTTTGGGTTTAGTTTTGTCAAATTAGGGTTTATCTCTAGAAACTAACTATTTCCCCCTTTAAAGCTTCAAATTTTCCTCCAAAAATTAGCCAGATCGTGTCAATTCCTACTGTTTAGGGTTTTTTTGTTCAATGTTATACGGTACATCAACGCTGTAAAGGACAAAATTTGGGATTTAGCACTTTTTTATAACTACTTAGGGATTTTAGCTAGGTTTTAAAACTATTTAGGGAAATAGCAATTCTGGGTCACATCGAAAACACCTAGGCGCCACGTAGGATTGGCAATTGAACATCTGGCCGCATCATAATCCGAACTTGCAAAGTGCGGTTTGTAACTGGGTTTAGTTGTCAGCCAAGTTTTAATCCGCACTTATAAAGTGCAGATTAAAACTTGGTGTTTTTGTGAGGCGAGTTTTAATACTCACTTTCAAAGTGCGGATTAAAACTTGGTGTTTTTGCGAGGCGAGTTTTAATCCTCATTTTCAAAGTGCGGATTAAAACTTGGAGCCAGGTTTTAATCCGCACTTTGAAAGTGAGGACTAAAACTGAACAGCAAGCCACCTTGCCGAAAATATAGCAGAATTGAATCATGGGTTTAATAGTGTTGCCAAAAATATAGCAGAATTGAATTTTGGTGAGTTTTTTTAAGTCTTGATACGGAACACTTATACGGAACAATTCAAGGTCATATTTTTAGGTCTTGATACGGAACAATTCAAGAAATCGCTCGTTTTTTCATTACAGAAACCCTAGAACCATTCGATAATACAAACTCTAGCCTTGATAATCAACAAAACGAATTGAAAACGGGTAACACCTTTGCAAATTTTGTCTTAAATTCCTGTACAACATCAGTAAAATAAACTCATCCCCACACGGGAGCTAACTCGGCGACCACACGGCGGAGACACAATCCACACGCAAAATATACGACGCCTGAAGGGGAAGAACAACAAGCGTAAAACAATAAACGTTGTATATAAGAACAAATAAAAAAGAGCGTTGTAGCAAGCATGACAGCGAGTGTGGAATTCTAGATCTACCGCGACGGCGCTGCGATGGACCACGGTGCTGCGATGGACCAGGTATATCCTTCGGTTTTGTAGCTGGTTGTGAGGGTCCGGGTTGGTCCGTAGGTCTTCTAGATCCAGGTTGGTTCATAGTTCTAAAAGGTTCAGCTTCGTTTCTACGTCGGCGATGTTGATAAGTCTGGGTCACCGGTCGTGAAGAAAAAGGATGATCTGAACGTCTTAATGGACGTCGTTGAAAGAAACTGGTGATCGGTTTCCATATAGTCTCGATCCCACTAACTGATGTCCTGTGTCCACGCATTACGATGTTCGCGATATCATAGACCTGAAACAATTTTTAGACCTGTAATATATATAAGTAAATTCACAAATATATAATTTTATAAAGCCAACAAAAAATAGAAATTAATAACAAAGTTTACCATTTCACGCTCAACGGGTCACTGCGGCTTATATGTCACCTGTGAAAGACACACCGTCTGATTGTACTGCCGTGTTATCCTTAGTACCAGCACATATAATCTGCTATTCGCAACTCAGGTTCTCTCTGGTGTTCGATGAGCAGAGTACATGCATTCCATCGAAGAATGTAGATATGTTGAACATCCTACAATCTACAGCTGATCTCCCTCTTCGTCTGACACGATCAATATGCTCTACCAGATCTGTGATGTGATGTACAAGCCCGAACTGTCATAATACACGGTCGGAGACATGATATGCGACGATGCCGAAACATATAATAGGTGTCCGGGCACGCCAGATATTGGATCCCTCTAAACACAAATCCGGTAAAGCCTGGTAGACATTCGCTGTATATGAGATCCAAAGTATAGTTCGGTCCTGGAGCATATCTAAATGAGTTAGATATAAGATCCCATATACAGCGGAGCTGCACTCTGGATCCCATATACAGCGGATGTCTACCAGACTTTACCAGATTTGTGTTTAGAGAGATCCAATATCTGGCGTGTCCAGATACCTATTATATATTTTGGTATCATCATATATCATGTCCCCGACTGTGTATTATGACAGTTCGGACTTGTACAGTACATCCCAGATCCGGTAGAGCAAATTGGTCAGGTTGGACGGAGAGGGAGGAGATCAACTATAGACTGAAGGACTGTTCAACATATCTACATTCTATAGAATGCACGTGCTCTGCTCATCGAACACCAGAGAGAACCTGAGTTATGGAGAGCGGATTATATGCGCTGGTACTGGAGGATAACACGGCGGTACATTCAGACGGCGTGTTCTCCATGGGTGACATATGAGCCGCAAGAACCCGTTGAGCGTGAAATGGTAAACTTTGTTATTTATTTTTTGTTGGCTTTCTAAAATTATATATTTGCTTATCTATATTATAGGTCGAAGAATTATTTCGGGTCTATGATGTCACGGACAGCGTAATACGTGGACATCTGCTAGTAGGATCGAGACCATATGGAAATCGGTCACTAGTTTCTTTTAACAACATCCAGATCCTCCTCTTCACGGTGACCCGGACTTATCAACGTCGCCGACGTAGAGACGGAGCTGCACCTTCTAAAATTGCGGACCAACCTGGATCCGGGAGACCAACCCGGACCCTCGCAGCCAGCTACACAACCGGAGAATATACTTGATCCATCGTAGCGCCGTCGCGGTAAGATTTAGGATTCCACGCGCACTATCATGCTTTGCTTTGACGATGCTCTCTTTTGTATTTGTTCTTATATACAATGTTTATTGCTTTACGCTTGTTCTTCGCCTTTAGGCGTCGTATATTTTGCATGGATTGTGTCTCCGCCATGTAGACATCGAGTTAGCTCCTGTGTGGGATGAGTTATTTTACTGATGTTATACAAGAATTTAAGATAAAATTTGCGGAGGTGCTAGCTGTTTTCAATTCGTTTTGTAGATTATCAAGGTTTCAATTTGTATTATTGAGTGGTTCTAGGGTTTCTGTAATGAAAAAATGAGTGATTTCTTGAATTGTTCCGTATCATGACCTTGAATTATTCCATATCAAGACCTAAAAAACTCACCGGAATTCAATTCTGCTATATTTTTGGCAACACCATTAAACCCATGATTCAATTCTGCCATATTTTTGGCAAGGTGGATGGCTGTTCAGTTTTAATCCGCACTTTCCAAGTGCGGATTAAAACTTGCCTCTCAAAAACACCAAGTTTTAATCCGCACTTTATAAGTGCGGATTAAAACTTGGCTAACAACTAGACCCAGTTATAAACCGCACTTTGCAAGTGCAGATTATGGCACGCCCAGATCTTCAACTGCCAATCCTACTAGGTGTCTTCATGTGACCCAAAGTTGTTATTTCCCTAAATAATTTTAAAACCTAGATAAATATCTAATTAGTTATAAAAAAAGTGCTAAATCCCAAATTTTGTCCACGCTGTAAATTTTTCTTTTTCAATGGTTATTTGAAGATCTTGCTTGTAATTTCAATGATTGTGATCTGGGGAGATTAATTTATTTTCATTGGTTATTTAGAGATCTCACTTGTAAAACATTTTTTATTCCAGTGGTTGTGAATATGGGAGAAATGTTGCAAAAGGGCTAAATTTCACTGAAATACCATAAAGTTTACCCCTTCCATCTCAAATAACAAAATGTTTGCAAATTACAGATAAATTCAATTAACTCCCCCAATTTGTACTTATACAATTTTCTTACAGTACTCTTCTTCGTGTTTAGTGTTTATGCAGCATGCTCATCGAGGTCCACTTCGGGGGCCAGTTCAAGTCAATTCAAACGAGGAAGGAATATGTTGGCGGCAAGGTTCATTTTATAAAAAGGATTGATACAGACATATTGTCTTGGATCGAACTTAGGCATACGTTGAAGGAATTAGCCATCGTTAAAGACTATATCGTTTACCAGAAGTTACCCGATAAGGATTTGGATGATGGGCTTGTCGTTATCGACTGTGATAGTGCCATTCTATCAATGTTAAGTTATCTAGATGACAAAATGAATGTGGTCTTGTACATCGAGCATCTTCAATCTGGCACAGGGTTTGGAGAACAACTTCCTGGTAAATCTAGAAACGATGTGGTGGAAAAAGGACTTAATGTTGTGGAAGAAAAACACAAAGAAGAGGATATGGATGTTGTCGAGGAAGAAAAACCCAAAGAAGATGACAAGGATGTTGTCGAGGAAGACAACCCCAAAGAAGACGATAAGGATGTTATCGAGGAAGAAATTCCCAAAGAAGATGATAAGGATGCTGCCGAGGAAGAAAATCACAAAGAAGATGATAAGGATGTTCAGGAAGCTAGTGACAATGTAGTTACTGATGATGATGTAGCTAGGTTTGAGATTGCCACAATATGTGAGCAGAAGTGTAAAAATGATTTATTCGGAGATGATAATGTGGACAATGACAGTGGAAGTTATAAGGGAGATGATAATGGAGAAGTTGGTGAAGTTGCTCAAGAATACGGTGTAGCAGCTAGTAGTAAAAGACCAAGAGGGAGGCCTGCGGAACCAAAAAGAGTCTTAGCAAGAGCTGACAATGGAGAATTTGGTGAAATTGCTCAAGAAAATAATATGGTAGCTAGTCGTAAAAGAACAGGAGGGAGGCGTTTGAAACCAAAGAATGTCGTAGCCGGAGATAATAATGGAGAAGTTGGTGAAAATGCTCAAGAAAACAATGTGGTAGCTTGTCTTGAAAAACCTAGCGGGAGGCCTTCAAAACTGAAAAATGTCTTAGCAATAGCAGGAGATGATTGTGGGCCTGAACATAGCAACGAGACTTACTACACTAATAGCCAATCTTTGCATACTCTGATTTATTCAGATGAGGATGATGAGGTAGCAGCTCGTCCAAAATATCCGAGTTTCAATCCAGAGAGAGATTTAGCCGATCCAAAAATTATACTCGGAATGCAGTTCGAGTCTCCCCAACAATTTAGAGAATTCATTAGGCAATATGCTATATTGAATGGGATTGATCTGAATTGGGCTAAAAATGAAGGATCTAGGATCATTGTGAAGTGTAAGGGAGATAAATGCCCATTTAGAGTATATGGTAGTTGGAACCACGACCAGTCCAAGTTCCAAGTGAAAAGTCTCATCGCGGAGCACAACTGCTCTAGGGTTTTAATTAACAAACAAGTGACCGCGCCTTGGATAGCAAAGAGATACTTATCTCGCTTTAGAAATGAGCCTGATTTGAAGCCGAAAGAGTTGAAGGACATTGTATATAGAGATCTTGCAGTTGAAGTATCTATTATGGTATGTTATAGAGCTAAGAGATTAGCTTTGGAGGAAATTGAATGGGAACCTTTTGAAGCATTTAATGAGCCGGGGGAGCAAGTTCATGCATTGTGCTTAGAAAGAGAAGAAGAAGCAGAAGACGAAGAGAAACCAACGAAAGCTATAAAGCTTTGCACTTCGAGAGTTGGCATGACAACTAGATGTTCTAATTGTAAAAGAGAAGGCCATAATGCGAGGTCATGTAAAAATGACCGTGTTCTTCCGTCTATCAAAACTAGTAAGGGTAAAGTTGGAAGACCACCCAAGAGCAGAGTTGACACTGATACAGTCGCATTGTGTATCACAGAGAATGCTGAAACTGTTTACACTGCAGCAGCTATAAATGTATGAATGGTTGAAGTGTTACTATATTTTCAATGGGTTAATTATGCAAAACATCATTTAATTTACTCTTTATAACACTTATACCGCCCCTTAAGTGATTCATTAGCGCAATTACCCTCTATTCGTCGACCCAAACCCAAAAACAATGCTCAAATTCTACTCTGAACAACTCAAACGATTATCTGACCTAATTTTAGTACTTTTTTTGTAGAGTAGATTTTGAGTGCTTTTAAGGTTTTGGTCAATGAAGAGGGGGTGTTTATGCTAGAGGGGATATATGTGCTATAACGGGTAAACCAGGGGGAGGTTTTGTGCAATTGATCAATTTTTTTAATTGATGCGAGGGATACATTTTTTGAGTTAAAACTGAACATCCTTTGTAATAATATAGGGAAGAAAGAGGCGAAAGTTAGTTGTTTCTAGATGTATCCAGAAGAAGCGAGGGCGGCCTAAACTAATAGCTCAAAGTTCTGAGGATGTGGAACCTAAACTAATACCTCTAAGTTCGCAGTTTGCTGATGCATCATCTAGTGAGCTGTAAGTCACACTAAAACATTTGATACTTGAGGTGCTAGATTTTATTAGATACTAACAAGAATTGCTCTTTCTGCAGAAATTCTGAAAGCTTTCTGGCGGCACTTGGCTGATTATGTGACCGAGATCATGCGTTTTGTAGCAACGGAATGATGTCATATAACTTGTTGGAATCAACTAGAACTGAACCGGATATCCGGTTCCTTGTTTACTTAGATCGTTGGATGTCCCGTAACTTGCTTGTAACTTGTTATAATTTTCTTTTGGCGATGGCCATCGTTTCAATGCTTGTTTGCTTTGTGTTTGTCAATTGCTGTTTCGGTGAATTCTTGTAGGTGTTCTGATTTTCCAACGGTTTTGTTGGTCGCTATTTTCACGCTGTTAATAAGACCGATGTTTCTTGCCACAGGGTTTTATGCAAGTGATGGTGATGATGTGTAGTTTGCAGCTATAGAGAGCCCAAGTGTTTGATCACTGATGGCAAATTATTAGATTCCTGTGCAGTTTATAATGTGAATTTGAAGATGATTATTTTGTCTTGAAGATGATTGCGCCCTGTGTATTTGAAGTGTCATTGTTGTGAATGTTTAGAATTGTTTGTGTGATGAAAGTTTGAACTCTATTGAATGTTGATGGGCATAGCATAAAATGTTTTATTGCCTAAGTTTATTGTCGGTCTTATCCATATTGCTAAAAGAAAACATACAATTATGAAGGATATTTACTATTTGGTAGTTCTTGATAGAGTCGTATACATGGATTTAAGTTGCAAATCTTTCCTTATGCCTAACTTTATATTTGAATGTTATTTAGTAGTTTTTTTGTTTTTTTAATGAAAAGTTGTGCCGCAGTTCATCGCTTAGTATATAAATGGTATTAAAAAGAAGAAAAATCAAATGAAGCTTGCTGGATTAATGGAAAAAGAAGAAGAAAAGGTAAATCGTGAACGAAAAAACCTAGCCCCGAAGCGGTTGTCAAAACCTCCTGATGGAGGTCCTTTTCGGGTCTCCGTCAGATGTTGTCTTCTGTCGATCTCCCGGTGGATTTTGGAGGTGATCTCCTGTTGCGTGTAGGTCTCAGTGGGTTTTGAGGAGTTTGCACCGAGTACCTGTAAAGAAGTCTCGTGGTGGTTTGGTACCACCGAGAACCCTCAGACGATCAAGTTAGCACAAGATCCAAGCAGAGTAACGGCTAAGTGGGGTGAAAAAAGCTTACTTGACCCCTCTGTGATGGGCTTTATGTAGCGGCATGCAGTAGCAGGCGCAAGAATCTCGCCGGCGGTTACTCTCCCGACGTCACGCCCGCGTAATAAACGGATCGTCCGTTAATGGGGATCGTAATGGCGTGGAACGTGGGATGTTGCCGGCGGAGGGTGCGTTCATGGCGAGATTTGCGGAGCGGCGGTTACGCCTGTGAGCGGCGGAGTTGGTCGGTCGGAGGGACCGAGGAAGATGGCCTCGGCGGGAGAGCTCGGGAACGAGTGGGAGGGCCGAGGTATCTTGGTCCTGTGGTAGCTCGGGGGCGAGCTGAGAGGCCGAGGAGGTCAATTTGCAGGGGGCTCTGAGGTGAGCCAGCTTGTGCTTGCAGGTCGGGTATAGGGGTGGCCTGGTCGGCCCCTGCAGGCCCTTTCTTCTGAGCTTTGGAACACGTCGTCTGCCACGTGTCCTGATCTGGGAGATCGCCGATATAGAGCATCATCATTAGCCCCCCACTCTTGTCCCGACCAGCTGGCGGATCGGGCCAAGAGTGGACTGTCGGGCCACCCGGGGTGAGCTCCCTCTCAAGATTTCGTCGGGACGCGTTCCCGGGCTGTCAGATGTCTTTTCTGCCAGCGAATCAGGGCGAGATCTCTGCATTTAAGGAAGGTGAGCCGGTTCGTGCATAATGTCACTAAAGCGACGGTCCGTGTGTCAAGCGTCGGTTGGCCAACGCAACGTGTGCAAACCTGCGTCTGATGGGATGCGGCCCAGTGTGGGGACGACAAGTGGAGCGATCGGAGCCGTTGGACGCCAGGAGGCGCTTTGGCGGGAGATGAAGGGCGCCGTTGGATGAGGGCGATTGCGGTGATAAATAGGGGTGGGGCCCACTTCAGGGCCCCCGCTCCTTCATATTTCCTCGCTCTAAGTCTTGGTTGCTCGGCACTCGTCTTCTTTTTTCTGCTTTCGTTTCTCGAGAATCCCTCTTCTTCAGATTAGATGTCTTCTTTCGTAGAGTCTGTAGATGTCGTAGGAGTAGGTTCTAGGGACCCTCTAGCTGAGCCTGAGTCTTCCCGAGGAGCAGGGATCAGATCCTCTTCTCGGGGTCGTGCGGCGGGACAGCCCCTAGGGAGGAGGCCGTAGACGCTGCCCCCGTCGCGTCGTGTTGGGTGAGGCATGAGGAGGAGCTTGCCAATGCCCGGGCTCGCTTCCACATCCTTTCACGCTATACGCTTCGTCTGGTCAAGGAGGGAGAGGGGGCAAACCAAGTACGGGATAGGGAGATCGCCCTGTACTTGGAATCTTTTTGTGGTGGAATGCGCCTGCCTTTCTCTCCCGAGGTCGTCGAAGTGCTAAACTTCTTCGGGTTAGCCCCTGGCTAGTTAGTGCCGAACTCATGGAGGATTCTCCTCGGGTTCCTGATCCGCCTGAAGTTACAGGCGGTTCCCTTCAGCCTCTCCATCCTTGATTCTTCCCTCGTTTTCAAAAATCATCCTGGGGGTCGAGCGGGCGACCCGAGGTGGGTCTACCTCTCTTTTAGAAAGCGACATGGGGGCGCCGCCGGGACAGGGGTTGTAGTCCTGCCTTCTTCCATTCACGACTGGAAGAAGAAGTTTTTCTTCGTTGCCCCGCCCGAGGACGAGGACCGGTCCGTGCCCACCAAGTGGTCGAGGGAAAAATGCTTGCTGGGGAACCAGTCCAATGATCCCGCCACGGTGAGAGTGGCATCGTGGGAGCCTGTTCCTCGATTCAACGTGCTGCTGTCTGAGAGGGTCCTGAGTTGGGCCGGGCTCAGCCCCGTTGAGTTCGTCGGTAAGTTAGGCTTGCTTTTTGGCTTTTATATTGCATGAGTCGCTGACTCCTTTGCATTTGGTTTTGTGCATGACGCATGGACATGAACGAGCTCCGAGCCTCCATGCGCCAGCCGAGAAAGGTCACGAAGGATGGAGGCGCCAGCTCTTCCCGTTCGAAATCTGCCCCGGCTCCTTCTCCTCCGGCAGCAGCGTCCCATGAGCGTTCAGGGGCAGATCCCGCCCCGGGGCCTAGCAGAGTGCCGGGCCGGAAGCGGGCTTGAATTCTGGAGGACCCGGTCTCGGAGGAGGAGATCGGCTCTCCATCGGAGCTACTCAAGAGGGGTTCCCGGAGGTCTTCCCGGGGCCTGCCCTCGCCGATCATGGTGGAGGAGGGGGGCCTCCAGTTTGCAGTGCCCTCGGGGCTATCCATCGTGGATAGCCTGCTGCACGAAATAGAGAAGTCGTCAGGGGGTAGGGTCCCCGGGGGGACCTTCAAGGCCCAGATGGCGTCCATCGCCCAGGAGTCCGTGCAGGTAAGTGCTCGGTTGTTTGTGAGATTCGGTGCCTCTTTCGTCTTCCTGACCTCTTTTCTATTTTCAGGTTCTCCAGCACGTTGCCCTTGCCTTATGCATGGAGGCCGAGGTGATAGCCCCGGCGATGAAGGCTGCGGACTAGCTTGCCTCGCTGGAAGAGAGCTCCAAGCGCGAGCTGGAGGCGGTGATGGCGAGGGTTGCCGCCTTGGAAGGCGAGGTGGAGGCCGGAAAACGAAAGGTTGCCCGATAACGTGAGGCCGCCGTGGCTACCGAGATCAAGCTTGAGGACGCTCAGGCGCTCACCGGCAACATGAAGAAGACTGTGAGGACCCTCCGGAAGGAGCTGGGGGCGGCGGTCGAGGCGGCGAAGTTGGCCAACCTCTCGGCGGTGAAGGCGGTGAAGGGCTACAAGAAGTCGAAGGACTTCTACAATGACCTAGCCGTGGCCACCACCCGCATCTGGCACGAGGCCCTCGACGCCGTTAAGGCCCGGATGCCGGATTTCGCAGACGAAGAGCTCCGGGCCGAATACCCCTTCGCGGACGCCGATGAGCAGGGGGAAGAGATTCCTGACGAAGGGGTGGCCGAGGACCCTGCTTGACTCGTGGTAGATATCGAGGATCCCGAGGTCGCACCTGGCCCCGAGGCCTAAAGCCCTCGTCTTCCTCCTCTTTTTATTTTGCCGCTTCTGGAATTTTTGTAAGCCTCCGGGCAGTCTGTAAGGCTGGGGAGCCCAAAATACCCTTTATAAAGACTTTGCTTTTGGTAGTAAAACTTTTTGTTTCATCGGCTTGCACTTTATCTTCTGTTTGTGAAGCATGCTCGTAAAATATCCTTGCTTGCAATGTTGGGCTTCCATGTCAAGTCGGTTATCTGTCTAGCGATCGTTCGTCGAGTTGATTTCGATCACTTGCTGAGTGTGCCAAGCGCTGCTGAGAAGGAGGCATCTCCATGGCCCCGAAGTCGAGGGGGGATCACTCAGACTTGGATAGACCTGATGTCTCATGTTAGGGCCTCAGATCCTCTGCATGTGATGGGCAGGAGGATGCCTGTTGGGGATGACCGAGCAGGGAAGCTGTTTGGTTGATCTTAGGAGGGCTTTGATCCCTGTCGGTGGTGGTAGGAAGCTACCAACTGGGGATAGCCGAGCAAAGGTCGGGCTCGACTGCCTCTGGGAGGACTTTTTGATCCCTGGCGTTGCGAGTAGGGAAGCTACCGGCCAGGGATAGCCGAGCAGGGTAGCTGCTGAGCTGCCTCTAAGGAGGACATTGATCCTCAGCGTTGGAGGGGCCGTAGGAGGCCTGCTATAGATAACCGGGCAGTGAAGCTGCGCGGTTGCCTCTTGGCGAGGGATTTGATCCCTGGCGTTGCGAGTAGGGAAGATACCGGCCAGGGATAGCCGAGCAGGGAAGCCGCTTGGCTGCCTCTAAGGAGGACTTTGATCCTTAGCGTTGGAGGGGTCGTAGGAGGCCTGCTAAGGATAGCCGGGCAGTGAAGCTGCACGGTTGCCTCTGGGCGAGGGCTTTGATCTCTGGCGTCATGGGTAGGCAACTACCAGCCTGGGATGAACGAGCGAGGTAGCCGCTCAGATGCCTCTTACGAGGGCCTAAATCCCTGGCGTCATGGGTAGGGAGCTACCAGCCGGAGATGACCGAGCAGGGTAGTCGCCCGTTTGCCTCTTGCGAGGGATTTGATCCTTCAGGATGGGGACCGAGCAGGATTACTGCCCAGTGCCTCTTGGCAAGGACTTTGATCCCTGTCGGTTGTGGTAGGAAGCTACCAACCAGGGATAGCCGAGCAAGGGTCGGGCTCGACCGCCTCAAAGGAGAACTTTGGTCCTTGGCGCGGGAGGGGCTGTAAGAAGCCTACCAAGGACCCTTGGCCGGGCAGGGTTACTGCCCGATGCCTCTTGGCGAGGGCTTTTGTCCTGAAGGATAGCCGAGCGAGGGTCGGGCTCGACTGCCTCTGGGAGGGCTTTTGATCCTTGTCGGTTGTGGTAGGAAGCTACCAGCCGGGGATAGCCGAGCAGGGAAGTCGCTCGACTGCCTCTGGGAGGAGTTTGATCCTTTGCGTTAAAGGGCCGTAGGAGGCCTTCTAAGAATAACCGGGCAGTGAAGCTGCGCGGTTGCCTCTTGGCGAGGGCTTTGATCCCTGGCGTTGCGTGTAGGGAAGCTACCGGCCAGGGATAACCGAGCAGGGTAGCTGCTGAGCTGCCTCTAAGGAGGGCTTTGATCCTTAGCGTTGGAGGGGCCGTGGGAGGCCTGCTAAGGATAACCGGGCAGTGAAGCTGCGCGGTTGCCTCTTGGCGAGGGCTTTGATCCCTGGTGTTGCGAGTGGGGAAGCCACCGGCCAGGGATAGCCGAGCAGGGTGGTTGCTCGGCTGCCTCTAAGGAGGACTTTGACCCTTAGCGTTGGAGGGGCCGTAGAAGGCCTGCTAAGGTTAGCCGGGCAGTGAAGCTGCGCGGTTGCCTCTTGGCGAGGGCTTTGATCCCCGGCGTTGCGTGCAGGGAAATTACCGGCCGGGGATAGCCGAGCATGGTAGGCGCTTGGCCGATTCTTCATGAAGTTTCGCCCGACCATCCAGTTTCAGGTATGGGGAACAGGAACGGTCGCCGCGAACGCGCGCATAGCATGCGCATTGAATGTGTGGGGAGGCGAAGCGCCGGAGTCGCGTCGTTTCGATTCCACCAGAGAAGGCTCAATGATCGCCGCGTGGCAGCGACTTTTTGGGCGAAAACGGGCGACTGTTGAGTTCCGTTGAGGCGCAGTGGGCTATATAAAGCTGAGGGAGCGCCGGTCCTTCTTTTCATCACAAACAGATCGTTGAGAATGGAAGACTTCCCATTTACCGTTCTCGACATCATCCACTTCGAAGACGTATACCTATATGACCAGAACTGCACCGAGGACACGGTGCAGTTGGTCTATGGGAGTATCGAAGACCACTTCGACCGGCTACTTCCCCGGCGCTGCCCCCTGCTGCAGCTGCTGATGTACTCCATCTGGAGGGCGTCGCTAGGGCTTTACAACCCCTTGTCCGAGCAGCTCTACGACGAGGCCGTGGGCAAGCTGCGGTCTCTGAGTCACTCTGGGAGTCGGCTGGCTCACTCGGTGGCACTCGTCCGTGAGTGCTACGAACTGAGGCTCGAGATTAACGCGCGCGGGGGAATCGAGGGCAAAGGCTGGATCTCGTGGGCCTCAGCTGGCGGAGATCTTTAGTGAGTACCATGAGCAGTGCTCTCTGCACCCCCTTCCCCCGCTGCTGTAATTTTCTTTTTCTTTTTATATGTATGGCTGAGGAGCCCATAATACCTTTTTGAATAAATAAGACCTTTCCCCTTTTTTCGCAATGTTCCATTGATCTTTTATTAAATTAACAACAGACCCTGAGAAGAGTTTACATTGCCCTCAAAAAAAGTACATGTTAATAGATGATCTTATTGGCGTGGCCCGAGCTCCTCGGAGGCTTGTTGTTCTCCGTGCTCGGCTCCAGGTACGGGGCTCCCTGGGCGCCAAACTGGTCATCTGCCGAAACAAGCATAATCTGGCCGATGGTCAGCTCGGCGGGAGGGGGATGCTGCTCCTGCTCGCGGTCGGCCTGCCGCTTGTCCCTTAAGTAGGCGGCGAGGTGCCCTGATCGGATGAGCTCCTCGATGTAGTCCCGGAGTTGCTTACAATCCTCCGTGGTGTGGCCCAGCGTCCGGTGGAAGGCGCGGTAGGGGCCCCGGGTTCGCTTTGAGGCCTGACGCGGGATTGGAGGGAACTTAAAGAACCCCTCGCCCTGGGCCTCCTCTAGTAACACTACGAGGGAGACGTTGAGCGGGGTGTACTCCTAGAACTTCGGATGGTAGGGCTGCTGACGCTCAGGCCTCTCTTCCCGAGCCCTCTTCTTCTGGTCGGACCGTTCTGCTCGAGGGAGGTTCGCGTTCACCTCAGACTCCAGTTGGACCTCGCGTTCGGTCCACGCCTTGACCTCGGCCATGGTTTTAGGCTGCGCCAATGCGAAGGAGCGCAATCCCTCCTTATGTCTAAGACCAGATCTGAGCGTCGTGATGACGGTCTTGTCCCGATGCTCGAGGACTTCGAGGAGGGCGTTGTAGAAGCGGGTGACGTAAGCTTTGAACGTCTTCTTATCCCCGCTCTTAATTGTGAAGAGGTAGTCGACCGTGCGCTTCTGCCGACGGCTCCCGACGAAGTGGGCGAGGAACTGAGTAGCTAGCTCGTCGAAGGTCGAGATTGAGCGAGGCTTGAGTCCTCGGAACCAGTCCCAACCAGAGCGGATGAGGGTGGTTGGGAAGGCTCTGCACTGAGCGGCGTCGGAATGGTCCTAGAAGCTCATCCCCGCGGTGAAAGCGTCCAAATGGTCTTTCGGGTCGGTTTTCCCGTTGAATAGAGAGACCTTCGGGGGTTTGTTGCGCGAGGAGACGTGAACAGTGAGCAGTCCCTCGGTAAATGGCTTGGTGAGCGAGTCGGCCGCGTACTTAGCCCCGTCGTCCGAAAGGTGACATTCTCGGCGTAAACTCTCGATCTTCTTCTCGAGGGCGTCGAGTCGGCCGTGGTACCCCGAGGATTCGGCACCTTGTGATCCTTTGCCTCCTCTGTGGGAGATCTGCGTCTGGGCGCGGCCCCGGTTCCTTTTGATGAGGTTCCTCACATCCCCGAGTGAGGTGGCCATCGAGCCGCCGTGGCGAGTCTTTTCTGTGCGATCCCGTCGAGGGGTCATGCCTGGGGACGAGCAAGGTGACTGACATCTCCTCAGGGGGGTGGGGGTTGCGAGGAGGCTCGATGCGAGGCACTCTGGCGGTGGATCTTGGTGTGGAGCTGTGGGAAGCCCAGCGGGCCGCAGAGAGTATCGGCCCGTGAGATCTGTGGATATGGGACGTAGCCTGCCGGTGGTCAGCCGTGTCGACGGGGGCAGAGTCTTCTGGAGGCGGAGGAGCGGCGATCTGGGGCCCTGGTCCGGCCGTTTGGACGCGAATGAGCGCTTCCACGATGGACTGTAGTCGATCTATTCGGCCGGCGAGGGCGTTGATGACGGCCGTCGGAGGAGGTTCATCCGTGCCTCCGTTGAGGTGGAGGCGGCGGCTAGTACCTGAATTTTCAGGGTGATCGCTTGCCATGTGGATGGAGATCGGAAGGCCAACTTGTTTTTTTTTGTGGAGTTTAGTTCCCACAAACGGTGCCAACTGATGGAGGTCCTTTTCGGGTCTCCGTCAGATGTTGTCTTCCGTCGATCTCCCGGTGGATTTAGGAGGTGATCTCCTATTGCGTGTAGGTCTCAATGGGTTTTGAGGAGATTGGTGGTTTGAGGAGTTTGTACCGAGTACCTGCAAGGAAGTCCCGGGGTGGTTTGGTACCACCGAGGACCCTCCGACGATCAAGTTAGCACAAGATTCGAGCAGAGTAACGGCTAAGTGGGGTGAAAAAAGCTTACTTGACCCCTCTGTGATGGGGGTTTATGTAGCGGCGGCGGCACGCAGTAGCAGGCGCAAGAATCTCGCCGGCGGTTACGCTCCCGACGTCACGCCCGCGTAATAAGCAGATCGCCCGTTAATGGGTCTCGTGATGGCGTGGAACGTGGGATGTTGCTGGCGGAGGATCCGCGCATGGCGAGATTTGCGGAGCGACGGTTATGCCTGGGAACGGAGGAGTTGGTCGGTCGGAGGGACCGAGTAAGATGGCCTCGGCGGGAGAGCTCGGGAACGAGCGGGAGGGCCGAGGTATCTTGGTCTTGTGGTAGCTCGGGGGCGAGTTGAGAGGCCGAGGAGGCCAATTTGCAGGGGGCTCTGAGGTAAGCCAGCTTGTGCTTGCAGGTCGGGTACGGGGGTGGCCTGATCGGCCCCTGCGGGCCCTTTCATCTGAGCTTTGGGACACGTCATCTGCCACGTGTCCTGATCTGGGAGATCGACAATATAGAGCATCATCACCTCCTTAGAAAATTTTCATGCAGTATCTGTATAGTTGCCTGCTGTATCGAAATAAACCATACATATCGTAGGCAACTGCATAGATATCACTTAATCACTAGATAAGCGTTTCGGGACCAGGTTTTATTCGTCGGCAAGAAAACTTGATGGGTTTTTTTTTGACAATCGTATGATGGGTCATCATTTGTGCGAGGTCCAGCTGTCTTTCCTAATTTTGACCATTTCTCAAAGAAGAAGTTTTTATTATTTTAATAATTAATTTATTCTTTTGTGTGTACCCTCCGATTTTTGAGAAATTAACAGCAGTGTTATATTATGATTATGTTTTACTTGGGGAAGCCTGGCTAATGGCAGTTTAGCAATTATCATCTATTCCATTGCCAAAATTATCCATTTGAAAGCCAAATTAGTTAGGATCCCTCTCATCCTCAAAATGCATCTCCTGTTCAAGAAATGGACAGCACATCATGCACAAAATCGACCTTGCCTGGTGCTAATATGCATATATCTTATATAGAAAGACAGATAGACTACAAACAGATAAAGATAAAATTAAAGGACGGCTTCATTCTTTCGTGTTCGGACGAAACCAATTTTAGCTTCCACTTTAACAACCCCTTATATAAACCCCATTTGATCCTCTCCTAATTTCCTCCATTGAAATTTAAATTCAAAATCAATTTTTTTTAATACAATTTAAAATTCATGGCCCTATCTTGCCTTACATGCCAACCCTCTCCCGTGAGAGAATACGATCCCTACGGGAAGTCTCCAATGTGCCATTGTTGCAATAGGATCAAGCGTTCATGGTCTGGAGGCTTAACGCCGCCCCCGTACTCGTATCTAGGAAGGAGCGGATCGACGAAGGCCAAACTAGACATGAAGAAGAAAGGGCATCGTAAAACGGCCAGCACGGGTAGCCCCTTGAATGAAAAAATGACGACCTCGGCAACAACAATGCCGATTGAGCCACGGCTCGTGCGCAGCGGAGGATTAAGGAGGGATTGGAGTTTCGAGGATCTGCATGCTCGGGCAAAAGCAAAAGCTGCCAGAAAGCGGTAGTTTATCGTTTTCATCTTTAGATTTTTTTTTTTTTTTGAAACTCCTAAAAATTCATGGCGATGAAAGAGGGTAATCGATTGAATGGGATGTATATGGCGGGGTACATGCATTGTTTGTATTTAAATTCTTTATGTCAAATGTATATTTTCTTAACCAAATCTAAGATGTATATGTGATTTTTAGCTTTCCTTTTTTTACATTTTCTTTGAATTGAATGTAATAAAAATTATGTTTTAGATTTTTTATATATTTTTTTAGCAAAAAGGACATGTTGGTTGTATAGAGGATTCATCTCTGTCACCTCAATTTTCCCCCCTTTTATTTAGATTTTTATTTTAATTGTTGAAAACAAGGATTAATTATAGCCTAAAACGCTTGATTATTTCACTAATGGACATGCACATCTAAATTAAGAAGAGACATTTCTCCATTTGCAATCAAGAAGAGACCTCTTCAAACTTCGACTAGGGATCTCATAAACCAAATTCTTGAAACCAATACACGCAAGAAATGCATTAATCGCGCATCATTGTCAATTCTGAATCATAACTGCGTACCTCATCACAACTTTGAAGTTCTGATGCACCGATAGAGATTGAAGAGGATATTGAAAGAAAGCGCTCGCGCACACTAAGTATTTTTGCACAAAGGTTATTAAAATTCCATCTATAACAGGACGATATCAACCTAAAACAAATCATTGTCATGGCAGCCGAGAAGTTTAAGATGGGCAACGAAACACAGATGGGCAAAAAAAATTGGCCCAAATCCATTGTTCGGTTATGTTCAAATTTTGTAATTGGATTTCCAAATCCAAACCATTTTTGGTGTTTGGTTGACAAAAATGTAAAAGAAATGCAACATTTGTTGCAAATTTGCTTGGTGGCATATATAAAGCTTATCGTGGCACCCATAATTATTGCGATGCTCACCATTCCCAAATTTGCAACTCTTGCCACAACCAAAATGAGTGCAACAAATGTTACAAGAATTTGATACCTTTTGCATCTCCATTTCCATTTCCAAATCAGGTTTGTTGCTGACCAAACATTCGAAATTGAGAACTTTTACGACAAATGTTGCATGCATCTTTATTTCCAAGCTACCAAACGGAGTGTGTATATTATCGAAAATGCCCATCAAGCCTTTCTACTTCAAATCCTCTCCTCTTTCTTCTTTATAAATTTTTTCCTCTCTAAACCTTTATAAATCATTTTTTCCAGGATCTCTAAGTCAAAACATCACATTTTTTCTCTATGATCCTCCATAAAAATTGGGCATTCATTCAAAAGGGAAAATAAAATATTAGGTTAGTCAATTAAATATGTTCGAAGGGTGTTTTTGGCATAAAAAGTCTTATGGATGGAAAATTAACACCATTAGGGTTTTGGGAGGTAAAGTGCATGTTTTTCGAGTTTAGTGAGGGTTTCTGCTTTTCGGGCAAAAGGCAAAAGTGACGGTTTTTTTCTGCATTTTAACCTAATTATAATATCTCATAGTTGATAGAGAGCCTGGTTCAATTAAGTCTTCATGTATTGATACATCATGATGTAAATTTTTGAAGAAGCTTTTGTAAATATAGTTTCGAAAAATTGACGGAGCGCCCCTTCACATGGGAAAGAAGATGGGACCGATAACAAATGTTTTCAATTTTCGTTTAGCTCGTCAAGAAAGCGTGACTCGCCTTCCTGTGGCCACCCAGTTTCAGTTGTGAAACTATGGATATCTTCATATGCCGTCCAATGAGACATAGATATCACCGCTATTGATTAACCGGTGTTAGTTGCAAGATAAAATTAGACCTGTATAAGAAAATGTACAAATAGAAAATTTTAACCCCTAGACTATGGGTTCCAGGGGATCTCTTCACTAAAATACCCTCAAAGTAGTACTTCAGCATTTTAATGTAATAAAAACTTCAAGATAATTTAGTAAGAAACCAAATGATACTTGAGGATATTTTTAGTGTTGTTTACCCTCATAATAATTAGATGTGGACATGAATAGCTGGAAGCATGAGTAGGATGTGCTCAATTTTTGATGTTAGATCTATATATATGTGTGCCAGCTCATTTTATTATTTGGCATCTCTGGTGCATGTCCCTGCTTTTGCCATGAGAGGTGAAATTTGAAATGTATGTGTGTAAATTTGACATGCCTGCTTAATTTATTAACACTATTAATGGCTTAATTATTTGCTTAATTATTTTATATAATTATATATATTTATCAAACCCATCTCTCAAACAAAAATGGTGAATAATTTTGAAGGGTATATTTAAGATACCCTTCAAAAATGGGCATTAATTTTTTGAAACGAAAATTTTGAAGGTATATATAAAGAGAAAACATGGGCTGCAGGGACCTGCAGTCCCCGAACTGTAGCGGTTTCTCACAGCCCTGCATAGGACCGAGGGGTTCTAAGAGCAGAATAGGCATAGGGCCCCATCCTGGGCTATTAGAGGGCACTGCAGTTGGGGTTATAGGCCCCATTTTCTCATATATAAATTAGTTAATAATGTATGGGGAATAATAAAATTACTTAAATTGGAATGGTGTAATATGAAATCTTACAGCCAAAGAGACTTTACTCGAGCAGCAATGACACTTCCTCGCTTTGGAAGGTCTTGGGTTCGCAACTCCTAACTTGTAGCGGCAAAGGGAATTTCAACCAATCATGTGAAGAAAGCTCTTATGGGCCTAGAGTCCCCCTTTCCCCAAAGTTTACGGGCAGTTGAAAAGCAAAAATGAAAATAAGAATGCTTACAAACATTTTTATTAGACTAAACTGTATGAAAATACCTTCAACTTTTCAACTTTTTGCGATAACTACCACAATCTATGTAAATCAGAGATAAATCCCTAAACTATTCTTTTGGCATTTAACTACCCTACGGTGTAAGCAAGCGTTACATTTTGACCATAACGCCCTTAAGCTAATTGCAACAGGTTTTATTTACCTTCAGACCTAAATACCTAATTACCATAAGATATTTTTAAAGAAACCAAAATTTCATCTTTTCCCCAAACCCTATAGTGTCCTGATCCTAAATTGAAGATGAGCATCATCAAACTAGCATCTCGTAACCTTAAATCGAAAATGAGGATCACCAAACCAGCGTCTTCTATTCCTAAATCAAAGATGAGAACTCAAAAAGTCCTCTTTCCCCTTCTCTATCTTAGAGAAAAAGATGAGCCCATTTGCTTTCACTTCTCCATCAATCCCAAACCCATCATTGATTTGTCAAATCCATAGTAAACCACAAAGGATGCTTGAGTAATAGATATTTAAAAGGGAAAATTGTTTTTAAGCCCCTAAGATTTAAAAGCAATCCGATTCAGTACCTCGGTTCAAAATACTTGTGAAAAAAATACCAACACCAAGGATTTCTTTGTTTAAATTACTGCAGTACAATTTTGATATTATTTATTATAATTCTATTTTGTTATTACCCATAATGCTCTTATCTCTCTCTTCTCTATCTTTCCCTCCCTTGTAAGCTTCCAACTTTTCATTCACATCTCCCTCCACATCATCTCCCTCCACATCTATCTTCAAGTGATTGTTAACAAATCAAATGTCCATCAACAACTCCGGTTAAGAAGTCCAAAACTTTAATCTTTCTCCTTGTTTCTTTCTTCTTCCTTGGCAAAACAAAAGGGATGATTTGATAGCTTTTGAATGTTAAATTTTTGGAAGAAACTATACGGATTTAGAGTTGATGGGAAAAAAAAAATTTGGTTTGATAGGATTTATATACAGTAAAACCTCCGTATAGGAATACTCTATATAGGAATAACCTCCCTATAGTGATAAAAAGTCCCGGTCCCGACTCGGGACCAGTTATAAATAAGAATAACCTCCACAGTGTGATATTCCATACTTTTTCCAAGTCCCGCCTGTACTAATTTACCTCTATATAGTAATAAATTGGCATTAAATTTTAAATAATTTTTTATATATATAAAAAATACATAAAATTACTTGGCTATTACAATTGAACTTAAGATGACATAAATTACTTAACTACACAATTGAACTTAAGATGACATAAAGTACTTATTCAAAGTTGTTTGGGACAATGACTTAATTTTTTGAGTTACTACCATATCCTTTAACTTGCGAGTTCGTAGTAACTCGTCACCACAATCACCTTCTTGTTGAATCCAAAACATTTCTAACTTATCCAACATGTTTGAAGCTTCTCGACATGACACCTTTTCTATTTCCACACTATCGTCTTCCGGATTATCACCTTGCGCTTCTTGCCTTATTGCCGCCATGATTTCTTCTTCAGTTAAGGCATACACTACTTGTTGCTCATTTGGATGATTGAGAAAAACATCCATATCCATTTGATTATTATAGTGAAGTTCTTTAATTTGATTTGTCAAATCTGAAACTATTTCTCGATCCTCCTCATCCAATTCTTTTGTAACTTCTTGGTCATCGGCACCATCGGTTCTAATTTTGCAATGCTTAAAGCAATTTTTGATTGTCTGTGGCTTCACATCTATTGACCATGAAGCAACTGCATTTACAATTCCATCTAATAGAGATACCTTTGATGGTTCTAAAACACGATCTTCAATTCGTTTCAAGAGTAAACGATTAAATCGACGACGATAATAACCTTTAAAATTCCTAATGATGCCTGCATCACAAGGCTGAATTTTGGAAGTGCTGTTTGGTGGTAAGAACAAAACAGTTGTGTGGCTAAGAGGTGGCAGATTATCATTTTTTCCATGTGCTGTACAATTGTCCAAAATAAGCAAAACATTTCTGTTCAATCGGCTATCAAACCACTTTAGCCATTCCACGAAGAGTAAAGACGTCATCCATGCATTTGAATTTGCTCGATAAGTACAATTAAAATTATCACGGTTGACATTTTTGAAGCATCTGGGATTAAGAAACTTACCAATCATCCAAAGAGGAAGCTTGTCAGAGCCATCACCATTGCAACAAATAACAATTGTAATTCTTTCTTTATTTTGCTTACGTCCTTCTAACTGTTTCGTTGCAAGAGAGTTATCTGCTTGCATTCGATAAAATAGACCGGTTTCATCCATGTTGTAAATGTCCTTCCATTCCCATTTGTCAAGTTCTTCTCTTATTGCCGGCAAACTTGCTTCAATTTTCTCCATATCAACAGAGCCACTCTCCCCGAAACGACGAAAGGATCGGATTGCATGTCGCTGCTTGAACTTATCCAACCACCCATTTGAAAATTCAAAAGGAGCAGCTTCTGGATACAATCCCTTTAAGAATATGATTCCTTTTTCTTTTAATAAATCACCAGAAATATTTACAAACTCTTGATTGCACAAAAACCATTCGTAAAGTGCAGACTCCATTAGAGGATACTTTACTTGTTTTTGACGTTTTGCATTCGGGTTCGAAAGCACTTCTCCTTCATGGTCGGTTGAATTTTTCATTATCTTAGATATTGCTGACTGTGACAACTTAAGTTGATGGGTATTTTCTAACCATATCGCAAGATCTTTTTGCTTCCAATCGGGGTTGTCTTGTTTCATTTTTCGCAACTCATGACGTATACTTTCACTAATTTGAGTTCGTTTGATTTTAGGTGCCATGTTTGGATTGAAGAAGAAAATTATGATATGAAATAATAGTTAAATTCATGATAAAACTAGCTTATATTTATATGAATGTATTGATGAAATGCACATCCATAAATTTTAATTTTCCAAGATGCATATGGCTGAATTTTGAAGGTCTAAGAATTTTGACTTGTTAATAAGTTTGAAGGTCTATATGAATTTTGAAGGTCTAAGAATTTTGACTTGTTAATAAGTTTGAAGGTCTATATGAATTTTGAAGGTCTAAGAATTTTGACTTGTTAATAAGTTTGAAGGTCTATATGAATTTTGAAGGTCTAAGAATTTTGACTACTATTTTTTCAAAAAAAAATCTAATTTTTATATATAAAACTCTACTTAAGAATAACCCCCCTATAGTAATATTTTTCCCCGGTCCCAAGGATATTACTGTATAGAGGTTTTACTGTAATAAGATGATGGTGGAGGAAGGAGGGAGGAGAAAGAAAATCAAGAAAAAACAAACAAGAAAAAACAAACAAGAAAAAAGATAAACGTAGCAGTTTTATTGATAAATATAGCAGTCTTATAGATAGATGCAGTAGTTTTACTATAAATGTAATACTCTATACATAAATATAGTATTTTCAGTATAAATATAGTAGTTTTCATGTAAATTTAGTAGTTTTACTATAAAATGTATTAGTTTCAATAAAAGGGCGGTATTGGAATTAAAAAGATCAGGAGTTAAATAAAGAAATATTTAAAGTTAAGGAGTTTTTAACAAGTTTTTTTTACATAGGGACTTAGGCCTATTCCTTATTGCACATAGGGCCTACATTTTTCCCTATTTAAAAACATTAGCGGGGTATAAAATAGGAAGAACATGTAAAAATTTGATGACATGGCATTTTAGTTAACGTTTGTAAATGTCCGATAACAGCAGGGTATATTACTGCAGTCGGGAATGATAGTCCGAGGGAGTTTTCTGTAATTAAATTAGTTTGAGGTATTTAGCACAAAAATCATGATAGTTGGAGTTTTTTTTGTTTTTTGGCATTTTAGCCTTTTTATTATTGTAATTTGTAACCAAGAAGCAAGACAAAAATGACTGCTACATACTGATCATGCATAAAAATCTTATAAAAAAACAGCCATTTTATGCACAAAGATCTTATCAAAAACAACCAAATCTAATGAAGGTGGAACATTGAATTCTCAGTCCAGCTCTGAATTAATGTTATGGAAGTGCTTTTTTAAGGACTAACTGCAGTCCCTTGAGACATAGCAACAGGTGAGCTTGTCACTTCTCTAACTTAACTTAAATGTGTTAAATCTAAAAAGATTTTTCTAGTGCAGGGTCATAAAATTTAAAGAAAAAACAAAAATCCTTTCCCGCCCTTCAGCACCCCCGCCCCCGCCATCAAAAATACTTTTTCTACGGCAATTTGCATTTCCAAAAGTTTACCAAAGAGACAAATACCATGGGTCCGCATGTTTGATACTATTACCAAAATATTATGGGTCCTGCCGTTTTATACTTTGGATAAACAAATTACGGGCAGAAAAAATATTGATTTTTTTATACCACAATGCAACAAATATTGGAATTGGTTTGTTTTTATAGTTTCTTTTAATTAATCGAATAAGAGAAGGTTTCAGATGACATTGGAGAGACTTTCTTTCCTCAGGGCATTTGTTAGACATGAAGTAGCATGGAAGTACCGGAAGAAAAACTATTTCCGATACTTTAAGTGTTTGTTTAATGGAAGAAGAACTTGGAAATTACTTCCAATTGATGAGCTGGATCCTATATGGCATGTCTACTTCCAAAATTTCATTTCCCTCTGAAGAAGCAATGGAGCACGAGGAACAAAAAAAAGTAATAATTTCTTATTATTAAAAAATAGTTTTCTTTTTTGTTTTTCTTAATAAAAAACATAAGAATATGCTTCATTATTTACTTTCTTCAAAAAATATTACAAACAAACATTGGAAGTAAGTTTTGGGTTTACTTTCATGACAACCTTTTGGAAGTTATTTCATAACTATTTACTGCTCTTCCAGTACTTCCGGTCATCCAAACAGACCCGAAGTTGGTGGGAAAAAAAGTCAAACTCTCGACAATTTATTTTTGATGATCTGCATAGATCTTCACGACCTCAAGCGTAATATACGAACTTCTTATGTCATTTTGTAAGTTTTGACGGTTGATTTGGTTTTAAATGTCAAATTGGCGAGCCTCCTATGCAAATGCAAAAAGATATCGAAATCATGTAACTTTTTTGTCTATGTTGCAAGAATATGTTGTAGATGGACGGTTCCGATCATTATGAAAATTTTCTATTCGTTGATTCTTTGACCGATTATAAGAGCTTTTTCTCCTATTTTCGCTCTGATGCCCCCACGTTCCTCTTTTTAATCTAAGAAAAGAATTAAATAGAAGAAATATTGTGTTTTTTTTTAAAGAATGAAAATAAAACTCATGTCTCGTGGCCGGTGCACAAAAAAGAATGAAATTGAGGGTCGGCTGAGTTCTACCTGTTTTTCACTCATTTCTTGCAGCAGCTGTAAGCCCATATAGCTCTAAAAAATGCTATTGATATGTTAACTCGAATGCCTTTCTTAAGTAATTATTACTCTAGTGTATCATATTATGAGGGATCATAGGAAAATGAAAAGGTATGAAATGCTTCAGGACATTTCGAACCAATCTAATCTTCTTTTTTAATTTAGAAATGGTCCTGCTAGAGAATGTCGAGGCATTAAAAAATGCATATGAAAAGATAAGCATGCAAACATTTCATGAAGATTTTGTGTTATAACAACTAGATAGGTTTTTCTTTATATCTCACCCCCAAAATTTTAATATTTCTAAATTTCCCCTAAAAAGCTATATTTCTAAATTTCGCCTCTAAAATCTTTTAGTTGTTCAAAAATGCCCCCGACTAATTTAACCAAGCATTTGACACCCCCTTCCCCACCCCACTCCATGATCATCTTCTTCACTAATGTCATAAATTGGAGGTTATGGCTAAGCTTCTTCTTAATTTCAAATTAACGCTTTTCTTAAGACAAAAAATTAGAGCAATTTTTCTTTAACATTTCTAGTATGTTAATGCAGAGAGAGATTGTGATCTTTATTGTTGCAATTGTAAAAATTTCAACGAAGAAAATGAGTAATGGAAGAGGTGAAACCCTCATGGTTGGGTTAAGATAACATTTAAGAATAAATCTTATGTTTTTTGATAATGGAGCAGGAAATGAGTACGTGTCTTTTTTTACAATTAAGAAGAACCCTAACCCTAGTCCTCAATTTATGACATTAGTGGAGAAAAAGATGATTATTGGAGGGGGGCATTTTCTATTTTTACTAAGCTAATAACTGTTTTTAACTCAAGATGAAAAATATTCTCTTCAAATACTTGTCTAAACTAATCAGGGGGTATTTTTGAACAAGTAAAAGATTTTAGGGGTGAAATTTAAAAACATAGTTTTTAAGAGATAAATTTAGAAATATTGAAATTTTGGGTGCGAGATATAAAATTAAAAAAAAAACCTAACCAGATTTAACCATGTTGGATGGATGTAAAACGTTTAAAGACTTATTTATTTTTGGTTGGTTTATAATGAACAACCCAAAAAATAGACATTCTCAAACTTTTTATATTACCTTTCATTCTATTTATTTATAGATCACCGTCGAATTGTTTGACGTTTTAGACAGCCATCGAACGTTACAAATGTCAGGAACTCTCTTAATAAGCCATTCTCGTAAAAAAAATGCCATATCTCGGCCACTTCAAAAGGGTAAATTTGAATGATCGATGCTATCTGAAACAGAGAAAGGTGGGATGTGCAACCGAAAGTGTTACGTACACGATAGATAAGACCAATTCAAGACGATGAATTTTCTCCAGCAGAGCCAGCTGTCAAGAGAGAGGTCAGTGACTGGTCACCATAAATCGCCTGCCCTTTTACTGAACTGAGGGCTATTTCAGTAGTTTCACACCGTAATGATAAGCACACCCCCACATTGAGGTAAATGCACCCCCAATGTTGTCTCTTTGAAGAAAGATGGCAGCTCAACTCTCAGGCACTTCGTGGGATGATGGCAACTGCACCAACCGACTGCGTTTTTTTATTAATTAATCTTTTTAATTAATTTATTCACTCAATCCTTCTTCTTCTTCTTCTATCCTCTCTCTGTGTGTTTCTCTCTCTTCAACCTCTCTTTCTCTCTCTAGAAGTGACAATGCTGCCATCTAAGCCCAGGTCAGTGATTGCTAGATCTGATTGGTTTTCTTACATTTGACGTTTTCTTCAAGGTTTTTGATGTGATTTTGAAATGGGTCTCGTCCCATTTTGTGAAATTTCAGCTCTTGTGATGTTTGCTTGTGTAATGGGCTTGACCTTTGTGTTGAAATTTTTGGATGTTGCAGAAATAAAGATGAAATTTTGCCTGGTTTTTTTTAGGGGTTTTAATGCGATTCTTCAATGGGTAATGTTGCATTTTGTGAAATTTTAGCTGTGTGTAATGGGATTGACCATCGTGTTGAAATTTAGTTGAATTTTTGGCTGTTGCAGACATAAAGATGAAATTTTGCCAAGTTTTTGGAGGGGTTTTTATGAGATTTTAAGTGGGTGGTGTTCCATTTTGTGAAATTTTAGCTCTTGTGTGATGGGATTGACCATTGTGTTGAAATTTAGTTGAATTTTTGGCTGCCGACAAAAAAATGTCCGATTTTACCGAAATTAGTGAAGTAATTTTTTAGGGGTTTTTTTTTGATGTGGTTGCAATTGGATCTTAACCCATTTTAGAAAATTTAATTGCTTACTGAATTTTGTGTTGAAATTTAGTTGAATCCTTTGCTGCCGACACTCCATTTTGTTTTGGTTCTTGGATGCAATAATATTTTTTGGGGGAATTTTAAAGGGTTTTTGTTGTAATTTTATATCTGGGATTTAATCCATTTAGTTCTGATGAAATTTTGTGTTAAAATTTAGTTAAATTCTTTGCTGCCGACACTCCATTTTATTTATTTACTGTGGAGATATATCTATTTTGATATGTTGCTTATGTTGAATTTTCAGTGAAAATTTACTATGTTCTGTGCATTGAGTCTCAATTAATTCCCATCCCAATAAATAACGAGTTAAATCCATCTCTTTTGTTATGATCCTGTATAATTAGTTTGATCTATTTGTCAAAATTCAGTGAGTGAGCTTCTTTTGACAAGATTGAGGATATTTGTGTGATCCTCTATATATGGGATTTTTGTTAAATAGTGTTCAGGGATTCTGGATTGATTCCAGTTGTTTAAAATTCCTAGGTTTATTCCTTTGTTAAGTTCTACTTAGATCGGTTCGGATTGTTAGTTATAATTTAGATTGTAAGTGTCAAATCCTCATTAGAAATTTAGCTAATTTCTGATGACATGTGTCATCGGATTGATCTGTTTGTCGATATCCAGTTTCATCTACAAACATGTCGTTTTTACGGCTTACTCTTCATGTCGATTACTCTTCATATCGTTTTTATCAACCTTTGTTTCAAATGCTAATGTAAAATTAAAAATTTAGCCATTTCATTCTCTTTAGTCGCGTTGTTTCGATCCGGAATTTGCTCTGCTTGTGTTTTTCAGTGTACAACCTTCAACTATTTGCTGATTGCTTGGCACGTTTTAGTTATGAGAAGTGAATTCTAATAATATTTTGGATTTTGAACAGAAATGGTTTATCAGACACCTCGAACAATAAGACGATACCGTCGACGCCAAAAGCTGGCAAAATAGCTCGAACAGGATCAACAAAATCAGAATCTGGGCCTTCTCCTATTCAGAAGTCACGCATTTCACCCAAAACACTTGAATCAAAGCCTACAGTCGAACGTCGATTATCTAAACCAAGCGCTACCACACCTGATGTAAGATCCCTTGAAATTTCTTCAGGTTAATTGCATAAAACCCCACTGCGTGTAGTTTATCCCATATCGCACTTATACCCTCCTCAATTGATTTATTAATGCAAACACCCCCTCTCATCGTCGTCCCAGAACCCTAAAAATCACCCAAGTTCAACAATAAACTCAAATGATTGTCTGGTTTTCGAGTTGAATTTGAGCGCTCTTAATGGTTTTAGTTGTTGTTGTTGGGATAAAAGGCTCAGTTGTTGTTGTTGTTGTTGTGTTTAATGGTTTTAGTTGATTAGTAGAGGGGGTCTTTGCGCTTATAAATGACTTGAGGGGATATAAGTGGTATACAGAATAAATTATCGGGGTTTATTGTGTTTTCAACTACATGCAAATTCCATACTAGATATAATGTAATTATATTTTTGCAACTTTGCTTTTGATAACAGAAACAACCTAGGGTTCAACTCGGTGAAGTTCAAGAAGAACTCAAGAAGGCAAAGGAGCAGTTAGCTTCTGTGACAAAGGAGAAGGCTCAAGTACTAGAAGAGTTAAATAATGCGAAGAATTTGGCCGATGAAGCCAATGAGAAACTCAAGGAGTCTCTCGCTGCCCAAAAAAGAGCGGAAGAGAGCTCAGAGATCGAAAAATTTCGAGCCATAGAATTGGAACAGGCCAACATTGAAGCTTCTCAAAAAAAGGAAGAAGAGTGGGGAAAGGAACTTGATAGCATAAAAAAGAAGCATTCTTTGGATGGCGAGGCATTGCTTTCAACGGCTCGAGAGTTGGAAAAAGTTAAGGATGAGTTAGAAATGATGAGAAAAGCCAAGGACTCTGCTCTCATCCAAGCCGATGATGCAGTGAAAATCGCCGAAACTAATGCAGAGAAAGTTGAGGCCCTTTCCAATGAAATTACCCGTTTGAAATCTTCGCTCGATTCGAAGTTCGATAACATGAACGGTGATGCATCGGAGATAATCAAGAAAATGGATTACGAGATTGATTCTTTGAGAGATGAGCTCGAAAGAGCAAAGCAAGCAGAGGAAAAGTTGGTCATTATGGATTCATTGATTGAAAGGCTAAGCACGGAAGCAGATAATGCAAAGAGCGCAGAGCTCAGTTCGCTTAAGTTGGCTGATAAATGGAAGAAGAAAGCCGTAGATTTAGAAATTCAATTGGTAGAAGCCGAGCAATCTCAGCAATCCACATTTGAGTCGTTGGCTTTAGTGGAAAAACAACTAGAGGAGGCCAAAGCTTCGAAGCAGGATTCTGGGTTTGAAATTTTTGCACTTCAAGAGAAAATAGAGTTATTAGAGGATCAATTGGCCGAAGCCAACCAAGCCGAGAAATTGTCATCGGAGTCTCAAGCTTCACTCATGGTACAACTCGAGGAGCTCAATGCTTCACTTCAAGATTCAGAGTCTGAGATTGCTGTTCTTAGAGGAAAGGTTGAGTCCTTAGAGATCGAGGTCGCTGATGTAAATAAGGCAAAATTGGATTCCGATAAAAAAGCCGAGTTGTTGGATATTCAATTGGCTGAAGCCAACCAATTTAATGAGTCTTCATCCGATTCTTTGGCTTCGGTTACAAAACAACTCGAGGAGAGTAATTCTTCTCTTCAAGATGTTTTAGCTGATAATGCTGCTTTAAGAGTGCAGATAGAGTCGCTAGAAACTGAGCTTGATCGGTGCAAAGAACAAGCGGTTGAGATGCACAAAAAAGTCGAAGCTTTACAATCGGAGATCCAAACTTTAAAAAATGAGAAATTTGAAGCTTTTGATGCTGAAGGTTTCTCGGAGGAGAGAAACAAGCTGATGACAGAGATTGTGATAGCGAAACAAGAAGAGGCGAAGGCTAAAAAGGCCATGGAGAGTTTAGCTATGGAGGCAAGAGAAACACAAGAGAGATTTTTAGCTAAAAGAGTCGAGCACGAAGATGCCAATGCTCAAATCGAGCAACTGAAATCGGCTCTTAGGAACACCGAGGAGAATTATGAGGTTATGCTTGATGAAACAAGATATGAGATAGTGTGCCTCAAAAAAGCCATTGAAAAACTCAAGACTGAAGCCAAAGAGCATAATTTCGTAAGCGCGGTTAATGAATCTGAAGAAGAACTTAATGCAGAGATGGAGATTAAAGCAAATGGAGAAACCGAAGAAGAAAATGAAGAGAAGCAGTTGTCTGAATCGCTCGATGAAGCCCTAACCGATAAACTCGAGGAGAGTTGTGAGTTATCGAACAGTGAAAAAGAATACGACATGCTACCGAACTCGAAAGAGATTCCAATTGAAAGCGTTAATGGAAGCAAAGAAGAGAATGGAAATGGGAATCAATACCTAGGAGAAGAACCTGTAGAAGTTGAAGTTAAGATGTGGGAAGGTTACAAAGCTATCGAGAAAGAGAAGGATTTTTCGTCGGAGATGGAGAACGAAAATGAGTCGCTGGATGAGGATTTGGAGTTAGAGACCGAGAACGGTAGCTTTGATCAAACGAATGGATTGCCATCGGAAAACATCGAAGACGGAGCGGCTTCGCCCACGAAGCAGCAGAAGATGAAGAAGAAGAAGCCATTGTTTCAGAAATTTGGCGATATGCTGAAGAAAAAGAGTCCAAATAAGTAGTTTTTTCTTTTGAATTGAATCTTGTGTTTATGTTCGTTTATATATATCTTCTTATGATTTTGCTAAATGGCTTTCATAAAGCTTGAACGGTACAGAATGTGCATCAAAAGTTGTGTTATTTGTTTCTGTTGCATTGGTTTATATTTGTAATGAGCATTAGATCTGCTTTCTTTACTATCTAGTATCCAATGTAGTGGATGAGTTTTTGCAATAAATGGCACAATGATGCCCTTGTGCTTGTTACTGTGAGACTTTTTGTTCTTTAGGTTAATGCACAATGTTGTCATTGTTCTTTATGAAGTTTGATTGGTGGTGGAGGTTTTTGCTGTAGCATTGCTTGTGGTGGAAATTGGATGGATGAGAGTTTGGGTCAAAATTTTATGCAGCAAGCTCTGTAAAATTTTATATCGATTCTTATTGATGAGCAGGTGATTACTTTTGAATTCTTTGTGCAGGTATTCAAGAGATGGGTTTGTGTACTTTCTAGTATTTCATATTATACTAGTAAAATATCTCTTAATGTTGTTTTGCTTTTGTGAATAAGGGCCCTGACCGCAGTGTCCAGACTGCAGGCCTATGAGCCTTGGAGGTTATTTTACGTATTATCCTTGGGCCTCACATGGCCTGCAGTCTGGACACTGCAGTTATGGGCACACAGTGTCCTTAATGTTATTTTGCAGTCTTGCATGTTCATCCCATGCACATTTTACATCAGGCTTCAGTTGGGTTTAAATCCCCAGCAATGATCAAAGAATGTTAGATACACAATTTGCAGTTATGCTTTAAGCTCTACTACAAATATCACTACATAAATATGATTCCTCAAAATTTACATGCCCTTTTTTTCCTTCTCTTGTAGCCTTATTGTATATACATTTTCTGCTGAAATAAAAGGCTAGATTCCGTTTTGACTCCGGATTAGACCAATCCGCCGAAAATGGTTTATCTGGATGAGTTTTTAGTAAGTAAAATTCATAAGAGAAAATCCACAAAATCATCCATTCCGCCGGCTTAAAACAATAGTTCAAACCTAAATAGTTTAATCCTAAGGTTGCTTGATTGCTTTTTTACTCCGAACTTGAATCTATTATCATCTTTCTATTTACTTCTTTCATATTTTCTAATCATGACAGCAAAATGATCTTTATTTTAATATCAACTCGCAATATTTTAAAATAATTATAAGGATCAATAGCACATAACACCCTGTAGTTTACCTTCGTGGTACTTATATTCCCTCAAGTAATTTGCCATACAAACACCTCCATGCTTTCTCTATATAAACCCTAAAAAATGTTCAAAGCTGCTCAAATCCATTTCTAAGTAAGCCAAAATGATTGTCTAATTTTACTTTAGAATTTGTTTGTCTTGTTTAGAATTAAATTTAAGCATTTTGAGGATTTAGATTTATAAATAGAGGGGATGTTTGTGCGAATAAATTATTTGAGAAGGTACGACAGTATAAGTTCCCCACATCGCAAGAATGTTATATGCTATGACCCTTGTTATTATAAAGTGAAAACCCTATCCCAAATTATCCAAAAATGTATTTGACATGAAAATCTCTTAGCTTTTTAACATAAACGAACATAGGTGGATCGTCATTTTTATCCCAAATTAAATTCTACGAATTAATTTAATTTGTAACACCCAAACACCCCCTTAGTCCGTATGAACAAAGATCAGGCATCTGCTTACTGTTGTTCCTTTTATCATGAGTGGACTAGAGTAGCAAAGGCTCGATTGTATACGCTCTCTTCTAACCATGAAACAAAAATAGCATTAGCTGCTTGTTTATTTATTTTTCATTATTTTTGTGGATTAACTAATAGTTAACTAAATGATAACTAATAAAAAAATCAATCTGACATAGCTGTTTGTGTTTTGGAGAGAGAAATCTTTGTTTTCATGGACAGAGTGGTGGATATTTGTAAATTAGTAAAAGGTAAATTGTCGACCAAAGAAAAAACCAAAGCAGTTTTTTCCGCTGATAAAAAACCCTTAGCCTCGAAACGGTTACCAAAAAGCCTCTGGAAATTTTTCATATAGTATGTGTATAGCTGCCTGCTATATCTAAATAGTGTTGCTAGGATTACGTATATATACGCAGCGGAAATCCAAGACCCTTTGTTTTAGTGTAAATTAAAAAAGAATTATTCATTGGATACCAAATCATACGAAAAGAACACATCAATAACAACATACAAGATTTACTCAGGTTCGGTGCAACTAGCATCTAATCTTGCAAACCGCAACGAGAACTTCCACCATGAGAAAGAATTATAAGAAATTGTACCGACTTTTCACCCTCTTCTATAAGAAATACCCTCCCTTACAAGGCCTCTCTATCCGCTATCGCGCTTGGCTGCCTTTCCCACTCTAATCAAACACTGGATTATTAGAAAATTATATATTCATAAAAATCCCCAGAGAAAGTCTCATATTTATAGGATAAATAAATACTAGAAAATAAATCCATATTTAAATTAGAAATAAATATGAATTTAATCTGGAGATTAGATTGAAATCTAAACCAAAGATATTAGATTTAAATCCTGACTATTCCCTGACTAATCTCATACTTAAATCAAATTTCAACAGTGTTCCCCTTGATTCAAATTCGCCATTATGTGTTCACTTTCTCAACACCTTGAAACTCCGTTCTCGTTTTCTTGTGCCCGAATGCACATCAACAATCTTCTAGACACAACTTGAACTTGGACCGGAACCATCTCAGAAACGCATCTGCTAGATTCTCAAGGGTACCAATTTTCGTAAGAGATATTAGCTTCTTCTCGGTTTGCAAGAAGAGTACTCTCACCTCCTCTGATTCTCCCAAACACAACAATCTTCGCCGATGGCCTCCCTAACCGCCTAAATGCCGGTTATCAACCATGCATTTATTGTTGAAAACGTGATAACTGGCTGAAGCGTCAACACTCTGGCACTGCATCCGTACCCAGCATGTAACCCGCTATTGACCTCCACCTGTCCATATCACCAGCGTAATTGATACCTGATGATAACATCGTCGAAAAACTGAAGTGCGCCTCTAAGTGAGAAGATATGGGTTGAGTCTTCTTCATCCATATCAAGCTAGAACGTGCTTGATACTTTGCTGCAATCAACACAACTTCCTATCCATGACACAATCCATGCCATGAATTAAACGTGCAGACTTTCTGCCGAACTCCCGATCCTCTTTTCTTGGAGACTTGTCCTTAACCACTCATGTGTGTCGAACTGTCAATCTCCGCATCACTGGCTCTATTGGAATCTCCACATGAATCGGAGTACTAACCACATCATTTGTACTTGTAGCCTGGATTGGAACTTCGAACACCACCTCACTCGATGGTACAAATGTTCTATGTTCACCATCTAACCGATTCTATCTTCTTTAAAGTATCGCAGACTCAACGAATATCATTTGGTTGATTAATCCACTCTTGGTCCCAAAATATCATGACCTGTACCCTTTTGCTCCGCCTCCAAAGCCGATAAGAGAATATCTCTTGACCCTCGGCTTCTTGGTACACCCAATAACACGAAGCCCTGAATAATCTTTAGCCCCTCCAGTCCATAACTCCTCGAGAATTTCATATCTATCATCGTCGATAGTGACTGATCGATGAGATACTCGGTAGTTGATAGGACTTCAGCCCGAAATTCCCTCGGAAAACCATCCATAAGCCGTAAAGTTCTGTTCTTTCCAACTGTTCGAACCATCTTCCCTACAATGCCATCTGACCGAGAATCTCTCAACGTGGTGTACCGATGCACGATCCTCTTCGGCCTGTACAATCCTGCGAGCTCCTGCAACGCGAACCCTCCGCCTAATCCGAACCGAAGAACCTCTACGCGCTTTCTAGACTGCTTTGGATAGAATCGGTTAGTAAGAGATTTCTTCATGTAAAAGAACTCCAGTTTGTTCTACATTCTTGTCACTGTCATCTTTTGTGCCACTTTGCAAAAAACCTTATCAACCATTGAAAGCTAGACCGAACTGTGAGTTTTGTCCTCTATCTCTACACTTTCCGCTACCGTGGTCGTTGCCGGAATTCTGTTTTTTACAAAGTCAATCTTATGCACACCATGCTGCTTCAGCAGCGCCATCGTCTTCAATCTCCATAGACCGAAATTATTGCGCCCATTGAACTTTCTGATCTCGCTACTTGTAAACGTCATCTTCCCAATCAATTCTAAAACGCGATCTTAACGTTCTGATACCACTTGTTGTGCAAGAATACATATCTATGCGCAGCGGAAATTCAGGACCTTTGTTTTAGGGTAGAGTGAAAGAGAACTATCCGACGGATACCAAATCACACGAAAATAATATACCAACAACAATACACAAGATTTACCCAGTGTCTGCGTAACTAGCACCTAATCCTGCAAACCGCAACGAGAACTTCCACTATGAGAAAGAATTATATTAGAGATTACACTGACTTCCCATCCTTCTTTATAAAGAAATACGACCGCGTTTGGTCGCCTCTCCCATTCTGATAATGCTCGATATTGGCGACCTCCAAGATCAGGACACGTGGCAGATGACGTGTTCCAGGACTCAGAGGAAAGGGCCCGTAGGGGCCGACGAGGCCACCCGGAGCCCGACCTGCAAGCACAAACTGGCCCGCCTTGGGGCCCTCTGAAAATCAGCCTCCTCGGCCATTCAGCTCGCCCTGAGCCGCCATAGGACCAAGACTCCTCGGCCTCCCCTGCTCGCCCCCGAGCTCCCTGCCGAGGCCATCTCACTCGGCCCTCCGACCAACTCCACAGCTCACGGGCGTAACCGCCGCTCCGCGAATCTCGCCATGCGCGGATTCTACGCCAGCCACATCCCACGTTCCACGCCACCGCGATCCCCATTAATGGGCGATCCGCTCCCTACGCAGGCGTGACGTCGGGAGCGTAACTGCCGGCGAGATTCTCGTGCCTGCTGCTGCGTGCCTCCGCCACTATATAAACTCCCACCACAGAGGGGTCGAGTAAGACATTTTTTTTTACACTTTACGCCATTACTCTGCTCGGATCTCATCACTAACTAGAGCGTCAGAGGGTCCTCGGTGGTACCAAACCACCCCGGGACTTCTTTGCAGGTACTCGGCGACAGCCTCCTCACTCAACCTTCTCCTCTCAAAACCCATTGAGACCCACACGCAACGAAGGACCATCAACCAAGCTCACCTCGAGATCAACGGAAAACAGCATCTGACAGAGGCCTGAAAAGGAGCTCCATCAGTTGGCGCCGTCTGTGGGAACTTAAGTTCCACCAAGTGCAAAGTTGGCCTTCCGATCTCCGCCCGCATGGCAACTGACTCCCCTAAGGATCCAAACGCCCGCTACCGCCCCCTCGCAACGGGGGCGCGGGCGGACCCTCTCCCGAAGTTGCCGGCCTCCCCACAGGCTACCACCCCACGCTCTCCGGCGGCCGCCCGACTAAAAGAGCTAGGGGCTGGGAGCCCATCACCTTTGGCGACGAGGATCTCCACGGCATATCTGTGCCCCACAGCGACCCACTGGTGATCGTAGCGCGAATTCACCGATACGAGGTCCACCGAATACTCATCGATTCAGGCAGCTCGGCGGACATCCTCTTCCACGACTGCTTTCTGCGGATAAGGCTGGCCCCAGAGGACTTGAGGCCGTCCTCCCACGTCCTCTCGGGATTCACCAACCACTCCGTCCCGGCGCAAGGAGTGGTCACCCTGCAGTTCATGATCGGGGAGCCCAGCCACACGCGCACGCTGCCGGTAGACTTTATTGTGGCTAGGGTCCCCTCGGCATACAACGTCATCCTCGGTCGGCCGACTCTGAACTCCCTCCAGGCCCAGATCTCGATGTACCACCTGGCGATAAAATTCCCCCTCGACCAAGGTGGGGTGGGCAGGGCCTACAGGAGCCAACGGCTCGCGGAGGTGGGTCTGGCAGAGGCATCTTCCCCCGAGCAGCACGCTGATAGCGCCAATGCATGCTGTAGGGTGTTTTTCGTCTCCCCATTGAGATGGGAATACGCGCGCGGTTGTCAGGCGTACTACAGATTCCCCCTGCCTAGGGTAGGCTGAGGTTTAATGATTGTGGGGATTCGAATCTCCGGCAGCCGCGGACTAAGCTGCCGTTAATTACCCCTCGCCTCTGGGGCGAGGGAACCTCCGATTAACGGGTTAAACTGGTCATGCGAACTCAATGTGCGGTGTGCGTGTGTTGTGTTTTGAAAAGGGTTTTTGGATATATCGGGAGCCACGCAGAGTTTTTACGGGGGTCCCGCTACCCGGATAGCGGGTTGGGGGTCAAGGGGGTAGCAGCCCCCTTGCGGGGTGCGGGGCAGCGCCCCGTTAGAAATTTTTTCTAACAGGGACAGTGTCGTGGAGCACGTGTGTGTGAAAATATGTATACATATGTATATGTATATGTATGTACATAAAAAGAGGGGGGAAAGGCATCCAAAGGATGCGTGGGGCCAGCGCCTTGGGCGTTGTGCACTAAGGTGCTGTGCGCTCAGGCGCTAGCGCGCCACGTGTCGGCACGTGGGCGCTCTGCACTTGAGCGCAGGGCACTGTAGCGTAAGCGCGCCATGTGTCGGCACGTGGGAGCTTTGCGCTTCAGCGCCTGACGCTCGAGCGCAAGTGCGCCACGTGTCGGCACGGGGGCGACTTGCGCCAGAGCGCTGTGCGCTTGAGCGCAAGCGCGCCACGTGTCGGCACCGGGGCGACTTGCGCTAGAGCGCTTGCGCTTGAGCGCAAGCGCGCTACGTGTCGGCACGTAGGCTCTTTGCGCTCGAGCGCAGGGCGCTGTTGTGCAAGCGCGCCACGTGTCGGCACGTGGGCGCTCTACGCTTGAGCGCCGGCGAGGAAAAGAAGCTTTTAGCCTAAAAAGATTCTCGGAGGAGAAATCGGAGTGGAGTTGGACTCCTAAGTGTGTTTTTGGGGTTAATGGAAGGGGTTCTTCTTCTTCCTCCTCTGTTAGCTGGATCTTGAAGATCAAGAGATGTGAGATCTCAAAATCTCTCCTTTTTGAGATCTGATGACAAATCCAAGTTCCCCTTTGTGGGTTTCGTGGTGAAAAACTATTTTGTTTTATAAAAAGAAGAGTAAAACTCTTGATTTAATTCAAGAGAAAGAAGAAGGTTTTGGAACCTTAAAGAAGGAGAAAGATCTTAGATCTGGAAAATTTTTAGAGAGAGAAAAAGTTGTTGAGATATTTCATTAGCTTTGCCTTTATAGGCTATACACTTTACACATAGCCCCTTGGGCTTCACAAAATGGCATTTTGCCTATCCCATGGCGTATTGCCATTTCTTTTTGCACATAAGCCATGGGCTTTACAAAAATTTGGCTTTATGCCTATTTTTCTTATATTTATCCATAAAATAAAATAAAAGAAATGCAAAAAAATTATTTATTACAAAATTTTTATCTTGGCACGGGGGGAGGCCGGCCGCTTCATGTTCTGGCTCGACCCGGGCATGGGCCCACTGGATCTGGGCTTGGGCCCACTTGGCTTGGGGTTGAATTTGATTTTGACTTGGTCAACTGGGGTATAAATTTTTACCCCAACAAATTTCCCCCCATCAATAAATGCACACCACATATGCGGGTCGTGTGCATGAAATTGATGGATCTTCTTTCACGTGGAGGCGACTTGATTTGGTTCCCGCTTTTTGGGAAGCTGGCACTGCCCTTTTTACGACATGGACGGTCGTTGCTTAACATGTCTCCGAGACGGAGTGTCCGTGATAGACGTTTTCCCTGGCCCGGAGTGATCTGGTTCCCGCTTTGTAGGAATCCCGCGCTGCCCTTTTTGCGACTTGGACGGTCGATGCTTCCCTTTTTGCGACTTGGACGGTCGATGCTGCCATTTTAGCGACGTGGACTGTCGGTGCTGCCATTTTTGCGACATGGACGGTCGGTGCTGCCATTTTAGCGACTTGGACGGTCGGTACTGCCCTTTTTGCGACTTGGACGGTCGGTGCTGCCATTTTAGCGATTTGGACGGTCGGTACTGCCCTTTTTGCGACTTGGACGGTCGGTGCTGCCATTTTAGCGACTTGGACGGTCAGTTCTGCCCTTTTTGCGACGTGGACGGTCGGTGCTGCCATTTTAGCGACGTAGACGGTCGATGCTGCCCTTTTTGCGACTTGGACGGTCGATGCTGCCATTTTAGCGACTTGGACGGTCGGTTCTGCCCTTTTTGCGACATGGACGGTCGGTGCTGCCATTTTAGCAACGTGGATGGTCGATGCTGCCCTTTTTGCGACTTGGACGGTCGATGCTGCCATTTTAGCGATGTGGACGGTCGGTTCTGCCATTTTAGCGACGTGGACGGTCGGTTCTGCCATTTTAGCGACGTGGACAGTCGGTTCTGGATTTGACTTGCCCCGCTTCTTGCGGCGTCAGGGATGAAGTTGACTTGTTTCCGAGGTGGAATTTGGTTCTGCCAGGGAGGTCATTGGTTGTTTTGCCGACCTGATGTGATTTGGGTTGACATCAGTATCGCTAAGCTGGAATATAGTACCAGGAGCGAATCATCATTCGTCGTGACAGGGTTTGGGAATTGGTTTTTGTTTGGCATCTGCATTGCTGCACTGGAATAATGCCAGGAGCAACTCATCATTTGCCCCGAGAGGATTTGGGAATTGATGGCTTAGGAGGCAGGTTTAGATCCCTATCACCTAAGACTTTTCAATTTTATGGGCTGTAAGGGTCCCATAAAAGCATTTTCTCCCTACGAGTCGAAAGGATCTCGTAGGTGTATTTTCTCCTTAAGAGTCGTGGGGACTCCTAAGTGTGTTGCTCCTTTATGAGTCGTAGGGATCTCACGCGGGAATTTTCTCCTCACAAAGTCGTAAGGACTTTGCGAGTGCATTTCATTTCTTTTCTTTTTTACGAGTTTGCGCCCTTTCGGGTTTTCACAAACTCGCCGGCAGTCCCGCTGTTTTTACTCACGGAGCCCTTTCGGGTTTTCATCCGTGCCCATTTTGCTTGTGGACATACCGTTCTTTTTTCTTTTTTTCTTTTTCTTCTCCTTCTTCTTTTTCTCTTTTTTTTTGGAGAGATCGGGATTGTTTTACGCCCGTGGATTGTATACGGTTTTGCAGGATGTATGATCCAGACCGTAGGGCCGAAAAATTTTCAGGGCTTTGTTGACATCTACATCGCTGCACTGGAATGCGGTACCAGGAGCGACTCATCATTCGCCGTTGGGGTATGGGATTTGGAATTTGGTTGGCGTCTGCATCGCTGCACTGGAATATGGTACCAGGAGAGACTCATCATTCGCCATTTGGGGATTGGGGAGCGATGGCTTAGGAGACAGGTTTAGATCCCTATCGCCTAAGGCTTTTCAATTTTATGGGCCGTGAGGGTCCCATAAAAGTATTTTCTCCCTACGAGTCGTAAGGATCCCGCAGGTGTATTTTCTCCTTAGGAGTCTTGAGGACTCCTAAGTGTGTTTTTTCTTTATGAGTCGTAAAGATCCCACAAAGGTTTGTTCTTCTCATATATCGTGAGGACACATGAGTGGGTCTTATCAATGGAGCATCATTCCCAAAGCAGAGACCAGCCGCATAACTGGTGATTACGGTGGGACATGGGTATGATGAGAATTATTTGAGCCCGTGGATTGTATACGATGGTCAACTTGGGGACCCACCGTAGGGCCGGGAGAATTTTGAGAATTTGGATTTTGGTTGGCGTCTGCATCGATGCACTGGAATGTGATACCAGGAGCGACTCATCATTCGCCGTTTGGGGACTTGGAATTTGGATCTTGTTTGGCATCAGCATTGCTGCACTGGAATAATGCCAGGAGCCACTCATCATTTGCCTTGGGAGGACTTGGGATTTGGGTTTTTGGTCGGCATCAGCACCGCTAACACTGAAGCGAAATGCCAGGAGCGACTCATCATTTGCCGTTGCCCGTTGGGGAACGATGGCTTAGGAGACATGTTTGGGTCCCTATCACCTAAGGCTTTTCAATTTTATGGGCCGTGAGGGTCCCATAAAAGCATTTTCTCCCTACGAGTCGTAAGGATCCCGCAGGTGTATTTTCTCCTTAGGAATCGTGAGGATTCCTAAGTGTGTTGCTCCTTTGTGAGTCGTAAGGATCTCACGCAGGGTTTTCTCCTCACAAGGTCGAGAGGACTTTGTGAGTGTATTTCATCTCTTTTCACGAGTTTGCGCCCTTTCGGGTTTTCACAGACTCGCCGGTAGTCCTGTTGTTTTTTACTCACGGAGCCCTTTCGGGTTTTCATCCGTGTCCGTTTTGCTTGTGGACATACCGTTTATTTTTTTTATTTCTTTCTTTTTTTCTTTTTTTTTTCTTTTTTTTTTTGCCGCTGGTGGGACTTTAAAAGTAGTCTCACCGGCGGGATTTGGGAGAGATAGGGGTCATTTACGCCCGTGGATTGTATACGGTTTTGCAGGATGTATGATCCAGACCGTAGGGCTGATGTGCTCAATTCGCCTACGACTTGGAGCATTCACGTGTAGTATTTCTTGAGATATCGGCCATTGATGGGTGGCATGGGCCTTTCTCCCTCGGCACTTATCAATTGGTAGGATCCTCCGTCGAACACTTTCTCGATGACGTATGGTCCTTCCCAGTTTGGCTCGAATTTTCCCTTGGCATGTCGATTGGGGATGATCGGTCTTTTGAGGACCAACACCAATTCACCTTTCTTGAAAGCGCGGAGACGGGTTATCTTGTCATAGGCCCGTGACATTTGGGCTCGGTATAGCTCCAGATTTTGCTGTACCGCGAGCCTCTTTTCTTCTAGGGCATCGAGCTCTTCAAGTCGAAGGAGCACGTTTTCCTCCTCCGTCAACTCGTGCTGAACGGCCATTCTTAAGCTTGGAACTTCGACTTCGAGGGGGAGGACCGCCTCCACTCCGAAGAGCAATGAGTATGGAGTGGACTGTGTTGGAGTACGGTGCGTGGTACGATATGCCCATAACGCCTCGTAAAGTTTGAGATTCCAGTCTCTCTTGTTGGTTGAAGCATTTTTCCTCAGGAGCTTGCATAGAGTCTTATTGAAGGCTTCGGCTAGCCCATTGGCTCTTGGATTATAGATGGAGGAATATCTCCAGTCTATCTTGTGCTGAGTAGCGAACCTTGAGACATTGAAGCTCTTAAAAGAAGGCCCGTTGTCAGAAATGATTTTTCTTGGTGTACCGAAGCGGTATAGAATATTATGCTGGAAGAATGTCAGAATATCTTTTGTCTTGACTTCTTTTAGCGGGACAGCTTCAGCCCATCTGGAGAAGTAGTCTGTTGCGGCCAGTATGAACCGGTGGCCTTTGGATGACGGGGGATCAATTAGGCCAACAATGTCAGTGCCCCAGACTTCGAAGGGCCACGACGCCACCGTAGGATGCAACGGATTGGGATGCTTGTGAATGAAATCACCATGGATTTGGCAGATCTGACATTTCTTTGCATGCTCTCCGCAATCCCGTATCATGGTGGGCTAGTAATACCCAAGCCGTTTGATTTGAAGTCGCATCTTGGGGCTAGATTGGTGAGCACCGCAAACGCCCGAGTGAACATCTTTCATGACCTTTTGGGCTTCGGCCAATGAAAAACACCTGAGCCAGAGTTGGTCATATGACCTGCGGTATAACGTATCATTTACAAACACGTATCGGAGAGCTCTTTTCTTCAGCTGAATCCTCACAGATTTTTCTTCGGGCAGCTTGTCGTATCTGAGGTACTCTATGAAGGGTTCTCTCCAATCGGGCTTGTCTTGGATGATCGAAGCTTCTTCGGCAGGACTGCTCTTTTGTTCCGCGCTTTTCTCTTCTCATAGAGAGAGTGGGGGTAGAATTTATCGGCTCCTGACTGTGATCAGAATTTCGTCCATGTCAGGATCAGCCAGCTCCTTGGCTAAGCGAGCGAGTACGTCAGCCTTTCCATTCAACGCTCTAGGGACTCTCATTAGTTCAATGTGAGTGAACCGTTTCATGAGTTCCACCACGCGGCCTCTGTACCGAGCTAATTCGGGTTTTTATATCTTCTAGTCGCCGCTTACTTGGTTGACGACAAGCTGGGAGTCACCGTAAACCCGTAGCCGAAGGATTTCCATTTCTATGGCGAGTTCCAAACCAGCTATCAGAACTTCATACTCAGCTTCATTGTTTGTCCGAGGCTCGGTGAGAGCAAAAGAACGCCGTAGGGTTCCCATTGATGGCGTGATGAACACCAATCCTATCCTCGCTTTTACCTCCGGGACGCTTGATCTGTCGAAGCTCCTTATTGATGAGGCCCCATCGAAGTAGAGCTACCAACATGGCTCATCTTCCTCGAGGTGCAGCACTTGTTCGTCGAGTAACTCACAATTTAGCGGCGACCCTTCTGGTATGGGATGAGCAGCGAGAAAGTCTGCAAGAGCTTGCCCTTTTACTGCTTTCTGAGGGGTATAAATTATGTCAAACTCAAGTAGCATGACAACCCATCTTGCCATTCTGCCTGCTAGGCTTGCTTTGGTCATCAAGTGTTTGAGCGGGTCGACCTTGGAGATCAGCATAACCCGATGAGCGAGCAAATAGTGCCTCAGCTTCTTCACAGCAAATATTAGAGCCAGGCATTGCTTTTCGATTGGGGAGTAGTTGTGTTCCGTCCCGACTAGAGTTCGACTGAGGTAGTAAAGGGCATTTTCTTTCCCTCCTCGTTATTCTGGGCAAGGAGCGCACCGAGTGACTCGTCCAACACGGTAGTGTAGAGAATCAACGATTTATTTGGAATGGGAGCGGCCAGCACTGGAGGGTGCAACAAGCATTGTTTGATGCTTTCGAACGCTGCTTGACATTCGGCATCCCAGATAAAAGGATATCCTTTCTTCATGAGCTTTGAGAAGAGCCTACATCTCCCCGATAAATTTGAGATAAACCTCCGTATATAAGCAAGCTTGCCTTGAAAAGATCTTAGCTGCGTCAGACTCTTCGGAGGGGGCATCTCCATGATGGCCTTTATCTTTGATGGGTCAACTTCGATCCCTCGATGTCGGACTATGAAGCCCAGGAATTTTCCCGATGACACGCCAAAAGCGCACTTCAAAGGATTCATCTTCAGATCGTATTCCCTCAGTCTGGTGAGAACGGTCCTGAGATCTTGGATATGATCGGCCTTGGCTTTAGTCTTGACGACCAGATCATCAACATAGCATTCGACGAATTTATGGATTAGGTCATCAAAGATATTAGTCATTGCCCTTTGATATGTAGCACCTGCGTTCTTCAGTCCGAATGGCATTACCTTGTAGCAATATATTCCGATCGGGGTTCGAAATGCTGTGTGCTTCTCATCCTCAGGCGACATCTTGATCTGATTATATCCAGACGAACCATCCATAAAGGTGAACAGTTCGTAATTTGAGGTGTCATCGACCATCATTTCCATGACCGATAGCGGGAAATCGTCTTTAGGACATGCCTTGTTGAGGTCCCTGAAATCGACACAAACTCGGATCTGCCCATTTTTCTTCTTCACTGGGACTATGCATGCGATCCAGTCTGCATATTTCTCTTCCCTGATGAAGCCGGCATCAATGAGTTTCTTGGTTTCCTCGATGACCTTTTCTTCCAACTCCCTTCTCATTCTTCGAGAAGCTTGTTTGACTGGCTTAGCATCAGGAGATATAGCCAGCTTATGCACGGCTACCTCAGGGGAAAGGCCAGGCATTTCTTTGTACGTCCACGCGAAGCAGTCGACGAACTCATGCAGCAGGGCAATTATCTGCTCTTTCATTTCCTCCGACAAGAGTGAGCTGATGTAGGTCGGCCTTGGATTATCGGGCATTCCTAACTCAATCTCGGTTAGCTCATCAAAGGTTGCTTGTCCGTCATCTTCGAGCTCTTGAGGAGCTTCTTCTGGCTCGGCTATCTCGTCATCATCATTTGATCTTTCGCTGGCCTCACCAACATGGATCATGTAGCACGCTTTGGAATCAGGTTGAATGTAGCCTATGCCCCGTCTATCTGGAATTCATCCATCGATGAGTGCTCGGACCTGGGGCGGATACCATAGCCCTTCGTAAAACTTTGCTTCGGACTCCGTTTGATATAACCGGCATCCGCACTTCTTAAAGTATTCCCGCATCTCGGGCGCATAGTATCTGGGATTGAGGACGGCTCTTATGCCTCTCTCATAGGGAAGGCACGCGACAGAAAGGTCGTCCGGGTGCACAACGGGGTTTGACCTATAAAACAGGATGCCCTTCTGTCCATTTTTCCGCCCGGGCACGTAGAAAGTTTTCAGCTGGTCCACGGTAGAGACTGACAATGCGTCGAGCTCTTTGCACATCCGTTCCGGCACCCTTGTGATGGCCAGGAACCCTTTTGCGACTTCGAAGGTCTCTCGTAGTTTCGCTTGCTGCATGGGGGGCCGATCTGCACAGCTGTTGCACGGCAGGTCCTCTTCTTCTGACTCTTCAGTGTCACTGCCAAGATGAGGGCGGACTTTGCTGCTAGATGGGCCTTCAGTAACAGATTCGTCCGTATCGCTGCGGAAATGAGGGCGAGTTTTGCGGAAGGACGGGCTTCCAGCGTCGGACTCATCAGTGTCGCTGCCGAAATGCGGGCGCACTTGGGTATTTTTGCTTTTGAAAGTGACAGCCGGCGCAGATTTGCTTTTGAGTCTTGGGGCCGGTCTATCCTCAGTCAGTTGTGGCTTAGCATTTTGGTGGTTCATAAAGTACCGAGAATCTTCATATCGGACTTCATGCACACCGAACGGCTGGATGTCTCCGTCAATGCGTCTTTCTTCGCCATTTTTAGTATACTTCATGCATTGATGGAGAGTTGACGGAATGATGCCGTAATCGTGGAGCCACAGCCGCCCCAAGAGAATCTTATAAGATGTGTCGGCGTCGATCACATATATCTTAGCTTCAGTTTGCAGATCCCCGAATTTGATTGGCAAAGCCATAGACCCCAGAACTTGCTGGCAATTTTGGTTGAAGCCTTGAATGTCAATCCTTTCCCTTGACAGGTGTCGGATGTCCATTGACAAACTCTTCAGAGTTCGCAAGTTCATGATGTTCACTGAGGACCCCGGATCAATCAATATACGATTAATCCGATCTCCGTCGCTGTACCCGGTCACGTAAAGCGGACGATTATGCTCAGCTGTTCCCAGTAGCAAATCTTCGTCCTTAAACGTGACTGCGGCGGCATGCAGAGCGTACTGGGCTTCTTTCATATTAATTTCCGCAAAGTGAGCCTGATACCGCTCGGGGTTTTGTAGAGCGTGAATGAGAACATCTCTAAGCTCCTTAGATAGGACTAAGGCGTCGTAGATGCTCAAGAGAGACGGAAGCTTCCGGAGATGTGCCAAGACATTATAGTCCACCGAGGAAGGACTTATGTTTTCATTAGCCGGTTCTCTGCCATCTTCTTCATTAGAGACTTGTTTTTCCTTCCCTTTTGGGGCGTTGCCCTGATTTGGCGGTAGAGCCCTGCCGCTTCTGAGCTGGATTTGATTGGCCTTTGTTGTGAGCCCCTCGTCCTCTTCCGGAAAACAGAGCTCATCCTCGGAGTCGCTGCCAAGATGGATGGCGTAGCAGGTCACTACTGGGATCTCTTCATTGGAGTCTTCTTCTAACTCCTCCAGAATTTCAGCCGCTTGTGAAGGGAAGAACTCCTTCAATTGAATCAATGTTCTTTCCTTTTATTCATATTCTTCGAGGGAATCGATATATTTTTGAATGGTCGATCTCCCTGCAGACTCTTTTTCGCGCCGAGCTGCACTTTTCTTCTTCTTGAGCTTCTTGGATTTTGAGCCTGATGGAGCCGCATTGGCAGCCGGACTGGTAGGCTTCTTCTGCCCTTCCCATTCCGTTCTGGGTTCTTTCCGAAGTAGCTTTATCATCTTCTTCGTCTTATTAGATATGTGCGTACTCCACGGAGGCCGCGATGAGTCCGTTTCATTTCTCGGGGCAGCGGGTTCGGCTGTCTGCTCCCAGAAGGCTTCAACTTCCGTCTGTATAAAGTTGGTGGTTGCAACTTGATTGTTCACCAACACACTTTTGGACAGCTCGATCTCTCCAGCCTTGTACTGCTTCTCGACCCAGTCTTCGAAGATATAGCAATCCTCGATCGCATGGCTCACTACTCGGTGGTACGGGCAATACAGAGGATTGTCGGTCATTTTTGCTTCTTGGGGTCTTTTCGACTCCGGCAATTGTAGGCCGTTGTTCAAGGCATCTTTAAATATCTTGCGAACCTTGTCCCTTCTGAAAGAGTAAACCTTGTTCTTTTTCTCCTCTAGGGAAGGCCCATCTCGTCCCAGCAATGGCTTTCGAGACCGGTTGGTTTTGGATTCGCCCGCCCTTCGCTTTTCTTCATTGTCGGAGGCATTGAAGACATTGGTACTGCTGGAACTCCCGCTTCTACGGTTGTCATCCAGCATGCTTTTCCAGGTTTTGTCTCTCTGAGAGTCCGGCGGGGACTCTTGCTTCGAACGTTCCAGTATTTGGACTTTCTTGGTTAGCTCCTGAAATGTCTTGAGGCCCGCTGTACACAAGAATGGGACCATCCAATTGCTGAGGTTCCCAATGAGAAGGCTAACGGACTGGTCCTGCTCCAGCGGCGGTTCGCACTTGACTGTGAGATTACGCCATCGGGCGATAAAGTCGGTGTTGCTTTCATTCTTCCCCGGCTTGGTCCTCACAAGGTCGGCAATGGAGATTTTATCACTGACACCCATGAACCTTTGCCGAAACAGGGACTCCATTTGGGCAAAGGTAATGACGGACCCGTCCGGTATACTCGCATACCAGTCGAAGGCGACGCCGGTCAGGCTGTTGACAAACTGACGAAGAAGGAGCGCGTCATTGCCCCCTGTATTTCCGCACGATGCTTTGAAGTGGGCGACGTGCTGATTTGCATTCCCCGTTCCATCAAATCTTCCGAACTTAGGAATGACGTAGCCGCTTGGGAACTCAATCAGATCGTACTGCGTGGGATATAGCCGCCCACTACTGCCGATTTCTTTCTGAGCTTCAGCTTCGGCCACCAATGTTTTAACCTTGCTGGTGACCAAATCCATTATCCGATCCTGTGTTAGCAGGAGAGTGCTATCTGGGGCCAAGGCGTCCCCAGAAGCGGAATGTGGCCGGCTTTCATGTGGCTCGACCAGTCTTGGACCCGAAGGAACAGGCATTGGCTGCTTCGGATTGTCATCACCCGGCTGATTAGTAGCGGCTTGTGCTTGATTAGGAGGCGCTCGAGCAATTTGAGCCGTAAGCTGCATCACCACGTTCGTTAAGTCGTCAATCTTCGAATAGAGCTTGGCCATCTCTTTATCTTTACTCCTGAGCTGTTTTCGAAGCTCTTGAAGCAGCTCTTGCTCCGCAGTCCTGGGGAGGAAAGTCGGCTCTTCCTCGCTGTCCGAGCTTGACTCTGCATGGACCGAGGGGTCTTTCTGCCTATCATCCTCATAGAGAGGGTTTTCTTCATCCAGCGGGGACGGCTGTTCTTGGGCAGCGGCAACCACATTCAGGCTAGATTGGGCTTGGGATGTGGTGGCCCCATCCTTGCTTTTGCTGCGAAGGTTGTCGCTGGGGCGCCCGCCCGCCATATAGACCGTATGGATGATATATCCGGCCGTCTTTCTATCATCGCCAGCTGATTTCACGGATCGCTGTCTTGACCCCCTTGTTTCGGTAGCTGGTAGTCGATTGAAGGCGGCTGGCCTAACCAGGTTCTTGAATGGTGCTGGCGCTTCTTTTCTGGGTTTGCCCCGCTGCTTTCGTGCGGCACAGAGTGTTTGATAGACTCTTGAAGAGACAGTGCTATACTTTTTCTGTTGGGGCCGGGACACGTCTCTTTATGGCACTGTTCGGACCGCTGTCTTCTTAATTCTGGCGGTCATGGCATTTTTCTGAACCCAGTTCAGAGGCTCGAAGGAATTGCTGATTCTTACGTCTGACTCAGCCGTCGTCGCGGGGAAACCCTGCACTTGGAACTTCACACGATTCCATTTGGCCGAAGCCTTGGCCTTCTTGTTGGCTCGATACTTGAGCCGCTTCTGCCTTAACTTTTCTGTTCTAAGCACCTGGCAGACTTCGGCTTTTTGGGAAGACGCCGCAGACCGGGCGATGGAGGGCCTTGGAGATACGCTCGATTGTGCATTTATTGGAGTCATCGCCTGAGCTCGTCCGCGAAATTTAATGTTGCCCTTCGCATCGGATGTCTTGCCCCCAGCTAGAGCGCCAGGGAGTCGTTCAGACACCATCTTAAGTTTCGGTTGTGGTGTCTTAGCAATCACAACATTAGGCCTCTTGCCCCTTAAGACCGGCTTGACCACCTGTTCCGCCGGGATCTCCGCCAAATGAGTACTTCCGGCAGGATAGATGATGACGGTGCCAAACTGGCGGGGCGGTTCCTCCCACTGTCGACTGAGGCTTGCGGGGAGAACCACACGAGCGTTGATCTTGACCACGTACGGAATCGGGGTCACGTTGGAAGCTGAATTCGTCTGGGGAGACATTGTCGCCGAAGGTTGATTACTGCACGGAAAAAAAAACATCATTTCAGTATAGGCAATCGATATGTATATTGATTGAGTTTGCATGAACGTTTAACCCGAAATATGGGAGGAGAGATTGGTCCCACCGGGCGTGCCAGAATATGTAGGGTGTTTTTCGTCACCCAATTGAGATGGGAATACGCGCGCGCTTGTCAGGCGTACTACAGATTCCCCCTGCCTAGGGTAGGCCGATGTTTAATGATTGTGGGGATCCGAATCTCCGGCAGCCGCGGACTAAGCTGCCGTTAATTACCCCTCGTCTCTGGGGCGAGGGAACCTCCGATTAACGGGTTAAACTGGTCATGCGAACTCAATGTGCGGTGTGCGTGTGTTATGTTTTGAAAAGGGTTTTTGGATATATCGGGAGCCACGCAGAGTTTTTACGGGGGTCCCGCTACCCGGATAGCGGGCTGGGGGTAAGGGGGCTAGCAGCCCCCTTGCGGGGTGCGGGGCAGCGCCCCGTTAGAAATTTTTTCTAACAAGGACAGTGTCGTGGAGCACGTGTGTGTGCAAATATGTATATGTATATGTATGTACATAAAAAGAGGGGGGAAAGGCATCCAAGGGATTGTTCCCCACCGAAAGACACGCGGGACGTGGGGACGTCTCGCCTGAGGTTCGGGGCAGATGCCAATAGGTGCTATCCGTCCACCTCTCCGAGGATGCCAAGTTGATTTATGGCACCGTGTATCGGGGGTTTAAACGGATGCGACCGATGTAGCAGACTTCGTCAGATTCCCCCTCGTTGAGGGGTTTTTGATTGTGGGGACGCTCTTCCCTGCAGGCGCAAGCCCCTGCAGTTAATTACGCTACTGCATCGCGGTAACAACTTTCTCCTTCTCCAGATGGCCACTTCGTGTCGTGTGTGTTTGTTTTATGTTTTGTTGCCCGTGGATCGTTTACGGAGACTGAGTTATGTCGTCGCCCGTAGGGCGTGGACTAGTCCAAATCCGTGTTTATCTTAGATTTGGGTTTGGGGGTTTGGTTTGAGGATACGTTAGCCACGCTTGAGGCTAAGATCAACTCAAACATTTGTTAAGGATACATTAGTCTAGTTTGAGACTAAGATCAACTTAACGGGATCGTCTAGATCCGTCAAAGGAGCGTTTGGGCTCTATTGTTCCAGTTTTAGGGACATAGTGGTCCATCGTATGTGTGTGGCCGTCGGGACCCGTCACCTCTCTGAAGACGTTGAAGGATTACAACGACGGGTGTCAGAGGGGTTCAGAGATGTACCCTCGAGCCAGAGTTAATTGGGGGGATTCATAGTCCAGTCTGCTTGAAGGTTTAATGATTCGTTAGCCATCTTTGAGGCTAAGATCAACTTAAACGGGACCGTTTAGATCCGACAAAAGAGCATATAGGGGCTCTATTGTTCTAGTTTAAGGACATCGCGGTCCATGGGTAGTTTAAGGACATCACGGTCCATGGGTAGTTTAAGGACATTGCGGTCCGTGGGTAGTTTAAGGACATTGCGGTCCATTGTTAGTTTTAAGACATCTCGGTCAAGGTTAAGGACGTCGTAGTCCATGGGTTTAAGGACTCCACAGTCCGGTATGTGCTCTGGATGCTTCACACGGGTTCACTGCCGTGCTTGGCGAGGACCAGGCTCCGCTCTGGGCGTTTTCCGCGGGGTCAAGGAGTGACGTTATCCGCGTTCCACGTAACCAGGAATTTTGCACTAGATGCTTCACACGGGTTCACTGCCGCGTTAGGCGAGGACTAGGCTCCGCTCTGGATGCTTCACACGGGTTCACAGCCGTGCTCTGCGAGGACCAGGATCCGCTCTGGACGTTTTCCACGGGGTCAAAGAGTGACGTTATCCGCGTTCCACGTAACCAGGAATTTTGCATTAGACATGGGTTTAAGGACCCCACAGTCCATATCATGAGTGGTCATCGGGACCCGTCACCTCTTTGAAGACATTGAGGGATTACAATGCCAAGTATCAAAGGAGTGAAGAGATGTACCCTAGAACCGGAATGGCTTAAGTAGTTCTTGGCCCAATTTGGGATCAAGACCAATTAATTATGTTATGAGCCCATTAGCCCAGTTAATTACGAATTGAGGACTTATGGCCAGCTTGGGCTAAGTCCAATCATGTCTGGAATATTGGCCTTTTGTTGGTCCATTGAAGGAGAGGCTTTGCCTCTATCCATTTAGCCAATTGGGCCAAAGCCTAGTGTTAAACACTACAGAGCAATCAGTGTTGAACACTGGGAATGAGGTTGACAAGTTAGTGTTTAACACTAAAAGATAATTGGTGTTAAACACCAGCAACAAGGCTTTCAAATTATCATAAACACTAAAATAGATCAGTGTTGAACACTGGCAGTGGAAATCTCAGACTAGTGTTAAACACTAAGATAATCAGTGTTGAACACTGCAAATAAGGTTCTTTGATTAGTGTTAAACACTAAGGCCTAATAATGTTTCAATAATGTGTTCAAGAGTTCCAATTTAGTGTTAAACACTAAGGCAAGAGGGGTCACGTGGCAACACGTGAGAGCGCCCTCCCTTTATTTATTCTGCTGAGATTATCGCCTCACGTGCCCTCACGTGAAGGGCATTTAAATGCTTATATGTTAAAGCTTCTGTCAAGAGTCACGTGGGTCACGTGGGGTACTGCCTTGAAGGGGTTTTCTATAGATCTTTTGGGGGGTCACGTGGTGACACGTGACCCTGCCTCTATGTTGTTTAGAGGATCTGTTACTCCTTTTTCAGGAATTAAATTCCTCGAGCTTTAAATTTCAGAGGAATTAAATTCCTACTTCCTTTTGAAGACTTGTATTCTGGAACAGAGTTGAACTCTGAATTTTCTGTAGGAATTAAATTCCTCGTTTATGCGAAGAACTGAATAGGGTTAAACCCTAATAAAAGCTTTTTAAGGAATTGAACTCCCATTCTCTGTTAAATTATGATTAAGGGAATTAAATTCCCGCTGTTTCAACAGAACCAGGTTCTTAATTAGGGTTAAACCCTGTTTCTCTTTATTCTGAAAGAATTAAATTCCCACGATATAGGGTCAAGCCCTAATTTTATTTTAAAGGAATTAAATTCCTATAGTTTTGTGAGAATTAAATTCTCGTGCTTGCATTCCCTCTCTATGTTTTGGATCTGCATGGCAGGATCTCAACCCATTGAGGATTAAATTCTCAATCTAAAGGGGAGGTATGCGCTTTGCAGATCCTCTATCAAAGAGAGAAGAAATAAGTTCTTCTGTTTTATATATCAGAGTTAAACTCTGTTGAGAATTAAATTCTCTTTTCTTTCAAGGAGCCTTCCCTTTCTTACCTAGGGTTTTCTTTTGCAGAAGATCCAAATTCCTCAAAGTATCAAGGCTCTCTCCCTTTTCTTCTCTCTGCGTGTATGTATGTATATCCCTCTTTTGTATCTCTTGGCTCCTATTTATAGGAGAAGCAGCCGAATCAATCAGTTTTCGATGAATCTTCATTGAGAGATTTGATTTGCATCCTTCATTCGTTCTGGACCTTTGGATTATTAGGTGAATTTTATTCACCATTGGATTTTAAATCCAGAGATTCTCCTTTGTTATTTTGGTTAGATTTAAGGGGGAAATCTTTCCAAACCCGAGATTTTCCATAGATAGATGATATTTAATCATCTCTGAATCTTTAATTTGATTGGTCCCAGATAATCACTTTCCTTTGGAAAGATTCAAATTTCCTTCAGAATTTAATTCTGTCGTCAAAAATGGGCTTTGAAAGCCGGTCACGTGTGACCACGTGACCCATGGTCACGTGTAGACACGTGACCCTCTTTGGAATGAAGAATCCTCTTTCTTTCTGCGCTGTCTTCTGGTTGCTGTTTTAGCCATCACGTGTTAACACGTGACCATTGGTCATGTGTGAACACGTGACCCCCTGTTAGGAGCCCCTTTCCTTGACTCAACTGTAGCACGAGTCTTCTCCTTTGAGCGTCACGTGCCAACACGTGACCTCATCTGAAGCCCTTTTTCTTGACTTGATTAGGGAACCTTTTCTCTGACTTGATCAGGGAATCAATGAGCCCTTTTCCACTGCTTTAATATGTCACGTGTCAACACGTGACTGCTGGTCACGTGTAAGCACGTGGCCCCTCCTTCTGAAGCTTTTCCCATAAGCTTTTTTCTGATTTTAAATCAGGAAACAAATGCCCCCACAGCGTTGTTCTCACGTGTCTGCACGTGAGTGCAACGCTGTCACCTCTTGCGACCGTTGGATTCCTCTAGGGATCCAGGGAGATGAAACGTTTCCATTGTCTTCTATAAATACCGCTGTCTCTTCATAGGAGCCTTCACTTTGCTCATCTTCTTTTCTGAGAACTTCCTCTTTGAGAATTTAATTCTCGCTTCCAGAGCTTAGTTCTCTGTCTTGAATATTTCCCAGAGTTTAACTCTGTTGACGGATCCCTTCTCCTCAGGTAATAATGTTGAACGGCCAAAGCGCCTTCGTCTTTAAAAGAACTCTTTGGATTTTAAATCCGCGTTAAGGGTTTCACAAAGAACCCATTTTTCTTTAAGTTTTTCCATAAGAACAGGAAACCACCTAACCTTCGAACTGTAGATCTCTTAGGGTTTAGGTGATCTTTGGGGAGATGATGATGGCGTTTCAACTCCATGGAATTTAATTCCATCAAAAATATTCCTGGGAATTTAATTCCCTTTTTCCTAATAAGGAATTTAATTCCTATGAAGAACTCAGTTTCTTCGCATGGAGGCTTCCTGAGGTCTCCTGGCCCTAGGCGGTTCTTCCTGCAATTAATGCGATGGGCGCTTTGTAATGATGTCTTTTGGTGGGATTTTAATTCCTTTGATTTTGCTAGATTCATTGTAGAGCCCGAGACAGCTTCTGTTGGGGGAAAATGTGCATGGTCGTCACTCTTTGAGGATATTCCCTTTGTTTTATTGTAACGCTGTGGCCCCATTATTAATGAGCCGTCATTCGGATTCTGTGGGACCCATATGTTTTGTAGCCAATGACTCCAAAAAACTATGCTGTTGCTTTCTTTAATTAGTCTTCATGTTTATGCATGAATATACGTTGCTGACTTTCCTTCTAACGGTCTTCCTTTATTGGATTTCAGGTGCGATGGCTTCTGTTCCGCGCTTTCCCTTTTCTCGCTCAGAGGCTGCTTTTCCTCAGTCGCCGTCTGATGAGGAAGCGATGGCGATGATTCGGGCCCATGACCCGAACTGCACCAATCTTCTTCAATGGGGACCTTGGTACAATCAGATTATTCAGGGTCGCCGGAGCTTTCTTTGCGCGGTGCCGACGGAGCCCACTTTCCCATTTTTACCGATGGATCCTCCGAGGACAGCTTTTGCTGTGGAAATGCCCAACTGGACTCCAACGGGGAGGCTGGAGCCTTCGACGACCGGCATTCCGAACCATCCGATTCCAGCCATAGACATCTTGGGACGGCGTGTCTGCCAGGGTGAGGCCCACCCGTGGGGGCAAATTTATAAGATAGGGCTCACTCCTAGGCATCCTACGGGCTACCTTCTCTGGGCTCGTTACATCCTTTCTGCCCATCGGGCGCGGTTGCAGAAAGTCGGGCTCTACCAGGCAGTATACGCGTCGCTATTCCATTATAAGTCCCCGCATGCCTGGTGGGTCAAGGCGTTTTTGAACCAGTGGAATCTTCCCACTAATACTTTCATTCTGGGAGATCGCGAGGTTTCGATTTCTCTGGCCGAATTCTATGATATCTCGGGGTTGCCGATAAGGGGTAATCTGTATGAGGAGCTGTTGCCTCCTGACGAGTATGTTTTTGAGCCCGAGCCCGCCCCAGTTGACGGCATGTCTGCTGAGAATGCTATTCGCCACAAGCGCCCCAGTTTAATTAAGGCCCTAGGCATCTTTGACCGATTGTTCACCGAGTCCGAGGAGCAGGGCGTTACCTTCAAGAGCTTCATTGCTTGTTTTATTCGCGAGGACGCTTTATCGAAGACAGCCCCGAAGTTTGCCAACATTGGGGACCCCTTTGGATTTGGCCCGAAGAGGTTGCCGACCAACGAATCAGATCTACCTCAGTATTACATCCCTATCATATCGCCAATCTCTTTTGAATCCATTGCTGCCCCAGGCATGGACAAGGAGACGTTCTTTGTGGGGTTTGTTAGCGTCTGGCTCAGTTGGTTCGTTATCCCCATGCATCGCCGCTTTATGAGAGCCTCGGTCATCTACCCGGCTCATCGTATTGCTGAGGGGATGCGGTTGGCCATCGGCATCCCGGCCTTGGCGCACCTATATAATGGATTGGGCACCGCAGCTAATACTTCTACGCCTGGCGTGGACGTAGTGAACTTTTCGCTTCATTATTTCACGTCATGGATCGAAATGCATGTGCTGGGGTCTTTTGCTATGCATCAGAGGCCCGCTTTTTACGACGCCTATACCTTCCCGCGACTTATGCGACTGGTGGGTGCTTCTGCTGCCGATCCAACTCAATTTGGGGCTATTCGGGTGCTGATTTCCCCTCACGCCACCGCCGGCGGGTTAGTTTTTAATGATCGGGTTCTGTCTTCTCCTTCGGGTCCCGTTCAGCAACTTTAGGACCAGTCAAAGGACAACGCGCCTTCTCTGAAGCCCCGAGAGGCCACGCATTTGTATTCAATTAGACCGGGCTACTTGGTGTTTCGCCAGGATAGTGCAGCTCTTTTTATGCGGTATAACCCGCATCGATTTGCCCGACAGCTTGGATACGACCAGGGTGTTCCCTTTGAGGCTTTTATAGTCTCCCCGATCCCTTCGCTCGACGCTGTTCGCGATGCCGCTCATCATTTTGTGAGGTTGAACACCGGCTCTCATTTCATGGTCCCCGAAGCCGAGTACATGCCCCGATACGTAGGTGCATTTACGGGCTGGTATCTTCATCGAATCACCCCAATTATTGCTGAAGAAAGAAGGGTTCTTCTTGGTCACGACTCCCCTCCTCAGGTTTCGGGAGCTAAGCTGCGACCAAGGGTTCCAGTCCGCTTCCCCTTGAGGGAGATTGGCGCCGCCCTCATTCCGGGGGAGTCAGGGGTAGATCTTACTCCGACAGCTGGTATGCCTTTGGGTTCCCGATCGCGAGGTAGACGGGCTCCAGTAGTAGCACCTCTGCCGGTAGCGGCACCGCCCCCCGTGGCGTCGACGACGGCGATGTCGTCCTTGGTCGTGGCACCGAGTGAGAGTAACAGGGACGAGGGCGTTGAAGGCAATGTGGGCCAGCGTCGCCCTAAGGCTTCGCGAGGGAGGAAGCGGTCATCTTCAGCGACCGGTTCTGGGTCTAAACGGCGGAGGAAAGCGGCTACCGCCCCGCTTGATTCCGTGGTGGAGTCTGAGCCCATCCTTGAAGACGAACCCTTGGCCTTGCAAGAGTCAAACGCTGGACTTCTCTTCCCGAGTTCGGCTGATGAGGAGGCTGCACAGTTGGCTGAGGCCATACGGCGTTCAAAAGACGCGTCCCATAACGCCAAGGTTCCAAAGAAGTCTTATCCCGCTGTAATTTTTTACGAGGACCCTTCGTGGATTCGGCGGCGATTTATCGGCCCTTTGGAGGAATGGGGGGAAAGGGCTTTGAAGCAGGCCGCTTCAGAAGACGCAGCTGATGCACTTTCTTTATGGACCGGCGGTCATGAGTCTACCCTTGAACCTCGGCGTGCTTACCTCCTTGAGAAAGAGAAGCGGCTTGAAGAAGCCATGTCGAGGGCTTCTTTGCGTATAGGTATGTTGTGCTTCTTTTGTAGTCTCTTTGCTTATTTATGCTCGTGGGTATGTATCATTATTCTTATTCGAATCGTGCAGAGTCATCGACGTTGGGGGAGCTCCCTGCTGGCCCATTAAAGCTAAAGCCCGCCGAAGTTCTCAATGAAGCCTTGCTGGATGTGGAGGGGGCTGATGAGGCTGCTCCTCTCATGATAGAACCTCCCGCAGCGATTCTTGATCAGGGAGTACTTGCCCCTTTGGGGGAGGCTCCCTTGGAGGCCGCCACCCCAATGACTCTTACTGAGGGCGGCCCAAAGGCTGGAAGCGAGGCAGTCGGGACTACTCTCCCTTTATTACAGCCTGAGGTCACGGCGGAGACCGTTGAAGCTGCTATCCCCCCGGCTCAGAATGGGAGGAGTGTTGAAGGTATCCCTCTGCGTTTTAATTTAGTAACCCCTTCATAGTCTAAAATCTTTTATCTTTCCCAGAATTGCGCGGTTTGGCAGCCACGATCGCGGATCTGTCGCCTCGTCAATCATTTCAGCGCTTATTGGAGATGGCAGCTCCGCAGGTGATCCCTCCTCAGCGTATTGTCCTTTCCTCTGGACAAGGTTAGTGTCATTCGCCATTTTTTTTTTGCTATAGCCTTGTTACTATTTTGCGAAATGACGTTGATGTCTCTTCTAGTTTTGGAAGCCGACGATGAGGTCGAGGTCGTCGAAGGGCCAGGGGAACCTTCAGCTCCTACTTGCATGACTGTCGGTGAGTGACCTTTTATTATAGTCTCGTTCGTTCTGCGTCTAAGAGTTTTACCAACATTTGCCAAATTTGAACAGCCCTGCCAGTCTCCATGGCTTTGGAATCGCGCATTGTGATGCCGCCCGGCCCCTACGCTTTGCGGGCTTCAGAACGCTTGGCCCAATTGAGCCTTCTCTCCCTATCTTCTTTCGTCGAGGAGCTCCGTGCTGGTAGTGCGACCACAGCCGAAGCGTTTGCCGCTGAAGCTAACGGCTCTCTTCCTTTTCTCGCTACCTATCATAGCGAGGAGGTGGTGCGGGTCTGGGTGGAGTTCTGTAGGAAGGTGGAGGCTTGTTTGTATGCTCTCGAATGTTCTCGCCTTTCCTCGGAAGCCGTGGCTGCAAAAGCGGAGTTGCGAGGTCTGATAGCACGATGTGCGGCAAACATGACGTCATGTGAGAAAAGGCTTGGCCGCAAATTCTCGGAGAGGGAGCTAGCCTCTAAGGCGCCGGGCGAGCTTCAAGCCAATCTCACAGCTAGGGCCAATAAAGCGTATGAACTGTGGCGGGTGCTTCAGGAGTCCATCAAAGAGGTGGTGGCTCTCGATAAGGCTGCCACGTTTACTCGTGAGAGGGTCGAGGCTCATAAAGCCACCGAAAAAGAGCTCGAAGCTCGGCTCGCTTCGTATCAGGCTCAGCAAGCTCAGGCGGAGGCTCGTCTTCTGGAGATCTTGCGTCATGAAGCCGTGGCTCAGCAACAGAATGATGAGCTGGTAAAATTACTGCATCGCCCGCCGGCTTGAGGACTTGTATCTTTTCTCTTTTTTTTTGTACATACTCATGAGAGTATCTTTCTTTTTGTTTCTTTCATGAATCGCGCTTTGTATCCATTTTGGCTTATGAATAAAAGATACAATTTTCCTTTCAATGGTGTGTCCTCTTTTTATTGAATGCATTCTGCGGGTATTCTATCTTGATCTCCTTGCAGGACAGCGATGGCTCAGGATTCAGGGTTAAGATCTGCTTCCTAAGACTTCTGCATTTTACGAGCCACGAGGGTCTCATAAAGAGTTTTCCTCCCGGTCGTGAGTACTTGTAAGTGCTGGGTGCGGTTACCCTTGTCCGTGTTTTACGGAGTCAAGGGTTTCTCCGGATATTGTAGTTTAAAGACGTCGCGGTCAAGGTTGAGGACCTCATAGTCCGTGGATTTAAGGACTCCACAGTCCGCTGTTAGTTTTAAGACATCGCGGTCAAGGTTAAGGACCTCATAGTCCATGAATTTAGGGACTCCACAGTCCGATGTTAGTTTTAAGACATCACGGTCAAGGTTAAGGACCTCATAGTCCGTGGATTTAGGGACTCCACAGTCCGATGTTTGGTTGCAGGGACCCGTCACCTCTTTGAAGACGTTGAGGAATTACAACGCCAGGCATCAAAGGAGTGAAGAGATGTACCCTTAAACCGAGGCAAAAATCTGTAAGGAATAGGGGTGGTTGATCGTTAGTTTTAAGACATCGCGGTCGAGGTTAAGGACGTCATAGTCCGTGGATTTTAAGGACTCCACAGTCCGGTGTTTGCTCTGGATGCTTCACACGGGTTCACTGCCGTGCTTGGCGAGGACCAGGCTCCGCTCTGGGCGTTTTCCGCGGGGTCAAAGAGTGACGTTATCCACGTTCCACGTAACCAGGAAGTTTGCACTAGATGCTTCACACGGGTTCACTACCGTGCTCGGCGAGGACTAGGCTCCGCTCTGGATGCTTCACACGGGTTCACTGTCGTGTTCTGCGAGGACCAGGATCCGCTCTGGACGTTTTCCACGGGGTCAAAGAGTGACGTTATCCGCGTTCCACGTAACCAGGAAGTTTGCACTAGATGCTTCACACGGGTTCACTGCCGTGCTTTGCGAGGACTAGGCTCCGCTCTGGATGCTTCACACGGGTTCACTGCCGTGCTCTGCGAGGACCAGGATCCGCTCTGGACGTTTTCCACGGGGTCAAAGAGTGACGTTATCCGCGTTCCACGTAACCAGGAAGTTTGCACTAGATGCTTCACACGGGTTCGTTGCCGTGCTCTGCGAAGACTAGGCTCCGCTCTGGATGCTTCACACGGGTTCACTGCCGTGCTCTGCGAGGACCAGGATCCGCTCTGGACGTTTTCCACGGGGTCAAAGAGTGACATTATCCGCTTTCCACGTAACCAGGAAGTTTGCACTAGATGCTTCACACGGGTTCACTGCCGTGCTCTGCGAGGACTAGGCTCCGCTCTGGATGCTTCACACGGGTTCACTGCCGTGTTCTGCGAGGACCAGGATCCGCTCTGGACGTTTTCCACGGGGTCAAAGAGTGACGTTATCCGCGTTCCACGTAACCAGGAAGTTTGCACTAGATGCTTCACACGGGTTCGTTGCCGTGCTCTGCGAGGACTAGGCTCCGCTCTGGATGCTTCACACGGGTTCACTGCCGTGCTCTGCGAGGACCAGGATCCGCTCTGGACGTTTTCCACGGGGTCAAAGAGTGACATTATCCGCTTTCCACGTAACCAGGAAGTTTGCACTAGATGCTTCACACGGGTCCACTGCCGTGCTCTGCGAGGACTAGGCTCCGCTCTGGATGCTTCACACGGGTTCACTGCCGTGTTCTGCGAGGACCAGGATCCGCTCTGGACGTTTTCCACGGGGTCAAAGAGTGACATTATCCGTGTTCCACGTGACCAGGAAGTTTGCACTAGATGCTTCACACGGGTTCACTGCCGTGCTCTGCGAGGACTAGGCTCCGCTCTGGATGCTTCACACGGGTTCACTGCCGTGCTCTGCGAGGACCAGGATCCGCTCTGGACGTTTTCCACGGGGTTAAAGAGTGACGTTATCCGCGTTCCACGTAACCAGGAAGTTTGCACTAGATGCTTCACACGGGTTCACTGCCGTGCTCTGCGAGGACTAGGCTCCGCTCTGGATGCTTCACACGGGTTCACTGCCGTGCTCTGCGAGGACCAGGATCCGTTCTGGACGTTTTCCACGGGGTCAAAGAGTGACGTTATCCGCGTTCCACGTGACCAGGAAGTTTGCACTAGATGCTTCACACGGGTTCACTGCCGTGCTCTGCGAGGACTAGGCTCCGCTCTGGATGCTTCACACGGGTTCACTGTCGTGCTCTGCGAGGACCAGGATCCGCTCTGGACGTTTTCCACGGGGTCAAAGAGTGACGTTATCCGCGTTCCACGTAACCAGGAAGTTTGTTGATTGTATCCGCATTTCACGGGATGGAGGTTTGACTCTTGGTGATATGTATCGCCGAGCCATGGAACTTGGGGTTGCCGCTGTTCCGTTTCGCTTGATGTTGTGTCTGCTGCCACGAGACGAACGTCGAAATGATCTCTAGGCTATCTGTGAACCGTCGAGATTTGGCTTCTCCTTATGATGAAACTCGGGGGAGGAGTATGATCCCTTCTTTGATTGCGCCCCTGGATTGTATACAGGGTTAGATGTAACATCACCTGTAGGGCGAGGATTTCACTTTTATTTTATTTCTTTTTTTCGCGATGCTCTATCATTTCAGCTTTTATATCGCGAAGGTCGCGATTGCCCCATCATTTCGGCTATTTTTCGCGGTGCCTAATCATTTCGGCTATTTATTTATTTTCTGCTCGCTGCTTTTTATTGCGAGTTGCCCCATCATTTCGGCTATTTTTCATGCATACATTTTGACTTGCTGCTTTTTATTGCAAGTTGCCCCATCATTTCGGCTATTTCGTAGGCATGTGTGGCTTGCTAGCTTTTTCGCTGCAAGCCTGGATTTTAGGCACCGATTTCGGCATCAGCACCGCTACAACTGGAATGTTGCCAGGAGCGAATCATCATTTGCCTTTGTCGATGATGAACAAAGATGGCTCAGCAAACAGGGTTAAGGGTCCTGTCGACCAAGGCTTTTGACTTCATGAGCCGTAGGGGTCTCACAAAGGTATTTCTCCCTACAAGTCGTGAGGATCTTGCAGGTGTATTTTCTCCTTAGGGATCGTGAGGATTCCTAAGCGTGTGTTCCTCTGTAGGTCGTAAGGATCCTACAAGAGGGCTTTCTCCTTATGGATCGAGAGGACCTACAAGGGTTGGTCTTTGCTGGGGAAATGTTTATTCGCGCCCGTGGATTGTGTACAAGGGTCAGTACGAGCCGCTTGTAGGGCAATATTGAAGGTTTTGGAGGATTTGCTTAAGAACAGGTTTAGGTTTCTGTAACTTAAGACTTTCAAGTCTCATGAGCCGTGAGGGTCCCATAAGAGAGTTCTCCTTACGAGTCGTGAGGATCTCGTAAGTGCATTTTCTCCTTAGGAATCGTGAGGGTCCCTAAGTGTGTTGCTCCTTTGTGAGTCGTAAGGATCTCACGCGGGTGGTTTCTCCTTACAAGGTCGAGAGGACCCTATAAGTGTCTTTTAATGAGGTTGCGCCCTTTCGGGTTTTCACAAACACTCGCCGGTAGTCCTGCTGTTTTTACTCATGGAGCCCTGTCGGGTTTTCATCCATGCCCATTTTGCTTATGGACATACCGTTTTTCTTTTATTCTTTTTCATATATTTTTTTTATTTTTTCTTTCTTATCTCGTCAGCCTGACGATGCTGCGGTAGTAGTATTAGGGACGTTTCAGTCCGTCGTTAGTTTAAGGACGTTTCGGTCCGTCTTTAGTTTAAGGACGTTTCGGTCCGTATTTAGTTTAAGGACGTTTCGGTCCGTCGTTAGTTTAAGGACGTTTCGGTCCGTCTTTAGTTTAAGGACGTTTCGGTCCGTCGTTACGGGAAGGCTGGCTGCTGCTTGTAAATTCTGAGCCTAGGAAGATAGCGAGCGGACATAGTCGTCGTCATCTATCATTGACCCAGGCTATGGCTCATTAAGCGTAGTATTTCTTTAAGAAACGGCCGTTTATTGGCCTGAAAGGCCTTTCACCGTGCATATCCATGAGTAGATAGGCTCCACCCTGGTAGACCTTGTCTATGATGTAAGGGCCTTCGTAGTTTGGCTCAAATTTTCCCCGTTTGGCACGATTGGGGATCATAGGTCTCTTGACCACTAGCACGAGTTCGCCTTGGCGGAATGTCCTCGGCCTGGTCAATCTTTCGTACGAGCGCGTCATCTTTGCTTTGTAGGCTTCCAGATGTTGTTGCGCTATGAGTCGGGTTTCGTCGAGGGCATCAAGCTCCTCAAGCCAAAGGTGAGCATTTTCTTCGTCCGTCAGCTCGTGGTGGACTGCTACTCGTAGAGAGGGTAACTCTATCTCGAGGGGGAGTACTGCTTCCGTCCTAAATACCAATGCGTACGGCGTTGTGTTCGTGGCTGTCTTGAATATAGTTCGATAAGCCCAAAGGGCCTCTTGCAGCCTCTCGTGCCAGTCTCTCTTATTCCGGGAAACGGTCTTTTTTATGATCTTCGTCAATGTCTTATTGAAGGCCTCGGCCAGACCGTTAGCTCGTGGGTTGTAAACTGAAGAATACTTCCAGTCTATATTGTGCTGCTGCGCGAAGCGGCTAATCTTATGGCTTCTGTAGGCTGGCCCGTTATCGGAGATAATCCGCCGTGGGGTTCCAAACCGATAGATGACGTGCGTCTTGAATAAATGGAGGATATTCTCCGTCTTCACTTCCCTCAGTGGTACTGCTTCTGCCCATTTGGAGAAGTAATCAGTTGTCGCCAGGATAAAACGATGTCCCCGAGATGATGCTGGCTCAATGGGGACGACTATGTCAGTCCCCCACATCTCGAATAGCCAGCTGGCCACCGTTGGGTGTAGCGGATTCGGATGTTGGTGGATGAAGTCTCCATGAATCTGGCATGAGTGGCATTGCTTCGCATACTCGAGGCAGTCCTGGATTATCGTGGGTCAGTAGTAGCCCATTCGTTTAATCTTTAACTTCATCTTCGGGCCTGCTTGGTGAGAACCGCAAAGTCCGTCATGAACTTCCTGAATGACTCTTTTTGCTTCGTCAGATCCTAAGCATCTCAGCCATAGAGAATCAAACGATCTCTTGTTTAGAGTATCGTTGACGAGGGCGAAAGATAGAGCTCGTTTCATGAGCTGATGTCTTGAGGACGCTTCTTTGGGCATTCGGCGGGACTTAAAGTAGTCTATGAAGACTTCCCTCCAGTCCTCGGCCTTCTCTTGGTCTTTTATTTGTAGGGTCGTCTGTTCAGTCGCTCCCTCTTTATATAATTCCGGAGGTATTTCTGCCGGGGTGAGCACTCGACGGCTTTGTACCACGATTCTGACATCATCGAGGTTCTCGTCAGCCAGTCTTTAGCAAGTTTGGCCAACGCGTCTGCTTTGCTGTTCTCCGCGCGCGGTATGTTCTCTAAAATATAGGAGGGAATTTGGGCCAACAGTTGTTGCACCTTTTCGCCGTACTTTACCAACTCCGGCTTGCACGTTTGGTAGTCACCATTTACTTGACTAACAACTAGCTGAGAATCCCCGTATATAAGGAGGTCTTCAATTCCCATGTCGATGGCGATTTCGAAGCCTGCTATCAGAGCTTCATATTCAGCCTCATTGTTTGTCCTCGGCTCTGTTAAGGAGAAGGCGAAGCGCATTATCCTTCCTTGTGGAGTTGCAAAGATGAGGCCTATCCCTGATTTGATCATTGGGATACCTTGTTTCTGTTTCTTTACGGAGGACGCTCCATCGAAATAGAGTTCCTATCGGGTGCTTCCGCCGGTAATCGCATCAAATGCATGCCCGTCCGGCAAATCACAATTCAGAGGAGAATCGGCCGGTATCGGGTGCTCAGCGAGGAAGTCAGCAATGGCCTGGCCTTTCACTGCCTTGAGAGGTTGATAGATTATCGAGAATTCCATCAAGAGCAAGGCCCATTTAGCGAGTCGTCCCGTCAATATGGCTTTTGACATCAAATATTTAAGAGGGTCCACCTTCGAGATGAGGCAGACTTCGTGTGCCAACGCATAGTGCCTGAGCTTTGTTATCGCGAAGATTAATGCCAAGCAATGTTTTTCAATAGGAGAGTAATTGCTTTCTGCCCCCAGTAGAACTCGACTTAAGTAGTAGAGTGCTCTCTCTTTCCCCTGATCGTTCTCTTGCGCCCATAATGCGCCCAAGGAACCTTCGAGGACGGTTGTATAAAGAATGAAGGGTTTTCCCTTGACCGGCGCAGCCAATACCGGCGGGTTCTGCAGGTACTGCTTAATCTCGTCTAGTGCACCTTGGCATTTTTTATCCCAGGCGAATGGGGTTCCCTTCTTCATCAGGTGACTGTAGGGGCGGCATTTTCCTGAAAGATTTGCGATAAATCGTCGGATGTATGCGAGCTTCCCTTGGAGAGACTGCAACTGTTTGAGGGTTCTTGGCGGAGGCATTTCCATGATCGCTTTAATCTTTGACAGATCTATTTCAATACCTCGGTGTCGAACGATGAATCCCAGGAATTTGCCCAAGGAGACTCCAAACGCGCATTTGAGGGGATTCATTTTCAAATTATACTGCCGGAGGCGTTGAAACACAGTCTCCAGATGCTTTAAATGCTCTTCGTATGACATGCTCTTTACTACGAGGTCATCGATATAGCACTCAACGATGTCATGTATGAGGTCATCGAAGATCTTTGTCATGGCCCTTTGATAGGTAGCGCCAGCGTTCTTTAGACCAAAGGGCATAACCCTGTAGCAAAATATACCCAAAGGGGTCCGGAAAGCGGTGTGCTTCTGGTCTTCGGGATGCATCTTTATCTGATTGTATCCTGACGAACCGTCCATAAAGGAGAAAACCTCGTGAGTGGACGTGTTATCTATCATTAGCTCGGTTACCGGTACTGGGAAATCATCCTTTGGACAGGCTTTATTGAGATCCCTGAAATCCACGCATATGCGTACCGTCCCATTCTTCTTCATTACCGGGACGATATTGGCGATCCAGTCGGGATATTGAACTTCTTGAATAAACCCAGAATCGATCAGCTTCTTGACTTCGGCGTTGATGCTCATCTCTAGCTCGAGTCGCATCCTTCTTGGCGCCTGCTTGACTGGCTTGATATCTGGGGATATTGCTAATTTATGCACAGCAACTTCCGGATCTAATCCTGGCATCTCGGAGTAGTTCCACGCGAAGCAGTCTTTATGCTGTAGAAGCACGTTCTTTAACGCGGCCACCTTTTCTTCAGAGAGTAGCTCGCTGACGAATGTCGGTCGCGGGTCCTCTGCCGATCCCAACTCAATCTTCCTGAGGTTATCTGCAGTAGTATGTATACCGTCTTCCAGTTCTTTCGGAGCGGGCGGAAATTCTGAGATCACCTCATCATCGCTGTTTTCAAAGCACCGGGGAAGGTCATCTATGTTCTCGCGCTCTTCTTTTAATATTGCGATCGTATAACAGGTGCAAATCCGCTCCCAGGACTGAGGTGGATCCGGTTTTGCTCTTGCGGCCTTGGGTTCATGCTTTTGTGGCGGCGTTACCCTCCAGCTGTTGGATAAAGCGAATCTGCCCCGTTGGTACTGGTCCTCGACCCAGTTCTTGAAGGTGAAGCAGTCTTCGGTAGGATGTCCTATGGCTTGGTGATAAGAGCAATAGCTCGAACGAGAAGCCTTGTTGGCTTGCTCAGGGTGTCTAGATTCTGGAAGCATGATCATTTGATGTTTTAGAGCGAGTTTGAGTAACGTCTCCGTCTTGTCTCGGGGGAAGGAGTACGCTCGACTCATCTTTTCCATGAGGGACGAATCCGAGCCGCACAGTACCTGTAACCCTCTAATCCTACGTCGTTGTTGTCGGCTCTTCTTTCCGCTCCTTGACTTATTTCCGTCTCCGCATCGGGCCTTTCGCATGATGGGTTGACAAGGATGAACATCTTTGTCTTTTGCAGTCTGTTGAAATAGACGTTGCGTCCTGGCCTTCTCGTAGATGGCCATTTCGCGGCTGTGGTCTTCCCGAGCTTTCTGACCCACTTTCCTGATAGGCTTGCCCATTCGTTCTTCAAACGACGGACTTGGCACTTCAATCGCGGGGTCTAGTTTTGATGAGGGGTCGGCATCTCCTGACAGGGCGTCCTCTTCTTCATCAAAGGTATATATAGCGTAGCTGCTGTGGGCCTGCTCTCGTTTTCCGGTTCTCGCGTATCCAAGCCCAAGTGTTTCCATTTTCCCGTTGGGCAATTTGCGTTGGGTCCCAGGGACATCCTAAATCCTGTTGTAGAACCGAGCCTGTCGAACAGTTTATTTTAAGGGTACCCCTTGGTGCTTCAATAGCTTCTTTAATCCATTTGTATAGTATCTGGGCAGACAGATGGGTTGGAGCCTGTCGGGTGTAGCATTTGCGCCATGCCAGATCTCTTTCTCTACTTTCGACTCTGAGGATCGGTAGAATAGGATCACCTTCTCACCCCTTCGCATGGGAGGGACGTAAAACGTTTGCAGGTCCTGCACATTGTGAGCTTGAAGCGTGTCGAGATCCTTGTAGTGTTCTCGCGGTACCATGGTGATTTGCAAGCTATGGTCATCGCCAGGAGGTGTTTGTATTGACAGCCGATTGGAGAATACAGCATTAACTTCATCCTCTGAATCACTTCCGAAGACCAGTATGGGGGCGGGCGTCCCCAGGTTGTTACGCTGAGATGGCCCTGTATAAACTATCTCTTCCTCTTCTTCGGTATCGCTTCCGAAAACAGGGATGGTGGCGGCGGCTTTGTTCTCCGGGTCGCGACACCTTTCTGTATCTTCGAAGTCTGGCAAAAAGTATTTCGCATCTTCGTATTTGCGGACTTCGTTCACGGAGAATGGATTTAACTCTCCTGTTACGGTATACTCGAAACCATCCTTAAAGTACTTCATACACTGATGTTGTGTAGAAGGGACGATGTTGTATTCGTGTAGCCAAGGACGACCGAGCAAGGCGTTGTAGCAGGTTTTGGCGTCAATGACATGAAATTTGATGTCTGTGACGAGAAGTCCAAAGCGTAATGTTAGTATCACAGATCCGAGAGTCCGTGACGATTGTGAATCGAAACCGGAGATAGTAATTTTGTCACGAGCGAGATGTTGCACACTCATGCAGATCTCCTTCAACACCCGAACATTAAGGAGATTGACGGAGGATCCATTATCCACCAGGATCTTGCCTATCTTGATATCATGGCCGTATGCACTTCCTCCAGTTCGTCCTTCATCTTTTCAGTGGCGAGGAAGGCTTGGAATTGTTCAGGTTCTTGCAACGCCTTAATTAGTGAGTCTCGCGATTCTTTTGACAATAGGAGGGCATCAAGGATGCTAAGCTGAGAGGGTAGCTTCCTTAAGTGCGCAAGAATGTTATAGTCCACCTTACCCTTCTTAGGAGGGTCTTTGGTAGTTAGTTCTTTCATGACTTGGTCATCTAAAGTGACATCTTCAGTGACCTTTTCCTTTCCCTTATCTTTTCTGCTCACGGGCCCGAGATTCTTTTCTGGGAGTGTGCGGTTGCGCAGTTGAATGTTTTCGCAGGCCTCCGATTCCTCCTCTTTCCCTAACACGGATTCTTTAAAGAGAGGGCCCAGAGCCATTTCTTCATCAGAGTCGCTCCTAAAGGTGAGAACTTGTGACCCCCGGCGTGAGCCATATAACAGTTGCCAGTAGTTCTGTTGTGCCCATCGACAGTACTTCTTCGCTCCCGACGGTTCTTGCGTTTCATGCGCTTGAAATGTTGCCGACGAGCGACATACCCTTGCCACCATATCTTAAAGGCGTCGCACTCCTCTGTGGGGTGTGAGATTTTCCGATGATATGCGCAATAATCAGGATGCCTCTCCACCCCATCGTGTGTGTTTCCTTCCGAGGGTGGTAACTTCATCCCCATTGACACGGCTTTGGCAAACCTTTTCCTCGTCTTGAATATCTTCTTGTCTACTTCGGATGCCATTCGCTCTGGCGGGGGTATTTCAACTCTTCCGTTCAGTCGCCTGCATTTGGTTCCTTCTGACGCTGCCATCTCACGCTCCTGATCCGCTTTACTCTTTAGCCGAATCTCGTCTAGAAAGGCATTGATCATTTCATTTGTCGGCCACGCACGCTCTGGTTCAGGCTCTGCCTCCAGCTTCTTAGTGTCAGGAGTTTTCTCATCATCGGTAAACGAGTGGGAGATTACGTTACAACTCGCCACATACTCTTCGGATTCATCCGATGAGCTATCTTCATCATCTTCCTCTTGAAAGATGTGGTTGAGGAACTCTTGCAGTGTGACAGGGGTTCGCGTCTTTTGATTGTATTCTTCCAGCGCGTCGATCTGCTTTTGCAATTTCGTGCGCTCGTCTCCAAGCTTCGCGGGCTTCTTGGGTTTCTTCTTCTTTTTCTTCGAAGCTTTTGACGGCTGGGCGTGAGTATTTGGGCCCTCATCGCGAGTCTTCGTAGTTGGGCGGGGCTTCAACATCCCTTCGATAATTTGAGGTTCAAGAGGGTCCTTCCATTCGATCGCAGGGCACGCATGAAGGTCTCTCAGCATTCTTTTGGTTTTAGTTGATAGTACGACCTCCCATGGAGCTTCTTCAATAAAGGAGCAGGTTGCCCCCGGTGTATCTGCTTTCTTAGGAGTATGCGGTTGTGGTGGGTTCACCTTCCACTTTTCGGACAGTACAAACTTCCCCTGGAGGTATTCATCTTCAATCCATCCTTTGAAGACGAAGCAATCTTCAATCGGATGACTTACCGTTTGATGGTAAGGGCAATAGTTAGGGTTATTCACCTCGGTGGGTTGTGGCGGTCGCCTTGGATTTGGTAGGTTTATAAGTCTGTTGCGTATTGCCAGCTCGAATAACCGTTTTGTCTTGTCTCGTGGGAACGAGTAGGGACGCTTCATCTTTTCATTATAACACCGGCGTCTTTCTTCCAATTGATCTGCCGGCTTCGGGGCGTTAGGTTGCTGTTGGGCATTCGCGACAAAGGTTGCCCTTCCTTTACTCTTGTCATTCCGAGGTTCCGACTTCGGGGGAGGTGGTCTATGACCCATCTGGTCCATCTGAGCCAACTTGTCGATTAAAGCCTGGAATGTGGTTGGCTTAAAGAACATCATGAACTGGGAAATAGTTGCGTGGGGGTCTAAGGTTCCCACGAACATGCCCACTGCGGGTGCCTCCTCAATGCGTTGCTCGCATCTCGACCACAAATTCCGCCAGCGTATAGCATACTGGACCCAGGTTTCGCCTGGTTTTACCCTGGCGTTAATCAATGCAGTTATTGGAGTGCGCTCGCTGGCACTTGCGAACCGCTGAGTGAATAACAACTCCATTTCAGCGAACGTTTTGATGGAATCGTTCGGGAGTTCCGAATACCATTCGAACGTTGTTTCTGATAAGCTGCCAACGAACTGACGGAGTAACAGTTTATCATCCCCGCCGGTGTTACCGCAGAGGGCCCGGAACTGGGCGACATGTTGATGGGGATTGCCGGTCCCCTTGTATACGTGGAATTTTGGTATCGTATAGCCTTGCGGGTATTTGATTTGGTCGTACCAGCTTGGATACGGCCGCCCCGTTTTCACGACTTGACCGGCTGCCTCAGTCGCATGATGGACCCGGATTTGCTGGGCTATGTAGTCAGCCAAGTCCGCCTTAGAGATTGCTTCCTCCTTGGCCGTTGAGAGGGCCGGCAGTGGATTCGACGTTTCTCCTCGGTCGTCTTCAAGAACGATTGGGGGATCTTCGGCGGGCAAGTCCTGCTGGATCATCATTCCTATCATATCTTGGAAGAGAAGGCCCATACGTTGTATGTTGGCTGCTTGTTCAGCAGCCTCTTTGTCCTTTTTCTCCAGTATCCGGCGAAGGAATTCAGCGTCGGTTTCCTCCTCCTTGCGTGCGTCTGAGGACGTTTCTGGGCTTTCTTTTGGCCCGGTAAGTGCGGCCATAGCATTCATTATTTCTTGGAGCTTTTGCTGTTGCTCCTGGACTTTCGTCACGGATCGGGTAAGTGGTCGGTGGCCTGTAGAAGTGCGGCTCTCCTCCTTTCCAGAGGCCATGTATACGGTGTGGACCATCATGCCCCCAGACTTAGGGCGTCTGGGCTCAGTGCTTTTAGCCGTCGTTGCACGTTGGGGGGTCTTCTCTGGCCTCCTCCTTTTATGAGCCATGGAGGTTGAGGGGGCCGTTGAGGTGGGCGTCCAGATAGCCTTTCGGGGTTTAGCCTGATGACCGGCCTCCGGTTGGATTTTTAGCTTCTTGTGCTGGCGGGAGAAGTTTGGATCGACGATCGAGTCTCGGGCCTGCCGCCAAACCTTATAGATTTTGGAAGACAGCCGTTGAGGAGATCGGGGCTGTTCTGATTCTATTTCCACAACCTTTTTTAATGAGGGAGGAGACCTCTTTAGCACTGCAGTAGGGGAATTCCTTCGCACCTTATTTAGCATCTCGAAGCTGTTCCCAGTTGGAACAGCAGCATTAACTTCTGCCACCGGGGCTGGTGGAGTCAATCCGGAGGGGGAGTTGCCCCCTGCCTTCCTTATTCGGCGCCAATGACGACGACGAGCGCGTCGAGCGGACGGTGCTGGTTCAGCGGTGAGATTGGCTTCGTCTTGCCCCCTGTGTAGGTGGGGGGTCGCTGCTGGTGTTAGCCTGTCAAAGACCGATGTCCTTTGTGCAGCAGGAGCGGGAGCTGAAGCCGTTAATCTTGTGAAGATCGACTTCTTGGCTGGGGAAACCGCCTTGGTGATTTCGGAGGCAGGAGCGGCCGCTTTCTTAGAAGCAGCCTTCTCTGAGATCATAGGTCCCGTGATGAGTTCGCAGGATTTCTGGCCCAATCTAGAGAAGACCGAGGCGTTGACATTGGGCGACTCGTTGAGAGGAGCCGCGGCAGGGGCAAGACGGTCAAAGACCGACTTCTTGAGAGCTTCCTTTGTCATCACCGGCGCCGCGAAGCTTGATGGTGGGAGTATAGTCCCAAAGAACAATCCGGTAGTGGCTTGAGTCACCTGGTCCACCGGCATTGTGAACAACGAAGCAGCTTGGGGTCCATAGGCTATACCTCCTGGCGAGGTAAAGCGTTGGTCGTAATTGCAGTTCGAGCAGTTGGAGAATTTCGCAGAAGTAGAAGCCATCGACCCTTTGCTTTCTGCAATAAGCAAGACGCCAATTCTTAGTATCTTGATACCCAAGGGCAACTATTAGCGAACCGCGATTGGTTCGCGAATCACGACACACGAAGTGTGGAGTGGAAAGAGGAAAAGGTCCCACCGGGCGTGCCAGAATCTGTTCCCCTCCGAAAGACACGCGGGACGTGGGGACGTCTCGCCTGAGGTTCGGGGCAGATGCCAATAGGTGCTATCCGTCCACCTCTCCGAGGATGCCAAGTTGATTTATGGCACCGTGTATCGGAGGTTTAAACGGATGCGACCGATGTAGCAGACTTCGTCAGATTCCCCCTCGTTGAGGGGTTTTTGATTGTGGGGACGCTCTTCCCTGCAGGCGCAAGCCCCTGCAGTTAATTACGCTACCGCATCGCGGTAACAACTTTCTCCTTCTCCAGATGGCCACTTCGTGTCGTGTGTGTTTGTTTTATGTTTTGTTGCCCGTGGATCGTTTACGGAGACTGAGTTATGTCGTCGCCCGTAGGGCGTGGACTAGTCCAAATCCGTGTTTATCTTAGATTTGGGTTTGGGGGTTTGGTTTGAGGATACGTTAGCCACGCTTGAGGCTAAGATCAACTCAAACATTTGTTAAGGATACATTAGTCTAGTTTGATACTAAGATCAACTTAACGGGATCGTCTAGATCCGTCAAAGGAGCGTTTGGGCTCTATTGTTCCAGTTTTAGGGACATAGTGGTCCATCGTATGTGTGTGGCCGTCGGGACCCGTCACCTCTCTGACGACGTTGAAGGATTACAACGACGGGTGTCAGAGGGGTTCAGAGATGTACCCTCGAGCCAGAGTTAATTGGGGGGATTCATAGTCCAGTCTGCTTGAAGGTTTAAGGATTCGTTAGCCATCTTTGAGACTAAGATCAACTTAAACGGGACCATTTAGATCCTACAAAAGAGCATATAGGGGCTCTATTGTTCTAGTTTAAGGACATCACGGTCCATGGGTAGTTTAAGGACATTGCGGTCCATGGGTAGTTTAAGGACATTGCGGTCCATGGGTAGTTTAAAGACATTGCGGTCCGTGGGTAGTTTAAGGACATTGCGGTCCGTGGGTAGTTTAAGGACATTGCGGTCCGTGGGTAGTTTAAGGACATTGCGGTCCATTGTTAGTTTTAAGACATCTCGGTCAAGGTTAAGGACGTCGTAGTCCATGGGTTTAAGGACTCCACAGTCCGGTATGTGCTCTGGATGCTTCACACGGGTTCACTGCCGTGCTTGGCGAGGACCAGGCTCCGCTCTGGGCGTTTTCCGCGGGGTCAAGGAGTGACGTTATCCGCGTTCCACGTAACCAGGAATTTTGCACTAGATGCTTCACACGGGTTCACTGCCGCGTTAGGTGAGGACTAGGCTCCGCTCTGGATGCTTCACACGGGTTCACTGCCGTGCTCTGCGAGGACCAGGATCCGCTCTGGACGTTTTCCACGGGGTCAAAGAGTGACGTTATCCGCGTTCCACGTAACCAGGAATTTTGCATTAGACATTGGTTTAAGGACCCCACAGTCCATATCATGAGTGGTCATCGGGACCCGTCACCTCTTTGAAGACATTGAGGGATTACAATGCCAAGTATCAAAGGAGTGAAGAGATGTACCCTAGAACCGGAATGGCTTAAGTAGTTCTTGGCCCAATTTGGGATCAAGACCAATTAATTATGTTATGAGCCCATTAGCCCAGTTAATTACGAATTGAGGACTTATGGCCAGCTTGGGCTAAGTCCAATCATGTCTGGAATATTGGCCTTTTGTTGGTCCATTGAAGGAGAGGCTTTGCCTCTATCCATTTAGCCAATTGGGCCAAAGCCTAGTGTTAAACACTACAGAGCAATCAGTGTTGAACACTGGGAATGAGGTTGACAAGTTAGTGTTTAACACTAAAAGATAATTGGTGTTAAACACCAGCAACAAGGCTTTCAAATTATCATAAACACTAAAATAGATCAGTGTTGAACACTGGCAGTGGAGATCTCAGACTAGTGTTAAACACTAAGGTAATCAGTGTTGAACACTGCAAATAAGGTTCTTTGATTAGTGTTGAACACTAAGGCCCAATAATGTTTCAATACTGTGTTCAAGAGTTCCAATTTAGTGTTAAACACTAAGGCAAGAGGGGTCACGTGGCAACACGTGAGAGCGCCCTCCCTTTATTTATTCTGCTGAGATTATCGCCTCACGTGCCCTCACGTGAAGGGCATTTAAATGCTTATATGTTAAAGCTTCTGTCAAGAGTCACGTGGGTCACGTGGGGTACTGCCTTGAAGGGGTTTTCTATAGATCTTTTGGGGGGTCACGTGGTGACACGTGACCCTGCCTCTATGTTGTTTAGAGGATCTGTTACTCCTTTTTCAGGAATTAAATTCCTCGAGCTTTAAATTTCAGAGGAATTAAATTCCTACTTCCTTTTGAAGACTTGTATTCTGGAACAGAGTTGAACTCTGAATTTTCTGTAGGAATTAAATTCCTCGTTTATGCGAAGAACTGAATAGGGTTAAACCCTAATAAAAGCTTTTTAAGGAATTGAACTCCCATTCTCTGTTAAATTATGATTAAGGGAATTAAATTCCCGCTGTTTCAACAGAACCAGGTTCTTAATTAGGGTTAAACCCTGTTTCTCTTTGTTCTGAAAGAATTAAATTCCCACGATATAGGGTCAAGCCCTAATTTTATTTTAAAGGAATTAAATTCCTATAGTTTTGTGAGAATTAAATTCTCGTGCTTGCATTCCCTCTCTATGTTTTGGATCTGCATGGCAGGATCTCAACCCATTGAGAATTAAATTCTCAATCTAAAGGGGAGGTGTGCGCTTTGCAGATCCTCTATCAAAGAGAGAAGAAATAAGTTCTTCTGTTTTATATATCAGAGTTAAACTCTGTTGAGAATTAAATTCTCTTTTCTTTCAAGGAGCCTTCCCTTTCTTACCTAGGGTTTTCTTTTGCAGAAGATCCAAATTCCTCAAAGTATCAAGGCTCTCTCCCTTTTCTTCTCTCTGCGTGTATGTATGTATATCCCTCTTTTGTATCTCTTGGCTCCTATTTATAGGAGAAGCAGCCGAATCAATCAGTTTTCGATGAATCTTCATTGAGAGATTTGATTTGCATCCTTCATTCGTTCTGGACCTTTGGATTATTAGGTGAATTTTATTCACCATTGGATTTTAAATCCAGAGATTCTCCTTTGTTATTTTGGTTAGATTTAAGGGGGAAATCTTTCCAAACCCGAGATTTTCCATAGATAGATGATATTTAATCATCTCTGAATCTTTAATTTGATTGGTCCCAGATAATCACTTTCCTTTGGAAAGATTCAAATTTCCTTCAGAATTTAATTCTGTCGTCAAAAATGGGCTTTGAAAGCCGGTCACGTGTGACCACGTGACCCATGGTCACGTGTAGACACGTGACCCTCTTTGGAATGAAGAATCCTCTTTCTTTCTGCGCTGTCTTCTGGTTGCTGTTTTAGCCATCACGTGTTAACACGTGACCATTGGTCACGTGTGAACACGTGACCCCCTGTTAGGAGCCCCTTTCCTTGACTCAACTGTAGCACGAGTCTTCTCCTTTGAGCGTCACGTGCCAACACGTGACCTCATCTGAAGCCCTTTTTCTTGACTTGATTAGGGAACCTTTTCTCTGACTTGATCAGGGAATCAATGAGCCCTTTTCCACTGCTTTAATATGTCACGTGTCAACACGTGACTGCTGGTCACGTGTAAGCACGTGGCCCCTCCTTCTGAAGCTTTTCCCATAAGCTTTTTTCTGATTTTAAATCAGGAAACAGGGATGCGTGGGGCCAGCGCCTTGGGCGCTGTGCGCCCAAGTGCTGTGCGCTCAGGCGCTAGCGCGCCACGTGTCGGCACGTGGGCGCTCTGCGCTTGAGCGTAGGGCGCTATAGCGTAAGCACGCCACGTGTCGGCACCCTCGAGCGCAAGTGCGCCACGTGTCGGCACGGGGGCGACTTGCTCTTGAGCGCCTGAGCGCAAGTGCGCCACGTGTCGGCACGGGGGAGACTTGCCCCAAAGCGTTGTGCGCTTGAGCGCCGTGCGCTTGAGCGCAAGCGCGCCACGTGTCGGCACCGGGGCGACTTGCGCTCGAACGTTTGCGCTTGAGCGCAAGCGCGCCACGTGTCGGCACCGGGGCGACTTGCGCTTGAGCGCAAGCGCGCCACGTGTCGGCACGGGGGCGCTTTGCGCTCGAGCGCAGGGCGCTGTTGTGCAAGCGCGCCACGTGTCGGCACGTGGGCGCTCTGCGCTTGAGCGCAAGCGCGCCACGTGTCGGCACGTGGGCGCTCTGCGCTTGAGCGCCGGCGAGGAAAGGAGGCTTTTAGCCTAAAAGGATTCTCGGAGGAGAAATCGGAGTGGAGTTGGACTCCTAAGTGTGTTTTTGGGGTTAATAGAAGGGGTTCTTCTTCTTCCTTCTCTGTTAGCTGGATCTTGAAGATCAAGAGATGTGAGATCTTAAAATCTCTCCTTTTTGAGATCTGATGACAGATCCAAGTTCCCCTTTGTGGGTTTCGTGGTGAAAAAATATTTTGTTTTATGAAAAGAAGAGTAAAACTCTTGATTTAATTCAAGAGAAAGAAAAAGGTTTTGGAACCTTGAAGAAGGAGAAAGATCTCAGATCTGGAAAATTTTTAGAGAGAGAAAAAGTTGTTGAGATATTTCATTATCTTTGCCTTTATAGGCTATACACTTTACACATAGCCCCTTGGGCTTCACAAAATGGCATTTTGCCTATCTCATGGCGCATGTGCCATTTCTTTTTGCACATAAGCCATGGGCTTTACAAAAATTTGGCTTTATGCCTATTTTTCTTACATTTATCCATAAAATAAAATAAAAGAAATGCAACAAAATTATTTATTACAAAATTTTTATCTTGGCACGGGGGGAGGCCGGCCGCTTCATGTTCTGGCTCGACCCGGGCATGGGCCCACTGGATCTGGGCTTGGGCCCACTTGGCTTTGGGTTGACTTTGATTTTGACTTGGTCAACCGGGGTGTAAATTTTTACCCCAACACATGCGACGACATGGAGGGATCCTTAGACACCAGGGACGAGCGGAAGGAGGTCCGTGGGGCTTCGATCGAACCGCTGACCGAGGTGCCCTTCACGGATGGAGACCCAGGGAAGACCGTCCAGGTCGGGTCACTCCTGACGAGAACCTAGCGGGATGACCTGACCGGGTTCCTACGGAGCAATTCCGACGTCTTCGCCTGGGCCCCAGCCGACATGCCTGGGATCGACCCCAAAATCATCTCCCACAAGCTCGGGGTGGATCCTGCGGCCCGACCCGTCAGGCAGAAAAAGAGAAGCTTCGCCCCGGTCAAACAAAAGGCCATCGAAGAAGAAGTTGACTGACTCCTCGCCTCCAACTTCATCAGGAACGTGCCCTACTCGGAATGGCTGGCCAACATGGTCCTGGTCAAGAAATCGAGTGGGAAGTGGCGTATGTGCGTCGACTTCACTGACCTCAACAAGGCCTGCCCGAAGGACAACTTCCCGCTTCCCCGCATAGACCAGCTCGTCGACAGCTCGGCCGGGCACGAGCTCCTGAGCTTCATGGACGCTTTCTCCAACTACAACCAAATCCGCATGAACCCTGACGACGAAGACATGACCGCTTTCACGACAGACCGGGGGGTGTACTGTTACAGGGTGATGCCCTTCGGTCTCAAGAATGCCGGGGCCACATACCAGAGGCTGGTCAACCGCATGTTCAAGCCGCAGATCGGTAGAAACATGGAGGTCTACGTCGACGACATGATCGTCAAGTCCGTCTCATCGGCCGACCATGTCAAGGACCTGGGCGAGGCGTTCGAGGTGCTCCGCAAGTTCAACATGAAGCTGAACCCCGCCAAGTGAGCGTTTGGAGTGACCGGAGGGAAATTCCTCGGGTTCATGGTCACTCACCGCGGGATTGAAGCTAACCCGGAGAAGATTGACGCCATCCTGAACATGACTGCACCCCGGACCAACGTCGAAATCATGCGGCTCACAGGGCGAATCGCCGCTCTGAGCCGTTTCATGTCCGGTTCGGGGGAGAAGTGCCTCCCGTTCTTCAAGGCGCTGAGGAAAATCCCGAGGTTCGAGTGGTCGGAGGATTGCCAAGCCGCCTTCGACCAGCTGAAGAGGCACCTCGCAACGCCACCCCTACTCACCCGGCCCGTGGAAGGGGACGAGCTGTCGCTATACCTGGCGGTATCCGACCAAGCAGCGGGGTCGGTGCTCATCCGAGAGGCCGAGGAGGTGCAAAGGCCAGTGTATTATGTGAGCCATATGTTCAAAGACGCGGAGACGAGATACCCCGCCATAGAGAAGATCATCCTGGCCCTCGTGGTAACCTTGTGGAAGCTGCGGCACTACTTCCAGGCATACACCATCATCGTCCTCACCGAGCGCCCCTTGGGGGCTATCCTGGCATCGCCAGAATCCTCTGGCCACCTGGAGAAATGGAGATAGGAGCCGTCTCAATTCGACATAAGGTATCGCCCGAGGCAAGCCATCAAGGCGCAGGCCCTGGCCGATTTCGTCGTCGAATGCACCATCCCCAGCAGGAAGCCGGATCCCGCGCCGCCCCTCGCGGCCCGGCATCCCGACCAGGAAAGCCGTGGATCAGCCCTGGAGTGGATCATCTACGTCGACGGGTCTTCCACCGAGGAAGGCTGCGGTGCCAGCATCATTATCCGAGGCCCGAACGAAGCCGAGATAGAGTATTCCTTGAGGATCGGTTTCAAAGCATCAAACAACGCAGCGGAGTACGAAGCCCTCCTAGATGGACTGCGCATGGCCGTCGGGCTGGGGCTGAAGGTCGTCCGAATCCGCAGCGACTCGGCCCTGGTCGTCGGCCAAGTAACCGTCCGCTTTGAGGCTCGGGAGCCCCTAATGATGAAATACCTAGACGAGGTGAGAAAGCTCCGAAGAAACTTCGACGAAATCCAGGTGGAACAAATCCCCAGACAAATGAATACTCAAGCAGATGCACTGAGCAAGTTGGCTTCATCATACTCGGCCAGCAACATGCGCTCAATACTCTTCGAAACCCTGGCCCGACCTAGCGTTGAAGACGAGGCGGCGACGCTCCAAGTGTACGCAACACAGGAGAATGTCCCAGATTGGAGGAAGCCCCTCATGGAATTCCTAAAAGACGGCACGCTCCCGGAAGACAGGGCAGCCGCCCGCCGCCTCCGGGCCAGAGCCACCCACTTCGTCTGGAGCAACGGGAACCTCTACAAAAAGGCCTTCACTCAGCCCCTGCTCCGGTGCGTTGACCCCCACGAGGCCGACTGTGTCCTGCGGGAAATCCATGAAGGGGTGGGCGGCACACACCGGGGGGCTCGAACCTTGACCCAGAAGGCACTACTCCAAGGGTACTATTGGCCCACCATGCACGAAGACGCCCTGAAACTGGTCAGGAGGTGTAAGAGCTGCCAACTCCAAGGCAGTATCTCCCGGCTACCGAGCTAATGGCCCTGGCATCCCCGTGGCCATTCGCCCAATGGGGATTGGATATGATCGGCCAGTTTCCCACAGGGACTGGCAGACATAAGTACGTCCTCGTCGCGGTGGACTATTTCACCAAATGGATCGAGGTCGTTCCCATCAGGAAACCGAACGCCGCCACAACCATCAAGTTCCTCCAAAACAACCTAATTCACCGGTTCGGGATCCCAAGGTGCATCATCACCGACCACGGGACGAACTTCGAGAACGAGAAAGTAAGGGACTTCTGCAAAGAATACCACGTCCTCATGAAGTTTGCCGCGGTCGCGCACCCCCAATGTAATGGGCAGGCCGAGGTCGCTAACCGGGACGTCCTCGGGGGTCTCCGAACCCGCCTTGAAGGGAGGCAAGACAGTTGGGTCGAGGAACTACCCCGGGTCTTATGGGCCCTGCGCACGTCAAAAAAGACTCCTACCGGGGAGACCCCTTTCAGCCTCTGCTACGGGACTGAAGCAATGGTCCCAGCAGAGATCGGGCTACCCAGCCACCGAGTCGAGCACTTTGACGATGAAGCAAACACCATGGCACTACGAACCAACCTCGACGTATTGTTGGAGAAAAGGGATCGGGCCCAGATCAGAGCCGCCGCCTACCAACAGCAAACGGCCCGGTACTATAATGCTCGGGTAAAGCACCGATCCTTCAAGGCCGGGGACCTAGTCCTACGGCGGAATGAGTTCATCGACCAAGGCAGGCTTCACAAGTTCTCCCCAAAGTGGGAAGGTCCCTTCCTCGTCTACGAAGCGCTCCCCGGCGGAGCCTACCGCCTGTAAGATGTGGACGGACGGAACCTACCTCGGCCTTACAACGCGGAGAAGCTCAAGCTATACCTATGAAGTCAAAACCAGCAAAACGCCGTGCCCTGGCCACCGCTCGAAATCTCCCTTTGAGATGATGATGGACAACGTTGTATAAAATTCCTATCCATGCGAATAAAGAAACTTTCGAGCCTTCCTTCCCGGTAGGGTTCCCCCTGTACAACGAAAAGGGTCCCCCAGAGATAGTCGGGCCCGAGGTTCCCTCGCTCGGCTATCTCCAGCGGGCAGCTCCCCTGCCACGGCGCCAGGAACCGAAAGCCCTCTCAGAGGAAGCCGAGCCCGAGGTTCCCTCGCTCGGCTATCCCCCGCGGGCAGCTTCCCTGCCACAACGCCGGGGATCGAAAAGCCCTCCCAGAGGCAGTCGAGGCCCGAGGTTCCCTCGCTCGGCTATCCCCCGCGGGCAGCTTCCCTGCCACCACGCCGGGGATCGAAAAGCCCTCCCAGAGGCAGTCGAGGCCAGAGGTCCCCTCACTCGGCTATCCCCCGCGGGCAGCTCCCCTACCATAATGCCGGGGATCAAAAAGCCCTCCCAGAGACAGCCGAGGCCAGAGGTTCCCTCACTCGGCTATATTTCAGGACAAAAGCCCTCGCCAAGAGGCACCGGGCAGTAACCCTGCCCGGCTAAGGGTCCTTGGTGGCTTCCTACAGCCTTATAGTTTTCCTCGCGCCAAGGGCCAAAGTCCTCCGAGAGGCAGTCGGGTCTTCGCCCGACTATCCCCGGCTGGTGGCTTCCTACCACAACCGACAGGGATCAAAGTCCTTGCCAAGAGGCACTGGGCAGTAACCCTGCTCGGTCCCCGTCCTGAAGGATCTGAAAGCCCTCCCAGAGGCAGCCGAGCCCGAGGTTCCCTCGCTCGGCTATCCCCAGCCGGCAGCTTCCCTGCCACACGCTGAGGATCAAATTTCCTCCCCGAAGCGGTCGGGTCCTTGCCTAACTGTCGATGGCTGGTAGCTTCCTACCACCGTCCTGAAGGATCAAGTGCCCTCACAAGGGGCAACCGAGCAGTTACCCTGCTCATCAGAAACTACGGCTGGTTCATCCAAATCTGAGCGATCTCCTATCAACCTGGCGGGTACACAAGGATACCTCCACGGCAGCACTTGGCGCCCTCGCCGGCTGGCAAACTCGACAGGAGATCGCCGGACATATGGCCAAACTTACACGGAAACACAGCAATACAAACAAGGGCGTCCTATGAACATCCTTCACACAAAAAAGAGAAGAAAAAAGGGGGGACACAAACCGACGAATTAAGGGTTCTTTTTTTTGCCTTTATTGCCAAAATCAAGATCTTTACAAAGGGTATTCTGGGGCCCCCCAACCCTACATACTGCCCGGAGGCTCACTTCGGCCACTTCGCCGTCGGCATCACGGCCCAAGGCCCTACCACCGAAGACTTTGCCACCAAGGGCGCGCCAGGTACCCCTCGTCATCCCTCGCCGGAGACCTCGTCGTCGGAAGTGGGACCCGAGCGCAGAGTTCACCATCGTTGAACTCGGGAAGCTGTTCCTTCACGGCGTCCAGAGACTTATTCCACGCAACGGCAGAATACTCCCCGAGCACGGCGTAAAACTGCTCCGACGCCTTGTATTCGGCCACAGCTTTCTTAGCCCGAGCCTCGACAACCTGAGCCCTCAGCAGCGCCGACTCAGCATCCCCCCTGCTGGCGTCCCTCTCCTTCTCCAGTGCCGCAAAGCGTCCGGCCAGGTCCGCCAGCTTCCTATCAGCGACCCGGAGTGACGCGTTCAGACGGCGAAGGGCACCTCGAGCCGCCGAGTTGGCGAGCTCCGCGGCCTCCGCCCGGCCAGCCACGACGTCAGCCTTATCCCTCTCCCGGCGCAGGTCACGTTGCAAGATCTCGATCTCCGAAGGAAACGCCCCCACTGGCCTCGGGGCGTGGAACGCTCCCTCGGCCTCCATGTGAACGGCGAGAGTGCAGTGCTGAAGAACCTGACAGAAAGCCAATGAGAAACCAAGGAAAGGCGTACCGAGGCGAATGCATGCAGGAGGATTCATACCTGGACCGCCCCCTGGGCCATGACCTCCAATTGATCCCTCAAGGAGCCATGCGGGAGCCTTCCCCATGCCGATTCCTCCATCCCGGCGAGCAGACCAGTGGCAGCGGAAAGCCCAGACGGAACGGCGAAGACGGAGCCCCCTTCCCGCACGGGAATCCCTTCGGGGGCCTTCGACGGCGGCGCGCGAGAAACCGTCCCTTTCCTCTTAGAAGGCGGCCGTCCCTCGCCCTTCCTCCCGTCACCAGTCTGAGACTCGGGTGACGGCTGACGACTCCGGCCGCCGCCAGAAAAGCTCCCAGGTGCCGCTGACGAGATGGACGGCCCGGCCGTCGGCGGAGAATCATGTGAAGGGCGCAAGTTAGCCGGGGGCTCGACCACGCCACTGGCTTCCCCCCGGCGCAAGCCGCCCGAAAAATGGGAACGAACCATGTCTCGCGAAGGAGGAAGAACGCCGAGCGATAGCGACTCAAGGAAGGAAAGAGATGAAAGGTTGGGGACCCTGGGGCGGGCCCGCCACCGTTTTATCGCCGCATCCAACGACGCCCGTCAACTCCCGCCGAAACGACTCCTCACAATCGGCGACTTCGATCGACCCACGTGCCGGCCCGCTTACGTCACAATCGGCCAGTCACCCTTCGACACGTGGACCATTGTTTCAGTCACATAGCGCTCAAACCGACACACCCCCTTTAAGGTGCGGAGACCCCGCCTCGTTTCGCTAGCAGGAAAGACGACCAATGGACCGAAGGCTCGCCCCGACGAAACTGTAGCAGGGATCTCGCCTCAGGAGGCCCGACAGTCCACTCCTGGCCCGACCACTATCTGGTTGGGACAAAAGTGGGGGGCTAATGATAATTCTCGATATTGGCGACCTCCAAGACCAGGACACGTGGCAGATGACGTGTTCCAGGACTCAGAGGAATAGGCCCGCAGGGGCCGACGAGGCCACCCGGAGCCCGACCTGCAGGCACAAACTGGCCCGCCTCGGGGCCCTCTAAAAATCAGCCTCCTCGGCCATTCAGCTCGCCCCGAGCAGCCATAGGGCCAAGACTCCTCGGCCTCCCTGCTCGCCCCCGAGCTCCCTGCCGAGGCCATCTCCCTCGGCCCTCCGACCAACTCCACCACTCACGGGCGTAACCGCCGCTCCGCGAATCTCGCCATGCGCGGATTCTACGCCAGCCACATCCCACGTTCCACGCCACCGCGATCCCCATTAATGGGCGATCCGCTCCCTACGCAGGCGTGACGTCGGGAGCGTAACTGCCGGCGAGATTCTCGCGCCTGCTGCTGCGTGCCTCCGCCACTATATTAACCCCCACCACAGAGGGGTCGAGTAAGCCATTTTTTACATTTTACGCCGTTACTCTGCTCGGATCTCATCACTAACTTGAGCGTCGGAGGGTCCTCGGTGGTACCAAACCACCCCGGGACTTCTTTGCAGGTACTCGGCGACAGCATCCTCATTCAACCGTCTCCTCTCAAAACCCATTGAGACCCACACGCAACGAAGGACCATCAACCAAGTTCATCTCAAGATCAACGGAAGACAACATCTGACGGAGGCCTGAAAAGGAGCTCCATCACATTCTAATCAAACCCTAGATTATTAGAGAATTATAGACTCATAAAAATCCCTAAAGAAAGTCTCATATTCATAGGGTAAATAAATGGTATGAGATTAATCAATATTTAAATTAGAGATAAATATGAATTTAACTAAATATTAGATTTAAATCCAAACTAAAGAGATTAGATTTATATCCTAACCAATCTCGAATTTAAATCAGATTTCAACAAATAGATCATACATATCGTAAGCAACTGGATAGATATGATATCACATAATAACTAGATATAAAAGGCAGCTATATAGATACCACAAACAGATATTTTTTTGACAGCCGAAAAACTTGTCGGGTTGTTTTTGACAAGGTTTCGGGACGGTTTTTTATCAACAAAAAAATCAGCTGGTTTTTTTTTGGGGACAAATTACCCATTAGTAAATCATCCAGTCCTTTGTTGTTGAGAGTAGTGCAAACTAATAATTAATTGGGTGGGGGTTTAGTTGACTGGAATAGGGGAGGAAGCTTCAATATTTTGGTGAGATGAAGCATGCATGTGCTATCCATTTTTGTTGCGTTGGAATCTTTAAGACATGTCCTTGATTGACCATGTGAAGACATACCTGCACATTTGACATTCCTTTACCTTCTCCATTATTGAAGGGAGATGTCTCAGCTATTTTCAGGATCATTGAATAGTTCTAAGTTTTATTCCAAGGTTTCCAAATAGTTTATGACATAAATTAATATGCTTCATAACAATAGTTTCAAAAATATTAGTGAAACAAAAAGAAGGGTTGACGCAATGTAGAGATATCCAAGCAATCAAGCTATAAGTTTTTACTTTTAAATTTCTTTTGCAAGAAACAAAATGAAATTTGAAATTTAACTATTTTCGGAATTTTGAATGTGTTTATTTTAATCTGAATATGAATGCGGATGGTTAAAGCATATTTTCCCTCCTATACCTTTGTTCGTCGCAATAAAATTTCAAAGCTTACAATTAAACTCTTGAAAAGAAAAACATATATGCACAAGCTTAGCTTTGTGATGAGCCATGTGAGATCTTAGATTTAGGGCATGTTTGGATGAGTTTATATTTAATTGATTGTTTGCCATAACCATTTGTAAGTGATTATTTCTGGAAAAAGCGAAAAAATAACTTATAAGTGCTTATGGCAAATAAGTTCTTTAGTGTTTGGATAATTTTGTATGAAAAGTGATTATAAATAGTTTGGATGAGAAGATAGATAAAAATTTATTGAGTGTAAGATGACCAAAAAGACGTATCATTAATGTCATCTTAAAATTCGGATGAAAAGATAAGGGATAATATGGTATATTGCTTGGTCAACTCTACTATTCCATAATCACTTATGGAATAAGTTAGGAATTCCTAATTTATTTTTAAGTGGGAAAAGATACGATTAAGCTAGTCATGGTGGGACCCATGGTGAAATAATCACCTATTTCCATTGAGGAGTCCGACCATGGGAGCATCCCGGACAAGATCTATGGCTTCAGCTGCGGCAAAGTGCACTACCTATTCTATATATTCTATAGAATTGAATATGAGAGAAAAAGCTCTTCTTTCACATAGTGGGAGCCCGGCCTTCTCTCTTCCCAATTCTCCCGATGAGATCTCTTTCGCTCATTTAGTGGACAACCCAGAGGACTTGGAAGTGCCGCTTTCCGGAAAAATCAAGGAAAAAATGCTTTATGGATGTTCCGTTCTTGGGTGCTTGGGAATAGTCGCACTGTTTGCCACTGACTCGCATCTCGGGAGGCCTCCACGGGTGTCACGACCCGAAAGTACGGAAGATGACCGGCACTTAAACTACGAACGTCTCAAGGCGTACGTATTCTAAGTAAGCCGAAAACCCAGAAATCCAAACCAAGAAGAGTAGTAGAGAGTAGGAAAGCCATTTTAAATAAGTAGTTTTAATAGCATAAGCTGAATTATGCATTTTTATAAAAAAAAATCAAATATTTCCTGAAAATTTCGGCAGAGTCTCCTTTGTAAAAACAGGCCCCCAAACGGGATACAGCATGAATAGTATACGGAATCAAAAAAAAAAAGGCATCCCCAAGCGGGAGCTAGCTCTTCGTCAATCGACGGTCACAACCACACAAGCAATATAATCTACAACGCCAAGGGCGAGGTCAAAACTCAAAAGGAAACTCAAAACAGCAAGAAATCCATAGAAATACAACGCGCGACTCTAAGGTCGAAAGAATAAACATCACTGGTCTCTATCTCTGAAATAAATACATATTTGGTTGATGGAACTTCTAGATACAACAGTGTAATAATATACAAGTTATATAATGGGGGTACGATACAAGTAAACCCACCTACTAGCAAATCACCCGAAGGAAACTATGCCCGCAAAGCCGTAAAGAAACCTGTACGGCGAAACCTGCAAGAAACTGGGGCACAACGGGGGTGAGTTGCCAACTCGTGAATAGAAAAACATCTACGAAAAGGAATCGCATGTATGACGCAATCCTAGGTCATACGATCAATATATATATAAAATCCTCAAATAAAAATAACCAGCAGCCTATAACAAGGCTAGGGTAAATATCTAACCCGAGTGTAATCTCATGTGCCCGTGTCTGTGCCTCAGGTAGCAATATATCATATGAATGAGGTAGGGATGCATGAAAACAGAATACATGTAAATGAAGAACTGTTTTCATAATTTAGTGAGATTTCCTTTGTATTTTTAAAATGAGGTATCATAATGAAATCAGCATAAAACGGTGCCTAGCATCGGCACAAAACATAATCCCAATATCTCGGTATCTCTGTATCACAATCTCTGTACCTCAAAATCTCGAAATCTCAATATCTAGGGTGCCGTCAATCCAGACCGGCCCCTACCATCCATCTCAAGACCACGACGGTATCCTCCGGATATCCGACGCGTCGGATAATATCACCGGTCGGTAGTGCTCCCCTGCCGGGTTCAACGTCAACAACACATTCCTCTTGCCCCGGGGTACCGCACCGGGCCCACCATGTACCCGAAACGGTTCCTCCACTCCTCGAATCGGCTCTCGAAACCCATCAGCAAACTCATGGTGGACGACTCATACATCATGGGAAAACCGCACTTTTTATTTTAAAAGAGAGAAAAGGTTTATTTATGTTTTTGCGGTTTTCCCCCAAATCCAGAAAATCTCATGGAAATCCGAATCCAAAACCTCAATAACACGTAAAATAGTGAATATATGCATGAGAATCCATGAATGCGGCATAACAACGAATAACAGTATGCATGAAGTAGCAGGTAATAATTACAATGTCTAAACTATTAGCTAACAGACTATGTCAAGAAATAATATTTTCTAAGGTGTACGTGACATGGTAATTACCGATGAAGATGTGTGTGAGCCGTCAAGTAAGTGTATGTGGTACATACGCATCATCGGTAATGGTGCTGGTGTCCTAACAGCATGATATCAATAATGGAGTATGAAACATAATATAAGCATGCGATGCGAAGCGAACCACAATAATGAGCGAGAGCTGAATACTAGACGCAGCTATAACTAATCTGCATTAAACTAATATAAGTCCTACAAATGGTGCCTTTTGAAATAACACAAATCACGGGGTTTTGAAAATAGGGGCTACGGTGTTTTTATGAAAAGATACGTCTTTTGAAATATCCGTAGGATCCCTTGGGCTGTCTTTTAAAATACCCACGATTCGTTAGTTTTTGAAATAGGTAAGAATCGAATCTAATCTAACAACTAAACTAAACTAAAGGGCTAAGCTAACAAGCTGGACTACAGGTAAAGAAACCACCTAACATCTGAGTCGATATATATACATACCTGTATATATATTAGTCGGTGATCCCGCCTCAATAATATCATATCCGATATCATATCTATAATCAGACATCCCAAGTCAAGAGTGCGGATCAATCATCAATATACAGCTCGCACGTAAATCCGTCGTACGGCATCCCAAATCTGGGTACGGGTCAATATCACATTCATCATACTATTCATCTGGTATCCTCTTTATCAAATATCATCATCTGGGTACTGACCTATGTCTAGTACAATTCTAACATCATTACTATAATCAAGATCTAACTACTGATCGACAGTCTAGTATAGATCGATATTATCCTCATATATCATCACCAGAGTATACATCGCCTAAGGTGGCCTATCACGAGTATCCTGTCATATCATATCATATCATATCCCATCGTATATCATAATCACATGTCGATCACATAATATATGTCGCTATTACTATAGCATCATCATTCCCAAAATCCTCTAAACTATCAAGGTGTATCTTAATTATGAATTTTATCATATCACCGACATCATGATCTCACATCAAACCATCGACTCACATCGATCCCATGTATCATCCTCAAATCCGTAATAAACAATAAACCCAAACCCATGTGAACACATATCCATAACGAATTCCATAACCATATATGAAATGAGGATGTATGCAACTATGTATATGTGTGTATGTGTAAGTGTAGTGCACCCACTACCTAAGGTTCCGTAACCATGCATCAATCCATCACCAATATCCATCTTAAATCATCAATAATAAATCCCAACAACATATAATAAATTGTTGGTGTGTATACGCATCCGTATACATCACCACGGACTGCGGGGGTGCTATGCGCCATCCACCCGACTTCTCCCCGTAGATATAAATCTACTCACCTTGATATGTGTGCCGGTGCCGATGTCGCCGTTTGCATCTCCAACGCTCCGACGCCACGTGGGTACCTATAAGAATATCGCATGCTAAAACACATGAAAATCACATCGGAAACCAAAATGGTGCATACTACGCCCATAGGTAAAAACCTGTGACCTTGTGTGCAAACACTGCCAATATCCACTGTCGTCGACGTCCAAACGCCACCCGACAGAAACGAATCACCAAATACCCAAAATCCATATGAAAACACGTCGTAAATCGTACGCCAACTCATGAAAATGAACCCAGATTTTATCCTAACAGGAAACAGTCAAAACTGGACATACCGGGGGTCAATTTTACATGAAAATGGGCTGTGCACGCAAAACGAGGCAGTTTTACACTGCTCTGGCCGCAAATTGCGGCCAGGAGGGTTAAATTTGCGGCCGAGACTTTGATGTGGTGGCTAGGGCTTTGGGTAGGGGTTCCAGGATGCCTGCACAGCTCTCTGCCATGTCAATTTTTCTCTAGGAGGCCCCGGGTTGCTCCAGATTCCAGAACACCTTCACAGATCACACAAACCGACATGAAAAGTTCCGTAATTCCGTATTTTTGGATTTCAGGTTGTGCTAGGCTAGTGTTTTGGTCAAAATAGGGTCTAAGGTCACCATTTAAGTCCAATTGCATAGCCACAACTCAAGTTTACCCTAACCCTCTCTAGGGTTTTCCAAAGTGTATAAAACCTCGACAAAACGACACTAAACTTTAAAAGAGGCTAAGTCACTTGAAATACTACAATATTTGTGAAGGTATTACCTCAATAGAGACTCAAGAATCTTCCCACAGCACCAAAACACCAACTTTCTTGGTCCATTCTAAAGCTTGTGAGCTTGTGCACACTTTTTATGAAATGAGGGTAGGGTTTTGGTGTAGTTTGTGTGATGATTTAGGGCTTGAAGAGAGGAGGAAGATGAAGTGCAGGAGCAGCAGCAGCAATGGAGAGGTAAATGGTGAAGGAAATGACGGATAAGCCAAGTCAAAGCAACCCCTCACTCTCTCTCTCTCTCATCCATACCTAATATAATATTCCATTCTCTTTCTCTTTTTCTTTTCCTTTTCTTTAATTCCTTCTCACTCAAATAGTGATCCCAAAATAAAACCATGGCAAGAAAAATGTAACACAAGTCCAAAAATGATATGTGCAAGTTTTGCACAAAAAGCCAAAAAATCCGATTAGCGATTTTTAATCGCGATTAGCACTAAATTAGTATATAAATGCTCATAAAAACTTAAAAATGACTAATTTCCATAGAATACATAATTTTTGAATTTTCCATATTTTTTTCAAAAATTTTCCCATTTATCGATATTTAATTATAAATTTAATATTAAAATAATCAATAAAATAATATTAAATTATAAAAATTCCTAAAAATAATATTTTATTATTTTGGAATGTTACAATCTTCCCCCCTTAAAGAAATTCGGTCCCCGAATTTATATTTAAACCCCCAATTTCTAAAACATTTCAATAAGAAGTCCAAGTCGTCGGGGCTCCGAAATCATCAATACATAAAACGCATCATAGCGCGATGCATGCGCATGAGTAATGAGAAGATAACTTTAAAAAAAACAAAACTCCGTCAAGCATCCCGCAATCATCGGAGTCATGGTAAAGACACAAATGTCAAATCCAATACAAAATCAATATGATACAACTCGAAACTATACACGTAAATATCTGAAGTAAATGCATGCCAATTCTTTTTAAGTTGCTGTGCGATGCGCATAACACTGCACAGTGGCGGACGTCTTTATCAGAAAATAGCCATATACTTATATATCTTTTGTTTAGTATGCACGATCCGCCGTTTTTGAAAACAATTTGGAAGGGTTCCCTGTTTTAAACGTTTTCGTGGCATATCAGACACGTATGTAAATAATGAGATTATAGCTCGCTTTTGGAAATCCCTTTGAAATCTATCAATGCATGCAAAATATATTCAGGCACTGTCATCTGATCAGTCCTGCTCAGTACGAAAACCAATCGCAATATCATGAAAATGTACTGCTTCATAAGAAATCGGTCCCAAAAAGTGCATATGAAAACCCTGTGCGTCCGGTGCGCACGGAGATCAAAATCCATGAATGTGCACAAAAACAACATCAAGGTGCAACGGTTGTGCACACAACTTTGGTCATAGGCATCGTGTGTGCCTGACCGCAAAATCAGGTGCATCTGACATGCACGAAAATTCCGATTTAGTGCATCTGGTGTGTGCACCAAATCACATCTCATAGCAGGCGCCCAACATGCGCTAAAAATCCAAACCCGGTGCATCCATCATGCATGAAATCATGAAATCCAATATCGAGTGTCGAACACGCACAAAATCCAATCAGGTGCACAAGGTGCACAAAACAAATATCGAGTATCACAATCGAAATCGAAGTCCAGTGCATCTAGGTGCACAAAAGGCGTATCACTGCACTGCAAGCATATATAAACTATACAGAGTGCAGGAACCAAAACGTGTGCGTGCATACGCACAAAATCAACTCAAATGTCTAAAACCGTAAAATCACAAGCGTGTGAAACCAAAGCATGAAAACGATATCAAGTGCAACACTGTGCAAAGATCGTAAATCCTCAATCATCAAAATCAAATCATGCGACTAAATCACCCAAAACATCGAAATCAATAATGGCGGAATAGTACCGCTCGAGCGCACCCTCCAGGAATCTCGGGCCAACTGTCGCGGTCACTAGTGGGACGTCTCGTCGATGATCATGAACTCTGGCCTGCTGGTGTGCGTAACAATGACCACTCCTGGGTCAAGGCCTTCACTGTGAATTACCAATCTCTCGGTTCATCGGCTCATCGGCCCTGTCAGGTGTGCTAACGGGGATGATCCCATTTTGGCACTTCTCTGGTCATCTCTCGGTCAATCATCGCGACCACTCGTCAAGCAGCATGTCACTGGCGTCGGCCTCTGGCTCTCTGAATGCACACGACACATCTAATCCTGGGTGCAAATATCATTGCAGCAGTATCCTGGAAGGAATCCTGCTCAAGATCTCTTCCAAGTCTCGTCTCTGCCTAACTGTCCGGAAGTCATCGTCCTTTACTATATCTGTTTCTTGTTCCGGAACAGCTGCATACTCACCGCGACTCCTTCTAGAAGGTATATCCAAGTACAATGCCTCGGCATGCGTATCGCATCTCTGATGTCGGCGGAGTAGAACGTCATCTTATCAATATCTCGTACGAACCGCTTACTCCACTTTTCTCTAAGGTCGACCGCTTCGGACTCGTCTCTTCGTGGCTGCATGGACTGAGCTCTAACGGCTATCCTCGTATCGGGAGTCTCCCAAGAAGTGCATCTCACCACTTAGCATCCGAATTAAGTCGAGCCATCCGATCGATTTGTCAAAACCTCTTAATCCCCCAAGAGCTCCACATCTTGGGCATAGTTTAATAGTATCGAGTACATACCACAGCATCAGTGGTCCAGCCGTAGAAGGGCAAACCCAAGCCTCACTAACGGCGCCGCAGAACTGCCGCAAACCCTAAAGTTCAAAGGCTTTCATACGGTCATTAAGTCGAGTTAGGGTTTCATTCTTCTAGAGGGACCATAGAATTGCCTGCATGTCTTTCCGAGTACTTTAAACTTGGAATAATAGGTTCCTGACATTCGATCGTCTCTGTCGACTCTCAACGTCTCGGCGTGAAGTCGTATCTAGCTGGAATCAATCTATCTGATGACCTCGCATCGGGGTAGCGAACGATCCACATGTCCTAGTCATTCATCCTCGATGACTAGCGACCTTCTATCCTCTCTTAGTACAACTTGTACTGCAATAGCTCCAACATCTGGGGCGATATCTCATCGTTCGCAGCAATAACTGGCTCGCTCGTCTGCACGCTGAACGGTGCCTCAATCATCAGGAGTAAGAAATACTTCCATGGTCATCAAAATCTGGCTTGCCTCTGTCAGTGGCTCAATCCTCTGGTGCCGATCAGCACATCCGAGTAACCTCATACAGCGATCCATCCAACGCTCATGGCGCCAAAAACACCATCAAAAGACACATCTCTGCAATCGTGTGTCGCTGGAATCACGCACTGGTCAGTCCTCGTTCGTAACGAGCTCATGCTGACCGCAACTCTAGCCGTAGCTCTCCTTACCCGTAATCTTGGCGGCAAAACCATAACTGGTACCGATGTAGCTAGATCAGGAATGAATATGATACTGAGCAAAGAAATGTACATCCTAAGGCTCCTTAAGAGGAGTGGCGTGTCGTAAATATGCCGCGGAACATACCCACGATACGTCACTCTACTTTAGTCACCTATTCCATCAACCAAGGGTCATCCTACGCTCCGAAGGTAAAACCTAACGCTCTGATACCAACTTTGTCACGACCCGAAAGTACGGAACATGACCGGCACTTAAACTACGAACGTCTCAAGGCGTACGTATTCTAAGTAAGCCGAAAACCCAGAAATCCAAACCAAGAAGAGTAGTAGAGAGTAGGAAAACCATTTTAAATAAGTAGTTTTAATAGCATAAGCCGAATTATGCATTTTTAAAAAAAAAACATCAAATATTTCCTGAAAATTTCGGCAGAGTCTCCTTTGTAAAAACAGGCCCCCAAACGGGATACAGCATGAATAGTATACGGAATCAAAAAAAAAGGCATCCCCAAGCGGGAGCTAGCTCTTCGTCAATCGACGGTCACAACCACACAAGCAATATAATCTACAACGCCAAGGACGAGGTCAAAACTCAAAAGGAAACTCAAAACAGCAAGAAATCCATAGAAATACAACGCGCGACTCTAAGGTTGAAAGAATAAACATCACTGGTCTCTATCTCTGAAATAAATACATGTTTGGTTGATGGAACTTCTAGATACAACAGAGTAATAATATACAAGTTATATAATGGGGGGTACGATACAAGTAAACCCACCTACTAGCAAATCACCCGAAGGAAACTATGCCCGCAAAGCCGTAAAGAAACCTGTACGGCGAAACCTGCAAGAAACTGGGGCACAACGGGGGTGAGTTGCCAACTCGTGAATAGAAAAACATCTACGAAAAGGAATCGCATGTATGACGCAATCCTAGGTCATACGATCAATATATATATAAAATCCTCAAATAAAAATAACCAGCAGCCTATAACAAGGCTAGGGTAAATATCTAACCCGAGTGTAATCTCATGTGCCTGTGTCTGTGCCTCAGGTAGCAATATATCATATGAATGAGGTAGGGATGCATGAAAACAGAATACATGTAAATGAAGAACTATTTTCATAATTTAGTGAGATTTCCTTTGTATTTTTAAAATGAGGTATCATAATGAAATCAGCATAAAACGGTGCCTAGCATCGGCACAAAACATAATCTCAATATCTCGGTATCTCTGTATCACAGTCTCTGTACCTCAAAATCTCGAAATCTCAATATCTAGGGTGCCGTCAATCCAGACCGGCCCCTACCATCCATCTCAAGACCACGACGGTATCCTCCGGATATCCGACGCGTCGGGTAATATCACCGGTCGGTAGTGCTCCCCTGCCGGGCTCAACGTCAACAACACATTCCTCTTGCCCCGGGGTACCGCACCGGGCCCACCATGTACCCGAAACGGTTCCTCCACTCCTCGAATCGGCTCTCGAAACCCATCAGCAAACTCATGGTGGACGACTCATACATCATGGGAAAACCGCACTTTTTATTTTAAAAGAGAAAAAAGGTTTATTTATGTTTTTGCGGTTTTCCCCCAAATCCAGAAAATCTCATGGAAATCCGAATCCAAAACCTCAATAACACGTAAAATAGTGAATATATGCATGAGAATCCATGAATGCGGCATAACAACGAATAACAGTATGCATGAAGTAGCAGGTAATAATTACAATGTCTAAACTATTAGCTAACAGACTATGTCAAGCAATAATATTTTCTAAGGTGTACGTGACATGGCAATTACCGATGAAGATGTGTGTGAGCCGTCAAGTAAGTGTACGTGGTACATACGCATCATCGGTAATGGTGCTGGTGTCCTAACAGCATGATATCAATAATGGAGTATGAAACATAATATAAGCATGCGATGCGAAGCGAACCACAATAATGAGCGAGAGCTGAATACTAGACGCAGCTATAACTAATCTGCATTAAACTAATATAAGTCCTACAAATGGTGCCTTTTGAAATAACACAAATCACGGGGTTTTGAAAATAGGGGCTACGGTGTTTTTATGAAAAGATACGTCTTTTGAAATATCCGTAGGATCCCTTGGGCTGTCTTTTAAAATACCCACGATTCGTTAGTTTTTGAAATAGGTAAGAATCGAATCTAATCTAACAACTAAACTAAACTAAAGGGCTAAGCTAACAAGCTGGACTACAGGTAAAGAAACCACCTAACATCTGAGTCGATATATATACATACCTGTATATATATTAGTCGGTGATCCCGCCTCAATAATATCATATCCGATATCATATCTATAATCAGACATCCCAAGTCAAGAGTGCGGATCAATCATCAATATACAGCTCGCACGTAAATCCGTCGTACGGCATCCCAAATCTGGGTACGGGTCAATATCACATTCATCATACTATTCATCTGGTATCCTCTTTATCAAATATCATCATCTGGGTACTGACCTATGTCTAGTACAATTCTAACATCATTACTATAATCAAGATCTAACTACTGATCGACAGTCTAGTATAGATCGATATTATCCTCATATATCATCACCAGAGTATACATCGCCTAAGGTGGCCTATCACGAGTATCCTGTCATATCATATCATATCATATCCCATCGTATATCATAATCACATGTCGATCACATAATATATGTCGCTATTACTATAGCATCATCATTCCCAAAATCCTCTAAACTATCAAGGTGTATCTTAATTATGAATTTTATCATATCACCGACATCATGATCTCACATCAAACCATCGACTCACATCGATCCCATGTATCATCCTCAAATCCGTAATAAACAATAAACCCAAACCCATGTGAACACATATCCATAACGAATTCCATAACCATATATGAAATGAGGATGTATGCAACTATGTATATGTGTGTATGTGTAAGTGTAGTGCACCCACTACCTAAGGTTCCGTAACCATGCATCAATCCATCACCAATATCCATCTTAAATCATCAATAATAAATCCCAACAACATATAATAAATTGTTGGTGTGTATACGCATCCGTATACATCACCACGGACTGCGGGGGTGCTATGCGCCATCCACCCGACTTCTCCCCGTAGATATAAATCTACTCACCTTGATATGTGTGCCGGTGCCGATGTCGCCGTTTGCATCTCCAACGCTCCGACGCCACGTGGGTACCTATAAGAATATCGCATGCTAAAACACATGAAAATCACATCGGAAACCAAAATGGTGCATACTACGCCCATAGGTAAAAACCTGTGACCTTGTGTGCAAACACTGCCAATATCCACTGTCGTCGACGTCCAAACGCCACCCGACAGAAACGAATCACCAAATACCCAAAATCCATATGAAAACACGTCGTAAATCGTACGCCAACTCATGAAAATGAACCCAGATTTTATCCTAACAGGAAACAGTCAAAACTGGACATACCGGGGGTCAATTTTACATGAAAATGGGCTGTGCACGCAAAACGAGGCAGTTTTACACTGCTCTGGCCGCAAATTGCGGCCAGGAGGGTTAAATTTGCGGCCGAGACTTTGATGTGGTGGCTAGGGCTTTGGGTAGGGGTTCCAGGGTGCCTGCACAGCTCTCTGCCATGTCAATTTTTCTCTAGAAGGCCCCGGGTTGCTCCAGATTCCAGAACACCTTCACAGATCACACAAACCGACATGAAAAGTTCCGTAATTCCGTATTTTTGGATTTCAGGTTGTGCTAGGCTAGTGTTTTGGTCAAAATAGGGTCTAAGGTCACCATTTAAGTCCAATTGCATAGCCACAACTCAAGTTTACCCTAACCCTCTCTAGGGTTTTCCAAAGTGTATAAAACCTCGACAAAACGACACTAAACTTTAAAAGAGGCTAAGTCACTTGAAATACTACAATATTTGTGAAGGGATTACCTCAATAAAGACTCAAGAATCTTCTCACAGCACCAAAACACCAACTTTCTTGGTCCATTCTAAAGCTTGTGAGCTTGTGCACACTTTTTGTGAAATGAGGGTAGGGTTTTGGTGTAGTTTGTGAGATGATTTGGGGCTTGAAGAGAGGAGAAAGATGAAGTGCAGGAGCAGCAGCAGCAATGGAGAGGGAAATGGTGAAGGAAATGAAGGATAAGCCAAGTCAAAGCAACCCCTCACTCTCTCTCTCTCTCACCCATACCTAATATAATATTCCATTCTCTTTCTCTTTTTCTTTTCCTTTTCTTTAATTCCTTCTCACTCAAATAGTGATCCCAAAATAAAACCATGGCAAGAAAAATGTAACACAAGTCCAAAAATGATATGTGCAAGTTTTGCACAAAAAGCCAAAAAATCCGATTAGCAGTTTTTAATCGCGATTAACACTAAATTAGTATATAAATGCTCATAAAAACTTAAAAATGACTAATTTCCATAGAATACATAATTTTTGAATTTTCCATATTTTTTTCAAAATTTTTCCCATTTATCGATATTTAATTATAAATTTAATATTAAAATAATCAATAAAATAATATTAAATTATAAAAATTCCTAAAAATAATATTTTATTATTTTGGAATGTTACAACGGGTCTTTCAAGCGATCCATCAACGACAAGGCCAAGGCTTGCATCCGGATCTCTCGGTACAAACCCACTCGGAAGGCATCAAAGCCTTAAGAACAGTAAACGGGAGATCCAAATTTTGCAGCAAAGCCAGCTACGGATCAAGATGTTATTGGAATCATCAATGGCTCAGCTAAATAAAGTTTTAATGGTTGATGTGACGATACATGTGGATTTGTATGTTTGGAAAGCAAGGGGCATGGCTCATCATAAACTTGCAATGGAGGCTCATGAGCATATCTTTTAAGAGACCAAGTATTCAATGGCAGTGGTTAGTTGATTAGTTAGTTAAGTAAAGGGATTTATATTTGGCCATTTAAACATAATTAAGTTATGCTTTCTTGAAAATAAAATAGATTCTTTGTCATTCACTTTGCTCGTATAAAGAATTCACTTCATAAAAGACTTGGTAAACTTTTCATATTTGACATTTAATATTGGTGTTTTCTTTCAATATCAAATCTTGTGAGTAAAAAAATATGGAAAAGGTCGGAGATACAGAAATTTCATTTAATCGGTTTAAGGTCTTCAAATACTCATTATTCAGCCTTCACCAATTATGGATACCAAGTTTAAATTTTCAATAATATTGTCACATACTTGCGCTTGTGTCTATTGAACAAAAACAAACCCAAACACGGTAACACATAATCTTCTTAATTGCATCTTAAATTGTCTCAACAAATTTTTTATTCGATTTAATTAAAGAAAATTTCAAATATCACCTAAACTATTATGAAATAGCTACATTTGACGTTCATACATGCATTCATCCGTTTCTGTTTCCTTTGGTATACCAACTATCATACTAAAATTTAGCCACCATTATTAGTTTTGCCTTCTTTTACTGCTTTCCTGCTAATTTTGCTTTTCTACTTTACTGTCGCTTTCCGGCTTTCCAAAATAAATAATAAAATAGCGAGGACGTGACGAGTCCCGCAACGTATCTATATCAAAAGGCATATCTTACCGACATAGATACGCTAAGCGTCTGTACATGCAGTAGTTGTATCACAAGAATTTATAATAATATTTATTAAACAAGATAATCAAGATTCACAACAAAGTAACCAGTTTCAAGCTATACAAAAAAAAGAGCCTTTAAACACGAGCCATATACAAGCATATATTGTAAAGTGATCAATAACCAAAAGAGAAAATAGTACTTCGGAAATGGCTAGAAATGTGAAAGGTCTTGGATTGATACGTCCTTCTTACTAGGCATTGCTTCGTCTCCCTCTAAAATAGGATCTGATGGACATTTCAAGGAAACAAACAAAAAGAAGAAAACATATGAAATGCCCATCAGCGAATTAACGCTCGGTGAGTCTTCCAAAAATCTAATAAAGATAATGAAAATATGATATTAATGCAAAACAAAATCGACTCAGGAAATAGCAAGAAAAATTAATGTAACCTCATGTAAAAAGATACTGACATATGTATGTTTAAAACCATATTTTATCTTGTACGAATCGAAACAAGAATAGGTTATGCAAGATCGTGAATATTTTGTTCGCCGTGTCGAAAGATCATATGGGGATTCTAGAGGTGGCCTCCGCGAATTCAGGAGGCGGCCACCGCTCTCATGACGTAACACTTTTTTCCACGTGGCACTTAGTTCCACATACAATAACATTTACTGCCTTCTCGATATATAGCACTCTATTACTTTTCCGCCTCCCCTGCTACCCCAGGTCAAAAACGGCTTGCCACATAAAGCATGAATTTTCTATAGATAAAAGTTAACCAGTAACATGAATTAAGTATCGATTACATATAAAGTAGTAATCGCGTATAAAACATCTCATGCGAAAAGCAAACTGACATAGCTTGTAAAAAAATCTCAAAAACATGAATAAATACCTGGGAAAACCATATAATGAAAATATGCAATAGTCCCGTAATTTCAGTAGGAAAATATGATAAAACCTTTCGAAAAATATAAATATACAGATAAGGGAAACTTACAGAAGTGTGCAAATCAATATAATAATCAATTTGCTAAAGTCCCGACTCTAGATCGACACCCCGATCGTTTTGAAATTCCTATAGCGTCTGAAGAAAGACCTTTTGTTATGAGGAAAAATTATAAGAGAGGGAGAGGGGAAAAGATTTATATATAGGACCGGGGATTAGGGTTTTGAAATGAAGGGCTAGAATTAAAAAAGATTAGATCTAATGGTTTAAAGAGGTTTTCATAAAAATACGTTTGTTTTTACAAAAATATCTTTAATTAAGATTAAATCTAGTTAAACTCTTAAAAAGACTTAATAAATAATCTTATCTTTTTAAAAGCTTTTTAATAAATCTTTTAATCTTTTCTTGTCTTTTAAAAATACCAAAAATGATGTTAGAAATTATTTTCTCCAACAAAAGACATTTTAAATTAAAGATAAACAAAATCTATTCCTTTAAAATACTAATAATTTTTTTATATTGAAAATCCTTTTTTAAAGATTCTCTTTTCTAAAACCCTCTTTATCAAAATCTAATAAAATTAAAATCATGATTCTTTTAAAAAAAATAAATTCCTTCTTTTCTATTTTAAAATACCAGCAAATCAATTTTATCTTCTAAAAGATTTAAATTTTTCTTTTATTAATTAAGAAATAAAAATAACAAGATTAAATTCAAACAAAATTTTATTTATTGCAAAACAGACTCGGTTAATTCCATTTATCTTCAAAACAAAACTTAGTAAATAAAGAAGAGAGGTAAAAAAAAAGAGAGGGAAAGAAAAAATAAAAACCACATCCCATTATTCTCTTTCATTTCATATAGAGAGATGGCAGCTCAAAAATAACCACTTTTATTTTCATTTTCCTCTTCTTCAACCTCTCTCTCTAAAAAGAGTGACAATGCTGCCATCAAAGCCCAGGTTAGTGCTCTAATTTCATCAGATCCATCAACTTTTTTTGAGTTGTTGCTATGATCCCATCTGGGTTTTGTCCCATTTAGCAAAATTTTAGTTCTAAGATCATTTTCTTGAGTAATGCGCTTGACCCTTAACCCCAAACTTCGCTGAATTCACTGCAGTCATCCCACAGTTTGAATCTTTCAGGGTTTCTGTTGTGATTAGCTATCTGGGTTCGATCCCATTATGGAAAGCTGGCTCCTTTATTTTGTTAGTTTTGTGAAATTTTAGTTTAAATCACTTGCCAAGAAAGTTGATTGACTAGATCTGACTAAGGGTTGAAAGATCCCACACTTTCTTCCACAGATCCAGCCATGTTGTTGAATTTTTTTCATCAGTGTTAATTTGAGCAGCTCTAGTTGAGGGGTGACCAAAAAAGGGTTTGATTTTGCTTCAATTGTTGATGTCGATTGCGACGATGAGATTTGTGTGCAGATCTGAGTTTGGCTTGATGATGTATTATAAAAAGTCGATCTTTGATCTTTGTTGGTTTAGCTCATAGTTATTGATTAAGGGAGGGTTTAAGATTTGGGAGAGGAAACGAGATGATCAAATTATTTTGATGCTATTTACTTTGTTTATCGTCTATCGCGTTTAGCTTGATTTCTTCTCTTCTTCCTTACTATGTGTGATTTCGATATGTTGAGAGAGTATGATTTTGCATATGTTTGTATCCCTCCATTTCGGAGAACGAGTGTCGAAATCTTTATATAGAATGCTGGATAGCTTATGCATTAACTTCTGCAAAGATTTAAATTTGGTATGGTGCCATTTTTATTGATTCCTATTGCGTTTCTTCTCTTTTCTATCAAGATGCAATCTTTCTGAAATTTATGATGTTTTTGTGTATTGGGTTTAGTTTGTTTGTTGAAATTATTTTATTGCCCTTGCTCATTTGTTAAGATTCAAATCTCTTTTTAGGGTTTAGGATAGTTTCCTACCTGGGGTTTGCCACAACTTGGAGATTTTATCTGTCTTGTTATTTTTCTTCGAAAAGTTTGATTTGTTTGTTTATTCATGCGAGGTCTTTTTGTGTGATGGACAGAAACCAAATTACAAAAGTTTTCAATCATTCTTCTAATCTAATTCTTTGATAAAGTATGCCTTTTAATAGCTATATTTTTACTTGGTTATATATGATGTCTTTAAAGTTCTGAATTTTGAAGTTTGAACAGATCAAGCCTATCTGATAGCTCGAATAATAAAACACCACCAGCAACACCAAAGGTTTCCAAAATTCCTCGAGCAGGATCCACAAAATCAGAGCCCGGGCCATCTCCTCTTCAAAAGTCGCACATTTCACCGAGATCAAATGAACCAAAGGCTACAATCGAGCGTCGATCTCCAAAGATTAGCAGCGTCACACCCGATTTATCGAAATCGGTTGAATCAAAACCTACCTTCGAGCGACGATCGCCCAAAATTAGTACCATGCCTGATGTAAGACACTTCAATATGTAAAATTTGTATTAATAAATAGGGTTAATTGCAAAAGCAACGCCTGAAGTTTACTCCGATTAGCACAAACACCCCTCTGTTTATCGACCAAAACCATTAAAAGACTCAAATTCAATTCTAAACAACTCAAATAATAGCCTAATTTAACCCTACAACTCTTTTTTTTTGTCATTTAGAGTAGAATTTGAGGGTTTTGGTCGATGAACAGAGTGTGAATTTATGCTAATAAATGACCCAAGGTGATATAAGTGCTATGCGGGGTAAACTACAGGGGTGCTTTGTGCAATCAACCCCTACTTTGTAATCAATTTTTTTGTATTCATCTTTTTTGCGTTCTGGCTTTTGGTTACAGAAACAATCACGAGTGCTTAAAGGATCAGAATTGCAAGCCCAGTTCATTGAAGTTCAAGAAAATCTTGAGAAAGCAAAGGAGCAGTTGGCTTTTTCCGAGAAGGAGAGGGCCCGCGTTCTAGAAGAATTGAAGGATGCTAAAAAATTGGCCGATGAGGTCAGTGATAAGCTCAAGGATGCTCTTGCTGCTCAAAAGAAGGCCGAGGAGAGCTCAGAGATCGAAAAGTTTCGAGCAGATGAATTGGAGCAAGCCGGCATTGAAGCTTCTCAAAAAAAGGAAGAGGAACTTGATAGCATAAAAAGGAAACATTATTTAGATGCTGATACTTTGCTTTCGACTACTCAGGAGCTTGAAAAGATAAAAAATGATTTAGAAGCAACAACAAAGGTGAAAAATTCTGCCCTTAGCCAAGCCGAAGATGCATTGAAGATTGCGGGAGTTAATGCAGAGAGAGCTGAGCTCCTTTCTGGCGAAGTTAGCCATTTGAAATCTTTGCTGGATTCTAAGCTTGATAGCGCAAATAGCACAACTGAAGAGTTGATCATGAAATTGAATTCTGAGGTGGATTCTTTGAAATGTGAACTCGAAAGAGCGAAGCAAGCAGAGGAGAAGTTGACCATCATGGAATCACTCGTTGAAAATCTCCGTTCTGAGTTCGACAATGCAAAGAGTGCAGAACTTGATTCTTTTAAGAAATCAGAATCCTTAAAGACTGCGTTGATGGAGGCCAAACAATTCGAGAATTCAACTTTGGAGTCTCTGGCTTCACTGAAACAACGGTTGGAGGAGAGCAAAGCTTCATTGCAAGATGCCGAGCTCAAAACTACTTCTCTAATAGAGAAGGTAGAGTTATTGGAAGATCAATTGGCAGAGGCTAAAAGAAGTGTGAAATCATCACTCGAGTCTCAATCTTTGCTTGCAAATCAATTGGAGGAGGTCGGCGTTTCACTTCAAGATTCTGAATCCGAGACCGCTGTTCTTAAAGGGAAGGTAGAGTCTTTAGAGACCGAGGTTGCTGATGTCAGCAAGGCAAAATTGGATTCAGACAAGCTTGCTGAGGAGTTGAAGAAGAAGTCCGAGTTCTTGGAAACTCAATTGGCAGAGGCTAACCTACTTAAAGTGTCCTCGTCAGAGTCTCTGGCTTCGGTTACAAAACAATTTGAGGAGAGCAAGTCTTCTCTGCACGATGCTTTGACTGAAACTGCCGAACTAAGAGTGAAAATAGAGTTAATCGAGGTTGAGCTCGCTCGGTACAAAGAAGAACTCATGGACTCAGAGAAAGACAAAATTGGGATGGAGAAAACTATTGAGTGTTTGAAATCTGAGATTCAAACTCTCGAGGAGGAGAAATCACGGGCATTGGATAGCGAGAAAGTTGCAGCTTTCGAAGTAGAGAAATTTGTGGAGGAGAAAAATAATCTGCTAAAAGAGATTGAGATGGCGAGAGAGGAAGAGGAGAAGGCTAAAAAGGCTATGGAGGGTTTAGCTTCGGCTTTGCATGAGATGTCTGCTGAGGCTAGAGAAACACACGAGCGATTTTTAGCCGAAAAAGATGAACGCGAAGATGCCCACGCTCAGATAGCGCAATTGAGATCGGCTCTCATAAACACCGAGGAGAATTATGAGGCTATGCTTGATGAAGCAAGACGGGAGAGTGTTGTCCTGAAGGAAGATATTGAGAGACTCGAGGGTGAAGCCAAGGAGAAAGAATCTGAGTGGGATGCCAAAGAGCTTAATTTTGTCAGGGTGATTAAAGTATCCGAAGAAGAACTCGTTTCCTTCAAAGCCCAAATGGGAAATGTGAAGGAAGACGAAGAGGAGATGGTGGCCAAGTTAAAAGAAGCCGAGACAAGAGCGAGTCGTGCAAATGAAGCTGTTGAGGAAGCAAAATCCGAGACTTTGAGATTGAAGGAGAGGTTGTTAGATAGAGAGAACGAATTGCAGAGCATCAGCCAAGAAAATGCTGAACTTAGAATGCGAGAAGCCGCGTCTATCAAACAAATGAATGAGTTGTCTGCATTGCTCGCTGAAGCTACGACAAAGAAACCGGAAGAAAATGGTGAGTTACAGAATATCGAAAAGGAGAATGACCTGCAACTGAACACGAAGGATATTTTAATAGAGTGTGTTAATGGAAGCAAAGAAGAAAAGCTTAAGCCAGGAGAAGAGAGCGCAAATGTGAATCAATATATAGCAGTGGAAGAATTGGTAGAAATGGAAGTTAGGAAGAGTGAAGATCGCAAAGATGTTGAGAAAGATAAAGATTTCTCAACAGAGATGGAGAATGAGAGGGAATCGATAGACGACTCGGACTCAAAAATGGAGAGTGATAGGTTCAACCGAGCAAATGGATTGCCATCCGAGACCATTGAAGATGGGGAAGTTTCACCGACGAAGCAGCAGCAGCCCAAGAAGAAGAAGCCTTTGCTTCAGAAGTTTGGGAGTTTACTGAAGAAAAAAAATGCCCATAAGTAATTGAGAAACTGAATCCAGGTAATTTTAAATTTACTTTTATTCCATAAGTTACTGTGTTTCAGGTTATGATTTTGTTAAGCGCCTTAGAAAATGTTTAACCGAGATGGATTCTGAATCCAGGTAATTTTAAATTTACTTTTATCCCATAAGTTACTGTGTTTCAGGTTATGATTTGTTAAGCGCCTTAGAAAATGTTTAACCAAGATGGATTGTGCATAAAAAATTATGTCGTTTGGTTCTGTTTCTTTGGCCGAGCACTAGAAATGATTTTTTCTTAATATCTCTCATCCAATATGGTGTTTTTGTGATTGTAGCAGTTAGAATTAATCTTTGAATTACTTACATTATTGTTGTTCTTTGTGATAACAAATTAATAGTTGATTTATTAAATTTGAAAAGAATAATGACACAACATATGAAATTTTCATAAGAAGATTAGTAATCGTACTGTTTGAATATGTACCGGAAATTTATGGAGCAAACTAGATGAAATTCTAGGCGGCACTTTCAACTTGAAAGTAAGTTTGCTGTTCTATTTACTTTTACAAACATAAAGGTAATGCATAAATGCCTACAATATTGTCACATATAATAAAATTTATAAATTACCACCGTAAGTGGGTAGTTTACGTTTTCGAGAGTTCGAAGAAAGACATGACAAAACTCCATCCTAATTGATTAACAATGAAATGGAAGATTGTGATGTAGGATAATTTGATTAGTTTCCTCCAATCTTCTAGCTCTTTCTCTAAATTCCCTATCATCCCTGCATTTTTGTATCATAATTCATTGCTATCTTATTCAGTCTAAACTTAGGAAAATAGTGGTAACACCTATATTATCCCCTAAAAAGAAATGCAACATTGGATATTTGTTGCTGCTTGGGCACTATACCAAAATTTTCATTCAAAAGGCATGAAACAACAGTCATAAGGTCTGAAGCATGCATTCCACATCTAAATTGGCTGCATTGTCATTTTCCACCAAATCATAACATAATGGAAAAATATGTTTAATATTTTAGTTCAGCCAACCACTACTACAGATCCCCCTATACCAAAATTTTCACCAAATCATAACCAATTTGGGTAATGGGTATGACCGTTACAGACCCATTATCCAAAACCCCGTAATCATAGGTCCGGTAACAAATTAAACCGTTACCATAGATAAATATGGCAACGGTTTAATACGTTACCATAGAGGAGGCGTTACCAATATTGGTTCAGAATGTCGAACCAATCCTGGGTGGGGCCCACATCTGTGGTAATGGTAATAACCGTTACTATTTAAAATGGTACCGGTTTAAACCGTTACAATTAGGAAGATATGGCAACGGTTTTCACCTTTACCATATCTTATAAGCTAACTGATACCTGATGTCTTTCAGGTATCAGGCCCCTATGGTAACGGTTATACCTGTGACCATAGGGAAGTGGTCACGGTTATAACCGTTGCCACTGAAGAACTAATTTTTTTTAAAACAGAAAATTTTGTGCCCCACACGCGATACTTTCAATCACAAACATCAACAGATAATTATATTTAGGTAGCAAATCTCACCCAGTTATAATAAACAAGTTATATTAATCGAATCGCAAACAATAACAAACAAAAAATATATACAATCCATAGAATCACCAAATCAACCGACAAACAAATGACTCTGTGATCCACGGGATGATCATCCTCCATCGTCCCGTGGCCTGAAGAAACTCTCTAACTCCTCCCGTATGGTCTGACAGATGGACTCGGCGTGCGACCGCCTCAGATCCCGGACCTCCGTCATAAGGTTCTGCAGCTGCTTCCGCGTCTGCTGATGCTCGTGCTGATGCTGCGCCACATGGTCGCGGAGCTGACGGACCTCCTGCGATGCATCTGCCGCATCTTCCCGTGTCAGGGTCACGGCGTACTCATGGACTGACGCACGCCTAGCAAAGTGTCGTTGGGTCCCGGGACCAACCCCACACTCAAATCCACCGTGATGCCCGCCGGATAGTGAATCCAGGACAAAGACAATGGCGGTAATCGGGTTGTCGGGGCCAAGTCGCAAGGCATCACTCCTCTTCTGGAACTGGGTCTGTAAATAATGCACACGTGTTAACTTAAAATACAAGATCGACTTAATTATATGAAACTTACCATGTACTCGTCCGTGCCCCTATGTAATGCGGACCACTCCTTGGCACCATTGTAGTTGGTTGGGTCTTTTCGTTTCTGCGATAAAAATAGGATTTATTTTAATAAGTAATTTGCGATAAAGAAAACATATATTCTTAAACGTCGAAATATTCACGAGCCGGTGCTGAGCGTGAGCCTGTGAGCATTTTCCTTGGATCGGGACAGCATGGTTTCTGACGCCATTGTTCCGGTTCTTGTTGCGAACCGACGCATCCTTACAAATATAAATATTATATTATATAATTCAAAATATGATTTCATGATGTATTATTATAATCTTAAAAATTAAATTTATACCTGAACTTCCTCGCGCTCATAATACGCGACCAGCTGCGGTCAATCCTCTCTCGGGACATCCAACGCTATGGCATCCATCATCGCGCTCCGCTCCTCAGTCGCTGTGGCCCACGGAATGTAATGACGCGTCTTTACGTCACTTCGGCATCTCCTCTTGAGAACATGACACTTGGATATGACCTAGGTAATGGCGCGATGTGGATTGATCGGTATGTGCACGCCATCCTTACCGGTGACGCCGATGAATCTATAATGTCTCTCGGCTTGAAATTACAAAATTTTAAGTAAATAAATAAATAAATATAACGACAATTGAAAATTTAATGTATAAAAGGGTATACCGTGGCGTCCGCAAAAAAACTGCCGAACTAACTCGTCCTCACGCGGGGTCCACCTCTGATGGAGCGGGTACTTATAGTAAGCACCGATCTCCGCTCCCATGTAGTTCTTCCACTTGGTCGAGTAATCACCAACATACACACCCTGGTTGTTCCACTCCAGCGTCCATGGACTAACGCCTGTGGCTGGCCTGGAGCAGGCGGGTGTGGTAGGACCTCTCTTAACACTGGCGGAGCCTGCAAAATGATAGATATACAGACACAATATTATAATATTCAGAATATGTATATAGCATTTGACAAATTTAAATTACAATCATTATTTAAAAGTTTTAGGCAATAACGATTATACTTGCCGTCCCTGGGATGGCGCTAGAACCGGCGACAGACGCCAGCCCGCTACTATACGGACCTGCAAATAATAAACTGTAGATGATTCGATAGAATTATTTTAATAGATAACTAAGAAATCAATAGATAACTATATATCATGTGTAGGAGAAGTGAATGGGGTAGGAGGATCTGCTACCCCGCTAATAGGAGTAGGCAACGGGTCCTATAGCGTTCGGCTGTTGGGGGTGCTGTGGCGCTGGTAGGAGGGGCGCTGGTCGGGCCTGCTGCAACTGCTGTGGCTACCGAGGCGCTAGTACAGAGGGGCGCAGGTAGGGATAGGCGTCGCTGCTACTGATCTCCCGCCAATTTGGTCTAAATGTTTTTTTTGACGTTTGGAGCCTAAGCATAGCTTCCCATCCGACCCTACATATTTATCCAAATATTAAAAATCTACTTATAATTATTATACAATTTAAAGCATTTAGTTCAATTTCATTACCTATCATGTTTGTTCGGTGCATTAGCTAAAGATTCGTTGGCTGGATTATCGAAATTTTGATCTGTGACGATCAATTGGCTGATGTCACGTCTTATTAACGTATTGGACGGCGCATAATGGTTTGGATCGTTGGTACGTTCAATAGAAGGACTGAGACGTGTTATCGCCTCTTCCTCGTCACTCTTATCTTCAGAGTCAGTCAACGTCCGCACATTATAATAATCTCTTGGTTTCCAACGACGAACAACACTTCAGTCAACCTTCTTCAAGTCTCGAGAATAATATATTTGTGTTTCCATTGAAGGAAAGATAAAGTTATCGTATTCATAGGATGTCCGTTTGGTATTTACCAAAGTGAGTTTGTATTCATCGACCTTCATATCTCGTTCAGACTTGGTATCGTACCATCTGCATTGGAATATAAAAAGGGGACATCCTTATGCATGTATGAGACTGTTATAACCTGTTCAAGAACACCGTAGTAAGGATTTCCTCTGTTGTTGGAGGTTGCGACGCCGCTATTTTGTGTAGCTATAATACGTTACGTCCTTTCGATCTCAAATTTATAGCCGGAAACCCCGTATCCGTTGTAAAACGTAGCTGCAATCGATAAACCGATTAAAAGGTCCTGAACCTCTTTATCAATCTGCTCTTGACGATTCATTTGTCCGTCGACTTCTTCTCTACACCAAGCGACGAAAGTGCGTCTCTGTTCTTCGATTCTATCATCCGACCACGTCTTAGGATTTGATCTCTTGAGTAGTTTTGTGCGCTCTGGTCGTTAATTTACAGTTATATCAGTTAGATTATATTTAATTTCAAACGGTTTAAATAAATGAAATTAGAAGAACTTACTCCGCATATTTAGAAAAACATTCATTGTTTAGCAAGATGAACACATGTAAACCATCAATGAGATCGTAAGACATGTTTTTTAGCCTTCCAGCTCCAATTGGACTGTCAGGAACACGCGGCGGTTTGTTCAGCTTCGTCTTGACATCGTCGTTCAGCAAACGAGCACAGAAAGACGTGACTTCTTTCAAGAGACAACCTTCTGCAATCGAACCTTCAGGACGATACTTGTTGTGGATATAGTTTTTTAAAGTAAATAGATATTTGTTGAAAATAATAGATATTAATAATTCACGATAATGTTTTGCAATTTAAATGATTAATAATACACATTTTCATGATAATATTTTGAAAATAAGACTTGCGTCATAGCCCTCCATGGTGGCAGGTTGTATATAGTCATCACAACGGGCCAAGTATTATGAGTACGCTCTCCGCGAACCATCTCAAATGGACTGAAACCGTCGCTTGCAATTCTCAGCCTCACGTCATGAGGGTCTGTGCTGAATGAAGAATGTTGTTCATCTAAAACTTTTCACGATATCGAATCTTTGGGATGACTCATTTTTCTGTCTTTACGAGACGCTTTATGGTGCCACTGCATTTTGATGATATCTCCTCACACATAAATAACCGTTGCAGTCTCGGTATTAATGGGAAATGATGAAAAATCTTCACGGGCACATCATTCGACTGGGAGTTTTTCTTAGTGTAACACCCTAGTTCATTTATACCAGTTCTAGTCAAGTATTTCTTTATTATGGTATTTTCCTGTTTTACCGTGTTTTGGGTACGAATAGTTTTTTGACATCTGTGTTTGCACCCGACCCGCATGCTTGAAACCTATTTTGATTCATGTTTGTGATTTATCCTGACCTGTTACATGGACTCCTGCACTTTCATTTATTTGTACATGGCATACTCGCATTTTATTTAGCATTTGCATTTTACAATATAACATCTTAAGTCACATAAAATATTTTAAAAAATACATTGCATGGCTTGCATGATACCCCTAACCCTGTGGTAGCATCTGCGCATCTTGTTCTCGTTCCGTTCAGTGAAACAGACTCGTTTGGATAGCTACGTGCACACTACGTGTATCCGTTCTTGGGGGTATCCATTTTCGTTACCCGGATATTCAATTTTGGTTTTGGTTGACACATATATTAACCGTATTTTCAAACCATAAATTTTGACCCGACCCGGGCGTGTTTTGGACTATTTTTGTATTAGCCAAAAATCTCAAATCTAACCAATATTATATTCTAATATTATTTTAACTGTTTATATTTATATAATATGTTTTATAAAATTTTCTCTTTAACAAAATAATATTTTTTTAAAGATTTTTTAAATAGAAATCTTTTCTGTTTTGCATCAGCACAACTCTTTCTCCTTCTTCATATATTTTATATATTAATTTCCTAACCTAACCCAAACTCACAGTCTCTCTCTATCTCTATATATTCTTTCTTTATTTTTCCATAACAAACAAATTTCTCTCTCCTTTTCTCTCTCCTCTCGAACACCCTCTCTCTCTCATCTCCTAATCACTGTGTATTCCTTGACTCTGGTCACCTCCCTCCTCTTACCGTCATCTCCCTTCATTCTTTTCTTCTTCTTTATAAAACCCAACGCCCACGAGAAACCCTAAACCCCGCTCGCTCTCGCCGCACCTTGCCGTCGCCTCCTCCACCTCGTCGCCTCCTCCTCACCCTCGTCATCCTCCTCAACCTCAACACCAGCAAACCCCACTCCCTCGCAACCCACAAATCCAAGAAAACCACCGAACCTCCAATCCATTGCCTCGTCGCCGTCGCCCTTCGTCCTCGTCTTCATCCCCCGACCTCGTCAACCTCCACTTCCTCTCTTCACTGCAGAAACTTGACACCAAGAACCCAATCACCCCGACTTCAAGAACCCTACACCTCGCTGCCTTTGTCGAGCACCCTCACAACACCTTGCCGGAGCTCCGACCTATCGCCGTCATCGCTTTCTTGCCACCCCCTCTAACCCGAGACAACCTCAGAACCCTTATCTTCCTTCTTTTTCTTTCTCTTTCTCTTTTTCTTTCTTGATCCGTATTTCCCGACGATTGCAGGAGCCGTGCCGCTGCCGACGGTCCGAACGACCTAGTGGACGTACCTTACCTGCGTGATCACCCTCTTGCTTTGCTTGGACCTGTCCCGCGTGCCGTGCGTGCGTTGCGACGTTTTACCGACGTCGGACATGCCGTGCGTATCCGTATCGTGATCCATCGAGGCAAGTTAATCTTGCTACATGCTATGTTACTATATTCTATATCCATTTGAATAATAACACTCCATAATGATTAGTTATGCATCCACATTATCATTTCGGCATGTTTTACTGTTTTCGGACATCCGTATGCGTTCGTACAATTTATTTCCTATTTAGTGCATACAAAATCTTGTTACAAACTATACTACAATATACCGCATTCAATTGAATATTTCCATTTCGCATTATTTAGTTGTGCATCCCGCATTTGCCAGTTTATCATTTTACGGTTATATGACGTCTGTGTGCGTCCGTATCATTATTTACATGTCTAGTCGCATGCTAAATCATTTTGCTACATGTTATGTATAGTATTATGCATCCATATGAATAAAATGTTACCTGTTTATCACATTGTACATCCATACTGAAGTTTTACTGTTTTCGGATACCCGTTTGCATCCATATCATTTAAAAAATATATAACTGCATCTATAGATCACATTAATTCATATTATTATTGTAGTAACATCCCATGCTTAATAAAATGTATCCTAATTAGTATTGGAACTGTAAATGTAACCCCTAATCGATATTTGTGCATCCATACCGTTAATTCTATATCTATTCGCATACCATGACACATTATTACATATTGTTGTTATATCGACACCCCATGCTTGATATTGTACACCCTACATAGTCATGACGTAACCCCTGATCGATATTTGTGCATCCATGCTTTTATTGTACATCCGTACTTTCACCCTGATTCAATACTTGCTACAGTTTGATTATGAGCACCCGCTTGATATCTGTGCACTACTTGACATGACCTGATACACCACTACTTGACATGACTCGATACATGTACACTACCGGACTTGACCTGATATATCACTACTTGACATGTTACCTGATCCTGTTTCTAATGCCGACAATCCTGACATGTTGTCCCGATGTACATATCCTGTTTGTATAGACAAACCTGTTCCCGCTTGATCCTGTGTTGGCATTAATTTCAGATTTATCAATACCTGACTTGAACACATAACTTGGGGGTATGGGGAAATCAATGATGAAACCTGACTTGTAACTCGACAGTTCGATACTTATACTGATCAGTTTTACGGGTTAGGCCAGCCCCGGGATGCTGCTGCTGACATCATTCATCTGTACATGTTACCTGTTTACTGCCTAGCGACACGTCTCATATTCAGCCCGAGAATCTTGACCGTGGTTCCGGGGATGCACGGGATGCTATTGAGTTATATCGACGATTCATTAAATTGATTTCAAAGACTTGAGAGTAGTTAATCCAGTATTTAGTTCAGATTACTCACCACACGTCACATGTGCTTATACTCTTTACTGTTCCTTATTCGTGTTACTGTTACACTTTTATTACTGTTCATACTCATGCCTGCATATCCTGTTATCTCTTGATTATATTATTGTTGATATTATGACGCACTGACGTCTGGGTTTTACATGGCCCAGATCCTCTACCTTTGCAGCTGACCGATCAGGAGTATTTCAGTGAACAGGCCGAGCAGTGAGAACCTGTTAGTATTTTAGTTTAATTTTCTTTCAGCATTCTCATTCCTGATATGAGCCCGTATTTGGGACGTACATTCCAGATTATTATTGTTTATTGGATCTATTGCTTCGGCATATTATTTCTTGACTTGTTTATTCTGGCTCATGGACATGTACTAGATAGTTTATTCCACTTTTTACTGTTCTTGATATCTTATAGACAGCCGTAATGTGACTGTGGAGGGATGTTTCCTATCCGCAGGTAGCATGGTTGGCTCTGTCACGTGCCTATCTTAGCGCACTCTGGGAAGCGGGGCGTGACAGAGTTTCTTTGGTATCAGAGCCATAGGATTTAGTTTAATCGAGTTTGATTCTTTTGTAGTTGGGTATTGGACCCAATACACGAATCAGAATACTCGTAATTAGGAACATGTCCTGCCACATTGTTATCGTGATTCTTGAATCATATCTTTTTCTTGACTCTGGTCTTGACGATATGCAAACAACTTTGCATCTCGGCTTGAAATCTTTTGGTTCCTTTTTGTTTATCCTTTCCTATTCCTTTGATTCTGATACTAGAATTTGGGCGACTTGAACGGAGTTATGTGATTGTACCCATGAACTGCAGCATGGTTACAATGCGGTACTCTATTTAATTAACTTGGAGTCCTAGTCTTGATTCATTTCCTTGATTCATGGTCGTGAAATTTCCTTGGTTCTCTCAGTTTCATTGCTTACCAGTTCATGTTTTGCAGATTTCTTGGTGATCAATACCGACAGTTATGATGATGTCTTGGGAATGGACTTTCTCGGCATTTTTCACGCTCACATTGATTGTAGGGCAAAGAAAGTGATTTTTCAGATTCCCGGATATCCGGAGTTTGTTTTTGCTGGAGGTAACAGTTCTGTCGGGCCAGTCGAGTTTTGGGCTAGGCCGACAAACAATGTTCTTTCATCAGTGGAAGTTGACAAGAAGGAAGCGCCAGCTGTAGTTCGAGAATTCATGGACGTGTTCGAGTACATCTCGGGTTTACCGCCAAAACGAGATGTGGAGTTCGCGATCGATCTTGTTCCTGGTGCAGCGCCAATCTCAAAGGCGTACTATCCAATGGCACCACTGGAGTTGGAAGAAGTCAAGAAGCAGGTTACCGAATTGCTTGAGAAAGGTTGGATTCGCAGCAGTAATTCATCTTGGGGAGCTCCAGTTCTTCTAGTAAAGAAGAAAGATGGCACAAGGAGGATGTGCATCGATTATCGAGAATTAAACCGGGTGACTATTAAGAACAAGTACCCGATCCCTCGCATTGGCGAATTATTCGAGCAACTCAGTGGCGCGAGGGTATTCTCGAAGCTTGATTTGCGATCCGGATATCATCAGGTCCGAGTTAAATCAGAAGATATTTGCAAGACTGCGTTCTGAACTCGGTATGGACATTACGAGTATTTAGTGATGCCATTCGGAGTCACGAATGCACCGACGATATTTATGGACTTGATGAACCGAATCTTTTCACCGTTCTTGGACCAGTTTATAGTGGTGTTCATCGATGATATTTTGGTCTACTCGAGGAGCATTGAAGAGCATGCAGAACACTTGAAGATCGCACTGCAGACATTGAGGCAAGAAAGATTGTATGCAAAGATGAGCAAGTGCGGGTTTTGGCTTGAAGAAGTGAAGTTTTTGGGGCATGTCGTATCCGGAGATGGAATCGCCGTTGATCCCGAAAAGATTGCAGCAGTTCGAGATTGACCGATTCCGAAGAACGTAGCAGAGATCAGAAGCTTTCTTGGACTTGCCGGGTATTACAGAAGGTTCGTGGAGAATTTTGCTCGTTTGGCTGAGCCTTTGATCAAGCTTACGCGTAAGGAAGTACCGTTCGTATGAATGGATAAATGTGCGCCATCTTTTGAGGCATTGAAGCAGAGATTGATAACCGCTCCTATTCTGACCGTACCAGACGGTTCCGGAGGAGTTGTGTTTCACAGCGACGCATCTGGGAAAGGTTTGAGATGTGTTTTGATGCAGCATGGGAAGGTTATAGCTTACGCATCGAGACATTTGAAGATTTATAAGAAGAATTACCCAACTCATGATTTGGAGCTTGCAGCTGTGATTTTCGTTTTGAAGATTTGGAGACACTACTTATTGGACGAAAGGGTCGAAGTATTCACCGATCACAAAAGTCTTAAGTATGTGTTCACATAGAAAGAGCTTAACATGAGGCAGCGTAAATGGTTGGAGCTGATGGCTGACTACGATCTTGATCTTAAGTACCATTCGGGGAAAGTTAATGTAGTGCCGGATGCGCTTAGTCGGTTACCAGCAATTCGGATGTTGACTGCACAGAAGGAACTTATCGAAGATTTTCGGAGATTCGAGTTGGAGATCGTGCTACCGCATTCTTCGGGACAGTTGATGCAGCTGCAAGTACATTCGTTGATCGATAATATTAAAGCAGTGCAGCCACATGACCCAAGATTGCAGAAGTTTCAAGAACAAGTTGAAGCTGGACTTCGAACGGGACTTGTTGATTCATGAAGATGGTTCGTTGCGATATGGTAGCCGTTTGTGTGTGCCGAAAGGAGACATTCGCGAAGAAGTTATGAAGGAGGCGCACAGTTCCGCTTATTCCGTACATCCAGGAGGCACGAAAATATACCGTGATCTACGACAGCATTTCTGGTGGGAATGCATGAAAATGGAGATTGCTCGCTTTATAGCGAAGTGCTTGGTGTGTCAGCAAGTTAAGGCTGAATATCAAAGGGTTGCTGGTTTATTGCAACCACTTACGATTCCTCAATGGAAGTGGAAACATATAACCATGGATTTCATGACAGCTTTACCGCGGAGTCCAAAGGGCAACAATACAGTTTGGGTGATTGTTGATCGATTGACCAAGTCAGCTCATTTCATACCATTTCGAGTTGGTCAATCAACGGAAGCGTTAGCAGAACGGTACATACAGGAAATTGCGAGATTGCATGGTGTACCTGTAAGTATCATGTCCGACCGTGACACCCGATTCTTATCGCACTTCTGGAGGAGTTTACAGAAAAGTTTGGGGACGCGATTGAAGTTTAGCACAGCTTATCATCCTCAGACAGATGGCCAGTCGGAGAAAACGATCCAAACTCTTGAAGACATGTTGAGAGCTTGCATGTTAGACTTCAAAGGTTCATGGGAGGATCATCTACACTTGGTGGAGTTTTCGCACAACAGTTTTCAGGCGATTATTCAGATGGCTCCATTCGAAGCATTATATGGTCGCAAGTGTCGTTCACCTGTTTGTTGGGACGATATTGGAGAACGAAGATTGTTGGGACCGTATTTGATCGTGCAAACCGTGGAGAAAGTACTATCCGGAATCATATGAAGGCAGCACAAGATCGGCAGAAGAGTTGGGCCGATATATCGAGAAGACCTCTAGAGTTCGCTGTTGGTGATCTTGTGTTCTCGAAGATATCACCGACTAGAGGAGTGATTCGTTTTGGGAGTCGATGCAAGCTTAGTCCTCGATTCGTGGGGCCTTTCGAGATTATGGAGCGTGTTTGAGAAGTGGCTTATCGATTGGCTTTACCACAATCTTTGGCGAATGTTTATGACGTGTTTCATGTATCTCAAATCCGTAAGTATGTTCAAGGTTATCCCTCTCGTATTTGTTTCTTGGGGGAATCGCTCGCACGGAGAATCGACTTGGGAACGAGAAGACGAGATTCGACAGTAGTTTCCAGATCTCTTCTTGTAGATTCTTGATTGTTTATCTTTTCTTGTTTGGGGAATTTCGAGGACGAATTTTTTTTGTAGTTGGGTATAATGTAACACCCTAGTTCATTTATACCAGTTATAGTCAAGTATTTCTTTATTATGGTATTTTCCTGTTTTACCATGTTTTGGGTACGAATAGTATTTTAACATCCGTGTTTGCATCCGACCCGCATGCTTGAAACCTGTCTTGATTCATGTTTGTGATTTATCCTGACCTGTTACATGGACTCGTGCACTTTCATTTATTTGTACATGGCATACTCGCATTTTATCTAGCATTTGCATTTTACAATATAACATTTTAAGTCACATAAAATATTTTAAAAAATACAGTGCATGGTGATTCGTATGGGATTTTAAGATCAAAAATATTTCTAAACCGCAATCAAGAACGGCGTCGCTTGGTAGCTAGCCGATGAGTACGGGTCGGTCCACAGGGATTTTGTGTTTTCCTAATCGCTCTAACGAGTTAATTCCGATGGGTGTCAGATTGATTATTTCTAAAACCTAAATTGATTTATACTAAGATTATCTAGATCTAAGTCTTGCTAGGGTTAGGTCTAGGGTATGTTGGGAGAATGAAGGTTTCCTCACCGCTTTCAATGCCCTATTTTAGATCTATTAGATGTTATGGTAATTATCAATAAAAGGGATTAGTACCATCGGGAAGAAACGGTGTTTTTTCCTTTAGGTTTTTGTCCTTCCTTTATCGATCCTTACCCTAACCTCCATGGAAAACATACACAATCGGTCCTTTATACTACGGTGTCACCGTTACCTCGAGGGGTAAGGTGCCGCAGGGAGCGGTGTGTGCGTGTATGCATGGAGTTCTAATTATTATGTGTGATGGGGCAAGAAAGGGGTGCGAGATCTCATCTCTCAACCTTTCCCTAAAGCTAACCCTAACAAGCGAGGAGACTACTCGCTCATTAGGGGATTAAAAGACATTCTAAATTAAAAGTGAAATAAGGCAAAGAAATAAAAGAACTTACTAATTTTTATTGATGGCTCTCTCCAAATATCAACGCAGTACAGATCTGAATTTATGAAATGAAAAGAGGCATGCCCTCATACAAGATTTAGAGTTCCTATTTATAGAGGATAGAAACCCTAGGGTTACAATTGACTCGCATATCTACTTTTACAAAAATACCCCCTAAGAAAAGATCTAGTCAACGCCCGCGCACCGCCACGAAATTTCGCACCGACACGGGCGCACTATGGCCGCGGTTCCGCGGCCAAGGTAGGAGCTTGTGCTTCTGTTTTTTTCTGGTAACTTTCTGGTGCATGTTTTCTTCAATTTTCTTCAGTTCTTTTCTTAGATTGGCTTCTAGGTTTCTTCCAGATCTCCACAGTGAATAATTGTAGTGGACTTTTACCGTTGCTTCGTGACGAAGTCGTGAACCTTGCACTGCCTTGTACTTTGTAAACTGATCTTCGTGTAGGCTTTATCAAGATTCTCTGTTTGTTGGTCGAAGTCTCACTTTTGCATCATCTTCTGTCTTTTTCACTGTTTTTGTCCAAGAACCTGTAACCTGTACTATGTAGCAGACATGGGTCAAAAGCACCTGTTTATTTGTAAATTGCATAAGAATGGGGAATATAATAATGCAATATTATGATATGAACACATGGCCTGCATGGTACCCCTAACCCTGTGGTAGCATCCGCGCATCTTGTTCTCGTCCCGTTCAGTGAAACGGACTCGTTTGGATAGCTACGTGCACGCTACGTGTATCCGATCTTGGGGGTATCCATTTTCGTTACCCGGATATTCAATTTTGGTTTTGGTTGACACGTATATTAACCGTATTTTCAAACCATAAATTTTGACCCGACCCGGGTGTGTTTTGGACTATTTTTGTATTAACCAAAAATCTCAAATCTAACCAATATTATATTCTAATCTTATTTTAACTGTTTATATTTATATAATATGTTTTATAAAATTTTCTCTTTAACAAAATAATATTTTTTAAAGATTTTTTTAAATAGAAATCTTTTCTGTTTTGCAACAACACAACTCTTTCTCCTTCATATATTTTATATATTAATTTCCTAACCTAACCCAAACTCACAATCTCTTTATCTCTATATATTCTTTCTTTATTTTTCCATAACAAACAAATTTCTCTCTCCTCTCGAACACCCTCTCTATCTCTCATCTCCCAATCACTGTGTATTCCTCGACTCTGGTCACCTCTCTCCTCTTACCATCATCTCCCTTCATTCTTTTCTTCTTCTTCTTCTTTATAAAACCCAACGCCCACGAGAGACCCTAAACCCCGCTCGCTCTCGCCGCACCTTGCCGTCGCCTCCTCCACGTCGTCGCCTCCTCCTCACCCTCGTCATCCTCCTCAACCTCAACACCAGCAAACCCCACTCCCTCGCAACCCACAAATCCAAGAAAACCACCGAACCTCCAATCCATTGCCTCGTCGCCGTCGCCCCTCGTCCTCGTCTTCATCCCCCGACCTCGTCAACCTCCACTTCCTCTCTTCGCTGCAGAAACTTGACACCAAGAACCCAATCACCCCGACTTCAAGAACCCTACACCTCGCTGCCTTTGTCGAGCACCCTCACAACACCTTGCCGGAGCTCCGACCTATCGCCGTCATCGCTCCCTTGCCACCCCCTCTGACCCGAGACAACCTCAGAACCCTTATCTTCCTTCTTTTTCTTTCTTTCTCTTTCTTGATCCGTATTTCCCGACGATCGCTGGAGCCGTGCCGCTGCCGACGGTCCAAACGACCTAGTGGACGTACCTTATCTGCGTGATCACCCTCTTGCTTTGCTTGGACCTGTCCCGCGTGCCGTGCGTGCGTTGCGACGTTTTACCGACGTCGGACGTGCCGTGCGTATCCATATCGTGATCCATCGAGGCAAGTTAATCTTGTTACATGCTATGTTACTATATTCTATATCCATTTGAATAATAACACTCCATAATGATTAGTTATGCATCCACATTATCATTTCGGCATGTTTTACTGTTTTCGGACATCCGTATGCGTCTGTACAATTTATTTCCTATTTAGTGCATACAAAATCTTGTTACAAACTATACTACAATATACTGCATTCAATTGAATATTTCCATTTCGCATTATTTAGTTGTGCATCCTGCATTTGCCAGTTTATCATTTTACGGTTATATGACGTTCGTGTGCGTCCGTATCATTATTTACATGTCTAGTCGCATGCTAAATCATCTTGCTACATGTTAGGTATAGTATTATGCATCCATATAAATAAAATGTTACCTGTTTATCACATTGTACATCCATACTGAGGTTTTACTGTTTTCGGATACCCGTTTGCATCCATATCATTTAAAAAATATATAACTGCATCTATAGATCACATTAATTCATATTATTATTGTAGTAACACCCCATGCTTAATAAAGTGCATCCTAATTAGTATTGGAACTGTAAATGTAACCCCTAATCGATATTTGTGCATCCATACCGTTAATTCTATGTCTATTCCCATACCATGGCACATTATTACATATTGTTATATCGACACCCCATGCTTGATATTGAACACCCTACATAGTCATGACGTAACCCCTGATCGATATTTGTGTATCCATGCTTTTATTGTACATCCGTACTTTCACCCTGATTCAATACTTGCTACAGTTTGATTATGAGCACCCGCTTGATACCTGTGCACTACTTGACATGACTTGATACACCACTACTTGACATGACTCGATACATGTACACTACCGGACTTGACCTGATATATCACTACTTGACATGTTACCTGATCCTGTTTCTAATGCCGACAATCCTGACATGTTGTCCCGATGGACATATCCTGTTGTTTGTATAGACAAACCTGTTCCTGCTTGATCCTGTGTTGGCATTAGCTTCAGATTTATCAATACCTGACTTGAACACATAACTTGGGGGTATGGGGAAATCAATGATGAAACCTGACTTGTAACTCGACAGTTCGATGCTTATACTGATCAGTTTTACGGGCTAGGCCCGTCCCGGGATGATGCTGCTGACATCATTCATCTGTACATGTTACCTGTTTACTGCCTAGCGACACGTTTCGGATTCAGCCCGAGAACCTTGACCGTGGTCCCGGGCATGCACGGGATACCATTGAGTTACATCGACGATTCATTAAATTGATTTCAAAGACTTGAGAGTAGTCAACCCAGTATTTAGTTCAGATTACTCACCACACGTCACATGTGCTTATACTCTTTACTGTTCTTTATTCGTGTTACTGTTACACTTTTATTACTGTTCATACTCATGCCTGCATATCCTATTATCTCTTGATTATATTATTGTTGATATTATGACGCACTGACGTCTGGGTTTTGCATGACCCAAATCCTCTACCTTTGCAGCTGACCGATCAGGAGTATTTCAGTGAACAGGCCGAGCTGTGAGGACCTGTTAGTATTTTAGTTTAGTTTTCTTTCAGCATTCTCATTCCTGATGTGAGCCCGTATTTGGGACGTACATTCCAGATTATTATTGTTTAGTGGATCTATTGCTTCCGCATATTATTTCTTGACTCGTTTATTCTGGCTCATGGACATGTACTAGATAGTTTATTCCACTTTTTACTGTTCTTGATATCTTATAGACAGCCGTAATGTGACTGTGGAGGGATGTTTCCTATCCACAGGTAGCATGGTTGGCTCTGTCACGTGCCTATCTTAGCGCACTCTGGGAAGCTGGGCGTGACACTTGGGCTTGAGTCGATTGGTCCCGCACACGTGGCAGTTTCTGAGTGGCGTGTTCATTCCGGAACAAAACCCCATCATTCTCACATGTATGTATCTTATGATACTTCAGGCCGATATTTGTGATTATCTTTTTACATCTCGTACCAGCTTGGTGGCACCTCATTTCTGTCGGAAAAGGTTCCTTCAGCAATTCTAGGAGATCGGTGAAAGACTGATTACTTCATCTATTCTTGCACTTAATTTGGAAGAGACGTACGAAAAATGACAGTTTTGAAAACTCTTTGCAATTTGGATATAGCGAGATTTTAGAATCAGCCTTATACTTCTCCAATAACGAGGGTCCAGTGCTTTCCGTATCATAAGTCCAACGTCATTTATAAGCTCATCCATGTCATCGATCGGTGCGAATACATCTTCTTCGATGGCTTCATCTTTTTCAAACTGTCATTCCTCTTCCTTCTACTATCCCTTGCTACTCTGCGGTTTCCATTTCAATGAATTTTTTTTCTGTCTCTTGCACTGGCCATGTCTCATATTCCGTTAGAACGACTTCTTTTTCTCCGTGAAGTTCCCACTTAGTGTAATTCCTAACGAAACCGTTTTTCAAGATATGTAACTCAACATCTGACTTCTTGAGCAATCGCATGTTCATACATTTAGAGCAAGGATAATAGATTTCGTGCTCTTTTGGTAAACTAAGACGTGTAGGCAAAATCGGTGAGAAAGTAAACACCGTTGAGGAACAATTTATTGGCTTTCGAGGGGATGTCGACGTACATCTAACTCTTGTTGTGGAGGTATGGGAATATCATATTGGAACAGTCCGGACGAAGTAAGGTTTCTATAGACAAGACGCACCGGATTAAGATTTCTTGACAGATACGCGATAGACGGAATACTAAGAAGCGTTGGTGCTAGGTTTAAGTGACGACTTGGTTAATTTAAAGTTTCAATTGGCGATTTTGCTATAAAGATTATCAAGGACCGAGAGCAAATGTTCATAGCTAGTGAGTTGGATTCTTCTTCTTAGAAAGATGATAATAAATGTTCTATATTGAATGTCGAGGGTAGCGGCTGTCGGGGGCAAGGCATCTATCTCGTTAGTAATGTATAAAGTATACACCCATTCACGTGTGTTTTCATCCGTTTCGAATAAATTTCGGCTGCACCTCCCCGCTGTTTTTTGAGTATACTGTAATAGAAAAGATGATCATTTCAATACTGTCAAACGGCATTGAAACGAACATCTAATATATCGTTGTACTCGGAGAACCAGCGGAAATATACCAATGAAATATCTTGAAACAAATGAAATACACAAGTGAATGAAGGTGTTTGCTTTATACATTCCTAACTTGTTCACATGGGAAAAATCTTTCGGTTACCATACGATTGAATATTCTTGTCACATACACTACATGACGGTTGTTAAAACCGAACAATATCTTCCGATATTTAACAACCTTCGTGTAGTTTTATATCACGATGAATATCGAACGCATGTTAACCGATAGAGGGGAACTAAGTCGCATTTTCATTTTCATATATGATTATCGATGAGAATATAAATTTTTTATATTATTATCGAGTATCATACACTTAGTTTAAAATTTAATTTGAATTAGTTTTACGTTTACGTATCAATTTTAAGGTTTCGAAGTTTTTGGTTTAGGGTAAAGTTAACGGTTATCTTAATCAAGTTTAATATTTTGGATATATGGTTTTCTTAATGACGTTTGATATTTTGGATATAGGATTGGCTTTAGGGTGGGATTTGACAAGAGTTCAATATAGAAAAGTATGATGATGAATTAAGGTTTTGCCATGTGTGTGTGACTGTGCGTGCGTGTGTGTATGTGTGTGCTTTTCACTAAAATACCTATAACTGTTGTTACTATTCACTAAGATACCCTTAACTGTTGGTTTTTCACTAGACTGCATAAACAAATTTAAATAAACAATTCATCTTCTTAAATTATCTAAATTGCTATAAATTTCACTAAAATACCCTTTAGCTATTGTTGCAATTTCACTAAAATACCCTTAACTACTATTGTTGTAATTTTACACTAAAATACCCTAACACTTGGTCCTATTCCTAATCCTAACCTCCAACCCAACCCAAACCCTAGACCTAATCCTAACCCTCAACCCAAACCCTAACTCTCCCCCAGCAGCAACATCACCCCCGACATCAACACCACCAACAAAAATTAACACCAACAAAATCACCACCAACATCACCAACATCAATTCAAAATACCTCTTCCCTAACAAACAACACCAAAAAAATCAACACTAACAAACACCAATTCAACAACTTTAATTTAATTTAGGGAAAAATATAATTAATCAAACCAAAATGAAATAAAATTAAAACTTACCTAAAGAGATTGGCGGCGACTTCAGCGACACCGACTACCTTGCTCCGGCGAGCTTAGGGCTTCGATCGCAGCTTGGCTTCGATCCACGGTTCAGGGCTTCGTGCCGGTCTCGACCACGGAGGAAGTGCGTTGAGGGCTTCGAAGGGGGATGGGCCACGAAGGCGACGAGAGGCGGCGCCGGCGACATGGGAGGCAGCGGCGGCCGAGGCGATGAGGCGGTTTTGGCGCTCGCAATGAAAAATTTTTGGGGGGGGGATCGATGAATTTTGGTAAGGTCTTTGAGATTTTATCTTCAGTGCATTGTAGGGTCCGCCACTTATTTGATTTGGTAACAATTCAAACAGTTATCAAAACCTTTAAACCGTTGCCATAAATTAGGCAACGGTTGAAACAGTTACCAAATTTCCATTACCAAAACCCATATCTGTAGTAGTGAACTTTCCTTAGTTAACTATTACATTTGCTTTTGAGAATATATTTGAGACCAAGAAATAAAAATAAAACAAATTGAGAAGGTGCACTTCTAAATTTATATGCTATCTTGAGTCTGGAAGTGTTTAATATCAAGTACATGCCACACAGAAAACCGAAGAAAAGTAGCGTAGTGTGGACTGCATAAAATTTACAATTTTTTCATTACTGCTTAAAATTGTTTTCAATATGCCTGACTCCATATTTGCTTTTGGCATTTTGGACAGGTAGTTTGGCTTTGCTCGCAGATGTTCATATAATGATTTTATTACTGGGTTTATTGTTAGAAATGCCGAGGTCGATGGTGCTTGCAGAAATACTTTTGGAGATGTTTCTGATTCGTTACAACGCGGCGATTGCTCCTGTTATTGAAGAGTTTGGGCGTTGATTGTTTATCGTGTTTGATTGCCGTTGTTCTTTTCAGTTAGTGTTAGGGTTTTCTCTTTCCCCAGGCTTTTTATGTGGTTATTTGGTTCCAGTGTTTCTGTGTAAGCTTGCTTGAACTTATGGGACTAAGGATGTTATAGGTTGTACAACTTTATTTTCCATAATTAATACACATTTTCTTAAAGTATTTGAAGTTATATGCTTCTAAATACTTTGCAATTTTTGTAAGTGCGGTATTTTATATCATCTATATTCATGTGCTATATATAGTATATAGCACACGAAAAACAATAAATTTCTCTATTTTTTGTTTAATGAATTTTTTCAACATTTCCATGGCCCATTAAAATCGGCAAAGTACTAAAATTTACAATTTTCTTGATTTACTTATTTTCGTATGCTATAACTAATGAAAATAGTGAAGAATTGTTAATTTTCTATCTTTTAAAAACCATTGATATTCATATGCTATATATAGCACACGGAATCAGTAAAAATTTCAATATTTTTTGTTTTCTTGCACAAGAATAAGAAAGACCTAAACAAGCCTACCCCCTTCATCCCCTTTGGAGGGGATTTTTTAAACATTTCAAACGGTTTAGCTGATGAAAATTAGTAAAATACCATAATTTACAATTTTTCTATTTTCGGATATTTCGTAAACTATATAACTCAGGAAAACAGTGAAGAGTTGTTAATTTTTTGTTTCTTTAAAACCATCGATATTCATATGCACACGCAAAAAAAATTCATTATTTTTTGTTTTCAGGATTCTTTTAACATTTCACATGGTCCACAAAAATTGGCAAAATAACACAATTTAATTTTTTCTTGATTATCTGATCTTTCGTATACAATGACTTATGAAAAGAAGAATTGTTAAATTTTCTGTTTTTAAACCATCGATATTCATGTGCTATGCAGCACTCGAAAATTAGTAAAATCTTGCTATATTTTGTTTTCTGGATTCTTTTCAACATTTCACATGGTTTAGCCTATGAAATTTGGTAAAATACCACAATTTACTATTTTATCGATTACAGATATTTCATATACCTTATAACTCATGAAAAAAGTGAAGAATCGTTAATTTTCTGTTCTTTCTTAAAACCATCGATATTCACACGAAAATCGGTAAAATTTTCCTATTTTTTGTTTTCTAGAGTTTTGAAACATTTTGCAGGTTTTAGCTCATGAAAATAGGTAAAATACTGCATTTTACAATTTTCTCGATTTTTTGATATTTCGCATACGCTAACTAATAAAATAGGGAAGAATCATTAATTTTTTTAAAAAAAATTAAATCTATTGAGATCCATGTGCGATAGCCCCAAAAATCAGTAAAATTTCACAATATTTTGTTTTCTGGATTTTTTCAAATTTCGCATGGTTTATAGCTCATGAAAATAAGTAAAATACTATTTGCTTGATTTTTTGATATTTCTTATAACATAACTCATGAAAACAGTAAAGAATTGTTAAATTCTGTTTTTTTCTTTAAAACCATCGATATTCATGAACACACGACAATCAGTAAAAATTCACTATTTTTTTAATCTGATTTTTTAAACAATTCACATGCTTATGAAAATAGGTAAAATACCACAATTTATTATTTTCTTGATATACTGATATTTCATATACTATACCCATGAAAATATCGACGAATCATTAATTTGCTATTTTTTTTAACAAAACCATCAATATTCATGTACTATATTAGCACATGTAAACAAGTAAAATTTCTCTATTATTTTGTTTTTTGGATTTTTTAACATTTGCACGGTTTAGCTCATGAAAACAGGTAAATACCATAACTCAAGAAAATTATGAAGAATCGTTATGTTTAATCTCTTTAGGACCTCTAATGAATGGACGTTCAGAAACATATAGAGTTTAAACAAAACAAGTATTTGAGTTTTAAAATTTGATCAGAAAATTTTGGGTTCGAAACTTCCCATATACGTAAGCACCTATGGTTAATTACATCCTAATGTCTAAAGAAACATTTAGACGGGATATCTTGTTAGGTTACTCAAATCACACCACAAAAATTATATAAATATATTTTCATTGCATTTTCCATATATTTGTATACAATTTGAATGTGAATTACATTGATTGATGTTGCAAAATGCACAAAAGTCGTAAGAAAACTCTAATTTAAGAGTTTATTTCAATGCTTCTGGGTATTTTAATGTCAAATTGACATCATGGATGGGCCCTACCTCATATGGGGGCCACATCATGGGACATAGACCACTATATGTGGGGGTCCATGTCCCTTTTGAGAAATTAGGAATGCTTTCTTAAGCAGGAGACCTCATTTTGAGGCCTTCCAATAAGCATCTTAGAGCTTCCTATTGTCAGGAGATATATGTTTTGGGTCCTATATTCTTCGTAGGCTTTAGATACTTGATTAAAGTATAAAAAACACTACCATTATTCAAGTTTTGTATGAATAATGGAGAAAACTCATTTAACTTGGATTTCTTATACAAGAAGTGAAAAATGATGGATGTCATCATTTTTCATTGATTCTTATACAGGATGAACACATAGATTGTGTTAAAAAATGCAACACCCGAGCCCAATGCTACTATTTCAGTTACTGTTTGAGCATAATGTGGTACTCATTTCTTTTAGCTTGCTTGTTTGTTGCTTACCGTAAAATTTTACCTGGTAAAGTCATTTCTGCATATAACAATTTTTGGCATCTAAAATAAAATTAAAAATATTCATCTTGGTCTCTCGACACCCCTAGCCGTGTGGTAGCGTCCGTGCATCGTGTTCTCGTTCCGTTCGGTGAAACGGACGAGTTTGGACGGCTACGCGCGTGTACATGTGTCCGTCTTGGGGGTACGCTTTTTAATCATAAAACAATTAATTTTAAAATTTGGAACCAGCTTAAAATTCTATTATTTCAATTTCAAATTTTTGGACCCGACCCGGACGCGATTTGGAAATGTTTTATTTGGCGCCAAAATCCCAAAATTTTAATAATTTAAAACCTTCGTATATATTTCTTTAACTATACTAGTTTTACTGTTAATTAAATCCTTTGAATATTTTTTTTAACCTCTAAATCTTTGGCTTCAGCCAATCGCGAGGCTGTAAATCTTCCCTGGGCCCCACTTAATTCCTACGTCTCTCTCTCCCCCCCTCTCTCACTATTTTGCGTCTATCTCTCTCTCTCTATTTCTCAAATCTCTCTCTCTCTCTCTAACTTCATTCTCTCACTCTCCCTTTTAAAATCTTTTCCCACCTCACTTTTTTTTTCCTCACGAGAAACCTGAGAACCCAACGTGCCTTGAACCCTAGCCACCGCCTCGTCCCCCGTCGCCGACACCACCGTCATCCTCGCCCGTGCCTCATCGTCTCAACCACAACCCTCGTCTTCCTTCCCCGTGCGCCTGCATCCTCACGCGACCTTGGCCTCGCCGCTGCAGCCACCCGCAGTCCCTGCACGCCGTCGGATCGCCGTCTGTCACCGCCGACGACCCCGTCTTCTTGTCCCTGACCTCGCACGCCCCTCGGTAAGATACTTCCCTCCTCTTTCCCTTCTTCCTTCCTTCTTGGCTAATGCTTTCTTAATCTGCAGTTTTTCCCCGCGATCACTGTTCACCGCCGGAGCACCGTCGTCGCGACCTACGATATCGACCCCTTTACTGATCACCGTAAGCACCCTCTCCGATCCTCCTTTCCCCTTTACTTGTATTTTCCTTGTATTTCTTTGCTTTCTTGTTTCAAACCATGATGTTTCTTTCACTGTTCGCGTGCTCGCCGAAATCCGGCCGTGCCGGTGACGTATCCCGATAATCCAGCAAGGTACTCTGATCCGCGTGGTTCCATTGTTCGTTTTTTGGGTTCAATCCGTGAACCGTGCGCACGTCGCGAGTTTCCCCGCCGACGTTACGTTCCGTTTTTCCCGGTTCACGACCCGTCGAGGCAAGTACCCCTTGCTACATGCTATACAATATTTACATATATGTATTGACACTCTAAACCTGTAAAATTTAACTTGGTATAATCGTTTCCCATTTTTCGGTTACAATATTGCATCATATCATTTTACTGTTAAACATGAAACCTACAGTTTGCAAATTGAACCTAATAATCATATCTACCTGTTCAATCACATTTTACTGTTAAAACAGCTGGTAGCATTTATCCCTGTAGTTCTGTTACATTCGGACACTCGCATGCATTTAACCTGAAATAACTGTATTGAACCGTTACATAAATTATTGCACCGCTAAGGGTGCTTAAACCTGTTAACATGACTAAACGGCTATATCGTTTTACTGCACTCTTGTAATTTGAATGAAATTGCTTATTATGTAATTCATTACTTATCTCATGTTGTTAATACCCATGTTGATTATATATCTGATTGTGAGCACACCCACGATATTGTCTACATCTTGACCTGATATTGCTACACATGTATATATTGATATACCTGACATGGTACCGTATACTGTTGACTTGACCTGATGTACCATGACCCGACCCGTTACCTGATCTTGTGTCTAATGCCAACAAACCTGACATGTAGTCCTCATGGACCGTTCCTGTTGTCTATCCAGACAAACCTGCTTTTACCCGAGCCTGTGTTGGCATTAGTTCTTGATTACTGAATACCTGACTCGACATACATAACTTGGGGGTATGGGGAAATCAAAGGTGAAACCTGACTTGTAACTCAACAGTTCGATACCTGTTCTGATCAGTCTTACGGGCTAGGCCAGCCCCGGAGTGATGATGCTGACATCACCCGCCCATCCTGCTACCTCTTACTGCCTAGCGGCACGTCTCGGATTCAGCCCCGAGGATCTTGACCGTGGTCCCGGGCACGCACGGGATACTATTGAGTTACATCGACGATTCATCAATTTGATTTCAAAGACTCTAGAATAGAAAAACCTGATAAAACAGTTTAGTTACCCACTGCACACTACCTTGCACTGCTTGATTCATATTATTGCTACTCTCGTTTTATTCATGTTTATATTACGTTACCTGCTACACTGTTCATATTATATTACTTGATGATATGACGCGCTGACGTCTGGGTTTTGCATGGCCCAAATTCCGTACCGCTGTCGCAGTCCGAGCAGGAGGGCTTCAGCCAGCAGGCTGAACTGTGAGTTCAGTAGTAGTTAGTTTTATTTCCTGCATTTATTTCCTGATGTGAGCCCGCATTATGGGACATACTTTTCAGTTATTCGTATTGGATCATTTGCTTCCGCATTTATTTATTATTGACTCCTGTTATTCTGGATGATGGACATGTTTTAGATAGTCTTATCTTGTTCTTGATATCTCTACAGCCGTAATGTGACTGTGGATGGATACTTCCTACCCACAGGTAGCATGGTTGGCTATGTCACGTGCCCAATCTAGCGTACTCTGGGAAGCGGGGCGTGACATGGTTCTTTTGGTATCAGAGACATAGGTTAATTGGGTTGATTCTTTTGTAGTTGGGTATTGTACCCAATACACGAATCAGAATACCCGTGTTTAGGAAACATGTCCTGCCACTGTGCCGTTTACCATTCTTGAATCACATTCGTCCTGATTATATCTTTTACGATGTGCAAACTTCTTTTGCATATCGACTCGAAAAACCTGATTTCTTGTTATCTCTAGGATTTAGGCGACTTGGGTGGAGTTAAGTAATTGTGGCTATGATACCGCGACATAGTTATAATGCGGTACTCTATTTAAGTATCTTGGAGTTCTAGCCTTGATCTATATATTGAATCTATCATCATGCTAATGTTGGGTGTTTTTGATTTCAGGATTATGGCAGATAAGAATTTCAAGACGTACCAGAGGCGTGTGAACGAAGCCGCCATGCTTGGAGTGATAAGAGGAATGCTGGAGAATCAAAAGAGGCAGACTGAGCTGATCCAGCAGCAAGCAGATTCATTTCAGGAAGGTTTGCAGATCGTTCAGCGGTCTGTAAACAACGTTGGAGCTAAACCAGTTGACCGAGTAGGGACCGTGGCAGATTTCAGGCGTTTGAGTCCGTCTACATTTACTGGTTTGGAGGAGCCGTTGCCAGCCGAGCAGTGGCTAGTTGACACGGAGAATTTGCTGATTGCGGCACAGATTCCAGATGACAAAAGAGTTGATGTGGTACGCATTCAGCTAGTGGACTACGGCCGAGAATGGTGGCTTGTTGAGGAGACCCGCTTGCCCAAGCCGATCAAGTGGGCGGATTTTTCTAAGAGTTTCCTGGAGAAGTTCTTCCCGCGGACTGCACGGGAGGAAATGGAAGAGAAGTTTATTGGGTTAAGGCAGAATGGAGCACCCGTGGATGTGCATGCAGCAAAATGGACGAGACTCATCCGTTTCGCTGGACCGTTAGTTGCCAACAATGCAGACAGGGCACGAAGGTTCATGCGCATTGGATGTGGACATCCAGAGGCAGATTGTCTCCCTGGGTTTGACCACTTTCTCACAGGTTCTTACGGCAGCTCGGGAACAACAGAGTTTATCTGGGATGAAAGGGAGCTTGCAGCAGACAGCAGCTGCGGCAAGGAAGCCCGCATTTGTACCTAACAGAGCTCATGGTCGCAGAGGTATTCCAGTGGACCGTCGAGGTGTAGCACCCATGAAGAAGCCTGTGATCGTTGATCGAAGCAAGAGCGTGATTTGTGACTACTGCCGTTTACCTGGGCACGTGCAGAAGGATTGTCGAAGAAGGCTGGGACTTTGTTTGGTTTGTGGAGCGGCTGATCACGCAGTTGGTGCCTGTCCGTCGAAGTTTCGTACGAGAGATGATATTCAGAAGCCTCCGCAGAGACCGTTCCAAGGGCAGAAACAGCTGACTCAAGGACCTAATCAGGTTCGAGCTTTTACCTTGACAGCTGAGGAAGCTAAGGCATCAGGAGAAGTTGTTTCAGATATTCTACTCGTTCATGGTTTTCCCGCATTGGCATTATTTGATTCTGGTGCATCCCATTGTTTTATGTCATCCAAGTTTGTGACTACACACTTGATTGCTTGCACGATCCTGTCTAGTTTCTGGGACATACACACTGGGAATGGGAAAATCATATCTAGTAGGGAATGTAAAGATTGTACAGTTGTTGTGTGCGGACGGGAACTCTTTGCAGATTTCTTGGTGATTGATACGGGCAGTTTTGAAGTCGTCTTGGGAATGGATTTTCTTGGCACTTTCCACGCTCACATTGACTGTAGGGCAAAGAAAGTAATTTTCCAGATTCCCGGATATCCTGAGTTTATCTTCACTGGAGGAAGCAGTTCTGTCGGGCCAGTCGAGTTTAGGGCTAGGCTGACAAACAATATTCTTGCAGCAATGGAAGTTGATAGTGGTGAAGAGCCGGCGGTTGTTCGCGATTTTATGGACGTATTTGAAGATATATCGGGTCTACCGCCGAAGCGAGACGTGGAGTTCGCAATTGATTTTATTCCTAGTGCAGCGCCAGTATCTAAAGCGTATTATCCAATGGCACCAGTAGAGTTGGAAGAAGTTAAGAAACAGGTTGCTGAATTGCTTGAGAAGGGTTGGATTCGAAGCAGTAACTCGCCTTGGGGAGCTCCAGTTCTTCTAGTAAAGAAGAAGGATGGCACAAGAAGAATGTGCATCGACTATCGAGAATTAAACCGGGTGACTATTAAGAACAAGTACCCGATCCCTCGCATTGGAGAACTTTTTGAGCAGCTTAGTGGCGCGAGGGTATTCTCGAAGCTGGATTTGCGATCTGGATATCATCAGGTCCGATTGAAAACAGAAGACATTTGCAAGACGGTGTTCCGAACTCGGTATGGACATTACGAGTACTTAGTGATGCCCTTCGGAGTAACGAATGCGCCGGCAGTATTCATGGACTTGATGAACCGAATCTTTTCACCGTTCTTGGACCAGTTTATCGTGGTCTTCGTTGACGATATTCTGGTTTACTCGAAGAGTTTTGAGGAGCATGCTGAGCACTTGAATATCGCACTGCAGACGTTGAGACAGGAGAAATTGTACGCGAAGATGAGTAAGTACGAGTTTTGGCTAGAGGAAGTGAAGTTTTTGGGGCATGTTGTGTCGGGCGATGGAATCGCCGTCGATCCAGAAAAGATTGCAGCAGTTCGAGATTGGCTAATTCCAAAGAATGTTGCTGAGATAAGAAGTTTTCTTGGATTAGCCGGATACTACAGGAGATTTGTGGAGAACTTTGCTCGTCTGGCAGAGCCGTTGACCAAGCTTACGCGCAAGGAGGTACCTTTTGTATAGACGGATAAATGCGCGTTAGCTTTTGAGACGTTGAAGCAGAAGTTGATAACCGCCCCTATTCTGACCGTGCCAGACAATTCCGGAGGATTGGTGATTCACAGCGACGCATCTAGGAAAGGATTGGGATGTGTTTTGATGCAGCATGGGAAGGTTGTAGCATACGCATCGAGACAATTGAAGACCCATGAGAAGAATTATCCAACTCATGACTTGGAGCTTGCGGCTGTGATTTTCGCTTTGAAGATTTGGAGATACTGCCTTTTGGGCGAAAGGGTCGAAGTTTTTACTGATCATAAGAGCTTGAAGTATGTGTTCACGCAGAAGGAGCTTAATATGAGGCAGCGTAGATGGTTGGAGCTGATGGATGACTACGATCTTGATCTTAAGTACCATCCGGGGAAGGTTAATGTTGTGCCGGATGCGCTTAGTCGGTTACCAGCAATTCAGGTGTTAACTACGCAGAAGGAGATCGTTGCAGATTTTCGAAGATTTGACTTGGAGGTTGTGCTACCGAGTTCTATGGGACAGTTGATGCAGTTGCAAGTGCAGTCGTCTTTGATTGAGAAAATTAAAGCAGCACAATCGCAGGATTCTAAACTGCAAAAGTTTCGAGAGCAAGTTGAAGCCGGACTACGAACAGATTTACTGGTCCACGAAGATGGTTCGTTGAGGTATGGTAGCCGTTTATGTGTGCCAAAGGGAGATGTTCGTGAAGAACTTATGAAGGAGGCACACAGTTCAACTTATTCTGTACATACAGGAGGCACAAAAATGTACTGAGATATTCGACAGCATTTCTGGTAGGAAGGCATGAAACGGGAGATTGCTCGTTTTGTGGCTAAGTGCTTGGTGTGTCAGCAAGTTAAGGCTGAACATCAAAGGGTTGCTGGTTTATTGCAACCACTTCCGATTCCTCAGTGGAAGTGGGAACATATAACCATGGATTTCGTGACGGCTTTACCGCGGAGTCCAAAGGGCAACAATGCAGTATGGGTGATTGTTGATTGGTTGACCAAGGTAGCTCACTTTATTCCTTTCCGGGTTGGTCAATCAACGGAGACTTTGGCAGAGCGGTACATGCAGGGGATTGTAAGATTGCATGGGGTACCGGTGAGCATCGTGTCCGATCCTGACACTCGGTTCTTATCACACTTTTGGCGGAGTTTACAGGAAAGTTTGGGGACTCGATTGAAGTTTAGCACAACTTATCATCCTTAAACTGATGGTCAGTCGGAGAGAACGATCCAAACTCTTGAAGACATGTTGAGAGCATGCATGTTGGACTTCAAGGGTTCTTGGGAGGATCATCTACACTTGGTGGAGTTTTCTTACAACAACAGTTTTCAGGCAACTATCCAGATGGCTCCGTTTGAAGCTTTGTATGGTCGTAAAGGCCGTTTACCTGTTTGTTGGGATGATGTCGGTGAACGAAGATTGTTGGGACCAGATTTGGTGGTGCAGACAATTGAGAAGGTTAACACTATCAGGAATCATATGAAGGCAGCTCAAGACAGACAGAAGAGTTGGGCTGACACATCAAGAAGACCTCTAGAGTTTGCCGTGGGTGATTTGGTATTCTTGAAGATATCACCGACTAGAGGGGTGATTCGTTTTGGGAGTCGAGGAAAGCTTAGTCCTCGATTCGTTGGACCCTTTGAGATCTTGGAGCGTGTTGGTGAGGTAGCGTACCGTTTGGCGTTACCGCAGACCTTGGCAAGTGTGCACGATGTGTTTCACGTATCTCAACTATGAAGGTACGTTCGAGATGAAACACACGTTTTGGATCATTCGGAGCTAACAGTACGGGAAGACTTGACTTTTGAGGAGCGACCGGTTGAAATTGTGGATTGAAGGGAAAAGGTTCTAAAGAACAAGGTTATCCCCCTTGTGCTTGTCTCTTGGGGAAATCGCTCGCATGGAGAGTCCACTTGGGAACGAGAAGGTGAAATCCGACAGAAGTTTCCTCACATTTTCCTGTAGTTTTCTATCTTTGTATTCTTGGAATTTCGAGGACGAAATTCTTTTTGTAGTTGGGTATAATGTAACACCCGAGCCCAATGCTACTATTTCAGTTACTGTTTGAGCATAATGTGGTACTCATTTCTTTTAGCTTGCTTGTTTGTTGCTTACCGTAAAATTTTACCTGGCAAAGTCATTTCTGCATATAACAATTTTTGGCATCTAAAATAAAATTAAAAATATTCATCTTGGTCTACTCGACACCCCTAGCCGTGTGGTAGCGTCCGTGCATCGTGTTCTCGTTCCGTTCGGTGAAACGGGCGAGTTTGGACGGCTACGCGTGCGTACATGTGTCCATCTTGGGGGTACGCTTTTTAATCATAAAACACTTAATTTTAAAATTTGGAACCGCTTAAAATCCTATTATTTCAATTTCAAATTTTTGGACCCGACCCGGGCGCGATTTGGAAATGTTTTATTTGGCGCCAAAATCCCAAAATTTTAATAATTTAAAACCTTCGTATATATTTCTTTAACTATACTAACTTTACTGTTAATTAAATCCTTTGAATATTTTTTTTAACTTCTAAATCTTTGGCTTCAGCCAATCGCGAGGCTGTAAATCTTCCCTGGGCCCCACTTAATTCCTACGTCTCTCTCCCCCCCTCTCACTATTTTGCGTCTCTCTCTCTCTATTTCTCAAATCTCTCTCTCCCTTTTAAAATCTTTTCCCTCCTCACTTTTTTTTTTCCTCACGAGAAACCTGAGAACCCAACGAGCCTCGAACCCTAGCGACCGCCTCGTCCCCCGTCGCCGCCGCAACCCCGTCGCCGGCACCACCGTCACCCTCGCCCGCGCCTCCTCGTCTCAACCACAACCCTCGTCCTCCTTCCCCTTGCGCCTGCATCCTCACGCGACCTTGGCCTCGCCTCTGCAGCCACCCGCAGTCCCTGCACGCCGTCGGACCGCCGTCTGTCGCCGCCGACGACCCCGTCCTCTTGTCCCTGACCTCGCACGCCCCTCGGTAAGATACTTCCCTCCTCCTTCCCTTCTTCCTTCCTTCTTGGCTAATGCTTTCTTAATCTGTAGTTTTTCCCCGCGATCACTGTTCACCGCCGGAGCACTGTCGTCGCGACCTACGATATCGACCCCTTTACTGATCACCGTAAGCACCCTCTCCGATCCTCCTTCCCCCTTTCCTTGTATTTTCTTTGTATTTCTTTGCTTTCTTGTTTCAAACCATGATGTTTCTTTCACTGTTCGCGTGCTCGCCGGAATCCGGCCGTGCCGGTGACGTATCCCGATAATCCAGCAAGGTACTCTGATCCGCGTGGTTCCATTGTTCGTTGTTTGGGTTCAATCCGTGAACCGTGCGCACGTCGCGAGTTTCCCCACCGACGTTACGTTCCGTTTTTCCCGGTTCGCGACCCGTCGAGGCAAGTACCCCTTGCTACATGCTATACAATATTTACATATATGTATTGACACTCTAAACCTGTAAAATTTAACTTGGTATAATCGTTTCCCATTTTTCGGTTACAATATTGCATCATATCATTTTACTGTTAAACATGGAACCTACAGTTTGCAAATTGAACCTAATAATCATATCTACCTGTTCAATCACATTTTACTGTTAAAACAGCTGGTAGCATTTATCCCTGTAGTTCTGTTACATTCGGACACTCGCATGCATTTAACCTGAAATAACTGTATTGAACCGTTACATAAATTATTGCACCGCTAAGGGTGCTTAAACCTGTTAACATGACTAAACGGCTATATCGTTTTACTGCACTCTTGTAATTTGAATGAAATTGCTTATTATGTAATTCATTACTTATCTCATGTTGTTAATACCCATGTTGATTATATATCTGATTGTGAGCACACCCACGATATTGTCTACATCTTGACTTGACATTGCTACACATGTATATATTGATATACCTGACATGGTACCGTATACTGTTGACTTGACCTGATGTACCATGACCCGACCCGTTACCTGATCTTGTGTCTAATGCCAACAAACCTGACATGTAGTCCTCATGGACCGTTCCTGTTGTCTATCCAGACAAACCTGCTTTTACCTGAGCCTGTGTTGGCATTAGTTCTTGATTACTGAATACCTGACTCGACATACATAACTTGGGGGTATGGGAAAATCAAAGGTGAAACCTGACTTATAACTCAACAGTTCGATACCTGTTCTGATCAGTCTTACGGGCTAGGCCAGCCCCGGAGTGATGATGCTGACATCACCCGCCCATCCTGCTACCTGTTACTGCCTAGCGGCACGTCTCGGATTCAGCCCCGAGGATCTTGACCGTGGTCCCAGGCACGCACGGGATAGTATTGAGTTACATCGACGATTCATCAATTTGATTTCAAAGACTCTAGAATAGAAAAACCTGATAAAACAGTTTAGTTACCCACTGCACACTACCCTGCACTGCTTGATTCATATTATTTCTACTCTCGTTTTATTCATGTTTATATTACGTTACCTGCTACACTGTTCATATTATATTACTTGATGACATGACGCGCTGACGTCTGGGTTTTGCATGGCCCAGATTCCGTACCGCTGTCGCAGTCCGAGCAGGAGTACTTCAGCCAGCAGGCTGAACTGTGAGTTCAGTAGTAGTTAGTTTTATTTCCTGCATTTATTTCCTGATGTGAGCCCGCATTATGGGACATACTTTTCAGTTATTCGTATTGGATCATTTGCTTCTGCATTTATTTATTATTGACTCCTGTTATTCTGGATGATGGACATGTTTTAGATAGTCTTATCTTGTTCTTGATATCTCTACAGCCGTAATGTGATTGTGGATGGATACTTCCTACCCACAGGTAGCATGGTTGGCTATGTCACGTGCCCAATCTAGCGTACTCTGGGAAGCGGGGCGTGACAAAAAAGGACCATAATTTTAAGCCATGTTTTATAGGAAGAATGTAGCATTTTACTGTCACATTCCAGAGATATGATTTTTATATCCTTAGGAGGAATAAGGTTTTCCTTATTCAAAAGAGAACATAGTTTTTATGCCATGTTCTATGAAAAGATTGTGGTACTTTCATACTGCATACTGTTGGATATATGTTTTCATATCTCTAGGGTGAATAGGGTTTCCCTTTCCCTTACTCAGAATTTCATTTTAAGGACACGAGGGTTCTAATCCATGTCCCTGTTTTTGCATCTTATGTAAATAGGGTTTCTTCCTATTTTTATATCTTATGCAGGGAAATAGGGTGTCATTTCTTATATGCAGAACATGGGATGACCCATGTTCTAGGTTCTGTCAAAGGGTTAATAATATGTGATCTCATGTTCTAGATCTTCATGGAAATATAGCAATTTCTATATTTCCAAGTTTTCGAGCTCCTTGGCCACGGCTATGAGACTCTTTGTTGATGGCTAGCTTCCCTAATCTTTGTTTAGAGGAGCAAAAAGGAGAATAACAGAGAGAAAAAAGACCGAGTGGGTGAAGAAATGGGGTATTCCATTCCTTTATCTCACATTCTTCTTCTTTTTCTTCTGTTTCTTCTTCTGATAATTTCAAGAGAAATTTTATATTTCTTCAGACAAAGCGATCGATCCTCTTCTTCTTGGAGATAGAGGGGTACTTATACCCCTTTATGAATGGGAGTAGCGTATAATTACTTCCTGATTTTAGGGTGATTTGGTGGGATTCGAATCTTATCCTGAATCCTCTAAAAATAAACCAAACAGTCTATTTTCATAGGGGTCCCGACACAGCTTCATGTGTCAGGATAATACATTTAGGGGGCCTCCCGATGGCGCTTCATTGCGCAGTCAGGACCCGCTATTTTAGGGATGACATCGGGAGGGGGGTCCTGTCATTGAGAGGCTCCCAAAACAATTCATTTTTTTGAATTGTTTTAAATTGGAAACAACCCTAAATATTGGGTCTCACTTGAAAAAGTTTTTTAAACTTGTTTATCATATGATATGCCTTATTTCATTGGCATATGTTGATCATTTGATTCATATCTGGCTAAATACTAGCATAAGTATTTAGGTCTTTTGGGAGTTAATTTTTTTAACTCCAACAAATGCCTCCCAACAATGAACATGCACAACTTTGTGCATGTTTTATTGTTGTGTGCTTATTTTCTGAATGTGTGTTCATCTTGATGTAAGACTAGGTTGAGAAGCCTAGTTTTAAGCATACCGGCCCAAGAATTTGCTGGACCACTTAGGAGTCACGTGGGAACACATGGTGGCAATCCAACGAATGTTGGATTGCTTGTTCGCTTCTTCCCCTTATTTAAACATGGGAGGAGAGAGAAACTCATAGGTTTCTCATCTTTTTCGAAAGGAATTCAAAAGAGAATTCTAGGGCTTTCCTCTCTCCTTCGATCCTTCAATCCCAGGATTCTCTTCATCATCAAGGTAGCTAGATGACTCTCATCTTTTTTTCAATGAGACTTTTTCTTTGGAATGAAGAGGAGTCTTCGAACTCCTCTGGCAACTCGCCTTCGGTCTCTATTGGAGACCGAGTTGGTGAGGGCGATGGACCCTCACGGGTTCATCTAGCCATCTGTGAACAATGAGAAATCCTTTTTTTACCACTACGAGATTCATAGGGTCGGAAGGCCTTCTGACCAAGCTTTACTTGGTTGAAAGCTTGGTCGGGACCCCTGTTATGGGTTTCTCACATGACTAGTCATTAGCTTGGTTGGGACCCTACCTTTTTGAGCATTGTAAGGCGCTTTTTAGCCATGAATTTGGCTAAGTGTTTTTAGTTACTTGGTCAAAATTTTGACTAAGTATTCTTAGAATTAATTTATAATCCAGTTTCATTTAAATATTCCTTCAAAATATTGGAATTATGATTAAGTCCCCCCTCCTTTTTTTTGAATATTCTCAAAGTCCACTAATTTTGTCTTGCAAAACTTTTTCAGACTTCATTGAAGTTGTGCATGCATGTTATCACGCGCGTGCGTGTTTATTAATATTTAGATTTTTCTTCCTGCACAACTAACATGTCGGCCAACGACGTTGTGGACAATGCCAATCCTACTCCTGAGAGTAACCAATCCTCCGTTTAGGGCAACAACAAAGCCGTCCTAACAGAGACTCAGGCAATGGCTGTTCAGGGTGGGGATATGCCTTCTCCTACTCTACGAAGGGGTTCATTCTGATTCTCCTATTCAGGAATCTGAAGCTACTATTGCCAAAAAGGAAGTCGAAGGGGATTCCAGCGTTGCCTCTGCTGTTCGGGAGACCAGGGTTAGAGATCTCGATATTGAGGCTCTCGTGAATGAAGGGGATCAAGCTCCTGTGGTTGCTGAGCCTAGTACTGGGTGTTAGATATAGGTGCCTTAGAAGCAATTATTGTAATTGTAATTGGACCTATATGTACAGAACATTCTTTCTTGATATGATGGTATGCTATCCGGTTTGCCTTTACCTTTCATGTGTATATATTTTACTTTTTATTATATATCACTAATACATATTAAAAGCCCATAGAATCTTTGCCTGACTACCATGATTATGATGCGATTATACTAATGGGGCCTGAGTAATTCATAAACACATCTTTAAATGTTCCTAGTCGTGGGAGTATCGAGACCGGGTATCGGTACTCCAGAGTAGACTAGTATATAGTTTTTTGACCTCGACCGGGATGATGGTTGGTCCTACATCCATTGGTGTTTGACACCAAAGATTGTATACATGTGCGCATTGGAGAATGAGTACACCGAACGGACTCGTCGAGAACTCCTAGATGGTATTATACATATTGTCAAATAGAAGTTCTCTGGTGACAAGAGTACATGGTAGTCTTTTGACCTGAGATCATCATAGTGTCTTATGTGTGTTCCCACTGTACTTTGATTATTACCCAACCACGGCTTTAAAGAGCCGTTCATACAGGTTTTAGTTGGGTACAGTCCCAAAGCACATAGAGGCAGTGAGCGATCGAGATAGGATTCGTCACACCCGGTATAAGGAGTTGATGTCGCGATGTGTATGATCAACTATAACAATAATTCCTTGGCCAGGGCGGTTGAGATAAACTGATAAGTGTTATCAGTTGTATCTTGGATGGTTATGAGTTTGACATCAACATAACTTATTGGATTATTGGGGGTCTGACAATATCCACCCCCAGACCTGGTATGCGATACTTTTTGACGAAGAGACTGGACTGTACGGTGATTGTCACCGATAGGCTCTATTTGGTACAGATGAGTTTGTTTGTCGACCTTTCTTTTGACATATACTTGGGTAGCCATTACATACATTTAGTGCTGCTGACGTGCTTGTGGGTTATGGATATGATCCAGTAACTCACTACCAGCATATTGTTGAGTCTTTAGAGTCCCACAAAGAGGGTTTCCCTGCTCAGGCAAAACGATGTAGTGTGCGTATATGATACGTGCGGGAGTTCGATTAAACACGTGTATATAATACACGTATATTAATCGGACGTTTGATAATACCATCTGGTTTATTATAAAACCGGATTATTAAATCAAGTGCTAATTTAATAAAACATATGTTGATATGTATTTTAGTATTATGTTTACTCTCTCTAAAGTATATGTATATGATACATATACTAATTATTGTATATGATACATACTTTTTCACTCTCTTTTAATATGTATATGATACATATTAAAATATATGTATATGATATATACACACATACTCTCTCCCCTTCTACGTATGTATATGATACAAGCATATATAGTATGAAATACATATACTAATTTGTCACTTTGTGACATATTGCATGTGAAGGGGAGTGGGCAAGTGGGGACCACAAGAGAGAAGTTCATCCCTTCTCTCCGCTATATGATAGAAGAAAGAGAAAGGGGAAGGTATGCTCTCCCATTTCTTCATTTCATTTCTTTCTTTAGAAAAAAAGAACTAAGAGAGAAAAAGAGAAAGCTTGAGAGAAACAAAGAGAGTGAACTTACTACATCTTCTTCCTCTCCATTTTATCAAATTGTGAGAGCAAGTTGCTTCACAAAGAAAAGTTCTTTGATGAAATTGAAGCTTGGGTTAGGTTTTTCCTCGAAGTGGATCGTCTTCGGTAAGGAGGTCCGCAAGCAAGCTCGAACCCTACGATATGGAGTCTAGCTTGGGTCTTCCACTAAAGAGTGGACTCACTACAATGGTTGTATCCCTCTTAAAGCCCTAGTTTAGTTTTTATGCTCTCTTGTTTTTGACAACTACTAGTATATGGATGATTTTGGGTTTCTAGTTTTTGGTGCTTGCATGTAAAATTCTTGTTTGCTATTTCACTATGTTCCGCAAGTGTTGCGACCTTAGCACCAAGCATTTACATGGTATCAGAGCCGATCCATACACTAGTAGTTATTTAAGTGGCTAAAAGAACTAAAAAACCCAATTTTTACAAAATTGGTTTTGTAAATTGCTCAAAACCCTCTCTCTTTTTCGACTTGTGCTAGAGCAGAGGGTTCTCGGTTTGGACTGGGGACAAACAAAGGCTCGAGACTACTGCCCGGGACATTTCAATGACCATGGGCAGGGGCCCCCTAACCCGAGATCACCAAAATGGTGCTATCGGGTTAGGCACTAACTAGAGGCTACTTCATGGTGGTCTCGGGTTTGGGGGTCCACCCTCGACCCCCTACGACGTTCATGGGTCGAGCCCGAGTGCCCCATCAGGCTCTCAAGCTCAATTCGGGTCCCCCAGGATTTGATTTTTTTTAAAATGAGAGCTTTTTAGGCCGTCGGAGTGTTCTCAAGTTAAAATTCTTGGAAATTTGAGCATATGACCACGGGGGTTAAGATTCTTTGGCCATGGTTTCAAATAACCTCGATGAATTGTTCTATCGAGTTGGTTTGAACACGTATAAGGATATGTGTTGGTAAACTTAGCCTAATTGATGTGTGATCAATTAGACTAGGTTGCATATTAGTTGAATATGTTGTTAGTGTGTTATAGTTTGGTTTGGATTGTCGTGATGAATAGCCCCTCGTGTGAATGTGAATGTATACAAATGTTGTATTTTAATTCGTGTATTTTGTGGTATGCCAAATGTATTATTCTTTTATTTGGACTGTGGTCAGATTGAGACTGTCGTGCCCTATTGTATATATATAAAACAGGTTACCCTGCGAAGAAGTGATCGAGCCCCCAGGTTCTAGAATGCGCTAGGTGGCCATCTCGAGGAGTTGAGACTGGGTCGTCTCGTTCTAGGATTGGCGGGTTGCTCGCCACACTTGGAGGGTTTTTTAGTTTGATTTGCCCTACGGAGGAGTGCTCGAGCCTACGGGTTCTAGAATGCGCTGGGTGGCCTCCTCAAAGTGTTATGGCCGTGTCGTCTCGTTTCTAGGATTGGAAGGTGGCTTGCCGTGCTTGTAGGCTTTTTTGGTTATACTTTTGTTAGGGATTGTTTACTTCCGAAAGCCGGGAAAAACAAACGTCTTGCCTGCATTTGGGGGCAGATGCTATTTGGTTTTATCTGTCCACCTCTCCGAAGATTCCAAGTTGATTTATGGCACCGTGTATCAAAGGTTTAGACAGATGCGGCCGTTGTAGCAGACTTCGTCAGATTTCCCCTCATTTCTAAGGGGTTTTTGATTGTGGGGACGCTCTTCCCTACAGGCGCAAGTCCCTGCAGTTAATTACGTTACCGCGTAGTGATAACCACTTTCTCCTGCTCCAGATGTTCACTTCGTGTCGTGTGTGTTTGTTTTATTTTTGGTTGCCCGTGGATTGTATACGGAGACTAGTTTATGTTGCCATCCGTAGGGCGTGGATTAGTCCAAATCCGTATTTTCTTAGATTTGGGTTTGGTTTAAGGATCGTTAATCTCGTTTGAGATTAAGATCAACTTAAATATTTGTTAAGGATACATTAATCCGATATTGGACTAAGATCTACTTAACGGGGGTTCAGGATCATTTTTGGTCCAACGAAAGAGCATTTGGGCACTATCATTTCAGTTTCAGGATGTTGCGGTCCGCAGCTAGTTTAAGGACATTACGGTCTACTGGGGTATGCTCATGGGTTTGAGAGTGCATCCAAGATCTGTTGGTTGTCAGGACCTTCCACCTCTCTGACATCGTTGAAGAATTACAACGACATGCATCAGAGGTGTGGAGAGATGTACTCTTGAACCGAACTCCAGATTGAAGGGAAAGATCATGGTAGAATGAACACCATTTTAGATACCATCTATTAGGATATCATTTGGAATTGAAATCAATTTGGGGAGACATAAGCATAGGCAGACTCAGTTGAAAAAGGGTTTTGGCCTCAGGAGACTTGGCTATGTTTAGGCTAAGGTCGACTTCTCATAGTGTCAAACGCTAACATTTGCTTAGCGCTCACATGCTCCCACGTGATGCTTTAAAGAAATGTTAAACACTGCAATTTGGAGCGCTCACGTGTGGCACGCGAGGCGTCCGAGGGTTGGTGTGGTATCCTCGGGTTCAAATCCCCGTCTATACATATAAGTGTTAAACACTTAAATCTCGTGTCCATCATGTGTGGACACGTGAGACTCCCCAGAGTTAGGCGTTGATCCTTTGGGTTTATTCCTTCTTTCTTTAAAAATGATAAGCGCTGTTGGGGGTCACGTGGGATCACGTGAGGCGCCCCAGAATGGTAATTTTCTTTGGAATTTCCCCTTTTTCATATGAGTGTTGTACAACTGTTTGGGGGTCACGTGGGAGCATGTGACTTGATCTCAGTCGTTATTTTTTTTGTCCTCAGAAGCGCTCACGTGGGAACACGTGATCTATTGTTATAGTGTTGAACGCTAATATGCATGGAGCTCTTGATCTAAGTCTTGAGAGTTTCAATTCCTTTGTTTTATAAGAATTAAATTCTTATGCAGGGTTAAACCCTAGTTTTATCAGAGGAATTAAATTCCTATGTCTTTTGGAAGAATTAAATTCTTCAAACTTAGTTCTTTCCTCTAAGTCTTTGGAATGCATGACAGAGTCTCACCGATGAGAATTAAATTCTCAACTTGTGGGGAGATATGCTTTTGCAGACCTCAACCAGAGGAAGAACTAAGTTCTTTTTTGGAAGAGTTAAACTCTTATAAGAGGAGATAAAATGATCTCTAGGTCCTTTTTCTCACCTAGGGTTTCTTTTTCTTCCGAGAGAACTCTTCTTCTTCTTCTTCTTCTTCTTTGTTTTCTCAAATCTTATGGGGGGGGGTCTCCTCTTCTCTTTCCTTTCAGTCTCGAGTCCTTTATATAGTAGAGATGAGATAAGTTTGTTGATTTAGTTAAGGAAATCTTTTATTGAGAGATTTTTTGATTGATTCGGGGATTTTATCCATCGTTGGAGTTTTGATCCAAGGACTTCTGTTTTACAAGACATATTTTTCTTGTTTTTAACAAGATTGGGAAAATATTTTCCCATACAGAGCTTATTCTGTAGCTTGATGATTTTTTAATCATTATTGGATTTTTAATCCAACGGTGCTCTGTTTTACATAGCGTAATCTTTCTTGTTTAGAAAGATTGGGGAGATATTTTCCCATACAGAGTTTATTCTGTAGCTTGGTGATTTTTAATCACTATTGGATCTTTAATCCAACGGTGCTCTATTTTACAGAGCGTGATCTTTCTTGTTTAGAAAGATCTGAGGAAATAATTTCCAAATAGGGTTTTGATCCCTCTTATTTAGAATTTAATTCTATCGGCTCAGAAGGCATTAGGAACCCTCACGTGTAGCACATGACCCATAGCATTAGACCGGTTTGCTTATATGCAGCAGTCCCAGAGGAAAGAATCACGTGTTGGCATGTGAGCTTTTCTAGCCTGTTATTTGTTTTAAGAAGGCGCGTATATACTTTGTATATAGATGCTCACATGCCTGCACGTGAGGCTCAATTTCGGCCTTATTTATTGAGCGCAATGCCTATAATCTTTGCCCCAGGGTGCATCACGTGTGGGCACGTGATGCTCCATTTAGGAATTTTTCCCATCGCTTTTTGTTCATTATTTATTTTTTATAAGGGAACAAATTCCCCCACAGCGTTGTTCTCACGTGGCTTGCACGTGAGTGCAATGCTGTCACCTTTACAGCCATTGGATTGCCTAGGGGAAAGGGGAGGTGGACCGCCCTTGTCACGTCTTATAAATGCAAGGGTTTGGTCTTTGTAAAGCCACTGTTCTTTCATCTTCTTCCTTCCTTGTCTTCTTTGAGAATTTAGTTCTCTTCTTCAGAGTTTAGTTCTCTTCCCATTGCAATTCCAGAGTTAAAATCTGTCAGAAAAAGAAACTCTTTTTGGTAAAGATCTTGAACATCAGAGAAACCCTTTTCTTAAAAAAATTCTGGATTTTATATCCATCATAAGAGCCTTGCTCTCTTCTGAAACCCATCTCTTAGCGATCCAAAGACATGATCTTTGAGTAGTAAACCTCAATGTCTTGGGCATTCCTCCTTTGACTTTTAAGGATCCATGGCATTTTATTTTTCGTTTCCCCATCGTGGGAGTTTCTGGAATTTAATTCCATCGCACAAAAAAAAGAATTTAATTCCTTGTAAGTCGATGTACTACACCGCAATACTTGTGGGGAGGCGGAATTTTCAAAAACGAACTTATTTAGTGAACGAACATCGACTAACCGCTTGAATCGAAGCTAAACTATAAATAACCAAACACAAAGTGTTTCTAAACTACTGTGTTTAGGGATTATACCTAATGAACCAACTCCTTCGTCTTTACGATCTCCTTGTCCTCCTCGGCCTTCTCTTTGTAGTAGACGATCCACCCGAGAGCAAAACTCCAAGCTTAGCCTCTAAACTTGAGGCAACTAACCTTCTTGGATTGCTAATCAAAGAAGATAGATTGAGATAGAGTGATGGTTATGGATTGTTTAGTCTTACTAATCCTTGTACTCAACTCATGAGAGGGGAGGATTAGTCTTTGAAGAGGGAGAGCTTGAGGAGAGAGAAGATGATGATAATTATCAAGTGAGAATAGTAAGTTATCATAATATATATGAAACTTTAAATTTCATCAATAAAAGAAAACCAAATGATGAATAATCAAGCTTCATAAATATCCAATGGTGATTCACAACCATGACTCATTAAGCATTTACTATGCATTAATGATATGTATGAATCACCCTCATGACTCACTAAACCCAATTAATGCATATGACACCTAAACCTCCTTAGTCACCATCTTCTAGAAACTTCTCGCACAATTACGAGAACGCCCCTCCAATCCGCAAAAATACGGAAAAACTTTAGACTGTAAAAATCCAATAACCGGATACCAGTAACTGGCTTAAACCAAAGACGACTGGTAAAAACTGTCCGAAAGTCGTACGCGCGTAAACGCACGTATGCGTCCGAACCCTTGTCGTAAAACCATACGACCTCTATATCGTTTCGCCTGGAGTAGGAAACTCTCTGTGTGGGACTCTAGAGACTCGACTACCACGCTGGCAGTGGGTTTAACCACAGACCGCAAGCGGCACTAGCTGTACGTAACGGTCCCCAGGTAGTTGTTGATAAGAAGGCCGATGAGGAAACCCATCCGAACTCCTACTGAGTCTGATGTGACAATCTCCATACAGTCCGGTCCGTTCGTCTTAGACTATCGCATATCCAGCCTAGGGGGCGGCAAGCGTCAGTCCCCTAATAGCGGTATAAGTCGTGTCGGAGGGAAGCCCATTACACCCTGAGAAACTACTGGAACCTACCAGCAAATCTCGCTTGCCCTGGCCAGGGACTTTGCGTAATGGCTCTCTGACACAGCGCGATATCAACTCCCAATACCGGGAGAGACGAATCCTGTCTAACCGCCACTGCCTCCAAGTGCTCGGGACTGCACCCAACTGCTACCTGTTTGCACGACTCCTTTGAGCCGTGGTAGGGTAGCAATCTAAGAACAGTGGGACACATTCGAGGCGAAGTAGCAGTGTCAAGTCTGCGGACTATGCTGTACTCATGTCACCTGGGAACTGTTCACTGACGACTGGTATAAAACCAACCAACAGTTCCCTGTGAGTCCTGTCCGGTGTACCCGTAACCTAACAAGCACCTGTATACTATCTCCAGTACGACGTACCGACGGCTGTGGGACAGACCATCTCCCCAATTGGGATGAGAAGCGTACACACTAGTCTACTCCGGAGTATCGATGCCCTGTCTCGATAATCCAACGACTAGGGACCTGAATAAGGATGTGCTTGTAGACTACCCAGCCCCCACTAGTGTGACTGCCATCACAACGCTGGTAGTCAAGCAAGATCCTAAGAGCTCTATCAATACGTACACTCACATATTAAGATAGAAAAACCAAGTAGCATACTACCATGTTTAGCAAGACTGTTATATACATGTGAATATCCCAAGCTTCCATTAAGTAATATACAAACTAGTATGATACAGTAATGGCCTTCTAGGGCATAAACACTAACAATCTCCCACTTGCACTAGGGCCATGTACTGGCATATCGAAGACCAATGATCTCGAGTAGCCTCTCGAACTGCGTCTGAGGTAGGGCCTTCGTGAATGGATCAGCAATGTTCTCTTCTGAAGCAACTCTCCGAACCTCGATCTCCTGACGATCAATGATCTCCCTGATCAGGTGATACCGCCTCAAGATGTGTCTGGACTTCTGATGGGACCTTGGTTCCTTCGCTAAAGCTATAGCTCCGTTGTTGCCGCAATACAGAGGTATTGGATCAACTATGGTAGGAACCACCTGAAGTTCTGTTAGGAACTTCTTCATCCAGACTGCTTCTTTTGCGGCATCGCAAGCAGCTATATACTCCGCTTCCATCGTCGAGTCAGCAACGGTGTCCTGCTTGGAGCTCTTCCAGCACACCGCCCCTCCATTGAGGGTAAAGACATAACTCGACATGGACTTGGAATCATCCTTATCACTCTGGAAGCCGGAATCAGCAAAGGCCTCCAACCTGAGGTCTTTTCCACCGTAAACCAAAAACATATCCTTAGTCCTTCTCAGGTACTTGAGAATGTTCTTTACTGCTATCCAGTGCTTCTCCCCTGGGTCTGACTGATACCGGCTTACCACGCTCAGTACGTAAGCTACATCTGGTCTGGTACACAACATCGCATACATTATAGAGCCTACCGCAGAAGCGTAGGGTATAATAGACATGCGTTCCCTTTCCAAATCAGTCTTGGGAGACATCTCTTTGGAGAGGGTGATTCCGTGACAAGCCGGCAGATTACCGCGCTTAGAATCTTCCATACTGAATCTTTTCAGTACAGTGTCGATATACCTGGACTGTGAAAATCCCAACATCCTCTTGGATCTATCACGATAGATCCGGATCCCCAGAATGTAAGAGGCATCACCCAGGTCTTTCATGGAGAACCTGTGTGACAAGAATCCTTTGACAGATTGTAGCATAGGAATGTCATTTCCTATCAATAGAATGTCATCCACGTACAAGACGAGAAATACGACACTTCTGGCTACAACTTTACTATATATACACGGTTCATCTGGATTTTTGATAAAGTCATATTCTTTGACTGTCTCATTAAAACAGATGTTCCAACTCCGCGATGCCTGCTTTAGTCCATAAATGGACTTAAGCAGCTTGCATACTTTCCCGCTGCTCCCACTCTGATTGAAACCCTCTGGCTGATCCATATAGACGCTCTCTTCTAAATTTCCATTCAGAAAAGCCGTCTTTACGTCCATCTGCCAGATTTCATAATCATGGAAGGCAGCAATAGCAAGAAGGACCCGAATGGATTTGAGCATAGCCACTGGAGAAAAAGTTTCGTCATAGTCCAAACCAGGTCTTTGACAAAAACCCTTTGCAACAAGTCTAGCCTTATAGGTTTCCACCTGTCCATCTACACCAATCTTTTTCTTGAAGATCCATTTGCACCCTATGGGTTTTACCCCATCTGGAGCAAAGTCCAAAGTCCATACTTTGTTGGTGTACATGGACTCCATTTCGGTCCGCATTGCATCTAGCCATCGTACCGAGTCGCCGCTCTGGATGGCCTGCTGGAAGTCAGTAGGTTCATCATCTTCTATGATGCAATCCTCTCTATCCCCATCTATGAGAAAACCGTAGTATCTCTCAGGCGGATGAGACGGCCTACTACTCCTGCGGAGGGGTGCGGGAATGTTCTGTTCTTCTTGAACCTCCGGTTCTACCAAACTTTCAGTATTGGTTTGTGGTTCTGGAATTTCTTCCAGTTCTATTTCGCTCCCACTTGATTCCTTTTCTAAAAACAGATGTTCTAGAAAATGGGCATTACGAGAAACAAAGACCTTTTGTTCCTCTGCGTAATAGAAATAATATCCCTTGGAGTTCTTTGGATATCCCACAAACAAACATTTTACTGATCGTGCCTCGAGCTTGTCCACATGCTGCTTTTTAACAAAAGCTGGACATCCCCAAATCTTCATATGCTGAAGATGGGGTTTCTTCCCAGTCCACATCTGATATGGAGTGGTAGGCACAGTCTTGGTAGGAGCCCTGTTCAGAAGATATGCCGCTGATTCTAGCGCATAACCCCAGAAAGATCGCGGTAACTCAGCATTACTCATCATGGATCGTACCATATCTAATAGGGTTCGATTCCGTCTCTCCGATACACCATTATGCTGTGGAGAGTATGGAGGAGTAAGCTGAGAGAGAATTCCTTTCTCTTTTAGGTAACCTAGGAACTCGGCACTCAAGTATTCTCCACCTCGATCAGATCTTAGTGTCTTGATACTTTTGCCGGTTTGGTTTTCTACTTCATTCTTATACTCTTGGAATTTCTCAAAAGCCTCGGATTTATGTTTCATCAGATAAATGAATCCGTATCTTGAGTAATCATCCGTGAAAGTAATGAAATAGGAAAAACCACCTCTTGCATGTGTAGACATTGGACCACATACATCGCTGTGTATGAGTCCTAAGAGCTCGCTCGCTCTTACTCCTTGTCCAGTAAATGGAGTTTTTGTCATCTTTCCTTTGAGACAAGATTGACAAGTGTCATAAGATTGATATTCGAACGAGTCCAAATATCCTTCTCTATGCAACTTAGTCAACCTTCTCTCATTGATGTGACCCAGTCTACAATGCCATAAGAAAGCTTTATTCAAATCTGGAGACTTTCTTTTTAGTGTGTTCTGGACATTGAAAATTTGGAGTTGGTTTAAAACATATATACCGTTATTTAATGTACCGGACCCAATCAAACCATGATTAAGGTGGATGTTGACAATATCTCTTACAAACGTGAAATCATAACCTTTATTTGATAACAAGGAAACTGATATGATATTACACGTTAAGCTTGGTACAAAATAACAGTTATGTAAAACCAAAATGTGTCCACTCGTCAATCCTAGGTGATAATCCCCGACGGACGCAGCTCCCACGCTAGCTCCGTTAGCAACCTTTAGGGTCATATCACCTTCCTTCAGCACTCTACGGTTTCTCAGTGCCTGCAATGAATTGCAAATATGAGATCCTAATCCGGTATCCAATACCCAGGAAGTAGAGTTGATCGACAGACAATTCTCAATTACAAACACACCTGAAGTCGAAGCCACAGCTTGCTTCGGTTCCTGGTTCTTGGCGTTCCACGCCTTGCAATCCTTCTTCCAGTGCCCTTTCCTGTGACAATGGAAGCACTCATCCTGGCCAACTATCGGTACCGCAAACTTTTTCTTTCCCTTCCCTCCCACCTTACTAACACCTCCTCTAGGTTTAGGTGCGGCCTTCTTCTTCCTTCCTTTGGCTCTTGCCTTGGACCCGGAAGAAGATGCACCGCCAACAAACATAGCGGGTGTTTTCCTTGTATTCTTCAAGGTGCCCTCTGCACTCCTTAACATGTTCAGGAGTTCCGGAAGTTCAACTTCTTTTCTTTGAATGTTGAAGTTCAGGATAAACTGGGCGTAGGTGTGAGGAAGGGACTGGAGAATAAGGTCTGTATAGAGCTCATTATCCAAAGTCGTCCCAAGGTCTGCGAGCTCTTCAATATAGACGATCATCTTTAGGACATGTTCTCCTACCGATGACCCGACAGCCAACCTCGCTCGAAACAAGTTCTTAGAGGTCTCGTATCTTGCTATACGAGATTGCTCTCCATAAAGTTCCTTTGTATGGAGAAATATGCCATCAAGGTCCATATCCTCGTGCCTCCTCTGATGTTCATTGTTCATCGAGGCAAGCACGATGCACTTGGCTTTCGCGCAATCTAAATCCCAGGTTTTGCGGATTTCCTTATCCGCATTACTGGATTTGGGACCAGGGACAGCAGGTGCCGTAGCGGTGAGGACGTGCCCCAATTTGTCATAGGTCAAAGCCATTTTGACATTCCGCAGCCAATCTTTATAGTTTGGCCCTGTCAGTATATTTTTATCTAAAAGTAACTTAAGTCCAGTCATTTTCAGGGTCGCTGCAATTAGGAGAGAGAGAAGAAAACTCTTTAGCATGATACTCTTGCAAGTTTAGAGTGGTTTTTAGTTTATCTAAACTGGATGGCTCCCACTGTTTCTCGAATCCTTCCTCAAACCATAAAAGAAGAATTAGCCAGGACTATTCTCACCGTACAATACTTGCTTAACCGTTCAGCCAGGCCAGTATCGATACTTCGAGGGAGGTTTTCCAACGCTTTCGCGAAGTTCCTTAATTAAATAACCTCTTTTCTCTGGGGGCGTAACCCCGCTGACACCTTTCTGGACACCTACTAGGTTTATAGCATTGATCGTTAAGTGACGAATATCCTGATAAGTAGCATATACTCACAGTAGGATCGGGATCCAAATATCATCGTCTGATAATGTTGTAGGAATGCTACCAACATTCATCAAACTCCAAATGGTATGCATCTCTTTGCAAATTTCAGTTTCTTTAGAAATTCCCGATATAAGTTTTTGCCCCATGCTCTTATGACCTTGGCTTTGATCAAAGTGTCATAAGTCATATGTCAAGTTCTACCCGTCATTATCTTGTCAATTTGAACCCATCCGTATATACCCCTGACTTTGGTCAAATGGTAATACGACTGTCCCAAACCAACTCATCCATCTTATGCAACAAATGAAAACCCAGCAGCTACCAAACACTATGCCTTGACTTTGGCCAAAATGCATAGCTTGAATACTACTGAATACCCAAATGAAATGACGGAGGGCTACAAATGGTTTTGGCGAAACCGTGAACGTAGTGAACTTGATATAACCGAAGGAACCTGATAGCTTTTAAAAGGAGTGGTTAAGGCTCCGCATTTAAAAATATCTGTTTTTTAAAATTAACCGAGTGGTTTCTTTTAAATTTTTCCAACGATTAAAACTTGGTTTATTGTCTTTGCATTATAGATAATGCGTCCCATCATTAACCTATCATTGCAGAAAACAACGAAAATACAACGTCTTCTTATGCCATCCGCATTCGCCACGGGGTCCCGTCATTACCCGTTAGGTTACTTAACTAACGACAGAGCGGGGGCTGGGCTAGCGCGGGTGTAAAACATAAGTGACGTCTAAATAGCTATCATATATATAGATATTTTACATTCGTCTGACGCAATGATATTCATTCCAGATCACAGATGAACTTAATTGGATTTGCAAGCAATCCGTGTTTGTTTTGAGCCTGCAACAAAATACGGATTACACAGTTGTGATGAATAGCCATTACCCCACCCTCGACCCCTACGGGTGCGGCAAACTACCCGCCCGGCAGTTTGTACACCCCACCTTGGGTCTGTCCTAGGAGCAAAAACAGTAAAATGAAATAATACAACGGTGGCTACAACCGCAACCTGGATGTGCCCCGCAAAAATAATATTACAACAAATTACATTTACAACAAATGAATTAAATAATAACCCATTGCTAAACCCCGGCTATACACCACAACAGTCCAATTACAGTTCATATGCACAAACAGATAAAACCATTACAGAAATGTGCAACCCCCTGCCAACCGACATACTAGCAGTTAGGGGAGGTTTACGAACACATTATACAATCACAGATATAATCCAATATGCAAATACTGTACAATTTCGATCGATTAAACACCATTAATATTGCTCCAATACTGCTCTGTAAAACTGAAACCTGAGCAAATATTAAAATTTCCAGAAAATACCAAATATCACAGGGGACCCACACAAAAAATTTGGGTTCATGACTCGGCAACTCGGCGGCGGAACCGCGGCGGTATCTGTGGGATCCGCCGCTATTCCGCGGCGCTTTAGCCGAGTCATGGGCCCAGTTTTCTTGGGTGTTCTCCTGGATGCTTTTCAAGCTTTCTGAACATCCCTGAAAAATTTTTGGACTTCATTTAAATTTCGACAGAAACTTGACAGTTCGGGGTTTTCCGGTTTCGTTTTTTCCGTTCGAAATTCGTACAAATTTGCAATTAAGTTATTTATTGTTTAGCGAGGCTCTGATACCACTGTAAGTCGATGTACTACACCCCAATACTTGTGGGGAGGCGGAATTTTCAAAAACGAACTTGTTTAGTGAACGAACATCGACTAACCGCTTGAATCGAAGCTAAACTATAAATAACCAAACACAAAGTGTTTCTAAACTACTGTGTTTAGGGATTATACCTAATGAACCAACTCCTTCGTCTTTACGATCTCCTTGTCCTCCTCGGCCTTCTCTTTGTAGTAGACGATCCACCCGAGAGCAAAACTCCAAGCTTAGCCTCTAAACTTGAGGCAACTAACCTTCTTGGATTGCTAATCAAAGAAGATAGATTGAGATAGAGTGATGGTTATGGATTGTTTAGTCTTACTAATCCTTGTACTCAACTCATGAGAGGGGAGGATTAGTCTTTGAAGAGGGAGAGCTTGAGGAGAGAGAAGATGATGATAATTATCAAGTGAGAATAGTAAGTTATCATAATATATATGAAACTTTAAATTTCATCAATAAAAGAAAACCAAATGATGAATAATCAAGTTTCATAAATATCCAATGGTGATTCACAACCATGACTCATTAAGCATTTACTATGCATTAATGATATGTATGAATCACCCTCATGACTCACTAAACCCAATTAATGCATATGGCACCTAAACCTCCTTAGTCACCATCTTCTAGAAGCTTCTCGCACAATTACGAGAACGCCCCTCCAATCCGCAAAAATACGGAAAAACTTTAGACTGTAAAAATCCAATAACCGGATACCAGTAACTGGCTTAAACCAAAGCCGACTGGTAAAAACTGTCCGAAAGTCGTACGCGCGTAAACGCACGTATGCGTCCGAACCCTTGTCGTAAAACCATACGACCTCTATATCGTTTCGCCTGGAGTAGGAAACTCTCTGTGTGGGACTCTAGAGACTCGACTACCACGCTGGCAGTGGGTTTAACCACAGACCGCAAGCGGCACTAGCTGTACGTAACGGTCCCCAGGTAGTTGTCGATAAGAAGGCCGATGAGGAAACCCATCCGAACTCCTACTGAGTCTGATGTGACAATCTCCATACAGTCCGGTCCGTTCGTCTTAGACTATCGCATATCCGGCCTAGGGGGCGGCAAGCGTCAGTCCCCTAATAGCGGTATAAGTCGTGTCGGAGGGAAGCCCATTACACCCTGAGAAACTACTGGAACCTATCAGCAAATCTCGCTTGCCCTGGCCAGGGACTTTGCGTAATGGCTCTCTGACACAGCACGATATCAACTCCCAATACCGGGAGAGACGAATCCTGTCTAACCGCCACTGCCTCCAAGTGCTCGGGACTGTACCCAACTGCTACCTGTTTGCACGACTCCTTTGAGCCGTGGTAGGGTAGCAATCTAAGAACAGTGGGACACACTCGAGGCGAAGTAGCAGTGTCAAGTCTGCGGACTATGCTGTACTCATGTCACCTGGGAACTGTTCACTGACGACTGGTATAAAACCAACCAACAGTTCCCTGTGAGTCCTGTCCGGTGTACCCGTAACCTAACGAGCACCTGTATACTATCTCCAGTACGACGTACTGACGGCTGTGGGACAGACCATCTCCCCAACTGGGATGAGAAGCGTACACACTAGTCTACTCCGGAGTATCGATGCCCTGTCTCGATAATCCAACGACTAGGGACTTGAATAAGGATGTGCTTGTAGACTACCCAGCCCCCACTAGTGTGACTGCCATCACAACGCTGGTAGTCAAGCAAGATCCTAAGAGCTCTATCAATACGTACACTCACATATTAAGATAGAAAATCCAAGTAGCATACTACCATGTTTAGCAAGACTGTTATATACATGTGAATATCCCAAGCTTCCATTAAGTAATATACAAACTAGTATGATACAGTAATGGCCTTCTAGGGCATAAACACTAACATTCCTCACCGAAGAGCTTTGCTCTGAGGATCAAGAGGGCCTCTCGGGAATTTCATTCCCTGGTGTTCTTGAGCATATTTTCATAGGGTTTTTCCTTACTTGTACAAATTCAAATTTGTTGGGTATTTTAACAGAACTTGTTTTCTCTATGAGGATGTCAAGAGTTGTTTAAACTCCCGTGTCCGTTTAATGAGAATATTTTTTGATTCTCACAATAAGCATTTTCTTGATCATTTTGATCACTAAACTCTCACTGATTTTTCTTTTCAGATACTATGGCCGCTTATCTGTATGATCTTGACGAAATTATCTCGTATGAAGACATTCGCGTCCAAGGCTGCTGTCAAAACCAGGAGTTTACGAATGCCCAATGCGCTGAGGTTATGCGTCATTTAAATGCATACAACAGTCAACTACTCCCCCGTCATTCCGCTCTATTGAAGATCATCGCGGGGGAGATTTGGGAAGCACTTCCTGAATTTAACGAAGCCATGCCGCTTGAGGCGCTTGATGATGCCGAAGATAAGGTGCACTCAATATATCTGGTGGGCTTGATCTCGAAGAGGCGGTGAGATGGTCTTGTTGATATTTTACATCAAGTTTTCCAACAAACGACGATAATCTCTGCCTATCAGAGGACGGATGACATCAGCGAGAATCCTGACGCTTGCATTCGTGAGAAGATGCATGCGAAAATGGTCAGAAAAGCCAGAAGTATTTTACTCGGCCTTGCTTCTGAATTCCTCAATCCATGTCCGGGATCAAGTGTTTTACCATTTTAAACATTTTCTTTTGTTTTTTATTCCATGTATAAGTTCTTGGAGCATGAATGACAAAACTTCCTATTTCCCCCCCTTTTTGCTTACATGTATTCTACATGAAGTCGTTATACTATTGTTGGCATTCACGTGTTTTGCGTATGAGGCGTTGTTGGGGATTTTCATTTTGAACTAGCACCGGCGCTCAGGTGTTATGCACGTGCGGTGATGCTTTAGTTTTCAAAAGGATCAACGTGGGTGCTCACGTGCCATGCGCGTGAGGCTTTCCTGATGAGGTCGTTTCGCCTCCCTACTCTGATTTCAATGAGTCACTCTTTTCTTTTCCCATGCTCCCTTTTTTTAGGCCTTGGGAATAGTTCCACCATGCATGACATTTTCTGTGCATAGCCTTGAATGCCTCTCTTTATAACCCGAAGATACGTCTTCCTATTTTTTCACAGAAAGAGAACCATTTAGACCTTAGGGTGATCATTTTGAGAAACAAACCAAAGGTTATGGCTTGCAACCGTCCCCATGCTCGTCGACAACCCTGGGAGGTGCCTATCGAGGAGATTATTCCTCATTTTGTCGCGCGGTAAGCGGATCCTCTTTTCACTAATGACCAATGTGACGCAACACTGTATGAACTCTTAGCTCGTAGGGGCTTTCCTCATCCTATGGGTTCCATTTGGCTCGGGATGGTTTTCTTGTCCGTGCTTGCTGATATCCCTCTTCATTCGGCGGAGATGACTCCAGAGATTATTGATACGGCGAAGGACAAAATTGAGTGTTTCCATGAGGCACACTTAATTACCCAGGCTCTGGAGGATCGTTTGGTTCATTTACTAAGTCAGATAAGAGCTCGGTGAGTTATCATGTCCGCTTTCGCTGATGAGCATGGTGCTAATCGGCAGGGAGCAACTCCTCGCGAAGACCATCGCTTCGACATGGTGGAGAGGGCAGAGAGGGAATTAGAGAACTTTGTATTTTGTTAACCCCTGTATCTCTGATCCCATATTTGGTGATCTTTTCCCTGTAGAATAGTATATCTATATCGATGTATTTATCTTATTATTGACTGTTGAATGTTTTCTGTTGAATGTCTTCTGTTCATCATATATTCGTATGTGTATCTCGCCTCTGTACATGAGCTTTATATTTTACCCTTAGGAATTTTCTTTTAAGTGCGAGCGCTATTGTCGTGTTGCCCGCAAATCAGCACGTTTTGGACACCATTTTCATTTAGGCAGGCATACATTCGTGAATGAACACTTAGTGGAGCGTGAACCAAAGACTCTCTTTACTGCCTTGCATAGTACATGGTTGGTGCTCGCGGGTTGCACCTTTCTTTCTCGACTTGACGTGAAGTAGTTTATGAACTCATTTCGGGACTTACTTAGTTTACCTCCTTTGGGCCTGCCGGCGGACTTGTCCTAACGTCGCAGTTAACTTCGTCATGTTGGCTGACGCATTCCCCGATACACAGTCTTGCTGTTCGAGTAGCCCGACAACTGCCGTGTCTTTGATCCCTTCGAGGCTAGACAAGATGTCCTCAAATAATCTCCCAAGCCACATTACCGTCGGGAAAGCACATTCTCTTTAGGAGTTGGGAGGATTTCTAAGTGTTCATCGGCTCTATGAGTCGAAAGGATCTTACTCGGGTATTTTTCTCTTGCGAATCACGAAGACCCGTAAATAGCTTCTTCATTTCAGTGACATGTGACTTTGGCAAATGTGGCCCGTAGATAGTCTATCTTGATCTCTTTGCAGGGCATCGATGGCTTAGGAAACAGGTTCAGGTCTGTCGCCTAAGACTTTTCAACCTTATGAGTCGTGAGGGTCTCATAAAGACTTTTCTCCCTACGAGTCGAGAGGATCCGTAGGTGTATTTTCTCCTTAGGAGTCATGAGGACCCCTAAGTATGTGTTTTCTCTTGTGAGTCATAAGGATCTCACAAGAGAATTTTTCCCCCTTACAAGTCGAGAGGACTCGTAAGTGGTTGTTTCCCTCCTTGTCAATTTTCGACTTTGGAGAGTGTGGCCCGTGAATAGTATGCAATAGTCCAGGTTAGACCAACTTGCAGTGCCGCAGTGCTTAGGAAACAGGTCCTTATCCCTATTGCCTAAGGCTTTTTCCTACGAGTCGAGACGAACCGAGCAGTTCTCGCAAGGATACTAATTTCATCATGAGTCGAGACGAATCGAGAAGTTCTCGCAAGGGTGTCATAACGTCATAGTTAACTCCTGCTAATAGAAGTCCGTTAGGGTCTGTGGTACTAGGGTTTTCTACCCATCGTACCATCGCGTTGGCCGATGTATTCCCCGATATGCAATCTTGCTGTTCGGGTAGCCCCACGACTGTCATGAAGTTCTCGCAAGGGTGTCCTAACGTCATAGTTAACTTATGCTAATAGAAGTCCGTTAGGGTCTTTGGTACTAGGGTTTTCTACCCATCGTACCATTGCGTTGGCCGATGTATTCCCCGATATGCAATCTTGCTGTTCGGGTAGCCCCGCGACTGTCATGTCTCTAATCCCTTCGGGGGCTGGACAAGACGTCTTCAAGTAATCTTCCAGGTAATATTACCATCGAAAGAGCAAGCGTTAGGGATATTCCATATCACTTTTTACTTGAGCTTAGGCTCAGTTTGGGAGCCCCGATGAGTCATGACCGCTCCGCGCTGGAGTGGGATGATCTCCGATAGTCTTTCAGGTCTCATTTGAGTTGCCATCAAGACCCTGAAGCGAGGGATTTTCTTTTGCTTTGTTTGTTGACATTGTGTCTACAATATTGCGACGAATGTCGATGTTGTCTTTGGGTTGTCTTTAAACCGTTGAGATTTGGAACCGGGGGACTTTGCCATGGCTCCGTTTGTTGATGTCGCGTCTGTATCCTGCTGGAGGGAGGAAGAACGCTGTTGGTTGACCTCTAGGCTGTAGATGTTGCCATCGAGACTTGGAACTAGGGACTTTACCATGCTTCCGAGGCAGTCTCTAGGTTGTTTGTGACCATTGAGATTTGGAACTAGGGAACTTTGCCGTGGCTCCGTTTTGTTGACGTCATGTCTGCATCCTGCTGGAGGGAGGAAGAACGCTGTTGTTGATCTCCGGGCTGTAGATGTTACCGTCGAGACTTATAACTAAGGACTTTGTCATGGTTCCGAGGTAGTCTCTAGGTTGTCTGTGTACCATCGAGATTTGGAACTAGGGGACTTTTCCATGGCTCCGAGGTAGTCTCTAAGCTGTTTGTGAACCGTTGAGATTTGGAACTGGAGGACTTTGCCGTGGCTCCATTTTGTTGACGTCGTATCTGCTTCTGGTTGGAATGAGAAGGAATGCCGTTGTTGATTTCTAGGCTGTAGATGTAGCCATTGAGATCTGGCTTCCCTTTGACGGAGCCTGGTGGGATGATATGGTTCCCTTTTCGTTTGAGCCCATAGATTGTATACAGGGGTCGATGTGATCTCACCTGCAGGGCAAAGTTTCATCATTCTTTTGTTTCTTTCCGCGATGCTCTATCATTTCAGCTTTTTATATCGCGAAAGTCGCGATCGCCCAATCATTTCGGCTATTTTTCGCAGTGCCCAATCATTTCGGCTATTTTCTTTTTCTTTACTAGCTGCTTTTTATTGCGAGTTGCCCAATCATTTCAGCTATTTTAATATGCATATATTTTACTTGCTGATTTCTGTTGCAAGTTGCCATATCATTTCGGTTATTTCATGTGCATTTTTGGCTTGCCGATATTTTGCTGTGAGTATGGAACCCGGGGTCTGATACCAATCTTAGCATCAGCATTGCTGCGACTGGAACATGGCCAGGAGCGAATCATCATTTGCCGTGAAAGGGCTCGGAATTTGATACCAATCTTAGGCATCAGCATCGCTACTACTGGGACATTTCCAGGAGCGAATCATCATTTGCCTTTGTTGATTCTAACAAAGGTGGTTTAGCAAACAGGGTTAGGATCCTGTTGACTAAGGCTTTTGACTTCATGAGCCATAAGGGTCTCATATAGGCGTTTCTCCCTACGAGTCGTGAGGATCTCGTAGGTGCGTTTTCTCCTCAGGAATCATGAGGATTCTTAAGTGCATGTTCTCTTATAAGTCGTAAGAATCTTACAAGAGTGTTTTCTCCTTATAAGTCGAGAGGACTTACAAGTGTTGTTCACCACCTAAGGACATTCCCTGTCGTTGGTGGGACTTGGTGGGAGAAAACATTAATTTTTTTTTGCGCCCGTGGATTGTATACAAGGGTCATTGAACCGTTTGTAGGGAAAACTGGGAGATGTGATGGCTTAAAAACTGGTTCAGATCCCTGTAACTTAAGGTTTTTGAATCCTATGAGCTGTGAGGGTCTCATAAGGGGGATTCTCCTTACGAGTCATGAGGATTCCGTAAGTGTAATTTCTCCTTAGGAATCGTGGGGATCCCTAAGTGTGTTGCTCCCTTGTGAGTCGTAAGGATCTCACGTAGGTGTTTTCTCCTTACAGGGTTGAGAGGACATTGCGGGTGTTTTTATTTTAACGAGATTGCACCATTTCGGGTTTTCACAAGCTCGTCGGTAGCCCTGCTGTTTTTACTCATGGAGCCCTTTCGGGTTTTTATCCGTGCTCATTTCGCTTGTGGACGTACCGTTTTTTTTGCATAATGAAACTCTGGAGAACAGTTTTGCCGCATGTGACCCATCTATTTGTAGGGTTCCTAGGCACTCAAGTGAGGTCTCCCAAGGCATCGATCATGCCAATTTCAAAAATTCTAGTGCCGAGAAACTCTAATGTACGGATCTATAACTAGATGTCTAGGCGAAACATAAACTAGCTAACAACTTAGAAAATGAGAATACGGAAATACAACCTTTGTAGATCCGTTTGCTCCACCTCCATAGCTCCGCAACGACGTCCTCTCGCTGTCCATAAGAAGTCCCGGGCTCTAGCGTCGGCTTCGTCGGAGAATAGGCAAGCTAGGTCGTCGATGTCCATGCCGAAGATGATCTACGTCGAGGCATCGCTAAATCAAGCTCCGACTTCACCAAGTCAAGAAACTTGTGAAGTAAACACACTCTACTACTTGGCAAGAGGTAGAGGATGAAGAAATAGGAAGTGGGTAGACTTTAGTTTTGGATTTCTCACTCATTTCCTTCACTTGCCATTGATGGAGCAAGCTTTCTTCTCTTGAAGAATGAAGAAGAAGAAGATAATAGTTATGATAAGATTATTAGAAAATGAAAAGAATAATCAAAACTTATCATAACTAAACCATGGTAAAGTGTAGAGTATTAATCATGGTTGAAGCAATGGTTAGGGTTAAGCTAGAGACAAAATGGTCACTTAGTCAAAATGTTCATGAAGCTTCATGAACAAAACAAAAGAAGCCACCATTTTCTCATTTGCTTTTCTTTTATCCATTTATCAAAAAGAATAAATGAATAATTAAGAAAATAAAACCCTAAACATAAACACAACCATGGTTCAAACTTTACACTTAACCGAAGTGGTATGCATCATCAAACATGATACAAACATGTGCACATAAACATATCGCATATACAATGCGCACACCCGAGCGAGAAAATCCACCTTAAGTAAACCGATACTAGTTGATGCAAAGTAATATATCAAATATATAAATATGCATTAAATCATTAAATCAACACTTGATTCAATGATCCGGTCATGTCGCACAAAACCGACTGGTATCTTTAGTAACAACTTATCGAATCAACACTTGATCCGATAACCCGGCTATATCGCATATAACCGATCAATGTCACATCGCGAGAATCGAATACAGTATCACATACTCGTATCATTCTCGGTCCCGCACATATCTCATATGCGCTCCTATTTCGTTTCGCTTGAGCCAGGAAACCTCTGTGTAGGACTCTAAAGACTCGTCAATACGCCGGTAGCAGATGATGATCATATCAAACACCCACAAGCCGCAAGCGGTCTGCTAAACGTAGCGGCCACCCGGGTATTGAGCGATCTGAAGATCGACGAGCAAGCCCGCTCACACTCCAGTGAATCCGACCAGTAACACTACCGTACAGTCCGGTCTGATCGTCTGATATGTCGCATATCTCGCCTAGGGGTGGTAAACGTCAGACCCCAATAGCTCGATAAGTCGTGTCGATATAAGGTCTATAACACTTCGAGAAACTACTGGTAACACTTACCAGTAAATCTCAGCAATCCTGGCCAGGGATTTCCTGTTATAGCCAATCGAACACAGCGCAACATCAACTCCCTATACCGGGAGAGACGAATCCCCTCCTATTGCTCATTGCCTCCATGTGACTCGGGACTGTACCCAAAAACCACCGTTTTGCACGCCCTCTTGGACATGGTAAGATGGAAATCAAAGCACAGTGGGAACCACACAAGACTTTATGACGATCTCGGGTCAACAGACTACTCTGTACCAGTGTCACCAGAGAACTGCCATCTGACGTGAGGTATAATACCATCTGGGAGTTCTCGGCGAGTCCGTCCAGTGTACCCAGTCTCTACTGAGCACCCGTATATCATCTCTGATGTCAAACACCAATGGATATGGGATCATCCATCGCCCATCTGTATGGGTCGAGAAGGTATACGCTAGTCTACTCTGGTATATCGATGCCCCGTCTCGATACACCTACGACTAGGGACTTTGAAGGATGTACTTATGGACTACCATGTCCCCACTAGCATGATCCGCATCATAGTCCAGGTAGTCAAGTGCACATCCTAAGGGCTTTACCAACATGTAACAGAGAGACAATCAGAGTACACGTTAAGGTAAAGAGCAACCAGATAGCATACTATCATGTCGAGCAAGAAAGTCCTCCCTATATATGTCCCAGCATCCACTACAATATACATCCTATGTACAGTAATGGCCTCTAGGGCATACATATAACTAACAATCTCCCACTTGCACTAGGGCCATCTGTAGCAGTGGTTGTAGTATCTCATACTCAACCATCCCATAAAAGTCTCTCTCTGGGAATAGGCCTTCGTGAGTGGATCCGCTGCGTTATCCTCTAAGTCTGCTCTCCTTGCCTCGATCACTCTGGAGATCAACCATCTCCACGATCAGGTGATACTGCCTTAGAATAAGTCTGGATCACTGATGGGACCGGCGTTCCTTGGCATAAGCCACAACTCCATTGTCTCACAATGGTAGGAACATAGTTCATCTCATGAACCATTATATATCCAAACAGCCTCTTTGGTAGCATCATAAGTAGCGATGTATCCAGCCTTTATCGTCTAGTATGTCACGGTATCTAGCTTGGAACTCTTCCAACATACCGTCCCTTTACAGAGGGTAAAGACAATGCCTGCGACTGACATTCAGTCGTCTTTATCACCCTGGAACACTTCCAGCGATTCTCCCCAGGATCACTTGATACCATCTCAATACAACTAGTGAGAATCCTAACATCCATTTAAATCTATCTCATAGATCCAAAACTCAGGATTAAGGAGGTATCACTTTGATCCTATATGGAGAATTATTGTGATAAACGGAGATTGATCGAGCGTAGCATAAGAAACTCCTTTCTTATCAAGAGTATGTCATCCACGTACTCTACGAGGATCACCACCATACTCCCTACTACCTTTTTATATATACAAGGTTCATCTACCATTTTGATGATGTCAACTTCCTTGACTAATCCATCAAAACAGATGTTCCAACTCCGCGATGCCTGCTTTATCAGATAAAACATCTTGCACACGTTTCTGCTGCTCCCACTGTCTACGAAGCCCTCTGGCTGTGTACTTATAGACACTCTCTTCTAAATCATTATTTAGAAAAGAAGTCATGACACCCAACCACCAGATATCGTAGTCATGGTATGTAGCCGTGGCAAGTAGGATCTGGATGGACTTAAGCATAGATACTGGAAAAGGTTTCATCATTATCCACACCTGGTCAATGATGCAAACCTTTAACAAGTCTAGCTTTTGAAAGTCTCAACCTTTCCATATACACCAAGTAATCTTCTCAAGATATACTTGCTCCTGATGGGGATTTAACCCTTCAGATATAGCAACAAAAGTCCATACTTTGTTGGTGTATAAGGATTCCATCTCAGATCACTAAGCATCCAGCCATTCTTACAGAGTCTTACTCCTGATGGTCAGCTCGAAGCTAGTTGGGTCATTATCTCATGATGCAATCCTCGCTCCCACTGTCATAGAGAAACCGAAGTATCTCTCAGGAGGGTGAGGAACCCTACTAGATCAGCGGAGAGGCCGAGGTTCGTTGGAATCTACTGAATCCTTTGGTTCCATCAAATCAGCTGCTGTCATTTGTATAGCTAGAACCTTTCCAGTTCTACATTACAGACCTTGCCTCGAGCTTGTCCGGATTTTGCTTTTAGACATATGCCGGACAACCCAATTCTTAACTAACTTAAGATATGGGCTCTTCCCTTTCCATATCACATATGAAGTGGTAGGCTCTGATTTGATTCGAACCCTATTCAATAGGTATGCAACTTCTCAAGTGCATAACCCCCTAAGGAAAAAGGTAACTCAGTAGTACTCATCATAGAGCACACCATATCAAATAGGGTGTATCTGCTCCGCCCCAATATACCATCGTGCTATGGTGTATATGGAGGAGTAATGCTGAGAGAGAGAATCTCATTCTCCTTTAGAATAGTCCAGGAATTCCATGCACAAGTATTCTCCTCCTTGATCACATCAAAGGACATAATACTTATACCCGTATTTTGGTTCTCTACTTCTAACTTATATTCTGTGAATATCTCAAAAGGTTCGGACTTGTGTTTCAACAGGAACATAGGTCTGAATCTAAAGAGATCATCAGAGAATGTAATGAAGTATAAAGAATCGGTCTTGGTATGTGCAGACAGGGGACCTTCATACATCAACATGTATCATCCCAAGAGTTCACTAACTCTTTCTCTGTTTCCGATAAACAGGGCTATGGTCATCTTATCTATGTGACATGACTAGCGAGTTTCATAAGATGTAAATTCAAACCAATTTAAATATGCATCTTTATGTAACTTTAGCTAGTCGGGTCACATTGATCTGACCTAGTCTACAATACCTCAAGAAGAATTCGTTCATTTCTGAACTCTTCCTCTTGTGTGTGTTCTGTATACGAAGAACTGTAGTTTGATTTAGAACATTAATGCTTTTAGATAACGTGCCTGAAACGATCAACTTTTGATATAGGAAATGTTCAAAACATTATCCAACAATAAAAATTTTTATCATTTCTTTACTAATAAAGAGACTGATATGATTTTGTATATCAGGTTCGGTATCTAATAACATACGTTCAGAATCAATATATTACAATACAGGGCGACAGTGACCAACAGACTTGGCTGCAACACTTGCCCCGTTTTCTGCCTCATGAAACTTATCACCCGTTCTCAGTTTTTCTACCCTTTTGTAGCCCTATGTAACATCTTACATATCTGGGATCCTGATCCGGTATCATATACCAGGATGCGGAGGATACTGAGAAACAGTTCTGTATAATGAACACACCCGAAGATGATGCATCAGCATGCACTCTCTTCGTTTGGGCGGCACGGGAAATCTGGTATTCCCCAATTTCCTGCTCTGTATAATAACAATTATAAGTAGGAGCGGGACCAACGTTCCCCAGCTCAGTATAACAAGCGGGTTCGGTCAATAATCCGTATTATTATCTTGATTAAGGCGTGATGTGGTCGCTACCAGGAGAGAGAGAGAAGAAAACATTCAGCGTGCGCTCTTTCAAGAATAGATTGGTTATTATTTTATCTAATCAGGATGGCTCCCACTGCTTTTTATCAAATCTTCCTTCAAACCCTAAAAGGAAAGACTAGCCGGGATTAATTACACACTACAAGTTCGCCAATCTTTCAGCCAGGCCAGTGTCGGTACTTTGAGGGAGGTCCCCCGTGCTTTCGCACGAACCTAATTAATGTAAACCTCGTTTTCCCAGAGGCGTAACCTCGTTAACACCTTTCTAGACACCTACTTGATCGGCTATTTGCAATGTGCAAAACTCTCCCAGGAGTAACTCTTACTCGCAGTGGGTATCGGGATCCAACTATCTCATAGAAGGTATGCAATCTCATTGCAAATTTCAACACTTGAAATTCCCGATAATATTTTGCCCCAGGCGATCTATGACCTTGACTGAGTCAACAAACCATAGACCGCAAGTAAAGTTCAACCCGTCATTTCCTGATTGAATTAAACCCACCCGCACGACCCTTGACTAAGTCAACAAGGCCGCACGACTACCCTAATCCAATCTGCATCATATGCATAAACAGATAAATAGTAATCAGCTACCGCACACTACGCCTTGACTGAGTCAACAAACGCAGCACGAATACTAACTATTACTTATCTGAAATGACGGAGGGCTACGTCAGGTTTTTAAGAAAACCCTTTGCGTAATGAACTTTATATCGTTGTAGAATCAAATGAATTTTAGAAATGGAGTGATTTTGAGGCTTTTCCAGTTTTGCTAAAGGGGTCACTCCCGGTGAAGGGATCGTCGGCCCTTTCCTCATCGAATGAGGTGCGGGATATATCACATATATCACTGTGCAAAGCAAAAACTCTTAAAAGCAATCAAAAAAACAAACCGAGTGTGTAGCATCTGCCAGTTGTTGCTAAAGGAGTCACTCCCGGTGAAGGGATCTCGGTCCTTTCCTTATCGAATAAGGTGCAGGATATATCACATATACCGCTGTGCAAAGCAAGAACTGTAGCTACCTGTTTTAATTTTGAAATTCGATTCCACAACATCTTAAGGTTTCTTTTCTTTCATTAATCACATTAATGAAGTCCCATCATTTAAATACCTAAACATCACAGATAGATATGACGTACACTTATGCCATCCGCATTTGCCTCGATGTCCCCTCGTGCACCGTTAGGTTAGGTAACTAACGACAGAGCAGGGCAGGGCTAGCGCGGGTGTAAAACATAAGTAACGTCTATATAATATATCATATATACTATATACTGTATCTATCACAGAACATCACATGATCACATCACAGATATCGCAGCAGAAGAATCATATGAAATATTGGATATACTAGGACGTCCGTGTTTTCAATACGAGCCAGTATAAAACACGGATTCCACGGTCATGATGAATAGCCAAACCCACACCCCTAGACCCCTACGAGAGCAGCAAGCAACCCTACCAATTCTGGAGTTAGGAGACCCGGACTCGACTCCTCGAGTTGGTCTCCCACTGGATTCCAGAACCCGGTTACTTGTGCCCTCCTCCTTGGGTCTATCCTAGTGCGGAAAAGTAAATAATATACAAACGGTGACAACTTCCGCAACCTGGAAGTGCCCCAAATTTAAGAATATTACATACAAGTTTTTACATGAATGAAAATGAAAAACACTCATCTCACATAAAAACCCCCGGCTATTCAAACACGACGATCCAATATAACATATCCAGCAACACATAACATCACATGTCATCAACGTAAGTAAATATGCGCATCCCAATTGTCGTTGACATATAGCAACGAAACCGGCGATATCACATATTACACTTACGGTCACAGAAAAGAAAGTGTAAAACTACAACAGTTGGAATCCGCAATCTGCATAGACATCGCATGCCTAATCAAATGAATACCTTAGACATCACATGCCTAACATTTATAAACCCCGCATTTTAGTCTCATTATCGAAAACTCTTTTCAATATCAAGTCGGGCAATTCAACAAGATTCCCGACAGTCTGATCGAATACTCGTCGCAAACTTCAGTAGGCGGCCGCACCCCTGATACCGTCGACGAAGTGCACCAAGGCGGAACACCGCTACCGCGAGCACCCGAACGGATGCTTTCGGCGACGGGGTTCTCCTACAGTCACTTGGTCGGGGCTATGGAGTGAGGCTGTCTATTAAGTTTATCGGCGAGTATCCGCGTACGCTACGTGATTGCGACGGACTTTTGATCACATCAAAATTCCGTGGCAACCGATCAAGTGAGACTAAACTGCTATGTTTATAACATTCATTCAGTTATCATATAACTTTTGTGAATTCCAATTATTGTATCCCATTCCAGATAAACAGAAAATGTTAAACTTTTCGATCGAACAATCGAACACCCAAGTTTTCCCGATACAGATCAACACATGAAATAAGTCTAACAACATTCCGTTCGTGCCTCAGTACCAACGGTCCAGCCGTAGAAGGGTCAAGCCAACGCCTCACATGTGGCACGCCGTACTGCCCCAAACCCGAAGGTTCAAAGGGCAGTTCAAGACGGTCACATAATCGAGTTAAGGTTTGTTGTCTTCTAGAGGGTCCATCGCGTTACTTGCACTACTTAGAATGTCTCTAAACCACAGAAAAATCCAACACTTGGAAATTTCCCAACAGGGGAAAAATTGGGTATTTATATCCGGTCGAACTTTTCAACATGTTCAAAAATTATCCGGAAAACACATAGACAGAATTAGACTTTCCGATCGAAACAATGAATTCCCAAAACAACTCAGAACAACTCAACTCTTGAGTTCAGTTTAAATATTCCAGGAAAATGAGAACTGCATTTTACGAGTTACTGTGAAATTTGACACGTGTCGCAAATCTATTGGTCGCTGAAGGGCCGCACAAACCCTACTTGTGCGGCGCTTCCGCCGCACTTTGGTGGAATCGTGTGCTCAAATTTCACAGTTATGCTCAGAAAAGCCTGCTTGTTTTTCTGGATATTTTTAATTGCCAAAAATCAACAGTTTTGAAAAAAGTACAGAGAGCGATTTTGCAATGGGATTTCGGTTCGATCGGGTTTCTAATTCCGTCCGGGGATCGCCTAAGGCTCTAGCTAGGCTCTGATACCAGTGTAGGGTTCCTAGGCACTCAAGTGAGGTCTCCCAAGGCATCGATCATGCCAATTTCAAAAATTCTAGTGCCGAGAAACTCTAATGTACGGATCTATAACTAGATGTCTAGGCGAAACATAAACTAGCTAACAACTTAGAAAATGAGAATACGGAAATACAACCTTTGTAGATCCGTTTGCTCCACCTCCATAGCTCCGCAACGACGTCCTCTCGCTGTCCATAAGAAGTCCCGGGCTCTAGCGTCGGCTTCGTCGGAGAATAGGCAAGCTAGGTCGTCGATGTCCATGCCGAAGATGATCTACGTCGAGGCATCGCTAAATCAAGCTCCGACTTCACCAAGTCAAGAAACTTATGAAGTAAACACACTCTACTACTTGGCAAGAGGTAGAGGATGAAGAAATAGGAAGTGGGTAGACTTTAGTTTTGGATTTCTCACTCATTTCCTTCACTTGCCATTGATGGAGCAAGCTTTCTTCTCTTGAAGAATGAAGAAGAAGAAGATAATAGTTATGATAAGATTATTAGAAAATGAAAAGAATAATCAAAACTTATCATAACTAAACCATGGTAAAGTGTAGAGTATTAATCATGGTTGAAGCAATGGTTAGGGTTAAGCTAGAGACAAAATGGTCACTTAGTCAAAATGTTCATGAAGCTTCATGAACAAAACAAAAGAAGCCACCATTTTCTCATTTGCTTTTCTTTTATCCATTTATCAAAAAGAATAAATGAATAATTAAGAAAATAAAACCCTAAACATAAACACAACCATGGTTCAAACTTTACACTTAACCGAAGTGGTATGCATCATCAAACATGATACAAACATGTGCACATAAACATATCGCATATACAATGCGCACACCCGAGCGAGAAAATCCACCTTAAGTAAACCGATACTAGTTGATGCAAAGTAATATATCAAATATATAAATATGCATTAAATCATTAAATCAACACTTGATTCAATGATCCGGTCATGTCGCACAAAACCGACTGGTATCTTTAGTAACAACTTATCGAATCAACACTTGATCCGATAACCCGGCTATATCGCATATAACCGATCAATGTCACATCGCGAGAATCGAATACAGTATCACATACTCGTATCATTCTCGGTCCCGTACATATCTCATATGCGCTCCTATTTCGTTTCGCTTGAGCCAGGAAACCTCTGTGTAGGACTCTAAAGACTCGTCAATACGCCGGTAGCAGATGATGATCATATCAAACACCCACAAGCCGCAAGCGGTCTGCTAAACGTAGCGGCCACCCGGGTATTGAGCGATCTGAAGATCGACGAGCAAGCCCGCTCACACTCCAGTGAATCCGACCAGTAACACTACCGTACAGTCCGGTCTGATTGTCTGATATGTCGCATATCTCGCCTAGGGGTGGTAAACGTCAGACCCCAATAGCTCGATAAGTCGTGTCGATATAAGGTCTATAACACTTCGAGAAACTACTGGTAACACTTACCAGTAAATCTCAGCAACCCTGGCCAGGGATTTCCTGTTATAGCCAATCGAACACAGCGCAACATCAACTCCCTATACCGGGAGAGACGAATCCCCTCCTATTGCTCATTGCCTCCATGTGACTCGGGACTGTACCCAAAAACCACCGTTTTGCACGCCCTCTTGGACATGGTAAGATGGAAATCAAAGCACAGTGGGAACCACACAAGACTCTATGACGATCTCGGGTCAACAGACTACTCTGTACCAGTGTCACCAGAGAACTGCCATCTGACGTGAGGTATAATACCATCTGGGAGTTCTCGGCGAGTCCGTCCAGTGTACCCAGTCTCTACTGAGCACCCGTATATCATCTCTGATGTCAAACACCAATGGATATGGGATCATCCATCGCCCATCTGTATGGGTCGAGAAGGTATACGCTAGTCTACTCTGGTATATCGATGCCCCGTATCGATACACCTACGACTAGGGACTTTGAAGGATGTACTTATGGACTACCATGTCCCCACTAGCATGATCCGCATCATAGTCCAGGTAGTCAAGTGCACATCCTAAGGGCTTTACCAACATGTAACAGAGAGACAATCAGAGTACACGTTAAGGTAAAGAGCAACCAGATAGCATACTATCATGTCGAGCAAGAAAGTCCTCCCTATATATGTCCCAGCATCCACTACAATATACATCCTATGTACAGTAATGGCCTCTAGGGCATACATATAACTAACAATATTTATCGGTGGGATTTGAGTTGCACTCTTCACCGTTGGGGCTTGTGGACTTGCATTCCACTATCGCCGTGTTGGAGGCTACATTGTTAGTTTAGGGACATCCCAGTCTGTTGCTAGTTTAAGGACATCCCGGTCCGTTGTTAGTTTAAGGACATCTTGGTCCAAAGTTAGTTTAAGGACATCTCGTTCCGTGGCTAGTCTAAGGACATCTCGGTCCGTAGCTAGTTTAAGGACATCTCGGTCCAATGTTAGTTTAAGGACTTCTCGGTCCATTGTTAGTTTAAGGATATCTCGGTCCATTGTTAGTTTAAGAACATCTCGGTCCAATGTATTTTGAGGCGAGGTTTCGCTGGATATTACTTATAGATTTTGGACTCAGGAAGATAGCGAGCGGACAAGAGCGTCGTCATCCATCATTAACCTGAGCCGTAACTTGTCAAGCATAGTATTTCTTAAGGAACCGACCGTTTATTGGCTTGAAGGGTCTTTCTCCATGCATATCCATGAGTAAGTAGGCCCTGCCTTGGTAGTGTGGGGTTCTTATGAACGACAACAAGGTTTCGGGAGGCATCGTCCATGCCATTTTTAAAATTTTGCCGTTTTAAAAGACCCTAAACTAGAATCTTTAACTAGAGAATCGTACGAAACATATTGTAAACTACTTTACAACTAAGTGAACTAGGAATACAACCTTTGTAGACCGGTCCTTCACTTCAATAGCTCTGTGTAGTAGTCCCTTCACTCCAAGTAGTGATCTTCCGGACTCTAGCATGGCTTCACAAGAAGAAAGGAACGAACTTGCTTGAAGTCTTCGAGGCCGAAGATGACCTACGTCGAGGAGACACTAACCCAAGCTACTACTTCACTAATGAGAGATTAGTGAAGCTGACACCCTATACTAAAGTGCTAATCTAGTAGAGGATGATGAGGTAGGATTTTTTCTCACTTTAGAATTGATTTTCTCACTATTATTTCTCACTTGAACAAAAGCTAGAGAGCTCTTGAGCTTGAAGAAGAAGATGAAGAGAGATAATGTTGTGAGAGGGAATGGCAACCATGGGTTAGAAAATATATAATATTACTCATGTAGAGACTTAACCATGAGTTAAGATAATGGTTGGGTTAGCAAATATCTAGTGTAAGACAAAACTAGTGGACTAAGTCAATGGATCTCAAAGATTCATGAAGCTTCATGCCATGTGACAAATTTTCAACTAATAATTGAATTACTATAAATAAATAAACCCTACATTATCTTTATCATGGTGTAAGTCTTATACACCCATGTTGCATGTATCATCAACCATGAAACATAATAAAACACAATTAATATATATATCACATATATATTAAGTGTGCACATGTGAGAAAAATAAATGCTTAAGTGAGCTAATATTAGTTAATGTAAACTAGTATATCAAATATACAATTATACACTAAATTATCAAATCAACTCTTGATTTAATAATCCGGCTATATCACATATAACCGACTAATATTATATGTACTAACTTATCGAATCAACACTTGATTCAATAACCCGGGTATATCACATATAACCGACCGATACAAATATCGCGAGAATAGAATACGGTATCACATACTCGTATTAATCTCGGTCCCACACATATCACATATGTGTTCTTACTTCGTTTTGCCTGAGCCAGTAAAACCTTTGTGTAGGACTTTAAAGACTCGTCAATACGCCAGCAGTAGGTGATGATCATATCAAGCACCCACAAGCCGTCAGCGGTACTAGCTAGACGTAACGGCTACCTGGGTATTGAGCGATCAGAAGATCAACACACAAGCCCGCTCTAGCTCCTATAAAGCCTGTCAGTAATACTACCGTACAGTATTGTCTCTTCGACTAAGATGTCGCATATCAAGTCTAGGGGTGGTAAACGTCAGACCCCAATAACTCGATAAGTCATGCCGATACGAGGCTCATAACGGGTCGATAAACTACTGATAACACTTACCAGTAAATCTCTAAATCAGCCCTGGCCAGAGACTTCCTGTTATAGCCAATCGAGCACAGCACGGCATCTACCCCCAATACCGGGAGAGACGAAATCCCCTCCTATCGCTTATTGCCTCCATGTGACTCGGGACTGTACCTAAAAACTACCGTTTTGCACGTCCTCTTGAACGTGGTAAGGTGGAAATCAAAGCACAGTGGGAATCACACAAGACTATATGACGATCTCAGGTCTACAGACTAGCCTGTACCAGTCTCACCAGAGAACTGCTATCTGACGTCAGGTATAATACCATCTAGGAGTTTTCGGCAAGTCCGTCTAGTGTACCCAGTCTCCACTGAGCACCCGTATACTATCTCTGATGTCAAACACCAATGGATATGGGATCATCCATCGCCCATCATATGGGTCGAGAAGCGTATACGCTAGTCTACTCTGGTATATCGATGCCCTGTCTCGATACATCCATGACTAGGAACATTAAAGGATGAACTTATGGACTACCATGGCCCCAGTAGTATGATCTACATCATAATTCTGGTAGTCAAGTACACATCCCAAGGGCTTTACCAACATGTAACCATAAGACAGTATCAAGAGACATGTATACATATTAAGATAAAGAGCAACCAGATAGCATACTATCATGTCGAGCAAGAAAGTCCTCTCTATCTATGTCCAAGCATCCACTATAATATACATCATATGTACAATAATGACCTCTAGGGCATACATACAACTAACAATCACCCACTTGCACAAGGGCCAGCTGTTGTGGTATCGCATACCCAACATCCCAAAGAGTCTCTCGAACTGTATCTAGGGAATGGCCTTCGTGAGTGGATCCTGTTGGAGATAGTGCCCTCATAGTCAATTATTGGATCGCAGGTACGTGATTGCAATGATTGCGGAGGACCTATACCGGTAGGTCAGTCTTACTCGAGATGATAGTATGCTATCTGGTTTGCCTTTATCAGTCGTGTACATGTTCAGGTGACTGATTACATGTTATACTTTGATAGAGCCCTTAGGATCTTGCTTTACCACCAACAGTATGATGGCGATCATATACGTGAGAGTTGGGTGGTTTATACGCATATCCTTAATTGTGGTCCCTAGTCGTGGGAGTTTCGAGACAGGGCATCGATACTCCGGAGTAGACTAGTGTGTACAGTCGAGACCCCGACGAGGGGCGGTGGCCGGTCTCACAAGCCACTGGTGTCAGTTGGATCACCTAAGATGTATACAGCTGCTCATTGGGTTATGAGTACACCGGACAGGACTCGCCGGGAATCTGCTAGTTAGTACTATATCTATCGTCAGATAGCAGTTCCCTGGTGACATGTGTACAGGTTAGTTCATAGACCTGAGGTCGTCATTTGTCTTGTGTGAGTTCCCACTGTGCTTTGATTTCTACCCTACCACGGCTCAAATGAGTCGTGCAAACAGGTAGCTTTTGGGTACAGTCCCGAGCCATATGGAGGCACATGAGCGGATCGGCAGGGGATTCGTCTCTCCCGGTATTGGGGGCGAGGTCGTGCTGTGTCTAGGAGAGCCATTACACAAAGTCCATGGCCATGGCAGGAGATTTACTGGTAGGTACTCCAGTAGTATCTCAGGGTGTTATTGGGCTACACTCCGACACGACTTATACTGCTATTGGGGGTCTGACGTTACTAGCCCCCTAGGCAGATATGCGATACTCATAGACGAACGGACCGGACTGTATATAGATTGTCACTGTTAGGCTCAGTAGGGTTTCCGGATGAGTTCGCTCATCGGACTCCCTTGAGGTCAGTCCATGGGCAGCCGTTACGCATAGCTAGTGCCGCTGACGGTTTGTGGTTAAACCCACTGCCAAGGTACTGACGAGTCATTAGAGTCCCCCACAGACAGTTTCCTAAGTTCGGGCGAAACGTTGTAGAGGCCGTATGGTTTTATGGCAGGGTTCGGAAAATGCACGTGCGTTTACGCACGTGTTATTTTTCGGGCAGATGATACTGGTCGGCTTTGGTTTAAGCCGGATCCGAGTATTATATTGAGTAGATATAATATCTTTGTCTCAGTTGCATTTGTATTCGGTCGTAATACAAATACGGGTATATTTATACAGTTACGGGGTTATCTTGAAAGTCGTTTCAGGATCACTTTTGGAAGTTGCCAGTTTCCAGTTTTCTATCAGCCGTCTTTTAACATTCGGTTAAAGACGGATTTATCTTTTCTTGGATGAGGGTGAGTCATGCTTCTAGAAGGTTCTAGAAGTTTCTAGAAAGTGGTGACAAGGATTATGACTCATGCTTTGACTTTAATGATTCTTGTTTTCCTTAAGATATTTGTTCTTGATATTTTTGTGAGGATAAGCTTCTTTTTTATGGTCACCTCCTTGATTGCTCCTACACTTACCCTCCTCCTCCATATAAGTGGCCGACCCCCTCTCCTCCTCCTCACTCTCACTTGAAGTTTTCATTTGGTTACAAAAGATATGATAGATTTTGGGGTGTATGGAATTTCACAGCTCATTTCATTCCATCGCCCGATTCCCACAGCAACTTCATTAACCGATCGTCCACGGACATGGAAGAAGAGAGACAAAGTCATCTACTCATTCTCTACATCATTCTTGGTCGTATCTTTTAGCAAACTTGACGACCGAGTTGCCTCAAGTCAGAGGCGGGAGCCCGTTTAAAGAATCGTTGACGTGGTGCCACCTGGACGAGCAGATCGGAGATCGAAGAGATCGGAGCAGCCGCAACGGAGCGTGGGATGATGGTTAAAGAACGAAGGACTCGGATCGTTCGGTATAACCTTTCTACACTCTTTACAGTTTGTTAGTTTAGCAATAATGGCAGATCCGGGTTAAAGTATACGATAGCGCCAGTTAAAAAGTTTTTGTTCCGCATTTGGCGTCTGTAGACGGCCGGGGCGCTAGCGTAGACTTACAGTGGTATCAGAGCCTAACCATTTTGCTATACTAACTTGTACTAACGCGTTTAAAATATCGATCGAACCGGAAATCAAAAACTGCAAAATCCAATTTTCACAGTTTCTGTCGATTTTAAATGGTGTCCTAAAAATATTCCACATATCACAGAAAGTTGTGCAGGGCTTCAGAAGTACACCGACAAAATTTGAGCACGTGATCCCACCAAAGCGCCGCGGAGTCGCGGCCAAACCCATGGTTTGGCCGCGCATCCGCGGCCATTCTATGGGATCAGTGCACCAAAGTTTGTCTGTGTCTTCTCTGTTGGAATTTGGGGTTTTTGGTATATATCGTTTGGGCCCGGATTTTGTTACTGTTCACCAGATGTTCGTAGGGCCCACTTTGTAATATTTAGTCGATCGAAATTTAAACATGTTAGTTTTCAGTACTTACATTATATCTCCGACCGGGAATGTCATTTGATCGGTAAACCGCGTCTGATTGCTATAGTTCTTTTAGACGGGTTTGCGAACGTGACATTCGCGTTGATGTTCTGTGTTATGCTGTGATGTTGCGGATTTGTCGTGGTGGATAGCAGTGTGCAATGATAGTGCAGTTTGAGTTTATTTGTATATTTGATATTGCGGGGCGAGCGTCCAACATGTGGACTGCCGTCACTGCCTGTTGTATAATATTCTTTTGGGGCACGACCAGGTTGCGGTCGATGTACCTGTTGTACTATTTTTCATTACTGTACTAGGTTTTACCCCACGACGGAGTGCACGGATAGCCGGGTTCTGAGGGGCAACGGGTCCGCATCTCATGGCTTTGAGAGGCAGAGGGGCCCTACTCTAGAATTGGCAGACTATTAGCCGCACTCGTAAGGGGTACAGGATTGACCCAAGGAGGGGTGCCCAAGATTACCGGATTCCGTGAAGTGCTGGGTGGTCCATTCACTATGCTGTAGGGGGCTGCCTCGCTTCAGGTTTTGGCGGGTAACCTTCCGCACCTGTAGGGGTCTAGGTTTCATTGCACAGGCTATCCACACGACAGGGGAACGTCGGGTTTCAGCAGCGGCTCTGTGAAACCCGGGGATCCCAGATTATCTGTATTGTTCTGTGATGTTTATTACTTTTCTTTAATGTTGCATATTATCACGCCTGGAGCGATTATTGTATATTGGTTTATATACTATTAGATGTTGTATATGTTTTACACCCGCGCTAGTCCAGTCCCCGCTCTGTCGTTAGTTAAGTAACCTAACGGGTGATGACGGGACCCAGTGACGAATGCGGATGGCATATACGTACATTTTATTTTCGTTCTTTTCTGGTGTGATTATTGATGGGACTGCGTTGATTCTGATCAATGCAAAGTAAAACAAACCTGTTTGCAGTTGTTGGAACAAATTTAAAAAGTGTTATTGCAAAGACGTTTCCTTTTGTTTTGCACAGCGGTATTCAGTGGAATATCCTGCACCTCATTCGACGGGGCAAGGGCCGATATCCCTTCACCAGGACTGACCCCTTGGGCAGAAGTTTGCATCAGGGTAATAACTTCACTATAGTCAATTACAAGTTGCTTTGCATAGCGGTATTCAGTGGAATATCCTGCACCTCATTCCACGAGGAAAGAGCCGAGATCCCTTTACCGGGAGTGACCTCTTTAGCAAAAGGTTTTCGCCACTATATTTTAAAAAGCTATCAGGTTCCTTCAGCGATATCAAGTTCACTACGTTAAAGGTTTTTCGCCAAAAACCAGCCGTAGCCCTCCATCACTTCTTTTGGGTATTCAGTAGTATTCAAGCTATGTATTTTGACCTAACGCCAAGGTATAGTGTTTGGTAGCTGCTGGGTATTCAATTGTTGCATAGATAGATGAGTTGGTTTGGGACAGCCGTTCTGCCATTTTGACCTAACGCCAAGGGCATGTGCGGGTGGGTTCAAATTAACAAGATAGTGACGGGTAGAACTTGGCATGTGACTTATGACATTTTGACCTAACGCCAAGGTTATAAGAGCATGGGGCAAAAATCTTATCGGGAGTTTCTAAAGAAACTGAAACTTGCCAAGTATGCGCATACCTTCTGGAGTATGAGTAACGTGGATGCATTCCATCACGTTATCATGCGATGAGAGTTGGATCCCGATTCCCACTGATGAGTTGGTTTACTCTTCGGGAGATCCCGATTGATTCTTCTTTCAGGTTTGGGGGAGAATTTGACAGGACATTGGGAGTTTTCCGGATTAGATAAAGTGATAACCATTCTGATCTAGGTTAGAGTGCACGCAGAGTGTTTCTTTTCTCTCTCTCTTTGGCAGCGACCTTTGACCGACCCTAGACTATGACTCAGTGACCATGTTGACCGAACCTTCTTAAAATACTGGCTTTTGGATTGTCTGAGTTGCATAAGTCATTGCCACTCCTTTTACCCTTTGAATTTCTCAGAACACCCGTATTACTACGGATATCCACTTCCATTGGATAGATCCATCGTATGGTTATATACGAACTCGAAGGGACTTCTTCGAGGATGGATCCAGGTTCAGAAGAAATAGAATTGGTTTATTCAGTTGTCTTTTATTATCACCTTCTCTCAGGTTGCGAGAGCTCCTTGGTTTAGGAGAGTACACCTATTACGCTTATTGGATAGTCTTATTCCAAACCATAGGCAGGTGTCGAAAGGTAGGGAATGAAGAAAACCAATTAGCCTAAGTAGGGTGTGCAGAAGGTAATATGTAAAGACAAAATAAAGGGACTAGAAAGAGGGCAAAATAAATTGCGACTGATATCATTCACGACCAAAACCGCGTACTTCATCGCCACTCCTATTTCACCTTTAAAAGAATAAGGTATTATTCAGTTGTCTTTTATCATCACCTTCTCTCGAGATGCGAGTACTCCTTGGTTTAGGAGGGTACACCTATTATGCTTACTGGATAGTCTTCTTCCAAACCATAGGCTGGTGCCGAACGGTAGGGAAGGAAGAAAACCATTTAGCCTAACGATGGTGTACAGAAGGTAACGACTAAAGACAAATAAAGGGATTTGGAGAGATGGCAATAAAATATACGGTTGAAGTCATGAATTGGATTATGGAAGAGGCATTACTATGAATACCAGGATACCCCTACGAAACATTTTCATGTTTCAGTGTATTGTTAAAGGAAAACTGTTTTCCCGATTGGATACTTACTCCAAGTGTATGTATTTACCAGGTTACATTCTCATATCTGTATGGTTTTACAGATGATGAGTGGGAGTAAGTTATTGGGAATTAGGTGATCATCCTCATTATATCGGAATTCGTTGTAATTGGTGATATTTGAGGAAATCGCCAGGGTACAGTTTTCAACCTACGACGCACAGGTTTTGAGTTGTTTAACTCAGCGGACTTATACAGAGTATTGTATGTTGTCCAAGTGTCCATCAGGACAAAGGGGTAGGTCCTCGTACTATGTTCTGTTTACTTATAACTTCTCTAGTTTTTAGACAAGTGTTTCGTAGAAATACAAGGTCTAAGTTTTGAGAAGTTGTGGGTATAAGAATAAAGTGGAGAACCAGGTATCACAAGTATCGGGATTCTTCAAAGAGATCGAAGATGTAGATTCTTGTGATTGGTATTCAGATGATAGTGATGGTTTTGAGAAACGTGTTTCTCTTTCAGGTTACTCATAATTGGATGGATTCCTAAGTTGAGTAATGCTGATTAGCCTCTTTCCATTAAGTTGATATGCACTGGAGACAGCTGTATGATTTGAATCTGGTTCCAATTAAATAAGTGCCAAAGTTTCTGTATTGGATATAGAATGGATCGTACCTTAAAAGATGTTAAGGTACGGGGAGTTGTCCAGCTTATGCTTAAAACCAGACTCTGGATAACTCAGGGCACGTTTCTGTAATGGCTGTTTGTGGGTTGACCCTGGCTATGACGAGGGTTGATATTCTACTATTTGGAAGATCAATAGTGATATTGTTCTTGACTCGCCACAGTTTTAGTAAAATGGATCTTTTTCAGAAAACAGCAGTGGGAGTATGGTAGAACTGGAAGTGATTCCAGAACCACGAATGATTACGGAAAATTTAATAGGACCTATATATTCAATCAGGTTTGACATTCCAATAGCTACTCCGCAGATATGGTGGGTAACCTCAGACACCCGAGAGGTACTTCGGTAGCCTCAGGGACGGTGACAGGGAGGTTCTTATCTACCCAGACTTGACACTACTGTTGTTCCAGGTTATGAGACCCGGTAGGAGGGTTGTCATAGTCAGTGGGAGCAGCAGAAGCATAGTGGGCAAGTAGCTTATGTCTATTTATAGACTTGAGCAGTTATAGCGGAGATAGATCGTCTATTTTTGATGTGACAGTCATAGGTTTGACTTCAATCAGAATAAGGGATGGATCTGTTGAGAAGGTAGTAGGGTGTGATGTCATGGTATCTGAATGACATACACAGAGTAGGAAGTAAAATTCCTATACTGCGATCGGTTGTACTTTGGTAGTCACACAGTTGTTTATCCAGACAGGATATGGATATAATATCAGACATTATGGTTTCTAGATCTATGGTTTTAGATCTGGATTTGGATAGTTTCCCAATGTGAGTACTTTGACAGTATTCTAATGGTTTTTAGAATAGATGACTCCTAGCATGGTGGTGTACCTGCAGGTGATGGAGTCACCCTCTTTAAAGGTGTCGTATAGACTAAAGGGGAGAGGGATGTGCATGATTGGCAGATCACTTGCTTAGGCAATTGAGTCAATCGTGAGATGTCAAGTACCACACCAGATGTTGTTTTTGCACTAGATGCGATAAGTTTGTATTAATTCAATCATGGAGAAACATAAGGAAGCAGTTTTAGAACATAAGTGCATGTTCTACGGATTTGATGACGGCAGCCTCCTTCGGGAGACGGTTATCATTCCAAGCTTTAAAGGTGACATGGTTGACAGAGAGATTGTCAGAGTTGTAGTTTTTTCCCTCTGATGAAGAGGGACAATATTATGGACAGGTGGTCCAAGAGGATACTGTGGGTGGCATGGTGCCGGATACTGATTAGGTTCAGTAATCGATACAGTCTAAGAAATTTGGATTTGGAGTTCATTTATGAACTAGGTCCCATCAGATATCCAAACATATTCTAAGACAGGTATTACTCAATTCGGGAGATGGATTTCTCCGCGAACTTGAGATTAAGAGAGATATAGAAAGAAACATCTAGGCGGATCCACTCACTGAGGCTATTTCTCGAACACAATAGTTTTACAAACGGGCTTTGTGAAACTGATTAGTAAAGGAGTTGGATGTTCGGTTTCACACGGGCTGTGAGTAGTCGACATTGCAATAATTAGCCTTGAGTGCAAGTGGGAGATTGTTGGAGATAGTGCCCTCATAGTCAATTATTGGATCGCAGGTACATGATTGCAATGATTGCGGAGGACCTATACTGGTAGGACAGTCTTACTCGAGATGATAGTATGCTATCTGGTTTGCCTTTATCAGTCGTGTACATGTTCAGGTGACTGATTACATGTTACACTTTGATAGAGCCCTTAGGATCTTGCTTTACCACCAACAGTATGATAGCGATCATATACGTGAGAGTTGGGTGGTTTATACGCATATCCTTAATTGTGGTCCCTAGTCGTGGGAGTTTCGAGACAGGGCATCGATACTCCGGAGTAGACTAGTGTGTACAGTCGAGACCCCGATGAGGGGCGGTGGCCGGTCTCACAAGCCACTGGTGTCAGTTGGATCACCTAAGATGTATACAGGTGCTCATTGGGTTATGAGTACACCGGACAGGACTCGCCGGGAATCTGCTAGTTAGTACTATATCTATCGTCAGATAGCAGTTCCCTGGTGACATGTGTACATGTTAGTTCATCGACCTGAGGTCGTCATTTGTCTTGTGTGAGTTCCCACTGTGCTTTGATTTCTACCCTACCACGGCTCAAATGAGTCGTGCAAACAGGTAGCTTTTGGGTACAGTCCCGAGCCATATGGAGGCACGTGAGCGGATCGGTAGGGGATTCGTCTCTCCCGGTATTGGGGGCGAGGTCGTGCTGTGTCTAGGAGAGCCATTACACAAAGTCCATGGCCATAGCAGGAGATTTACTGGTAGGTACTCCAGTAGTATCTCAGAGTGTTATTGGGCTACACTCCGACACGACTTATACTGCTATTGGGGGTCTGACGTTACTAGCCCCCTAGGCAGATATGCGATATTCATAGACGAACGGACCGGACTGTATATACATTATCACTGTTAGGCTCAGTAGGGTTTCCGGATGAGTTCGCTCATCGGCCTCCCTTGAGGTCAGTCCATGGGCAGCCGTTACGCATAGCTAGTGCCGCTGACGGTTTGTGGTTAAACCCACTGCCAAGGTACTGACGAGTCATTAGAGTCCCCCACAGACAGTTTCCCAAGTTCGGGCGAAACGTTGTAGAGGCCGTATGGTTTTATGGCAGGGTTCGGAAAATGCACGTGCGTTTACGCACGTGTTATTTTTCGGGCAGATGATACTGGTCGGCTTTGGTTTAAGCCGGATCCGAGTATTATATTGAGTAGATATAATATCTTTGTCTCAGTTGCATTTATATTCGGTCATAATACAAATGCGGGTATATTTATACAGTTACGGGGTTATCCTGAAAGTCGTTTCAGGATCACTTTTGGAAGTTGCCTGTTTCCAGTTTTCTATCAGCCGTCTTTTAACATTCAGTTAAAGACGGATTTATCTTTTCTTGGATGAGGGTGAGTCATGCTTCTAGAAGGTTCTAGAAGTTTCTAGAAAGTGGTGACAAGGATTATGACTCATGTTTTGACTTTAATGATTCTTGTTTTTCTTAAGATATTTGTTCTTGATATTTTTGTGAGGATAAGTTCTTGTTTATGGTCACCTCCTTGATTGCTCCTACACTCACCCTCCTCCTCCATATAAGTGGCCGGCCCCCTCTCCTCCTCCTCACTCTCACTTGAAGTTTTCATTTGGTTACAAAAGATATGATAGATTTTGGGGTGTATGGAATTTCACAGCTCATTTCATTCCATCGCCCGATTCCCACGGCAACTTCATTAACCGATCGTCCACGGACATGGACGAAGAGAGACAAAGTCATCTACTCATTCTCTACATCATTCTTGGTCGTCTCTTTTAGCAAACTTGACGACCGAGTTGCCTCAAGTCAGAGGCGGGAGCCCGTTTAAAGAATCGTTGACGTGGTGCCACCTGGACGAGCAGATCGGAGATCGAAGAGATCGGAGCAGCCGCAACGGAGCGTGGGATGATGGTTAAAGAACGAAGGACTCGGATCGTTCGGTATAACCTTTCTACACTCTTTACAGTTTTTTAGTTTAGCAATAATGGCAGATCCGGGTTAAAGTATACGATAGCGCCAGTTAAAAAGTTTTTGTTCCGCATTTGGCGTCTGTAGACGGCCGGGGCGCTAGCGTAGACTTACAGATCCGCTGTGTTGTTCTTCATGTCAGCTCTCCTGACCTCGATCTCCCGGCGATCAACTATCTCCCGGATCAGTTGATACCGCCTCAGAATATGCTTGGATCGCTGATGGGACCTGGGTTCCTTGGCCAAAGCCACCGCTCCATTGTTATCACAATACCAAGGTATTGGATACTCAATGGATGGAACCACTCCAAGTTCAGTTGTGAACTTCTTCATCCAGACAGCCTTTTTGGCAGCGATGTACTCAGCCTCCATCGTCGAGTCTGCCACTGTTTCCTGCTTGAAACTCTTCCAACATACCGCTCCTCCATTGAGGGTAAAGACAAATCCCGAGTGCGACTTAGAGTCGTCCTTATCACTCTGGAAGCTCGAATCGGTAAAGGACTCCACTTGGAGTTCTCCGTTACCATACACCAAGAGCATCTCTTTAGTTCTTCTCAAGTACTTGAGAATGCTCTTCACAGCTGTCCAGTGACTCTCTCCTGGATCTGCTTGATACCTACTCACTACACTTAGTGAGTATGCTACATCGGGTCTGGTACATAGCATCGCGTACATGATAGAGTCTACTGCCGAAGCATAGGGTATCCCTTGCATGCAAGCTCTCTCCAAATCAGTCTTGGGAGACATCTTTTTGGAGAGAGTGAGTCCTGAGATCGTGGGTAAAAACCCAGGCTTGGATTCTTCCATACTAAACCTCTTTAGTATGGTGTCAATGTATCTAGATTGGGACAATCCCCGTATCTGTTTAGATCTATCTCTATAGATCTTAATCCCCAAGATGTAGAAGGCATCACCTAGATCTTTCATTGAGAATCTTTGTGATAAGAAGATCTTGACCGATTGCAGCATAGGAATGTCATTTCCTATCAAGAGTATGTCATTCACGTACAATACGAGGAAGACAGCCTTACTCTCTGCCACCTTCTTGTATATACAAGGTTCATCTACATTTTTTATGAAGTCAAACTCTTTGACAACGACATCAAAACAGATGTTCCAACTCCGCGGTGCCTTCTTTAACCCGTAGATGGATTTAAGCATCTTGCACACCTTTCCGCTGCTCCCACTATCTACGAAGCCCTCTGGCCGAGTCATGTACACGCTCTCCTCTAAATCACCATTTAGAAAGGCAGTCTTAACATCCATTTGCCAGATTTCGTAGTCATGGTATGCAGCAATGGCAAGTAGGATCCGGATGGACTTAAGCATAGCTACTGGAGAAAAGGTTTCATCATATTCCATACTTGGTCGTTGACGAAAACCCTTTGCAACAAGTCTAATTTTGAAAGTCTCAACATTTCCATCTACACCAAGTTTCTTCTTAAAGATCTATTTGCTCCCAATGGGTTTTACCTCTTCAGGAGCAACTTCCAAAGTCCATACTTTGTTGGTATACATGGATTCCATCTCAGATCGCATTGCATCCAGCCACTTCACTGAGTACCTACTCGTGATGGCCTGCTCGAAGCTAGTTGGGTCATCATCCTCCATGATGCAATCCTCGCTTCCACCATCAATGAGAAAAACGTAGTATCTCTCAGGTGGATGAGGAACCCTACTAGATCGGCGGAGAGGATGGGGTTCATTGGGCACTATCAAATCCTCTGGTTCCACTAAATTTTCAGTTATAGTTTGTGTATCTGGAACTTCTTCCAGTTGTACCACTTTGCCACTAATTTCTTTTATAAGAAATTCCTTTTCTAAAAAGGTGGCATGTTGAGCAACAAACACCTTTTGTTCATCACTATGGTAGAAAAAATATCCATATGAATTCTTTGGATATCCCACAAACTTGCAAAGAACTGATCGCGCCTCGAGTTCGTCCGGATTTTGCCTTTTGACATAGGCCGGACAACCCCATATCTTAACTTGTTTAAGATATGGTCTCTTCCCACTCCATATCTCATATGGTGTGGTAGGTACAGATTTAGATGGAACTTGATTCAATAGGTATGCTGCTGTCTCAAGCGCATAACCCTAAAAGAAAATAGGCAACTCAGCAGTGCTTATCATAGAGTGCACCATATCTAATAGGGTGCGATTCCTCCGTTCCGATACACCGTTGTGCTGTGGTGTATATGGAGGAGTAAGCTGAGAGAGAATCCCATTCTCTTTTAGAAAGTCCAGGAACTCTGTGCTCAAGTATTCACCTCCTCGATCAGATCGAAGGATTTTAATACTTTTACCCGTTTGGTTCTCGACTTCGGATTTATATTCCTTGAATTTCTCAAAAGCTTCAGACTTGTGTTTCATAAGGAACACATGTCCGTATCTTGAGAGATCGTCAGTGAATGTAATGAAGTATGAAGAACCATTCCTGGCATGTGTAGACATGGGACCACGTACATCACTATGTATCAGTCCTAAGAGTTCCGTAACTCTTTCTCCGTGTCCAGTAAATGAAGTTTTGGTCATTTTGCCTTTGAGACATGACTGGAAAGTGTCATAAGATGAAAATTCGAACGAATTCAAATATCCATCCTTATGTAACTTAGTTAGTCGTGTCGCATTGATATGACCTAGTCTATAGCGCCACAAGAAGGATTCGTTCATTTATGAACTCTTCCTCTTGTGTGTGTTTTGTACATTAAGAACCGTGGTTTGATTTAGAACGTATATGCCATTATTTAACGAGCCTGATCCAATCAAATTTTGATTCAGGAAGATATTTATAACATTATCCTGTACTACAAAATTATATCCTTCTTTACTTAATAAAGAAACTGATATAAGATTGCATATCAGGGTCGGAATGTAATAGCATTCATTCAGAATCAATGTATTACCATTTGGTAATACAATGTGATATTTGCCAACTGCTTTGGCTGCAATATTTGCACCATTCCGTACTCTTACGGAATGATCACCTATTCCCAGTTCTTTACCTTTCTTAAGCCCATGTAACATATTACATAAGTCTACGCTAGCGCCCCGGCCGTCTTTCAGACGCCAAATGCGGAACAAAAACTATTAAACTGGCGCTATCGTATACTATAACCCGGATCTGCCATTATTGCTAAACTAACAAACTACAAAGTGGGTAGAAATGTTATACCGAGCGATCCGAGTCCTTCGGTCTTTAACCATCATCCCACGCTTTGTTGCGGTTGCTCCGATCTCCTCGATCTCCGGTCTTCTTGTCCAGGTGGCACCACGTCAACGGATCTTTAAACGGGCTCCCGCCTATGAACCGAGGCAACTCGGTCATCAAGTTTGCTAAAAGAGATGACCAAGATTGATGTAGAGAATGAGTAGAACACTTTGTCTCGTTACATCCAAAACCATGGATGAACGGTTAATGAAGTTGCCTTTTGGAATCGGGTAAATGAGAAATGAGCATACGAATTTCCATAATTCAAATTCCATAATCTTTTTTTCAATCAACAACCATAACCACACCTAAATGAATGGGCCAGCCACTTATCAAGAGGTGGGTGAGTGTAGGAACAAGGAAGAGGTAACCATAACATTAAATGAACTAATGAGTCATTTACACCTAGCATAAACATTAATTGCATACAATGAATCATTAACCTAGTCATCATCCATCATTTAATGCACTAATGAGTCATGAAGACTAATCACCATCTAGAAACTTCTAGAACCTTCCACACTCATGACTCACCTCAAGAAAATATAAATCCGTATTAAACCGAATGTTTAAGACGGGTGATAGAAAACTGGCAACTTCCAAAAGTGATCCCGAAACGAATTTCAGGATAACCCCGTAACAGTATAAACATACCCGCATTTGTATTACGACCGAATACAAATGCAACTGAGACAAAGATATTATATCTACACAGTATAATACATGGATCCGGCTTAAACCAAAGCCCACCAGTATTATCTGCCCGAAATATGACACGTGCGTAAACGCACGTGCATTTTCCGAACCCTGCCATAAAACCATACGGCCTCTACAACGTTTCGCCCGAACTTGGGAAACTATCTGTGGGGGACTCTAATGACTCGTCAGTACCATGGCAGTGGGTTTAACCACAAGCCGTCAGCGGCACTAGCTGTGCGTAACGGCTGCCCATGTACTGACCTCAAGGGAAGCCGATGAGCGAACTCATCCTGGAACCCTACTGAGCCTAACAGTGACAATATACATATAGTCCAGTCCGTTCGTCTATGAGTATTGCATATCCGGCCTAGGGGGCTGGTAACGTCAGACCCCCAATAGCGGTATAAGTCGTGTCGGAGTGTAGCCCAGAACACCCTGAGATACTACTGGAGTACCTATCAGTAAATCTCCTGCCTCGGCCGAGGGCTTTGTGTAATAGCTCTCCTAGACACAGCGCGATCTCACTCCCAATACCGGAAGAGACGAATCCCCTGCCGATTCGCTCACTTGCCTCCATGTGGCTCGGGACTGTACCCAAAAACTACCTGTTTGCACGACTCCTTTGAGCCGTGGTAGGGTAGAAATCAAAGCACAGTGGGAACTCACACGAGACAAATGACGACCTCAGGTCGATGAACTAACCTGTACACATGTCACCAGGGAACTGCTATCTGACGATTGGTATAATACCAACTAGCAGGTTCCCGGCGAGTCCTGTCCGGTGTACTCATAACCCAATGAGCACCTGTATACATCTTAGGTGATCCAACTGACACCAGTGGCTTGTGAGAACAGCCACCGCCCCTCGTCGGGGTCTCGACTGTATACACTAGTCTACTTCGGAGTATCGATGCCCTGTCCCGAAACTCCCACGACTAGAGACCACAATTAAGGATATGCTTATAGACCACCCAACTCTTGCGTATATGATCGCTATCATACTATTGGTAGTCGAGCAAGATCCTAAGGGCTCTATCAACGTGTAACAATGATCAGTCACCTGAACCTGTACATGACTGATAAAGGTAAACCAGATAGCATACTATCATCTTGAGTAAGACTGTGCTACCGGTATATGTCCTCCTCAATCATTGCAATCACGTGCCTGCGATCCAATAATTGACTTTGAGGGCACAATATCCAACAATCTCCTACTTGCACTTAAGGTTAATTATTGCGATGTTGCATACTCACAGCCCCTGTAATACCGAACATCCAACTCCTCTACTAATCAGTTTCATAAAGCCTGTTTGTAAAACTATTGTGTTCGAGAAATAACCTCAGTGAGTGGATCCGCCATGATGTTTCTTTCAATGTCTCTCTTAATCTCAAGTTCGCGGAGAAAGCCATCTCCCGAATCGAGTAATACCTGTCTTAGAATATGTTTGGATATCTGATGGGACCTAGTTCATAAATGAACTCCAAATCCAAACTTCTTAGACTGTATCCACAACTGAAACTAATTAGTTTCCAGCACCATGCCTCCCACAGTATCCTCTTGGACCACCTGTCCATAATACTGTCCCTCATCAGAGGGAAAACTATAACTCTGACAATCACTCTGTCATCCATGTCACCTTTGAAGCCTGGAATGATAACTGTCTCCCGAAGGAGGCTGCTGTCATCAAATCCCTAGAACATTCACTTATGTTCTATAACTGCTTCCTTATGTTTCTTCATGATTGGATTAATATAAACTTATCGCATCTAGTGCAAAAACAACATCTGGTGTGGTACTTGATATCTCACGATTGACTCAATTGCCTAAGCAAGTGATCTGCTAATCATGCACATCCCTCCCCCCTTTAGTCTATAAGACACATTTAGAGAGGGTGACTCCATCATCTGCAGGTACACCACCATGCCAGGAGTCATATATTCTAAAATACTATTAGAATACTGTCAAAGTACCCAAATTGGGAAACTACTCAAATCTAGATCTAAAACCATAGATCTAGTAACCAGAATGTCAGATATTATATCCAGATCCTTTGTGGAGAAACAACTGTGTGACGACCACAGTACAATCGATCGTAGTATAGGAATTTTACTTCCTACCCTGTGTATGTCATCCAAATACCAGGATATCACACCCTACTACCTTCTTAACAGATCCATCCCCTATTCTGATGAAGTCAAACCTATGACTGTCACATCAAAAATAGATGATCTATCTCCGCTATATCTGCTCAAGTCTATAAATAGACATAAGCTACTTGCCCACTATGCTTCTGCTGCTCCCACTGACCACAACAACTCTCTGGCAGAATAATATATACGTGCACTTCTAAAGCGAGTTTAGAACGACGCTATACTTAACCTCCTGTCGGGTCTCATAGCCTGGAACAACAGTAGTGTCAAGTCTGGATAAGCAAGAACCTCCCTGTCACCGTCCTTGAGGCTACCGGAGTACCTCTCGGGTGTCTGAGGTTACCCACCATATCTGCGGAGTTGTTAATGGAATTCAAACCTGATTGAATCTTTATATCCTATTAAATTTTCCGTAATCGTTTGCGGTTCTGGAATCACTTCCAGTTCTACCATACCCCCACTACTGTTTTCTGAAAAAATCCATTTTACTAAAATTGTGGCGAGTCAAGAACAATATCACTATTGATATTCCAGATGGTAGAAAGTCAATCCTCATCAAAGCCAGGGTCAACCCACAAACCGCCATTACAGAAACGTGCCTTGAGTTATCCAGAGTCTGGTTTTAAGCATAAGACGGACAACTCCCCGTATCTTAACATCGTTAAGATATGAACCATTCTATATCCAATATAGAAACTTTGGCACTTATTTAATTGGAACCAGATTCAAATCATGCAGCTGTCTCCAGTGCATATCAACTTAATGGAAAGAGGCTAATCAGCATTACTCAACTTAGGAATACATCCAATTATGAGTAACCTGAAAGAGAAAAAAGTTTTTCAAAACCATTACTATCAACTGAATACCACTCACAAGTATCTACATCTTTGATCTCTTTGAAGAATCCCGATATTTGCGACACCTGGTTCTCTACTTTATTCTTATACCCACAACTTCTCAAAACTTAGACATTGTATTTCTACGAAACACTTGTCTAAAAACTAGAGAAGTCATAAGTAAACAGAACATAGTACGAGGACCAACCCTTTTGTCCCGACAGACACTGAAAAACATACAATACTCTGTATAAGTCCGCTGAGTTGAATAACTCAAAACCTGTGCGTCGTAGGTTGAAAACTGTACCCAGGCGATTTCCTCAAATATCACCAATTACAACGAATTCCGATATAATGTGGATGATCACTTAATTCCTAATAATTTACTCCCAGTCATCATCTGTAAAACTATACAGATATGAGAATGAAACCTGGTAAATACATACCCTAGAGTAAGTATCTAATCGGGAAATCAGTTTTCCTTTAACAATGCACTGAAACATGAAAATGTTTCGTAGGGGTATCCTGGTATTCCTAGTAATGCCTCTTCCAAAATCCAATTCATGACTATAACCGTATATTTCTTTTCCATCTCTCCAAATCCCTTTATTTGTCTTTATTCATTACCTTCTGTACACCATCGTTAGGCTAAATGGTTTTCTTCCTTCCCTACCGTTCGGCACCAGCCTATGGTTTGGAAGAAGACTGTCCAGTAAGAATAATAGGTGTACTCTCCTAATCCTAGGAGTACTCGCAACATGAGAGAAGGTGATGATAAAAGACAACTGAATAATACATTATTCTATTAAAGGTGAAATAGGAGTGGCGATGAAGTACGCGGTTTGGTCGGGAATGATAACAGTCGCAATTTACTTTGCCCTCTTTCTAATCCTTTTATTTTGTTTTTACATATTACCTTCTGCACACCCTACTTAGGCTAATTGGTTTTCTTCATTCCCTACCTTTCGGCACCTACCTATGGTTTGGAAGAAGACTATCCAATAAGCGTAATAGGTGTACTCTCCTAAACAAAGGAGCCCTCGCAACCTGAGAGAAGGTGATAATAAAAGACAACCGAATAAACCCATTCTATTTCTCCTGAACCTTGATCCATCCTCGAAGAAGTTCCTTCGAGTTCGTATATAACCATACGATGGATCTATCCAATAGAAGTGGATGTCCGTAGTAATACAGGGTGTTCTGAGAAATGCAAAGGGTAAAAGAAGGAGCGACAATGAATTATGCAACTCGGACAATCCAAAAGCCAGTATTTTAAGAAGATTCGGTCAACATGGTCACTGAGTCATAGTCTAGGGTCGGTCAAAGGTCGCTGCCAAAGAGAGAGAGAAAAGAAACACTCTGCGTGCACTCTAACCTAGATCAGAATGGTTATCACTTTATCTAATCAGGAAACCTCCCACTGTACTGTCAAATTCTCCTCCAAACCTGAAAGAAGAATCAATCGGGATCACCCGAAGAGTAAACCAACTCATCAGTGGGAATCGGGATCCAACTCTCATCGCATGATAACGTGACGGAATCCACTCACGTTATCACACTCCAGAAGGTATGCGCATACTTGGCAAGTTTCAGTTTCTTTAGAAACTCCCGATATGATTTTTGCCCCATGCTCTTATGACCTTGGCGTTAGGTCAAAATGTCATAAGTCACATGCCAAGTTTTACCCATCATTATCTTGTCAATTTGAACCCATCCGTACATATCCTTGATGTTCGGCCAAAATGATAATACGACTGTCCCAAACCAACTCATCTATCTATGCAATAAATGAATACCGAGCAGCTACCAAACACCATGCCTTGGCGTTAGGTCAAAATACATAGCTTGAATACTACTGAATACCCAAAAGAAATGACGGAGGGCTACGGCTGGTTTTTGGCGAAAAAACCTTTAACGTAATGAACTTGATATCGCTGAAGGAACCTGATAGCTTTTTATAAAAATATAGTGGCGAAAACCTTTGCTAAAGAGGTCACTCCCGGTGAAGGGATCTCGGCTCTTTCCTCGTGGAATGAGGTGCAGGATATTCCAACTGAATACCGTGATGCAAAACAACTTGTAATCGACTATAGTGAAGTTATTACCCTGATGTAAACTTCTGCCCAAAGGGCCACTCCCGGTGAAGGGATATCGGCCCTTGCCTCGTCGAATGAGGTGCAGGATATTCCAACTGAATACCACTGTGCAAAACAAAAGGAAACATCTTTGTAATAACACTTTTTAAAACTGTTCTAACAACTCCAAACAGATTTGTTTTCCTTTGCATTGATCAGAATCAACGCAGTCCCATCAATTAATCACACCAGAAAAGAATGAAAATAAAATGTACGTATATGCCATCCGCATTCTTCACTAGGTCCCGTCATCACCCGTTAGGTTAGTTAACTAACGACAGAGCGGGGACTGGACTAGCGCGGGTGTAAAACATATACAACATCTAATAGTATATATACCAATATACAATAATCGCTCAAGGCGTGATAATATGCAACATTATAGAAAAGTAATAAGCATCACAGAACAATACAGATAATCTGGGATCTCCGGGTTTCACAGAGCCGCTATTGAAACCCGATGTTCCCCTGGTCGTGTGGATAGCGTGTGCAATGAAACCTATACTCCTACGGGTGCGGCAAGTTACCCGCCAAAACCTGAAGCGAGGCAGCCCCCTACAGCATAGTGAATGGACCACCCAGCACTTCACGGAATCCGGTAACTTGAGCACCCCTCCTTGGGTCAACCTGTACCCCCTACGAGTGTGGTGAGTAGTCTGCCAATTCTAGAGTGAGGCCCCTCTGCCTCTCAAAGCCATGAGATGCGGACCCGTTGCCCTCCAGAACCTGGCTATCCGTGCACTCCATCGCGGGGTAAACCTAGTACATAAATGAAAAATATGTACAACGGGTACATCGACCTCAGCTCGGTCGTGCCCCAACAGAATACTATACAAATAGGCAGTGACGGCAGTCCACATGTTGGACGCTCTCCCCGCAATATCAAATGTAAAAATAAATTCAAACTGCACCACCATTGCACACTGCTATCCACCACGACAAATCCGCAACATCACAGCACAATACAGAACATCAACGCGATTGTCACGTTCGCAAATCCGTCTAAAAGAGCTATAGCAATTAGACACAATTTACCGCTCGAATGACATTCACGGTCGGAGATATAATGTAAGTACTGTAAACTAACACGTTTAAAATTTCGATCGACAAAACTTTCCGAAGTGGGCCCCACAAACATCTGCTGTACAGTAACAAAATATGGACCCAAAAGAAATATTCCAGAAACTACAATTTAGCATGAAGAACACATTGTAGAAATTTGGCTCACTGTTCTCACAAACCCGCGGCGGATCAGCGGCCAAACCTTGGTTTGGGCCGTGGATCCGCGGCCGTACTGTGGGATCACGCGACAAAATTTCACCAGTTATCTTATAAAAGCCTGCACAAATTTCTGTGATGCTCAAGATAATTTTTAGACCATATTTAAAATCGACAGAAACTTTGTACAGAAAATTGTAGTTTTCGAAATTCCGTTCGATCTATATTTTAAACGCGTTAGCACAAGTTAGTAAAACTTAATGGCGTGGCTCTGATACCACTGTAAGTCTACACTAGCGCCACGGCCGTCTTTCAGACGCCAAATGCGGAACAAAAACTATTAAACTGGTGCTATCGCATACTATAACCCGGATATGCCATTATTGCTAAACTAACAAACTACAAAGTGGGTAGAAATGTTATACCGAACGATCCGAGTCCGTCGGTATTTAACCATCATCCCACACTTTGTTGCGGCTGCTCCGATCTCCTCGATCTCCGGTCTTCTTGTCCAGGTGGCACCACGTCAACGGGTCTTTAAACGGGTTCCTGCCTCTGAACCGAGGCAACTCGGTCATCAAGTTTGCTAAAAAAGATGACCAAGATTGATATAGAGAATGAGTAGAACACTTTGTCTCGTTACATCCAAAACCATGGATGAACGGTTAATGAAGTTGCCTTTTGGAATCGGGTAAATGAGAAATGAGCATACAAATTTCCATGATTCAAATTCCATAATCTTTTTTTCAATCAACAACCATAACCACACCCAAATGAATGGGCCGGCCACTTATCAAGAGGGGGGTGAGTGTAGGAACAAGGAAGAGGTAACCATAACATTAAATGAACTAATGAGTCATTTAACACCTAGCACAAACATTAATTGCATACAATGAATCATTAACGTAGTCATCATCCATCATTTAATGCACTAATGAGTCATGAAGCCTAGTCACCATCTAGAAACTTCTAGAACCTTCCACACTCATGACTCACCTCAAGAAAAGATAAATCCGTATTAAACCGAATGTTTAACATGGGTGATAGAAAACTGGCAACTTCCAAAAGTGATCCCGAAACGAATTTCAGGATAACCCCGTAACAGTATAAACATACCCGCATTTGTATTACGACCGAATACAAATGCAACTGAGACAAAGATATTATATCTACACAGTATAATACATGGATCCGGCTTAAACCAAAGCCCACCAGTATTATCTGCCCGAAATATGACACGTGCATAAACGCACGTGCATTTTTCGAACCCTGTCATAAAACCATACGGCCTCTACAACGTTTCGTCCGAACTTGGGAAACTATCTGTGGGGGACTCTAATGACTCGTCAGTACCATGGCAGTGGGTTTAACCATAAGCCGTCAGCGGCACTAGCTGTGCGTAACGGCTGCCCATGTACTGACCTCAAGGGAAGCCGATGAGCGAACTCATCCTGGAACCCTACTGAGCCTAACAGTGACAATATACATACAGTCCGGTCCGTTCATCTATGAGTATCGCATATCCGGCCTAGGGGGATGGTAACGTCAGACCCCCAATAGCGGTATAAGTCGTGTCTGAGTGTAGCCCAGAACACCCTGAGATACTACTGGAGTACCTACCAGTAAACTCCTGCCTCGGCCGAGGGCTTTGTGTAATGGCTCTCCTAGACACAGCGCGATCTCACCCCCAATACCGGGAGAGACGAATCCCCTGCCGATCCGCTCACTTGCCTACATATGGCTCGGGACTGTACCCAAAAACTACCTGTTTGCACAACTCCTTTGAGCCGTGGTAGGGTAGAAATCAAAGCACAGTGGGAACTCACACGAGACAATTGACGACCTCAGGTCGATGAACTAACCTGTACACATGTCACCAGGGAACTGTTATCTGACGACAGGTATAATACCAACTAGCAGGTTCCCGGCGAGTCCTGTCCGGTGTACTCATAACCCAATGAGCACCTGTATACATCTTAGGTGATCCAACTGACACCAGTGGCTTGTGAGACCGGCCACCGCCCCTCGTCGGGGTTTCGACTGTATACACTAGTCTACTCCGGAGTATCGATGCCCTGTCTCGAAACTCCCACGACTAGGGACCACAATTAAGGATATGCTTATAGACCACCCAACTCTCACGTATATGATCGCCATCATACTGTTGGTAGTCAAGCAAGATCTTAAGGGCTCTATCAACGTGTAACAGTGATCAGTCACCTGAACCTGTACATGACTGATAAAGGTAAACCAGATAGCATACTATCATCTCGAGTAAGACTGTGCTACCGGTATATGTCCTCCTCAATCATTGCAATCACGTGCCTGCGATCCAATAATTGACTTTGAGGGCACAATATCTAACACTTCCCTGCAGGCGCAAGCCCCTGCAGTTAATTACGCTACCGTATTGCGGTAACCACTTTCTCCTTCTTCAGATGGTCACTTTGTGTCGTGTGTGTTTGTTTTGTTTTTGGTTGCCCGTGGATTATATACGGAGACTAATTTATGTTGTTGCCCGTAAGGCGTGGATTAGTCCAAATCCGTATTTTCTTAGATTTGGGTTTGGGGTTAGGTTTAAGGATACGTTAGTCTCATTTGAGACTAAGATCAACTTAAATGTTTGTTAAGGATACGTTAGTCTAATTTTAGACTAAGATCAACTTAACGGGATCGTTTAGATCCAACAAAAAAGCATTTGGACTCTATTGTTTAGTTTAGGGACATTGCGATCAATTACCAGTTTAAGGACATGGTGGTCCAATACCAATTTAAGGACATGGTGGTCCATTGTTTGTTTAAGGACATCTCGGTTCAGGTTAAGGACATCATAGTCCGTGAGTTTAAAGACATCACAGTCAAGATTAAAGACGCATAGTCCGTGAGTTTAAAGACCTCACAGTCAAGGTTAAGGACGTCATAGTCCGTAAGTTTAAAGACTTCACAGTCAAGGTTAAGGACGTTATAGTCCGTGAGTGTAAAGAACTCACAGTAAAGGTTAAAGACGTCATAGTCCGTGAGTTTAAAGACCTCACAGTCAAGGTTAAGGACGTTAATTGATCTCAAAAACTATCTAGTAACCGCAATCAAGAACGGCGTCGCATGTAGCTAGCCGGTGAATACGGGTCGGTCCACAGGGATGTTGTGAATTTCCTAGTCGCTCAAACGAGTTAATTCCGATTGTGGTCGGATTGATTATTAAATCTAAAAACTAAATTAATCTATATCTAAATCTTGCTAAGGTTAGGTCTAGGTTAATTTTGGAAAGTCAATAAATCTCACCGCTTTCTATACCCATATGAAGATCTAATTAGGTGTTATGGTAATTATTAATAAAATGGAATAGAATCATTTGGAAAGATGTTTCTTCCTCTAGGTTCTTGTCCTTCCTTTATCAATCCTTACCCTAACCTCCATGGAAAACAATCACAACCGGGCCTTTATACTACGGTATCACCGCTACCTCGTGGGATAGGGTGCCGTAGGGAGCGGTATGTGCATGTATGCATAGAGTCCTATGAAAATATATGACAGGCAAGAAAAGGGATGAGAGATCTTCGTCTCTCAAACCTTCCCCAGATCTAACCCTAACAAGCGAGGGGACTACTCACTCATTAGGGAATTTAAGAACATTTATTTAGGACAGAGAATAAAAGATTAACTAGGGTAAGGAATTAAATTTATCTAGGGCAAGAATAGAAAATTAACCTAGGGCAGAAAATAAAGAACTTACAAGAATGATGCTCTCCAAAAGAATGCTGAAATTTATTAATGAAGGGAGGCATAGCCTTTACAATGATTTTGAGTTCCTATTTATAGAGGATAAGAAACCCTAGGTTACAATTGATTCGCACGTCTACATTTACCAAAATATCCTTAGGAAGACTTAGTCAAAGCAGACTTCAAGCTTTGGTAAAATTCTATGTCTGGAAATTTTGGAACTGATTCTGGGCTTCTTGGGCTTTTTATTTCTTTGGATCTTTATTCAATTTGGCTTCTCTATTTCTTCCAGATCTCCAGTGAACAATTGCAGTGGACTTTTAACCGTTTGCTTTGTAATCTTGGACCTTGCGTTGCCTTGTATTGATCTTTTGTGTAGGCTTGATTAAGATCCTTCTATTTGTTGGTCAAAGTCCCTTTTTTGTGTCGTCTTTTGTCTTTTTCACTGTTTTCGCTCCAAGAACCTGTAACCTGTAATATGTAGCAGACATACGTCAAAAGCACCTGTTTATTTGTAAAATGAATAAGAATGGGGAATATAATAATGCAATATTATGGTATGAATAAATACCCCCAAACTTATCTTTTGCTCGTCCTCGAGAAACTTATTTTTATTCTCTACAAAAATCCTAACCGTACTTTCGTAGGGAAACGCGATTGCACTGAGCTCGTGCAACAAGCCGTTAAACCTCTAGGTGTCCCTAGTAGGAGGAGTGTTGTCTCCTGAGGGTTTTCAGCGGATACTACCCACAAAATCCTATCAATTTGGCTTTTTCGACTTTTGTTCTCCAATTAGGGTTTCTAACATGGAATTCTATTATCTTCGACCCATAAATTATCCACCCATATTCTTCACACTTCCTCATCATCTAACTTAAGATTATATATGTTCTGCAGATCTACATAGCTTTCGGCATCTCTTAAGTTTTCCCTCTAGGGTTCCATCTCCACTTAGGAATTTCTATCAACTCTTACTAAAGATACAAGTTCTATTCTTCATTCCTTTCTCTCATCTAAACTTCAATCACATACCCCTACGTGTGTGTATAGATCATCCATACACTTGGAAATTCAAATCAAGCAATCATATTCTTGTCCGTTGTCCAAAGTACTTATTAATTGGTGAATTTTTAAATGAATTTTGCTACACATCTTTCATGCGACCGTTAATACTTCTTGAGGTACCAACAACCGATTACAAGATATGTTTGCACTTTAAAGCGTAATTCCTAGTCTTGCAACACCCAAGGCTTTTAGCAGTGACTCCCAAACCAGTTGGTCTAAGGCACTAGGTAATAAAGCACCCTCGCTAAATATTTTTCTATTTTTGCAGCCTTAAGTAATCACAAAAACCAGTGTCCATTTTTTTATTCTTTATTCACACTTATATATTTTTTTCATTTTCTTCGTACTAAGGACTTTAGACAAGAGCATTTCAAGGTCTCTTCTACTATTCCAAGTTTCAAGGTGCATGATTGTGCATTTTTTAGGGTATACGTTTTCAGAATCTAGACTTAAGCTAGAAATTATTATTCAAACTTATACTCTAATAAAAGTTTCAATACTTTTCCTTCGTTTCGACTTAGCCCAAGAAGTGAACCCAAAATTTGCCTATTTCTAAATAAACTACAAAGACATATACTTTCTACCGTTAAACTTTAAGGAAGGTTATTTTTAGGGTTTTTAATTTACTAAGTCTAAGATCTAGTTGTTCCTAGCCAGTTAACCTATTTGTCAAACTCAAATCAAATATGGTCAAAATTGAATACAATAATTTTTATAATTTTTGAATTTTTTTAATTTTTATGGGTTTTCAAATAAATATGCAAATGCAAAAATATACAAATGAATGCGAAGGAAGAAGACGTACCGAGCATACCCCCAAACTTAAACTTGACAGTGTCCTCACTGTCATGCTGAACCAAGAGGGTCAAAATACCGGCACTCCCCTGTTTATTTATTTATAATTTTTTTTTATATTTTTAATGTTTTGAATTTTTTTTATAGAAAAAGAAAACAAAAAATATATATACATATATACAAAGATTCCCCCCCAAACTTAAGCTTGGCCTTACACAAGCCAAAGGTTAACACCAACCATTCAAAAATCTTATCGTGGTAATGGTCAAGTTGGTGAAAGAATGGGGTGTAGAAGAAAGAAATGAGAAACACGCGAGACCGTGTAGGAAGAAGGGTAGAATATGGTCTCGGTGTAGGAGAAGAATGGCGGAAAGGAGAAAGAAGGGTAGCACGATCTTGAGGGTGTAAATCGAGTGAATAAATTAGCGCAATTTGGGATGACCGAAGTATGAAAACTGATTGTGCTAATCTATCAACTCATCTTGCAATGGGGTCAAATCCCTCAAGATTCGCAAGAAAACATGGGTATGCCGAACTTGGTATAGGAGATGAAAGCATAACGGTCACTTGCACGGTCGGAACAATAGGAAGGACATGAGTGAGGAAGGGTATCAGTTAAGGATTTAGGAGGGTGTATTGGAAAATTCGACACATCAAACGAAAATGGTTCAACCTTAATATTATCCTCAAAAATTTGCTTATCCATGCCAATATCTGCTTATCCATGCCAATATCATCAAAATCAAGACGCATATGAAGTTCGGGAAAAACATTTATTGACTCGGGATGATGAATTGGACATAAAATTTCAATTAAATCGACGGGTTCGTCATCCGAAATATTCCCGGGGTCTATATCCTCAATCAAGTGAAAATCAATTTTTTCTGACACCTCATCAAAAGCATGGATATTTATCGATTTAGGTTCTAGAGTGGAGGTGTAAAGATCGAAAGGATTAAGTGCGGTTTCACTCGAAAGGGGTTCTTCACAATTTGGCAAATCAAGCACTACAAAATCACACAACTCATTTTTATTTTCAACTGGTGACTCATTGGGAACAATCGATGGAAAACCAGAGTTGTGGGCTTCAATTGGGTAAGGGTAGGTTTGATTTGGAGATCCTCTCACATTCTCATTCTGTCCAACCGCCTCCTCATACATTGAAAAATTTGGGGCTAGCGGGAAACTAGCTACCGGTTCAGCAGGTTGCATAAGGGCGGCCACGGACGCTTCCACATTCCTAATCATTTTGTTTGATGCTGCGATATACGCCTCCAACGCCTCTTCCAAACTAGACTTTGGTGGTAAGGGGGTTTCGGCAAAAGATTCGAAATTGTTTGGATATGTGAAACTCCCAAAAGGCTGTGTAGAAGCAGTGTCTAGTGAAGGTGGGAAGGTCGGGTAGGACCGGTAGGATGTGGGTGGTTGGGCAGGTGTAGGATCAACATGTGGATAAAACGGTGAATAATCGTGCGGATCCCTATAACTAGATGTGTGGAGAGGGTTGAAAGATCGGCTGCGAGATTGAGCAATATGCTCAGCAATGGACATCGGTTTAGGAGTTACAGCAGGATTCGAAAAAGTGGTGTCAACATATGGAGGTGGTAAAGGTTGACTTGGTTGACACAAAGTGGGTTGAAAAGTCGAACTGTTTCTCCTAGACGCCTCTATTTGATCTTTCAAAGATATTTTAGGCATGGAAGGATCGTCTTTAAATTGACCGAACAAATTGACGAACGACGCAAAATTAGGTTCGGGATACCAAAGTTCGGCAAGTGATTTGTGATGTGGGGTACCCATGATATCAGAAGGTGAAGAGAAAGAAGGTGGGTATAAGTGGGGTGCAAGGATTTCTTAGCGACAAAATTTTGCAAGTTTTTATAAAAAAATTTCCTTTTTCCTTTTTCTCTTTATTTAGAACTGTTTGCAAAAAGATTTTCGAGAAAAGAGCTAAGACACACTTTCGATCAACCAAAAATGCACAATCAGGCCTAGATCTAGGGTCACCTGGGTCAGCTAGACAGCTCCTAACTGTTCCAAAGGGCTAGAAATAGGACCTCAAACCGCCTCTTCACCGCCAATTGCGGCCAGGTAAGTGCCAGGGAAGTGGGAGGCTCCCCGCTACAAGTAGCGGTCCTAATTAAGTAACCACTTGCCTTAGACACACTTGCCTAGACACCACAAAGTCAGGTTAGGATAAACGGTCGATGCCTATAACTAGTCCTCCGTCCTATTGAGCTCGAAGTCCTTAGGGCTGAGTCTAGTATTTTTTAATTAAAGATTGGTCAATGCAAATGCTTTATGTGATTTTTGGGGTCCTGGGAAGGGTGATGAAATCCCCACCCAATCTGAATTGGTCAAAAGCTTCTTAAAATCCGATTAAAGATATGCAAAACAGTAAATCACTTGCAATCAAATCTTTTTTGTGAATTTCAAGGTTTGCAAGTTTTCTAATTAAAATTTCCCTTTTTCCGCTTGCTCTTTATTTGGAAAGATATTTTTAGCAAAAAGATTAAGGATATACAAATCAGAACAGATCACTTGCAATCAATTAATATTTTAAGCATAGCACAACGAATCCTGCATAAGATTTGTTATTTGGAAGAGGGAAGATTTTTAAGCGCAAAGAAATCCTGCAGGAGATTTTTCAGAAGAGATATCAGAGATTTGCAGAGGAGAAGATCAGAAGACTTACAGTTTTTTTTATACCGCGCTTCTGTTTTTTTTTTCCGACCAAAACGCGGCGATTCCATGGTCGCAGGCAGGTCGCGCGGCAGTTCCACAGTCGCAGGTAGGTCGCGCGGCGGTTCCGCGGCCGGAATGAGGTCGCCGGCGGTTTTTTTTTTGCACCAGATCGCCGCGGTTGCCTTGTAGACTCGGTCCTCCAAATTTCTTCTGTTCCTCAGTTGTTATGATCTTCTGTTTGTTCAGATTTGATATTTTCTGTTTTGATCTCTAGAGATTTCCAGATCCGAACTTGATTGTAGATCCTGCAAAATTCAAACAAAGACACCCTTCACAAAATAACAAAATGATAATTTTTTATATATTTTTTGTGATTTTTCAGATTTTTATGATTTTTTGAATTTTGATTAACACGAAATTGCAAAAAGGAAATTACTACGCCATCCCCGGCAACGGCGCCATTTGATTGATCTCAAAAACTATTTAGTAATCACAATCAAGAATGGCGTCGCATGTAGCTAGCCTGTGAATACGGGTCGGTCCACAGGGATGTTGTGAATTTCCTAGTCGCTCAAACGAGTTAATTCCGATTGTGGTCGGATTGATTATTAAATCTAAAAACTAAATTAATCTATATCTAAATCTTGCTAAGGTTAGGTCTAGGTTAAGTTTGGAAAGTCAATAAATCTCACCGCTTTCTATACCTATATGAAGATCTAATTATGTGTTATGGTAATTATTAATAAAAGGGATTAGAATCATTTGGAAAGATGTTTCTTCCTCTAGGTTCTTGTCCTTCCTTTATCAATCCTTACCCTAACCTCCATGAAAAACAATCACAACCGGGCCTTTATACTACGGTATCACCGCTACCTCGTGGGATAGGGTCTACCTCGTGGGATAGGGTGCCGTAGGGAGCGGTATGTGCATGTATGCATAGAGTCCTATGAAAATATATGACGGGCAAGAAAGGGGATGAGAGATCTTCGTCTCTCAAACCTTCCCCAGATCTAACCCTAACAAGCGAGGAGACTACTCACTCATTAGGGAATTTAAGAACATTTATTTAGGGCAGAGAATAAAAGATTAACTAGGGCAAGGAATTAAATTTATCTAGGGCAAGAATAGAAAATTAACCTAGGGCAAAAAATAAAGAACTTACAAGAATGATGCTCTCCAAAAGAATGCTGAAATTTATTAATGAAGGGATGCATAGCCTTTACAATGATTTAGAGTTCTTATTTATAGAGGATAGGAAACCCTATGTTATAATTGATTCGCACGTCTACATTTACCAAAATATCCTTAGGAAGACCTAGTCAAAGTAGACTTCAAGCTTTGGTAAAATTCTATGTTTGGAAATTTTGGAACTGATTCTGGGCTTATGGGCTTTTTATTTTTTTGGATCTTTATTCAATTTGGCTTCTCTATTTCTTCCAGATCTCCATTGAACAATTGCAGTGGATTTTTAACCGTTTGCTTTGTAATTTTGGACCTTGCGTTGCCTTGTATTGATCTCTTGTGTAGGCTTGATTAAGATCCTTCTATTTGTTGGTCAAAGTCCCTTTTTTGTTTCGTCTTTTGTCTTTTTCACTGTTTTCGCTCCAAGAACCTGTAACCTGTAATATGTAGCAGACATGCGTCAAAAGCACCTGTTTATTTTTAAAACGAATAAGAATGGGGAATATAATAATGCAATATTATGGTATGAACAGACGTCATAGTCCGTGAGTTTAAGGACCTCACAGTCAAGGTTAAAGACGTCATAGTCCATGAGTTTAAGGACCTTACAGTCAAGGTTAAGGACGTCATGGTCCGTGAGTTTAAGGACCTCACAGTCAAGGTTAAGGACGTCATGGTCTGTGAGTTTAAGGACCTCACAGTCAAGGTTAAGGACATCATGGTCCCTGAATTTAAAGACCTCACGGTCAAGGTTAAGGACGTCATAGTCCATGAGTTTAAGGACCCACAGTCCATGAAATGTCTGGTTTTCGGGACCCGTCACCTCTCTGAAGACGTTGAAGGATTACAACGACAAATATCAGAGGAGTAAAGAGATGTACCCTTGAACCGGTGTGAATTGGTTGAAAGATCTGTAGTCCAATTTGGAACTAAGATCTGTTAAAATATTCAGGAGCAGATAGGCTCAATTAATATGGGTTGAGGACTTATGGCCAGTCTTGGGCTAAGTCCAACAAATGTTTAACATTTTATTGTTCTGGGCTGTTGAGCCTTTATTTGGGCTTGGCCCTTTTGATAATGTTTTTGTCTTTTATTGAATGCTGAGCATTCACCAAAGCTCTGGACTTATTAAAGAACAATTTATGTTCTGTCAGCGTCCATGTGAGTGATACGTGGCGCGCTTGGCTCTTTGCGCCAGTTAGAGAGCGCATTGCGCTTCTGCTGAGTAACGTATACATGAGTGACACGTGGTGCATCTGGCGCTGAGTGCATTGCGCTAATATACGAGCGTATTGCGCTATTAATTCAGTGGCACACACATGAATGAAACGTGGTGCACTTGGCGTTTTGCGCCAGCCCATGAGCGTAGTGCGCTATTTCAGAAGCGCAAAGCGCGGTTTGTTAACTGGCGCATACATGATTGACACGTGGCGCATTTTGGCGCCGAGCGCCGTTCTAGAGAGCGCATAAGCGCTGTTTCAAGAGTGCAAGACACTTTTCAATAGCGCAAAGCGCATTTGATCAAATTTATGTTCTTTTTAAAGAAGGCTTTGCCTCAAGATTCAAAAACAATAGTTCTTATTTTTGAAAGGGCTTTGCCTTTGTAGATCAATGATCTGTGAATGAAGTAAATACTTCTTCTGTTTTTATGATGAGGTATTTTGATCTCTTTTTATAAAAGACCTTGGTCTTTTGTAGATCTATGATCTTTTAAGAAGATAATTCTTCTGTTTTAATGAGATGATTTCATCTCTTTGTTCAAGAATCATTCTTTTTACCTTGAAGAAATGATCTTCTTTTAAGAGCTTGCTCTCTTTCTCTTTGAGTTTTCTCAAAGTTTGTAGGTTTTTTTTTTCTATATCAGACTTGAAGTCTTGGGGCTTTTATATAGGGCAAATTGATTTGTTAAATCAGTTAAAGAGATCTTTCTCTGATTGATTTGGGGATATTTTCCCACCGTTGGATCTTTGATCCTAGGGCTTCTGTTTTACAGAAGAAAATCTTCTTGTTTTTAACAAGATTGGAAAGATCTTTCCATAACATAATTTTAATTTCTGATTAACCAATGATTTATCATTATTAGATCTTTTGATCTAACGGTAGGGAATTTTTAATTCCAGCGCTGGCGTACCCGTGCTTTGTACGTGGTGTGCTGCTCAGAGCGCAATGCACTTTGTGCTAGCGCACCTACGTTTGACACGTGGCACGCAGCACAGCCTGCTGTTCCCCTCCGAATGGCGGCCGAGACATGGACTGTCTTGCCTGAGATTCGGGGCAGATGCTAATTGGTGCTATCCGTCTACCTCTCCGAAGATGCCAAGTTGATTTATGGCACCGTGTATCGAAGGTTTAAACGGATGCGTCCGATGTAGCAGACTTCATCAGATTCCCCCTCGTTTGAGGGGTTTTTGATTGTGGGGACGCTCTTCCCTGCAGGCGCAAGCCCCTGCAGTTAATTACGTTACCGCATCGCGGTAACAACTTTCTCCTTCTCCAGCTGGTCACTTCGTGTCGTGGGTGTTTGTTTTATGTTTTGTTGCCCGTGGATTGTATACGGAGACTGATTTATGTCGTCGCCCGTAGGGCGTGGATTAGTCCAAATCCGTATTTTCTTAGATTTGGGTTTGGGGTTTGGGTTTAAGGATGCGTTAGCCATATTTGAGGCTAAGATCAACTCAAACGTTTGTTAAGGATTCGTTAGTCCAATTTGAGACTAAGATCAACTTAACAGGATCGTTTAGATCCGACAAGAGAGCAATTGGCTCTATTGTTCCAGTTTAGGGACATAGGGGTCCATTGCATGTATGGCCATCGGGACCCGTCACCTCTCTGACGACGTTGAAGGATTACAACGACAGATGTCAGAGGAGTTCAGAGATGTACCCTTGAACCGAAGTTGATTGGGAGACCTGTAGTCTACTTTGGGACTAAAGTCTGTTTGAGGGTTTAAGGATACGTTAGCCATATTTGAGGCTAAGATCAACTTAAACGTTTGTTAAGGATACGTTAGTCCAATTTGGGACTAAGATCGACTTAACGGGATCGTTTAGATCCGACAAAAGAGCATTTGGGCTCTATCGTTCCAGTTTAGGGACATGGTGGTCCATTGACAGTTTAGGGACATGGTGGTCCATTTCCAGTTTAGGGACGTAGTCGTCCATCTCCAGTTTAGGAACATGGGGGTCCATTGGTAGTTTAAGGAAATTGCGGTCCAATGCCAGTTTAGGGACGTAGTGGTTCAATACCAGTTTAAGGACATAGTGGTCCATATCCAGTTTAGGGACATAGTGGTCCATGTTCCAGTTTAGGGACATAGTGGTCCAATACCAGTTTAAGGACATAGTGGTCCATGTTCCAGTTTAGGGACATAGTGGTCCATTGGTAGTTTAAGGACGCATAAGTCCATAGGTTTAAGGACCCCACAGCCCATATGGGTGTGTTTAAGGACGCATTAGTCCGTTAGTTTAAGGACGCATAAGTTCGCGGGTTTAAGGACCCCACAGTCCGTATCTTGGTTTAAGGACGCATAAGTCCATGAGTTTAAGGACCCCACAGTCCGTGTTGATGTGTGGTTGTTGGGACCCGTTACCTCTCTGAAGACGTTGAAGGATTACAATGACAAATATCAGAGGAGTTCCGAGATGTACCCTTGAACCAATGAGTTGGTTGAAAGAGCAGATGTGCTCAGTTCAAGATAATTTGAGGACTTATGGCCAGTTTGTTCTAAGTCCAATTATGTTTGAAATATTGGCCCTCTGTTGGTCCAATGAAGGAGAGGCTTTGCCTCTAGAAACTTAGCCAATTGGGCTAAATCTAGTGTTAAACACTAAAGACCAACAGTGTTGAACACTGGGAATAAGATTAGCAAGTTAGTGTTAAACACTAAAAGATAACCAGTGTTAAACACTAGCAACAGGGCTTTAGAATTAATGTTAAACACTAAAGCAAATCAGTGTTAAACACTGGTAATCAGAGATTTCAAATTAGTGTTAAACACTAAAGCAAATCAGTGTTAAACACTGGGAACAAAGTCTTCAGATTAGCGTTAAACACTAAGGAGAGAGGGGTCACGTGTGAACACGTGAGAGCGCCTTGATTTCCTTTGTTTTATTCTGCAGATCAATGTTTAACTCTTTTAATTCTGACGGCCATCACGTGTGAGCACGTGATGGAGGCCCCCGCTCTGGTCTGTTAGAATGCTCATTAGGGGTCACGTGGTGATACGTGAGGGCGCCCTAAATATGGAGCCAGATCTCCTTTCGGTTTATCCTCAAATCTGCGAATAAGTGTTAAACACTTTTGTTTTTATTTTAGAGTATCACATGTTGGCACATGATGGAGGCCCCCGCTCTGGTCTGTTAGAATGCTCATTAGGGGTCACGTGGTGACACGTGAGGGCGCCCTAAATGTGGAGTTGGATCTTCTTTTGGTTTATCCTCAAATCTGCGAATAAGTGTTGAACACTTTTATTTTTATTTTAGAGCATCACGTGTTGGCACGTGATGGGGATTTATGCATTGACTGTTAAAACGTTTGCTAAGGGGTCACGTGGTAAACACGTGAGAGCGCCCAAAGCCTTCATTTCCATTGATCTTTCTTTCTGCGTTTTGGGAGTCACGTGGGAGCACGTGATGGCATCAAAAAGTGGGGCCAGATCCCCTTTATTTTGTTCTGCAAACAAGTGTTAAACACTTTTAATTTTCATAGCCATCACGTGTGGGCACGTGATGTATAATCATGCCCTGATTTATTAGAACATTTATTAGGGGTCACGTGGTAACACGTGAGAGCGCCCATAATTGTTTCTGCCTTTACTTTTGTTCCATATATAATGAGGGTCACGTGGGAACACATGAGGCATTGCCTCAAAGCTTTCCTCTTCTCATTTTTAGGGGATCTGTTCAGGGGTCACGTGGGGCACGTGACCTTTGTCTTTTCATGCACAGAGATCTTTTAAGTCTCCTTATTTTTAAAAATTAAATTCTTATTTAGGGTAAAACCCTAATTTTTGTTTTGGAGGAATTAAATTCCTATTGTGAAAGAATTAAATTCTTATTTAGGGTAAAGCCCTAATTTTATCCCAAAGGAATTAAATTCCTATAATTTTGTGGGAATTGAATTCTCAAAATTTAATTCCTCCTCTATGTTTTGGATCTGCATGGCAGGATCTCAACCCAATGAGAATTAAATTCTCAATTCATGGGGAGATGTGCACTTTGCAGATCCTCCACCAGAGAAAGAACTAAGTTCTTTTCTTTATATAAGAGTTAAACTCTTTTGAGAATTAAATTCTCTGTTGAAGCCTCCCTTTTCTTACCTAGGGTTTTTCTTTTGCAGAGAATTTAATTCCCCTCTCTTTTCTTTTTCCTCTTGAGAATTAAATTCTCCTCCCTCTGTTTCTTCTCCCAAAAAAGTCCATCCCTTCTCTTCTTTTCTTGGCTCCTATTTATAGGAGAAGGAAAAGAATAAATTTGTTTAGCAAATCTCTCATTGAAAGATTTGATTTGATTGTTGAGAGATTTGATTTATATTTATCATTAATCTGGGCCTTTAGATCATTCAGTGAATTTTATTCACCGTGGATTTTAAATCCAAAAGATATTCTATTTGTTATTCTGGTGAGATTTTCAGGGAAATCTTTCCTTGTCCAAGATTTTTCCATAAATTGGTGATTTTTAATCACCCTTAGATCTTTAATCCAACGGTCCCCATAATCCTTTTCCATTTGGAAAGATTTAGAAGCTTTTAGAATTTTAATTCCATTTCGAAAGATTTAAATGATATTTTTTTATAATTTAATTATGTTGAACAGCAAGGCTTTTACAGCCAGTCACGTGTTGCCACGTGACCCCCAATTGAGTCCTTTTCTCAGTGTTTACTTACGCTTCAGTTGTAACCATCACGTGTCAACACGTGACCATTGGTCACGTGTGAGCACATGACACCTCATTGAGGTATTTCCTTCAGCTGTTTGTTTACGCTTCAGTTTTAACCATCACGTGTCAACACGTGACCATTGGTCACGTGTGAGCACGCGATTCCTGATTTTTAATCAGGGAACAGATTTTAGAATTTAATTCTATTCATTATTTTAGAGGCCTCAAAAGCCCTGTTAGTTATATGTATGCCCTAGAGGCCATTACTGTACATACGATGTATATTGTAGTGGATGCTAGGACATATATAGGGAGGACTTTCTTGCTCGACATGATAGTATGCTATCTGGTTGCACTTTATCTTAACATGTACTCTGATTGTCTCTATATTACATGTTGATAAAGCTCTTAGGATATGTACTCGACTACCGGGACTATGATGAGATCATATTAGTGGGGCCACGGTAGTCGACGAGTACATCCTATAACTGTTCCTAGTCGAGGGTGTATCGAGACAGGGCATCGATGCACCAGAGTAGACTAGCGTATACGCATCTTGACCCATATGATGGGCGATGGATGATCCCATATCCATCGGTGTTTGACATCAAGGATGGCGTACGGGTGCTCAGTGGAGACTGGGTACACTGGACGGACTCGCCGAGAACTCCCAGATGGTATTATACCATACGTCAGATGGCAGTTCTCCAGTGACACTGGTACGGAGTAGTCTGTTGACCCGAGATCGTCATAGCGTCTTGTGTGATTCCCACTGTGCTTTGATTTCCATCATACCACGTCCAAGAGGGCGTGCAAAAAGGTGGCTTTTGGGTACAGTCCCGAATCATATGGAGGCAATGAGCGATAGGAGGGGATTCGTCTCTCCCGGTATAGGGAGTTGATGTTGTGCTGTGTTCGATTGGCTATAACCGGAAATCCCTGGCCAAGGTTGCTGAGATTTACTGGTAAGTGTTATCAGTAGTTTCTCAAACTATTATAGACCTCAAATCGACACGACTTATCAAGCTACTGGGGTCTGACGTTTACCACCCCTAGGCAAGATATGCGACATATCAGACTACGAGACCGGACTGTACGGGAGTGTTACTGTTTGGATTCACAGGAGAATGTACAGGCTTGCTTGTTGATCTTCTGAGCGCTCAATACCTGGGCAGCTGTTCCGTTTAGCTGACCGCTTGCAGCTTGTGGGTGATTGATATGATCATCACCTACTGCCGGCGTATTGACGATTCTTTAGAGTCCTACACAGAGGTTTCTTGACTCAGGCAAAATGGAGTAGGAGCACATATGTGATATGTGCGGGACCGAGGATAATGCGATATGTGATACCGTATTATATTCTCGCGATATTTGATATCAGCCGGGTCATCGGATCAAGTGTTGATTCGATGAATCGGTACGGATAAATATTAGTCGGTTATATGCGATATAGCCGGATTGTCGGATCAAGTGTTGATTCGATAATTTAATGTATAATAATATATATGATATATTAAATTGCATTAACTAATATTTGCTCACTAAAAGATTCTTTTTCTCACTCGGGTAATACATTGATATATATGCGATATATGTTAAATGTATTATTTTATTTTGTTACAATAAATATTGTATATGTGATATATAATATTGTAACATATTATAATTATTAATGCAACATGTTTAGAGGAGTTTAAACACGATTAGGGTTTGGATTAGGGTTAAACCTTCTAGTTGATTCTAGAAGCTTTACTTTGTCTTTGTTAAGATATTATGATAGATATTTCTTTGTGACTCACCCTTTGACCTAACCCAAACCCTAACCCTACTAAACTCTCTACAATGGTTACTACAACCATGGTTGCATAAATGATTATGATAACATTCTTTCTATTCATCACAAAAGGTTGTTCATCTTCTTCCTTCTTCTTCTTTGCTTGAAATGCTTTCTTACTTTGATTTTGGTGATGGATAAATATGAGAAAAAGATAAATAAAGAGAGCAAAAATCCTACTTCATCATCCTCATCTTCCCTTGCCATTTAGATGAGGGTGTTCACATCATTTCATGAGTGTTAGCTTGTGTTAAAGGAACTTCAAGGTATATCATCTTATAGTATCGAAGATCGGAAGCAAAGGTTGCATATTTCTCTTCGTGGAACCTCTCGAGAGTCCGGATCCCGATGATCGCAGCGAAGGGACCACAACACGGAGCATATGAAGTGAAGGACCGGATCTACAAAGGTTGTAATCCCTCTCACTTAGTGTTAAAGTGTTTAGCATGCTTGTTTTCGCCTAATCTCTAGTTTAAAGTTCCGTATTCGGGTTGTTCGGCACGGCTAAATTTTAAATCGGGTATGGTTGATGCCTCGTAGACCCTTGTGCGCGTGCCTAGCTACCCTACAGTGGTATCAGAGCCAAGCTAGAGCTTTAGGCGAAGTCTAGACAGAGTTTGAAGTCCGATCGAACCAAAAACCTAACCCGAAACATGCTCTCTGGAAATTTTCTAAAAACTGGGATTTTTCCACATTAAAAATGCTTAAAAAATTCAGCAGGGAATTCTAAGAATTACGGTGCAAAAAGTTTTCAATGAACTGTAAAGAGTGCGGCGGAACCGCGGCAGAATCATGCCTTCTTCGGCGGTTCCGCGGCACATTGATGACGTCATTAATGTGCCTGTTTGCACAGTAACTCCTATTTTATTATGCTGGATTTTCTGGGAATTTTTAATATTTATTCAAGAGTTGAATTTTCTGGGGTTGTTTTGGGGATTCGATGATTCGATCGGATTATCAGATTTTGTCTATGTGTGTTTTCCGGATAAATTTTAGAAACTGTTAAAAAGTTCGAACGGATATCAATAACTCACTTTTTCCCCTGTCGAAATTTTTTTCAAAAGTTGGATTTTTTCTCGTGTTTAAGAACGTTCTAAGTCGTGCAAGTAACTCGGTGGACCCTCTAGAAGACAACAAACCTTAACTCGATTATGTGACCGTCTTGAACTGCCTTTTGAACCTTAGGGTTTGGGGCAGTACGGCGTGCCACATGTGAGGCGTTGGCTTGACCCTTCTACGGCTGGACCATTGGTACTGTGGCATGTGATGGATGTTTTTAAACTAATTTCAAGTGTTGAGATATATTGGGGAAATCTTGGGTGTTTGATGATTCGATCGGAAAGTTTAACTTTGTCTATTTATCTGGAATGTGATACAATATTTGGAATCCACAGGTAGTTATGAGATTACTGATTTGAATATTATAGACATAGCAGTTTAGTCTCAGATGATCGGTTGCCACGGAATTTTGATGCGATCAAAAGTCCGTCGCAATCACGTAGCGTACGCGGATACTCGCCGGGTAAACTTAATAGACAGCCACGCCCCATAGCCCCGACCAAGTGACTGTAGGAGAACCCCATCGCCGAAAGCATCCGTTCGGGTGCTCGCGGCAGCGGTGTTCCGCCTTAGTGCACTTCGTCGACGGCATCTGGGGGTGCGGCCGTCTACTAAAGTTTGCGACGAGTATTCGATCAGGACGTCGGGAATCTTGTTGAATTGCCTGACTTGATATTGAAAAGAGTTTTCGATAAAGAGACTAAAATGCGGGTTTATAATTGTTAGGCATGCGATGTCTAAGGAATTCATTTGGTTAGGCATGCGATGTCTAAAGAGGTTGCGGATTCCAACTGTTGTAGTTTTACACTTTCTTTTCTGTGACCGTAAGCGTAGTATGTGGTGTATCGCCGGCTTCGTTGCTATACATCAACGACAATCGGGATACGCATACTTGCTTACGTTGATGATATGTGATATTATGTGTTGCTGTGATATGTTATATTGGATCGTCGCGTTTTGAATAGCCGGAGGTTTTATGTGAGATGAGAGTTTTTTCTTTTTCATTCATGTAAAATTCATTTGTATGTAATATTCTTTTATTGGGGCACTTCCAGGTAGCGGAAGATGTCACCCTTGTATATTATTTACTTTTCCGCATTAGGTAGACCCAAGGCGGGGAGCACAAGTAACCGGGTTCTAGGGTCCAGTGGGAGACCATCTCGAGTAGTCGAGTCCGGGTCTCCTAACCCTAGAATTGGCAGTGTTACTTGCCGCTTTCGTAGGGGTCTAGGGATGTGGGTTTGGCTATTCATCGCGACCGTGGAATCCGTGTTTTATACAGGCTCGTATTGAAAACACGGACGTCCTAGTATATCCAATATTTCATATATGTTCTTCTGCTGCAATGTTCTGTGATGAGATCATATTACTGTCTGAGACGAATTTTTATATTTTATATATATAAGATATATGTTATATTGCAGATTTCGTTTCAAAAAGAGATGCTTGCGAAGCATAATTAAAATGGGACTTCATTAATGAGATTAATGAAATAAAAGAAACCTAAGATGTTGTAGAAACTTGTTTATAAAAACTGGTAGCTCTAGTTGTTGCTTTGCATAGCGGTGTTCCTTGTAGAACATCCAGCACCTTATTCGATAAGGAAAGGACCGAGATCCCTTCACCGGGAGTGACTCCTTTAGCAATAACTGGCAGATGCTACAAACTCGGTTTGTCTTTTGATTGCTTCTATAGTTCTTGCTTTGCATAGTGATATTTGTGAAATATCCTGCACCTTATTCGATGAGGAAAGGGCCGACGATCCCTTCACCGGGAGTGACCCCTTTAGCAAAACTAGAAAAGCCTCAAAAACACTCCATTTAAAATCACTCGATTCTACAACGATATCAAGTTCATTACGCAAAGGGTTTTCTTAAAAACCTGTCGTAGCCGTCCGTCATTTCAGATAAGTACTAGTTAGTATTCGTGCTGCGGTAGTTTGGCCTTCGTCAAGGCGTAGTGTACGGTAGCTAACTAATGCTTATCTGCTTGCATACGATGCGATTGGATTAGGGTATTCGTACGGCGTAGTTTGGCCTTCGTCAAGGGTCGTGCGGGTGGGTTTAATTCAATCAAGAAATGAACGGGTTGAAATTGACTAGCGGACTATGAGTAGTTTGGCCTTCGTCAAGGTCATAGGACGCTAGGGGTAAAATATTATTGGGAATTTCAAGTGTTGAAATTTGCAATGAGATTGCATACCTTCTATAAGATAGTTGGATCCCGATACCCGCTGCGAGTAAGAGTTACTCCTGGGAGAGTTTTACACATTACAATTAGCCGATCAAGTAGGAGTCTAGAAAGGTGTTAACGGGGTTACGCCTCTGGGAAAACGAGGTTTACTTTAATTAGGTTCGTGCGAAAGCACGGGGGACCTCCCTTAAAGTACCGACACTGGCCTGGCTGAAAGATTGGCGAACTTGTAGCGCGTAATTAATCCCGGCCAGTCTTTCCTTTTAGGGTTTGAAGGAAGATTTGATTAAAACAGTGGGAGACATCTTGATTAGATATATTAGATAACTAATCTAATCTTGCAAGAGCATACGCTGAGTGTTTTCTTCTCTCTCTCTCTCTAGATAGCGACCATATCACGCCTTAATCAAGATAATAAAATGGATATATTGACCGAACCCGCTTGTTATACTGAGCTGGGGAACGTTGGTCCCGCTCCAACTTATAATTGTTATAGGACAGAGCAGAAAATTGGGGAATACCAGATTTCCCGTGCCGCCCAAACGAAGAAAGTGCATGCTGATGCATCATCTTCGGGTGTGTTCATTACAGAGAACTGTTTCTCAGTATCCTTTACGTCCTGGGTATGTGATACCGGATCAGGATCCCGCATATGTAATCTGTTACATGGGCTACAGAAATGTAGAGAACTGAGAACGGGTGATAAGTTTCATGAGACAGAAAACGGTGCAAGTGTTGCAGCCAAGTCTGTTGGTCACTGTCACCCTGTATTACCGGAATACATTGATTCTGAACAAATGTTATTAGATACCGAACCTGATATACAAAATCATATCAGTCTCTTTATTAGTAAAGAAAGGATATAATTTTGTATTGTTGGATAATGTTTTGAACATTTCCGATATCAAGAGTTGATTGGTTCAGGCACGTTATCTAAAAGCATTGACGTTCTAAATCAAATTACAGTTCTTAGTATACGGAACACACACAAGAGGAAGAATTCAGAAATGAACGAATCCTTCTTGAGGCATTGTAGACTAGGTCATATCAATGCGACCCGACTGGCTGAAGTTACATATAGATGCATATTTAAATTAGTTTGAATTTACAGCTTGTGAAACTTGCCGGTCATGTCACAAAGATAAGATGACCACAGCTCTGTTTGTTGGAAACAGAGAAAGAGTTAGTGAACTCTTGGGATTGATACATGCTGATGTATGAAAGCCCCCTGTCTATATATGCCAAGATCGGTTCTTTGTACTTCATTACATTCTCAGATAATCTCTCAAGATTCAGACGCATGTTCCTGTTGAAACACAGGTCCGAACCTTTTGAGATATTCACAGAATATAAATTAGAAGTAGAGAACCAAAATATGGGTAAAAGTATTATGTCCTTTGATGTGATCAAGGAGGAGAATACTTGAGCACGGAATTCCTGGACTGTTCTAAAGGAGAATGAGATTCTCTCTCAGCATTACTCCTCCGTACACACCATAGCACGATGGTATATCGGGGCGGAGCAATAGCACCCTATGTGATATGGTGTGCTCTATGATGAGTACTACTGAGTTTCCTATTTCCTTTTGGGAGTTATGCACTTGAGAAGCTGCATACCTATTGAATAGGGTTCGAATCAAATCAGTTGCCTACCACTTCATATATGATATGGAAAGGGAAGAGCCCATATCTTAAGCTTGTTAAGATTTGGGGTTGTCCGGCCTATGTCTTAAAGCAGAATCCGGACAAGCTCGAGGCAAGGTCTGTTATGTAGAACTGGAAATGTTCCAGCTATACAAAATGCAACTGATGATTTGGTAGAACCAAAGGATTCAATAGTTTCCAACGAACCTCAGCCTCTCCGTCGATTTAGTAGGGTTCCTCACCCACCTAAGAGATACTTCGGTTTCTCTATGACAGTGGGAGCGAGGATTGCATCATGAGATGATGACCCAACTAGTTTCGAGCTGGCCATCAAGAGTGGGACTCTGTAAGAATGGCTGGATGCTTATCGATCTGAGATGGAATCCTTATACACCAACAAAGTATGGACTTTGGTTGCTTTATCTGAAGGGTTAAATCCCTATCAGGAGCAAGTATATCTTGAGAAGATTACTTGGTGTACATGGAAAAGTTGAGACTTTCAATGCTAGACTTGTTAAAGGTTTGCATCATAGACCAGGTATGGATTATGTAGAAACCTTTTCTAAGGATCTATGCTTAAGTCCATCCAGATCCTACTTGCCACGGCTACATACCATGACTACGATATCTGGTGGTTGGGTGTCATGACTGCTTTTCTAAATGATGTTTTAGAAAAGAGCGTCTATAAGTACACAGCCAGAGAGCTTCGTAGATAGTGGGAGCAGCGGAAACGTGTGCAAGATGTTTTATGTGATAAAGCAGGCATCGCGGAGTTGGAACATCTGTTTTGATGTGGTAGTCAAAGAGTTTGACTTCATCAAAATGGTAGATGAACCTTGTATATACAAAAAGGGTAGTAGAGAGTATGATGGTGATCCTCGTAGAGTACGTGGATGACATACTCTTGATAGGGAAGGAGTTTCCTATACTACGCTCGGTTAATTTCCGCTTATCACAAGGATTCTCCATATAGGATCAAAGTGATACCTCCTAAATCCTGGGTTTTGGATCTATGAGATAGATCTAATTGGATGTTAAGACACTCACTAGTTGTAGTGAGATGGTATCAATCGATCCTGGGGAGAATCACTGGAAAGGTTCCAGGCTGAGAAGGACGACTGAATGTCAGTCGCAGGCATTGTTTATACCCTCCGTGGATGGACGGTATGTTGGAAGAGTTCCAAGCTAGATACTGTGACATACTAGACGATTAAAGGCAAGATACATCGTTACCAAGGATACTACAAAAGAGGCAGTCTGGATATTTAAAAGTTCATAAGATGAACTTCGTTCCTACCATTGTGTGACAATGGAGTTGTGGCTTCAGCCAAGGAACTACCGTCCCATCAGAAATACAGATATAATTCTTAGGCAGTATCACCTGATCATGGAGATAGTTGATCTCCAGGGAGATCGAGGTTAGGAGAGCAGACACAGAGGACGGCAGCGTGGATCCATTCACAAAGGCCTTTTTCCCAGTAGAGACTTTTACGGGATGGTTGAGTATGAGATACTTCAACCGCAGCTAATTGTTGGGTATGCGATACCATAACAAATGGCCCTAGTGCAAGTGAGAGATTGTTAGTTATATGTATGCCCTAGAGGCCATTACTGTACATACGATGTATATTGTAGTGGATGCTAGGACATATATAGGGAGGACTTTCTTGCTCGACATGATAGTATGCTATCTGGTTGCACTTTATCTTAACATGTACTCTGATTGTCTCTATATTACATGTTGATAAAGCCCTTAGGATATGTACTCGACTACCGGGACTATGATGAGATCATACTAGTGGGGCCACGGTAGTCGACGAGTACATCCTATAACTTTTCTTAGTCGAGGGTGTATCGAGACAGGGCATCGATGCACCAGAGTAGACTAGCGTATACGCATCTTGACCCATATGATGGGCGATGGATGATCCCATATCCATTGGTGTTTGACATCAAGGATGGTGTACGGGTGCTCAGTAGAGACTGGGTACACTGGACGGACTCGCCGAGAACTCCCAGATGGTATTATACCATACGTCAGATGGCAGTTCTCCAGTGACACTGGTACAGAGTAGTCTGTTGACCCGAGATCGTCATAGAGTCTTGTGTGATTCCCACTGTGCTTTGATTTCCATCATACCACGTCCAAGAGGGCGTGCAAAAAGGTGGCTTTTGGGTACAGTCCCGAATCATATGGAGGCAATGAGCGATAGGAGGGGGTTCGTCTCTCCCGGTATAGGGAGTTGATGTTGTGCTGTGTTCGATTGGCTATAACCGGAAATCCCTGGCCAGGGTTGCTGAGATTTACTGGTAAGTGTTATCAGTAGTTTCTCGAACTGTTATAGACCTCAAATCGACACGACTTATTAAGCTACTGGGGTCTGACGTTTACCACCTCTAGGCGAGATATGCGACATATCAGACTACGAGACCGGATTGTACGGGAGTGTTACTGTTTGGATTCACAGGAGAATGTACAGGCTTGCTTGTTGATCTTCTGAGCGCTCAATACCTGGGTAGCTGTTACGTTTAGCTGACCGCTTGCAGCTTGTGGGTGATTGATATGATCATCACCTACTGCCGGCGTTTTGACGATTCTTTAGAGTCCTACACAGAGGTTTCTTGACTCAGGCAAAACGGAGTAGGAGCACATATGTGATATGTGCGGGACCGAGGATAATGCGATATGTGATACCATATTATATTCTCGCGATATTTGATATCAGCCGGGTCATCGGATCAAGTGTTGATTCGATGAATCGGTACGGATAAATATTAGTCGGTTATATGCGATATAGCCGGATTTTCGGATCAAGTGTTGATTCGATAATTTAATGTATAATAATATATATGATATATTAAATTGCATTAACTAATATTTGCTCACTAAAAGATTCTTTTTCTCACTCGGATAATACATTGATATATATGCGATATATGTTAAATGTATTATTTTATTTTGTTACAATAAATATTGTATATGTGATATATAATATTGTAACATATTATAATTATTAATGCAACATGTTTAGAGGAGTTTAAACACGATTAGGGTTTGGATTAGGGTTAAACCTTCTAGTTGATTCTAGAAGCTTTACTTTGTCTTTGTTAAGATATTATGATAGATATTTCTTTGTGACTCACCCTTTGACCTAACCCAAACCCTAACCCTACTAAACTCTCTACAATGATTACTACAACCATGGTTGCATAAATGATTATGATAACATTCTTTCTATTCATCACAAAAGGTTGTTCATCTTCTTCCTTCTTCTTCTTTGCTTGAAATGCTTTCTTGCTTTGATTTTGGTGATGGATAAATATGAGAAAAAGATAAATAAAGAGAGCAAAAATCCTACTTCATCATCCTCATCTTCCCTTGCCATTTAGATGAGGGTGTTCACATCATTTCATGAGTGTTAGCTTGTGTTAAAGGAACTTCAAGGTATATCATCTTAGTATTGAAGATCGGAAGCAAAGGTTGTATCTTTCTCTTCGTGGAACCTCTCGAGAGTCCGGATCCCGATGATCGCAGCGAAGGGACCACAACACGGAGCATATGAAGTGAAGGACCGGATCTACAAAGGTTGTAATCCCTCTCACTTAGTGTTAAAGTGTTTAGCATGCTTGTTTTCGCCTAATCTCTAGTTTAAAGTTCCGTATTCCGGTTGTTCGGCACGGCTAAATTTTAAATCGGGCATGGTTGGTGCCTCGTAGACCCTTGTGCGCGTGCCTAGCAACCCTACAAGCCCATCACGTGTCTGCACGTGACCCATAGTCACGTGTGAGCACGTGATGCCCCATTGGGGTCTTTTCTGAGTTTATATTATATTTTTTAACTCCTCCAGCGGGTTCTTAAAAGTCCATTATGTGTGGACACGTAATTCCTCATAACTTTTGATCCCGGATGAATTACGAGGCCCATAATATATCAAATTGAAGGGTTTTTCGAGCCGCTTTCGACACCATCAGAATTTATCTATTTCTCATTCAGGAGTTTGTCAAAAAACAGCCCGGAAGATACTGGTTCGCATTTCCTTAAGCATATCGCTGCCATTTGATACCTTGGACTCTTTTGCGCAGAAATTTTTGGCGGGAACAAATGCCCTCCACTACTTTGCCCACGTAAGTATATACGTGGGTGAAGTAGTGCAGAGTAATGCATGGCGTATGACCAGTTTCGGATTGGTATATATCTTTCAGAATCTTGATCTGAGAAGATAAAGAGCGGACACAAGCGTCGTCATTTATCATTGACTCAAATCTCGACTCTTAAGAGATATAGTTGCAAATCCTTAACTCCATGAGCCGCACCCTTCTATCTCTTTATATCTTACTCTGGCGTGAAGTAGTTTATATGCTCATAAGTAGCTTTTCCATTTCAGTGACATGTAGCTTTGGCGAGTGTGGCTCATAGATGGTCCATCTTGACCTCTTTGCAGGGCGGTGATAGCTTAGGAGACAGGGTTAGGATCTGCCACCTAAGACTTTTCAACTTTATAAGCCGTGAGGGTCTCATAAAGACTTTTCTCCCTACGAGTCGAGAGGATCCCGCAGGTGTATTTTCTCCTTAGGAGTCGTGAGGATTCCTAAGTTTCTCTTATAAGTCGTAAGGATCTTGTAAGAGAATTTTTCCCTCTTACGAGTCGAGAGGACCCGTAAGCGGTTGTTCGCCTCCTTGTCGAAATTCGACTTCGGAGAGTGAGACCCGTGGATAGTATGCAAGAGACCATTTTGGGCTGACTTGCAGGATCCCAGTGCTTAGGAAACAGGTTTTTTAATCCCTACTGCCTAAGGCTTTATCTCACGAGTCGAGACGAATCGAGAAGTTCTCGCAAAGACATCAATTTCCTCACGAGTCGAAACGAATCGAGCAGATCTCGCAAGAATATCCTAACGTCGCAGTTAACCTCTGCTCTTTACGACAGAAGTCCGTTAGGGTCTGTGGTACTTAGGGTTTTGGCCGTCGTACCGTCGCATGAGCTGATGTATTCCTCGATAGGCAATCGTGCTGTTCGAGTAGCCCTGCGACTGCCGTGTCTCTGATCCCTTCGGGGGCTGGACAAGACGTCTTCAAGCAATCCTCCTTGGCAGTTTGACCGTCGGAAGAGCAAGCGCTAGGAATTTTCCATGCCGCTTTTTACTTGAGGTTAGGCTCATTTTGGAGAGCCCCGATGAGTCATAACCACTCCGCGCTGGTGTGGGATGATCTCTGATAGTCTTTCAGGCTTTATATGACTTGCCGTTAAGACCCTGAAGCTAGGAATTTGGCCTTTGCTTCGTTTGCTGGCATTGCGTCCTCTGTATCGAGACAAATTTCATGGTTGTCTCTAGGTTGCTGATGAACCGTCGAGGTTTGGAACTAGGGATTTTGCCGTGGCTCCTTTTGGTGATGTTGCGTCTGCTGTATCGAGACGAACGTCGAGGTGGTGACCACTCCATGTGGGATGATCTCCGGTAGTCTTTCAGGCTTTATATGACTTGCCGTTAAGACCCTGAAGCTAGGAATTTAGCCTTCGCTTCATTTGCTGGCATCGTGTTCTCTGTATCGAGACGAATGTCATGGTTGTCTCTAGGTTGCTGGTGAACCGTCGAGGTTTGGAACTAGGGATTTTGTCGTGGCTCCTTTTGGTGATGTTGCGTCTACTGTATCGAGACGAACGTCGAGGTGGTGACCACTCCGTGCTGGTGCGAGATGATCTCCAATTGTCTTTGAGGCTTTATATGACTTGCCGTCAAGACCCTGAAGCTAGGAATTTGGCCTTCGCTTCATTTGCTTTGGTGTGTCCGAATCCTGTTGGAGGAAGGACGCTGTAGTTGACATCTCGTCTGCTGTATCGAGACGAACGTCGAGGTGGTGCTCACTCTATGCTGGTGTGAGATGATCTTCGATTGTCTTTCAGGCTTTATATGACTTGCCGTCAAGACGTATGAAGCTAGGAATTTGGCCTTCGCTTCGTTTGCTTTGGCGCGTCCGAATTCTGCTGGGGGAAGAACGCTGGGGCGACATTTCATTTGCTGTATCGAGACGATTGTCAAGGTGGTGACCACTCCGCGCTGGTGTGAGATGATCTCCGATTGTCTTTCAGGCTTTATATGAGTTGCCGTCAAGACCCTGAAGCTAGGAATTTGGCCTTTTGCTTCATTTGCTTTGGTGCGTCCGAATCCTGCTAGGGGAAGAACGCTGAGGTGACATTTCATCTGCTGTATCGAGACGATCGTCAAGGTGGTGACCATTCCGCGATGGTGCGAGATGATCTCCGATTGTCTTTCAGGCTTTATATGTGTTGCCGTCAAGACCCTAAAGCTAGGAATTTAGCCTTTGCTTCATTTGCTTTGGCGTGTCCGAATTCTATTGGAAGAAGGATGCCGTAGTGACATTTCATCTGCTGTATCGAGACGATAGTCGAGGTGGTGACCACTCCGCACTGGTGCGAGATGATCTCCGATTGTCTTTCAGGCTTTATATGAGTTGCCGTCAAGACCCTGAAGCTAGGAATTTGGCCTTTGCTTCGTTTGTTTTTGTCGCGTCCGAACCCTGCTGGAGGAAGGAAGATGCAGTGACATCGCATCTGCTGTATCGAAACGAATGTCAAGGTGGAGCTGGGATTTTGCCATCATTCCGCTTTGTTTCGACCATGGGGTCTTTTGTTGATGTTGCTTCTGCATCCTGTTGGACTGTGAAGGAACGCCGTTGTTGGCATTGCGTCTGCTGTAACGAGACGAATGCTGAGGTGGAGCTGGGATTTCGCCGTCACTCCGCTTTGTTTCGACCATGAGGTCTTCTGTTGACGTTGCATCTGCATTCTGCTGGACTGCGGAGGAACGCCGTCGTTGACATCTCGTCTGCTGTAATGAGACGAATGCTGAGATGGAGCTGGGATTTTTCCATCGCTCCGCTTGATGGTGTAACATCTGTGTTCTGTTGGAATGAGGAGGCACACCGTTGTTGGTCTCCAGGCTGTAGATGTGGCCATTGAGATTTGGAACTAGGGACTTTGACATGGCTCCGTTTCATTGCGACTCTGAGGTCGGTTGTTGACGTCATGTCTGTATCTGGTTGGAGTGAGAAGAAACGCCATTGGTGATCTCTAAGTTGTCGATGTTGACGTCGAGACCCTGAAGCTCGGGATCTTTCTTTGCTTCATTTGTTGACATCGTGTCTGTAATATTTCGACAAATGTCGAGATTGTCTCTAGGTTGTCTATGAACCGTCGAGATTTGGCTTCGCTTTTTGATGGAGCCTGTTGGGAAGGTATGGTTCCCTCTTTATCTGTGCCCCTGGATTGTATATAGGGATCGATGTGATTTCACCTGTAGGGCAAAAAGTTTCATTCTTTCATTTTTTTTATTCTTTCCGCGATGCTTTATCATTTCAGCTTTTTATATCGCGAAAATCGTGATTGCCCAATCATTTCGGCTATTTTTCTTTTTACTCGCTGCTTTTTATTGCGAGTTGCCCAACCATTTCGGCTATTTTGCATGCATACATTTTTACTTGCTGATTTTGTTTGCAAGTTGCTCCATCATTTCGGCTATTTCGTATGCATTTTTTTTTGGGGCTCGCTGATTTTTTTTTTGCCGCGAGTAGGGGATTTGGGATCTGATACCAATCTTGGCATCAGCATCGCTGCGACTGGAATATTGCCAGGAGCGAATCATCATTTGCCGTGAAAAGACTTGAAATTTGATACCGGTTTAGGCATCAGCATCGCTGCAACTGGGATATTGCTAGGAGCGAATCATCATTTGCCTCTGTCGATGTCGAACAAAGGTGGCTTAGTAAACAGGGTTAAGGGTCCTGTCGGCTAAGGCTTTTGACTTCATGGGCCGTAAGGGTCTCACAAAGGTATTTCTCCCTACAAGTCGTGAGGATCTTGTAGGTGTGTTTTCTCCTTGGGAATCGTGAGGATTCCTAAGTGCATGTTCTCTTGTAAGTCGTAAGGATCTTACAAAAGGGTTTTCTCCTTATAAGTCGAGAGGACTTACAAGTGTTGTTTGCTGTACAAGCATATCCCTAATCACGGATGGGACTTGTTAGGGGAAATATTTATTCGTGCCCGTGGATTGTATACAAGGGTCAGTATTGAGCCACTTGTAGGGCAATATCGAAGGTTGTGGGGGTTGCTTAAGAACAGGTTAAGGTTTCTGTAACTTAAGACTTTCAAATCTTATGAGCCGTAAGGGTCCCATAAGAGAGTTCTCCTTACGAGTCGTGAGGATCTCGCAAGTGTATTTTCTCCTTAGGAATCGTGAGGATCCCTAAGTGTGTTGCTCCCTTGTGAGTCATAAGGATCTCACGCGGGTGGTTTCTCCTTATAAGGTCGAGAGGACCCTGTAAGTGTCTTTTAATGAGGTTGCGCCCTTTCGGGTTTTCACAAACACTCGCCGGTAGCCCTGCTGTTTTTACTCACGGAGCCCTTTCGGGTTTTCATCCGTGTCCACTCTGCTTATGGACATACCCTTTTTTTTATTCTTTTTTTTTAAACGAGGTCGTGCCTTTTTGGGTTTTCACGAACACTCGCCGGTAGCCTTGCTGTTTTTACTCACGGAGCCCTTCCGAGTTTTCATCCGTGCCCATTTTGCTTGTGGACATACCGTTATTTTTTTTTGGCACGTCAGCCTGAAGATGCTGCGGGTTGGGAGTAGTTTAACGACGTTTCAGTCATTTGCATGTTTTAGGACATTGCGGTCCGCCGTTAATTTAAGGACGTTTCGGTCCGCCGTCGCCGTATTTGAGAAGCATCTCTAGTTTACTGACTTTTTGGTCTATGGGGCTTTCCCTATGAATGAACATGATGCCCCCGGCATATCCACCTTTTTCGAAGCTTGTTGTTGTGGCGGGTTTACTTTCCACTTTTCGGACAGCGCGAACTTGCCCTGTTGGTATTGGTCTTCAACCCAGTTTTTGAAGACGTAGCAATTGTCGAGTGGGTGACCCATTACTCTGTGGTAGGGACAATAGTTAGGATTGTTAACGTCACCTGGTTGCAATGGACGTTTTGGATCTGGCAGAGTGATAAGCCGCTGCGCACTGCTAGCTCGAACAATCTCTTTGTTTTATCTTTGGGAAACGAGTAAGGACATTTCAACTTCTCACTGAGGTATCGCGGCTTGTTGTTTTGACGACAAAACGGTCTCGGGTTACTCGGCTGTTGTTGAGTGTTAGCAACAAAGGCCGGTTTTTCCTTTTCCTTTCTCATTTCGTTTGCTCCGTCGTTTGCGGGTCCGAGATTCTTTCCGGGTAGCGTGAGATTGTACTGCTGAACGTTCTCGCAACTCTCCAATTCTTTTGTTTTAGAAATGAATTCCTTGAAGAGAGGGTTGAGGGCGGCTTCTTCGTCAGAATCGCTTCTAAAGGTGAGAACTCGTGATCCCCCGGGCTCGTCCCTATGACAATTGCCGGCAACTCTTTTATGCTCATCTGTCGTATTTTTTCGCTGTCTACGAGCTTCCCGCTTTATTCTATTGACGTGTTGTCTATGAGCGACATATCCTTGCCACCAACACTTAAAGGAGTTGCAGTCTTCAGTAGGATGTGCGATCCTCTGATGATATAAGCAGAAGTTAGGGTGTACGTCCGTTTCATCAAAATGTATACCACCAGGAGAATTTTTTCTGAAAGAGGGCGGCCTCATCCCCATTAATATGGATTTGGCGAATCGTTTCCTTGTCTTGACCCTGCTTTCATTTGCGGCGGATGTACTTTGATCTGGTGGGAGTGTTTCGACCCTTTTGTCCAGTCGCCGGCGTTTGGCCTTTTCAAATATGGCCATCTCACGCTCCCGGTCGGCTTTACTTTTCAGACGAATTTCATTCAGGAAGGCATCGATCATCTCGTCTGACGGCCACAGAAGTTCTGGTTCAGGATCTGCCCCCGGTTTCTCGGTGCAAGGAGCCTCTTTATCATCTATCAAGGAGTGAGAGATCATATGACAACTTGCTACGTAGTCCTCAGATTCATCTGATGAGTCCTCTCCATCGTTTTCATCCTCGAGGACGTGGCTGAGAAACTCTTGGAGCGTGATTGGAATCCGCGCCTTCTGGTTATACTCTTCGAGCGTGTCAATCTGTTTCTGCAAATCCGTGCGCTTGTTGCCAGGCTTCACGGGCTTCTTGGATTTCTCCTTTTTTTTCGAAGATTTCGACGGCTGGGAGTGAATGCTTTGGCTATCACCACCGATATTTGGAATTGGGCGCGGCTTCAGCATCCTCTTGATGATCTCAGGTTCCAACGGGTTCTTCCATCTAATCGCCGGGCACGTCTGAAGATCATTTAGCATCCTTTTGGTCTTGGCCGAAAGAGCCACCTCCCATGGAGCTTCCTCAACAAAAGAGCATGTTGCCCCCAGTGTGTTTGTCTTCTTAGGAGTGTGAAGCTGTGGCGGGTTCACCTTCCAGTTTTCGGATAACGCAAACTTGCCTTGTTGGTACTGATCTTCGATCCATCCTTTAAAGATGAAGCAATCTTCGATTGGATGGCTTACCGCTTGGTGGTAAGGGCAGTAATTAAGATCGTTGACATCGCCTGGCTGCGACGGATGTTTTGGATTTGGCAGATGGATGAGTCTGTTGCGCGCTGCCAGCTCGAACAGTCTCCTTGTTTTATCCTGAGGAAACGAATAAGGACGTCCCAGTCTCTCCTCGAGGGATGGGCGTGGACGTACGTTGCTTTGGCGGACAACCGGTTTAAAGTTGCTCGGCTGTTGTTGAGTATTGGCGATGAAAGTTGCTTTTCCTTTCCCCTTTTCATTCCGAGGATCCGTCTTTGAAGGAGATGATCTATGATCCATCTGATCCATTTGTGCTAACTTGTCAATCAAGGCCTGGAAAGTAGTTGGCTTGAAGAACATCATGAATTGCGAGATGGTCGCTTGCGGATCAAGAGTGCTCACGAACATGCCCACCGCCGGCTCTTCTTCGATCCGCTGTTCGCATTTCGACCATAGATTCCGCTATCGTGCTGCGTATTGAACCCACGTTTCACCTGGCTTCACCCTGGCATTAATCAGTGCTGTTATCGGGGTGCGCTCGCTGGCGCTGGCAAATCTTTGTGTAAACAATAGCTCCATCTCCGCAAATGTTTTGACAGAGTCATCAGGTAGCTCCGAATACCATTTAAAGGCCGTTTATGCTAAGCTGCCGACGAATTGGCGGAGCAGCAATTTATCATCACCTCCAGTGTTGCCGCACATGGCTCTAAATTGAGCGACGTGCTGATGCGGATTTCCCGTCCCCTTATATACGTGGAACTTAGGGATCGTATATCCCGGCGGGTAGCTGATTTGCTCATACCAGCCCGGGTATGGTCGCCCAGCTTTGACGACTTGGCTGGCCGCTTCACTCGCCTGATGAGCTCGTATTTGCTGAGCTATATAGTCATTCAGTGCGGTCTTGGAAATGGTTTCCTCCTTGGCTACTGACAGAGCCGGTGGAGGATTCGATGTCTCTCCTTTGTCATCTTCAAGGACAATCGGAGGATCTCGTTGGCTCATCATCCCTACCATATCTTGGAAGAGAAGCGCCATCCGCTTTATATTAGCCGCTTGCTCTGCGGCTTCTTTGTCCTTCTTTTCGAGGACTCTGCGTAGGTAGTCAGCGTCAGTTTCTTGTTCATGACGCTGCTCTGATGATGCCTCTGGGCTTTCTTTTGGCCCGGTAAGTGTGACCATTGCAGTCATCATTTCTTGAAGCTTCTGTTGCTGCTCCTGGGCTTTCGTTACGGATCGGGTGAGCGGTCGGTGACCCATTGAAGCACGGCTTTCCTCCTTTCCAGAAGCCATATAAACAGTGTGCACCACCATGCCCCTAGACCTGGGGTGTTTGTGCTCAGCGCGTTTACGGTTCGCCATGTTCACAGGGGCTTTTTGCGGCCTCCTTTTCTTTTGAGTGGTCAAAGTTAAAGGGGCCGTTGTAGTGGGCACCCAAGTGGTTGTTGCTTTTTGTGGCTTGACAGAGTGATCCTTCTCCTGCTGCACCTTCATCTTTTTCTGTCGGTGGAGATAGTTTTTATCAATCACTGACCCTTGGACCTGTCGCCAGACTTTGTAAATTTTAGAGGACAGCCGTTGAGGGGGCTGCTTTAGCTTCTTCTCTGGAGTGTTCTCCACAGGTGAAGGAGTTCATTTCAACACCGCAGTAGGAGAATTTCTGCGCACCTTATTCAGCAATTCAAAATTGTTCCCGGTTGGAACAGCAGCATCGATCCCCACCATCGGAGCTGGTGGCGTAAATCCAGAGGGGGAGTTGCCCGCAGCCTCTCTTACTCGATGCCAGTGGCGACGTCGGGCGTTTCTTGCGGATGGAGTCACCTCCGTTGTTGGATAAGCTTCTTCCTGCCCCCTGCCCTGGGTAGGGGAAGCAGCTTTGAGGACCTCGCCTGGAGCAGCAACCGGAATAGCCAGCCTTGTAAAAACTGACTTCTCGGAAGGAGAAACCCTTCCAATGATTTCGTCTGCTTGAGCCGGGATAGCTATCCGCCTTGGGATGGTAGCTTCGGGTATCACAGGTTTGCAGACATTCTGGCCCAGTCCGTTGAAAACTGAGGTATTGAAACTGGGTGACCCGTTGAGAGGGGTCGCGGCAGTGGTAAGCTGATCAAAGACCGACTTCTTTGGGGATTCTTGCAACGTCATTGTGGCATTGAAGCTCAACGGTGGGAGCATGGTCCCGAAGAATAATCCAGTGGTGGCCTGAGTTACCTGCTCCACTGGCATCTTGAAAAGGGAGGCCGCTTGGGGCCCATAAGTCACTCCTCCAGCAAGGACCGAGCGAGAGTTACAGTTGCAGGCAGTGCAGTTTGAAGCCATTGATCTTCTGTTTTCTGCACGGAGCAAGACACCAAATCTTAGTACCTCGAATCCATAGGCAACCACAGTAAACCGCGATTCGTTCGCGAACACGACACACAAAGTGTGGAGTGGAAAGTGGAAAAGGTCTCACCGGGCGTGCCGGAATCTGTTCCCCTCCGAATGGCGGCCGAGACATGGGCTGTCTTGCCTGAGATTCGGGACAGATGCTAATTGGTGCTATCCGTCTACCTCTCCGAAGATGCCAAGTTGATTTATGGCACCGTGTATCGAAGGTTTAAACGGATGCGTCCGATGTAGCAGACTTCGTCAGATTCCCCCTTGTTTGAGGGGTTTTTGATTGTGGGGACGCTCTTCCCTGCAGGCGCAAGCCCCTACAGTTAATTACGCCACCGCATCGCGGTAACAACTTTCTCCTTCTCCAGCTGGTCACTTCGTGTCGTGGGTGTTTGTTTTTTGTTTTGTTGCCCGTGGATTGTATACGGAGACTGATTTATATCGTCGCCCGTAGGGCGTGGATTAGTCCTGTAACACCCGAGCCCAATACTACTATTTTCTATTATTGGTTGAGCATTAGATATTACTCATTTCATTTATCTTGCTTGTTTGGGTCTTACTGTAAAATTTTATCTGGCTAAGTCATTCTGCATATAACAAATTTTAGCACCTAAAATAAAATTGAAAATATTCATCTTGGCCTACTTGACACCCTTAGCCTCGTGGTAGCGTCCGTGCATTGTGTTCTCGTCCCGTTCAGTGAAACGGGCGAGTTTGGATGGCTACGTGCACGTGCGTGTGTCCGTTTTGGGAGTATGCTTTTTTTAATCATGAAACATTTCATTTTAAAATTTGGAACCCGTTTAAAATCCTATTATTTAAATTTCGAATTTTTGGGCGCAATCCGGACGCGATTTGGAAATGTTTCATTTAGCGCCAAAATCCCAATTTAATAAAATATTCTAAAACTATAATATATATTCATAACCTTACTCTGTTACATATATAACCATTTAAATCTTTAGGAAATCTTTTAAAAAATTTTTCCTTCCCACGCCCTGGCCAATCAGGAGGGGTTTAAACCCCCGTGGGCCCCGCCTCTATTCCTCTCTCTTTCTCTCCTTCTATCTCTTTCTTTCTCTTTCTCTGTCTCTCTCTCTTTCTCTCTCTCAAATCTTTCCTGATCTCTCTCTCTCTCTAACCCTCTCTCTCTCTATCCCCTATATATTTATCCTCGTCTCCTTCTTCTTTTTCGCAGAACCACCACGAGAACCCCATCGCAACCCTAGCCCAGCCGCCGTGCCCATCGCCGCCGCAGCCCGACGCCGACGCCACCACCACCATCATCCTCGTCGAAACAACAGCCCCCTTCCTTTTCCCCCTCTGGTTGATCTTTGTTCGTACGTAGTATTTCTAACTTTTGTCGCTGTTTTGGCATCTCGCCGGAATCCGGCCGTGCCGACGACTTGACCCGACATTCCAGCAAGGTACCTCGGTCCGCGTGGTCCCACTGTTCGTTGTTTGGATTCGATCCGTGAACCGTGCGTCCGTCGCGTGTTTTTCCCGCCGACGTTACGTCCGTTTTTCCCGGTTCGCGAACCGTCGAGGCAAGTATCACTTGCTACATGCTATACTATACAATTAAATGTGTTTTGACTCATTAGACTTGCAGACTTAACTAGGTATAGCTATTTTATCATTTGGACGCAATATGACTTATATCACGATACTGTTAACCTAAAATCACATTTTGCCACTTTAACCTCAATAACGAAGTTACCCGTTAATCACATTTTACCGTCTAAAGGACGATAGCCGTACACATGTAGCTCTATTACATTCTGATGTTGATATTGCACCACCTTGTGATTTATTGCACCGCAAGGGTGTTCAAACCTGTTAATATGATAATACGACTGCACTATGTTAATGCACTATTGTGATTAAATGAACTGCTTATTGTTGTTTACTTTATTGCTTACTTCCTGCTGTTAATCCTAGTTCGATTATATACCTGTTGTGAGCACACCCTCGATTGTGTTACATCTTGACCTGACCTTGCTACACATGATATATATATACCGATGCACCGGACATGGTACTCTTTACTATCGACTTAACCTGATGTACCATGACCTGACCTGTTACCTGATCTCATGCCTAATGCCAACAAACCTGACATGGAGTCCTCATGGACCATTCCTGTTGTCTATCCAGACAAACCTGACCTGTTACCTGATCCTGTGTTAGCATTAGTCCTTGACTACTGAATACCTGACGTGACACATATAACCTGGGGGTATGGGGAAATCAAAAGGGTAATCTAAAGTGTAACTTAAAAGGGTATTACTTGATCCGTGGTCTCGGGGGGTAACGGGACAGAGCCATTCGTGACTCTCACATATTCCTGATCCGTAGTCCCGGGGGGTAACGGGACATATCCTTTGAGTTACATGGAGGATTACTCAAATTGATTTCAAAGACTTTAGAATAGAAAACCTGATAGAACAGTTTAGTTTACCCACCGCACGCTACTGTACTGGTATGATTCATATTATTGTTATTCTTGCTGTATTCATGTTTATATTATATTGCCTGCTACACTGTTCATATTATATTACTTGATGACATGACGCGCTGACGTCTGGGTATTGCATGGCCCAGATTCTTTACCACTGTCGCTGTCCGAGCAGGAATACTTCAGCCAGCAGGCTGATTTGTGAGTTCTGTAGTGATTAGTTTTATTTCCTGCATTCTTATTTCCAGATGTGAGCCCGCATTATGGGACATACTTTTCTATTATTGTATTGGATCATTTGCTTCCGCACCTATTTATCATTGACTCTTGTTATTCTGGATTTGGACATGTGTTAGATAGTTTTTATCTTGTTCTTGATATCTCTACAGCCGTAATGTAACTGTGGATGGATACTTCCTACCCACAGGTAGCATGGTTGGCTATGTCACGTGCCCAATCTTACGTACTCTGGGAAGCGGGGCGTGACAAGTCCAAATCCGTATTTTCTTAGATTTGGGTTTGGGGTTTGGGTTTAAGGATGCGTTAGCCATATTTGAGGCTAAGATCAACTCAAACGTTTGTTAAGAATTCGTTAGTCCAATTTGAGACTAAGATCAACTTAACGGGATCGTTTAGATCCGACAAGAGAGCAATTGGCTCTATTGTTCCAGTTTAGGGACATAGGGGTCCATTGCATGTATGGCCATAGGGACCCGTCACCTCTCTGACGACGTTGAAGGATTACAACGACAGATGTCAGAGGAGTTCAGAGATGTACCCTTGAACCGAAGTTGATTGAGAGACCTATAGTCCAATTTGGGACTAAAGTCTGTCTGAGGGTTTAAGGATACGTTAGCCATATTTGAGGCTAAGATCAACTTAAACGTTTGTTAAGGATACGTTAGTCCAATTTGGGACTAAGATCGACTTAACGGGATCGTTTAGATCCGACAAGAGAGCAATTGGCTCTATTGTTCCAGTTTAGGGACATGGTGGTCCATTGACAGTTTAGGGACATGGTGGTCCATTGACAGTTTAGGGACGTAGTGGTCCATCTCCAGTTTAGGGACATGGGGGTCAATTGGTAGTTTAAGGACATTGCGGTCCAATGCCAATTTAGGGACGTAGTGGTCCAATACCAGTTTAAGGACATAGTGGTCCATCTCCAGTTTAGGGACATAGTGGTCCATGTTCCAGTTTAGGGACATAGTGGTCCAATACCAGTTTAAGGACATAGTGGTCCATGTTCCAGTTTAGGGACATAGTGGTCCATTGGTAGTTTAAGGACGCATAAGTCCATGGGTTTAAGGACCCCACAGTCCATATAGGTGTGTTTAAGGACGCATTAGTCCGTTAGTTTAAGAACGCATAAGTCCGCGGGTTTAAGGACCCCACAGTCCGTACTTGGTTTAAGGACGCATAAGTCCATGAGTTTAAGGACCCCACAGTCCGTGTTGATGTGTGGTTGTCGGGACCCGTTACCTCTGTGAAGACGTTGAAGGATTACAACGACAAATATCAGAGGAGTTCTGAGATGTACCCTTGAACCAATGAGTTGGTTGAAAGAGCAGATGTGCTCAGTTCAAGATGATTTGAGGACTTATGGCCAGTTTGGGCTAAGTCCAATTATGTTTGAAATATTGGCCCTCTGTTGGTCCATTGAAGGAGAGGCTTTGCCTCTAGAAACTTAGCCAATTGGGCTAAAGCTAGTGTTAAACACTAAATACCAACAATGTTGAACACTGGGAATAAGATTAGCAAGTTAGTGTTAAACACTAGCAAAAGGGCTATAGAATTAGTGTTAAACACTAAAGCAAATCAGTGTTAAACACTGGTAATCAGAGATTTCAAATTAGTGTTAAACACTAAAGCAAATCAGTGTTAAACACTGGGAACAAAGTCTTCAGATTACTGTTAAACACTAAGGAGAGAGGGGTCACGTGTGGACACGTGAGAGCGCCTTGATTTCCCTTATTTTATTCTGCAGATCAGTGTTTAACTCTTTTAATTCTGACGGCCATCACGTGTGAGCACGTGATGGAGGCCCCCGCTCTGGTCTGTTAGAATGCTCATTAGGGGTCACGTAGTGACACGTGAGGGCGCCCTAAATATGGAGCCAGATCTCCTTTCGGTTTATCCTCAAATCTATGAATAAGTGTTAAACACTTTTGTTTTTATTTTAGAGTATCACATGTTGGCACGTGATGGAGGCCCCCGCTCTGGTCTGTTAGAATGCTCATTAGGGGTCATGTGGTGACACGTGAGGGCGCCCTAAATGTGGAGCCGGATCTCCTTTTGGTTTATCCTCAAATCTGCGAATAAGTGTTAAACACTTTTATTTTTATTTTAGAGCATCACGTGTTGGCACGTGATGGGGATTTATGCGCTGACTGTTAAAACGTTTGCTAAGGGGTCACGTGGTAAACACGTGAGAGCGCCCAAAGCCTTCATTTCCATTGATCTTTCTTTCTGCGTTTTGGGAGTCACGTGGGAGCACGTGATGGCATCAAAAAGTGGGGCCAGATCCCTTTTATTTTGTTCTGCTAACAAGTGTTAAACACTTTTAATTTTCATAGCCATCACGTGTGGGCACGTGATGTATAATCATGCCCTGATTTATTAGAACATTTATTAGGGGTCACGTGGTAACACGTGAGAGCGCCCAGAATTGTTTCTGCCTTTACTTTTGTTCCATATATAATGAGGGTCACGTGGGAACACGTGAGGCATTGCCTCAAAGCTTTCCTCTTCTCATTTTTGGGGGATCTGTTCAGGGGTCACGTGGGGCACGTGACCTTTGTCTTTTCATGCACAGAGATCTTTTAAGTCTCCTTATCTTTAAGAATTAAATTCTTATTTAGGGTAAAACCCTAATTTTTGTTTTGGAGGAATTAAATTCCTATTGTGAAAGAATTAAATTCTTATTTAGGGTAAAGCCCTAATTTTATCCCAAAGGAATTAAATTCCTATAATTTTGTGGGAATTGAATTCTCAAAACTTAATTCCTCCTCTATGTTTTGGATCTACATGGCAGGATCTCAACCCAATGAGAATTAAATTCTCAATTCATGGGGAGATGTGCACTTTGCAGATCCTCCACCAAAGAAAGAACTAAGTTCTTTTCTTTATATAAGAGTTAAACTCTTTTGAGAATTAAATTCTCTGTTGAAGCCTCCCTTTTCTTACCTAGGGTTTTTCTTTTGCAGAGAATTCAATTCCCCTCTCTTTTCTTTTTCCTCTTGAGAATTAAATTCTCCTCCTTCTGTTTCTTCTCCCAAAAAAGTCCATCCCTTCTCTTCTCTTCTTGGCTCCTATTTATAGGAGAAGGAAAAAAATCAATTTGTTTAGAAAATCTCTCATTGAAAGATTTGATTTGATTGTTGAGAGATTTAATTTATATTTATCATTAATCTGGGCCTTTAGATCATTCAGTGAATTTTATTCACCGTGAATTTTAAATCCAAAAGATATTCTATTTGTTATTCTGGTGAGATTTTCAGGGAAATCTTTCCTTGTCCAAGATTTTTCCATAAATTGGTGACTTTTAATCACCCTTGGATCTTTAATCCAACGGTCCCCATAATCCTTTTCCATTTGGAAAGATTTAGAAGCTTTTAGAATTTTAATTCCATTTCGAAAGATTTAAATGATATTTTTTTAGAATTTAATTATGTTGAACAGCAAGGCTTTTACAGCCAGTCACGTGTTGCCACGTGACCCCCAATTGAGTCCTTTTCTCAGTGTTTACTTACGCTTCAGTTGTAACCATCACGTGTCAACACGTGACCATTGGTCACGTGTGAGCACGTGACACCTCATTGAGGTATTTCCTTCAGCTGTTTGTTTACGCTTCAGTTCTAACCATCACGTGTCAACACGTGACCATTGGTCACGTGTGAGCACGTGATTCCTGATTTTTAATCAGGGAACAGATTTTAGAATTTAATTCTATTCATTATTTTAGAGGTCTCAAAAGCCCATCACGTGTTTGCACGTGACCCATAGTCACGTGTGAGCACGTGATGCCCCATTGGGGTCTTTTCTAAGTTTATATTATATTTTTTAACTCCTCCATCGAGTTCTTAAAAGTCCATCACGTGTGGACACGTAATTCCTCATAACTTTTGATCTCGGATGAATTACGAGGCCCATAATATATCAAATCGAATGGTTTTTCGAGCCGCTTTCGATACCATCAGAATTTATCTATTTCTCATTCGAGAGTTTGTCAAAAAATAGCCCGGAAGATACTGGTTCGCATTTCCTTAAGCATATCGCTGCTATTTGATACCTTGGACTCTTTTGCGCAGAAATTTTTGGCGGGAACACTTGCGCTAGCTCACCCGTGCTCAACACGTAGCGCGCAACGCGCTTAGCGCTGGATCTGAAGCGTTGCTTCAATTTTTGAATTTTGAATTTTAAAACAGAGCTTTGCTTTGATTGGGGGTGTGTTGCTTAGCGCGCAGCGCACCTGGCGCTAGTGCATTTGTGTTTAACACATGGCGCGCGCGCCTAGCACTGGATCTGAAGCGTTGCTTCAATTTTTAAATTTTGAATTTCAAAACAGAGTTTTGCTCTGATTTGGGGAAACAAATGCCCCCACCGTTGCGCTTACGTGGCGCACACGTGAGTGCAGCGGTGGCAACATCTGAGCCCTTGGATCAACTCAGAAGTTGAAGAGGCGGTTCAATGCTTATAAATAGGACCTTTGGTCCCTTAGATGATTTCCATCTTCTTCTTGAGAATTTTCATTCAAAGCATTGCTCTTTAGTTTAAGAACTTTTCAAGAGTCAGAACTCTATCAAAACTTAGGTAAAGTTTAATTTTTTTTAATAAATCAGGGTTTTACCCATTAACAGAGCCTTGCTCTTCATAGATCTTTGATCTAAATAAAACCCATTTAGGGTTTCATTAACAGAGCTTTGCTCTCAAAGGGAGATTATCTCCTTCTCCCGAGGGATCTCTCATTCAATGAGAATTTCCTTGAGGATTTCCTCATTAATTAACAGTCTTGTCCAATGATGAGGCTGTTTTATTAATTGAAGCATTGTCATCTAGATTTTGTGGGTCCCCCTTTGGTCCTCTTTCCACTGCATTGCAGTGTGGTACAAATTTTAAAGTACTGAGTGTCAGAATTTAAATTAAATTATAGCACTGAAAATTGACTTCTGTCCTTTCTTGCAGGCGACATGTCTTTCGATCTCTCTTCCCCGTTTGTTCGTTCAGAAAGAGGATTTCCTGGAGCACCTGTAGACCGGGAAGTTCAAGCTTTGATCAAAGATCATGACCCGGAACATAAGAAACTTCACCTATGGGGGACATGGTATAATCAGATTATTAAGGGTCGACAAAGCTTTTTGTGTGCGGTAGCCTCGGAGCCCATCATGGCGATCCATTACGCCGACCCACCCCAGGTGAACTATGCCGTGGAGATGGTTAATTGGACTTCAGAAGGTCTTCTTCAGCCCGCTATAGCTTCGATACCTGTTCATCCCCCTATGGATTTAGATACCTTGGGACGACGTATTTGTCAAGGCGAGGCACGACCGTGGGGACAACCATATATGATTGGTCTGATCCCTCGTCATCCGATTGGTTATCTGCAGCAGGCTCGCTACGTCCTGTCAGCGAATAAGTCGCAATTGTTGAGGCTTGGGTTGTATCCCGCCATTTACGCTTCTCTTTTCCAGTACCCTACGCTTCCCGCCTGGTGGGTTAAGGCTTTTTTAGAGCAGTGGAATATCCCTACCCATACCTTCCTTTCGCTGGACCGGGAAGTGCTAATCTCCTTAGAGGAATTTACGGAAGTTTCTGGCTTACCGGTCATAGGGGAGCATTATGAGGAACTGCTTCCCACAGATGAATACGTTTTTGGTGCCAAACCAGTGATGACAGGACTTACCCCGGTGAATGTCGTTCAACACCAATTTCCTGGTTTAATCAAAGTGTTGAATATCTACGAGGGCCTTTTCCTCGAATCTGGGAGCCGCGGGGTTAGTTTCGAGGATTTCATCGCTTGCTTTCTTCACCCAAAAGTTCTCTCGAAGGAGGCTGTTAAATTCGCCACGCTTGACGACCCTTTCGTCTTAGGTTTAAACAACCTGCCAACGACGGAGGTAGATCAGAAGAGTTTCTTCCTTCCCAACACTCCAGTTGTTCCTTTTGCGGAGATCGCAGTCCCTGGGATTGATGAGGAAACATTTTTCTTGGGATTTCTTGGGCTATGGTTGAGCTGGTTTGCTCTCCCAATGCACCTTCGCCGTATGGGGCCGTCTGTCTTCTATCCGGCTCACCGAATGGTTATTGGGGTGAAAGTGTCCGTTGGGGTCGCCGGTTTAGCCCATTTGCATTACAGCCTTAGTCAAGCGGCAGATACTACTGAACCCGGAGTGCAGCATGTGAACTTCTCGATGCATTACTTCATGTCATGGCTCGAGGTACATGCACATGGCATTTTTGGTATTCATAAAAGGCCTTCATTTTATGACAGGTGCAGCTTCCCCCGGATTATGCGACTAGTCGGCGCATCTATTGTAAATCCGTCACCGTGGGATGCTAGAGATTTGCTCCTTCGTCCCCGCACGGTTGGAGATGGCATGACCTTCACCGACAAGGTTTTAACCATCGGAAAAGAGTCCGCCATAACGGTGCGGCCATTGCGGGATACTTTTAAAGATGGAGCCTCAGTTTTGAAAGCTCGGGAGATCCTCCATTTATATTCTATCAGACCGGGCTTCCTAGTGTTTAGGCAAAATGACGCGGCGCTTTTCATGAGATGCGATCCGCATCGTTTTGCCCAATAATTAAGCTATAATCAAGGAGTTCCGTTGGAGGCTTTCTTGCTAGAACCCACTGCCACTGAAGAGGGGATGCGAAACGCGCTACATCATTTCATGCGCTTGAACACGGGGTCCAATTTCTTTATCAGCGAACCGAGCTGTGTCCCGAAGGTTCTTAATGTGTACACGGCGTGGTACCGGCATTCTATGGGCACCATCATTAAGGAAGAGAGGCGGCTGCTTCTCGATCGCAAAAGTGCACCTCCTGCCGGCGATCGCAACGTCCCTTTGAAGCGACGGACCACTGTCCCCCCTTCGCTAAAAGAGGTCACTGCAGTTGAGCCTCCTCATGCGCTAAGCCCTACGCGAGGTTTCCCCCTTCCAGCGCGTCTGAAAAAGAAGTGGCTGCCGCGTCCCCCGAGTCGAACGTAGGAAAAGAAATTGGGACTCGTCGTCCCAAGGTGCTTGCTAAGCGTAATCTAGTACTGGCAGCGACCGTAGCTCGCTCACAAAAGAAGAAGAAGAAGTCAATCCTTTCCGTCGACGTTGTACTTGGCCAAGAGCCTCACGCTCCTTACGGTGAGGGCTTGAGCGAGTATGGGACAAATGAGGGCTTATTCATGCCGCCAGATGATACTGATCTGGCGGCTGCCATTGCAGCTTCTGAGCAATTGGCAAGCCATGAAGAGGGATTGGCTATCCTCGTGCGATCAGGTAATCATTAGCTGTATCTTTCGCTATTGCATCGTATTTCTATTATCGTGTTTTGACTGACGCTTTTCCTTCTTTAACAGGCATTTCTACCGAAGAAGCTCTCGCAGATTCTCTCAAGACTTTTGAGGAAGAGAAATGACTTCGAGCATCCTTAGGGATCGGTACATTTCGGTTCTCCATGTTCCCGCTCCTGTTTCTTATGAGTAATCTGACCCCCACTTTTTTTATCACAGGAACTACCTCTACTCATGTTATTCCGGGCGTGGCACCGACTTCGCAGGGCGGTGCGGAGATGTTTGCTGGGCCGGCTAGCTCAGTTCCGCCAGTATTGTTGAAAGAAGCGTCACTTAAGCAACCAATGACGGATGCCATAACGGCTCCAGAGGTAACCCTTGGCGCGGATGACGACTTCCTATTGATGGAGGCGTCTGGAAGATCCGCTTTGACTGCTCGAGCGGAGAGGAAGCGCAGAATGCGAACGGCAAGGGAGCGTAGTGCTTCCTTAGCCGTGGGTACGGGTTCGAGCACCGCTACCCCTGCCCTTACCCCTTCAGAGGATGCTCCGGCTGCCTTGTCTACCGCCCATAGACAGGCGGCTCGTGCGGCTCGGGAGGCAATCGAAAAGCCGACCCAAGGTAACATAACATTGGGTTCTTTTGTCAAAATTTTAATTTGCAGGTCCTCATATATCTTATCTTGTAAGGCTGATTCTTGCCGAGGAAGTGGTAGGTGACGTGACGTCAACCGCCGAGCCTGAAGTAGCGGTAGGTGAGATGGCTACAATCGTCGAGCTCGAGGTAGTGGTAGGTGAGATGGTTACAACCGCCGAGCCTGAGTTAGCTGTGGGTGAGATGGCTACAATCGCCGAGCCTGAGGTAGCCACTCTTTCTCAAGAGTCGGGCACTGCTCCAATCGTCGCTCTTTCTCCTTGTGGCTCCTTGCCATTGCCGGGTGCTGCGAGTGTCACAATGATTCTTGTGGAATAGGGTGATGAGGCTACGTGTGGCAAGACCATTCCGATGGAGAAGGGTGAAGCATTTGCTACCTCTAGTGACGCCCTTGTCACGGTATCGACCGGTGACTCACCAGGTAGATTTTGGGTCATTACTTTTCCCTTTATTTTGTAGTCCCTTTTAATCTTTCCTGAAAGTATTTATCTCGTTTCTAATGCAGGTGTGACAAGCGTTGAGATTGCGCTATCCGAGGTAACGCCATCAGTTGCCGCTTTGACGGTGACTACTCCTCTACCTTCTCTCGTAACATCTCAGATGTTGGAATGTGCTGATTTGTGACCTATCAGTTTTATTTCTAGGCTGTGTAATTTATGTACTGACATTGCATTACTGCGTCCTTGCAGGAGTCCTTTTTGATCACTTGTATCAGGTGTTGCACCCACACTTCTCTTTCCAGTCAGAGATTAGCCCGCTCGCTGGGGTCGGTGAGTATCTTTTCTAACCGACGTCCTTTCTTTAAAGGGCAGTCATATTATTGCTAATTCTTCTCTACATTGCTTGTAGCTGTTCTCTGATAAAAATCAGGAAATACCTCAATGAGGTATCACGTGCTTACACATGACCAAAGGTCACGTGTTGGTATGTGATAGTTTCCTATGATCTCCACTTTATAGAATCAAATTCTAAATCAAACAAAAATGTAACAAAACAGTCAGGAAATACCCCAGTGGGGTATCATGTGCTTATACGCGACCAAGGGTCACGTGTTGACACTTGATAGGTTCCTGCGATCTCTGCTTTATAGAATTAAATTCTGGTCAAACAAAAAAATATAACAAAATATAAGGAAATACCCCAATGGGGTATCACGTGCTCACACATGACCAAGGGTCACGTGCTGACACGTGATGGTTTATTGGGACTCTGTTATTATAAAAGTAAAAATCTAATCAAGCAAACAATTAAGGGAGTCACGTGCCCCCACGTGACAAACCTTTAAAGAAACCACTGAAGGAATTAAAAGGCATGATAAAACGGTAAAGAAAGATCCCGATGAGGCATCACGTGTCTACACGTGACCAAGGGTCACGTGCTGACACGTGATGATTCCTTAACTCTTTAAAGAAGCAGAATTTAATTCTGTTTAAAATGTTAATCAAGGGGGGGGGTCACGTGTTAACACGTGATGGGATCCTAAGCTCTCTAAATTGATAGAATTAAATTCTAATCAAACAATCAATTAAGGGAGTCACGTGCCCACACGTAATGGACCTTTAAGCCCACTGAAAATGATTAATTAAGTAAAATGAAATACTAAGGAAAAACCCCAATGGGGCATCACGTGGTCACACGTGCCCAAGGGTCACGTGCTGACACCTGATGATTCCTTAGTTCTGCTAAAAAGCAGAATCAAATTCTGAATAAAAGAGGGTCACGTGTCGACACGTGACAGGTCCCTCAGCTTTTTAATTGATAGAATCAAATTCTATTTCAATGATCGAACATTGGGATCACATGCCAACACGTGATAGGATTTTATGCCTTCTGAACTAATAAAATTAAATTCTAATTGAGGGAAATCAAAAACCTTAATATTTTCGTAGATCTTTCTAAACAGAAGGATTGTGCTCTGTAAAGTGGACCACCGTCGGATTAAAAATCCAACGGTGATAAAAAATCACCAATTTATGGAAAAATTTTATACAAGGAATGATTTTCCTGAAATGCACCAAGAATAACAAACAGAATATCTTCTGGATTAAAAATCCAATGGTGAATAAAATTCACCGAGTGGTCTAAAAGATCATGTTGGTTACAAAAACAACCAAAATATTTCAATGAAAGATTCACTAAACAAATTGATTCTTTTCCTTCTCCTATAAATAGGAGCCAAGAAGAGAAGAGTAAGATATTGATTTTTGAATCTTGGAACTTTGATTTTCTGAAGAAAAATACAACAACAGAGAGAAAAAAGAGAGAGGAGAATTTAATTCTCAAGAGAGAAAAGAAGTTCCTTTCAAAGAAAAGAAACCCTAGGTGAAAAAGGGGAAAGAGATCTAAGCTCCATAAAATAAAGAGAATTTAATTCTCAATTTAAAAGTTTAACTCTTCTGAACAAGAACTTAGTTCTTTCTTTGGTTGAAGATCTGCAGAAGCAGATCTCCCCACAGGTTGAGAATTTAATTCTCATCGGGGAGATTCTGCCATGCAAATCCAAAACTTAGAAGGAGAATTTAAATTTAAGAAATTCAATTCCCCCAAATTCATAGGAATTTAATTCATCCAAGATAAAATTAGGGTTTAACCCTATGTGAGAATTTAATTCTCCCAAATTTATAAGAATTTATTTCCTCCAAGATGAAATTAGGGTTCAACCCTGCATGAGAATTCAATTCTTCCAAATTCATAGGAATTTAATTCCTCCAAGACAGAACTAGGGTTTAACCTTATTTGAGAATTTAATTCTTCCACATAAATAAGAATTTAATTCCCCTAAAAACGTAATTAGGGTTTAACCCTACAGAGAATTTAATTCTTAAAATAAAGAGACTTGAAAGATCTCCATGCACGTAAAGAACTTGGTCATGTGATGACACGTGACTCCAATCCTCAGTGATCATAAAAGAAAGAATAAAACTAGGTCACGTGCCCCCATGTGACCCCTGAAAAGATCCTCCGAAATAAGAAGGAATTAACCCAGAGGCAATGCCTCACGTGCTCCCACGTGACCTCCAAAACAAAGAGAACAAAGGCAAATGCAGATTCTAATTAGGGTGCCCTCACGTGACCCCTAATAAACACCTTAATAAATCAGCACATGAGTGCCTATCACGTGCCCACACGTGATGGCCGTGAAAACTAAAAGTGTTTAACACTTATTTGCAAATTTGAGAATAGAACAAAGGAAGACTAGTCCCCACCTTCAGAGGCATCACATGGCCCCACGTGACCAATCCATTTTTAGTGTTTAACACTATCATGAGCATTTTGTCTTTAGTGTTTAACACTATTTTCAGCGCATCACGTGGGAACACGTGACTATCAAATATATGTTAGTGTTTAACACTATATTCAAATCAAACCTAGCCTAAATTGGCTAAGTCTTTCTGAGGCAAGACTTCTCTTTTTACTGAGTCTCAAGTACATCCCTGCCTTCCAAGATTGATCATCCTATATTGCGTATGAGTGCTCAGCACTCAACAAAAGATAAAATTTTGTCAGAACCCCTATTTAGCATTGCCAAATAATGGGGGGGGGGGGGTTTGAACCCAGACAAATGTTTAATAGTCTAACAAAAGGCCAACATTTCTAATCTAATCGGACTTAGCCTAAATTGGCCATAAGTCCTTAATTTAGATTTAACCGAGCCAATGTGCTCGTAATCTAATTAATTGATCTTAGTCCCAATTGGACTATAGGTCTCTCAACCCAAAATTGGTTCAAGGGTACATCTCTTCACTCCTTTGATATTTGTCGTTGTAATCCTTCAACGTCTTCAAAGAGGTGACGGGTCTCGACAACCAGACATTCTATGGACTGTGGGGTCCTTAAACTCACGGACTATGATGTCCTTAACCTTGACTATGAGGTCTTTAAACTCATGGACTATGATGTCCTTAACCTTGATTGTGAGGTCTTTAAACTCACGGACTATGATGTCCTTAACCTTGACCGAGATGTCTTTAAACTAATATTGGACCAAGATGTCCTTAAACTAACATTGGACCACTATGTCCTTAAACTGGTAATCGATTACAATGTCCCTAAACTAAATAATAGAGCCCAAATATTCTCTTGTTGGATCTAAACGATCACGTTATGTTGATCTTAGTCTAAAATTAGACTAACGTATCCTTAACAAACGTTTAAGTTGATCTTAGTCTCAAATGATATTAACGATCCTTAAACCCAAACCAAAACCCAAATCTAAGAAAATACGGATTTGGACTAATCCACGCCCTACGGACGACGACATAAATTAGTCTCCGTATACAATCCACGGGCAACCAAAAACAAAACAAACACACACGACACGAAGTGACCATCTGGAGAAGGAGAAAGTGGTTACCGCTATGCGGTAGCGTAATTAACTGCAGGGGCTTGCGCCTACAGGGAAGAGCGTCCCCACAATCAAAAACCCTCAATGAAGGAGAATCTGACGAAGTCTGCTACATCGGCCGCATCCGTTTAAATCTTCGATATATGGTGTCATAAATCAACTTGGAATTTTCGGAGAGGTGGACGGATAGCACCAATTAGTATCTGCCCCTAAATTCAGGCAAGACGAACCTACGCGGTCCCTTCTCTGTGTTTCGGCGGAGAACAGTAGCCTTACAAATTGAAGGAGGGGACGAGGGTATCATTGCACCACCAGTACCCCCGGCTTTGCCCCCTATTGCAGCCGGTACAGTAGACTTTATTGTTCTTGTATTTTCTTTATTTCTTGAGCCGATATCTAACTATGATTTATTTTGCAGCAATCACGTATATTCTAGCTCCGTTCGAGTCTCGCATTATAATGCCGGCAGGGCCCTTTTCTAGACGTCCATCTTCAAAAGGCGCCGTGACCAGCCTGCGTATGTTGAGCGAATACGTCGAGGAGCTTGACGCGGAGGCTCCCACATTCGCTGCAGATTTTGCCGCGGAGCTTAATCCTATGCTGGCGATGCTCGTGAACTTTCATAGTGAGGGCGTTATTGAGTCTTGGGTTAATCACTGCAGGGAGATTGAGGCTTTCCTGCGTGAGCTCGAGGTCGGACATCCTGCTCTAGAAGTCTTGGCTGTGAACACTCAGCAGGCTGCGTGGGTCGAGCAGAGCACTCCCTACTTCTGTCATCTTGAACAAGAGGCGGCCTTAAAATGTAAGGAGTGCGAAGAGACTTCAAGCGAGTCTGTCCGACTGCACGCTCAGGTTGATGCAAATGCTGCACAATTGAAAGTTATTTTTGAAGACCTTTTGCGATGCATCTCTGATGGGCTAACATTAAGGCAGAAGCTCGACATCGTCGAGCAGGATGCACAGAATCGTGGGGCAGCTCAGCGGGTCGTGGAAGAGCGACTTTCATCTTACTTGCAGCAATGGGCTCAGGTTGAAATGGAGTTGGCCATGGCGGCTGACTGTGAAGAGGGACTGAGAGGAGTGCGAGAGCAATTGATTGGCTTGTTGAAAACGCTTCCCTCCCAATAGTTGCTTTTATTTGCAATTTTTGAATAAAATGTATCCATTTTTCTTTATCCTTTCAAATGATGTAACTGGTACTCAATTGAACTTATAAATAAAAGATACATTTATTTCTTACCGTCTTGTGTTATTTCTTGCTTCTCCCTTTTTTGTTTTGCCGGCATGTTACCTTAGTAAGCGTAGCCTATAGATGATAGAGATCATGCCGTCTTGAATATTTCGAGAAGTAGTGATGGCTTAGGAAGCAGGTTCAGATCTGCTACCTAAGGCTTTTCAACTTTATGAGCCGTGAGGGTCTCATAAAGAGTTTTCTCCCTACAGGTCGAGAGGATCCCGTAGATGTAATTTCTCCTTAAGAATCGTGAGGACTCCTAAGTGTGTTTTCTCTTGAAAGTCGTAAAGATCTCACAAGAGAGTTTGCTCCCTTACGATTCGTGAGGACCCGCAAGTGACGGGTGAGGTTACCCTTATCCGCATTTCACTTAATTAGGAGTTGCTCTGGATGCTTCCCACGGGGTCATAGCCGTGTTCTGTGAGGACCAGGCTCCACTCTGGATGCTTCATAAGGGGTCATTTCCGTGCTCTGTGAGGACCATGATCCGCTCTGGACATTTCCCACGGGGTCAGGATTGACTTAAGCCACGTTCCACGTGACCAGGAATTTTGCTCTGGATGCTTCCCACGGGGTCATTGCCGTGTTCTGCGAGGACCAGGATCCACTCTGGATGCTTCATACAGGGTCATTGCCGTGCTCTGTGAGGACCAGGGTCCGCTCTGGACGTTTCCCACAGGGTTCGGATCGACTTAAGCCGCGCTCCACTTAACCAGGAATTTTTCTCTGGATGATTCCCACGGGGTCATTATCGTATTCTGCGACGACCAGGATCCGCTCTGGATGCTTCACACGGGGTCATTGCCATGCTCTGCGAGGACCAGGATCCGCTCTGGACGTTTCCCACGGGGTCAAGATTGACTTAAGCCGCGCTCCACGTAACCAGGAATTTTGCTCTGGATGCTTCCCACGAGGTCATTGCCGTATTCTGCGAGGACCAGGCTCCGCTCTGGATACTTCACACGGGGTCATTGTCATACTCTGCGAGGACCAGGATCCGCTCTGGACGTTTCCCACGGGGTCGGGATTGACTTAAGCCTCGTTCCACGTGACCAGGAATTTTGCTCTGGATGCTTCCCATAGGGTCATTGCCGTGTTCTGCGAGGAACAGGCTCCGCTCTGGATGCTTCACACGGGGTCATTGCCGTGCTCTACGAGGACTAGGATCCGCTCTGGACGTTTCCCATGGGGTCAGGATTGACATAAGCCGCGTTCCACGTGACCAGGAATTTTGCTCTGGATGCTTCCCACGAGGTCATAGCCGTGTTCTGCGAGGAACGGGGTCATAGACGTGTTCTGCGAGGACCAGGCACCGCTCTGGATACTTTATACAGGGTCATTGCCGTGCTCTATGAGGACTAGAATCCGCTCTGGACGTTTCCCACGGGGTCAGGATTGACTTAAGCCGCATTCCACGTGACCAGTAATTTTTCTCTGGATGCTTCCCACGGGGTCATTGTCGTGTTCTGCGAGGACCAGGATCTGCTCTGGATACTTCACACGGGGTCATTGCCGTGCTCTGCGAGGACCAGGATCCGCTCTGGACGTTTCCCACGGGGTCAGGATTGACTTAAGCCACATTCCACGTAACCAAGAATTTTGCTCTGGATGCTTCCCACGGGGTCATTGCCGTATTCTGCGAGGACCAGGCTCCGCTCTGGATGCTTCATATGGGGTCATTGCCGTGCTCTGCGAGGACCAGGATCCGCTCTGGACATTTCCCACGGGGTCAGGATTGACTTAAGCCGCGTTCCACGTGACCAGGAATTTTTCTCTAGATGCTTCCCACGGGGTCATTGCCGTGTTCTGCGAGGACCAGGCTCCACTCTGGATGCTTCACACGGGGTCATTGCCGTGCTCTGCGAGGACTAGGATCCGCTCTGGACGTTTCCCACAGGGTCAGGATTGACATAATCCGCGTTCCACGTGACCAGAAATTTTGCTCTGGATGCTTCCCATGGGGTCATTGCCGTGTTCTACGAGGACCAGGCTCCGCTCTGGATGCTTCAAACGGGGTCATTACCGTGCTTTTCGAGGACCAGGATCCGCTCTGGATGTTTCCTACGGAGTCAGGATTGACTTAAGCCGCATTCCACGTGACCAGGAATTTTTCTCTGGATGCTTCCCACGGGGTCATTGCCGTGTTCTACGAGTACCAGGCTCTGCTTTGGATGCTTCACACGGAGTCATTGCCATGCTCTGCGAGGATCAGGATCCGCTCTGGACGTTTCCCACGGGGTCAGGATTGACTTAAGCCGTGTTCCACATAACCAGGAATTTTGCTCTGGATGCTTTCCATGGGGTCATAGCCGTGTTTTGCGAGGACCAGGCTCTGCTCTGGACGTTTCCCATGGGGTCAGAATTGACATAAGCCGTGTTCCATGTAACCAGGAAAGGTTGAATCTCGGTTGTTTGTGCATCGTCGAGTCATGGAACTGGGAATTTTACCGCAGCTCCGATTTGTTGATGTCATGTCTGTTGAAATGAGACGGGTATTGAGATGATCTTCAGGCTGTATGTGAATCATTGAGATTTGGCTTCTTCTTCTGATGGAGCCTGGGGAGGGAAGGTGTGATTCCTTTTTTGTTTACACCCCCGGATTGTATACAGGGATTGATGTGATATCACCTATAGGGCAAAAATTTCATTTTTTTATTTCTTTCCGTGATGCTCTATCATTTCAGCTTTTATATTGTGAAGGTCGCGATTGCCCAATCATTTCGGCTATTTTTTTGCGGTGCCCGATCATTTCGGCTCTTTTTTTTATATTTTTACTCGCTGCTTTTTTATTGCGAGTTGCCTAATCATTTCGGCTAGTTCGTATGCATGCATTTTTACTTGCTGATTTTGTTGCAAGTTGCCCCATCATTTCGGCTATTTTGTATGCATGTGTTGCTCGCTGGCTTTTTGCTGCAAGCTTGGAATTTAGACACCGATTTCGGCATCAGAATCGCTACAACTGGGATATTGTTAGGAGCGAATCATCATTTGCCTCTGTCGATGTCGAACAAAGGAGGCTTAGCAAACAGGGTTAAGATCCTGTCGACTAAGGCTTGTTGGATATAGGGCCCTCAGAGTCAATTATTGGATTACAGGCACGTGATTGCAATGATTGAGGAAGGACCTATGCCGGTAGGACAGTCTTACTCGAGATGATAGTATGCTATCTGGTTTATCATTATCATCGTGTACATGCTTTAGGTGACATTACAGGTAACTATTGCACTTTGATAGAGCCCTTAGGATTCTTGCTTGACTACCAGCAGTATGATGGCGATCATATACGCGGGAGATGGGTAGTCTATAAGCACATCCTTAAAGTGCTCCCTAGTCGTGGGAGTTTCGAGACTGGGCATCGATACTCCATTAGTAGACTAGTGTATACAGTCAAGACCCCGACGAGAGGCGATGGCTGGTCTCATAAGCCATTGGTGTCAGTTGGTTCACTTAAGATGTATATAGGTGCTCTTTGGGTTATGAGTACACCGGACAGGACTCGCCGGGAACATGCTAGTTGGTATTATACCTGACGTCAGATAGCAGTTCTCTGGTGACATGTGTACATGTTAGTTCATCGACCTGAGATCGTCATTTGTCTCGTGTGAGTTCCCACTGTACTTTGATTACTACCCTACCACGGCTCAAAGGAGTCGTGCAAACAGATTTTAGTTGGGTACAGTCCCGAGCCACATGGAGGCAGAGCGGATCGACAGGGATTTCGTCTCTCTCGGTATTAGGGGGAGATCGCGCTGTGTCTAGGAAAGCCATTACACGAAGTCCTTGGCCAAGGCAGGAGATTTACTGATAGGTATTCCAGTAGTATCTAAGGGTGTTCTGGGTTACACTCTGACACGACTTGTACCGCTTTTGGGGGTCTGACTTTTACCAACCCCCTAGGCCCGACATGCGATGCTCATAGACGAATGGACCGGAATGTACGGATATTTTCACTGACAGGCTCAGTAGGGTGTCAGGATGAGTTCGCTCATCGACCTCCCTTTTGGTCAATACCTGGTAGCCCGTTACGTAAAGCTAGTACCACTGACGTGCTAGTGGTTAAATCCACAGCCAAAGTATTGACGAGTCTTTAGAGTCCCCCACAGACAGTTTCTCAAGTTTCGGACGAAACGTTGTAGAGGCCGTATGATATATGGCAGGGTCTGATCATATACGTGCAGTAGTGCACGGATCATGATCGGACGGATCATACTAGTGGGCTTTGGTTTAAGCCGGATCCTAGTATTAGATTTGTTGGATTACTTTAGTCTCATCGCATTCGCATTCGGTCGGAATACGGATGCAGGTATGTATATACAGGTGAGGGGTATCCTTGTGATCCGTCACGAGTTTACTTTAGATGTTGCCGTATCTTTTTGTTGTTGTAAACATTTGGGTTAATGTTTACAAATGAAAATAATGAGCTAAAAGTCATGATTAGAAGCATTAATTGTGACACCTGCACAAGTGGTGACTCATGGTCTCTTTCTTTGTGCATGAGTTACATTATTTGATTGATTTATGGTTGATATGATAAGAGGAGAGAGGAGGGGAAGCCATATTAGAGTTTTGCTCTTGTATTATTTGATCTCACTCTCTCATTTTATCATAGATAACAAAAGAAAGAAAAGGCTCCTCTTCTTCTTCTTCCTCTAGCTCACCATTTCCATTAATGGCTTCATCTTTAACCTCCATCCATACACTCTCATGCGTTGAGAATCAATGGATGCAAGAGAAAAAGTGAGCATACACATTCTCTACTTCACCTTGGACACATCGGCTGGCGAACTTCATGCCCGAGTTTCTTCGGATGAAGCGGGAGCCCGTAAAAAGACTCGATGAAGTGGTGCCCTTCCGACGAGGAGACCGGAGATCGAAGATGCCGCGAGGAGATAGGGATGGTGGCTAAAGACCGAAGGACATGGAACAATCGGCATAGCTTTTCTAACCCTTCTCTTGTTAGCTAGTTATAGGTTAATGGTTCGATCCGGGATTAAAGTTTGCGATAGCGCCGGTTTCAAGTTTAGAAAAAGTTTTCGTTTCCGCATTTTGGCCTCGGACAGACGGCCGGGGCGCTACTGTAGAATTACATGGTATCAGAGCCACGCTATTAACCTTTACTAGCTTGTTCTAACGTATTTAAAATATCGATCGGCCGAATTTTCCAAAACCGCGATTCCATTTTAGCAGTTTCTGTCGAATTTTTTTTGTGGTCGAAATATTATTTTGAGTATTGCAGAAAATCAGGCAGGCTTTTCTAAGAACATTGCAGAAATTTCGTAGCATGATATCACTGTTGCGCCGCGGAACCGCGGCCGTACCCACGTTTTGGCCGCGGTTCCGCTACAGTACTGTAGCAACATTACACCAAATTTTCTGCAGTGGTCTCTGACTTGGAATTGGGGTTTCTGGAATATATATTTTTGGCCCAGATTATTTTAAGTGCTGGAATTGTACTTGGGGCCCACTTCGGGAAGTTTTGTCGATCGGAATTTTAAATACGTTAGCTTACAGTACTTACATTATATCTGCAACCGTGAATGTCATTCGAGCGGTAAATCTTGTCTAATTGCTATAGTCCTTTTAGACGGGTTTGCGAACGTGACATTCACGTTTATGTTTTGTGTTGTGCTGTGATGTTGCAGATTTGTCGTGGTGGATAGCCTGGATGCAATGTTAGTACAGTTTGGTATTATTTGTACATTTGATATTGCGGGGCGAGCGTCCGACATGTGAACTGCCGTTACTGCCTGTTTGTATATTATTCTTTTGGGGCACGACCGGGCTGAGGTCGATGTACCCGTTGTATATATTTTTTCTTTTCTGTACTAGAATTACCCCAAGGTGGAGTGCACGGATAGCCGGGTTCTAGAGGGCAATGGGCCCGCATCTTATAGCTTTGAGACGGAGGGGGCTTTACTCTAGAATTGGCGGGCTATTCGCCGCACTCGTAGGGGGTATAGGTTGACCCAAGGAGGGGTGCACAAGTTACCGGATTCCGTGAAGTCCTGGGTGGCCCATTCACTTTGCTGAAGGGGGATGCCTCTCTTCAGGTTTTGGCAGGTAACTTGCCGCACCCGTAGGGGTCTAGGTTTTCATTGCACAAGCTATCCACAAGACCAGGGGAACGTCGGGTTTCAGTTGCGGCTCAATGAAACCCGGGGATCCCAGATATCTGTATTGTTCTGTGATGCTCATTACATTTCTGTGATGTTGCATTTATCACACCTTGAGCGATTATTATATATTGATATATATACTAGTAGATGTTGTATATGCTTTCACCCGCGCTAGTCCAGTCCCCGCTCTGTCGTTAGTTAAGTAACCTAACGGGTGATGACGGGACCCAGTGGCGAATGTGGATGGCATATACGTACATCGTATTTTCGTTCTTTATTGGTGTGATCAATTGATGGGACTGCGTTGATTCGGATTAATGCAAGCTAAACAAACCTATTATGATGTTATTGGAACATTTTTCAAAAAGCTGTTATTGCAAGGACATTTTCTTTTGTTTTGCACAGTGGTATTCGGTTATGAATATCCAGCACCTCAGTCGACGAGGCAAGGGTCGAGATCCCTTCACCGGGAGTGACCCCTTGGACAGAAGTTTGCGTCAGGGTAATAACTTCACTATAGCCGATTGCCTTTTTTCTTTGCATCGCGGTATTCAGTTGGAATATCCTGCACCTCATTCTACGGGGAAAGAGCCGATATCCCTTCACCGGGAGTGACCTCTTTCGCAAAGGTTTTCGCCACTATATTTTTATAAAAAGCTATCCGGTTCCTTCAACGATATCAAGTTCATTACGTTAAAGGTTTTTCGCCAAAAACCATTCATAGCCCTCCGTCATTTCAGATGGGTCGCACTTAGTATTCATGCTATGTTTGTTGGCCAAAGTCAAGGCATAGTGTATGGTATCTATTTGTTACTTTTTTGTTGCATAGATAGATGTGTTGGTTTGGGACAGTCGTACTGCTTTGTTGGCCAAAGTCAAGGGTAGGTACGGGTGGGTTCAAATTAACGTGGAAAATAACGGGTAGAACTTGACATGTGACTTATGATTTGTTGGCCAAAGTCAAGGTCATAAGAGCATGGGGTAAAAATCACATCGGGAGTTTCTAAAGAAACTGAAACTTGCCAGGCATGCGCATACCTTCTGGAGTATGATAACATGAGTGGATTCCATCACATTATCATGCGATGATAGTTGGATTCCGATTCTCACTGATGAGTTGGTTTACTCATCGGATGATCCCGACTAATTCTTCTTTCAGGTTTGGAGGAGAATTTGACGATACAGTGGGAGGTTTCCTGATTAGATAAAGTGATAACCATTCTGATCTAGGTTAGAGTGCGCGCTGAGTGTTTCTTTTCTCTCTCTCTTTGGCAGTGAACATGACCCGACCCTTGACTATGACTCGGTGACCAAGTTAACCGAACCTTTTTATAACACTGGCTTTTGGATTGTCAGAGTTGCATACCTCATTGCCACTCCTTCTTTTAGCCTTTTCTCCAGAACACCTCGTATTATTACGAACATCCACTTCCATTGGATAAAACCATCGTATGGTTATATACGAACTCGAAGGAACTTGTTCCAGATTCGAGGATGGTTTCCGGTTCTGGAGAAAACGAATATGACTATTCAGTTGTCTTTTCCTTTTACCTTCTCTCAGGTTGCGAGTGTTCCATGGATTAGGACAGTACACCTATTATGCTAATTGGATAGTCTTCATCCAAACCATAGGCAGGTGCCGAAAGGTAAGGTATGAAGAAAACCGATTAGCCTAAGTGAGGTATACAGAAGGTAATAAGTAAAGACAAATAAAGGGATTAGAAAGAGGGCAAAGTAAAATGCGACTGCTATTCATGACCAAACCAAGTATTTCATCGCCACTTCTACTTCACCTTTGTATTTCTCCATAACACTCCGTATCACTACAAAGATCCACAGTTATTTAGATACTCCATCGTATGGTTATATACGAACTCGAAGGAACTTGTTCCAGTTCGGGGATGGATTCTATTTCAGGAGAAATAGGAATAAGGTTTAGTCAGTTTTCTTTTATCTCTACCTTATCTCGCGTTGTGAGTGCTCCTAGGATTAGGAGAGCACACATATTATGCTTATTGGATAGTCTTCTTCCAAACCATAGGCTGGTGCCGAACGGCAGGGAAGGAAGAAAACTATTTAGCCTAAAGGGGTGTACAGAAGGTAATGACTAAATACATATAAAGGGATTTGGAGAGATGGCAAAGAAATATACGGTTACAGTTGTGAATCTAATAATGGAAGAGGCATTTCTAAGAATACCCGGATACCCCTTCGAAACATTTACATGTTTCAGTTTCACTGTGTATTGTTAATAGAAAACTAATTTCCCAATTAGTACTTACTCCAGGGTATGTATTTACCAGGTTTGATTCTCACATCTGTATGGTTTTACAGATGATGAGTGGGAGTAAGTTATTGGGAATTGGGTGATCATCCTCATTATATCGAGATTCATTGTAATTGGTGATATTTGAGGAAATCACCTGGGTTGTTTGCCCGACGACAAATATTTGGTTTTGAATATCCGTTGTAATGCACCAATTTCAAATTGATATATCTGTACGTTTATTTTTATAAAGTGAGATATAACTTTTTGAAATTATGTCTATGACATTTACCTATATCAGTGGATGATTAGGTAAGGAGTATTAAACAGCGGTGTAATTCTTCTTAACCATAAGTACAGTTTTCAACCTACGACACACAGGGAATGAGTTATTAATCTCAGGGGACTTATACAGAGTATTGTTTATTGTCCAGTATCCATTAGGACAGAGGGGTTGGTACTCGTACTATATTCTATTTACTTATGACTTCTCTAGTTCTTAGACATGTGTTTCGTAGAAATACAAGATCCAAGTTTTAAGAAGTTATAGGTATATGAATAAAGTAGAGAACCAGGTATTGCAAGTATCAGGATTCTTCAAGGTGATCGAAGACGTAGATACTTGTGTATGGTATTCAGTTGATAGTAATGATTATGAGAACATGCTTCTCTTTCAGGTTACTCATAACTGGATGTATTCCTAAGTTGAGTAATGCTGATCGGCCTCTCTCCATTTAGTTGATATGCACTGGAGACAGCTGCATGATTTGAATAAGGTTCCAATTAAATTAGTGCCTCTGTTTCTATATTGGATATAGAATAGTTCATATCTCAACAATGTTAAGGTACGGGGAGTTGTCCGGCTTATTCTTAAAACCAGTCTCTGGATAGCTCAAGGCGCATTTCTTTAATGGTTGTTTGTGGGTTGACCCGGGTTATGGCGAGGGTTGACTTTCTACCACCTGGAAGATCAATAGTGATATTGCTCTTGACTTGCCACAGTTTTGATAAAAATGGATTTTTCAGAAAACAGTAGTGGGAGTATGGTAGAACTAGATGTGATTCCAGAACCGCAAACGATTACTGAAAATTTGATAAGAACCTAAAGATTCAATCTGGTTTGACATTCCATTGGCCACTCCGCAGATATGATGGGTAACCTCAGGCACCCGAGAGGTACTCCGGTAGCCTCAAGGACGGTGACAAGGAGGTTCTTGTTTACCCAGACTTAACACTACTGTTGTTCCAGGCTATGAGACCAGGCAGGAGGATGAGTATAGCGTCGTTCTAAATTAGTTCTAGAAGTGCACGTGTATATGACTCTGCCAGAGGGTTGTCGTAGTCAGTGGGAGCAGCGGAAGCATAGTGGAAAAGTGGCTTATGTCTATTTATAGACTAAAGCAGATATAGCGGAGATAGATCATCTATTTTTGATGTGACAGTCATAGGTTTGACTTCATCAGAATAGGAGATGGATCTGTTAAGAAGGTAGTATGGTGTGATGTCCTGGTATATGGATGACATACACAGAGTAAGAAGTGAAATTCCTATACTACGATCGGTTATACTTTGGTTGTCACACAGTGGTTTCTCCACATAAAGCTTGGATATTATATCAGACATTCTGGTTACTAGATCTATGGTTTTAAATCTAGATTTGGGTAGTTTACCAATCTGGGTACTTAGACAGCATTCTAAAGGTGTTTTAGAATGGACGACTCCTGGCACGGTAGTGTACCTGCAGGTGATGGAGTCACCTTCTTTAAAGGTGTCTTACAGACTAAAGGGGAGAGGGATGCACATGATTGGCACATCACTTTCTTAGGCAATTGAGTCAATCATGAGATGTCAAGTACCACACCAGATGTTGTTTTTGCATGAGATGCAATAAGTTGATATTAATCCTATCCTGGAGAAACGTTCGGAAGCAGTTTTAGAACATAAATGGATGTTTTAGGGAAATGATAACGGGAGCCTCCTTCCGGAGATGGTTATCATTCCAGGCTTCCAAGGTGACCTGGATGATAGAGTGACTGCCAGAGTTATAGTTTTCCCACTAACGAGGGGCAGTAGTTTGGACAGGTGATCCAAGCGAACACTGAGGGAGGAATGACACAGGATACTGATTAAGTTCAGTTGACGATACAGTCTAAGAAGTTTGGATTTGGAGTTCATTTATGAACTAGGTCCCATCATATATCCATACATATTCTAAGACAGGTATTGCTCATTTCGGGAGATGGCTTTCTCCACGAACTTGAGAAAAAGAGAGACATAGAAAGAAACATTAGGGCGGATCCACTAACTGAGGCTATTCCTCGAATGCAATAGTTTCGCAAGTAAGCTTTGTGAAACTGATTAGTAGAGGAGTTGGGTGTTCGGTATCACACGGGCTGTGAGTATGCGGCATCGCAATAATTAGCCTTGAGTGCAAGTGGGAGATTGTTGGATATAGTGCCCTCAGAGTCAATTATTGGATCACAGGCACGTGATTGCAATGATTGAGGGAGGACCTATGCCGATATGACAGTCTTACTCGAGATGATAGTATGCTATCTAGTTTATCTTTATCATCGTGTACATACTTTAGGTGACATTACAGGTCACTATTGCACTTTGATAGAGCCCTTAGGATTCTTGCTTGACTACCGGCAGTATGATGACGATCATATACGTGAGAGTTGGGTTGTCTATAAGCACATCCTTAAAGTGGTCCCTAGTCGTGGGAGTTTCGAGACTGGGCATCAATACTCCATTAGTAGACTAGTGTATACAGTCGAGACCCCGACGAGGGACGGTGGCTGGTCTCACAAGCCATTGGTGTCAGTTGGTTCACCTAAGATGTATACAGGTGCTCATTGGGTTATGAGTACACCGGACAAGACTCGCCGGGAACATGCTAGTTGGTATTATACCTAACGTCAGATAGTAGTTCTCTGGTGACATGTGTCACGCCCCGCTTCCAAAAATACGGAATACAAGGGGTTGACAATGCCAGCCATGCTCCTACGGTCAAGGAAATGTCCTGCCGTAGTCACACTTCGGCTTCTAGTTTTACATGGTAAACAGTCAATGATGCGCAGGTAATGAGAAATGCAGTAACTGAATGAAACAGTGTAAAGAACTGACCTGATGGGAAACAAAAGGGTATAACCATGGATAGCTTATCAAGATGTCCGTGATGTACGTTTAGTCCTGGTCCAGGCTAAATCTTCTTCTCACACTGAGCATGCATACTCAGGTCGTCAGAGCGACACAATAGCAATATAATATATATATTCCAAGTGACAATTCTAACAGTGATAATAAATGTATATGACAGTAAATCAATGATGGTATGAGTATGAACAAGCAGTAATCGATGCAATGGAACAGTACAAGCAGTAAAATGATATGCTAAGTATGTCAACACAGTAAGTATGTATATCGATGCCATCATCCCTATCAGTCTCTAAGTCTCACTGTACAGGTCACTATGCCTATCGTCAGTCCAAGTGTGAGAGTTAACCACTCGCGAGTGTCCTCCACCCAAGGATAGAACCCAAGGGCAAGGGACCACGGGCCCAACATGTAACTCACGGTAATAATCATGTACCCTGTAAATCTCCATATATCTCTATATATATATAAGCCAGCAAGGGACTCCCGAGATACTGTTGAACACACACTCAAACTACCCCACACCCCGTGGTCTACATCAAACGCTAACCATAACCCTAAATACCAGTTGGTCTGTGACAAGTCTGCACGAGAATTGGAGGCAGGACCTCCATCAAGCACGTCCCGACTAATATCTAAGATAAATGGCAATGTCTGGTGCCTTATCTATGACACCCATGCAAGAGTTTCCATATGTGTCCCATACCACTTATAGTCACACGTACACACGTCCCACAGACGTCGACAAGGCAATAGAATCATAAGGTTCACTGATTGTGTACAAGTACGTATCACTTTCACTTATTCACTGATACACGAACACTAACGTACTTGCCACAATCATCACTAATACCTAACACTGGGTAATGCACGTTATCACTAGGTTATCAATGCAGTGACATGTGTATGATATGATGCGTAAACAGTATGTAAAGCATGATTAGGGTGTCATGAATCAATAATCTACCACTTGCATAATTTATCATAAATCATACGGTTACAGTTTAGTGAAACAATGAATAGGGAATAATTAGTATGTTCAGTTATCTATCCAGCGAATTTAGTTTCAAGCCAATCGGGTTTCAGGATCACTACTTATAGCCATTTCATTTTAAGCGTTCACGGCTGGAAATCCGGTTTCAGAATCGGAAGTCCGTTTCGCAACGCATTTTAATCCCAGTTGGGATCATATTTTAGCAATGATACATTGAATGAAATCTAGGGTTTTCAGTAAGGTTTTCAACGCAACAGACGGATCTTCAATCGTGTCTGTACGTCAGGAGATATACACTGTTTAACGCTAGTGTGTCAATTCTGATTCTGTTGGGACTGTTATACGTCCACATCTATTAAATTACAGATTAAATATCAAACGATAACGAAACAGGATGAAATCACTTGTGTTGTCTAGATAACAAATTCACCTTTCATAAACAGTGGAGTTACGCAACCTACGGGTTAAGGAAACAGTATGGTACCCATTACGGGTCAGCACCCAATAAACAGAGTCGCTCTGGACTGTAGTCCAGAGTCGCACTCCGATCCAAATATTGTCACGGTTTAAGTGCAGAAATATTTAGAAACTTGTATATGGTTATATTTCGTCGAGTCGTCTTCGATTTAAGCCCTCGAACGCATCATTCCAATATGTATATAATTTATGGTGATTTTATCGGTTTTCAGGTACAAGAAAATTTCAGTTTTACGAGTAAACTTGGGGGTAGTCGTTTTAGTCGTTAACGGTCATATTTTCCAGCAAAATTTATACAAGGTATTCATCACAACAAGGGCCAATATAAACAATCCAATTCCGTCAAATTAGATAAGTATTCTCATTGGGATCATGTATCGAACATGTACGTAGTATAATTTATTCAGAAAATAACTACATAATCTAAACGATTTTAATTTGTAACAAGCATAACTTAGCATGTAGCAAGTAGAGAACTTTCTTGGAGGCAATGAACTGATGGCGCGGCAGCGGAGGCAGTAGTGACACGTCCCGGGCACGGAGTAGCAAACACGCGACGAGTCTCGGTTAGGCTTGGGCTTGGCTCGAGCTTGGGGATGGGTTGTTGCGAGCTCAGGCGATGTCGTGTGGTGGTAGTAGGTGGATAGAAAAGGGAAAGACGACGAGGTTTAGAGAGAGAGGGGGGTTTTAGAGAGAGAGAAAGAGATGAGAAAAAGAGAGAGGTAGTGAAAACAGAGGGAGAGAAGGTAGAGATATAGAGAGAGGGGGGGAGAACAGAGAGAGAGAGAGAGAGTTAAGGAGAGAGAGAGAGATTTCAGAGAGAGAGAGAGAGATCAATGAGAGTCAGAGACAATGGCGACGATGATAAGGCGATCGCCGGCGAGAGGGCGCAGTGTGGCCGGTGATGGGTGCAGGGAGTTTGAGCTTGGCTGTGGGTTCGAGAGAGGGAGAGCGGGAATGAGGGGGCTCGGGGCGAGGAGGGTGGTGAAGAGGAGAGAGAGGTGCGGGAGACGGGGGTCATGAGGGTTGTACGAGGTGGTGGGGTCGTCGCCGTCGGCGAGGGAAGCGGGTGGGGCTCGGTGGTAGGGGATGGGTGTGCAGTGGGTTTCGTGATGGGTTGAGTGAGGGATGAGGGAAAGTGATGGGAGTAAGGAGGGGTGAACGTTGAGGGAGCGGGTCGCAGGAAAACGTGCGCGTCGTAGGCACAGGCGTGAGCGGAGGAGGCGGGTCGAGGAACAGTGTGCGGGGATTTTGGGAAGTAGCCGTTGGAGGGAAGGAGCTGAAGAGCGGACCGGGTCGGGTTGGAGGCGCGGGCTGAGGGAGTTGGGCTGGGCCAGAGAATAAAAAAAGAGATTTAGTTTAAAAAAATAAAGGAATGGGCACGAGTGAGGGGAAGCGGGCTTGGGCTGGGTTTAAAGAGAAAAGGGGATTTAGAGGAAATTCAAATAATAGATGAGGGAAAAGAATGGAGCCGGGGATTTGGGCTGAGGGATTTTATTAGAATTGAGGGAAATTAAAGGGCCGGGCTTTTCAATTCAAATTCCTTTAAAAGATTTCGTGGGCTGAGGAAATAATGGAAAAGATAAAAAGGAGGGATTTGGGTTTGGTGTTAATAAAAGAAATTGAGTTATTAAAAGGAATGGGCTCGTGATTTTGGTTTAGGATAAATATTTGGAACTAGGGTTTGGATTCAGGGGCTGACTTTAGACGAAAATATGCACATGGTTTGTTTTCGGTTTAGTTTCAAAAAGGAAAACGGCTTAGGATGGAGGGAATGAAATGTAAGGTCTGGGTTTAATGGGATTTTGAAAATAAATAAATAATTTATAAATAATTTTATAGGTGAAAAAGAAATACGGATACAGGCATAAAAAGGGGCTGGGTATTACATCATACCAATCTTACAAAAATTTCGTCCTCGAAATTTAAAATAAACGATAAGTTATACAAACATAGGCGAAAGCTGTTATATTGCAAACTAACACATAAAGATTTACTAGAAATCCGTGGACGAAGAAATTTAAAGGTATAAATATGTAAGAACAACATACAAAAGATAGGTCTAAATAGGTATAAAGTAGAAATAACTATAGGGGCAACTACATGTATACGAGAATAGCAATAACAACAATAACGAACAAAGATATTCGAGGCGTACTCGATAAAATCGAAATTCAAACATATGCACATATCAGTATATCAAAGGTAGCACGGCAAACATAATAAGTATAAGGCACAATTATTTATAATAGTAAATGTAGGCACCCTACCCGAAAATAAAGTAACGACAATAAAATAGTGAAAGATTTGTCGGTAGGTTAAAACATTTTAGGACGATGTATCGATCAAATAACTTAGAAACTCTCATAGCGAAAATAAGGTACATGGAACACAAATATGCGCGGTGTAAGGTTGCGCTACTGAAAATAATGGGAAAGCTAGTAGTGGAGTACTTGAAATGCGTAAAACGGGAATAGTCGATAAAACACACTCTTCGATAAATATAAAATAATGAAAACCAAATTTTCGAATAATAATGTCCCTATATAAATTTAGGGTAATAGGAAAAACACAAACAGGTATAGGGATAGCTAGGGTAATGATTACAGAGAAATGTGGCTAATTCAGAAGGTCGGTGTGTGGCGGTTTTAGGCTGAAGATCAAGGAGACTGGGATCGGGTCAGCACAGGAAGTAAGGATGAGCAACAAAGGAATACAAGAGGAAAAGTATGGAGGAAACAACAGTCGGTACATCACACGAATCAAAATTTGAAGGGTTAGCGAACTCGGAAATTTCCCTAAAATTTTCTCCTCCTAGAAGGATCTCAAACGAGGCACAAGCGGAGGATGAAGGGTGGACCTCTAAAAGATCGGGTGTGGTACTTGTTAATCTCAGTGGGGGTTAAAACAATGTGAAGAGTAGGGTGGACAGATCTCTGTAGGAAAATAATCGTAGAGAAGAAATAATCAAGCATCAAGGGGACTAAGAAGATCAAAAGATTAGCGAATTCAGCAATTTATTTTATTCTAGAAGATTTTAAACAAAGCATTCTCAAAGACGAAAGGTGGCCCTAAACTATACACAGATTTATTTGGCCAGAGAAGACAACATCTAAAAGAATCCCATCAGTCACGGTTGTGGAGGTTCAGCAGGTTGCGGTAGGCTCGCGCGCTCAGGTAGGCGCGTCCATTTCCATAGCGCCTCGCGGGAATCGCCATTGGGAGTTCTTCCACCGCAGGGTCTTGATCTTCTGGTCCTTCTTCCTCGGCTGGAGCTTCTTCATCGAGGTCTGATTCCATATGATTCTCTTCTATGGGGTTTTCCTCCACTGGATTTTCTTCTATCGGGTCTTCCTCGGGATCTTCCTCTATCGGGTTCTCTTCTGGGTCTCCTTCCTCTTTGTCGGAATCGTCTATCATGTTAAACTCGGGGCGACTGCTCCTTCGTCTTCGGAATCGCTGTTCCCGAAAATGGCCTGAGGATCGTTGATCTCATCATCAGAACTCATCAGCGTGCGGTCTAAGGAAACGCATGACTGTGCATCCTCATCTAGATGCGGCGCTGCTCCAGGGTGGGCTATGGCCTGAAAAGAAAGAGTCATGATTAAACAGTGGAATACATCAAGAAAATAGCTCAGGGTACGAAGTATAAGAAAATATGCGGTGGCAGGAACTGAAAAATCAAGATTAAAATGCTGTGATAATGAATAGTATGAATAAGGGGAAGAACTAGAGAATATATTACGATTCAAGTTTTATTGCATTCAACTAAAAGTTCGACAGATATAAGATTTCAAACGGAAAGAAATATTTTTAAGAGGATGACAACATTATTACTGAAATTAGAAAACATGAAAATTCTTCTTTGATTATTAGACCGCTGCATTCTCGTCACGCGAGTTGAATCCTATGTTGGGTCCGCCTTATCCTCGAGGTTCGAACTACGCAATAATCATCACTTGGCAGAAGTGGAGAGTGTGGATGAGTCTCCTCCTTGTAGCTTCTTCCTTTTTAGGTAACCGTTGATAAGATGTTCGCTGGATCCGCAAATCAGACATTTCCTTTGGGCGCGGAGACAATCCCTCTGAAGATGTCCTGGCCTCTTACAGTACCCACAACATTGGGTCCTCTGCTGCTTCTGTCGTGGGGAAACCAATTGGCGCTTCAGCTTCATCTCTTTTTCTCGCCTAACAGGGATCCCTTTACAATTTGAGACTCCCGCTGGTGCATGATTCACCTGCCTTCTCGGTCCTTCAGCTAACAAGTCGTTCGTTCGCTCCTGGGCTTCCTTTAGACCTTGCAGTACACTCAGAATCTCAACGGTCTGAACCTGGGGAGTGGAGTTAGATGAGGAGATGTTGGAAGACATGATCCTGAAACAATAATTTTGAGAATGATATAAGAATCAAATTATAATGTGGATTGGCAAGGAATCAAGAACATCGGATGTGATGAAATTTATTACAAGTGGAAATCAACTGTAGGATTCTAAATCACTTAAACAGAGTAAGGTAGTGCAATTGCAACCACGTAACCTTGCCAAGTCACCCGAAACCCTAGCGAATGGATAGCAGAACACTCAATGTGAATATGGATCAAGGATATCAAGTTTACAATCTAGACTGAGGGATTTATTAGATTGTCAAGCTCTACACGGAAAACTGCAATCCCAATCGAAGCAAAACCTGGGCTCTGATACCAACTAAACCATGTCACGCCCCGCTTCCCAAAATACGGAATACGAGGGGTTGACAAGGCCAGCCATGCTCCTACGGTCAAGAAAATGTCCTACCGTAGTCACACTTCGGCTTCTAGTTTTACATGGTAAACAGTCAATGATGCGCAAGTAATGAGAAATGCAGTAACTGAATGAAACAGTGTAAAGAACTGACCTGATGGGAAACAAAAGGGTATAATCCTGGATAGCTAATCAAGATGTCCGTGATGTACGTTTAGTCCTGGTCCAGGCTAAATCTTCTCCTCACACTGAGCATGCATACTCAGGTCATCAGAGCGACACAATAGCAATATAATATATATTCCATGTGACAATTCTAACAGTGATAATAAATGTATATGACAGTAAATCAATGATGGTATGAGTATGAACAAGCAGTAATCGATGCAGTGGAACAGTACAAGCAGTAAAATGATATGCCAAGTATGTCAACACAATAAGTATGTATATCGATGCCATCATCCCTATCAGTCTCTAAGTCTCACTGTACAGGTCACTAAGCCTATCGTCAGTCCAAGTGTGAGAGTCAACCACTCGCGAGTGTCCTCCACCCAAGGATAGAACCCAAGGGCAAGGGACCACGGGCCCAACACGTAACTCACGGTAATAATCATGTACCATGTAAATCTCCATATATCTCCATATATATATAAGCCGGCAAGGGACTCCCAAGATTCTGTTGAACTCACACTCAAACTACCCCACACCCCTTGGTCTACATCAAACGCTAACCATAACCCTAAATACCAGTTGGTCTGTGACAAGTCTGCACGAGAATTGGAGGCAGGACCTCCGTCAAGCACGTCCCGACTAATATCTAAGATAAATGGCAGTGTCTGATGCCTTATCTGTGACACCCATGCAAGAGTTTCCATAAGTGTCCCATACCACTTATAGTCACACGTATACACGTCCCACAGACGTCGACAAGGCAATAGAATCATAAGGTTCACTGATTGCGTACAAGTACGTATCACTTTCACTTATTCACTGATACACGAATACTAACGTACTTGCCACAATCATCACTAATACCTAACACTGGGTAATGCACGTTATCACTAGGTTATCAATGCAGTGACATGTGTATGATATGATGCGTAAACAGTATGTAAAGCATGATTAGGGTGTCATGAATCAATAATCTATCACTTGCATAATTTATCATAAATCATACGGTTACAGTTTAGTGAAACGATGAAGGGGGAATAATTAGTATGTTCAGTTATCTATCCAGCGAATTTAGTTTCAAGCTAATCGGGTTTCAGGATCACTAATTATAGCCATTTCATTTTAAGCGTTCACGGCTGGAAATCCGGTTTCAGAATCGGAAGTCCGTTTCGCAACTCATTTTAATCCCAGTTGGGATCATATTTTAGCAATGCTACAGTTGAATGAAATCTAGGATTTTTAGTAAGGTTTTCAACACAATAGACAGATCTTCAATCGTGTCTGTACATCAGGAGATATACACTGTTTAACGCTAGTGTGTCAATTCTGATTCTGTTGGGACTGTTATACGTCCACATCTATTAAATTACAGATTAAATATCAAACGATAACGAAACAGGATGAAATCACTTGTGTTGTCTAGCTAACAGATTCAACTTTCATAAACAGTGGAGTTCCGGAACCTACGAGTTAAGGAAACAGTATGGTACCTATTATGGGACAGCACCCAATAAACAGAGTCGCTCTGGACTGCAGTCCAGAGTCGCTCTGGACTGCAGTCCAGAGTCGCACTCCGATCCAAATATTGTCACGGTTTAAGTGCATAAATATTTAGAAACTTGCATAGAGTTATAGTTCGTCGAGTCGGCTTCGATTTAAGCCCTCAAATGCATCATTCCAGTATGTATATAATTTATAGTGATTTTATCGGTTTTCAGGTACAAGAAAATTCCAGTTTTACGAGTAAACTTGGGGGTAGTCGTTTTAGTCGTTAACGGTCATATTTTCCAGCGAAATTTATACAAGGTATTCATCACAACAAGGGCCAATATAAACAATCCAGTTCCGTCAAATTAGATAAGTATTCTCTTTGGGATCATGTATCGAACAGGTACGTAGTATAATTTATTCAGAAAATAACTACATAATCTAAACGATTTTAATTTGTAACAAGCATAACTTAGCATGTAGCAAGTAGAGAACTTTCTTGGAGGCGATGAACTGATGACGCGACAGCGGAGGCAGTAGTGACACGTCCCGGGCACGGAGTAGCAAACACGTGACGAGTCTCGGTTAGGCTTAGGCTTGGCTCGAGCTTGGGGATGGGTTGTTGCGAGCTCGGGCGATGTCGTGTGGTGGTAGTAGGTGGATAGAAAAGGGAAAGACGATGAGGTTTAGAGAGAGAGGGGGGGTGTCAGAGAGAGAGAGAGCTGAGAAAGAGAGAGAGATAGTGAAAACAGAGGGAGAGAGGGTAGAGATATAGAGAGAGAGGGGGGGAGAACAGAGAGAGAGAGAGTTAAGGAGAGAGAGAGAGAGATTTCAGAGAGAGAGAGAGAGATCAATGAGAGTCAGAGACGATGGCGACGATGATGAGGCGATCGCCGGCGAGAGGGTGCAGTGTGGCCGGTGATGGGTGCAGGGAGTTTGAGCTTGGCTGTGGGTTCGAGAGAGGGATAACGGGAATGAGGGGGCTCGGGGCAGGGAGGGTTGTGAAGAGGAGAGAGAGGTGCGGGAGATGGGGGTCGTAAGGGTTGTACGAGGTGGTGGGGTCGTCTCCGTCGGCGAGGGAAGCGGGTGAGGCTCGGTGGTAGGGGATGGGTGTGCAGTGGGTTTCGTGATGGGTTGAGTGAGGGATGAGGGAAAGTGATGGGAGTAAGGAGGGGTGAACGTTGAGGGAGCGGGTCGTAGGGAAACGTGCGCGTCGTGGGCGCAGGCGTGAGCGGAGGAGGCGGGTCGAGGAACAGTGGGCGGGGATTTTGGGAAGTAGCCGTTGGAGGGAAGGAGGTGAAGAGCGGGCCGGGTCGGGTTGGAGGCGCGGGCTGAGGGAGTTGGGCCGGGCCAGAGAATTAAAAAAGGGATTTAGTTTAAAAAAATAAAGGAATGGGCGCGGGTGAGGGGAAGCGGGCTTGGGCTGGGTTTAAAGAGAAAAGGGGATTTAGAGGAAAATCAAATAATAGATGAGGGAAAAGAATGGGGCCGGGGATTTGTGCTGAGGGATTTTATTAGAATTGAGGGAAATTAAAGGGCCGGGCTTTTCAATTCAAATTCCTTTAAAAGTTTTCGTGGGCTGAGGAAATAATGGAAAAGATAAAAAGGAGGGATTTGGGTTTGGTGTTAATAAAAGAAATTGAGTTATTAAAAGGAATGGACTCATGATTTTGGTTTAGGATAAATATTTGGAACTAGGGTTTGGGTTCAGGGGCTGACTTTAGACGAAAATATACACACGGTTTGTTTTCGGTTTAGTTTCAAAAAGGAAAACGGCTTAGGCTGGAGGGAATGAAATGTAAGGTCTGGGTTTAATGGGATTTTGAAAATAAATAAATAATTTATAAATAATTTTATAGGTGAAAAAGAAATACGGATATAGGCGTAAAAAAGGGGCTGGGTATTACAACATGTATACAGGTTAGTTCATCGACCTGAGATCGTTATTTGTCTCGTGTGAGTTCCCACTGTATTTTGATTACTATCCTACCACGGCTCAAAGGAGTCGTGCAAACAGGTTTTAGTTGGGTACAGTCCTGAGCCACATGGAGGCAGTGAGCGGATCAGCAGGGGTTTCGTCTCTCTCGGTATTAGGGGTGAGATCGCGCTGTGTCTAGGAGAGCCATTACACGAAGTCCTTGGACAAGGCAGCAGATTTACTGGTAAGTATTCTAGTAGTATCTCAGGGTGTTCTTGGCTACACTCCGACACGACTTGTACCGCTTTTGGGGTCTGACTTTTACCAACCCCCTAAGCCCGACATGCGATGCTCATAGACGAACGGACCGGACTGTACGAATATTGTCACTGAAAGGCTCAGTAGGGTGTCAGGATGTGTTCGCTCATCGACCTCCCTTTTGTTCAATACCTGGTAGCCCGTTACGTACAGCTAGTACCACTGACGTGCTAGTGGTTAAATCCACAGCCAAAGTATTGACGAGTCTTTAGAGTCCCCCACAGACAGTTTCTCAAGTTTCGGGTGAAACGTTGTAGAGGCCGTATGATATATGGCAGGGTCCGATCATATACGTATAGTAGTGCACGGATCATGATCGGGTGGATCATACTAGTGGGCTTTGGTTTAAGCCGGATTCCGGTATTAGATTTGTTGGATTACTTTTGTCTCATCGCATTCACATTCGGTCGGAATGCGGATGCAGGTATGCATATACAGGTGAGGGGTATCCTTGTGATCCGTCACGAGTTTACTTTAGATGTTGCCGTATCTTTTTGTTGTTGTAAATATTTGCGTTAATGTTTACAAATGGAAATAATGAGCTAAAAGTCATGATTAGGAGCATTAATTGTGACACATGCACAAGTGGTGACTCATGATCTTTTTCTTTGTGCATGTGTCACATTATTTGATTGATTTATGGTTGATATGATAAGAGGAGAGAGGAGGGGAAGCCATATTAGAGTTTTGCTCTTGTATTATTTGATCTTACTCTCTCATTTTATCATAGATAACAAAAGAAAGAAAAGGCTCCTCCTCTTCTTCTTCCTCTAGCTCACCATTTCCATTAATGGCTTCATCTTCAACCTCCATCCATACACTCTCATGTGTTGAGAATCAATGGATGCAAGAGACAAAGTGATCACACACATTCTCTACTTCACCTTGGACACGTCGGCTAGTGAACTTCGTGCCCGAGTTGCTTTGGATGAAGCGAGAGACTGTAAAAAGACTCGATGAAGTGGTGCCCTTCCGACGAGGAGACCGGAGATCGGAGATGCCGCGAGGAGATAGGGATGGTGGCTAAAGACCGAAGGACATGGATCGATCGGTATAACTTTTCTAACCCTTCTCTTGTTAGCTAGTTATAGGTTAATGGTTCGATCCAGGATTAAAGTTTGCGATAACGCCGGTTTCAAGTTTAGAAAAAGTTTTCGTTTCCATATTTTGGACTTGGACAGACGGCCGGGGCGCTACCGTAGACTTATAAGGCTTTTGACTTCATGAGCCGTAAGGGTCTCATAAAGGTATTTCTCCCTACACGTCGTGAGGATCTTGTAGGTGCATTTTCTCCTTAGGAATCGTGAGGATTCCTAAGTGTGTAGTCTCTTATAAGTCATAAGGATCTTACAAGAGTATTTTCTCCTTGCAAGTTGAGAGGACCTATAAGTGTTTATTCACCGTGTGAACATATCCCTAGTCGCGGACGGGACTTTGTTAGGGAAATGTTTATTCGCGCCCGTGGATTGTATACAAGGGTCAGCATTGAACCGCTTGTAGGGAAGCATTGGAGGTTGGGATGGCTGCTTAAGAACAGGTTCCGATCCATGTAGCTTAAGACTTTTGAATCTTATGAGCCGTGAGGGTCTCATAAGAGGGTTCTCCTTACGAGTCGTGAGGATCTCGCAAGTGTAATTTCTCCTTAGGAATCGTGGGGATTCCTAAGTGTGTTGCACCCTTATGAGTCGTAAAGATCTCACGCAGGTATTTTCTCCTTACAAGGTCGAGAGGACTTTGCAAGTGTCTTTTAATGAGGTTGCACCCTTTCGGGTTTTCACAAAAACTCACCGGCAGCCCTGCTATTTTTACTCACGGAGCCCTTTCGGGTTTTCATCCGTGCCCATTTTGCTTATGGACATACCGTTTTCTTTTTCTTTCTTTTTCTTTCTTTTTTTGTGTCAGACTTGGAATGCTGCAGTCTACAGTAGTTCATCGACGTCTCGGTCAACAGCTAGTTTTAGTACATAGTGGTCCATCGTTAGTTTAAGGACGTTTCGGTCCGTTGTTAGTTTATGAACGTTTCGGTCCGTGGTTAGTTTAAGGATGTTTCGGTCCGTCGCCGATTACTAATTATAGAGTTTGGGCTTAGGAAGATAGCGAGCGGACATAGGCGTCGTCATCTATCGTTGACCTAGGCCGTGACTCGTTAGGCGTAGTATTTTTTCAGGAATCGACCGTTTATTGGCCGGAAGGGTCTTTCACCATGCATGTCCATGAGTAGATAGGCTCCACCCTGGTAAACTTTGTCTATGATATACGGGCCTTCGTAATTCGGCTTGAATATCCCCCGCTTGACGCGAGTGGGGACCATAGGTCTCTTGACTACTAGCACGAGTTCGCCTTGGCGGAATGTTCTCGGCCTAGTCAATCTTTCATATGAGCGCGTCATCTTCGCTTTATAATCCTCCAGATTTTGTTGCGTTATGAGCCGGGTTTCATCAAGGGATCTAGCTCCTCAAGCCGAAGGTAAGCATTTTCTTTGTCTGTTAGCTCGCAGTGAACTGCCACCCGCAAAGAGGGTAACTCTATTTCAAGGGGAAGTACCGCTTCTGTGCCGAATACCAATGCATACGGCGTTGTGTTTATGGCCATTTTGAACGTAGTTCGATACGCCCAAAGAGCTTCATGCAGTCTCTCATGCCAGTCCCTCTTATTTCAAGACACCGTCTTTTTCACGATCTTTGTCAAGGTCTTGTTGAAAGCCTCAGCTAGACCGTTGGCTCGGGGATTATAGATCGAAGAGTATCGCCAGTCTATATTATGCTGTTGTACGAAGCGGCTGATCTTGTGGCTTCTGTAGGCTGGTCCGTTATCGGAGATAATCCATCGTGGAGTTCCAAACCGATAGATGACGTGCGTCTAGAAGAAATGGAGGATATTCTCCGTCTTCACTTCCCTCAGCGGTACTTCTTCGGCCCGTTTGGAGAAGTAATCAGTTGCCGCCAAAATGAATCGATGTTCTCTGGACGATGTTGGTTCGATAGGGCCGATTATGTCAGTTCCCCATATTTCGAATGGCCAACTAGCCATCGTTGGATGTAGTGGATTAGGATGCTGATGGATAAAGTCTCCGTGAATCTGGCACGGGTGACACTGCTTCGCATACTCGAGGCAGTCCTGAATCATCGTGGGCCAATAGTAGCCCATCCTTTTAATCTTCTGCTTCATCTTCGGCCCGGCTTGGTGAGAACCGCAGAGTCCATCGTGAGTTTCTTGGACGACTCTCTTTGCCTCTTTAGGTCCCAGGCATCTTAGCCATAGAGAATCAAACGATCTCTTATACAGAGTATCATTAACAAAAGCGAAGGATAGAGCTCATTTCATGAGCTGATGCCTTGAGGATGCATCTTTAGGTGTTCGACGGGATTTGAAGTAATCTATAAAGACATCCCTCCAATCCACATCCTTTTCCTGGTCTTTTATTTGCAGGGCCGTTTGCTCAGTTGTTCCCTTTTCTTCGGGCGAATCCGGAGATATTTCTGTCGGTGCAAGAACCAGATGGCTTTGCACAATGATCCTTACGTCATCGAGATTCTCGTCGGCCAATTCTTTAGCGAGCTTGGCTAATGCATCCTGTTTACCGCCGGAAGCCGGGAAGACTGGACGTCTTGCCTGAATCTGGGGGCAGATGCTAATTGGTGATATCCGTCCACCTCTCTGAAGATGCTAAGTTGATTTATGGCACCATGTATTGAAGGTTTAAACGGATGCGGCCGATGTAGTAGACTTCGTCAGATTCCCTCTCGTTTGAGGGGTTTTTGATTTTGGGGACGCTCTTCCCTGCAGGCGCAAGCCCCTGCAGTTAATTACACTACCGCATCGCGGTAAAAACTTTCTCCTTCTCCATATGGCCACTTCATGTCGTGGGTGTTTGTTTTGTGTTTTTCTTGCCCGTGGATTGTATACGGAGACTAATTTATGTTATCGCCCGTAGGACGTGGATTAGTCCAAATCCGTATTTTTCTTAGATTTGGGTTTGGAGGGGTTGTGTTTAAGGATACGTTAGCCTTATTTGAGGCTAAGATCAACTTAAACGTTTGTTAAGGACACGTTAGTCTAATTCTAGACTAAGATCAACTTAACGGGATCGTTTAGATCCAACAAAAGAGTAATTGGACTCTATTGTTTTGTTTAGTGACATTGCCGTCGATAAGTAGTTTAAGGAAATTACGGTCCATTGTTAGTTTTAAGATATCGCGGTCGAGGTTAAAGAAATCATAGTCCGTGAATTTAAGAACACCACAGTCCGATATTAGTTTTAAGACATCACGGTCGAGGTTAAGGACATCATAGTCCGTGAATTTAAGGACTCCACAGTCCGATATTAGTTTTAAGACATCACGATCGAGGTTAAGGACATCATAGTCCATGAGTTTAAGGACCCCACAGTCCATTGTTAGTTTTAAGACATCACGGTCGAGGTTAAGGACATCATAGTCCGTGAATTTAAGGACTCCACAGTCCGATATTAGTTTTAAGACATCACGGTCGAGGTTAAGGACATCATAGTCCATGAGTTTAAGGACCCCACAGTCCGTAGTAATGTGTGGTTGTCGGGACCCGTTACCTCTCTGACGACGTTGGGGGATTACAACGACAAATATCAGAGGAGTAAAGAGATGTATCCTCGAACCGGGTGTAAATTGATTAGAAGAGCAGATGTGCTCAGTTCAATTTAAATTGAGGACTTATGGCCAGAATTAGGCTAAATCCAGTTAAAGAACATTTTATTTTTGTTCTGCCTGTTAGGCCTTTCGTTTGGGCTCTGCCCTTTTAATTGGGCTCAGACATTTCGTCTGGAATTAAATGCATAGCATTTATCAGAACAAGGTATGTTCTAACAGCGCGCCACGTGGCGCATCAAGCGCTTTGCGCCAATTAAAGAGCGCATTGCGCTAGCGCACATAAGGGTGACACGTGTCGCTTAGCGCTAAGTGCGCTGCGCCAGTTTATGGGTGCGCCAGTGAGTGACACGTGGCATGCTTGGCGCTGAGCGCCAACCCAAGAGCGCAGTGTGCTGTTTTCAGAGCGCAAAGCGCAGATCATGTCTATGGTTGACACATGTCATGTTAAGGAGCGCAAGGGCGCAGTTTGTGAATGCAAAGTACTATCCAATAGCGCAGAGCGCATTTTGATCAATTTATGATCAAAGAACAAGTTTATGTTCTTCTTAAAAGAGGCCTTGCCTCAAGATTCAAGAACTAAGTTCTTATTCTTATAAAAGGCTCTGCCTTTTTAGATCAAGAGATCTGTGAAGTAAAATACTTTTTTTTGTGATTTAGATCTTGATCTTTTCTTTTTATTCAAAGACCTCGGTCTTTCTTATAGATCTAAGATCTTTTTAGAAGACATTTCTTCTTTTTACGAGATGTTTTCATCTCTGTTTTCTAAGGAATCAGTTCTTTACCTTTCTTTTCTTCTGAGTTTTTTTCTCGAAGTTTGCAGAGGGTTTTTCTATACGAGACTTGAAGTCTTGGGGCCTTTATATAGGGCCAATCGATTTATTAAATCGGTTTAAGAGATCTTTCTCTTGATTGATTGGGGAATATTTCCCACCGTTGGATCTTTGATCCTAAGGCTCCTGTTTCACAGAAGGTAATCTTCTTGTTTTAATAAGATTGGAAAATCTCTCCATGCAGAATTTGTTCTATTTTTGGTAATTCATTATTTACCATTGGATCATTGATCCAGCGGTGCTTAAAGCACAATCTTGTTGTTTGGAAAGATTTCGAGAAATCTTTCCTTAACAGAATTTAATTCTGGTTAATAAATGATTTATTATTATTAGATCCTTTGATCTAACGGTGGGAATTTTAATTCCAGCGCTGGCGCACCCACGTTGGACACGTGGCGTGCAGCGCAGAGCACAGGTGGGAATTTTAATTCCAGCGCTGGTGCACCCACGTTGGACACGTGGCGTGCAGCGCAGAGCACAGCGCAACTGCGCTAGCGCACTTGTGCTTGACACGTGGCGCGCAACGCAACTGCGCTAGCGCACCTATGTTAGACACGTAGCGCGCAGCGCAGAGCGCAGCGCACCTGCGCTAGCGCACCTGTGTTAAACACGTGGCACGCAGCGCAGAGCGCTGGATTTGAAGCGTTGCTTCAACTTTTTAATTTTTGAATTTTGAAAACAGAGCTTTGCTCTGATTGGGGGTGCGCTGCCTAGGGTTCAGCGCTCCTGGCGCTGGCGTGTCTGCTTTTGACACGTGGCGCGCAGCGCACATCGCGCAGGATCTGAAGCGTTGCTTCAATTTTTGAATTTTGAAATTCAAAACAGAGCTTTGCTCTGATTAGGGAAACAAATGCCCCCCACCGTTGCGCTCACGTGGCGCACACGTGAGTGCAGCGGTGGCAACATCTGAGCCCTTGGATCAACTCAGAAGTTGAAGAGGCGACTCAGCGCCCATAAATAGGACCTCTGGTCCTTTAGATGATTATCATCTTCTTCTTGAGAATTTTAATTCAGAGCGCAGCTCCTTTGTTAAGAACTTCCAAGAGTCAGAACTCTTAGGTAAAATTTAGAAATTTTAATTTTAACAAATTAGGGTACTTACCCATTAACAGAGCCTTGCTCTTCATAGATCTTTGATCTAAAGAAAACCCTTTTAGGGTCTTATTAATAGAGCCTTGCTTTTGTGAACTGATAGATCTAAACAGATCTTTTCTTCGGGTTTCTTATCCCATGAATAAGAGCTCTGCTCTTTTAATAATGCGTGGATCTTGTGGTCTTTTGATGAAGAACTCTCGAGAGTTTTCTTCATGGATCTCTAAGATCCCGAAATTTTAATTCTCAAGCATTAATTTTGATAATCCTTGATGGATTTTCCATCATGATTACAGAGCTAAGTTCTTTAAGTGTAATACCCGGTCCCCTTTTATACGCCAATGTTCGTATTTATATAAATTGTCACTTACAAGTTTGTTAGTTTATATTTAAAATTATTTTAGTTAGTTTAAAAACGCTATTACCTATCTATTTTATATTTTCCCAAATTCTTTTATTGCTATTTCCAAGCCGGCCCTTCTTCCCTAATTTCCCTATTCTTATTTATTTCCAAACCCAGCCCAACATTCTTTATCCTCAATTGAATTAATCTTAACAATACCCAAGCCCATTCTCATCATTTTCCTTACCTTCCTTCAGCCCATTCCCTTTTTAAATAAACTTATTCCCTTTTCCCTTCAAACCCGAGCCCGGCCCACTCCCTCTTTTCTCATCAAATTTTCTTTGTTTTCCTCCTCAGCCCAACGGCCTGTGCCCGCTTACCCTAACCCGACCCGACCCACTCCTTTAACCCCTCGTCTTCCCTAACATTGCGTTTTTCCTGCCCTTTACTGTGCATCCACCCCCGTCGCCCACGCCCATGCCCACGCCCACGCCCGCGCCTTGCCCCACATCGCGCACTCCCTCGTGACTCCCTCTAGACCGTCTCTCTCTCAAACTCACCCTCATCTCAACTCCTCACATTCTCGATCTCTCATCCTCACTCCTCTTGTTCACCCAACCCACTGCCTCGACCCCGCCGCCGGCCGACCCCATCATCACCGACGAGCCACTTCTTCACCCGAGCTCTTCATCCTCGTCTTCTTCACCCGAGCTCCCCTCTTCCTCTCTCCATCGACCCAACCCTAACAGCCGCTGCCTCCTCTCTCCAACTCCACCGTCGGAACCACCCTACGCCGCCTAAGCAGCCGCGCTAACCGCCGGCTACCTACGTCACCGGCGACACTCCCAGAGCCACCTTCGACCACTTCGCATCACTCTCCACCTTCAATAACACTCCATCAGACCACTGTCACCACTACAACCACTTTCTCCTCTCCCGATCATCTGAGTCCCTCCTCTTTATCCATCACCTTGCTCCACCTCTTCATCGCCCCTGAACACCGGGACTACTATCTTCATCATCTCCCACCGTTAAGCCCCTTGCTGCGCAACACCCGAACTTCACAAGTCACAGCCGAGCCCCAATCACCAAGCCTGCGAGCCCACTGTGTACGTCACCGGAGCGACGCCACCGACCGTCATCGACCCCAGCAGACTCGCAGAGAACCACTGAACACCCCCTCCGCTTCCAGCAAGCACAAGAAATCTCCGGGCAGCTCCGGCGTCAAACCCATATCGCGAGCCAAGGTCGTGCAAATCGATTCACGCCATTCGTCGCGCGTTCATGACGTTACCACCGCCGTGCATCCACGAAACGTTTCCAGGCAAGTATTTTTACTTGCTACATGCTAATCTATTTATGTTACAAACTCAAATCGTATCAATTGCAATTCTACAATTCACGATAGCTTATACGACATACCTGTTCGATACATGATCCCAATGAAAATATTAATCTAATTTGACGGAATTGAATTGTCTATGTTGGCCTATGTAGTGATGAATACTGTGTATAAATTCCACTGGAAAATACGACTGTTAATGACTAAAACGAATACCCCCCAAATATACCCGTAAAACTAGAAATTTTCCCGTATCTGAAAATTGTTAAAATCACCATAAATTATGTACATACTGAAATGATGCGTTTGAGGGATTAAATCAAAGACGACTCGACGAACTATAACCCTATGCAAGTTTCTAATGGTTTCTGTACCTAAATTATGATGATATTTGGATCGGAGTGCGACTCTGGACTGCAGTCCAGAGCGACTCTGGTTACTGTTTACTGTCCCGTAATGCGTGCCACCTTGCTTTCTGAACTCGTATGTTGCAGAACTCTGCAGTTTAATAAAGGTGAATCTGTTATCTAGATAACACAAGTGGTTTCATTCCGTTTCATCGTCGTTTGCTATTTAAATTGTAAATTAAAAGGGCTGGACGCATAACAGTCTAGAACAGATTCAGAAGTGACAAACTAGTGATAAACAGTGTGTAACTTTTGACATACTGACCTGATTGAGAATCCGTCTATTGCGTTGAATACCGTACTAAAAAACCTAGATATCATTCAACTGTAGCGTCGCTAAATTCTGATCCCTACTGGGGTTAAATGCGTTGCGAAACGGACTTCTGATTCTGAAAACGGATTTCCAGCAGCGAACGCTTAAAATGAAATGTCCGTATCTAGTGATCCTGAAACCCGATTGACATGAAACCAAATTTGCTGGATAGATAATCACACATACTACTTATCCCCTGTTCATTGTTTCGCTAAATTTTGGCATATATTATTTATGATGAATTATGAAATTGGTAGAATATTGTTTGATGACATCTTAACCATGCCTTAAATACTGTTTTCTCATCATATCATATGTATGTCACTGCATTGGTAACCTAATGATTATGTGCATTGCCCAGTGCTACGTATTAGTGATGATTGTGGCAAGTACGTTAGTGTTCGTGCATGAGTGGATAAGTGAAAGTGACACGTACTTGTACACAATCAGTGAACCCTATTATTCTAGTGCATTGTCGACGTCTGTGGGACGCGTGTGAGTGTGACTATAAGTGGTATGGGACACTTATGGAAGGTCTTTCATGGGTGTCACAGGTAAGGCACTGGACACTGCCATTTATCTTGGGTATTAGTCGGGACGTGCTTGATGGAGATCCTGTCTCCAGTTCTCGCTCAGACTTGTCATGGACCGACCGGTATTTGAGGTTATGGTTGGCGTTTAATGTAGACCACGGGGTGTTGGGTAGTTTGAGTGTGAGTTCAACAGAATCTCGGGTGTCCCATGCCGGCTTATATATATGGAGATATATGGAGATTTACAGGGTACATGATTATTACCGTGAGTTATAATTTGGGCCCGTGGTCCCTTGCCCTTGGGTGGAGGACACTCGCGAGTGGTTGACTCTCACACTTGGACTGACGATAGGCTTAGTGACCTGTACAGTGAGACTTAGAGACTCATAGGGATAATGATATACATTTCTTACCGTGTTGACATACCTGGCTTACTATTTTACTGCTTTACCGTTCACCTGATCTATTGGACACTTCATTGGTTACTGCATGTTCATATCTTTACCGTCTTGATTTACTGTTATATATATCTATTATCACTGTTCGAGTTGCCACTTGCATCTATATATTTATATTGCTATTGTGTCGCTCTGACGACCTGAGTATGCATGCTCAGAGTGAGGAGTGGATCTAGCCTGGATCAGGACCAGACGTACATCGCGGACATCATGATCAGCTATCCAGAGCTATTCTCTTTTACCTCCATCAGGTCAGTTCTTTGTATTCGTTTTGTTTCAGATACTGCATTTCTCATTACCTGTGCGTTGTTTACTGATTACCACGTAAAGCTAGAAGCCGAAGTGTGACTACGGCAGGATATTTCCTTGACCGTAAGAGCATGGCTGGCCTTGTCAGTCCCTCGTATTCCGTATTTTGGGAAGCGGGGCGTGACATGGTTTTGTTGGTATCAGAGCCAGGTTTTGCTTTGATTGGGATTGCAGTTTTCCGTGTAGAGATTGACAATTTAAGACATCCCTCGATCTAGATTGTAAACTTGTTATTCTTAATCCTTATTCACATTGTGTATTCTGTTATCCATCCGCTAAGGTTTCAGGCGACTTGGCAGAGTGACGTGGTTGTAATTGTGAACTACCTCATAGTTACAATACTGTACTCGATTTAAGTGACTTAGAGCCTTACAGCTGATTTCCACTTGTAATGAATTTCATCACACCCGATGTTCTTGATTCCTTGCCCAATCCATATTATATTTTAATTCTTATAGCTTGTACCTTATATCATCCTCAAAATTATTGTTTCAGGACCATGTCTTCCAAAAAATCTTTCTCTATCTCCACTCCCCAGAATCAGGCCATAGAGATCCTGACTGCACTGCAAAGTCTGAAGGAAGCCCAGGAGCGAACAAACGAACTATTAGCTGAAGGACTGAGAAGGCAGGTGAATCAGACACTATCAGAAGCCTCCAATCGTAAAGGGATCCCTGTTAGACGAGGAAAAGAGGGGAAGATGAAGCGCCCATTTGTTTTCCCGCGACAGAAGCAGCAGAAGACCTAATGTTGTTGGTACTGTAAGAGGCCAGGACATCTTCAGAGGGATTGTCGCCGCGCCCAGGGAAAATGCCTGATTTGAGGATCCAGCGAACATCTTATCAACGGTTGCCCAAGAAGGAAGGAACTACAAGGAGGAGACTCGCCCACACTCTCCACTTCTGCCAAGTGATGAGTATTGCGTAGTTCGAACTTTGAGGATAGGACGGACCCAGCGTAGGATTCAACTCGCGTGATGAGAATGCAGCAGTCTAGTAGTCAAAGAAGAATTTTCACGTTTTCTGCTTTCAGTAATAATGTTGTCATCCTCTTGTAAATATTTCTTTTCGTTTGAAATCTTGTATCCGTCGAACTTTTAGTTGAATGCAATAAAAACTTTGAATCGTAATATATGTATCATTCTCTTGCTTTCCCCTTATTTATACTACTCATTACCACAGCACTTTTAATTCTGATTTTTCAGTTCCTGCCCACCGCATATTTTCCTATACTCTGTACCCTTAGCTATTTTCTTGATGTGTTCCACTGTCTAATCATGACTCTTTCTTTTCAGGCTATGGCCCATCCTGGAGCAGCGCCGCATCTAGATGATGATGCACAGTCATGCGTTTCCTTAGACTGCATGCTGGTGAGTTCTGACAATGAGGTCAACGGTCCCCAGGTCATTTTCGGAAACAGCGATTCCGAGGACGAAGGAGCCGCCGCTCCAGAGGTTGGCATGATAGGCGATTCCGACGAAGAGGGAGGAGACCCTAAAGAGAACCCGATAGAGGAAGATCCCGAGGAAGACCCGATAGAAGAAAATCTAGTGGAGGAGAACCCCATGGAAGAGGATCCAGAAGAAGAGAATCACATGGAAGCAGACCCTGATGAAGAAGCCCCAGCCGAGGAAGAAGGACCAGAAGAACAAGACCCTGCGGTGGAAGAGCTCCCAATGACGATCCCTGCGAGGCGATATGGGAATGGACGCCCCTACCTGAGCGCGCGAGCCTACCGCAACCTGCTGAACCTCCACAACAGCGACTGACGGAATTTTTTTAGATGTTGTCTTCTCTGGACAAATAAATCTGTGTATAGTTTAGGGCCATCTGTTACTTTTCGAGGGTGCTTTGTTTCGAATTTTCTAGAATGAAATAAACTTTCCGAGTTCGCAAATCTTTTGTTTACTGGTTCACTTGATACTTGGACTTTTCCCCTATACCGTTATTTCCTCCTGAGACCCCTGACTGTTCACCCCTATACCCTGTGCTGTTTTCGACCCTCACTTAGATTAACAAGTACCACACCCTGCTCTTTTAAATGGGCCACCCTTCATCCTTCGTCTATGCCTCGTTTGAGATCCTTCTGGGAGGGGAAATTGATAATAAAATTTCCGAGTTAGCTGACCCTTCGGATTTTTGATTCACATGATGTATCGACCGTTATCCTCCCCATACATTCTTCCCCTTGTAGTCCTTTGCTGCTCACCCTTACTTCCTGTGCTGACCCGACCCCAATCTCTTTGACCTTCAGTCTAAAGCCGTCACAGTCCGACCTTTTGTATGAGCCACACTCCATTGTAATCCCTACCCTAGCTAGCCCTATATATATTTGTGCTTTTCTCTGTTACCCTAACTATATTTAGGGACATTATTATTCGACAATTTAGTTTTCATTATTTTGTATTTATCGAATAGTGCGTTTTATTGACTATCCCCGTTTTATGCATTTCAAGTACTTCACTACTAACCTTCCCATTATTTTCGGTAGCGCAATCTTACATCACGAATATTTTCGTTCCATGTTTCTTATTTTCACTATGTGGGTTTTCTAAGTTATTTTAAAACTATTTTTATCAATACAATTATCCTAAAATGTTTTAACCTATCGACAATTCCTTCATTATTTTATTGTTGTTACTTTATTTCCGGGTATTGTGCGTATGGTTACTATTATAAATGGTTATGCCTTATACTTAATATTTTAGCTGCGCTACCTTTGATATGCGAGGTGTGCACATGTTTAGGACTTCGATTTTATCTAGCACGCCTCGGATATTATTATTCGTTATTGCTATTCTATTTTTTACATATGGGTTTCCCTCATAATTGATTTCTACCTTATACTTATTTAGACCTATCCTTTTGTATGTTGTTCTTACATATATAGACCTTCAAAATTTTATGCACCTGTTTTAAGTAAATCACTATGTATTAGTGTTCGATGTGGTAACTTTTCGCTTATTATTTTATAGCTGGTCGTTTCTTTTAAATTTCGAGAACGAAATTTTTGTAAGGGTGGTATGATGTAATACCCGGTCCCCTTTTATACGCCAATGTCCGTATTTATATAAATTGTCACTTACAAGTTTGTTAGTTTATATTTAAAATTATTTTAGTTAGTTTAAAAACCCTATTACCTATCTATTTTATATTTTCCCAAATTCTTTTATTGCTATTTCTAAGCCGGCCCCTCTTCCCTAATTTCCCTATTCTTATTTATTTCCAAACCCAGCCCAACATCCTTTATCCTCAATTGAATTAATCTTAACAATACCCAAGCCCATTCTCATCATTTTCCTCACCTTCCTTCAGCCCATTCCCTTTTTAAATAAACTTATTCCCTTTTCCCTTCAAACCCCGAGCCCGGCCCACTCCCTCTTTTCTCATCAAATTTTCTTTATTTTCCTCCTCAACCCAACGGCCTGCGCCCGCTCACCCTAACCCGACCTGACCCACTCCTTTAACCCCTCATCTTCCCTAACGTTGCGTTTTTCTAGCCCTTTACTGCGCATCCACCCCCGTCGCCCACGCCCACGCCCGCACCCGCGCCTTGCCCCACGTCGCGCACTCCCTCACGACTCCCTCTAGACCGTCTCTCTCTCAAACTCACCCTCATCTCAACTCCTCACATTCTCGATCTCTCGTCCTCACTCCTATTGTTCACCCAACCCACTGCCTCGACCCCGCCGCCGGCCGACCCCATCATCACCGACGAGCCACTTCTTCACCCGAGCTCTTCATCCTCGTCTTCTTCACCCGAGCTCCCCACTTCCTCTCTCCATCGACCCAACCCTAACAGCCGCTGCCTCCTCTCTCCAACTCCACCGTCGGAACCACCCTATGCCGCCTAAGCATCCGTGCTAACCACCGGCTACCCATGTCACCGACGACACCCTCAGAGCCACCTTCGACCACTTCGCATCACCCTCCACCTTCGATAACACTCCATCAGACCACTGTCACCACTACAACCACTTTCTCCTCTCCCGATCATCCGAGTTCCTCCTCTTTACCCATCACCTTGCTCCACCTCTTCACCGCCACTGAACACCAGGACCACTATCTTCATCATCTCCTACCGTTGAGCCCCTTGCTGCGCAACACCCGAACTTCACAAGTGACAGCCGAGCCCCAATCACCAAGCCTGCGAGCCCACTGTGTACGTCACCGGAACAACGCCGCCGACCGTCGTCGATCCCAGCACACTCGCAGAGAACCATTGAACACCCCCTCCGCTTCCAGCAAGCACAAGAAATCTCCGGGCAGCTCCGACGTCAAACCCATATCCCGAGCCAAGGTCGTGCAAATCGATTCACGCTGTTCGTCGCGCGTTCGTGACGTTACCACCGCCGTGCATCCACGAAACGTTTCCAGGCAAGTATTTTTACTTGCTACATGCTAATCTATTTATGTTACAAACTCAAATCGTATCAATTGCAATTCTACAATTCATGATAGCTTATACAACATACCTGTTCGATACATGATCCCAATGAAAATATTCATCTAATCTGACGGAATTAAATTGTCTATGCTGGACCATGTAGTGATGAATACTGTGTATAAATTTTACTGGAAAATACGACTGTTAATGGCTAAAACGAATACCCCCCAAATATACCCGTAAAACTAGAAATTTTCCCGTATCTCAAAATTGTTAAAATCACCATAAATTATGTACATACTGAAATGATGTGTTCGAGGGCTTAAATCGAAGATGACTCGACGAACTATAACTCTATGCAAGTTTCTAATGGTTTCTGTACTTAAATTGTGACAATATTTGGATCGGAGTGCGACTCTGGACTGCAGTCCAGAGCGAATCTGGTTACTGTTTACTGTCCCGTAATGCGTGACACCTTTCTTCCTGAACTTGTATGTTGCAGAACTCTACAGTTTAATAAAGTTGAATCTGTTATCTAGATAACACAAGTAGTTTCATTCCATTTCATCATCGTTTGCTATTTTAATTGTAAATTAAAAGGGCTGGACGTATAACAGTCCAGAACAGATTCAGAAGTGACAAACTAGTGATAAAATGTGTGTAACTTTCGATGTACTGATGCGATTGAGAATCCATCTATTGCGTTGAATACCCTACTGAAAACCCTAGATATCATTCAACTGTAGCATCGCTAAATTCTGATCTCTAATGGGGTTAAAATGCGTTGGGAAACGGACTTCTGATTCTGAAACCGGATTTCCAGCAGCGAACGCTTAAAATGAAATGTCCGTATCTAGTGATCCTGAAACCCAATTGACGTGAAACCAAATTTGCTGGATAGATAATCACACATACTACTTATCCCCTGTTCATTGTTTTGCTAAATTTTGGCATATATTATTTATGATGAATTATGCAATTGGTAGAATATTGTTTGATGACATCTTAACCATGCCTTAAATACTGTTTTCTCATCATATCATATGTATGTCACTGCATTGGTAACCTAATGATCATGTGCATTGCCCAGTGCTAGGTATTAGTGATGATTGTGGCAAGTACGTTAGTGTTCGTGCATGAGTGGATAAGTGAAAGTGACACGTACTTGTACACAATCAGTGAACCCTATTATTCTAGTGCATTGTCGACGTCTGTGGGACGCGTGTGAGTGTGACTATAAGTGGTATGGGACACTTATAGAAGCTCTTGCATGGGTGTCACAGGTAAGGCACTGGACACTGCCATTTATCTTGGGTATTAGTCGGGACGTGCTTGATGGATATCTTGTCTCCAGTTCTCGCGCAGACTTGTCATGGACCGACCGGTATTTGAGGTTATGGTTGGAGTTTGATATAGACCACGGGGTGTGGGGTAGTTTGAGTGTGAGTTCAACAGAATCTCGGGAGTCCCATGCCGGCTTATATATATGGAGATATATGGAGATTTACAGGGTACATGATTATTACCGTGAGTTATAATTTGGGCCCGTGGTCCCTTGCCCTTAGGTCCTACCCTTGGGTGGAGGACACTCGCGAGTGGTTGACTCTCACACTTGGACTGACAATAGGCTTAGTGACCTGTACAGTGAGACTTAGAGACTGATAGGGGTAATGGCATTGATATACATTTCTTACTGTGTTGACATACCTGGCTTACTATTTTACTGCTTTACCGTTCACCTGATCTATTGGACACTTCATTGGTTACTGCATGTTCATATTTTTACCGTCTTGATTTACTGTTACATATATCTATTATCACTGTTCGAGTTGCCACTTGCATCTATATATTTATATTGCTATTGTGTCGCTCTGACGACCTGGGTATGCATGCTCAGAGTAAGGAGTGGATCTAGCCTGGATCAGGACCAGACGTACATCGCGGACATCTTGATCAGCTATCCAGAGCTATTCTCTTTTACCTCCATCAGGTCAGTTCTTTGTATTCGTTTTGTTTCAGATACTGCATTTCTCATTACCTGTGCGTTGTTTACTGATTACCACGTAAAGCTAGAAGCCGAAGTGTGACTACGACAGGATATTTCCTTGACCATAGGAGCATGGCTGGCCTTGTCAGTCCCTCGTATTCCGTATTTTGGGAAGCGGGGCATGAAATTAAGGAATTTTATCCCTTCATGACCAGAGTTTGACAAGTGTCACTTTGTTATAGAGCTTTTCTCTCAAATGGAGATTTTCTCCTTCTCCCAAGGGATTTCTTATTTAATAAGATTTTTCTTGAGGATTTCCTCATTAATTGACAGTCTCATCCAATGATGAGGCTGTTTTAGTAATTGATGCATTGTCATCTGGATTTTGTAGGTCCCCCTTTGGTCCCCCTTCTACTGTATTGTAGTGTGGTACAAATTTTAAAGTACCAAGTGTCAGAAATTAAAAATTATAGCACTGACTGTCGATCTCCGTCCCCCCCTTTTTTGCTGGCAATATGTTTTTTGATACTTCATTCCTATTCGTTCGCTCCGAGGGAGGATTTCCTGAAGCACCTGTAGACCGGGAGGTCCTAGCTTTGATCAAAGACCATGATCCGTAACATAAGAATCTTCACCTTTGGGGATCGTGGTACAATCAGATTATCAGGGGTCGACAAAGCTTTTCATGTGCGGTACCTTCAGAGCCTATCATGGCGATCCATTATGCCAACTCACCCCCGGTGAACTACGCTGTGGAGATGGTCAATTGGACTTCAGAAGGCCTTCTTCAACCCGCTATAGCTTCGATTCCCATTCAGCCTCCCATGGTTTTAGATACCTTGGGACGCCGTATTTGTCAAGGCGAAGCGCGGCCATGGGGCAACCATATAATATAGGTCTGATCCCCCGTCATCCGACCAGTTATCTGCCATGGGCCCGCTATATTTTGTCAGGGAAGAAGTCGCAGTTGATGAGGCTTGGGTTGTATACCGCTGTTTATGCTTCTCTCTTCCAATATCCTACGCTTCCTACCTGGTGGGTTAAGGCTTTTTTAGAGCAGTGGAATATCCCTACTCACACTTTCCTCGCACTGGACCGGGAAGTGTCGATTTCTTTAGAGGAGTTTACAGAAGTTTCCGGCTTACCGGTCATAGGGGGGCATTATGAGGAGCTGCTTCCCACGGACGAATATGTCTTCGGTGCCAAGCTAGTGATAATGGGCCTTACTTCGGCGAATGCTGTTCAACACCAGTTTTCTAGTCTGATCAAAGTGTTGAATATCTACGAGCGCCTTTTTCTCGAATCTGGGAGTCGCGGGGTTAGTTTCGAGGATTTCATTGCTCGCTTCCTTCACCCGAAATTTCTCTCGGCGGAAGCTGCTAATTTTGCCACGCTTGATGACCCTTTCGGTTTAGGTTTGGACAACCTGCCAGCGACGGAGGTAGATCAGAAGAGCTTCTTCCTTCCTAACTCCCCGGTTGTTCCTTGTGTGGAGATTGAAGTCCCTGAGATGGATGAAGAAGCATTCTTTTTGGGAATTCTTGGGCTACGGTTGAGCTGGTTTGCGCTCTCGATGGACCTTCGCCGTATGAGGCCATCTGTCTTTTACCCAGCTCACCGGACGACCATTGGGGTAAAAGTAGCCGTCGGGGTCGCCGGCTTAGCCCATCCGTGCTGTTGCTAATGAACCTGGAGTACCGCATGTGATCTTCTCGATGCCTTACTTCATGTCATGGCTCGAGCTACATTCACTTGGCGTTTTTGGTATCAACAAAAGGCCTTCGTTCTATGACAGGTGTAGCTTCTCTCGGATTATGCCATTGGTCGTCGCCTCAATTGTAAATCCGTCTCCACGGGATGCCAGAGGTTTGCTCCTTCGTCCTCGCACAGTTGGAGATGGGATGACCTTCACCGACAAGGTGTTAACCATCGGAAAGGCGTCTATTACAACAGTGCGGTCATTGCAAGATATTTTCAAAGATGGAGCCTCAGTTCTGACATCCCGGGAGACCCTCCATTTATATTCTATCAGACCAGGCTTCCTGGTGTTTAGGCAAAATGATGCGGTGCTCTTCATGAGATACAACCCGCATCGTTTTGCCCAGCAATTGAGCTATAATCAAGGAGTGCCGTTGGAGGCCTTCTTGCTGGAACCTACTGCCACTGAAGAAGGGATGCGGAGCGCGCTGCATCACTTCATGCGTCTGAATACGGGCTCTCACTTTTTCATCAGCGAGCCGAGTTGCGTCCCACAAATACTTAATACATATACGGCATGGTACCAGCATTCGACAGGCGCCGTTATTAAGGAAGAAAGGCGTTTGCTGCTTGATCGCAAAAGTGCACCTCCTGCCAGTGATCGTAAAGTCCCTTTGAAGCAGCAAATCGCTGTACCCCCTCCGCTAAGAGAGGTTCCTGCAGTCGAGCCTCCACGTGCGCTAAGCCCCACTCGTGGATTGCCTCATGCTCCTGTAGAGGCAGTGAATGTGCCTTCGGTGCCCTATGCTCCCATGGGGACGGTAAACATAGCTTCCCCCGAATCTGGTGTGGGCTCAGATATCGGGACTCGCCGTCCCAAAGTGCCCACGAAGCGCAAGCTGGTTCTGGCCGCGACCGGAACTCGCGCACAGAAGAAAAAGTAGAATTTAGTCTTCTCCCTTGATGCCGTACTCGGCCTAGAGCCTCAGGCCCCTCTTACCGAAGGCCTAAGTGAGTATGGAACCAATGAGGGTCTCTTTATAGAGCTAGCAGACACTGATCTCGATGCCGCTATTGCTGCTTCTGAGCGACTTGCGAGGCACCAAGCGAAAATAGACGCCCTCGTGCAATCAAGTAAATATTAGTCGTACTTTTGTGATTGCGTTATATTTTTATTGCCATGTCTTGACTGACATTCTTCTTTTTGTAACAGGCTTCACTACTGAGGAGGCTCTGGCGGCTTCCCTCAGGACTTTCGAGGAGGAAGAGAGGAATCGCGCTCTATTGGGCATTGGTATGTCTTGGCTCATTGAGTCTTCATTCTCCTTTTTATGGACAATCTAACCCTTTCCTTATCTCATTGCAGGGATCACAATGCTAGTTCCGCAAGGTGATGCAGAGACTCTTCCCCGGCTAGCCACTGAAGTCCCGGTCTCTTCAATATTGTCGCAAGAGGTCTTACTTAAGAAACCGATGATGGAAGCCATGATGGCTCTGGAGGTAACCCTGAATGCGGACGATGACGCCTTGCTGAGGGAGGCTTCTAAAAGGTCTGTCGTGATGGCCCGGGAGGAAAGGAAGCGCCTGAGGCGCGCAGCAAAGGAGCATAGCACTGCTTTGGCTGTGGGAGCAGGTTCAAGCGTCGTTACTCCCTCTGCTACTCCTTCAGAAGAGCTCCCGGTTGCCTTGTCTACTGCCCATAGATGGGCGGAACGTGCAGCTCGGGAAGCCAACGGTAAATCGACTTCAGGTAATGTGTTTTGAGGCTTCGTTGTCAAAGCTTTAAACCATCAGTTCTTAAATATTTTATCCTGCAGGGCCGAGCCTTACTGAGGGAGTGGCTGCGACCGTCGAGCTTGGGGAGGCAGTGGAGGAGGTAGTTGCTGAACCCGAGGTGACGGTAGGCGATGTAACCATAGTCGCCGGGCCCGAGATAGTGGCTGATGAGACAGTCACAACTGCTATGCCCGAGATGGCTACCAATGCCGAGCCCGATGTGGTGGCGGGTGAGAAGGCTACTACGGCCGAGCCTGAGGTAGCAGTGGATGAGACGACTGCTACGGACGAGCCTAAGGCAGCGATGGACGAAACGGCTGCGACCACTGAGCCCGAGATGGTAGCAGGAGAAACGAGTACTATTGCTGGGCCCGAGATGGCCGCTCCTTCTCAAGAGTCGGGCACCACCCCGATCATCGCTCTCTCGGCTTACGGTTCTTTGCCGTCTCCTGGCATCGCTAGCGTGACGACGGTTCCTGTGGAGTCAGAGGATGAGGCAACGGGAGGTGGGACCACCCCAATGGACAGGGGGACGCCACCGTTGCATCAAGTGACGCCCTCGTCACGGCTCCGTCTGGCGACTCATCAGGTAAATTTTAGGTCACCGCCATTCTTTCTTTATTCTGCAATCATTCCTGATAGGGTTTATCTTGTCTCTATCACAGGTGCGGCTAGTGCTGATGCCGCGTTACCCGAAGGAGCGCCGTCAGTTACCGATCTAACGGTCACCACTTCTCTTCCTTCTCTCGCACCGTCGCAGATGCTGGAAGGTATGGATTTGTGACCCACTAGTCTTATCTTTAGGCTGCATAATTTATGTACTGACGTTGCGTTATTGTGTCTTTATAGGAGTCCTTTTTGACCACCTGTACCAAGGGTTGCACCCACACTTCTCTTTCTTGTCCGAGATTAGTCCGCCTGCTGGTGTCGGTGAGTATTTTCTTTGAACGACGTCCTCATTTTTAGCGGGCAGTCGCATTATTGCTAACTCTTCTTTATATCGCTTGTAGCCTTATGAATCGAAGGAGGGGACGAGGCTGTTGTTGCGCCACCAGTACTCCCAGCTCTACCCCCTGCTGCAGCCGGTATAGTAGACTCTACTTTTTGCGTGTTTTCTTTATTTCCTGAGCCGACCTCTGATTATGATCTATTTTGCAGCAATCACATCGACTTCAGCCCCGTTCGAGTCTCGTATTATAATGCCGGCCGGGCCCTTCTCCAGGCGTCCATCATCCAAAGGTGCTGTGACCAGCCTACGCATGCTGAGCAAGTATATCGAGGAGTTTGACGCAGAGACTCCTACATCTGCCGCGGATTTTGCCGCAGAGGTTAACCCTATGCCGGCGACACTCATGAACTTTCATGGTGAGGGCGTCATTGAGTCTTTGGTTAATCGCTGCCGGGAGATCGAGGCTTGCTTGCATGAGCTTGAGCTTAACCGTCCGACACCTGAGATTCTGGCTATAAGCATTCAACGGGCGGCATGGATCGAGCATAGCGCTTCTTACTTCCGCCATCTTGAGCAAGAAGTGGCTTTAAAGTGAAGGGAATGCAAAGAAACTTCAAGCGAGCCTGCTCAACTGCATGCTAAGGTCGGTGTGAATGCTGTCTAGGTGAAAGTTATCTTCGAAGGCCTTCTGCAATGTATCTCTGATAGGTTAACATTGAAGCAGAAGCTCGATGTCATTGAGCGTGATGCACAAGATCGTCAGGCAGCTCAGCAAGCCGTCGAGGAACAACTCTCATCTTACTTGCAGCAGCGAGCCCAGGTCGAAGTAGAGTTGGCCGCGGCAGCCGATCAGGAAGAGGGGCTGAGTGAAGTGCGCGAGCGGCTGATTGGATTATTGAAAGTGCTTTCCTCTCAATAAAATTTTTGTATCATTTGTAACTTTGAATAAAATGTATTTGTTCTTTTACTCTTTCATATGATGTATTTTGTACCCAATCGAATTCATGAATAGAAGATACTTGTTCTTCTTAATATCCTGCGTCATTTCTCTGCTTTCTTCTTTCTTGCAGTGTTGTTTTCCTTGTGACTTTAACAAGTATATAACTGTCAGTCTTGGATTCTTTGTAGAATGTTGCTGGCTTAGAAAATAGGGTTAAGATCTGTCACCTAAGACTTTTTCAACTTTATGAGCCGTGAGGGTCTCATAAAGAATTTTCTCCCTACGGGTCAAGAGGACCCCGTAGGTGTAACTTTTCCTTAAGAACCGTGAGGATTCCCAAGGGCGTTTTCTCTTGAGAGTCGTAAGGATCTCACAAGAGAATTTTCTTCCTTACGAGTCGTGAGGACCCGCAAGTGATGGGTGAAGTTGTCCTTATCCGCATTTCACGGAGTCAGGGGTTGCTCTGGATGCTTCCCACGGGTTCACTGCAGTGTTTGGCGAGGACCAGGCTCCGCTCTGGATGTTTTCCAGGATACCGTAGTTTAAAGACATCGTGGTCGAGGTTAAGGACATCATAGTCCATGAGTTTAAGGACCTCACAGTCCGATATTAGTTTTAAGACATCACGGTCGAGGTTAAGGACATCATAGTCCATGAGTTTAAGGACCTCACAGTCCAATGTTAGTTTTAAGACATCACGGTCGAGGTTAAGGATGTCATAGTCCGTGGATTTAAGGACTCCACAGTCCAATGTTAGTTTTAAGACATCACGGTCAAGGTTAAGGACATCATAGTCCGTGGGTTTAAGGACTCTACAGTCCAATGTTAGTTTTAAGACATCACGGTCATGGTCAAGGACATCATAGTCCGTGGATTTAAGGACTCCACAGTCCAATGCTAGTTTTAAGACATCACGGTCAAGGTTAAGGACATCATAGTCCGTGGGTTTAAGGACTCTACAGTCCAATGTTAGTTTTAAGACATCACGGTCATGGTTAAGGACATCATAGTCCGTGGATTTAAGGACTCCACAGTCCAATGTTAGTTTTAAGACATCACGGTCAAGGTTAAGGACATCATAGTCCGTGGATTTAAGGTCTCCACAGTCCAATATTAGTTTTAAGACATCATGGTCAAGGTTAAGGACATCATAGTCTGTGGATTTAAGGACTCCACAGTCCGATGTTAGTTTTAAGATGTCACGGTCAAGGTTAAGGACATCATAGTCCGTGGATTTAAGGACTCCACAGTCCGACGTTATTTTTAAGACATCACGGTCAAGGTTACGGACATCATAGTCCGTGGATTTAAGGACTCTACAGTTCGTGAAATGTGTGGTTGTTGGGACCCGTCACCTCTTTGAAGACGTTGAGGAATTACAACGACAAATATCAAAGGAGTGACGAGATGTACCCTTGAACCAAGGTAAAATTAGTTTAAAATCATTAGGGTTGATTGTTAGTTTTAAGACATCACGGTCGAGGTTAAGGATGTCATAGTCCGTGGATTTAAGGACTCCACGGTCCGATGTTAGTTTTAAGACATCATGGTCGAGGTTAAGGACATCATAGTCCATGGATTTAAGGACTCCACAGTCCGATGTTTGCTCTGGATGCTTCCCACGGGTTCACTGCCGTGTTCGGCGAGGACCAGGCTCCGCTCTGGATGCTTCACACGGGTTCACTGTCATGCTCTGTGAGGACCAGGATCCGCTCTGGACGTTTTCCACGGGGTCAAAAGTGACGTTATCCGCGTTCCACGTGACCAGGAATTTTGCTCTGGATGCTTCCCATGGGTTCACTGCCGTGTTCGGCGAGGACCAGGCTCTGCTTTAGATGCTTCACACGGGTTCACCATCGTGCTCTGTGAGGACCAGGATTCACTCTGGACGTTTTCCACGGGGTCAGAAGTGACGTTGTCCACGTTCCCCATAACCAGGAATTTTGCTCTGGATGTTTCCCACGGGTTCACTGCCGTGTTCGGCAAGGACCAGGCTCCGCTCTGGATGCTTTACACGGGTTCACTGTCGTGCTCTGCGAGGACCAGGATCCGCTCTGGACGTTTTCCACGAGGTCAGAAGTGACGTTGTCCGCGTTCCACGTAACCAGGAATTTTGCTCTGGATGTTTCCCACGGGTTCATTGCCGTGTTCGGCGAGGACCAGGCTCCGCTCTGGATGCTTCACACGGGTTCACTGCCGTGCTCTGCGAGGACCAGGATCCGCTCTGGACGTTTTCCATGGGGTTAGAAGTGACGTTATCCGCGTTCTACGTAACCAGGAATTTTGCTCTTGATGCTTCCCACGGGTTCACTGCCGTATTCGGCGAGGACCAGGCTCCGCTCTGGATGCTTCACACGGGTTCACTGCCGTACTCTGCGAGGACCAGGATCCGCTCTGGATGTTTTCCACGGGGTCAGAAGTGACGTTATCCGCGTTCCACGTAACCAGGAATTTTGCTCTGGATGCTTCCCACGGGTTCACTTCCGTGTTCGGCGAGGACCAGGCTCCGCTCTGGATGCTTCACACGGGTTCATTGCCGTGCTCTGCGAGGACCAGGATCCACTCTGGAAAACGCGGGGTCAGAAGTAACGTTATCCGCGTTCCACGTGACCAGGAATTTTGTTGATTATATCCACATTTCATGGAGTTGGGATTCGACTCTCGGTCATCCGTACACCACCGAGTCATGGAACTGGGAGTTGCCGATGTTCCGCTTTGCTTGATGTTGTGTCTACTGTAATGAGACGAATGTTGAAATGATCTCCAGGCTATCTGTGACCCGTCGAGATTTGGCTTCTTCTTCTGATGAAACCTGGGGAGGAGGAGTATGATTCCTTCTTTGTTTGCACCCCTGGATTGTATACAGGGACTTTTTGTGATATCACCTGTAGGGCATAAATTTCATTTTTATTTTTATTTTATTTCTTTCCGCGATGCTCTATCATTTCAGCTTTTATATCGCGAAGGTCGCGATTGCCCCATCATTTCGGCTATTTTTTGCGGTGCCCAATCATTTCGGCTATTTGTTTTATTTTTACTCGCTGTTTTTTTTTGCGAGTTGCCCAATCATTTCAGCTATTTTGCATGCATACATTTTTACTTGCTGATTTTGTCGCAAGTTGCCCCATCATTTCGGCTATTTCGTATGCATGTATGGCTTGCTGGCTTTCGGCTGCAAGCTTGGAATTAGACACCGATTTCGGCATCAGCATCGCTACAACTAGAATATTGCCAGGAGTGAATCATCACTTGCCTCTGTCGATACCGAACAAAGGTGGCTTAGCGAACAGGGTTAGGATCCTGTCGACTAAGGCTTTTGACTTCATGAGCCGTAAGGGTCTCACAAAGGTATTTCTCCCTGCGAGCCGTGAGGATCTCGTAGGTGTGTTTTCTCCTTAGGAATCGTGGGGATTCCTAAGTGTATGTTCTCTTATAAGTCGTAAGGATCTTACAAGAGTGTTTTCTCCTTATAATTCGAGAGGACTCATAAAGGTTGTTCACCGTGCGAACATATCCCTAGTCACGGATGGGACTTTGTTAGGGAAATGTTTATTCGTGCCCGTGGATTGTATACAAGGGTCAGTATTGAGCCGCTTGTAGGGTAGTATTGGAGGTTGTGGGGGTTGCTTAAGAACAGGTTGAGGTCTCTGTCGCTTAAGACTTTCAAATCTTATGAGCCGTGAGGGTCTCATAAGAGAATTATCCTTACGAGTCGTGAGGATCTCGCAAGTGTAATTTCTCCTTAGGAATCGTGAGGATTCCTAAATGTGTTGCTCTCTTGTGAGTCGTAACAATCTCACGCAGGTGGTTTCTCCTCACAAGGTCGAGAGGACCCTGTAAGTGTCTTTTAACGAGGTTGCGCCCTTTTGGGTTTTCACAAACACTCGCCGGTAGCCCTGCTGTTTTTACTCACGGAGACCTTTCGGGTTTTCATCCGTGCCCGTTTTTCTTATGGACATACCGTTTTTTTCTTTTTTTCTAATGAGGTTGCGCCCTTTCGGGTTTTCACAAGACTCGCCGGTAGCCCTGCTGTTTTTACTCACGGAGACCTTTCGGGTTTTCATCCGTGCCTATTTTGCTTATGGACATACAGTTTTTATTTTTATTTTTATTATTATTTTTTGTATCAGCTTTGGGATGCTGCAATCCACCGTAGTTTCTCGACATCTCGGTCAACAGCTAGTTTTATGACAAAGTGGTCCGTTGTTAGTTTAAGGACGTTTCGGTCCACTGTTAGTTTAAGGAAGTTTCGATCCGCTGTTAGTTTAAGGACGTTTCGGTCCATTGTAAAGTAAGACGGCTACTATTTATAGAGTTTGGGCTTAGGAAGATAGCGAGCGGATATAGTCGTCGTCATCTATCATTGACCTAGGCCGTGACTCGTTAGGCGTAGTATTTCTTCAGGAAGCGACTGTTTGTTGGCCGGAAAGGTCTTTCACCATACATGTCTATGAGTAGATAGGCCCCACCCTGGTAGACCTTATCTATGATGTACGGGCCTTCATAGTTCGGCTCGAATTTTTCCTGCTTGGCGCAATTGGGGATCATAGGTCTTTTGACCACTAGTACGAGTTCGTCTTGGTGGAATGTCCTCGGCTTGGTCAATCTTTCATAAGAGCGCGTCATCTTTGCTTTATAAGCCTCCAGATTTTGTTGCGCCATGAGCCGGGTTTCATCAAGGGCATCGAGCTCCTCAAACCGAAGGTGAGCATTCTCTTCGTCCGTTAGCTCATAATGGACTGCCACTCGTAGGGAGGGTAACTCTATCTCGAGGGGGAGTACCGCTTCTGTACCGAATACCAACGCGTACGGCGTTGTGTTCGTGGCCATCTTGAACGTAGTTCGATATGCCCAGAGAGCTTCATATAGTCTCTCGTGCCAGTCCTTCTTATTTCGAGACACCGTCTTCTTCACTATCTTTGTCAAGGTTTTATTGAAAGCCTCAGCTAGACCGTTAGCTCGGGGATTATAAATTGAGGACTATCTTCAGTCTATGTTGTGCTGTTGTGCGAAGCGGCTGATCTTGTGGCTTCTGTAGGCTGGCCCGTTATCGGTGATGATTCGTCTCGGAGTTCCAAACCGATAAATAACATGTGTTTTGAAGAAATGGAGGATATTCTCCGTCTTCACTTCCCTCAGCGGTACTTCTTCTGCCCATTTGGAGAAGTAATTAGTCGTTGCCAAAATGAATCGATATCCTCTGGACGATGCTGGTTCGATGGGGCCGATTATGTCAGTCCCCCACATTTCGAATGGCCAGCTAGCCACTGTTGGATGTAGTGGATTTGGATGCTGATGGATAAAGTCCCCATGGATCTGGCATGAGTGGCATTGCTTCGCATACTCGAGGCAGTCTTGGATCATCGTGGGCCAATAGTAGCCCATCCGTTTAATCTTCAACTTCATCTTAGGGCCAGCTTGGTGAGAACCGCAGAGCCCGTCGTGAACTTCCTGAACGACTCTCTTTGCCTCTTCAGTTCCCAGGCATCTCAACCACAGAGAATCAAACGATCACTTGTACAGAGTATCATTGACGAAGGCGAAAGATAGGGCTCGCTTCATGAGCTGATGTTTTGAGGACGCATCTTCAGGTGTTCGATGGGATTTGAAGTAGTCTATAAAGACTTCTCTCCAATCCTCAACCATTTCTTGGTCTTTTATTTGCAAGGGCCGTCTGCTCAGTCGCTTCTCTTTTCTCGGATGATTCTGGAGATATTTTCGCCGGTGCTAGGACCCGACGGTCTTGTACCACGATTCTTACGTCATTGAGGTTCTCATCGGCTAATTCTTTAGCAAGCTTGGCTAATGCATCCGCTTTGCTATTTTCCGGACGAGGTATGCTTTCCAAGGTGTAGGTATTTGGGTCGGCAATTGCTGTACCCTCTCGCCGTACTTCACCAACTCTGGTTTTCACGTTTGGTAGTCTCCATTTTCTTGACTAACGACCAGTTGGGAGTCTCCGTATATGAGGAGGTTTTCAATTCCCATGTCGATGGCAATCTTGAGGCCTGCAATTAAAGCTTCGTATTCGGCTTCATTGTTCGTCCTCTACTCTGTCAAGGAGAAGGCGAAGCGCATTATCCCTCCTTATGGGGTCACGAAGATAAGGCCTACCCCTGATTTGATTATGGGCGTGCTTTGTTTGCGCTTCTTCATGGAAGACACTCCATCAAAATAAAGTTCCCATCGGGTACCACTTCCGTCAATCGCATCAAACGCATGTTCGTCTGGCAGTTCGCAATTCAAAGGGGAATCAGCCAATATCGGATGTTCAGCGAGGAAGTCGGCGATGGCCTGGCCTTTCACTGCCTTAAAAGGTTGATAAGTTATTGAGAACTCCATCAGGAGCAAGGCCCATTTAGCAAGCCGACCTGTCAATATGGCCTTTGACATCAAATATTTGAGAGGGTTCACCTTCGATATGAGACGGACTTCATGCGCCAATGCATAGTGCCGGAGTTTCGTTATCGCGAAGATCAATACCAGGCAGTGTTTTTCGATGGGAGAGTAATTGCTTTCTGCCCCCAGTAGAACTCGACTCAAATAGTAGAGGGCTCTCTCCTTCCCTTGGTCGTTCTCTTGTGCCCATAATGCGCCTAAAGAACCTTCAAGGGCTGTTGTATAAAGAATGAGTGGCTTTCCCTTGACCGGAGCGGCCAGCACTGGCGGGTTCTGCAGATACTGCTTGATTTCGTCCAGTGTGCCTTGGCATTTATGATCCCAGACGAACGGGGTTCCCTTCTTCATCAGGTGACTATAAGGACGACACTTTCTAGAGAGATTGGCTATAAATCGCTGGATATATGTGAGCTTTCCTTGGAGAGAACGCAGCTGCTTGAGAGTCCTTGGCGGAGGCATTTCCATAATCGCCTTGATCTTTGATGGATCTATCTCGATACCTCGGTGTAGGACGATGAATACTAAGAATTTGCCCAAGGAAACCCCGAACGCGCATTTGAGAGGGTTCATCTTCAAGTTGTATTGCTGAAGATGTTGAAATACGATCTTCAGATGCTCGAGGTGTTCCTCGTATGATTTGCTTTTAACCACGAGGTCGTCGATGTAGCATTCGACGATTTCATGTATAAGGTCATCGAAGATCTTCATCATGGCCCTCTGATAGGTGGCACCGGCGTTCTTTAGACCGAAAGTCATTACCTTGTAGCAAAATATACCCAAAGGGGTCCGGAAAGCGGTGTGCTTCTGGTCCTCGGGATGCATCTTTATCTGATTGTATCCTGACGATCCGTCCATGAAGGAGAAGACTTCGTGAGTGGACATATTGTCTATCATCAGCTCAGTGACCAATACCGGGAAATTATCCTTCGGACAGGCTTTATTGAGATCCCGAAAGTCCACACATATGCGCACTGCCCCATTCTTCTTCATCACCGGGACGATGTTGGCGATCCAATCAGGATACTGGACCTATTGGATGAAGCCGGAGTTGATTAACTTCTTGACCTGGCATCTCAGAATAGTTCCATGCGAAAAAATCTCTATGCTGCATAAGCACGTCTTTTAGCGCAGCTACCCTTTCCTCAGACAGCAACTCACTGACGAATGTCGGTCGCGGGTCACTTGTCGTCCCCAAATCAATTTTCTTGAGGTTATCTGTAGTGGTATATATTCCATCTTCCAGCTCTTTTGGCGCCGGTGGAAATTCTGAGATCACCTTGTCGTCATCGTTTTCGAAGCACCAGGGGAGGTCATCCACATTCTCGGTCTCTTCCTCTGATAGTGTTATCATAGACAAGTACGAGCTCACTTCCATGACCGATGTAGATCTGGTTCGACTCTCGCAGATTTGGGTTCATGCTTCTGCGGCGGAGTTATCCTCCAACCTTCGGATAGAGCGAACTTGCCGAGCTGATATTGATCTTCGACCCAGTTCTTGAAGGTGAAGCAATCTTTGAGAAGGTGTCCTATTGCTCGGTGATAAGAGCAATATTCTGGGTGAGAGACTTCTCCTGCTTGCTCAGGGTGCTTGGGCTCCAGAAGTGTAAGAATTTGATATCTTATGGCAAGATCAAGTATCTTCTTTGTCTTGTCTTGAGGAAAAGAGTATGCTCGACTCATCTTCGTCATAAGGGACAAATCCGGACTGCTCGATTCCCGATCGCGTGACTTCTTGGTCCCGCTTTGTCGCTGTCGAACGCCTCTTCTGTTCTTTGACTTGTTTCTACCTCTGCGTCAAGCCTTTTGTACAATAGGTTGACAGGGAGGGGCATTTTCATCTTTTGCAGCCTGTTGAAGAAGGCGTTGCGTCCTGGCTTTCTCGTAGATGGCCATTTCGCGTTTATGGTCGTCTTGAATCTTTTGACCTGCTTCCCTTATAAGCTTGTCCATTTGTTCTTCGAACGATGGACTGGGCATTTTCACGCCGGGGGCTTTTTCTAGTTCAGGGTTAGCATTCTCCTATTGAGCATCTCCTCCTTCATCAAAGTCATGTACGACATATTAGTCGCGAAGTAGCTCCCGTTTCTTGGACCGAACATATCCAAGCCCGCTCGCTTCCATTCTTTCGTTGGACAACTTGCGCTGAATTCTGGGAACGTTCCAGATCCTGTTATAGAATCGAGCTTGTCGAGTGGTCTATTTGAAGGGTATCCCTTGGCACTTCAATAGCCTTTTCAAGCCTTCTGTGTAATATCTAGGCAAACGGATGAGCTGGAGCCTGTCAAGCGTAGAATCCGCGCCATGCCAAACTTCTTTCTCCACTCTTGTTTCCATGGATCGGTAGAATAGGATTGCCTGTTCGCCTTCTCGTCTGGGAGGGACATAGAACGTCTGCAGCTCTCCACACTGTAGGTGTCAAGCATGTCTAGTTCTTTATGATGTTTGGGCGGAACCATGGAAACTTGCAAACTTTGCTCTTCATCAGCGAATGTTTGTATTGAAGGCCGAGCGGAGAATATAACATGGACCTCATCTTCCGAGTCACTGCTAAAGATCAATATGGGAGCGGACAGTCCTGGCTTGTTGTACTGGGGTGGGCCTGAATAAACTATCTCTTCCTCTTCCTCATCCTCAGTATCACTCTCGAAGACAGGAATGGTGGTGATAGATTTGTTCTCCGGCTTACGACATCTCTCTGTGTCCTCGAAATCTGGCAAAATGTATTTTGCGTCTTCGTACTTGCAGACTTCGTTCACGGAGAATGGATTCAACTCTCCTGTTACGGTATACTCAAGACCATCCTTAAAGTATTTCATACACTGATGTTGTGTAGAAGGGATAATGTTATACTCGTGTAACCAAGGCCGGCTGAGTAAAGCGTTGTAGCATGTCTTGGCGTCAATGACATGAAATTTAATATCCGTGACAAGTGGCCCGAATCGTAATGTCAATATCACAGACCCGAGAGTCCGCGATGACTGGGAGTCAAAACTGGAGATGGTGATTTTATCACGAGCGAGGTGCTGGATGCTCATGCAGATTTCCATCAACACTCGCACGTTGAGGAGATTGACGGAAGACCCATTGTCGACCAGGGTTTTGCCTATCTTAATATCATGGCAGTATCCTGAGACATAGAGGGGACGGTTGTGCTCGCACGTCCCAAAGAGGAGGTCTTCATCGCCGAAGGTGATATCGGCTGTATGTACTTCCTCCAGCTCGTCCTTCATCTTTTCTTCGATGAGGGAAGCTTGGAATCGCTCTGGCTCTTGTAGAGCCTTGATCAATGAATCTCTTGCTTCTTTTGATAGTAGAAGGGCGTCGAGAATGCTGAGCTGCGAGGGTAACTTCCTCAAGTGTGCCAGAACATTATAGTCCACCTTACTTTTCTTTGGATGGTCCTTGGCTGTCAGCTCTTTGACGGCTTAGTCCTCAAGGACGATATCCTCAGGGATCTTTTCTTTTCCCTTGTTTTTTATATTTGACTCACTGTTCGAGGGCCCAAGGTTCTTTTCGGGCAGCGTGCGATTGCGCAGCAGAATGTTTTCACAGGCCTTCGGTTCTTCCTCTTTTCCCAAAGTGGAATCTTTAAAGAGAGGGCTAACAGCCATTTCTTCGTCGGAGTCGCTCCCGAAGGTGAGAACTCGCGATTCCCCGACGTTGACCATGCGACAGCTGCCGGTGGTTCTTTTATGCTCCCTGGTCGTACTCCCTTGCTCCCGACGAGTCTTGCGTTTCATCCGCTTGAAGTGTTGCCGGTGAGCAACATATCCCTGCCACCATCTTTTAAAAGCGTCGCACTCTTCGGTAGGGTGCAAAATCTTTCGATGATATAAGCAGTATCTAGGATGTGTTTCTGTTTCACCAAGGGCATTCGCTTCGGAGGGTGGTAGCTTTATCCCCATTGATATGGCTTTGGTGAACCTTTTCCTCGTCTTGAACTTGCTTTTATTCGTGACGGATGTACCTTGATCTGGCAGGGATATTTCACCTCTTTCGTCCAGTCGCCGTCGTTTGGCCTTTTCAAATATGGTCATCTCACGCTCCCGATCAGCTTTGCTTTTCAGAAGAGCTTCGTTTAGGAATGCGTCGATTATCTCATCTGATAGCCCTGGAAGTTCCGGTTCAGGCCCTGCCCCCGGTCTCTTGGTGCAAAGGGCTTCTTCATCGTTTATTGATGAATGAGAGATCATATGGCAACTTGCTACGCAATCCTCAGATTCATCCAAAGAGTCTTCTCCATCATCTCCGTCTTCAAGGATGTGGCCGAGAAACTCTTGGAGCGTGATTGGAGTCCGCGCCTTCTGGTTATACTCTTCCAGCGCGTCGATTTGTTTCTGCAGGTCCGTGTGCTTGTTGCCAGGATTCATGGGCTTTTTGGATTTCTTCTTCTTTTTCGAAGATTTCGACGGCTGTGTGTGAGCATTTTGGCTATCACCACCAATATTTGGAGTTGGGCACGGCTTCAGCATTCCTTCGATGATCTGGGGTTCCAGCGGGTTCTTCCACCTGATCGCCGGGCATGTCTGAAGATCATTCAGCATCCTTTTGGTTTTGGCTGAAAGCACGACCTCCCATGGATCTTCTTCGAAAAAAGAGCACGTTGCCCCCGGTGTGTCCGTCTTTTTAGGAGTGTGCGGTTGTGGTGGGTTTACTTTCCACTTCTCAGACAGCGCAAACTTACCTTGTAGGTACTGATCTTCGATCCATACCTTAAAGACGAAGCAATCCTCGATCGGATGGCTTACCGTTTGGTGGTAAGGGCAATAATTGGGATTATTCACTTCGTTGGGTTGCGGTGGTCATCTTGGATTTGGCAAATTGATAAGCCTGTTGCGCACCGCCAGCTCGAACATCCTTGTCATTTTATCCTGCGGGAATGAGTAAGGGCGCTTCATTTTCTCATTGTAATAGCGCCGTCTCTCTTTCAATTGATCCGTTAGCCTTAGAGCACTGGACTGCTGTTGAGTATTCGCAACGAAGGTCGCCTTCCCCTTACCTTTTTCGTTCCGTGGTTCCGGCTTCGGAGGAGACGGTCTGTGACCCATCTGATCTGTCTGGTCCAACTTATCGATTAAAGCCTGGAACGTAGCCGGTTTGAAGAACATCATGAACATTGAAATAGTTGCATGAGGGTCTAAGGTGCCTACGAATATGCCCATCGCTGGTGCTTCTTCGATGCGCTGTTCGTACTTCGACCACAGATTTCGCCATCGGATTGCATATTGAACCCATGTTTCGCCTGGCTTTACTCTCGCATTGATCAATGCTGTTATCGGGGTGCGTTCACTTGCGCTCGCAAATTGCTGGGTGAACAATAACTCCATTTCTGCGAAAGTTTTGACGGAGTCGTTTGGAAGTTCGGAGTACCGCTCAAACGCCATTTCTGATAAGCTGCCGACGAATTGGCGGAGCAAAAGCTTATCATTGCCCCCGGTGTTGCCGCACAGGGCTCTGAACAGGGCGACGTGCTGGTGGGGATTGCTCGTCCCCTTGTACACGTGGAATTTGGGGATTGTGTATCCCGGAGGGTATTTTATCTGGTCATACCAGCCTGGATACGGCCGCCCTGTTTTGACAACTTGGTCGGTTGTCTCATTTGCCTGGTGAACTCCTATTTGCTGAGCAATATAGTCATCAAGGGCAGCTTTAGAGATAGTTTCCTCTTTGGCTGCTGAAAGAGCCGGAGGAGGATTCGATGTTTCTCCTCTGTCATCTTCAATAATGATCGGAGGGTCTTCGGCTGGAGGATCCGGATGTATCATCATCCCGACCATGTCCTGGAAGAGAAGTGCCATTTTCTTTATATTAGCCGCTTGCTCTGTGGCTTCTTTGTCCTTCTTTTCAAGCATTCTCCGAAGGTATTCAGCATCAGTTTCCTGCTCACGGCGCTGCTCCGTGGATGTTTTCGGGCTTTCTCTTGGCCCAGTGTGTGCGGCCATCGCAGTCAGCATCTCCTGAAGCTTCTGCTGCTGTTGTTCCTGAGCTCTTATGATGGATCGGGTGAGTAGTCAGTGGCCCGTAGAAGCGCAGATGTCCTCTTTTCCGGATGCCATGTAAATAGTATGGACTGTTATGCCCCAGACTTAGGGCATTTGGGCTCAGTGCCTTTGACATTTGTTGCAGGCATGGGGATCTTCTCCGGCCTTCTCTTCTTATGAGCGGTCGAAGTTGAGGGGGCCGTCGCAGTGGGCACCCAGATAGATTTCCGTGGCTTGGCAGGATGGCTTTCTTCCTGTCGTATCTTCTGTTTCTTCTGCCGGCGGGGATAGTTTTGATCCACCACCGACTCTCGGTCTTATCGCCAGATTTTGTAGACTTTGGAAGACAGCCGCTGAGGGGACTGTTCTGGCTTTATTTCCACAACATTCTCCACCGGAGGAGGAGATCTTTTCTGCACGGCGGTGGGAGAATTCCTGCGCACCTTATTCAGCATCTCGAAACTGTTTCCGGTTGGAACATCAACATTGATTTCCACCGCTGGAGCTGGTGGAGTTAGCCTAGAGGGGAGTTGCCCCTGGCCTTCCTTACTCGGCACCAGTGGCAATGTCGAGCTTGTCGAGTTGATGGAGTTGGCTTGGTGACAGGGATGGCTTTGTCTTGCCCCCTGTTCAGGTGAGGGGTTGTTGCTGGTGTCAGTCTATTGAAGACTGATGTCCTTTGAGTAGTAGGAGCGGGAATGGGAGTTGGGACAGTCAGTCTTGTAAAGACCGACCCCGTGGCAGGAGAAGCCGCTTTGACGAATTCAGGAGCAGGGTTGGTTAATCTCTTCGGAATAACCTTTTCTTGAGGTGCATGCTTCATCATGGACCCACCTGAACTTTGGCCCAATCTATAGAAGACCGAAGCGCTGGTGCTGGACGACCCGCTGAGAGGGGCCGCAGTAGCTATAAGCCGATCAAAGACCGAATTCTTGGGAGCTTTCGCTGTCAGCACATGAGCGGTGAACCTCGTTGGCGGGAGCATGGTCCCGAAAAACAGCCCTGTGGTGGCTTGAGTGACCTGTTCCACGGGCATCGTGAATAGGGAAGCCGCTTGGGGCCCGTATGTTATGCCCCCAGTTGAGGCAGGACGTGGGTTGCAGTTGCATATGGAACACTTTGAGCAGGTGAACGCCATTGATCCTCTGCTTTCTGCACCAAGCGAAACGCCAAATCTTGGTACCTCGAAACCCATAGGCAACCATTAACAAACCGCGATTCGTTCGCGAACACAACACACAAAGTGTGGAGTGGAAAGAGGAAAAGGTCCCACCAGGCGTGCCAGAATTTTTTTACCGTCGGAAGCCGGGATGACTAGACGTCTTTCCTGAATCTGGGGGCAGATACTAATTGGTGCTATCGGTCCACCTCTCCGAAGATTCCAAGTTGATTTATGGCACCATGTATCGAAGGTTTAAACGAATGCAGCCGATGTAGCAGACTGCGTCAGATTCTCCCTCGTTTGAGGGTTTTTTTATTATGGGGACGCTCTTCCCTGCAGGCGCAATCCCCTGCAGTTAATTACGCTACCGCATCGCGGTAACAACTTTCTCCTTCTCTATATGGTCACTTCGTGTCGTGGGTGTTTGTTTTGTGTTTGGTTGCCCGTGGATTGTGTACGGAGACTAATTTGTGTTGTCGCCCATAGGACGTGGATTAGTCCAAATCTGTATCTTTCTTAGATTTGGGTTTGGGGGGGTTGTGTTTAAGGATACGTTAGCCTTATTTGAGGCTAAGATCAACTTAAACGTTTGGTAAGGACACGTTAGTCTAATTCTAGACTAAGATCAACTTAACGGGATCGTTTAGATCCAACAAAAGAGTAATTGGACTCTATTGTTTTGTTTAGCGACATTGCGGTCGATAAGTAGTTTAAGGACATTACGGTCCATTGTTAGTTTTAAGACATCATGGTCGAGATTAAGGACATCATAGTCCGTGAATTTAAGGACTCCACAGTCCGATATTAGTTTTATGATATCACGTTCGAGGTTAAGGACATCATAGTCCGTGAATTTAAGGACTCCACAGTCCGATATTAGTTTTAAGACATCACGGTCGAGGTTAAGGACATCATAGTCCATGAGTTTAAGGACCCCACAGTCCGTTATTAGTTTTAAGACATCACGGTCGAGGTTAAGGACATCATAGTCCATGAATTTAAGGACTCCACAGTCCGATATTAGTTTTAAGACATCACGATCGAGGTTAAGGACATTATAGTCCATGAGTTTAAGGACCCCACAGTCCGTAGTAATGTGTGGTTGTCGGGACCCGTTACCTCTCTGACGACGTTGAGGGATTACAACGACAAATATCAGAGGAGTAAAGAGATGTATCCTCGAACCGGGTATAAATTGATTAGAAGAGAAGATGTGCTCAGTTCAATTTAAATTGAGAACTTATGGCCAGAATTAGGCTAAGTCCAGTTAAAGAACATTTTATTTTTGTTCTGCCTGTTAGGCCTTTATTTGGGCTCTGCCCTTTTAATTGGGCTCTGACATTTCGTCTGGAATTAAATGCATAGCATTTATCAGAACAAGGTATTTCTGACAGCGCGCCACGTGGCACATCAGGCGCTTTGCGCCAATTAAAAAGCGCATTGCGCTAGCGCACATAATGGTGACACGTGTGGCTTAGCGCTAAGTGCGTTGCGCCAGTTTATGGGTGCTCCAGTGAGTGACACGTGGCGTGCTTGGCGCTGAGCACCAACCCTAGAGTGCAGTGTGCTGTTTTCAGGAGCGCAAAGCGCAGATCGTGTCTATGGTTGACACGTGGCATGTTATGGCGCTGAGCGCCAGTCCAAGGACCGCAAGGGCGCAGTTTGTGAGTGCAAAGCACTGTCCAATAGCGCAGAGCGCATTTTGATCAATTTAAGATCAAAGAACAAGTTTATGTTCTTCTTAAAAGAGACCTTGCCTTAAGATTCAAGAACTAAGTTCTTATTCTTATAAAAGGCTCTGCCTTTTTAGATCAAGAGATCTGAGAAGTAAAATACTTCTTTTTTTTGTGATTTAGATCTTGATCTTTTCTTTTTATTCAAAGACCTCGGTCTTTCTTATAGATTTAAGATCTTTTTAGAAGACATTTCTTCTTTTTACCAGATGTTTTCATCTCTGTTTTCCAAGGAATCAGTTCTTTACCTTTCTTTTCTTCTGAGTTTTTTTCTCGAAGTTTGCAGAGGGTTTTTTCTATATGAGACTTGAAGTCTTAGGGCCTTTATATAGGGCCAATCGATTTATTAAATCGGTCTAAGAGATCTTTCTCTTGATTGATTGGGGAATATTTCCTACCGTTGGATCTTTGATCCTAAGGCTCCTGTTTGACAGAAGGTAATCTTCTTGTTTTAAAAAGATTGGAAAATCTTTCCATGTAGAATTTGTTTTGGTTTTGGTAATTTATTATTTACCATTGGATCATTGATCCAGCGGTGCTTAAAGCACAATCTTGTTGTTTGGAAAGATTTTGAGAAATCTTTCCTTAACAGAATTTAATTCTGGTTAATAAACGATTTATTATTATTAGATCCTTTGATCTAACAGTGGGAATTTTAATTCCAGCGCTGGCGCACCCATGTTGGACACGTGGCATGTGTTAGGTCCACGTTACCTATCCCGGTTCTTTCGGGGTTGCGGAAACGGCGAAAAACAATTTTTAGGGTTTAGGCAACATGGACTCAAGAAAAGGATCTTTACTAAACGACATAGTAGCAACCACTACAAGCTTTACCTACTCGGTAAGAGGGTTATACCTAGTCTTGAACTCATTCTCTTCTTCTCCTTGGGATGGGTTGGATGGTTCTCCTCGTCGCCTTCTCTTGCCAAAGAAAGATCCATCCGAGAGTTGTGCTCCGAGCTCTACCTCGAGCCGAGGCAACTAGGGCAACAAGATCGCTAGGCTTGATGTCCTAGGTTGTGTAGATGAGGTAGATGGATGTGTTTGTCTATTTGGATCCTTTTTCTCTCAACACATGAGATCAAAGGAAATTTCAAGAGGAGGAAGAAGAACTAGCAACCATGGAGCTTTCTCATCTTAAGAGAGAGAATGAGAAAAGAATAATGGGCTAAAGAAAATATGAACCATGGTTGCAATAATACATAAGCATCATCATGACTAATCTTTTCATGATAAAGTTGATGGTTAGCTTGACTTGACCATTTTCATCACAAAAGGAAAAGAAAACCAAAGAATACTCTAGACCTCTCATGAAGGTCCAAGTCAACTTTGGTCAAACGGTCAACAAAGTCAAGTATGGTCAAATGGTCAAAACAATTAGCCATAACATAATTATCATTAAAAAGATTAGTAAATAATGTCCCCGGCTCATAATGGTTTTGACCGAACCAACTGCCAAAACCCTAATGAGTTCGCCTCATAATGGTTTCGACCGAATCAACTGTCAAAACCCTAATGAGGCACCACCTCCTTCTTCTCTTCTCAAAACTGTGCATACACACCCGCATCCGCATTTCGTAGAATGCAAATGCACAGAAGATAAAACAAATCCATCCGTACAATACTAGGATTTGGCTTAAACCAAAGCCCACTAGTATTGCCTGCCCGAACAGCATACGCACACAAGTGCACGTAAGTGATCGTAGCCTTGCCGTAAAACCATACGGCCTCTACACGTTTCGCTCAGTGCAGAGAAACTCTCTGTGTGGACTATAAAGACTCGACATTACGCTGGTAGTGGGTTTAACCACAGACCGCAAGCGGCACTAGCTGTACGTAATGGTCCCCAGGTAGATGTCGATAAGAAGACTGATGAGGTGAACCCATCCGAACTCCTACTGAGCCAGTATGTGACAATCTCCGTACAGTCCGGTCTGTTCGTCTGAGAATATCGCATGGCAGGCCTAGGGGGTGGTAAACGTTAGTCCCCTAATAGCGGTACAAGTCGTGTCGGAGTGTAGCCCAGAACACCCTGAGATAACACTGGAAACCCACCAGTATATCTCGCTTGCCCTGGCCAGGGACGACTATATGTAATGGCTCTCCTAGACAAAACGCGATATCAACTCCCAATACCGGGAGAGACGAATCCTGTCTAACCGTCACTGCCTCCAAGTGCTTCGGGACTGCACCCAACTACTGCCTATTTGCACGACTCAGTAGAGCCGTGGTAGGGTAGTAATCAAAGAACAGTGGGAAAACACTCAAGGCGAAGTGAAAGTGTCAAGTCAGCGGACTAAGCTGTACTCATGTCACCTGGGAACTGTTAACTGACGATAGGTATAATACCAACCAACAGTTCCCGACGAGTCCTGTCCGGTGTACTCATAACCTAACGAGCACCTGCATACTATCTTCAGTACGACGTACTGATGGCTGTGGGACAGACCATCTCCCCTGCTGGGAAGAGAAGTGTATGCACCAGTCTACTCTGGAGTATCGATGCCATGTCTCGATAATCCTACGACTAGGGACCAAAATAAGGATGTGCTTATAGACTACCCAGCCCCCACTAGTGTGATCGCCATCACAACACCGGTAGTCAAGCAAAGATCCTAAGGGCTCCATCAATATGTTATAGCGATATGTTAAAAGAAACATATACACATATTAAGATAGAAACAAACCAAGGAGCATACTACTATATCGAGCAAGACTGTCGTAAAACCGTATATATATCCCAAGCCTCCAAAATATATTATACAAACTAGTACTATACAATAATGGCCTCTAGGGCATACATATCTAACAATCTCCCACTTGCACTAAAGGCCAGTAATTGGTGTACCGCATACCCAACGTCTGCACTAGGGCCAGCTGCTGGCGTATCGCATACCCAATAGGTCAAAAAGTCGCTCGAACTATGTTTGAGGGAGAGCCTTTGTGAATGGATCCGCCGTGTTGTCTTTTGTGTCCACTCTCCGTACCTCGATCTCCTGGCCATCAATGATCTCCCTGATCAGGTGATACCGCCTTAAGATGTGTCTAGATTTATGATGGGGCCTTGGTTCCTTCTAAAACTATAGCCCCATTGTTATCGCAATACAAAGGTATTGGGTCAACAATGGACGGAACCACCTGAAGTTCACTAATGAACTTCTTCATCCAGACCGCCTCTTTTGCGGCATCACTTGCAGCAATGTATTCAGCCTCCATCGTCGAGTCTGCGACGGTATCCTATTTGGAACTCCTCCAACATACCGCCCCTCCGTTGAGGGTAAACACAAAACCGAAGATAGACTTGCTGTCATCTTTGTCACTCTGGAAGCTTGAATCAGTAAAGGACTCGACCCTGAGGTCTCCATTACCGTAAACCAGGAACATCTCCTTAGTCCTTCTCGGGTATTTGAGAATGTTCTTCACTGCCGTCCAGTGGTCCTCACCTGGGTCTGACTGATACCGGCTCACCACGCTTAGCGCGTAAGCTACATCTGGTCTTGTACATAGCATCGCATACATTATAAATCCTACCGCCGAAGCGTAGGGTATAGTGCTCATGCGGACCCTCTCCTCGTCAGTCTTAGGAGACATCTTCTTGGAGAGGGTGATTCAGTGCAATGCGGGTATGTTACCGCGCTTAGAATCTTCTATACTAAATCTCTTTAGTACGGTCTCTATGTACCTAGACTGCGAAAGTCCCAGTAGTCTCTTGGATCTATCTCTGTAGATCTTGATCCCTAGAATGTAAGAGGCATCACCCAGATCCTTCATGGAGAACCATTGTGACAAAAATTGCTTGACCGATTGTAGCATAGGAATGTCATTTCCTATCAAAAGAATGTCGTCCACGTACAAGACTAGAAACACGATAGTTCGTCCTACAATCTTCTTATAGACACAAGGTTCATCTTCGTTCTTGATGAAATCAAATTCCTTGATTGCCTCATCAAAACAGATGTTCCAGCTCCGCGATTCCTGCTTTAATCCATAAATGGATTTAAGCAACTTGCACACCTTCCCGCTGCTCCCACTGTCTATGAAACCTTCTGGCTGATCCATGTAAACGCACTCTTCCAAACAGCCGTTTAGAAAAACCGTTTTAACGTCTATCTGCCAGATTTCATAGTCATGGAAGGCAGCAATGGCAAGTAGGATCCGAATGGATTTGAGCATAGCCATCGGAGAAAAAGTTTCGTCATAGTCCACACCGGGTCTTTGACGAAAACCTTTTGCAACGAGTCTAGACTTATAGGTTTCCACCTGCCCATCTACACCAAGTTTCCTTTTGTAGATCCATTTGCATCCAACGGGTTTTACCCCAGGTGGAGCAATATCCAAGGTCTACACTTTATTGGTGTACATGGACTCCATTTCGGATTGCATTGCTTCCTGCCACTTATCAGAGTCCCTACTGATAATGGCCTGCCTGAAACTGGTAGGGTCATCTTCTTCCAAGATGCAATCCTCTCAATCCCCGTCTATGAGAAAATCGTAGTATCTCTCGGGCGGATGAGAAATCCTACCAGATCTGCTGAGTGGCTGAGGTTTGTCTGGGACTATTGAATTTTCTGGTTCTGCTAAATCCTCAGTTTGAGTTTGTGGATCAGATATTTCATCCAGTTCTACCGTGCTCCCACTTATTTCTATTGCAAGAAATTGCCACTCTAAAAAGGTGGCGCGACGAGCAACGAACACCTTCTGTTCCTCAGTGTGGTAGAACAGATATCCCAGAGAATTTCTAGGATATCCCACAAACTTGCACAAAACTGACCGTGACTTAAGCTTGTCCGGATTTTGTACTTTTACATAGGCCGGACAACCCCATATCTTAATACGTTCAAGATACGGTTTTTACCACTCCATATTTCATATGGAGTCTCAGGCACAGATTTAGATGGAACCTAATTCAGTAAGTATGCCGCTGTTTCTAGCGCAACTCCCCAGAATAAAAGAGGCAACTCAGCATTACTCATCATGGACCGAACCATATCATATAGGGTACGATTCCTTCTCTCCGATACACCGTTGTGCTGTGGTGTATAAGGAGGAGTAAGCTGAGAGAGAATACCATTCTCTTTTAAGTAATCTCGAAATTCCGTGCTTAAGTACTCCCCTCCTCTATCAGACTGGAGGATCTTGATACTTTTGCCTGTCTGGTTCTCTACTTCGTTTCTGAATTCCTTGAATTTCTCAAAAGTTTTAGATTTGTGTTTCATCAGATACACATATCCGAACCTAGAGAGATCGTCAGTGAATGTGATGAAGTACGAGAACCCACCCCTTGCATGTATAGACATTGGACCACATACATCACTATGTATGAGTCCCAAGAGCTCTGTTGCTCTTTCTCCATGTCTGGTGAACGGAGATTTGGTTATCTTCCCTTTGAGACAAGACTGACAAGTTTCATAAGATGAAAATTCGAACGCATTCAAGAGTCCATCTTTATGCAACTTACTTAGTCTTTTCTCTCCGATATGACCAGGTCTACAATGCCACAAGTAGGATTCATTCATATCTGAATTCTTCCTCTTGCGTGTGTTTTGTACATTGAGAACTGTATTCTGATTTAGAACGTAGATACCATTACACAGTGTACCTTCTGCAACGAGTACCTTATGAAGGTCAATGTTCATGATATTTCTATCAAGAACAAAGTTATATCCATCTTTATCGAGTAAAGAAACTGATATGATGTTGCAAACCATGGAAGGTACATAGTAGTAATCGTTCAAAATCATAGTATTGCCATTTGGAAACACTAGGTGATATTCACCGACGGCTGCAGCATTAACTTGTGCTTCTTTCGCTACTCTGAGCGACATATCACTAAGTGCAACTTTCTTACTTTTTCTTAGTCCTTGCAATAAATTACAGATATGAGATCCTGATCTGGTATCAAGTACCCAGGAGGTAGGGCTGACCGTAAAGCAGTTCTCAATTATAAGAACACCTGAAGTAGATGCAAAACCATGCTTCTTCTTCAACTGGGTATCCTTGGAATCCAAACAATCCTCTTTCCCTTGCTCAAACTTATGACTGTTGTCGTAAGTTAGAGCTGAACCAACGTTCCCAGCCCCGAATAAGAATTCAGATCGGTCAAGCGATACATTTTATTATCTTGATTAGGGCGTGAAATGGTTGCTACCTGGAGAGAGAGAGAAAAGAAACACTCAGCGTGCGCTCTGTTGGAGATAGTGCCCTCAGAGTCAATTATTGGATCACAGGCATGTGATTGCAATGATTGAGGGGAGGACCTATCCCAGTAGGACAGTCTTACTCAAGATGATAGTATGCTATCTGGTTTATCTTTATCATCGCGTACTGCTTTAGGTGACCTTACGAGTCGCTATTACACATTGATAAAGCCCCTAGGATTCTTGCTTGACTACCAGCAATATGAGGGCGATCATATAAGTGAGAGATGGAGTCTATAAGCACATCCTTAAAAGGTCCCTAGTCGTGGGAGTTTCGAGACAGGGCATCGATTCTCCAGAGTAGACTAGTGTATACAGTCGAGACCTCGACGAGGGGCGGTGGCCGGTCTCACAAGCCACTGGTGTCAGTTGGTTCACCTAAGATGTATACAGGTGCTCATTGGGTTATGAGTACACCGGACAGGACTCGCCAGGAACCTGCTAGTTGGGATTATACCAGACGTCAGATAGCAGTTCCCTGGTGACATGTATACAGGTTAGTTCATCGACCTGAGATCATCATTTGTCTCGTGTGAGTTCCCACTGTGCTTTGATTACTACCCTACCACGGCTCATAGGAGTCGTGCAAACATGTTTTAGTTGGGTACAGTCCCGAGCCACATGGAGGCAGTAAGCGGATCTGCAGGGGTTCGTCTCTCCCTGTATTGGGGGTGAGGTCGCGCTGTGTCGAGGAGAGCCAGAACATGAAAAGTCCTTGGCCAAGGCAGGAGATTTGCTGGTAGGTATTCCAGTAGTATCTCAGGGTGTTCTGGGCTGCACTTCGACACGACTTATACCGCTATTGGGGGTCTGACTTTTACCAACCCCCTAGGCCTGCCATGCGATGCTCATAGACGAACGGACCGGACTGTACAGATATTGTCACTGACAAGCTCAGTAGGGTGTCGGGATGAGTTCGCTCATCGACGTCCCTTTTGGTCAGTGCATGGTAGCCCGTTACGTATTGGCTTATACCTCTGACGTGGTAGTGGTTAAATCCACAGCCATAGTAATGACGAGTCTTTAGAGTCCACCACACTCACAGTTACTCAGGTTTCGGGCGAAACGCTGTAGAGGCCGTATGGAGATATGGCAGGGTTCGATCAGATATGTGCGGTATTGCACGGATCGTGATCGGACGATTTTTACTAGCCGGCTTTGGTTTAAGCCGGATCCTAGTATTAGATAGTGTATTTTTGTCTCTTTGCATTTATGTTCAGTGGGAATACAAATGCGGGCATGTATTTGCAGTAGCGGGGTTTTCCTGTAATTTATTACGGGATCAGTTTTCTTAAGTTGTCAGTTTGCATTCCATTCCGGCCGGTTTTCTTTTATTCCTTCACGGCCGGACTTTCCGATCGTTGGAGGGGCTAATTTGCAATTGTGCAAATTAGTTTTGGTGGAGGGGGTTCTTTGTAAAATGGATTCATCATGATGAGATTCCATTCTTGTCTATTCATTTGCTTTTTCATGATGGTTTGTGAGTGGATTGAAATGGAAATTGTTTTGACCATTTTCATATACATTCATTCCCTTTCTTCTCTTGTTTTGGATTATTCATTTTTCCTCCACCATTCTTGAGGAGGGCCGGCCACATGGTGAGTGAGGATGAGAGAGGTTCTTTTTTGGGGGTGTAGCATTCTCTTCATCTCATTCCTTTAAAAAAGTATTGAGAGTTCCATTTTTCCTTGCTCTCAAATGCATTCTTTTCCTCCATCCTCCATGGCAACAAAATCCCTAAAGAGACATAGCCTACTACACTATTTTATAGCAAGTCTTGGATGCATCGGCTAGCCAACTTTACGCCCGAGTTGCTTCGGTCCAGAGGTGGGAGCCCGTATACGATTCCGGCTATGTGGTGCCCTTTCCGACGAGCGAGGAGGTGACGAACATTCCGCAGGAGATCGGAGTGGAGACGAAAACCGAAGGACACGGATCGCTTGGTATACTTCTCTACCCATCTTTTACTTTTCTAGTTGCTAGGTTAATGGCCCGATCCGGGTGAAAAGTGCGCGGTGGTGCCGGTTGCAAGTTTTTGCAAAGTTTTTGTTTCCGCGTTTCCGGTGTCGGATTGACGGCCGGGGCGCCCCCACGGGCTTACATTGGTATCAGAGGCAGGCCATTAACCATGCCTAGCTTGCTCTAGCACGTTTAGAACTCGATCGAACAAAGTTCCCAAAAACCGTATTTTTCATACTTCATGTTTCTGTCGATTTTTTTTTCAAGCTCCAAAAATTTTTTAGGTCGTTGCAGAAACATGTACTGAGAATTCTAAGAACACAGTAAAAATTTGGTGACCTAATTCGTCTATACGGCCGCGAAACCGCGGCCGTATCCCCACTTTGGCTACGGTTCCGCCGCAGTAATATAGCTTCGTTGCACCATTTTCTTTCTGTGGGTCTTAGTCTAAGAAATGGGTTTTTGGGACATTCTTTTTGGGCCCAGATTTTCTGTAAGTGCTACAGTACTGCTTGGGGCCCACTTTGATAAATTTGTTCGATCGAATATTTTAAACATGTTAGTTCACAGTATTTACATTATATCTGCGACCGTGAATGTCACTTGATCGGTAAATTCTGTCTAACTGCTATAGCTCGGTTAGACGGATTTGCGAACGTGACCTTCACGTTGATGTTCTGTATGTTGTGCTGTGTGGTTGCGGATCGGTCGGTGGGGATAGCCTGGATGCAATGTTAGTACAGTGTTGTTGTATTATGTACATTTGATATTGCGGGGCGAGCGTCCGACATGTGGACTGCCGTCATTGCCTGTTTGTATTATTCTTTTGGGGCACGACCAGGTTGCGGTCGATGTACCCGTTGTATGCATATTTTACTTTCTGTACTAGGATAACCCCAAGGAGGAGTGCACGAATAGCCGGGTTCTAGAGGGCAACAAGCCCGCATCTCATGGCTTTGAGACGGAGGGGGCTTTACTCTAGAATTAGCAGGGCTATTCGCCGCACTCGTAGGGGGTATAGGTTGACCCAGGAGGGGTGCCCAAGTTACCGGATTCGGTGAAGTGCTGGGTGGTCCATTCACATTGCTGAAGGGGGCTGCCTCGCTTCAGGTTTTGGCGGGTGACTTGCCGCGCCCGTAGGGGTCTAGGATTTTTCATTGCACAGGCTATCCACACGACCAGGGGAACGTCGGGTTTCAGTAGCGGCTCTGTGAAACCCGGGGATCCCAGATATCTGTATTGATCTGTGTTGCTATACATTTCTGTGTTGTTGCATTTTATCACGCCTTGAGCGAAAATTATATATATTATATATACTAGTAGATGTTGTATATGTTTTGCATCCGCGCTAGTCCAGTCCCTGCTCTGTCGTTAGTTAAGTAACCTAACGGGTGATGACGGGACCCAGTGGCGAATGCGGATGGCATATACGTACATCATTATTTTCGTTCTTTTTGTGGTGTGATCAATTGATGGGACTGCGTTGATTCGGATCAATGCAAGATAAACAAACCTATTCTGATGTTGTTGGAACACTTTTTCAAAAAGCTGTTATTGCAAGGGCGTTTCTTTTGTTTTGCACAGTGGTATTCAGTTGGAATATCCTGCTCCTCAGTCGATGAGGCAAGGGCCGAGATCCCTTCATCGGGAGTGACCCCTTGGACAGAAGTTTGCGTCAGGGCAATAACTTCACTATAGCCGATTACATTTGCTTTGCATCGTGGTATTCGGTTGGAATATCCTGCACCTCATTCTACGGGGAAAGAGCCGAGATCCCTTCACCGGGAGTGACCTCTTTAGCAAAGGTTTTCGTCACTATATTTTTTTAAAAGCTATCTGGTTCCTTCAACGATATCAAGTTCATTACGTTAAAGGTTTTCACCAGAAACCATTCGTAGCCCTCCGTCATTTCAGTTAAATATTCGGTAGTATTGAAGCTATGTATTTTGACCTCACGCCAAGGCATAGTGTTTGGTAGCTGCCGGGTATTTATCTGTTGCATAGATAGATGCGTTGGTTTGGGACAGTCGTACTACTATTTTGGCCTACGTCAAGAGTATGTACGGGTGGGTTCAAATTAACCTGGACAATGACGGGTAGAACTTGACATGTGACTTATGATATTTTGACTTCACGCCAAGGTCATAAGAGCATGGGGCAAAAATCCACATCGGGAGTTTCAAAAGAACTGAAACTTGCCAGATATGCGCATACCTTCTGGAGTGTGATAGCGTGAGCGGATTCTGTCACGTTATCATGCGATGATAGTTGGATCCCGATTCCCACTGATGAGTTGGTTTACTCCTCGGGCGATCCCGGCTAATTCTTCTTTCAGGTTTGGGGAAGAATTTGACGTTACAGTGGGAGGTTTCCAGATTAGATAAAGTGATAACCATTCTGATCTAGGTTAGAGTGCACGCTGAGTGTTTCTTTTCTCTTTCTCTCTTTGGAAGCGACCATTGACCCGACCCTAGACTATGACTCAGTGACCAAGTTGACCGAACCTTCTTAACACTGGCCTTTGGATTGTCAGAGTTGCAGACCTCATTGCCACTCCTATTTTTACCCTTTTTTCTCCAGGACACCCCATATTACTACGAACGTCCACTTCCAATGGACAAAACCATCGTATGGGTATATACGAACTCGGAGGAATTCGAGGATGGTTTCCGGTTCTGGAGAAAACGAATAGGACTATTCAGTTGTCTTTTCTTTTCACCTTCTCTCAGGTTGCGAGTACTCCTTGGTTTAGGAGATAGTACACCTATTACGCAAATTGGATAGTCTTCTTCCAAACCATAGGCAGGTGCCGACCGGTAGGGAATGAAGAAAACCACTTAGCCTAAACGGTGTACAGAAGGTATTAAGTTAAGACAAAGTAAGGGATTAGTAAGAGGGCAAAGTAAATTGCGACTGTTATTCACGACCAAACCAAGTATTTCTTCGCCAATCCTAAATTACCTTTGTATTTCTCCAGGACACTCCGTATCACTACGAAGATCCCAGTTTATTGGATAATCCATCGTATGGTTATATACGAACTCGAAAGGAACTTGTTCCAGTTCGGGGATGGATCCTGGTTCAGGAGAAATAGGAATAAAGTACATTCAGGTGTCTTTTATCTTCACCTTCTCTCGCGTTGCGAGTGCTCCTAAGATTAGGACAGTATACCCTTTATGCTTATTGGATAGTCTTCTTCCAAACCATAGGCTGGTGCCGAACGGTAGGGAAGGAAGAAAACCATTTGGCCTAAAGGGGTGTGCAGAAGGTAATGACTAAAGACATATAAAGGGATTTGGAGAGGTGGCAAAGAATTATACGGTTACAGTTGTGAATCTGGATAATGGAAGAGGCATTACTAGGAATACCAGGATACCCCATCGAAACATTTCAATGTTTCAGTTTCACTATGTACTGTTAATAGAAAACTGATTTTCTAATTAGACACTTGCTCCAGGGTATGTATTTACCAGGTATGATTCTCACATCTGTATGGTTTTACAGATGATGAGTGGGAGTAAGTTATTGGGAATTAGGTGATCATCCTCATTATATCGGAATTCGTTGTAATTGGTGATATTTGAGGAAGTCACCTGGGCTGTTTGCCGGTCGGCAAATATTTGGTTTTGAATATCCGTTGTTGGGCACCAATTTCAAATTGATATATCTGTACGTCTATTTTCATAGAGTGAGATATACCTTTTTGAGATTATGTCAATGACATTTACCTATATCAGTGGATGGTTAGGTAAGGAGCATTGAACAGCGGTGTAATTCTTCATAACCATAGTACAGTTTTCAACCTACGACACATAGTGAAAGAGTTGTTAGACTCAGCGGACTTATACAGAGTATTGTATGTTGTCCAGCGTCCATCAGGACAGAGGGGTTGGTTCTCGTACTATATTCGGTTTACTTATGACTTCTCTAGTTTTTAGACAGGTGTTTCGTAGAAACACAGTGTCCGAATTTTGAGAAGTTATAGGTATATGAATAAAGTAGAGAACCAAGTATTGCAAGTATCGGGATTCTTCAAGGTGATCGAAGATGTAGATACTTGTGTATGGTATTCAGTTGATAGTAATGATTAAGAGAACTTGCTTCTCTTTCAGGTTACTCATAATTGGAAGTACTCCTAAGTTGAGTAACGCTAATCGGCCTCACTTCCATTTAGTTGACATGCACTGGAGACAGCTGCATGATTTGAATCTGGTTCAATTAAATCAGTGCCTCTGTTTCTTGGATATAGAACAGTTCATATCTTGACATTGTTAAGATACGGGGAGTTGTCCGGCTTATGCTTAAAACCAGACTCCGGATAACTCAAGGCACGTTTCAGTAGTGGCTATTTATGGGTTTGACCCGGGCTATGACGAGGGTTAATTTTCTACCATCTGGAAGGTCAATAGCGATATTGTTCTTGACTCGCCACAGTTTTAATTAAAAATGGATTTTTTCAGAAAACAGTAGTGGGAGTATGGTAGAACTGGAAGTGATTCCAGAACCGCAAACGATTACTGAAGATTTGATAAGAACCTAAAGATTCAATCTGGTTTGACATTCCATTGGCCACTCCGCAGATAAAGTGGGTAACCTCAGGCACTCGAGAGGTACTTCGATATGCTCAAGGACGGTGGCAGGGAGGTTCTTGTTTATCCAGACTTGCCATTGCTGTTGTTCCAGACTGTGAGACCCGGCAGGAGGATGAGTATAGCGTCATTCTAAACTAGCTTTAGAAGTGTACGTCTATATGACTCTGCCAGAGAGTTGTCGTAGTCAGTGGGAGCAGTGGAAGCATGGTGGACATCAGGCTTATGTCTATTTATAGACTGAAGCAGATATAGCGGAAATAGATCATCTATTTCTGATGTGACAGTCATAGGTTTGACTTCATCAGAATAGGGGATGGATCTGTTAAGAAGGTAGTAGAGTGTGATGTCCTGGTATTTGATGACATACACAGAGTAGGAAGTGATATTCCTATACTACGATCGGTTATACTTTGATCGTCACACAGTGTTTTCTCCACATAATAATTGGATATTATATCGTACATTCTGGTTACTAGATCAATGGTATTAGATCTAGATTTGGGTGGTTTCCCAATCAGGGTACTTAGGCAACATTCTATGAGTATTTAGAATGGACGACTCCTGGCACAGTAGTATACCGGCAGGTAATGGAGTCACCCTCTCTAAAGGTGTCTTACAGACTAAAGGGGAGAGGGATGTGCATGATCGGCAGATCACTTGCTTAGGCAATTGAGTCAATCATGAGATGTCAAGTACCACACCAGATGTTGTTCTTCAGTAGATGCAATAAGTTGATATTCATCCAATCCTGGAGAAACAATCGGAAGCAGCTTTAGAACATAAGTGGATGTTCTAGGGATATGATAGCAGCTTTCTCCTTCGGGAGACAGTTATCATTCCAGGCTTCCAAGATGACCTGGATGGCAGAGTGGCTGTCAGAGTTATAGTTTTCCTTCTAACGAGGGGCAGTGTTTTGGACAGGTGGTCCAGGTGGATACTGAGGGAAGGCATGGCGCACGATACTGATTAAGTTCAGTTGACGATACAGTCTAAGAAGTTTGGATTTGGAGTTCATTTATGAGCTAGGTCCCATCAGACATCCAGACACATTCTAAGACAGGTATTGCTCATTTCGGGAGATGGTTTTCTCTGCGAACTTGAGATAAAGAGAGACATAGAAAGAAACACCAGAGCGGATCCACTCACTAAGGCTATTCCTCGAACGCAATAGTTTCGCAAACGAGCTTTGTGAGACTGACTAGTAGAGGAGTTGGGTGTTCGGTATCATACAGGCTGTGAGTATGCGACATCGCAATAATTAGCCTTGAGTGCAAGTGGGAGATTGTTGGAGATAGTGCCCTCAGAGTCAATTATTGGATCACAGGCACGTGATTGCAATGATTGAGGGGAGGACCTGTCCCAGTAGGACAGTCTTACTCAAGATGATAGTATGCTATCTGGTTTATCTTTATCATCGCGTACTGCTTTAGGTGACCTTACGAGTCGCTATTACACGTTGATAGAGCCCCTAGGATTCTTGCTTGACTACCAGCAGTATGAGGGCGATCATATAAGTGAGAGCTGGAGTCTATAAGCACATCCTTAAAAGGTCCCTAGTCGTGGGAGTTTCGAGACAGGGCATCGATTCTCCAGAGTAGACTAGTGTATACAGTCGAGACCCCGACGAGGGGCGGTGGCCGGTCTCACAAGCCACTAGTGTCAGTTGGTTCACCTAAGATGTATACAGGTGCTCATTGGGTTATGAGTACACCGGACAGGACTCGCCGGGAACCTACTAGTTGGGATTATACCAGACGTCAGATAGCAGTTCCCTGGTGACATGTGTACAGGTTAGTTCATCGACCTGAGATCGTCATTTGTCTCGTGTGAGTTCCCACTGTGCTTTGATTACTATGCTACCACGGCTCAAAGGAGTCATGCAAACAGGTTTTAGTTGGGTACAGTCCCGAGCCACATGGAGGCAGTGAGCGGATCTGCAGGGGTTCGTCTCTTTCGGTATTGGGGGTAAGGTCGCTCTGTGTCGAGGAGAGCCAGAACATGAAAAGTCCTTGGCCAAGGCAGGAGATTTGCTGGTAGGTATTCCAGTAGTATCTCAGGATGTTCTGGGCTGCACTCCGACACGACTTGTACTGCTATTGGGGGACTGACTTTTACCAACCCCCTAGGCCTGCCATGCGATGCTCATAGACGAACGGACCGGACTGTACGAATATTGTCACTGACAGGCTCAGTAGGGTGTCAGGATGAGTTCGCTCATCGACGTCCCTTTTGGTCAGTGCCTGGTAGCCCGTTACGTATTGGCTTATATCTCTGACGTGCTAGTGGTTAAATCCACAGCCATAGTACTGACGAGTCTTTAGAGTCCACCACACTCACAGTTACTCAAGTTTCGGGCGAAACGCTGTAGAGGCCGTATGGAGATATGGCAGGGTTCGATCAGATACGTGCGGTATTGCACGGATCGTGATCGGACGGTTTTTACTAGCCGGCTTTGGCTTAAGCCGGATCCTAGTATTAGATAGTGTAGTTTTGTCTCTTTGCATTTGTGTTCAGTGGGAATACAAATGTGGGCATGTATTTTATCTAACCAGGATGGCTCCCACTGTTTCCTCAAATTCTTCTTCAAACCTTTAAAAGAAGAATTAGTCGGGATTAATTCCACGTCACAATACTTGCTTAACCTTTCAGCCAGGCTAGTGTTGGTATTTCGAGGGAGGTTTTCCAACGCTTTCGCGAAGTTCCTTAATTAAGTAACCTCTTTTCCCTGGAGGCGTAGCCCCGCTAACACCGTTCTAGACACCTACTTGGTTTATATCATTGATTGTTAAGTGAAATAATCTCCCAAGATTAATCCAACTCATCAGTGGGATCGGGATCCAACTATCATTGTGCGATGACCTAGATGGAATCCACTCTAGTCACCACACTCCAGAAGGTATGCTAAATCTGCAAGTTTCAGTTTCTTTAGAAACTCCCGATGTGGATTTTTGCCCCTAACGGTTTATGACCTTGACAATGCCAACATATCATAAACCGCTAGTCAAAATCGGCCCGTCATTATCTTGATTAACTTAGAGCCACCCGCATATCTCTTGACAATGCCAACATAGCTATGTGACTGTCCTAAATAATCCGAAAAATAAAACTGCAAACAAGCAATACTTAGCTACCGATCACTACGCCTTGATAATGCCAAAACACACAGCTCGAATACTAAGTAGTACTTGTAGGAAATGACGGAGGGCTACGGCTGGGTTTTTGGCGAAAAACCCGTTAACGTAATGAACTTGATATCGTTGAAGGAACCTGATAACCTTTTGAAAATATAGTGGCAAAAACTTTTGCTAAAGAGGTCACTCCCTGTGAAGGGATCTCGGCTCTTTCCTCGTCGAATGAGGTGCAGGATATTCTAAGCTGAATACCACGATGCAAAGCAAGAATAATCGACTATAGTGAAATTATTACTCTGACGCAAACTTTTGTCCAAGGGGTCACTCCCGATGAAGGGATCTCGGCCCTTGCCTCGTCGAATGAGATGCTGGGCATTCATAACCGAATACCTCTATGCAAAACAAAAGTGAACGTCCTTGCAATAACAGCTTTTTGAAAATTGTTCCAACAACGTCTTTTAGGTTTGTTTTCTTGCATTAATTTAATGCGTCCCATCAATTAATCCTACCATTGCAGAAAACAACGAAAATATGACGTACGCTTATGCCATCCGCATTCGCCACGGAGCCCCGTCATCACCCATTAGGTTACTTAATTAACGACTGAGCGGGGGCTGGACTAGGACGGATGCAAAACATAAGCAACACCTAAATAGATATCATATATAGATATATATACATTCGTCAGATGCAATGATAGCCATTCCGGATCACAGATGAACACTTTGGATATACTAGGAATCTGCATTTCGTTCGAGCCTACAACGAATGACAGATTACACGGTCGCGATGAATAACCAAATACCCCATCCTAGACCCCTACAGGTGCGGCAAACTACTCGCCAAATACCCGAAGTGAAGCAACCTCCCTCAACAACGTGAGTAGGCCACTCGGCACTTCGAGATACCCGGTAGTTTGTGCACCCCTCCTTGGGTCTATCCTAGGAGCAAAAACAGTAAAAAAGAAATTATACAATGGCGACTACAACCTCATCCCGGATGTGCTGCCATACAAATAATATTACATCAATTTACATATTACATGAATTGAAAGATAAAGAAAACTCTCATCTCACAACCCCCCGGCTATTCATCCGCGACAATCTAACGAATTCATATACACAAACCATCATTATTACAGATCACAGATATGTATAACCCCCACTAATCGACGTATAGCGATTAGCAGACGTTCAATACATATATAACATCACAGATATAACCCATTAGCCAAAGTTTACAGAAATTCGATCAAAATACGGATTTGTAACCACCCCAAAACAAATTTGTTCTCTGGAAATTCTGGGCAGAAACAAACCATCCTGAAAATCACAAAACACCAATATAAGAACACTACAGGAGAAACGACCTACGGCCGAGTCAACTCGGCCGCGGGTCCTCGGCGCATTGGCCTAGTCAATGGATTGTTTTTCTTGGGTGTTCTGTAAAAATCCTGAGCCGATTTTTAGTATGTGATTTATTATTTTTTGAACAGATCTAAAAATCGGCAGAAAGTTAGCTTTTTCGGCGTGTTTTACGGTTTATTTGTCCGATCGAAATTCTAGATACTTTACCAACATTCTAGTGTGTGTTTAGCTAGGCTCTGATACCACTGTTAGGTCCACGTTACCTGTCCCGGTTCTTTCGGGGTTGCGGAAACGGTGAAAAACAATTTTTAGGGTTTAGGCAACATGGACTCAAGAAAAGGATCTTTGCTAAACGACATACTAGCAACCACTACAAGCTTTACCTACTCGGTAAGAGGGTTATACCTAGTCTTGAACTCCTTCTCTTCTTCTCCTTGGATGGGTTGGATGGTTCTCCTCGTCTCCTTCTCTTGCCAAAGAAAGATCCACCCGAGAGTTGTGCTCCGAGCTCCACCTCGAGCCGAGGCAACTAGGGCAACAAGATCGCTAGGCTTGATGTCCTAGGTTGTGTAGATGAGGTAGATGGATGTGTTTTTCTATTTGGATCCTTTTTCTCTCAACACATGAGATCAAAGGAAATTTCAAGAGGAGGAAGAAGAACTAGCAACCATGGAGCTTTCTCATCTTAAGAGAGAGAATGAGAAAAGAATAATGAGCTAAAGAAAATATGAACCATGATTGCAATAATACATAAACATCATCATGACTAATCTTTTCATGATAAAGTTGATGGTTAGCTTGACTTGACCGTTTTCATCACAAAAGAAAAAGAAAACCAAAGTATACTCTAGACCTCTCATGAAGGTCCAAGTCAACTTTGGTCAAACGGTCAACAAAGTCAAGTATGGTCAAATGGTCAAAGCAATTAGCCATAACATAATTATCATTAAAAAGATTAGTAAATAATGTCCCCGGCTCATAATGGTTTTGACCGAACCAACTGCCAAAACCCTAATGAGTCTGCCTCATAATGGTTTCGACCGAATCAACTGTCAAAACCCTAATGAGGCACCACCTCCTTCTTCTCTTCTCAAAACTGTGCATACACACCCGCATCCGCATTCCGTAGAATGCGAATGCATAGAAGACAAAACAAATCCATCCGAACTCTTACTGAACCTGTATGTGACAATCTCCGTACAGTCCGGTCTATTCGTCTGAGAATATCTCATGGAGGGCCTAGGGGGTGGTAAACGTCAGTCCCCTAATAGCGGTGCAAGTCGTGTCGGAGTATAGCCCAGAACACCCTGAGATAACACTGGAAACCCACCAGTATATCTCGCTTGCCCTGGACAGGGACAACTATGTATAATGGCTCTCCTAGACACAGCGCGATATCAACTCCCAATACCGGGAGAGACGAATCCTGTCTAACCGTCACTGCCTCCAAGTGCTTCGGGACTGCACCCAACTACTACCTGTTTGCACAACTCAGTAGAGCCGTGGTAGGGTAGTAATCAAAGAACAGTGGGAACACACTCAAGGCGAAGTGACAGTGTCAAGTCAGCGGACTAAGCTGTACTCATGTCACTTGGGAACTGTTAACTGACGATAAGTATAATACCAACCAACAGTTCTCGACGAGTCCTATCCAGTGTACACGTAACCTAACGAGCACCTACATACTATCTCCAGTACGACGTACTGATGGCTGTGGGACAGACCATCTCCCATGCTGGGAAGAGAAGCGTATGCACCAGTCTACTCTGGAGTATCGATGCCCTGTCTCGATAATCCTACGACTAGGGACCAAAATAAGGATGTGCTTATAGACTATCCAGCTCCCACTAGTGTGATCGCCATCACAACCCCTGTAGTCAAGCAAAGATCCTAAGGGCTCCATCAATATGTTTTAGCGATATGTTAAAATAAACATATACACATATTAAGATAGAAACAAACCAAGTAGCATACTACTATATCGAGCAAGACTGTCGTAAAACTGTATATATATCCCAAGCCTCCAAAATGTATTATACAAACTAGTACTTTACAATAATGGCCTCTAAGGCATACATATCTAACAGCGTGCAGCGCAGAGCGCAGCGCAACTGCGCTAGCGCACTCGTGCTTGACACGTGGCGCATAGTGCAGAGCGCAGCGCAACTGCGCTAGCGCACCTGTGTTAGACATGTAGCGCGCAACGCAGAGTGCAGCGCAACTACGCTAGCGCACCTGTTTTAAACACGTGGCACGCAGCGCAGAGCGCTGGATCTGAAGCATTGCTTCAACTTTTTAATTTTTGAATTTTGAAAACAGAGCTTTGCTCTGATTAGGGTGCGCTGCCTAGGGCTCAGCGCTGGCGTGTCTGCTTTTGACACGTGGCGCGCAGCGCACAGCCCGCCGGATCTGAAGCGTTGCTTCAATTTTTGAATTTTGAAATTCAAAACAGAGCTTTGCTCTGATTGGGGAAACACATCCGCTTTGCTATTTTCCGCATGCGGTATACTTTCCAAGGCATAGGAAGGAATTTGAATCAGCAGTTGTTGTACTCTCTCGCCGTACTTCACCAACTCTGGCTTGCACGTTTGATAGTCGCCGTATACTAGGCTGACGACCAGTTGGGAATCTCCGTATATGAGGAGGTTTTCGATTCCCATGTCAACAACGATCTCAAGACCTGCTATCAAAGCTTCATACTCAGCTTCATCGTTTGTCCTCAGCTCTGTTAAAGAGAAGGCGAAGCGCATTATCCCCATTTGTGGAGTTATGAAGATGAGGCCTACCCTAGATTTGATTATAGGGGTAGTTTGTTTGCGCTTCTTTATGGATGATGCCCCGTCGAAGTAGAGTTCCCATCGGGTATCACTCTCTCTTCTCTCGCCGTCGATCGTGTCAAACGCGTGCTCGTCTGGCAAGTCGCGGTTCAAGGGAGAATCGGCAGGTATTGGATGCTCAGCGAGGAAGTCGGCGATAGCCCGGCCTTTCACCGCCTTAAGGGGACGATATGTCACCGAGAATTCCATTAAGAGCAGGGCCCATTTAGCGAGCCGTCCCGTTAATATAGCCTTTGACATCAAATATTTGAGAGGATCCACCTTTGATATGAGATAGACCTCATGCGCCAATGCATAGTGTCCGAGCTTCGTTATCGCAAAGATCAAAGCCAAGCAATGTTTTTCGATGGGGGAGTAATTACTTTCTGCCCCAAGAAGGACTCGAATCAAATAGTAGAGGGCTCTCTCCTTCCCTTGGTCGTTCTCTTGTGCCCATAATGCGTCTAAAGAACCTTCGAGGGCTGTTGTGTACAGAATAAGAGGCTTTCCCTTAACCGGAGCGGTTAGCACCGAAGGATTCCTCAGGTATTGATTAATTTCGTCCAGTGTGCTCTGGCATTTGCGATCCCAGACGAACGGGGTTCCCTTCTTCATTAGGTGACTGTAAGGACGACACTTGCCGGAGAGATTGGCTATAAATCGTCGGATATACGTGAACTTTCCTTGGAGAGAATGCGGCTGCTTGAGAGTTCTTGGCGGTGGCATTTCCATGATCGCCTTGATCTTCTACGGGTCTATCTCAATGCCTCGGTGTCGGATGACGAATCCTAGAAACTTGCCCGAGGAAACTCCGAATGCGCATTTGAGGGGGTTCATCTTCAGGTTATATTTTCAAAGGCGCTGAAACACGATCTTCAAATGCTTCAAATTTTCCTCGTATGATTTGCTTTTAACTACGAGGTTGTAGATATAGCATTCGACGATTTCATGTATGAGGTTGTCGAAAATCTTCGTCATGGCCCTCTGATAGGTGGCGCCGGCATTCTTCAGACCGAAAGGAATCACCTTGTAGCAGAATATGCCCAAAGGGGTCCGGAAAGTGGTGTGCTTCTGGTCTTCGGGATGCATCTTTATCTGATTGTATCCTGATGAGCCGTCCATGAAGGAGAAAACTTCGTGAGTGGACGTATTATCTATCATCAGCTCAGTGACTGGCACTAGGAAGTCATCCTTCAGGTAAGCTTTGTTGAGATCACGAAAGTCCACATAGATGCGCACCGTCCCGTTTTTCTTCATCACCGGGACGATGTTGGTGATCCAATCAGAGTACTGAACCTCTTGGATAAAGCTGGAGTCGATTAGCTTCTTGACCTCAGGATACTCATCTCAAGATCGGGCCGCATTCTTCTCGGTGCTTGTTTGACTGGCTTGTTGTCCGGAGATATCACTAATTTGTGCACATCAATCTCTGGATCTAATGTAAGTCTATGGTAGCGCCCCAGCCGTCGATCCGAGGCCAAAATACGGAAACAAATTTTTTTTTCATAAACTTGAAACTGACGCTAACATATACTATAAACCCAGATCGAACCATTAACATTAACTAGCAAACTAGAGAAGGGTTAGGAAGGCTATATCGATCGATCCGTGTCCTTCGGTCTTTAGCCACCATCTTTAGCTCCTCGCAGCATCTCCGATCTCCGGTCTCCTCGTCGAAAAGGCACCACATCAATGAGTCTTTTTACGGGCTCCCGTCTCTGAACCGAGGCAACTCGTACACGAAGTTTGCTAGCGGACGTGTCCAAGATTGCTGTAGAATATACGTAGAACACTTTGTCTCAAGGGTTAATCGAAGTTGCCCTTAAGAAGTGTGAGGAGAAATGAGCTTTGGAGATGAGATAAGGATTTTGTTGCAAAATGAAATGAATCAATTTCTCACTCACAAAAATTTGGGGCTGCCTCATAATGCTCTCGGCCAAGGACGGAGAAAAGAATGGAGCGTGAGTGCAAGAGCAAAGAGATGGGGGTGATCATAAGGAAAAAATGTCACAACAATGTCTTTCTCAAATCCAATCACATTAATGCAAGCAATGATGCACAAAAGAATCAATCTCTCTAGAAGCAATCCAGAATTCTGATGGAGCCCCAAGAACCACAAAACCCCCCCCTCCCATTACAAGTTTCGAAATTTGCAAGAAACCCCTTTCCTCACAAAAATTCAACCATGAAGGAATAGAATGAAAATGGCCAAAATGAAATGCAAACTGACAACTTCAAAAATCGATCTCGTAACAAAATTACAGGATAACCCCGCAACTGTATATACATACCTGCATTTGTATTTCGACCGAATACAAATGCAATGAGACAAAATCTACACAGTATAATACTAGGATCCGGCTTAAACTAAAGCCCGCTAGTATTATCCGTCCGAACCATGACGCGTGCACAATTGCACACGTATGTTCGAACCCTGCCATAAAACCATACGGCCTCTACAACGTTTCACCCGAAACTTAAGAAACTTTCTGTGGGGGATTCTAAAGACTCGTCAATAGTTTGGCTGTGGATTTAACCACTAGCACGTCAGTAGTACTAGCTGTACGTAACGGGCTACCAGGTATTGACCAAAAGGGAGGTCGATGAGCGAACTCATCCTGACACCCCACTGAGCCTGTCAGTGACAATAGCCGTACAGTGTCCGTTCGTCTATGAGTATCGCATGTCGGGCCTAGAGGATTGGTAAAAGTCAGACCCCCAAAAGCGGTACAAGTCGTGTCGGAGTGTATCCCAGAACACCCTGAGATACTACTGGAATACCTACCAATAAATCTTCTGCCTTGGCCAAGGACTTCGTGTAATGGCTCTCCTAGACACAGCACGATCTCACCCCCAATACCGGGAGAGACGAAACCCCCGTCGATCCGCTCACTGCCTCCATGTGGCTCGGGACTGTACCCAACTAAAACCTGTTTGCACAACTCCTTTGAGCCGTGGTAGGGTATTAATCAAAGCACAGTGGGAACTCACACGAGATAAATGACGATCTCAGGTCGATGAACTAACCTGTACACATGTCACCATGGAATTGCCATCTGACATCAGGTATAATACCAACTAGCATGTTCCCGGCGAGTCCTGTCCGGTGTACTCATAACCCAATGAGCACCTGTATACATCTTAGGTGAACCAACTGACACAAATGACTTGTGAGACCGGCCACCGCCCCTCGTCGGGGTCTCGACTGTATACACTAGTCTACTCCGGAGTATCGATACCCTGTCTCGAAAACTCCCACGACTAGGGACCTTTTAAGGATGTGCTTATAGACCCCAGCTCCCACGTATATGATCGCCATGATACTGCTGGCAGTCAAGCAAGAATCCTAAGGGCTCTGTCAACGTGTAATAGCGACCTGTAAGGTCACCTAAAGCAGTACACGATGACAAAGATAAATCTGATAGCATACTATCATCTCGAGTAAGACTGTCCTACCGGCATAGTTCCTCCCTCAATCATTGCAAACACGTGCCTGCAATCCAATAATTGACTTTGAGGGCACTATATCCAACAATCTCCCACTTGCACTCAAGGTTAATTATTGCGATGTCGTATACTCACAGCCCGTGTGATACCGAACACCCAACTTCTCTACTAATCAGTCTCACAAAGCTTATTTATGAAACTATTGCGTTTGAGAAATAGCCTCAGCTAATGGATCCGCTCTGATGTTTCTTTTTATGTCTCTCTTAATCTCAAGTTCGCGGAGAAAGCCATCTCCCGAAATGAGCAATACCTGTCTTAGAATATGTCTGGATATCTGATGGGACCTAGTTCATAAATGAACTCCAAATCCAAACTTCTTAGACTGTATCGTCAACTGGACTTAATCAGTATCCTACACCATGCCTCCCACAGTATCCTCTTGGACCATCTGTCCAAACTACTGCCCCTCATCAGAGGGAAAACTATAACTCTGACAGTCACTCTGTCATCCAGGTTACCTTGGAAGCCTGGAATGATAACCGTCTCCCGAAGAAGGCTGTCGTTATCAAATCCCTAGAACATCAACTTATGTTCTAAAACTTCTTCCGAATGTTTCTCCAGGAATTGGATTAATAAATCAACTTATTGTATCTCGTGCATAAACAACATCTGGTGTGGTACTTGACATCTCATGATCAACTCAATTGCCTAAGCAAGTAATCTGCCAATCATGCACATCCCTCTCCCCTTTAGTCTGTAAGACACATTTAGAGATGGTGACTCCATCACCTGCAGGTATACCACCATGCCAGGAGTCGTCCATTCTAAATACCTTTAGAATACTGTTTAAGTACCCAGATTGGGAAACTACCCAAATCTAGATCTAAACCCATAGATCTGGTAACCAGAATGTCTGATATAATATCCATATCCTATGTGGAGAAACCACTGTGTGATAACCACAATATAACCGATCGTAGTATAAGAATTTCACTTCCTACTCAGTGTATGTCATCCAAATACCAGGACATTATACCCTACTACCATCTTAACAGATCCATCCCCTATTCTGATGAAGTCAAAAGCCAATGACTATCACATCAAAAATAGATGATCTATCTCCGCTATATTTGCTTTAGTCTATAGATAGACATAAGCTACTTGTCCACTATGCTTCCGTTACTCCCACTGACCACAACAACCCTTTGGCAGAATCATATACACGTGCACTTCTAAAGTAAACTTTAGAACGACGCTATACTCATCCTCCTGCCGGGTCTCATAGCCTGGAACAACAATAGTGTCAAGTCTGGGTAAACAAGAACCTCCCGGTCACCGTCTTTGAGCATACCGAAGCACCTCTCGAGTGCCTGAGGTTACCCACCATATCTGCAGAGTGGCTAATGAAATGTCAATCCAGATTGAATCTTTAGGTCCTTATTAAATTTTCAGTAATCGTTTATGGTTATGGAATCACTTCCAGTTCTACCATACCCCCACTACTGTTTACTGAAAAAGTCCATTTTACTAAAACTGTGGCGAGTCAAGAACAATATAACTATTGATCTTCCAGATGGTAGAAAGTTAACCCTCGTCATAGCCCGGATCAACCCACAAACAACCATTACAGAAATATGCCTTGAGTTATCCAGAGTCTGGTTTTAAGCATAAGCCGGACAACTCCCCGTACCTTAATATCGTTAAGATACGAATCGTTCTATATCCAATATAGAAACAAAGGCACTGATTTAATTGGAACCAGATTCAAATCATGCAGCTGTCTCCAGTGCATGTTAACTAAATGGAGAGAGGCCGATCAACATTACTCAACTTAGGAGTGCATCTAAACATGAGTAACCTAAAAGAGAAACAAGTTCTCAAAATCATTACTGTCAACTGAATACCATACACAAGTATCTACATCTTCGATCACCTTGAAGAATCCCGATACTTGCAACACCTGGTTCTCTACTTTACTCTTATACCTATAACTTTTCAAAACTTAGACCTTGCATTTCTACGAAACATATGTCTAAGAACTAGAGAAGTCACAAGTAAACAGAATATAGTACGAGGACCAACCCCTCTATCCTAATGGACACTGGAAAATATACAATACTCTGTATAAGTCCCCTGAGTTGAATAACTCAAACTCTGTGCATCGTAGGTTGAAAACTGTACTATGGTTTTGAAGAATTACACCACTGTTTAATGCTCCTTACCTAACCATCAACTGATATAGGTAAATGTCATCGACACAATTTCAAAAGGTTATATCTCACTTTATAAAAATAAACGTACAGATATATCAATTTGAAATTGGTGCATAACAATGGATATTCAAAACCAAATATCTGCCGTCCGGCATATAGCCCAGGTGATTTCCTCAAATATCACCAATTACAACGAATCCCGATATAATGAGGATGATCACCCAATTCCCAATAACTTACTCCCACTCATCATCTGTAAAACCATACAGATGTGAGAATCATACCTGGTAAATACATACCATGGAGCAAGGACTAATTGGGAAATTAGTTTTTTATTAACAATACACAGTGAAACTGAAACATGAATATGTTTCGAAGGGGTATCCGGGTATTCCTAGTAATGCCTCTTCCATTATCCAGATTCATGACTGTAACCGTATATTTCTTTGCCATCTCTCCAAATCCCTTTATTTGTCTTTAGTCGCTACCTTCTGCACACCCTCGTTAGGCTAAATGGTTTTCTTCCTTGCCAACCGTTCGGCACCAGCCTATGGTCTGGAAGAAGACTACCCAATAAGCGTAATAGGTGTACCGTCCTAATCCTAAGAGCACTCGCAATGCGAGAGAAGGTAAAGATAAAAGGCAACTGAATAAACCTTATTCCTATTTCTCCTGAACCAGAATCCATCCTCGAAAAGGTTCCTTCGAGTTCGTATATAACCATACGATGGATTTATCCAATGGAATTGGATGTTCGTAGTGATACGGGGTGTTCTGGAGAAATACAAAGGTGAAGTAGGAGTGACGATGAAATACTTGGTTTGGTCGTGAATAGCAGTCACAAATTACTTTGCCCTCTTTCTAATCCCTTTATTTTTTCTTTACTTAATACGTTATGTACACCATACTTAGGCTAATTAGTTTTCTTCATTCCCTACCGTTCGGCACCTGCCTATGGTTTGGAAGAAGACTATCCAATTAGCGTAATAGGTGTACCGTCCTAATCCAAAGAGCACTCACAACCTTAGAGAAGTTAAAAGGAAAAAACAACGAAATAGTCCTATTCATTTTCTCCAGAACCGGAAACCATCCTCGAATAAGTTCTTTCGAGTTCGTATATAACCATATGATGGTTTTATCCAATAGAAGTGGATGTTCGTAGTAATACGGGGTGTTCTGGAGAAAAAGGTAAAAGTAGGAGTAGCAATGAGGTATGCAACTCTGACAATCCAAAAGCCAGTGTTATAAGAAGGTTCGGTTAACTTAGTCACTGAGTTATAGTCTAGGGTCGGGCCATGGTCGCTGCCAAAGAGAGAGAGAAAAGAAACACTCTGCGTGCACTCTAACCTAGATTAGAATGGTTATCACTTTATCCAATCAGGAAACCTCCCATTGTATCCTCAAATTCTCCTCCACACCTGAAAGAAGAATTAGTCGGGATCACCCGAGGAGTAAACCAACTCATCAGTGGGAATCGGGATCCAACCATCATCGCATGATAACGTGATGGAATCCACTCACGTTATCACACTCCAGAAGGTATGCGCATATCTGTAAAGTTTCAGTTTCTTTAAAAAAACCCCGATGTGATTTTTACCCCATGCTCTTATAACCTTGATGAAGGTCAACAAATCATAAGTCACATGTCAAGTTCTACCCGTTATTGTCTAGGTTAATTTGAACCTACCCGTACAAGCCTTTGACGAAGGTCAACAAAGCTATACGACTGTCCCAAACCAATGCATCTATTTATGCAACAAAAAGGTAACAAGCAGCTACCATTCACTATGCCTTGATGAAGGTCAACAAACATAGCATGATTACTAAGTGCTACCCATCTGAAATAACGAAGGGCTACGAATGGTTTTTGGGGAAAAACCTTTAACATAATGAACTTGATATCGTTGAAGGAACCGGATAGCTTTTTATAAATATAGTGGCAAAAACCTTTATTAAAGAGGACACTCCCGGTGAAGGGATCTCGGCACTTTCCCCGTAGAATGAGATGCAGGATATTCCAACTGAATACCGCAGTGCAAAGCAAAAAGTAATCGACTATAGTGAAGTTATTACCCTGACGCAAACTTTTGTCCAAGGGGTCACTCCCGGTGAAGGGATCTCGGCCCTTGCCTCATCAACTGAGGTGCTGGATATTCATAATCGAATACCACTGTGCATAACAAAAGAGAACATCCTTGCAATAACAGCTTTTTGAAAAATGTTCCAACAACATCAAACAAGTTTGTTTAGCTTGCATTGATCCGAATCAATGCAGTCCCATCAATTGATAACACCAATAAAGAACGAAAATATGTTGTACGTATATGCCATCCGCATTCGCCACTGGGTCCCATCATCACCCGTTAGGTTACTTAACTAACGACAGAGCGGGGACTGGACTAGCGTGGATGCAAAACATATATATCTACTAGTATATATATAATAATCGCTCATGGCGTGATAAAATGCAATATCACAGAAATGTAATAAGCATCACAGAACAATACAGATAATCTGGGATCCCCGGGTTTCATAGAACCGCAACCGAAACCCGACGCTCCCCTGGTCGTGTGGATAACCTGTGTAATGAAATCCTAGACCCCTACGGGTGCGGCTAGTTACCCACCAAAACCTGAAGTGAGGCAGCCCCCTTCAACAAAGTGAATGGACCACTCAACACTTCACGGAATCCGGTAACTTGGGCACCCCTCCTTGGGTCAACCTATACCCCCTACGAGTGCGGCGAATAGCCCGCCAATTCTAGAGTGAAGCCCCCTCTGTCTCAAAGCCATAAGATGCGGGCCCGTTGCCCTCTAGACTCCGGCTATCCGTGCACCCCACCGCGGGGTAATCCTAGTACAGAAAGTACAAATATATACAACGGGTACATCGACCTCAGCTCGGTCGTGCCCTAAAAGAATAATATACAAATAGGCAGTGACGGCAGTCCATATGTCGGACGCTCGCCCCGTAATATCAAATGTATAAATAATACCAAACTGTACTAACATTGCACCAAGCTATCCACCACGACAAATCCGCAACATCACAGCACAACACAGAACACCAACGTGAATGTCACGTTCTCAAATCCGTCTAAAGGGACTATAGCAATTAGACAAGATTTACCACTCTAATGACATTCATGGTCACAGATAGTAATGTAAGTACTGCGAACTAACTTATTTAAAATTTCGATCATCAAAATTTCCAGAAGTGGGCCCCAAGTAGAACTGCTGCACTCAAAATAATCTGGGCCAAAACTAAAAATTCTAAAAACCACATTTTCACACAAAAGACCAGCACAAGAAAAATGGTGCACTGAAGCAACATAACAGCGGCGGAACCGTGGCAAAAACGTGGTTATTGCCACTGTTCTGCGGCGTTACTGTGGATTCACGCTACCAAATTTCTACAGAGGTCTTAAAACAGCCTGCCTGATTTTCTGACATACCCAAAATAATTTTTCGACCACAAAAAATTTCGACAGAAACTCAGAAAATGAAAATATGGTTTCGGAAATTTTGATCGATCGATGTTTTAAACATGTTAGAACAAGCTAGTAAAGGTTAATGGCGTGGCTCTGATACCATGTAAGTCTACGGTAGCGCCCCGGCCGTCGATCCGAGGCCAAAATGCGGAAACAAAAACTTTTTCATAAGCTTGAAACTGGCGCTAACGTATACTATAAACCCGGATCGAACCATTAACATTAACTAGCAAAATAGAGAAGGGTTAGGAAGGCTATACCGATCGATCCATGTCCTTCGGTCTTTAGCCACCATCTTTAGCTTCTCCCGGCATCTCCGATCTTCGGTCTCCTCGTCGGAAGGGCACCACATCAATGAGTCTTTTTACGGGCTCCCGTCTCTGAACCGAGGCAACTCGTACACGAAGTTTGCTAGCCAACGTGTCCAAGATTTCTGTAGAATATACGTAGAACACTTTGTCTCAAGGGTTAATCGAAGTTGCCTTTAGGAAGTGTGAGGAGAAATGAGCTTTGGAGATGAGATAAGGATTTTTTTGCAAAATGAAATGAATCAATTTCTCACTCACAAAAATTTAGGGCTGCCTCATAATGCTCTCGGCCAAGGCCAGAGAAAAGAATGGAGAGTGAGTGTAAGAGCAAAGAGATGGGGGTGATCATAAGGAAAAAATGTCACAACAATGTCTTTCTCAAATCCAATCACATTAATGCAAGCAATGATGCATAAAAGAATCAATTTCTCTAGCAGCAATCCAGAATTCTGATGGAGCCCCAAGCACCACAAAAAAAACCCTCCCATTACAAGTTTCGAAATTTGCAAGAAACCCCTTTCCTCACAAAAATTCAGCCATGAAGGAATAGAATGAAAATGGTCAAAATGAAATGCAAACTGGAAACTTCAAAAAGAGATCCCGTAACAAAATTATAGGATAACCCCGCAACTGTATATACATACCTGCATTTGTATTTCGACCGATCACAAATGCAATGAGACAAAATCTACAGAGTATAATACTAGGATCCGGCTTAAACCATAGCCCGCTAGTATTATTCGTCTGAACCATGACACGTGCACAAGTGAACACGTGTGTTTGAACCCTGCCATAAAACCATACGGCCTTTACAACGTTTCGCCCGAAACTTGAGAAACTGTCTGTGGGGGACTCTAAACTCTCGTCAATATTTTGGCTGTGGATTTAACCACTAGCACGTCAGTGGTACTAGATGTATGTAACGGGCTACCAGGTATTGACCAAAAGGGAGGTCAATGAGCGAACTCATCCTGACACCCTACTGAGCCTGTCAGTGACAATATCCGTACAGTCCGGTCCGTTCGTCTATGAGTATCGCATATCGGGCCTAGGGGGTTGGTAAAAATCAGACCCCCAAAAGCGGTACAAGTCATGTCGGAGTGTAGCCCAGAACACCCTGAGATATTACTGGAATAACTACCGGTAAATCTCCTGTCTTGGCCAAGGACTTCGTGTAATGGCTCTCCTAGGTACAGCGCGATCTCACCCCCAATACCGGGAGAGACGAAACCCCTGCCGATCCGCTCACTGCCTCCATGTGGCTCGGGACTATACCCAACTAAAACATGTTTGCACGACTCCTTTGAGCCATGGTAGGGTATTAATCAAAGCACAGTGGGAACTCACACGAGACAAATGACGATCTCAGGTCGATGAACTAACCTGTACATATGTCACTAGGGAACTGCCATCTGACGTCAGGTATAATACCAACTAGCATGTTCCGGGCGAGTCCTGTCCGGTGTAGTCATAACCCAATGAGCACCTGTATACATCTTAGGTGAACCAACTGACACCAATGACTTGTGAGACCGGCCACCGCCCCTCGTCGGGGTCTCGACTGTATACACTAGTCTACTCCGGAGTATCGATGCCCTGTCTCCGAAACTCCCACGACTAGGGAACTTTTAAGGATGTGCTTATAGACCCCAGCTCCCATGTATATGATCGCCATCATACTGCTGGCAGTCAAGCAAAAATCTTAAGGGCTCTGTCAATGTGTAATAGCGACCTGTAAGGTCACCTAAAGCAGTACATGATGACAAAGATAAACCTGATAGCATACTATCATCCCGAGTAAGACTGTCTTACCGGCATAGGTCCTCCCTCAATCATCGCAATCATGTGCCTACGATCCAATAATTGACTTTGAGGGCACTATATCCAATAGTCCCGGCATTTCGAAATAGTTCCATGCAAAGCAATCTTTATTCTGCATGAGCACGTATTTGAGCGTAGCCACTTTTTCTTCAGACAACAGCTCACTGACGAACGTCGGCCGTGGGTCGTTTACCGTTCCCAAGTCGATTTTCTTGAGGTTATCTATAGTAGTATGTATCCTATCTTCCAGCTCTTTTGGCGCTGGTGGAAATTCTGAGATTACCTCGTCATCATCGTTTTCGAAGCACCAGGGGAGGTCATCCGTATTCTCAGGCCCTTCTTCTGACAGCGTTAGCATATGACAAGTACGAGATTGCTTCCAAGACCGATGTTGATTGGGCTCTGCTCTCGCTATACGCGTCGCTTTCGGTTCATGCTTTTGTGGTGGGCTTACCTTCCAGCTGCTGGATAGAGCGAACCTGCCTTGTTGATATTGGTCTTCAACCCAGTTCTTGAAGGTGAAGCAGTCTTCGAGAGGATGTCATATTGCTCGGTGATAGGAACAATAGTCTGGGTGGGAGATCTCATTCGCTTGCTCGGGGTGTTTGGATTCCGGGAGTGTCATCAGCTGATGCTTTATGATGTGATCGAATATCTTCCTTGTCTTGTCTTGAGGAAAAGAATATTCTCGACCCATCTTCTTTAAAAGAGACGAATCCTGATTGCTCGATTCTCGATCGCGTGGCTTCTTGGTCCCTCTTTATCGCTGTTGAACGCTTTTCCCATTCTTGGGTTTATTCTTTCCTCTGTGTCGGGTCTTTTGTATGACAGGATGGCGACGGAGGGCATCGTCATTTTCTGTAACCTGCTGAATGAGGCGCCGCGTTCTGGCTTTCTCGTAGATGGCCATTTCACAGTTATGATCATCTCGAACCTTTTGACTCGCTTCCTTTATTAGCTTGTCCATCTGTTCTTCGAACGACAGACTTAGGACTTTCACGGCGGGATCTCCATAGGCTGCAGAGATTTCTTCAATATTGCGGTGGGAGAATTTTGTCTGACCCTTCGCAACAGTTTGAAGCTGTTCCCGGTTGGAAAAACAACATTCACCACTATGGTTGAAACATGAACATACAAATAACTGCCCCCAGCTCATTTTGTATGATGCCGATATCGACGTCGACCATTTATTACGGTCGTGATTTGATTAGCCTCAGGATTTTTCCGAGCCTGCCCCCTGTTTCCTTTGAGAGCTTGAATATTCTTCCCCCTGCGTCGACCTTGGTCCTTGGCAGGTGCCAGTTGTTCGAGAACTGATTCCATTGGCAAAGCTACAACTTGGGGAACCAGCCTGTGGAAGACAGACTTCCACTTGGCTTCCTCCATCGGTGTTGAGGCATCAAGGGTGGGAGGTGGGAGTATCGACCCAAAAAGAAGCCCGTTGATTTCCTGAAGAGCCAGATTGTAGAGATTTGAGGCTGCAAGTGTCCCATACTTGACTCTACCGGATATGACAGAGCCTGAGTTGCTAGGGTGGGAGCAAACGCCATTCTTCTTAGAGACAAAACGCCAGCTTCAGTATCCACTCCCCTAAGGGCAACCACAAACACATATATACCACGATTATTTAATCGCGGAAAAAAACGACACACGAAGTGTGGAGTGGAAAGAGGAAAAGGTCCTACCGGGCGTGCCAGAATCAGTTCTCCGCCGAAAGACGTGACCGCGTAGGTTCGTCTTGTCTGAATTTCGAGGGCAAATGTTAATTGGTGTTATCCGTCCACCTCTCCGAAGATGCCAAGTTTATTTATGACACCATATATCGAAGGTTTAAACGGATGCGGCCGATGTAGCAGTTTTCGTCAGATTCCCCCTCATTTGAGGGGTTTTTGATTGTGGGGACGCTCTTCCCTGCAGGCGCAAGCCCCTGCAGTTAATTATGCTACCGCATCGCGGTAACCACTTTCTCCTTCTCCTGATGGTCACTTCATGTCGTGTGTATTTGTTTTGTTTTTGGTTGCCCGTGGATTGTATACGGAGACTAATTTATGTTGTCTCCCGTAGGGCGTGGATTAGTCTAAATCCGTATTTTCTTAGATTTGGGTTTGGGGTTAGGTTTAAGGATACGTTAGTCTCGTTTGAGACTAAGATCAACTTAAACGTTTGTTAAGGTTACGTTAATCTAATTTTAGACTAAGATCAACTTAACGGGATCGTTTAGATCCAACAAAAGAGCATTTGGACTCTATTGTTTAGTTTAGGGACATTCCTGTCAATTACTAGTTTAAGGACATGGTGGTCCAATACCAGTTTAAGGACATGGTGGTCCATTGTTAGTTTAAGGACATCTCGGTCCAGGTTAATAACATCATAGTCCGTGAATTTAAAGACATCACAGTCAAGGTTAAGGACGTCATAGCCCGTGAGTTTAAAGACCTCACAGTCAAGGTTAAGGACGTCATAGTCCGTGAGTTTAAAGACCTCACAGTCAAGGTTAAGGACGTCATAGTCCGTGAGTTTAAAGACCTCACAGTCAAGGTTAAGGATGTCATAGTCTGTGAGTTTAAGGACCCCACAGTCCAGGTTAAGAACGTCATAGTCCGTGAGTTTAAAGACCTCACAGTCAAGGTTAAGGACATCATAATCCGTGAGTTTAAAGACCTCACAGTCAAGGTTAAGGATGTCATAGTCCATGAGTTTAAGGACCCCACAGTCCATGGAATGTCTGGTTGTCGGGACCCGTCACCTCTCTGAAGACGTTGAAGGATTACAACGACAAATATCAGAGGAGTAAAGAGATGTACCCTTGAACCGGTATGAATTGGTTGAAAGATCTATAGTCCAATTTGGAACTTAGATCTGTTAAAATATTCATGAGTAGATGGGCTCAATTAATATGGGTTGAGGACTTATGGCCAGTCTTAGGCTAAGTCCAACAAATGTTTAACATTTTATTATTCTGGGCTGTTGAGCCTTTATTTGGGCTTGGCCCTTTTGACAATGTTTTTGTCTTTTATTGAATGCTGAGCATTCACCAAAGCTCTGGACTTATTAAAGAACAATTTATGTTCTGTCAGCGCCCACGTGAGTGACACGTGGCGCGCTTGGCCCTTTGCGCCAGTTAGATAGCGCATTGCACTTTTGCTGAGTAGCGCATACGTGAGTGACACATGGCACGCTTGGCGCTGAGCGCCAGATGATGAGCGTATTGCGCTAATATATGAGCGCATTGCGCTATTAATTCAGTGGCGCACACATGAATGACACGTGGTGTGCTTGGCGCTTTGTGCCAGCCCATGAGCGCAGTGCGCTATTTCAGAAGCGCAAAGCGCAGTTTGTTAATTGGAGCATACATGATTGACACGTAGCGCATTTTGGCCCGGAGCGCCGCTCCAGAGAGCACATAAGCGCTGTTTCAAGAGTGCAAGGCACTTTTCAATAGCGCAAAGCGCATTTGATCAAATTTATGACCTGTGAACAAATTTATGTTCTTTTTAAAGGAGGCTTTGCCTCAAGATTCAAGAACAACAGTTATTATGTTTGAAAGGGCTTTGCCTTTGTAGATCAATGATCTGTGAATGAAGTAAATACTTCTTCTGTTTTTATGATGAGCTCTTTTGATCTCTTTTTATAAAAGACCTTGGTATTTTGTAGATCTATGATCTTTTAAGAATATAATTCTTCTGTTTTAATGAGATGATTTCATCTCTTTGTTCAAGAATCATTCTTTTTACCTTGAAGAAATGATCTTCTTTCAAGAGCGTGCTCTCTTTCTCTTTGAGTTTTCTCAAAGTTTGTAGGGTTTTTTTTCCATATCAGACTTGAAGTCTTGGGGCCTTTATATAGGGCAAATTGATTTGTTAAATCAGTTAAAGAGATCTTTCTCTGATTGATTTGGGGATATTTCCCCACCGTTGGATTTTTGATCATAGGGCTTCTGTTTTACAGAAGATAATTTTCTTGTTTTTAATAAGATTGGAAAAATCTTTTCATAATAGAATTTTAATTCTAATTAACCAATGATTTATCATTATTAGATATTTTGATCTAACGGTGGTGAATTTTTAATTCCAGCGCTGGCGCACCCGTGCTTTGCACGTGGTGCGCTGCTCAGAGGGCAATGCACTTTGCGCTAGCGCACCTACGTTTGACACGTGGCGTGCAGCGCAGAGCGCAGTGCAGCTTGCGCTAGCGCACCCGTGCTTGACACGTAGCGCGCAGCGCGCTTAGCGCTGGATCCGAAGTGTTGCTTCAATTTTTGAATTTTGAATTTTAAAACAGAGCTTTGCTCTGATTGGGGGTGCGCTACCTAGGACGCAGCGCACCTGGCGCTAGCGCATTTGTGTTTAACACGTGGCGCGCAGCGCGCCTAGCACTGGATTTGAAGCGTTGCTTCAATTTTTAAATTTTGAATTTCAAAACAGAGCTTTGCTCTGATTGGGGGAAACAACATGCAATTTTTGCAAAAACAAACAACACCTGAAATCCTGAAACCCAGAGACTGGAACACCCTGAAAATTTGATGCCCAAAATCCAAAATCCACCCGAGGTGGCCGGTTTTAAGCCTATTGTGGCCGGTTTTAATAAGGTAAAATGGCCTCAAAATTTTTGGGTGTTCATGTCATATCACATATAACATTCTGCAGTTGTTTAAAAAAAATTTAGAGCACTTTTCAAAATCGACAGAAACTAGGTAATCTTGTTTCAAGTTTCGGAGTTATTTTGGTTTCGTAATCCTACACAATCTGTCTAATTCTCTAGCTAGGCTCTGATACCACTATAGGGTTCTTTTGAATGACAGCAAGGTTTCGGGAGGCATCGTCCATGCCATTTTCAAAATTTTGCCGTTTTAAAGAACCCTAAACTAGAATCTTTAACTAGAGAATCGTACTAAACATATTGTAAACTACTTTACAACTAAGTGAACTTGGAATACAACCTTTGTAGACCGGTCCTTCACTTCAATAGCTCCGTGTAGTAGTCCCTTCGCTCTAAGTAGTGATCTTCCGGACTCTAGCATGGCTTCACAAGAAGAAAGGAACGAACTTGCTTGAAGTCTTCGAGGCCGAAGATGATCTACGTCGAGGAGACACTAACCCAAGCTACTACTTCACTAATGAGAGATTAGTGAAGCTAACACCCTATACTAAAGTGCTAGTCTAGTAGAGGATGATGAAATAGGATTTTTGCTCACTTTAGAATTGATTTTCTCACTATTATTTCTCACTTGAACAAAAGCTAGAGAGCTCTTGAGCTTGAAGAAGAAGATGAAGAGAGATAATGTTGTGAGAGGGAATAGCAACCATGGGTGAGAAAATATCTAATATTACTCATGTAGAGACTTAACCATGAGTTAAGATAATGGTTGGGTTAACAAATATCTAGTGTAAGACAAAACTAGTGGACTAAGTCAATGGATCTCAAAGATTCATGAAGCTCATGCCATGTGACAAATTTCCAACTAATAATTGAATTACCATAAATAAATAAACCCTAAATTATCTTTATCATGGCATAAGTCATATACACCCATGTTGCATATATCATCAACCATGACACATAATAAAACACAATTAATATATATCACATATATATTAAGTGTGCACATGTGAGAAAAATAAATGCTTAAGTGAGCTAATATTGGTTATTGTAAACTAGTATATCAAATATACAATTATACACTAAATTATCAAATCAACTCTTGATTTAATAATCCGGCTATATCACATATAACCGACTAATATTATATGTACCATCTTATCGAATCAACATTTGATTCAATAACCCGGCTATATCACATATAACCGACCGATACAAATATCGCGAGAATAGAATACGTTATCATATACTCATATTAATCTCGGTCCCTCGCATATCACATATGTGCTCCTACTTCATTTTGCTTGAGCCAGTAAAACCTCCGTGTAGGACTCTAAAGACTCGTCAATACGCCAGCAGTAGGTGATGATCATATCAAGCACCCACAAGCCGTCAGCGGTACTAGCTAGACTTAACGGCTGCCCGGGGATTGAGCGATCAGAAGATCAACAAGCAAGCCCGCTCTAGCTCCTGTAAAGCCTGTCAATAACACTACCGTACAGTATGGTCTCTTCGTCTAAGATGTCGCATATCAAGTCTAGGGGTGGTAAACGTCAGACCCCAATAACTCGATAAGTCATGCCGATACGAGGCTCATAACGGGTCGAGAAACTACTGATAACACTTACCAGTAAATCTCTAAATCAGCCCTGGCCAGGGACTTCATGTTATAGCTAATAGAGCATAGCACGACATCTACCCCCAATACCGGGAGAGACGAAATCCCCTCCTATCGTTCATTGCCTCCATGTGACTCGGGACTGTATCCAAAAACCACCGTTTTGCACGTCCTCTTAAACATGGTAAGGTGGAAATCAAAGCACAGTGTGAATCAGACAAGACTCTATAACAATCTCGGGTCTACAGCCTAGCCTGTACCAGTCACCAGAGAACTTCTATCTGACGTCAGGTATAATACCATCTAGGAGTTCTCGGCGAGTCCGTCCAGTGTACCCAGTCTCCACTGAGCACCCGTATACCATCTCTGATGTCAAACACCAATGGATATGGGATCATCCATCGCCCATCACATGGGTCGAGAAGCGTATACGCTAGTCTACTCTGGTATATCGATGCCCTGTCTCGATACACCCACGACTAGGAAAATTAAAGGATGAACTTATGGACTACCATGGCCCCACTAGTATGATCTGCATCATAATCCTGGTAATCTAGTACACATCCTAAGGGCTTTACCAACATGTAACCATAAGACAGTATCAAGAGACAAGTATACATGTTAAGATAAAGAGCAACCCGATAGCATACTATCATGTCGAGCAAGAAAGTCCTCTCTATATATGTCCAAGCTTCCACTATAATATACATCATATGTACAATAATGGCCTCTAGGACATACATACAACTAACAGGTAGACCTTGTCTATGATGTACGGGCCCTCATAGTTCAGCTCGAATTTCCCCCGTTTGGCACGGTTGGGGATCATCGGTCATTTTACGAATAGCACGAGTTCGCCTTGGCGGAATGTTCTCGGCCTAGTCAGTCTTTCGTATGAGCGCGTCATCCTTGCTTTGTGAGCTTCTAGGTTTTTTTGTGCCATGAGACGAGTTTCATCGAGGGCATTGAGCTCCTTAAGCCGAAGATGGGCATTTTCTTCATCTGTCAGTTCATGCCGAACCGCCACTCGTAGAGAGGGTAGCTCTATCTCCAAGAGAAGTACCGCTTCCGTGCCGAATACCAACGTGAATGGCATTGTATTCGTGGCCGTCTTGAACGTGGTCCGATAAGCCCAAAGAGCTTCATGCAATCTCTCGTGCCAATCTTTTTTGTTTCTGGACACCGTCTTCTTTATAATCTTCGTCAAGGTCTTGTTGAATGCCTCAGCTAGACCTTTAGCTCGAGGGTTATAGACCGAAGAATATCTCTAATCTATTTTATGCTGCTGTGCGAAGCGGCTGACCTTGTGGCTTCTTTAGGCCGGCCCATTATCCGAGATGATCTGTGGCGGAGTGCCGAACCGGTAGATGACATGTGTCTTGAAGAAATGGAGGATGTTCTCCGTCTTCACCTCTCTTAACGGTATTGCTTCTGCCCACTTAGAGAAGTAATCGGTTGTTGCTAGTATGAGCCGATGTCCTTTGGATGATGCTGTTTCGATGGGCCCGATTATATCGGCCCCCCATATTTCGAATGACCAGCTAGCCAGCGTTGGGTGTAGCGGATTTGGATGCTGGTGGATGAAGTCCCCATGAATTTGGCACGAGTGACATTGCTTCGCATATTCGAGACAGTCCCGAATCATCGTAGGCCAATAGTAACCCATTCTTTTGATCTTCAGCTTCATCTTTGGCACAGCTTGATAGGAACCGCAGAGTCCGTCATGAGTTTCTTGAACGACCCTTTTTGCTTCTTCTAGTCCCAGATACCTTAGCCACAGGCAATCGAACGATCTCTTATATAGAGTATCATTGACGAAGGCAAAAGACAGAGTTCGCTTCCTGAGCTGATGTCTTGATGACGCGTCTTCGGGCATTCGATGGGATTTGAAGTAGTCTACGAAGACTTCTCTCCAATCCTTCGCCTTTTCTTCATCCTCCAATTGGAAGGCCTCTTGTTCGGTTGCTTCCTCTCCTTTAGACGTCTTCGGAGATATTTCTGCTGGTGCAAGAATCCGGCGGCTTTGCACAATAATCCTTACGTCATCGAAGTTTTCGTCGGCCAGTTCTTTAGCAAGCTTGGCTAACGCATCCGCCTTGCTATTTTCCGCACGCGGTATGCTTTCCAGGATGTAAGAGGGGATTTGCGTCAGCAATTGCTGCCCTCTCTCGCCATATCTGATCAGTTCCGGTTTGCTTGTCAGGTAGTCGCCATTTACTTGGCTAACGACCAGTTAGGAGTCTCCATATATGAGGAGGCTTTCGATGCCCATGTCGACAGCAATCTCAAAACCTGCTATCAAAGTTTCATACTCAGCCCATTTTTTGTTCTCAGCTCTGTTAAAGAAATGGCAAAACGCATTATCCCTCCTTGTAGAGTCACAAAAATAAGGCCTACCCCAGCTTTAATCATGGGGGTGCTTTGCTTTCGCTTCTTCAAGGAGGATGCTCCATCGATGTAGAGTTTCTATCGGGTATCATTCCCTTCTTTCTCCCTGTCAATTGCGTCAAACGCGTGTTCGTCCGGTAGCTCGCAGTTCAAGGGAGAGTCAGCAGGTATCGGATGTTCAACGAGAAAGTCGGTGATGTCCTGGCCTTTTATTGCCTTGAGGGGTTGATATACTATCGAGAACTCCATCAAGAGGAGGGCCCATTTGGCAAGCCTTCCTGTTAGCATGGTTCTTGACATCAAATACTTGAGAGGATCCACCTTTGATATGAGATGGACCTCATGTTCCAATGCATAATGTCGAAGCTTCGTTACCACGAAGATTAGCGCCAGGCATTGCTTTTCGATGGGGGAGTAGTTGTTTTCTGCCCCCAGGAGAACTCGACTCAAATAATAAAGAGCTCTCTCCTTTCCCTGGTTGTTCTCCTGTGCCCATAGTGCGCCTAAAGAACCTTCAAAGGCTGTTTTGTACAGGATGAGGGGTTTTCATTTGACCGGAGCGGTCAGTACCAGCGGGTTCTGCAGATATTGCTTGATTTCATCCAGTGCATTTTGGCATTTACGATCCCAAACGAACGGGGTACCTTTTTTCATTAGATGACTGTAGGGGCGGCATTTTCCAGAGAGGTTGGCTATGAACCGCCGGATATACGTGAGCTTTCCTTAGAGAGACCGCATTTGCTTGAGAGTTCTTGGCGAAGGCATTTCCATAATCGCCCTGATCTTCGACGGGTCTATTTCGATGCCCCGGTGTCGTACGATGAATTCTAGGAATTTGCTCGAGGAAACTCCAAACACGCATTTCAGAGGGTTCATCTTCAGGTTGTACTTCCGAAGGCGCTGGAACGCTATCTTCAGATGCTCCCAGTGCTCTTCATACGATTTGCTTTTCACCACGAGGTCGTCAATATAACATTCGACAATCTCGTGTATGAGGTCATCAAAGATCTTTGTCATGGTCCTCTGGTAAGTGGCGCCAGCATTCTTCAGACCGAAGGGCATCACTTTGTAGCAGAATATGCCTAGCGGGGTCCGGAAAGCAGTGTGCTTTTGGCCTTTCAGGATGCATCTTGATTTGGATGTACCCTGAGGATCCGTCCATGAAGGAGAAGACGTCATGGGTGGACGTGTTATCAATCATCAGCTCGGTAACAGGCACTGGGAAGTCATCTTTCGGACAAGCTTTGTTGAGATCCCGAAAATCTACACAGATGCGTACTGTCCCATTTTTCTTCATTACCGGAACGATATTGGCGATCCAGTCAGGGTATTTAACTTCTTGGATGAAGCCGGAGTCGATTAGCTTCTTGACTTCGGCATTGATACTCATCTCAAGCTCCAGCCACATTCTTCTTGGTGCCTGTTTGACTGGCTTGACGTCCGGCGATATCGCCAGTTTATGCACGGCAATTTTTGGATCTAGTCCCGACATTTCGGAATAGTTCCACACGAAACAGTCTTTATACATAAGCACGTCTTTTAATGTGGCCACCTTTTTCTCAGACAGCAGCTCGCTGACGAGCGTTGGCCTTGGCTCGTTTTCCGTCCCCAAGTCGATTTTTCTCGGGTTGTCTGCTGTGGTGTATATTCCATCTTCCAGCTCTTTTGGCGCCGGTGGAAATTCTTAGATCATCTCATCCTCATCTTCATTTGCGAAGCACTGGGAGAAGTCGTCCACATTCTCATGCTCTCTCTCCTTTGAGAATGTTATCATATGGCAGGTACGAGCTCGTTTCCAAGCTCGATGTTGATCTGAACTTCCCTTCGCAGTGTAGGTTGCTTTTGGCTCATGCTTTCGTGGTGGGATTACCCTCTAACTTTTGGATAGAGCAAACCTGCCTTGCTGATACTGTTTGCGACGGGCTTTGCGCTTCATTTGTTTAAATTTTTGTCGATGGGCAACATATCCCTGCCCCCACTTCTTAAAGGAATTACACTTTTCGGTAGGGTACGTGACCTTCCGATGGTATAAGCTGTAGTTCGGATGTACATCCGGTTCGTCGGGGCACATACTCCCAGAAGTATTTTCTTTGAAAGGTGGCAGCTTCATTCCTATTGACAGAGCTTTGGCGAACTACTTCCTTATCTTGATTTTGCTCTTGCTGGTGGCAAGGGCACTTTGATCCGGTTGAGGTACTTTATGGCTTCTCATCACCGGAGCTTTTTCAGCCTGACAACGACGTTTGGCCTTTTCGTAAATGGTAGCTTCACGTTCTCGATCAGCTTTGCTCTTTTGAAGAGCTTCGTTCAGCAACTTGTCGATGAGGTCATCTGACGGTTCCATGGATTTTGGTTCTGGATCTACCCCCAGTCTCTATACGTCAGGAGCTTCTTTGCCATTTATCGACGAGTGAGAGATCATGTGGCAACTCGCTACATAATCCTCGGGCTCTTCTGAAGAATCGTATCCTTCATCAATGTCACTGTTTCCATTCTCAAGAACGTGCTTGAAGAATTCTTCCACTGTGAATGGGGTCAGCGCTTTTTGGTTGTATTCCTCTAGTGCGTCGACGTACTTTTGCAGACCCGTACGATTGCCGTCGAGCTGCATGGGCTTCTAGGCCTTCTTTTTTTTCTTTAATGATTTCAGAGGCTTGGCCTGGAAGTTTTGCCCCTCGTTACCAACTTTCGGCGTTGGGCGCGGTTTCAGCATTCCGTCAATAATCTCAGGCTCTAGCAGGCTCTTCCACCTAATCGCCGGACATGCTTGAAGATCCTTCAGCATTCTTTTAATTTTAGCTGAAAGGACCACTTCTCACAGAGCTTCCTCTACAAATGAGCATGATTCCCCCGGCGTATCCACCTTTTTAGGAGTGTGCTGCTGCGGCGGGTTTACCTTCCAATTTTCGGATAGCGTAAACTTGCCTTGTTGGTACTGGTCTTCAACCTGGTTTTTGAAGATGTAGCAATCTTCGATTGGGTGGCCCACTATTTGGTAGTAGGGGCAGTGATTAGGATTGTTGACGTCACCCGATTGCAGTGGGCGTCTCGGATCCGGCAGAGTGATGAGCCTGTTGCGCACCGCTAGTTCGAATAATCTCCTCGTTTTCTCCTGGGGGAACGAGTAAGAACGTCTCAACTTTTTTCTTAGGGATCTTGGTTTATTGTTTTGGTGAGCAACTGATTTCGGGTCATCCGGTTGTTGTTGAGCGTTGGCGACGAAGGTCGCTTTCCCTTTCCCCTTTTCATTTCGGAGATCTGTTTTTGAAGAGGACGGCCTATAGCCCATCTGATCCATTTGGGCCAGCTTATTAATCAAGGCCTGGAAGGTGGTCGGCTTGAAGAACATCATAAATTGGGATATAGTTTCCTGAGGGTCGAGGGTCCCCACGAACATGCCCATGGCAGGAGCTTCCTCTATGCGCTGTTCACACTTCGACCATAGGTTCCGCCATCGAATTGCGTACTGAACCCAGGTTTCTCCCAGCTTCACTCAGGTATTGATTAATGTCGTGATTGGGGTGCGCTCTCTTGCGCTTGCGAACCGTTGTGTGAAAAGTAGTTCCATCTCCGTAAATGTCTTGATGGAGTCATTTGGAAGCTCCGAATACCATTCAAATGCTGTCTCCGCCAAGCTGCCGACAAATTGACGAAGCAATAGTTTGTCACCGCCCCCGGTATTACCGCACAAAGCTCTGAATTGAGCAACGTGCTGATGCGGATTGCCCGTCCCCTTATATACATGGAATTTGGGGATCGTATATCCTGGCGGGTATTTAATTTGGTCGTACCAGCCCGGATATGGTCTTCCAGTTCTGATGACTTATCCTGCCGCTTCGTTCGCTTGATGAGCTCGTATTTGTTGAGCTATGTAGTCATCAAGGTTAGCTTTGGGAATCGTCTCCTCCCTGGCTTCTGATAAAGCCGGAGAAGGGTTTGATGTCTTCCCTCTGTCGTCTTCAATGATTATTAGAGGGTCTTCGGTCGGAGGATCCGGCTGGATCATCATCCCCACCATGTCATGGAATGAAGCGCCATTTGTTTTATATTAGCCACTTGTTCCACGGCCTCTTTATCTTTATTTTCAAGCACCCTCCATAGGAATTCAGTTTCGGTTTCCTGCTCCTGTCGTTGTTCCGAATATGCTTCTGGGCTTTCTTTCTGCCTAGAAAGTGCGGCCATTCTTGTCAACATCTCCTGGAGCTTTTGTTGTTGCTCCTGAGCCTTTGTCACATACCGTGTAATTAGTCGATGACCCGCGGAAGTACGGCTCTCCTCTTTGCCGGAAGCCATGTACACCGTGTGCACTACCATGCCCCCAGACTTGGGGCGTTTGGATCCATCACGTTCAGGATTTGTCGGCGGTTGTGGTTGATTCTCCGGCCTTCTCTTTTTGTGGGAAGCCGAAGTTGAGGGGGCCGTTGCAGCGAGCACCCGTGCAGACGATAATTTCCGTGGCATGATGGCAGAATGGTCCTCCCCTTGCCGAGCCTTTGTTTTCTTCAATCGGTAAGAGTATTCTTTGTCAATTATAGAGTCTTGGACTTTCCGCCAAACTTTGTGGATCCTGGAGGACAACCACTGAGGAGGCTCTTCCGGCTTCACTTGGGTTTTGTTTTCGACAGGCGGAGGAGACTTTTTCAAGATGGTGTTGGGGTAAAAATTTGCACCCCGGTTGACCGAGTCAAAGTCAAGGTCAACCCCCATGCTAGGTGGGCCCAAGCCCAGGTCAAGCGGGCACATGCCCAAGTCGAGCCCACAGCCAGCCTCCCTATTCCAACAACAAAATCATGTAATAGATAATTTTTATGTAATTTTTTATTCATGAATATATGCAAAATGGGCATAAAGCCAATATTTTGTAAACCCATGGCTTATGTGCAAAAACGAAATGGCACATGAGCCATGGGATAGGCAAAATGCCATTTTGTGAAGCCCAAGGGGCTATATGTAAATATGTAAGCCTATATGAGGCAACATGATGATGAATAAAAAAAGATACACTTTTCATTCTCTCAAAACCTAGGGTTTGTACATCTTTCCCTTTTTCTGAAGGTTTCAAACCTTCTTCTTCCTTTTGAATTAAATCAAGAGTTTTACTCTTTCTTTTCCAAAACTAAATAGTTTTTCACCACAAAACCCACGAACAGGAACTTGGATCTACCATCAGATCTCAAAAAGAAGAGATTTTTAACATCTCACATCTCTTGATCTTCAAGATCCTGTCAAGAGAGGAGGAAGAAGAAAAACCCCTTTTATCAACCCCAAAACATCTCATAAGTTCAACTCCACTCTAATTTCTCTTTTGAGAGTTTCTGGGCTAAAAGCCCTCTTTTCCTCGCCGGCGCCCAAGCGCCGAGCGTCCACGTGCCGACACGTGGCACGCTAGCGCTCAAGCGTAAAGTACCCACGTGCCGATACGTGGCGCTAGCGCTTGAGTGCAAAGCGCCCACGTGCCGACGCGTGGCGCGTTTGTGCTCCAGCGCCCTGCGCTCGAGCACAAAGCGTCCACGTGCCGAAAGGTGGCGCGCTTGCGCTCAAGCGCACTGCGCCCGAGCGCAAAGCGCCCACGTGCCGACACGTGGCGCGCTTGCGCTCAAGCAGATTGCGCCCGAGCGCAAAACACCCACGTGCCGACACGTGGAGCGATTGCGCTCAAGCGCTCTGCGCCCGAGCGCAAAGCGCCCACGTGCCGACACACGGCGTGCTTGCGCTCCGGCGCTCTGCGCCCGAGCGCAAAGCGCCCACGTGCAGACACGTGGCGCGCTTGCGCTCCAGCGCCTTGCGTTCAAGCGCAAAGCGCCCACGTGCCGACACGTGGTGCGCTTGCGCTCGAGCGCCCAGCGCTCATGCGCAAAGCACCCACATGTCGACACGTGGCGCGCTTGCGCCTGAGCACACAACACCTAAGTGCACAGCGCTCAAGGCGCTGGCCCCACGCATCCCTTGGATGCCTTTCCCCCCTCTTTTTATGTATATACATATATATATATATATATACATATGTATACATATTTGCACATACACACGTACTCCACGACACTGTCCCTGTTAGAAAAAAAAATTCTAACAGGGCGCTGCCCCGCACCCCGCAAGGGGGCTGCTAGCCCTCGTGACCCCAGCCCGCTATCCGGGTAGCGGGACCCCCGTAAAAACTCCGCGTGGCTCCTGACATATCCAAAAACCCCCTTTCAAAACACATCACACGTATACTGCACATTGAGTTCGCATGACCAGTTTAACCCGTCAATCGGAGGTTCTCTCGCTCCAAAGGCGAGGGGTAATTAACGGCAGTTTAGTCCGCGACTGCCGAAGATTCAGATCTCCACAATCATTAAACTCCGGCCTACCCTAGGCAGGGGAAATCTGTAATACGCCTGACAAGCGTGCGCGTATTCCTATCTCAATGGGGTGACAAAAAATACCCTACAGATGGCGGTTGGAGAGTTCTTGCGCACCTTCCTGAGCAGCTCGAAATTGTTCCCAGTTAGAACAGCAACATCAATTTCCACCATTGGAGCTGGTGGGGTAAGTCTAGAGGGGGAACTACCCCCATCCTTCCTTACTCAGCGCCAGTGGCGACGTCAAGCACGTCGTGCAGAGGGTAATGGTTCAGTTACGGGAGTGGCTTCGTCTGGTCCCCTACTCTGACGAGAAGCTACTGTCGACGTCAGCTTGTCGAAGACTGACGTCCGCTGAGAGGGAACGGTTAGTCTGTCGAAGGCAGACTTTTTGGCAGGGGAAGCAGCCTTGGTGACTTCGCTCGAAGCAGGAGTTGGAACGTACAATCTTGCAAAGACCGATTTTTAGCAGGAGAAGCCCCTATGACGACTTCGTCTGCTGGAGCTGGGATGGCTATCAGCTTTGGCATAACCCATTCAGGTATCACGAGCCTCTTTGCGGGCCCACTGGAGCTTTGGCTCAGCTTATCGAAGACTGAGGTGGCAGACTTGGATGGCCCGTTGAGAGGGGCCATGGTGGTTGCGAGCCGATCAAAGAACGACTTCTTCGGGGCTTCTTGAGATGGTATTGAAGCATTGAAGCTCATTGGCGGGAGCATGGTTCCGAAGAACAGTCCAGTGGTGGCCTAAGTCACCTTTTCCACTGGCATTGCGAAGATGGTGGCCGCTTGGGGCCCATAATTCACTCCTCCGCAGGGACGGAGTGGTAGTTGCTGTTGCAATTGGTGCAGTTGGAAGCCATTGATGTCATCTTCTCTTCTGCATGGAGCAAGACACCAAATCTTAGTACCTAGAATCCAGGGGCAACCATATTAAACTAAGATTCGTTCACGAACACGACACACAAAGTATGGAATGGAAAGAGGAAAAGGTCCTACGGGGCATGCTAAAATCTGTTTACCGCCGAAAGCCAGGAAAGACAAACGTCTTGTCTGCATTTAAGGGAAGATGCTATTTGGTTTTATCTGTCCACCTCTCCGAAGATGCCAAGTTGATTTATGGTACCGTGTATCGAAGGTTTAGACAGATGCGGCCGTTGTAGCAGACTTCGTCAGATTCCTCCTCATTTCTAAGGGGTTTTTGATTATGGGGATGCTCTTCCCTGCAGGCGCAAGACCCTACAGTTAATTACGTTACCGTATAGCGATAACCATTTTCTCCTGCTCCAGATGTTCACTTCGTGTCATGTGTGTTTGTTTTATTTTTGGTTGCCCGTGGATTGTATATGGAGACTAATTTATGTTGCCGTCCGTAGGGCGTGGATTAGTCCAAATCCGTATTTTCTTAGATTTGTGTTTGGTTTAAGGATCGTTAATCTCGTTTGAGATTAAGATCAACTTAAATATTTGTTAAGGATACATTAATCCGATATTAGACAAAGATCTACTTAACGGGGATTCAGGATCATTTTTGGTCCAATGAAAGAGCATTTAGGCACTATCATTTCAGTTTCTGTACGTTGCGGTCCGCAGCTAGTTTAAGGACATTACGGTCCACTGGGGTATGCTCATGGGTTTGAGAGTGCATCCAAGAGCTGTTGATTGTCGGGACCCTCCACCTCTCTGACATCATTGAAGAAATACAACGGCATGCATCAGATGTGTGGAGAGATGTACCCTTGACCCGAACTCTAGATTGAAGGGAAAGATCATGGTGGAATGAACACCATTTTAGATACCATCTGTTAGGATATCATTTGGAACTGAGATCGATTTGGGGAGACCTGAGCATAGGCAGACTCAGTTGAAAAAGGGTTTTGGCCTCGGGAGACTTGGTTATGTTTAGGCTAAGGTCGACTTCTCATAGTGTCAAACGCTAACATTTGCTTGGCGCTCACATGCTCCCACATGATGCTCTAAAGCAATGTTAAACACTGCAATTTGGAGCGCTCACGTATGGCACGTGGGGCGCCCGAGGGTTGGTGTGGTATCCTCGGGTTCAAATCCCCGTCTATACATATAAGTGTTAAACACTTAAATCTCGTGGCCATCACATGTGGACACTGAGGCGCCCTAGAGTTGGGCGTTGATCCTTTGGGTTTATTCCTTCTTTCTTTAAAAATGATAAGCGTTTTTTGGGGTCATGTGGGATCATGTGAGGCACCCAAGAATGGGATTTTTCTTTGGAATTTCCCCCTTTTTCATATGAGTGTTGAACAACTGTTTGGGGGTCACGTGGGAGCACGTGACTCGATCTCAGTCGTTCTTTTTTTGTCCTCAGAAGCACTCACGTGGGAACACGTGATCTGTTGTTATAGCGTTCAACACTAATATGCATGGAGCTCTTGATCTAAGTCTTAAGAATTTCAATTCCTTTGTTTTATAAGAATTAAATTCTTATGCGGGGTTAAACCATAGTTTTATCAGAGGAATTAAATTCCTATGTCTTTTGGAAGAATTAAATTCTTCAAACATAGTTCTTTCCTCTAAGTCTGTGGAATGCATGATAGAGTCTCCCCGATGAGAATTAAATTCTCAACTTGTGGAGAGATCTGCTTCTGCAGACCTCAACCAGAGGAAGAACTAAGTTCTTTTTTGGAAGGGTTAAACTCTTATAAAAGGAGATAAAATGATCTCTAGGTCTTTTTTCTCACCTAAGGTTTCTTTTTCTTCCGAGAGAACTCTTCTTCTTCTTTGTTTTCTCAAATCTTATGGGGGGTCTCCTCTTCTCTGTCCTTTCAGTCTCGAGTCCTTTATATAGTAAATATAAGTTTGTTGATTTAGTTAAGGAAATCTCTAATTGAGAGATTTTTTGATTGATTCGGGGATTTTATCGACCGTTGGAGTTTTGACCCAGGGACTTATGTTTTACAGAAGATATTTTTCTTGTTTTTAACAAGATTGGGAAAATATTTTCTAATATAGAGCTTATTCTGTAGCTTGGTGATTTTTTAATCACTGTTGGATCTTTAATCCAACGGTGCTCTGTTTTACAGAGCGTAATCTTTCTTGTTTAGAAATATTGGAGAGATATTTTCCCATACAGAGCTTATTCTGTAGCTTGGTGATTTTTAATCACCATTGGATCTTTAATCCAACAGTGCTCTGTTTTACAGAGCGTGATTTTTCTTGTTTAGAAAGATCTGAGGAAATAATTTCCAAATAAGGTTTTGATCTCTCTTATTTAGAATTTAATTCTATTGGCTTAGAAGGAATTAAGAACCCTCACGTCTAGCACGTGACCCATAGCATTAAACCGGTTTGCTTATACGCAACAGTACCAGAGAAAAGCATCACGTGTTGGCACGTGAGCTTTTCTAGCTTGTTATTTATTTTAGGAAGGCGCCTATATACTTTGTATATAGATGTTCACGTGCATGTACGTGAGGCTCAATTTCAGCCTTATTTGTTGAGCGCAATGCCTATAATTTTTGCCCCAGGGTGCATCACGTGTGGGCACGTGATGCTCCATTTAGGGAATTTTTCCCATCGCTTTTTGTTCATTATTTAATTTTTTATAAGGGAACAGGGATATTCACACGACCGTGAATGTCGCGTTTCGTTTGCGGCTCAAATGAAATATGAGATTCTTAAGATATCTGACTATTCCTTTTTTTGTAATGATTATCGCATGCCTGTAATGTGATTACTTACACACACACACACACACACACACACACACACACATATAAGTTTTTTATATGCTTTTCAATCGCAAAAGTCCTGCGTCCATCCCGCCGTAAGTTAAGTAACCTTACGGGGAAGACCCAATGCTCCGTGACGATTGCGATTGGCATATAAAAACATTCTATTTTCTTTTCATATCTTGTTTTTTGGTGTGATTGGAATTAAATGATGGGACTACATTAATATGATTAATGTAAAAAAAATAAACCTAATATGATGTTGTAGGAACCAATCAGTTTTTCGAAAACGTCTCAGTTTTCAAAATCACTTGGTTCTTTTAATGATATCAAGTTCATTACGTTAAATATTTTCTTCAAAACCTGCCGTAACCTTTCGTTATTTCAGATGAGTAAAGTACTTAGTATTCGTGTTGCGTTTGTTAGCCTCCGTCAAGGCGTAGTGTACGGTAGTTAAGTGATGTTTGTCTGCCTCATATGATGAGATTAGTCAGGAAAGTCGCATGACTTTGTTGACCTTTGTCAATGGCTAGTGCGGGTGGGTCTAAATTAATCATGAAATGACAAGTAGAACTTGATTAGCAGTTTATGGTTTGTTGGCCTCCGTCAAGATCATAAGCCGTTAGGGGTAAAACCCATATCGGGAGTTTCAATTGTTGAAACTTGCATTGTGATTGCATACCTTCTATGTGATAGTTAGATCCCGATTCCTACTTTCAGTAATAGTTACTCTTGGAAGATTTTCACATAATAATTAGTCGATCCATTAGGTTCCTGGAAAGGTGTTTACGAGCTTATGCCTATAAGGAAACATGGTTATTTAATTAGGTCCGTACGAAAGCGCGGGTAGTCTCTCTCGAAGTACATACACTAGTCTGGCCGACCGGTTAGCAAACTTATGGGGTGTACATGATTCCGGCTAATTCTCCTTTTAAGGTTTGAAGGATAACTCGACTATGCAGTGTGTGCCATCCTGATTAGATAAACTAATTAACCAATCTAATTTTGTAAGAGCGCACACTGGGTGTTCTCTCTCTCTCTCTCCAGGCAGCGACCAAGACCGGCCTTAGGTTAATTCTAGAGAATAATAACTTGTCCGGACCAAATTGTATGGATAGGCTGGGGAACGTTGTGTCCGCTCTAACTTGTGACAATTTTCACAGGTAAGGGCATGGAATAGAAAAATACAAGGATTTCTAGAGTACCCTTTTGAAGGAGAAGCATACTGATATCTCATCTTCAGGTGTATTGGTAATTGAGAACTATTTCTCAGTCAACTTTACTTCCTGGGTATTATGTACCGAATCAGGATCCTACATCTTTAATATGTTACAGGCTTGAGAAGGAGTAGAGTATTAGGAAAGGGTGATATGCTCCTCAGAGTCAAAAATGGAGCAAACTTTGCTGCTATTGCCGTAGGAGAGTATCACCTAATGTTACTAAGTGGCAATGTCCTGATTTTGAACAACTGTTATTGTGTACCATTTAAGTAGGAGAGTATCACCTAACTGTTATTGAATCCTGATGTTCTACCAAATCTTCGGTTAAAGTTTGCGCTTCTGGAATTTCTTCCAGTTCTACCACGAACCCACTAATTTCTTTTACAAGAAATTCCTTTTTTAAAAAGGTGGCGTGTTGAGCAACAAATATCTTTTGTTCCTCAATATGGTAGAAAAGATATCCATTTGAATACTTTGGATATCCCACAAACTTACACAAAACTGATTGTGCTTCGAGTTTGTCTGGATTCTGTTCTTTAACATAGGGCGGACAACCCCATATCTTAACTCGCTTAAGACATGGTCTCTTCCCACTCCATATCTTATATGGTGTTTTAGGAACGGATTTAGATGGAACTTGATTCAATAGATACGCTGATGTTGCAAGTGCATATCCCTAGAATGAAAGAGGTAACTCAATATTACTCATCATAGAGTGCACCATATCTAATAGGGTGGGATTCCTTCGCTTCGATACACCGTTGTGCTGTGGTGTATACGGAGGAGTAAGATGAGAGAGAATCTCATTCTCTTTTAGATAATCTCGGAATTCCATGCTCAAGTATTCACCTCCTCGATCGGATCGGAGGATTTTGATACTTTTTCCTGTCTGGTTCTCTACTTCAATCTTATATTCCTTGAATTTCTCAAAAGTTTCAGATTTGTGCTTCAATAGGAACACATGTCCGAATCTAGAGAGATCATCTGTGTGTAGACATAGGACCGTATACATCATTATGTATCAGTCCCAAGAGTTCAGCGGCTCTTGCTCCATGTCTTGTAAACAGATTTTTGGTCATCTTTCCTTTGAGACAAGACCGACAAGTTTCATAAGATATAAATTCGAACGGATTCAAATATCCATCCTTATGCAACTTAGCTAGTCTAGTCGCATTGATATAACCAAGTCTACAGTGCTACAAGAAGACATCGTTCATATCTGAACTTTTTCTCTTGTGTGTGTTCTGTATGTTTAGAACTATATTTTGATTTAGAACATATAAACCATTACACAACGTATCAAACCCAATCAACACTTGATTTAGGAAAATATTCATAACATTTTTCTCTAATGCAAAGTTATATCCATCATTATCTAAAAAAGAAACATATATTATATTGCACATTATAGACGGTACGAAATAACAGTCGTTCAAAATTAATGTATTACCAGTGGGTACTACAAGGCGATATTCGCCGACATCTTCAGCAACAACAATTGCTTCGTTCTCTACTCTGAGAGACATATCACCAGTTCCCAATTCTCTACTTCTCTTTAACCCTTATAACATATTACAAATATGGGATCCTGATCCAGTATCCAATACGTAGGACGTAGAGCAGACTGAGAAACATGTCTCAATAACTAACACACCCGAAAAAGATGCATCAGAATGCTCCTTCGTCATTAGGGTTGTGTGCAAATCTTTGCATTCTCCCATCCCTTGCCCATACTTATGACTATTGTCACAAGTTAGAGAGCAACTAACATTCTCCAGCCCAGTATAATAAGTGGGTTCGGTCAATACATCCATATTATTATCTTGATTAAGGCGTGACATGGTCGCTACCTGGAGAGAGAGAGAAGAAACACTTTATCGTGCGTTCTTACAAGATTAGAATGGTTATTATCTTATCTAATCAGGACGGTTCCCACTGTTTTATCAAATCTTCTTTCAAACCCTAAAAGGAATAATTAGCCGGGATTAATTACACCCTACAAGTTCGCTAATCGGTTAGCCAGGTCGGTATTGGTACTCCGAGGGAGTCTCTTCGTGCTTTTGCACGGAACTAATTAAATAACCTCATTTCCGCAAAGTCTTAACCCCATCAACACCTTTCTAGACACCCACTGGATTAGCTAATTGTAAAGTGGAAAACTCTCCCGGGAGTAATGCATATTTGCAGTGGGTATCGGGATTCAACTATCACATAGAAGATATGAAATCTCATTGCAAGTTTCAACACTTGAAATTCCTGATAATTGTTTTTACTCCATGCGGCTTATGACCTTGGTAAAGGTCAACAAATCATAAACTGCAAGTCATGTTCAACCCGTCATTTCTTAACTGATTTAGACCCACCCGCACAACCCTTGACAAAGGTCAACAAAGTCGTACGGTTGTCCTAACCAATCACATCATCATGCAGCAGAAAAGCACAAATTTGCTATCGAACACTACGCCTTGGTAAAGGTCGACAAACGCAGCACGAATACTAAACAACACCTATCTGAAATGACGGAGGGCTACTAATGGTTTTGAAGAAAAACTTTAACGTAATGAACTTAATATCGTTGTAGAACCCTGTGATTTGAAAAAGGAGTGGTTTAAGCCCCGCTTTAAAAATTGAGTAGTTTTCAAAACAAACCGAGTGGGTTGTAGCATATGCTAGTTTTTGCTAAAGTGGTCATTCCTAGTGAAGTGATCTAGGCTCTTTCCTCATCGAATAAGGTGTTGGATATTCATAACTGAATACCTTTATGCAAAGCAAAAACTAGAGCTATCTTTTGAAAAATGTGGTTCTACAATATTATCTTTTCTTTTCATTAATCTTATTAATGAAATGCCATCATTTAATCTCTAATCACCACAGAAGAAACGAAAATAAAACACACATATATTCCATTCGCATCGCCACAGGGACCCAGGTCTTCACCGTAAGGTTACTTAACTTACGGCAAGGCGGGGTCAGGACTAGCGCGGATGCAAAACAAATATAGTGTCTACTAATATATCATATATATAAGTAGAATTTTTCTCATGCATTTATATGATCATATCATATCACAGCACAACAGAAGAAAATATATGAAATATAGGATATACTAGGAGTTCCGTGTTTTAGATTAAGCCATTAATGAAAAAAACGGATTCCATGGTTGTTATGAATAGCCAAGCCCACACCCCTAGACCCCTACGAGAGAAGTAAGCAACTCTGCCAATTTTAAAGTTAGGCGACCGGTCTCGATTCCTCGAGATGGCTACCCACTGGACTCCAGAACCCGATTACTTGAGCACTCCGTCTTGGGTCTATCCTAATGCGGAAAAGTTAATAATATACATCAAGGTGACTACATCCTGACTCCCGGATGTGCCCCACTAAAAGAATATTACATACAATAATTTACATGAATGAAAATGAAAAACTATCATCTCACATAAACCCTCGACTATTCTTTCACGACGATCCAATATATCATATCGATACAACAACATAATAACATCACATGTCATTAATATAAGTAAATATATTTACCCCTAATGTCGTTGACGTATAGCAACGAGATTGGGAATACCTCCACATATTACACTTACGACCGCAAAAAAAAAAATGAAAACTACAACAATTAGAATTCACAACTGTAGACATCATAAATCCGGATTATCTCATAGTCCGAATTTCATGCTTAACCACAAAAACCTTACACTTAAGCCTTGAATTGAAAACCATTTTCAATGATAAAGCCCGGGGAATTCATCAAGATTCCCGGTGAAAGAATCGAAAGTTCGTCGGGAATGTTAAGTGATGGTCGCACCCTCGAGGTCGTCGAAAAAGTGACCTTAGGCGGAATACCATAGCCGCGAGCACCCAAGTGGATGCTCTTGGCCATGGGGTTCTCCCATGGTCACTTTGTCAGGTCAATGGGGTGAGGCACTCATCTAGTATCTCCCGGCGAGTATTCGCGTACGCTACGAAATTATGACCAGGTTTGATCCAAATCTAAACTTCATGGTAACTCATCAAGTTAGGCTAAAATGTGAGATATATAACTAGTTTTCGCAAAAATAATGAATGTGGATTCTAAAATTTTCATTAAACAACCATAACATTTAAAGGATGTTAACAATTCGATCGACTTTCTTTTCAACTTCAATAAGCAGTGACTACAACCACTTGAGTCAAAAATAAAGCAACCAGAAAATCCATTTCTATTTAATACAACCCTAGAAGAAAATTGGGGCCCAAACGCGACTAAGTCGTGGCAAATCCGCGGTTGAGTCTATAGACTAGGCCGCGGATCCGCGGCGTCTTGGTCACGTTAGGTGCTCCGTTTTCTTGTGGGGCCATAAAATCACCTACACGATTTTTTGAACATTTTTATTTTGAAAAATATCGCAGTTTGAAAAAATAGACAGCAAGGTGCAATATACGAAAAAAATTATCGATCGAACACTTTAATTTTTTCTAAAATTGCATAAGCCTATAGTTTGGCTCTGATACCATGAAAGTAGATCCTAGCACCTCTACTAGGGTTTTAACAAGAGCAAGTATGCAATTTAAAAAATTCTAGAGGGCTAAGTCTATAAGCTAGGATCAAACTAAAGATTTAGGGTTTAAAAGAAAATAAACAAGAGTTTAACTAAGTGATGAGAGAACTACAACCTTTGTAATCAAGTCCTTCACTTCTTAAGCTCCAAGTAGAAATCCCTTGAACTAGCTTTCTTGATGTCTTCTATGTCGAAGATGATCCACCTTGAGGCAACTCTAACTCAAGTTCTCACTTCACTAATCAAACTATTAGTGAAGAGAACAACCTAAACAAATTTGCTAGTTTAGATTAGGTTGATAAAGTAGGATTTTTGCTCACTTAAGTTTTCTTATCTTTTCTTCTCTCTTGAATGACTAGGAAATCAAGAAGAGATGAAGAAGATAGAGATGGAGATGATAAGAATGACAAAATGATAAGGATAAGAGTAAATGATAAACTTATATCAATAAAAATGAAAAAAGAAATTAGTCATGCACACTACAATGTTCCATAGAAATGACCCATTCTTTCCTCTTTCAAATTCAAATAAGAAGTCGTTATCCTCTTATCCTTTACTCTCATTTAATTCTAATATACCCATCTACAATGTATCATCAACCATATATATATATATATATATATAATAAAGAGAAGAAAATATCAAGTGAGCATAATATATATATATATATATATATATATATCAAATTACTAAATCTGTCACGCCCCGCTTCTCAGAGTGCACTAAGATAGGCACGTGACAGAGCCAACCATGCTACCTGTGGATAGGAAACATCCATCCACAGTCACATTACGGCTGTCTAGAGATATCAAGAACAGTAGAAATAAAATAAACTATCTAGCACATGTCCATATGCCAGAATAAACGAGTCAAGAAATAGTATGCGGAAGCAATAGATCCAATAAACAATAATAATCTGGAATGTACGTCCCAAATACGACATCAGGAATGAAAATGCTGAAAGAAAACTAAACTAAAATACTAACAGGTCCTCACTGCTCGGCCTGTTCACTGAAATACTCCTGATCGGTCAGCTACAAAGGTAGAGGATCTGGGCCATACAAAACCCAGACGTCAGTGCATCATAATATCAACAAAAATATAATCAGGGGTAGCAAACATGAAGGCATGAGTATGAACAGTAATAACAGTATAACAGTAACACGAATAAAGAACAGTGAAGAGTATAAGCATATGCGACGTGCGGTGAGTAATCAGAACTAAACTACTGGGTAAGTAGTTTCAATTTTGTGAAATCAATTTAATGAATCGTCGATGTAACTCAATATTATCCTTTGCATGCCCGGGACCACGGTCAAGACTCTCGGGCTGAATCCGAGACGTGCCGCTAGGCAGCAAACAGGTAACATGTACAGACGGATGATGTCAGCAACATCATCCCGGAGCTGGCCTAGCCCGTAAAACTGATCAGTATAAGCATCGAACTGTCGAGTTACAATTCAGGTTTCGTCATTGATTTCCCCATACCCCCAAGTTATGTGTTCAATTCAGGTATTGATAAATCTGAAGCTAATGCCAACACAGGATCAAGCAGGAATATGTTTGTCTATACAGACAACAGAATATGTCCACCGGGACAACATGTCAGGATTGTCGGCATTAGAAAAAGAATCAGGTAACATGTCAAGTAGTGATATATCAGGTCATGTCAGGTAGTGTACAAGTATCAAGTCATGTCAAGTAGTGGTGTATCAGGTCATGTCAAGTAGTGCACAGGTATCAAACGGGTGCTCATAATCAAACTGCAGCAAGTATTGAATCAGAGTGAAAGTACGGATGTACAATAAAAGCATGGATGCACAAATATCGATCAGGGGTTACATCATGACTATGTAGGGTGCACAATATCAAGCATGGGGTGTCAATATAAAAACAATATGTAATAATGTGACATGGTATGCGAATAGTTATAGAATTAATGGTATGAATGCACAAATATCAATTAGGGATTATATTTACAGTTCCAATACTAATTAGGATGCACTTTATTAAGCATGGGGTGTTACTACAGTGGTAATATGAATTAATGTGATCTATAGATGCAGTTATATATATTTTAAATGATATGGATGCAAACGGGTATCTGAAAACAGTAAAACTGTAAAATGGATGCACAATGTGATAAACGTGTAACATTTTACTCATATGGATGTATAATACTATACCTAGCATGTAGCAAGATGATTTAGCATGCGACTAGACATGTAAATAATGATACGGATGCACACGGACGTCATATAACAGTAAAATGATACACTAGTAAATGCAGGATGTACAACTAAACAATATGAGATGTAAATATTCCATTGGGTGCAGTATATTGTAATATAGTATGTAACAAGATAGGTTTTCATGCAATAGATGTGAAATAACTTGTACGGGTACATACGGATGTCGTAAAACTGTAAAACTAAACATGGGATGCATGATTTAAAATACAAGTGTTATATTTATTCAAATAGATGTAAATACAGTAACATAGCATGTAGCAAGATAAACTTGCCTCTATGAATCACGATACGGATACACACGATACGTCCGACGTCGGTAACACGTCGCAACGCACGCACGACACACGGGACGGGTCCAAGCAAGGCAAGGGGGTGATCACGCTGGTAAGGCACGTTTACTGGGTCGTCTGGAATGGCAACGGCGACGCGAATCCGGCGACGCTGGAAAAACAGAATTCAAGAACAAGAAAAAGAAAAGAAGAAGAGGAAGAAGAAGAGAGAAGGAATGAGGCTTACTGGGGTTGTGCACTGGGGTCAGGGAGACGAGATGGTGGCGACGAGATCAACGGTGCTCTGGCAATGCAATGCACAGTGGGTGTGCAGGGTGCTTGGCTGTTAGGGTTTGGATGCAAGGCTGGTGCTCGGGTGTGCAAGCTCCTTGGTGTAGGAGGGAGAAGTGCAGAGGAGAGGGAGAGGAGAAGGAGAAGGTGATGAAGGTAGAGGCGAGAGGAGGAGGTGATCGGCGGCGATGGAGGTGTGCAGGGTGGTGGTGATAGGTTCTCGGGGTTCTGTGGGTGCAGGGTGTAGTGCTCGGGAATGGAGGAGGAAGATGATGACGAGGAGAGAAGAGGATGGAGGCTCGGCTTGAGTTTTGAGATCGAGGGGGCTGGCTTAGGGTTAGGGTTTCGAGAGCTTATGGGTTCTCGTGGAAGCTCTCGGGGTTTTATAAGGAAGAAGAGAAAAAGAATGAAGGGAGGTGACGATAGCGCGCGGCGGTGACCACACTCGAGGAGTGAACAGTGAATGCGAGAGGAGAGAGAGAGGTGCGACAGGAGAGAGAAAGGAGAGAGAGAGACTCTGCGAGGGGAGAGAGAAAGGAGAGAGAGAGGAAAGAGAAAGAGTGGGGCTGGGTTGTTAAAAATACGTTAGGATTTTATTTTAAAAAAATTTGTTAGTTAAATTAAATTTTAAACTGTCGATTTAAATTTAATAAAGATATTATATTTAATAAAATTGGATTTTCTGGTAAATACAAATTTAGTCAAAAACACGCCCGGGTCGGATTTAAAAATTCTGTTTTAAAATACGAAAAATATATGTGACGACCAAAATTAAAATGAATGTCCGGGTAACGAAAATGCATACCCCCAAGAACGGATGCACGTACGTGTGCGTAGCCATCCAAACAAGTCCATTTCACTGAACGGGACGAGAACAAGATGCACGGATGCTACCACGGGGTTAGGGGTATCATGCAGGCCATGCAATGTATTTTTAAAATATTTTATGTGACTTAAAATGTTATTTTGTAAAAATGCAAATACCAGATAAAATGCCAGTATGCAGTATACATGAAAGTGCACAAGTCTACGTAACAAGTCAGGATAGATCACAACATGAATCAAGACAGGTTTCAAGTAAACGGGTTGGGTCGAATGCAAATACAGATGTCAAATACTATTCGCACCCAAAACACGGTAAAACAGGAAAATACCATAAATAAAGAAATACTAGAACTAGAACTGGTATAAATAAACTAGGGTGTTACAAAATCGACACTTGATTTTATAATCCGGTTATATCATATATAATCCGGCTAATATTAAATAACGCTAGATTAGAATATAGTATCATATACCCGTATTAATCGAGCTCCCGCACATATCTCCATACATGCCTTACTTTGTTTTGCTTGAGCTAGGAAATCTCTATGTGGGACTCTAAAGAATCACCAATACACTGGCAGTTGGTAATGATCACATCAAACACCTACAAGCATGTCAGTGGTACTAGCTGCACGTAACGGCTACCCAGGTATTGAACGAATAGAAGATCAACAAGTAAACTTGTCCAAACTCCCTGTAGAGCCTATAAGCAACACTTACCGTACATTCCAGTCTCTTCGTCTGATATGTTGCATATCGGGCCTGGAGGGTGGTATCGTCAGACCCCAATAACTCGATAAGTCATACCGATGTGTGGCCTATAACCAATCGAGAAACTACTGATAACACTTATCAGTAAATCTCATCAGCCCTGGCAAGAGACTTGCAGTTATAGCCAATCGCGCATAGCACAACATCAACTTCCAATACCAGGAGAGACGAAACCCCTCCTATCGCTCACTGCTTTCATGTAACTCGGGACTGTACCCAACTACCACCTGTTTGCACCACTCAATAGAGCCGTGGCAGGGAGGTAATCAAAGCACAGTGGGAACCACACAAGACACTATGTCGATCTTGGGTCTATAGACTAACATGTATAAGTGTCACCAGAGAACTGCCATCTGACGATAAGTATGGTACCATCTAGAAATTCTCGATGAGTCCGTTCGGTATACCCATTCTTCAATGAGCACATGCATACAATCTTTGGTGTCAAACACCAATAGTTGTGAGATCAACCATCGCCCCATACAGGGTCAAGAAACGTACACACTAGTCTATTCTGGAATATCGATGCCCTGTCTCGATACTCCATCGACTAGGAACAATTATGGATGTGCTTGTGGACTACACAGGCCCCACTAGTATGATCTTCATCATATTCTTGGTAGTCAAGCAAACATCCTAAGGGCTTTATCAACATGTATCAATGAAATAGTAAACTAAAACAAATGCACATGTTAAGATAAAGAAAAACCAGATAGTATACTATCATATCCAAGTATCCACTATAATTTACAATAATGGTCTCTAGGGCATACATATCACTAACACTGGGTCTATCCTAGGTACATGAAATGAAAATAAATTTATTCATTGGCTATATCAACCTCAGCCCAGAAGTTCCCAATAAAAGAATATTATTATAAACGCGGGGAAGTCGGTCAAAATTTGGACACTCGCCCTGAATATAAAAATACATTAAAACAAAATATGAATCTCATCTCACAAAACCTCCGGCTATTCATCACAACGATCACATTATTCCATAAAAATCACAACAAACATCACAATGTAAGTACTATATGTGTAACCCCTATGTCATTGAACATATAGCAATGAGAATGGGTTTATCAACACATATTTATACTTACAATCACAAATATACAAACAAAGAGCTAGCTCGATATTAAAGTTTCGATCATTTTAAGTTTTCGTTAACTACAAACAAATACTGGTACAAGAATCACAGACCAGGGCCAAAAAAATGCACCTATAATTCCAAATTTCCATTGATAAAACCCCTAGAGAAACCAAGGGCTACTTGGTTCTGGCCTGGCTGCCAGAAACGGCCCAAAGGGCATTTCTGGCGGTCATAACACCTCCAAGTGGCTCCGAGTTTCTCCTTCAAGTTTTTCAAACCATAGAAAAACCGCTGACAAATTTTTAAAAAAATTACAGATCTAATTTTAAAACGAGAACAGAGGCTTGATCTTGGAAAGTCAGAAAAACGGAAAACTTGATTATTCGAAACTTAAACATCATCTAAAACAAGTTCAAATTTTTAGTTTGGCTTTGATACCATATAATGGAACTCATGAATCCTAGAAAGTGATTTTAAACATGGTATGATTGGGCTTTCAAAAATCCTAGAGAGCATTAGTTCCAAACATAAAGAATACATGTTAAAGATTAAAACTTGTAACAAAAACTAACACTACAAGTTATAGTTTAGAACAACAACCTTTGTTGCGTCTTCAAGTGCTCCAAAATTATGGTTTGACTCCATACTAAGCTCCTAGTAGTGAGGGAACAAGCTTGGTTGTGATCTCATTAATCAAAGTTGATCCACTTTGAGAACTCCTTGCTTTAGCTCCAACTTCGAATAAAAGTAACTAGGAAATCAAGTTTGCTAATCTAAAGATTCTAGTGATGTAGTTTCCTTCACTATAATTTAATCTCTCTGTTTAATATCCTTTTTCTTTTTCTCCTTTTCTTTTTCAAGAGGAGGAAGATGGGAGCTATGAGCGTGAAGCGAGAGAAGAGCTAAAATGTTATGAAAACATCATAACCGTTTATCATAAGATAAAATGATCTCAACTATTAGATCTCCATCACTCCTCCACTTGTCCACCCCCTTCTCTTCCGTCCATATGTCCACTATATGAGAGTGGCTAAGGATATACTAATCCCATGGAACAACTTAAGAAAAAGAGAACAAAAGAAAAATAAATAAATAAATAAATACACTGTATACATATTATTATGTAACATAACATAATTAATATATATATATATATAATTATTTTCCTATGTATTTAAAATAAATAAAAGAGAGATATATTGATAGTGACAAAATACTAGTAAATACATATATCCAATACATGTATTAGAATATTAAATCCAAACTAGATTTAATAGCCGTCTTTCCAAAAGACCGGCTAGTATAAAACCGTCCGATTATCGTCAGTATATCCAATACTCTAGTTTTAATCGGACTGTTGCACGTAACCAGTATGGTAACTATATCGTTTCGCCAAATCCCGGAAACCCTCTGTGCAGGACTCTAAAGATTCGACAATACGCTGGTAGTGAGCTACTGGATCACATCCAAACACATAAGTACATTAGTGGCACTAGCTGTACGTAACGGCTACCCAGATATCTGTCGAAAAGAAGACCGACAAGTAAGCTCGTTCGAATCCCAACTGAGCCTATAAGTGACATTCACCGTACAGTTCGGTTTGTGGTATGAGAGTATCGCATACCAGGTCTAGGGGGTAGAAAACGTCAGACCCCTAATAACCTGATACGTCGTGCCGATATCAAGCCTATCATCAATCAAGAAACTATTGATCCAATAAGTAAATCTCATCCGCCTAGGCCTAGGTCTTGTGATGATTGTCAACTGTGCACTGTGATATATCGACTCCCAATACTGAGAGAGACGAATACCTTTTATCACTCACTGCCTCCAAGTGCTTTTGGACTGCACCCAACTACTACCTGTTCGCATGACTCTTTAAAGTCGTGGTAGGATAGTAATCAAAGTACAGTGGGAACACACTCGAGACGAGTGACAATTTTAGGTCGAAAGACTACCCTGTACTCATGTCACTGGAGAACTGCTATCTGACGATTAGGTATAATACAATCTAGCGGTTCTTGCTGAGTCCGTTTTGTGTAACTCATAATCTAATGAGTACATGTATACAATCTTTGGTGCCATACACCAATGGCTGGGGGACCGGCCATCTTCCCTTTCGGGATTAAGAAACGTATACACTAGTCTACTTTTGAATATCAATGCCTTATCTCGATACTCCTACGATGTGCTTATAGACTACCCAGCCTCCATGAGTATGATCGCCATCACAACGCTGGTAGTCAAGTAAAGATCCTATGGTCTTTATCAACATATATTAGCGATATGTAATATAAGAAAAACATATATGCATGTTAAGATAAAGATAAATCAGATAGCATACTATCATATCAAGCAAGACTGTCAAGTTCATATATATCCCAAGTATCCAAATGTAATATACAATAATGGCCTCCAAGGCATACATATCCAACATCAGAGATCCAAATCATGTAAACTCAAGTGGTTTAGAAAACTAAACTGAAAGACCTATCTTTCCCCAGTTTAACCCGAGACCTGAAAAGCGACGGAAAACATCGCAAACCGCGTTTTTAAGACACACCTCGGTGCTAGACAGATTTTGATCTGTTCTATGCAGCGATACCGAAACACGTATAACTCCCAAACCTGTAATCATAATTAGAAAAGACTTGAACCCATGTCTGCAGAACACCTAGGACTATATTTTTTGTTTTATCCTTAAATTCATACGAGTTGAATAATCGGTATTTTCCAGCATTTCTTCACGACACCGTTTATGCTTTGTGCTTGAATATTATACTTTTCTCATTTCTTGCCATGTAGCTTACTCATTAGGTTTGTGCTTGCATGAACTACTTGATTAGATATATTGCGACATAAGGTTTTTGATGCATACAAGTATTTTTGATGCTTGATACGAACTTGATTAGACCCATGAATATGTATTGACATGAACTCAACATGAAATTGACATGAACTTGCAACCATACAACGTATTCATAGATTCGTGTAGGGTTTGTGTCAAACTCTATAACTTAATATACGCAGGTTGTTGGGGGTAGTTAAGGATAGTTAAAGATAAATAGTTCAGCTGCTTCGGAGTCCCCTACATGTATTCATGTACTCATTTATTCCTGTAATTTTGTATAAAATCTCATGATGTGGTTGAACACTATACCTTAACTTACGTTAGAATTGGTCATGACCGATATTTGCCGGGGAGTGTTGGGTATTTGAGGATACATCGTTCAATTGCTTCGGAGTCTCCCGTATTCCTGTATTCCGCCATCCTGTATAAAATCTTATGAAGCGGTTAGACGCCATGCCTTAACTTGCGTTAGAATAGGAAACCTAAATTTTAATAACACTATCATCTTTATTTATTACTGACATGTTCTCTCTATGATTGTATATGAATTCCCTGACCTTTATTGTCATTATTTACATGTACTATCATATGATTGATCATCATGCTCTTGTTATTTGTTTATGATCTTTTTTCTTTTTCTATAATTGTATGTTAAATTCATGACTTGTACCATCATGTCTATGATAATGTTATATTCTTCATTGCCATGCGTTCCTAGCACAAAGTTTTGTTTCTATGTTGTTTCCTCTTGTATGTGTTGCTTACTTTTATGTCTTTTGTTATTAAACTTATGCATTACTGGTTTCTATGTAATTTTTTACCGTCTCTTAAATGTTTTATATTATATCTTTTATCAAATATAAATGTTTTTATAATGAGGGACTTACCAGGCGTAAGATCGCTGACAGACATTCCTTTTTTTTCTTTTTTTCTTTCTTCTTAAGGATATCTGTTAGAAGGTACAGATGATGATGCTCGGTACATGATTGAGGCGAGTGAGGAGAAGTTCGTTCTGCTAATTTCACAAGCAAATTCTTGGTTTCTTTCCCGTATGCTTCGTTCAATGATCTCCATAGCATTCATGTTATTTATTTACCGTTAAACACTTATGTCTTTTTGGACTAATCTTGTAATAATTATTGTTGGATTTATTTGTCCAAGTTTTCTTTTTATTATGCGTTGAATTCTTATATTATTTCTTATCACTGTTTAAGCAGACGCTTAGCGTATTCATATCGGGAAGGAGTGCTTCTCAGTGTGAATACATCGTGGGCTTTCCAGCACTCGCTCCTCGTCTTTTGGGAAGCAGAGCGTGACACCGGCTCAGCAGGATCCTATTATTGAAGGTACTCGTGACCTTTCTAGGTTCTATCAACCAAAAATTCTGAGACAAAATGCACTAATCGGTGTGATTTAGAGCGACCCAGGGAGAAGTCAAGTGTCCCCAGCGGAGTTGCCATTTTTGTTTATCCTCTTTAGGACTTTTAATGAATGGACATTCAGAAACAGGTAGAGTTTAATAAAAACAAGTATTTGATTTTTAAAATTTGACTAGAAGGTTTTGGGTTCGAGACTTCCCGTAGGCGCATGTGGCTATGGTTAATTACATTCTAGTGTCTAAAGAAACATTTAGACGAGATACCTTATTAGGTTGCTCAAATCACACCACGAAAACTATATAAATATATTTTCATTGCATTTCATATATATTTGTATACAATTTGAATGTGAATTACATTGATGTTGCAAAATGCGCAAAAGTTGAAAGAAAACTCTAATTTAAGAGTTTATTTTCATACTTGGGGTATTTTAATATCAAATTGACATCAAGGATGGGCCCTACCTCATATGGGGGCTACATCATGTGACATAGACCACTATACGTGTGGGTCCATATCCCTTTGAAGAAAGCAGGAATGCTTTTTTAAGTGGGAAGCCCATTTTGGGGGTCTCCCGATATTAGGAGACCTCATTTTGAGGCCTCCCAACAAGCATCATAGGAGACCTATGTTTTGGATCTTATATTCTTCGTAGGCTTTAGATACTTAATTAAAGTATAAAAAAAACTACCATTATTCAAGTTTTGTATGAATAATGAAGGAAACTCATTTAGCTTAGGTTTTCTATACAAGAAGTGAAAAATGATGGATGCCATCATTTTTCATTGATTCTAGTACTGGATGAACACATAAATTGTGTTCAAAAGGGAAAATAGTTTTAAGCCATGTTTTATAGGAAGAATGTAGCATTTTACTGTCACATTCAAGAGATGTGATTTTCATATCTTTAGGATGAATAGGGTTTCCCTTATTCAAAAGAAAACATAGTTTTTAGGCCATGTTCTATGAAAAGAATATGGTACTTTCTTACTGCATTCCGTTGGAGATATGTTTTTCATATCTCTAGGATGAATAGAGTTTCTCTTACTCAGAATTTCGTTTAAAGGACATGGGATTTCTGATTCATGTCTCTGTTTTTGTATCTTATGGAAATAGGATTTCTTCCTATTTCTATATCTTATGCAGGGAAATGGGATGACATATTTCCTATGTACAGAACATGTGATGACCTATGTTCTAGGTTTTGTCAAAGGGTAAAGAACATGTGATCTCATGTTTTAGATCTTCATGGAAATATAGAAATTTCTATATTTCCAAGTTTTCGAGCTCCATGGCCATGGCTATGAGACTCTTTGTTGATAACTGTCTCCCCTGATCTTTGTTTAGAGGGCCAGGAATGAGAATAACAGAGAGAAAAAAGATAGTGGGTGAAAGAATAGGGTATCATATTCCTATATCTCACCTTCTTCTTTTTCTTCTGGTCTTTCTTCTTCTTCTTCTTCCTTCGAGAATTTCAAGAGAAATTTTGTATTTCTTCGGCCAAAGCGATCGATCCTCTTCTTCTGTAGAGATAGAGGGGTATTTCTACACCTCTATAGATGGGAGTAGCGTATAACTACTTTCTGATTTTGGGGTGATTTGGAAGAATTCAAATGTTATCCCGAATCCCCTAAAAATAGACTAAACAGTCTATTTTCATAAGGTCCCGACACAGATTCATGTGTTGAGACACTACATTTGGGGGGCCTCTCGGTGGCGTTTTATTGCGCAGTCGGGACCCCCTATTTTAGGGACCTCCCACAATCGGGAGGGGGGTTCGGACATTGGGAGGCTCCCAAAACAATTCATTTTTTTGAATTATTTTAAATTGGAAACAGCCCTAAATATTGAGTCCCACTTGAAAAATTATTTTTAACTTGTTTAACATATGATATGCTTTATTTCATTGGCATATGTTGATCATTTGATGCGTATATGGCTATATACTAGCATAAGTATTTAGGTCTTTTGGGAGTCGGTTTTTTTACCTCCAACGTCTTAATTTTGTGCTTATTCCTAAAACCTTTGATACTCATTCGCTAAGCACATGAAAATAAAAAAAAATCCATATTTTATTATTTACTGGGTTTTTTTAAAAGCATTTCACATAGTTTAGCTAATGAAAAAAGGTTAAAAAAGCTGTAATTTACTATATTCAAGATTCTGATATTTCGTATGCTACAACTCATAAAAATTGTGAAGAATCGTTAATTTTCTATTTTTCTTAAAATCTGATGATGCTCGATATCGGGGATCTCCCAGATCAGGACATGTGGAAGATGACGTGTCCCAGGGCATGCAAGAAAGGACTTACAGTGGCCGACCAGACCACACCTACGAGTCCGTCCTACTGAGCGAACGCCGGCTCGCCTCCGAGACCCCTGCACAACTGGACTCCTCGGTCTCACAACTCGTCTCCGAGCTACCGCAGAACCAAGATATCTCGGCTCTCCCGCTCCTCCTCGAGCTCTCCCGCCCGTCCTCGAGCTCTCCCGCCGAGGTCATCTTCCTCGGTCTCGTCGACCGACCAACAGCACCTCTTGCAGGCGTAACCGCCATCCCGCGAATCTCTCCATGTGCGAGATCTCCGTCGGCCACATCCCACGTTCCACGCCACCATGATCCCCCATTAACGAGCCTGTCTCGCCATTAATGGGAGGTCTCGCTCATCATGCGGGCGTGACGTCGAGAGCGTAATGGCCGGTGTGATTCTCGCGCTTGCCCCGCCTGCTGCCGCCGCTATATAAACCCCTTCTTCAGACGATCCAGGTAAGCCATTTTGACTCCACCAAGCCGTTACTCTGCTCGGATCTCTAGTCTAACTTGATCGTCAGAGAGCCCTCGGTGGTACAACCACCCCGGGACTTCCTTGCAGGTAGCTCAGCAACCGCAACCTCAAATCCATTGAGATACACACGCCTCAGGTGTAACAGCCTCCAGATCCAATCTCAGCCACCCATCGCCGCCATCAGCAGATCAACGGAAGGCAACATCTGAAGGAGATCTACGCCTCCATCAGCTGGCGCCGTCTGTGGGAAATCCTTGATTCCACAAAACGAAAGTTCGCCTTCAGATCTCTACCTAATGGTGAGTGATCATCACGATGATCCAACCACCAGCCACCACCTCTCCCTCAACGGAGGCGCGGACGAACCTCCTCCGCCGAATGCCATCAACGCCTTCACCGGCCGGATAGACTGACTCGCGTCTGTTGTGGAGGCACTGATCCGCGTCCAAACGGTTGGGCAAGATCACCAAGTCGCCGCTCCCGCGCCTTGGGACCAGGACCCCTATAAGAGGAGAGAAAACTCCGTCCGCGTCAGCACCGCCGACCACCGCTTCGCTACCTCCCACTGCGGCAGATCTCCCGGGCCGATACGTTCTGAGACCCGGTGGGCACCGCTAAGTTCGGCTCCGAGGTCTTACGCTTGAAAGTCTCGCCTCGAGTCTCGTCGCACCCCTGTCCCTCCCGAGGCGATGACGGTCAGCTCGCCTGTTTACAGGCACGACCGGCACCCCCTCCCTCGACGGGGTCGCGGACGCGAAACTCTCCACGGCAGCTCAAAAACAACCCCACCGGGGGGCGTAAGGAACCACACTCAAGGGAACCAAGGCTTGGATAATGTCATGGTCATGGCGACCGAGGGTACGTCGGGTACACATGCGACTCAGCACTCCACGCCAGCCGCGGAGGCCGACAGCCGACCGACAAAGAGGTCAAGGGAGACCGAGCCGATCACTTTTGACGACGGGGACCTTCATGGCATATCCTTGCCCCACAACGACCTCCTGGAGATTATGGCTCGGGTCCATCAATACGAGGTGCACTGGATCCTGGTCGACTCGGGAAGCTCGGCAGACATTCTCTTCTACGACTGCTTCCTACTCATGGGGCTCGCCTCAGCGTGCCTGAGGCCGACCACCCATGTGCTCTCAGGATTCACCAACCACTCTATACCAATGGAAGGGGTAATCACTCTACAGTTCAACGTCGGGGAGGCTAACCGTACACGGACATTGCCAGTGGAATTCATCGTAGCGAGAATCCCATCGGTCTACAACATCCTCCTCGGTCGTCCCATGCTGAACTCCCTCAGGGCTCAGATATCAACCTATCACCTGGCGATGAAATTCCCTCTCGACCAGGGTGGGATAGGCCGGGTCTATGGAGACCAGCGAATTGCAAAGGTTTTCTTCACCGCAACATCTTCATCGGAGAGACCGGTCGACGATGTCGAAGGTGAGGGTGACATCAGGGGTTCCCTAGACACTCTGGACGAGCAAACAGAGGTCCGAGGGGCCCCGGTGGAGCCTCTGACACAGGTCCCCCTCGTAGAAGGGGACGACGAAAAAACCATTCAGATCGGGTCGCTTCTGACAGGAACTCAGCGAGATAACTTAGTCCATTTCCTCAGAAACAACTCCGATGTGTTTTCCTGGGCGCCTGCTGACATGCCTGGGATCGACCCTAAAATTATATCTCACAAGCTCAGGATTGATCCTACGGCCCGACCCGTCAGGCAGAAAGAGCGAAGCTTCGCCCCGGTCAAACAGAAGGCTATCGAGGACGAGGTAGATCAACTCCTCGCCGCCAACTTCATTCGGAACGTGTCCTGTTCGAAGTGGCTAGCAAACGTAGTCCTGGTCAAGAAATCAAGAGGGAAGTGGCGCATGTGCGTCGACTTCACTAACCTCAACAAGGCCTGCCCCAAAGACAACTATCCCCTACCTTGGATAGATCAGCTCGTCGACAGTTCGGCGGGCCACGAGTTGTTGATCTTCATGGATGCCTTCTCCGGCTATAATCAGATCCGTATGAGTCCGGAAGACGAAGATCTTACCGCATTCACAACGGACCGGGGGGTATACTGCTATAAGGTGATGCCCTTCGGCCTTAAGAACGCCGGAGCTACATACGAACAGTTGGTCAACCGCATGTTCAAGCCACAGATCGGCAGGAACATGGAAGTTTACGTCGACGTCATGCTCGTCAAATCGGTCTCGTCGACCAACCACTCCAAGGACCTGGGCGAGGCCTTCCAGATACTCCGCAAGTTCAAGATGAAGCTAAACCCGTCCAAGTGCGTATTCGAGGTCACCGGGGGAAAGTTCCTCTGTTTCATGGTCACCCACCGTAGGATCGAGGCCAACCCGGAAAAAATCAATGCCATCCTCAACATGACCGTGCCTAAGACCAACGTCGAGATCATGCGACTAACTGGGCGGGTGGCCGCTCTGAGCCGTTTCATGTCAAGGTCTGGGGAAAAGTGCATCCCATTCTTCAAGGCTCTAAGGAAAATTCTGAGGTTCGAGTAGTCGGAAGAGTGTCAGACCGCCTTCGACCAGTTAAAGATGCACCTTGCGACACCGCCGCTGCTCACCCGACCGGTTGAAGGAGATGAGCTATCGCTGTATCTGGCGGTATCCGACCAAGCGGCAGGTTCAGTGCTTGTCCGGGAGGTCGACGGAGTGCAGAAGTCGGTATACTACGTGAGCCACATTTTCAAAGACACAGAAACCAGGTATTCGGCCATAGAGAAGATCTTCCTGGCCCTCATAATGGCCTCAAGGAAGCTACGACACTACTTCTAGGCGCACACTATCCTCGTCCTCACCGAGCGCCCGCTGGGGTCTATCCTCGCCTCACCCGAATCCTCGGGCCGCTTAGAGAAGTGGAGGTAGGAGCTGTGCCAGTTTGACATGAAATACCGCCCGAGGCAGGCCATCAAAGAACAAGCCCTGGTCGACTTTATTGTCGAGTGTACCATTCCCAGCAAGGAACCGGAGCCCACGCCGACCCTCACGGATCAACGCCCGATCATGGGGAGACCCGACTCGGTCCCTAAGTGGGTCATCTACGTCGACGGATCCTCAACCGAGGACGGCTGTGGTGCCAACCTTATCATTCGGGGCCCGAACGAAGCAGAAATGGAGTATTCTCTAAAGCTCGGATTCAGGGCCTCAAACAACGCGGCAGAGTATAATGCCCTGCTGGCCGGACTACGCATGGCCTCCGGACTGGGGCTGAAAGCAATTCGAATCCACAGTAACTCAGCCCTAGTCGTTGGACAAGTGACCGGCCACTTCGAGGCTCGGGAACCTCTAATGGAAAAGTACCTGGCCGAGGTAAGAAAACTTCGGAGGAACTTTGACGAAGTCCAGATAGAGCAGATACCCAGGCAGCTCAATGCCCAAGCTGACGCCCTAAGCAAGCTGGCTTCATCCTACTCGGCCAACAACAAGCGATCTATCCTCTTCGAGACCCTGCCACGGCCCAGCGTGGAAGACGGGGCGACAATACTTCATGTATACACAGCGCAGGAAGACTACAAAGACTGGAGGAAACCCCTCGTGGAATTCCTAAGGGATGGAGTGCTCCCAGGAGATCGGGGAGCAGCCCGCCATCTCCGGGCCAAAGCCCGTCACTTCGTCTGGAGCAATAGGAACCTTTACAAGAAATCCTTCACTCAGACCCTGCTCCGTTGTGTCGACCCCCACGAAGCCGACTAAATCCTCCATGAAATCCATGAAGGGGTTAGCGACGCACACCAAGAGGCCCGAACCTTAATCCAGAAGGCATTGCTCCAGGGATACTACTGGCCAACTATTCATGAGGACACCCAGAAGCTCGTCAGGAGATGCAAAAGCTGCCAACTCCACGGAAGCGTACCCCGCATCCCGGCTACCGAGCTGACCGCGCTGACCTCCCCATGGTCATTTGCCCAGTGGGGATTAGACATGATAGGCCAGTTCCCTACCGGCACAGGCGGGCACAAATATGTTCTCGTCGCGGTAGATTACTTCACGAAGTGGATCGAGGCAGTCCCCATCAGGAAGCCCGATGCTGCCACGACCATCAAGTTCCTGCAGAATAACCTGATACTCCGGTTCGGCATCCCGAGTGCATCATCACCGACCACGGGACGAACTTCGAAAAAAAAAGTGAAGGATTTCTGCAACGAATATCATATCCTCATGAAGTTCGCCACGGTCGCACATCCCCAATGCAACGGGCAGGCCGAAGTCACTAACCGAGATGTCCTCCGGGATCTTCGGACCCACTTGGAGGGACGCCATGGCAGTTGGGTCGAGGAATTGCCCCAGGTCCTATAAGCCCTGCACACGTCAAAGAAGACCCCCACCGGGGAAACCCTTTTTAGCCTCTGCTACGGGACCGAGGCAATGGTCCCAGCGAAGATCAGGCTACCCAGTCATCGGGTCGAACACTTCGACGATGAAGCAAACACCACGGCACTACTGACCAACCTGGACATCTTGTTGGAGAAACAAGACCGGGCTCAGATCAGGGCTGCCGCCTATCAGCAGCAAACTGCCCGATATTACAACGCGCGGGTCAAGCGTCGCTCCTTCAAGACCGGTGATCTAGTCCTACGGAGAAATGAGTTCTTCGATCAAGGCAGGGTGCACAAGTTTTCCCCAAAGTGGTACGGCCCTTTCCTCGTCGTCGAGGTACTTCCTGGCGGAGCCTACCGCTTGCAGGACATGGACGGGCGCAAGTTTCCGGGTCTTACAACGCCGAAAAGCTCAAGCTGTACCAGTGAAATCACTACCTACAAGTGTGCACCTCTCCTTTCACAAAAACAATGTAAATTTTTCTTAAAAAATCCTTTTCATCCGAATAACAAGAAGGGGACGTTAGAACATTGCAAAAAGAAGAGTTCTGTCTTTGTGATCAAAGCCCTCACCAAGAGGCAGCAGAGCGGCTACCCTGCTCGGCTATCCCTGGCCGGTAGCTCACCTACCCCACAACGCCTGGGATTTAAGCCCTCACTAGAAGGAAACCAAGCAGCTTCGTTGCTTGGTTCATCCTTAGCAGGCCTCCCACGGCCCCTCCAGTGCCAAGGACCAAAGCCCTCACCAAGAAGCAGCCGAGCGGCTACCCTGCTCGGCTATCCCTGGCCGGTAGCTCGCCTACCCCACAACGCCAGGGATCTAAGCCCTCACTAAGAGGCAACCATGCAGCTTCACTGCTTGGTTCATCCCTGGCAGGCCTCCCACGGCCCCTCCAGCGCCAAGGACCAAAGCCCTCACCAAGAGGCAGCCGAGCGGCTACCCTGCTCAGCTATCCCTGGCTGGTAGCTTCCCTACCCCACAACGCCAGGGATCAAAGCCCTCGCCAAGAGGCACCGGGCAGCAACCCTGCTCGGCCATCCTTAAGGATAGAAAGCCTTCGCCAAGAGGCAACGAACAACAACCCTGCTCGGCCATCCTTAGTAGGCCAATTACGGCCCCTCCCGCGCTAAGGATGAAAAGCCCTCGCAAGAGGCAACCGAACCCGCCCTTGTTCGGTTATCCCTGGCTGGTAGCTCCCTACCCCAACAAACCAGGGATCAAAGCCCTCACAGAGGCAACCGGACCCGCCCTTGTTCGGTTATCCCTGGCTGGTAGTTCCCTACCAAACCAGGGATCAAAGCCCTCGCCAAGAAGCACCGAGAAGCTACCCTGCCCGACCCGTCCTTAAGGATCAAAGCCCTCGCAAGAGGCAACCGGGACCGCCCTTGCTCGGTTATCCCTGACCGGTAGCTCCCTACCCTAACAAACCAGGGATCAAAGCCCTCGCCAAGAGGCACCGAGCAGCTACCCTGCTCGGCCCCGTCCTTAGTAGGCCAATCAAGGCCCCTCCCGCGCTAAGGATCAAAGCCCTCGCCAAGAGGCACCGAGCAGCTGCCCGGCCCGGCCCATCCTTAAGGATCATAGCCCTCGCAAGAGGCAACCGGGCCCACCCTTGCTCGGTTATCCCTGGTTGGTAACTCCCTACCCCAACAAACCAGGGATCAAAGTCCTTGCCAAGAGGCACCGAGCATCTACCATGCTCAGCCCCGTACTTAGTAGGCCAATCATGGCCCCTCCCGCGCTAAGGATCAAATCCCTCGCCAAAAGGCACCGAGCAGCTGCCCTTCTCGGCACCATCCTTAGTTGGCCAATTACGGCCCCTCCGACAACTAAGGAACATGAACTCAACAAGAGGCATCCGATCCATCAACGTATTAGCGATCTCCACTTCGACTTCGCGGCCATGGAGATACCATCTTGCCGCCGGTCCTCGCACACTCGGCAAATGATCAGAGTCAAGTCGACAAGTAATCGCTAGACGAGGAACATGCCGACCATAAAGCAGTACTGTGCAGATACAAGTGTCTACCAAAAAAAGGAAGTACAAGCACAAACACTACTGCAAAAACAAAAAGTTTTTATTCACAAAGACAAAAGTCTTTATTCACAAAGCCAAAAGTCTTTACAAGGGTATTGTAGGCTCCCCAGCCTAATCAAATGGCCCAGAGATTTACAAAAGAGAGAGGAGGAAAAACCAAAAAGGTCGGGCGGCAAGCCCCGCCTAGTCCTCACTCCTCTCATCGCTATCGGCCGGAGGTGTGACCACCGAGAGTGGGACCCGAGCACGGAGCTCACCGTCGGCGAACTCCGGAAGCTGCTCCTTGACGGCATCAAAAGCTTTGTTCCATACAATGGCGGAGGCCTCGCCGAGGTCGACATAGAACTGGTCCGACTCCTTGTAATCCGCCTCCGCCTTCCTAGCCCGGATTTCAGCGGCCTCCGCCGCCAGAAGCGCCGCCTCGGAATCCCGCCTGCTAGCATCCCCCCCCCCCCCGCTTCACGGCTGCAAACTGTTCATATCATAATATTGAATTTTATATTCCTCATTCTTATGCATTTTACAATAAAACAGGTACTTTTGACGCATGTCTGCTACATATTACAAGTTACAGGTTCTTGGACAGAAAACGGTGAAAACGATGAAAAGACGATGCAAAAGTGGACTTTGACCAACAAACAGAAAACTCTTGATCAAGCCTACATCAAAGATAAAATTCACAAAGTATAAGGCAATGCAAGGTCCAAGATTACAAAGCGAACGGTTAAAAGTCCACCGCAATAATTCACTGGAGATCTGGAAGAAACATAGAAGCTATTTTAATAAAAGAACCAAATAATAAGGAAGCCCAAAGATTCAAGGCCCAATACTTCCTTCTAAAGAGACAGAGACATAAAATTTTACCAAAGCTTGAAGTCTACTTTGACTAGGTCTGTAATACCCGGTTCTTTTATATACGCCTATATCCGTATTTCTTTTAACCGATAAATTTTTATTTATAATTATTTATTATTTTAAAACTCCCAATCTATTTTAGTACTTTCCCCCTCCTTTCTCAGACCCTAATCCCAATTCCTCATGTTCTTGTCCCATTAATATAAACCTCAATCTACATACACCCATCTCTTTTCATATTTTTATTTAAACTCAGAACCCTAATTTTTCCCTTCAATCCATTTTCTTTATCAATAAAACCCATTAAACCCAAACCAAATATATCTTTTCCTTGTTATAAAAACCCCCAGCCCATTCTTTTCCCCATTCTATTTTTTTAAGCCTCGGCCCTTCCTTTTCTTATTTATCCTTGATTTTATTCCTCTGGCCCGGCCCGGCAGTGCCTCAGCCCACTCTGTTTTTCATTTGTTAATTAATCACTGGCCCGGCCCACTCACTTTCCCCCTCACCCGCGCCTCCAACCCGACCCGGCCCACACCTTAACTCTCTTCTCCCCAACGGCTATCTTTCCCGCCCACGCCCACTGCTTCCTTGACCCGCCTCCTCTGCTCACGCCTACGCCCACGACGCTAACGCCAGCGGCCACGTCGCCCGCGCCTATGCCCACGACGCTAACGCTAGCGGCCACGTCGCCCGCGCCTACGCCCGAGACGTGCGCCGTTACCCTCGCGATCCCTTCGTTTTCTCTATCTCACTCTCTCTCTGTACCTCTCTCTCTTTCTCACTTCCTCTCTCTCCCCTGCACCTACTAACCGACCCCTGCACTCTGATTCCCTCACCCGCTCCCCTCGCCGGAGCTCCGACCTCCATCATCTCTCCTCCCTACACCGAGCACCTCCACCGAACCCAACCCCAGCAGTGCACTTCCACCGTCGCTTTCTCCTTCGCCACCGCCTCAACCCCTACAACCCACGTCTCCGACGAGAACCCATGCCTCACCGACGGCCTCGCCTGCATCCCCGACTCCTCCGGTGACCACCAACCTCTTCACCTCCTTTCACGAGCACCCTCGCCTGCCCTTACATCGCTTCTCCCCGAGCTTGTCACCTCCTTCCAAAGCACCCACCATCGTTGCCGAGGTCATTACTACACTACCGCGACCCACCATCGTCGCCGAGGCCACTACTACACCACCGCGACCCACCTTGTCGCCGTGACCCACCGGAGCCACCGCCATCACCTTCTCCTTCCAAGCACCACTGAACCCTCCTGCACCCCACTCCCCCGACGACGACGTCGACGACTGCAGCCACCTCGGGCCACGTCGCTTGCTTCACGTCGTCTCTTCACCACCTCCCTTCGCCACCAGCTACCAAGCCGTCAAAACCGTGCCAAGCTTGAGCCGAGGTCGAGTTGCCGTGTCGTATCTAGCCACACTTGCGTCGTGATCGTGTCGTTTTCGTTGTCGTAGATCACCGCTGTCGCCGTGCCACTGCCGTGCGCCTCCAGGAAAGTACATGCTAATATACTCGTATTACAAATTCAAACGGATAAGTTATGAAATTCCTTTTTCCGATAAAATTTAGTGACATATGTGTTCGATGTGTGATCCCAATGAAATTACCCATCCAATTTGACGGAACTGGATTTTTTATATTGGCCCGTGTAGTGATGAATACATTGTACAAATTTCGCTGGAAAATACTGTAGGGTTCCTAGGCACACTATAGAGATCTCACAAGGCATCAACCATGCCAATTTCAAATTTTATGAGTGCCGAGAAACCCTAATACGGATCGTCGACTAGAATTTTAGGCGAAACAAGAAACTAGTTAACATCTTAACTAAAAGAAGAAAGCTACAACCTTTGTAGATCTGGTTATCCACTTCCTTAGCTCCATGTAGTCGTTCCCTCGCTGTCCATCTCGAATCCCGAACTCTCTCATCGGCTTCATCGGAGGAATGAGCGGACTAGTCGTCGGCTTCGATGCAAAAGATGATCTACGTCGAGGCTACACTGGATCAAGCTCCGACTTCACCTAGTTGTGAAACTTGTGAAGAAAACACCCAAAACCACTTGGCAAGAGGTAGAGGATGAAGAAATAGGAGGTGGGTTCACTTTAGAATTGGATTTCTCACTTTAGAACTCAAGATGCCATTAATGGAGTCTAGTTTTCTTTCTTGAAGAAGAAGGAGAAGATGAAGATAGAATATGATAAAAAGTATTTTCATAATAGAAAAGAAATCAATAATTATCATATCCTAACTAAGGTCAAGTGTAGAGAATAGACCATGGTAAGTGGGAATGGTTAGGGTTAGGCATGAAGACAAAATGGTCTCTTTTAGTCAAAGCTTCATGAAGCTTCAACAAGCTTCATGATAAAAAGAAACCATTTTGTTTTATTTTATCTATTTAAATAAATAAAGAATGGATAAATAAATGAGTGAATAAATCAAAACCCTAACCATTATCATAACCATAGTACAATTCTTTACACAAAGCCAATATTCATGCATCATCAAGCATGATACAATCAAGTGCACAAAAGTATATCACATATACAACTTGTGAACTTCAAGTGAGAAAATCCATTTAAAGTGAACCAATACTAGTTAATGCAAAGTAATATATCAAATATATAATTATACATTAAAGCATGAAATCAACATTTGATTCAATGATCCGGTCATGTCGCACATAACCGACTAGTATCCAATGTATCGATTTATCGAATCAATGATTCGATAACTAGGTCATATCGCATACAACCAATCGAAACATTCATCGCGAGAATGAAATGCGGTATCACATACACACATTATTCTTGGTCCCGCACATATCTCATATGCGCTCCTATTTCGTTTCGCTTGAGCCAGGAAACCTCTGTGTAGGACTCTAAAGACTCGTCAATACGCCGGTAGCAGATGATGATCATATCAAGCACCCATAAGCCGCAAGCGGTCTGCTAAACGCAACGGCCACCCGGGTATTAAGCGATCAGAAGATCGACGAGCTAGCCCGCTCACACTCCTGTGAATCCAACCAGTAACACTTACCGTACAGTCCGGTCTGTTCGTCTGATATGTCGCATATCAAGTCTAGGGGTGGTAAACGTCAGACCCCAGTAACCGATAAGTCGTGCCGATGTGAGGTTCATAACGGGTCGAGAAACTACTGGTAACACTTACCAGCAAATCTCTGATCAGTCCTGGCCAGGGACTTCCCTGTTATAGCCAATCGAGCACAGCGCAACATCAACCCCCAATACCGGGAGAGACGAAACCCCTCCTATCGCTCATTGCCTCCATATGACTCGGGACTGTACCCAAAGACCACCGTTTTGCACGCCCTCATGGACATGGTAAGGTGGAGATCAAAGTACAGTGGGAATCACACAAGACTCTATGACGATATCGGGTCTACAGACTAACCTGTACAAGTGTCACCTGAGAACTGCCATCTGACGTGAGGTATAATACCATCTGGGAGTTCTCGGCGAGTCCGTCCAGTGTACCCAGTCTCCACTGAGCACCCGTACACCATCTCTGATGTCAAACACCAATGGATATGGGATTATCCATCGCCCATCTCATGGGTCGAGAAGCGTATACGCTAGTCTACACTGGTATATCGATGCCCCGTCTCGATACACCCACGATAATGGACCTTGAAGGATGTACCTATGGACTACCATGTACCCACTAGTATGATCTGCATCATAGTCCAGGTAGTCAAGTACACATCCTAAGGGCTTTACCAACATGTAACTATAAGACAGTTTAAAGAGACTAGTATACATGTTAAGATAAAGAGCAACCAGATAGCATACTATCATATCGAGCAAGAAAGTCATCTCTATATATGTCCAAGCATCCAATATAATATACATCATATGTACAATACTGGCCTCTAGGGCACACATACAACTAACAATCTCCCACTTGCACTAGGGCCAGCTGCTGTAGTATTGCATACCGAGCATCCCGAAGAGTCTCTCAAACTGTATCTAGGGAATGGCCTTCGTGAGTGGATCCGCCGTGTTGTTCTTCGTGTCAACCCTCCTGACCTCGATCTCCCGGCGATCAACTATCCCCCGGATCAGGTGATACCGCATCAGAATATGCCTGGATCGCTGATGGGACCTGGGTTCCTTGGCCAAAGCCACCGCTCCATTGTTATCGCAATACAAAGGTATTGGATGCTCAATGGATGGAACCATACCAAGTTCATTAATGAACTTCTTGATCCAGACAGCCTCTTTGGCAGCATCGTTGGCAGCAATGTATTCAGCCTCCATCGTCGAGTCTGCCACGGTTTCCTGCTTGGAACTCTTCCAGCTAACCGCCCCTCCGTAAAGGGTAAAGACAAATCCCGACTGCGACTTAGAGTCGTCCTTATCACTCTGGAAGCTCGAATCGGTAAAGGACTCCACTTGGAGTTCTCCGTTACCATACACCAAGAGCATCTCTTTAGTCCTTCGCAAGTACTTGAGAATGCTCTTCACAGCTGTCCAGTGACTCTCTCCAGGATCAGCTTGATACATGCTCACTACACTTAGTGAGTATGCTACATCGGGTCTGGTACATAGCATCGCATACATGATAGAGCCTACAGCCGAAGCATAGGGTATCCCTTGCATGCGAGCTCTCTCCAAATCAGTCTTGGGAGACATATCTTTGGAGAGAGTGACTCCAAAGATCGTGGGCAAGTTCCCACGCTTGGATTCTTCCATACTAAACCTCTTTAGTATGGTGTCAATGTACCTGGATTGGGACAATCCCAAAATCCTTTTGGATCTATCCCTATAGATCCTAATTCCCAATATGCATGAGGCATCACCAAGATCTTTCATCGAGAATCTTTGTGATAAGAAGAGCTTGACCGATTGCAGCATAGGAATATCATTTCCTATCAAGAGTATGTCGTCCACGTACAATACGAGGAAGACAACTTTACTCTCTGCAACCTTCTTGTAAATACAAGGTTCATCTGGGTTTTTGACGAAATCAAACTCTTTGATAACGACGTCAAAGCAAATGTTCCAACTCCGCGATGCTTGCTTTAATCCATAAATGGATTTAAGCAGCTTGCACACCTTTCCGCTGCTCCCACTGTCTACGAAGCCCTCTGGCTGAGTCATATACATGCACTCTTCTAAATCACCGTTTAGAAAGGCGGTCTTAACATCCATTTGCCAGATTTCGTAATCATGATATGCAGCGATGGCAAGCATGATCCGGATGGATTTAAGCATAGCCACTGGAGAAAAGGTTTCGTCATAGTCCACACCTGGTCTTTGACGAAAACCTTTTGCTACAAGTCTAGCTTTGAAAGTCTCCACTTTCCCATCTACACCAAGTTTCTTCTTGAAGATCCACTTGCTCCCAATGGGTTTTACCCCTTCAGAAGCAACTTCCAAAGTCCATACTTTGTTGGTGTACATGGATTCCATCTCGGACCGCATAGCATCCAGCCATTTCACTGAGTCCCTACTCGTGATGGCCTGCTCAAAGCTAGTTGGGTCATCATCCTCCATGATGCAATCCTCGCTCCCACCATCCATGAGAAAACCGTAGTATCTCTCAGGTGGGCGAGGTACCCTACTAGATCGGCGGAGAGGCTGAGGTTCGTCGGGAGCTACTGAATCCTCTGATTCCACTAAATCTTCAGTTTGAGTTTGTGTAGCTGGAATTTCTTCCAGTTCTACCTTATCGCCACTAATTTCTTTTGCAAGAAATTCCTTTTCCAAAAAGGTGGCATGTCAAGAAACAAACACTTTTTGTTCCTCTGTATGGTAGAAAAGATATCCATGTGAATGTTTGGGATATCCCACAAACTTGTATAGAACTGACCGTGCCTCCAGTTTGTCCGGATTTTGCCTTTTGACATAGGCCGGGCAACCCCATATCTTAACTCGTTTAAGACATGGTCTCTTCCTACTCCATATCTTATATGGTGTGGTAGGCACAGATTTAGTTGGAACTTGATTCAATAGGTATGCTGCTGTTTCCAGCGCATATCCCCAAAAGAAAATAGGTAACTCAGCTGTGCTCATCATAGAGCGCACCATATCTAATAGGGTGCGGTTCCTCCGTTCAGATACACCGTTGTGCTGTGGTGTATATGGAGGAGTCAGCTGAGAGAGAATCCCATTCTCTTTTAGGAAGTCCAGGAATTCATTGCTTAAGTATTCACCTCCTCGATCAGATCGAAGGATTTTAATACTTTTTTCGGTTTGGTTCTCGACTTCTTGTTTATATTCTCTAAATTTCTCAAAAGCTTCTGATTTGTGTTTCATCAGGAACACATATCCGAATCTAGAAAGATCGTCAGTGAATGTAATGAAGTACGAAGAACCATCCCTGGCATGTATAGACATGGGACCGCATACATCACTATGTATCAGTCCCAAGAGTTCGGTAACTCTCTCTCCGTGTCCCATAAACGGAGTTTTGGTCATCTTGCCTTTGAGACATGATTGGCAAGTGTCATAAGATAAAAATTCAAACGGATTTAAATATCCATCCTTATGCAACTTAGCCAGTCGTGTCGCATTGATGTGACCGAGTCTACAATGCCACAAGAAGGATTCGTTCAGTTCTGAACTCTTCCTCTTGTGTGTGTTTGTTATGCTCAGAACTGTTGATTGATTTAGAACATAAATGCCATTGCACAGCGTGCCTGATCCAACCAACTTTTGGTTACGGAAAATGTTCATAACATTGTCCTGTAATACAAAATTATATCCCTCTTTACTTAATAAAGAAACCGATATAATGTTGCATATCAGGTTCGGCATGTAATAGCATTCGTTCAGAACCAATGTATTACCAGTCGGTAATACAAGGTGATATTCCCCGACAGTCTTAGCTGCAACAATTGCACCATTTCCAACTCTAATGTCTTTATCACCTTCTCCAAGTTCTCTACCTTTCCTGAGCCCATGTAACTGATTACATATATGGGATCCTGACCCGGTATCTAATACCCAGGACGTGGAGCAAATGGAGAAATAGTTCTCTGTAACGAACACACCCGAAGAAAATGCATCATCATGTACTTTCTTCATTCGGGTGGCATGGGAATCCTGGTATTCCCCTATATCCTGTTCAGTCCTATAACTCTTATAAGAAAGAACGGAACCAACGTTCCCCAGCACAGTATAACATGCGGGTTCGGTCAATACATCCATATTATTATCTTCATTAGGGCATGAAATGGTCGCTACCTGGAGAGAGAGAGAAGAAAACACTTTAGCATATGCTCATGCAAGATGAGATTAGTTATTATCTTATCTAATCAGGATGGCTCCCACTGGTTTTTATCAAATCTTCCTTCAAACCCTAAAAGGAAAGACTAGCCGGGATTAATTACACACTACAAGTTCGCCAATCTTTCAGCCAGGCCAGTGTCCGTACTTTGAGGGAGGCCCCCCGTGCTTTCGCACGAACCTAATTAATGTAAACCTAGTTTTCCCAGAGGCGTAACTGTTCATATCAGATTTTTGCATTTTCATACCGCCCAATTTTTATCACATTGCATATCGGTAGATACTCTTGAGCCGTGTTTGCTAGTCAATTGCAGGATACAGGTTCTCGGTTCTAAAACGGTGAAATTCATGGAAGACACAACAAAATCCGGGTTCCTGCCAACCACTGAGAAAACACTGTCTCCGCACTTCATCCGTATGCTGCCAGATACCAGTTTAGGAAGACAAAACGTCAAATCAATGTCACTCTCATGCACAAGGCTCAATGGTAGCACAAAATCCAAGAGATCTACGCGGAGCTCGAGGCAATCATGACAAAATCTTGACAAAAAGTCCACCTTTCCCTCAACAGAAATTCTGAAAAAATCGTGGAGTCAAATTGAGAAAATATATGTACCAGAATAATGTACACATCAGACCAGGCCAGCACCAAAAATTGGAGGGTCCAACTCCACAACAAGGCCGCGGAACCGCGGCCAAAAAGGGGTCTAGGCCGCGGTTCCGCGGCCATTATGGCGCCAAAGGAAGTGTGCTTTGGGGGGTAGTTTGGTCTTCTCATCAGGGTTCTGGTGGTTGCCCTAGGGTTTCATTTTATGGCCTATAAATAGCCCAGAAGTTTGTGAAGGAAGGGGTCCAATTTTGTATTTTCATTTTGCCTAGTTTTAGTGTTGTTCTTCTTCCTCTTCTCACCTCTTCTCCATTAAACTTGTAGTGAGCTTTTGAGTGAAGAGTGATGAATAAAGAAGACCATTTTTATTATCATGCTTGTCTCTTTCTTTACTTGTTGTAATTTGTTGTAATTTTAATTGTTAAGTAGTTGTTGTTATTTGCTTGATTGTTTCTTTCTTCTCTCTTTTTCTTTATCATTCATACGACAATGATACTTACGCTTGATCCTCGCCAAGGTGAGGTCGCAAATAGTTAGTCATATTCTTCTAGTCTCCTTCTTTCTATCTTCCTCTTTTGTTTGTCTTTTTTTTCCGTATTATGAAGTGTGAGTAGTTTTATACTTGTTAGGGTAGGATAAGGGAAGTTTGAGAGAAGGAAATCTCTCTCACTCTTTCCTTACCCAACAACTTAAATCAACTCCCGTTAATTGAACCACAATCCGCTCCTTACGGCACCCTATCCTACATGATAGCGGTGATTCCGTAGTGAGACCGGTTGTGGTTGAATTAACCGGAGGTTATGGATAAGAGCCAAGAACGGACGGACAAGCACCAAAAGGAAGGACTATGCGTTGGAAAGCCTAGCTTATACTCGCAAGTTCCTTCCTAGTCGTGCTAATCCCCGTTGTTGCCGATTACCGTAACACCGATATTAAGTGGGGCAACGAAAGATGTGGAGACTCCTAACTCAAACTAACCTAATCCTAACCCTAACAAGCTCTCTTTAAATATCAACTTAACACTTAGATAGTTACAAACAAAATCTGAACTTTCGGACTTAACTCGTAAAAACACTTTGAAAAAGACTTCCATCTCCCTGCGGACGACCCGTACTCAACCGGCTAGCTACAAGCGAAACCGTCTTGATTGCGGTATTTAAACTAGAACTTGAACACGCACGTACCCTAACAATCAAATGGCGCCGTTGCCGGGGAGACGGTAGTTTATTTCTTTGTGTAATTTCGGGTTAATTTATAAGTATAAAAAAAACGAAAAAAATATATATATTTTGTAAAAAATCATCTTGTTATTTTTGATTAGCTTTTGTGCAAGTGTGCAGGAAAATACAAGGTTCAAGTTCCGTGGCCAAGACGTTGGAAATACGGAGTTCAAGTACAGTGCCAAAGACGTGGGAAGATAGACCCACATTTCGCGGCTACACCGCGACGGACAAAACAAAGTTAACGGTCTACTGAACAAATCTGGAGCAGATACAGTGAGCAAATCAGAATTCCACACATCTAGAAGAGCAGAGAACACCCAACAGAACCCATACAACAAAGCTGAAGCCCCAACTCCACTACATTGCCGCGGTTCCGCGGCATAAGCAAGCTTAGGCCGCGGATCCGCGGCATAAGCAAGCTTAGGCCGCGGATCCGCGGCCAATTGGTGGCCTTAGGGTCCCATCTTCTCTCTGTAAGTCTCTCTCTCCTTCTCCTCTCCTCTGGACTCCACTGAACTGTGTTTTCTGCAGCCTTCTTTGCGCAAATTCTTCTCCCCCTTCCAATAAACTGTTCTTGTGCAGGATTCTTTGCGCCGCAAATAAAAATTGTTTGCAGTTGATTTGTTACTGTTTTGCATTCTTTAATACGGACTTAAGGGGCTTGAAACCAATCCAGATTGGGTGGGGATTTCATCACCCTTCCCAGGACCCCAAAAATCACTAAAGCATATGCATTGTCCATTGTAAATTAAAAAATACTAGACTTCAGCCCTAAGGACTTCGCGCTCACTAGGAGAAGATAAACCGTGTTTAGAATCTCGCTTAACCGTATATTGTTTACGGGGTGTCTAGGAAAGTGTTAAAGGCGCAACCGCCGAAAGAGAAAGGGTTATTTAATTAAGGAACTTCGCGAAAGCGTTGGACAACCTCCCCTTATCTCTGCACTTACCTGGCCTCGTGATCAGTGTATTTTTAAGCCCGTTTCTCGACATTGTTTAACTTCGACAATCAAGTTCAGGAGCAGGTCTAGTAGATCTAGGTTACCCTAGATCTAGGTGTGATTGTGCATATCTTGTTTGTGATTGCTTAAGCCGTATTTCCGTACATACTTCTGTAAATCTCTTTCTAAAAAAAAAGAAAAAAAAAAGAAAAAAATCAAAAACTTTTATAAAAACTTGCCCTTTTGTCGCCAAATCCATTTTCACCCACCACCCATCGCCTTTCTCCATTGACGTTTTCTTACCCTCACCTTCTCCGCTTTGACTATACTAAACTCGTTTAGTGTATGTCCGCTTGGACTCGGGACACTAGCGCCCGTCTAGTCCGCGTTACGTTAGTCGCGACCGACACGCGATCGACTCCGAAGTCGATACTCCGTCCACTCCTCTTTTACCCCTTCCTTTGCCGGCCAACTCCGACGTTGACCGGAATTCTGTTCATACATCTTCACCTTCACCTTCACCTTCACCAACCTCTTCTTCCGCGATGTCGGGATTTAATCCGAACATCTCTTTGACCACCGCTGGATTGGCTCCACCTCCTACGGAGACCAATATCCCACCACCTCCGCCTGTTGTAGCGCCGCAGCGAATTGCGCTCCAGGATCGTTTCTATCCCACCCGTTCTGCACTTCCCACCTGCCTTTCTCTTCCTCCGGCCAATGGGGACAACTTTGAAATTAAGCCCCATTTCATCAACATGCTTCCACGTTTTCATGGGCTTGAATCTGAAGATGCCTATATCTTCATCAACAAATTTCAAAACGTCTGTGCCATGATGAAAACCACCCAGCTGTCGGACGATGCTATACGCCTACGGGTCATTCCGTTTACTTTATGCGATCTCGCTGAAAAATGGCTGTATAGCACCGCTTCCCACTCAATCACCAGCTGGGACGAGTTTGTTAAAGCGTTTCCGAAAAAAATTTATCCGAATCATAAGACCGCAAGAATTCGAAATGAAATCAACCAATTCTCCCAGCTTCCTTCTGAACCCTTCTGGAAGTGCTTTGACCGGTACAAAGACCTTCTTGTTCAGTGTCCTCACCACGGTATAGAGAAATGGCTGCTCTGCCAAACCTTATACGAGGGACTGAACCCAGCAACGAAGCAGTTGCTGGAAACCATCTGTCAGGGCCACTTCCTATCGAAATCTGACGAGGAAGCGTGGCAGTTCTTTGACGATCTTGCGGAGCAAACGCTACAGTGGGAGAGCACCAGACCGACTCCTTCTTCTTCTTCTACCTCCACTTCTACCGGTCAGTCTAGGGTAGGAATTCACCAGCTTGATGTCTCTATTGCGATGAGAGCTGAAATGACTGCAATAACAAAAAAGCTTGAAGCAATAGAGAGCAAATTTTCTTCTCCTACTCCTGCCCCTGTTCTCCCCCTTCGTACCATCTGCGCTTGTTGTTCCGATCCTTCTCACTTGACCGAAGAGTGTCCTTACAATCCACCCTCGGAAGGACAAGATCAGGTTAATGCTGCCTTCCAGCAAAGACCGAGGAATGATCCATACTCTTCCACCTAAAATCCCGGTTGGAGGAACCACCCCAATTTCGCCTGGAATCAGAATCAGAATCAATTCCAGGGCAACAATTTCCAAAGGGCCCCTCCACCGCAACAACAAGCGCAACAACAAACTCAGTATCAGCAGCCCTTCCAACCCCAACCTTTCCAAAACCAGACGAACAACTTTGCACCGAACAATTCTTTTCCACCAAACAACTTTGTTCCGTCGAACAACGATAAGGTTTCCTCGCTCGAGCGAAGTCTGGAGGCGTTTGTTAAACAATCGACTCAATCCACCGCCAACATCCAGTCTTCGATTCAATCTTTAGTGCAACACACTGCCGCACACGGGCAAAGCATCAAGACCATTGAGGCCCAGATTGCACAGCTGAACGCGGCCTTAAGCGAGCGAGAGAAGGGGAAGCTCCCGTCCCAGCCACTTCCAAATCCCGGTCACCCACATAATGCACATGTTGCTCTTGAACAACAAAACCATAATGTGAGTGCCGTGACTACGCTGAGATCGGGAAGGATGCTGCAAAACAACACCGGCACAAGAATCAACAATGACACCCCGGCCGCCGCTTCTTCTTCTTCTTCTTCTTCTCCTTCTTCTTCGTCTTCCGAGCCTATTCTCCGTTCTTCAACAGGCTCTCCTTCCTCTTCTTCTGCTCTTAACGGACCCACTTCTCACTCTACGAAAACACCTATTCTGGGATCCGTTCCAACTCCAAAATCTCCTCCTCCAGCATTAGACTCAACCAATTTTCAAAATGTTCCATTTCCAAACCGGTTGAGGTCTAATAAACAAAATCCTCAAATGGAGAAGATTCTGGAGTTATTCAAGCAAGTTAACATTAACATTCCTCTTTTAGATGCTGTCCAACAAGTCCCGTCCTACGCGAAAATCTTAAAGGACTTGTGCATGAAAAAGAGGAAGTCTCAGGTACACAAGAAAGTTTTCTTGGCTAGTGCTGTGAGTGATGCCCTTACCCAATCTTTACCACAAAAACGGAAGGACCCTGGCTGTCCTACGATTTCAATTACCATTGGGGATAAGAACATCAACCGCGCACTATTAGATCTTGGTGCCAGTGTTAACCTGCTTCCGTATTCAGTATACGAGCAATTAGGCGTCGGAGAGTTGAAACCTACACACTGCACTCTCCAAATGGCCGACCGATCGATCACCCATCCTAGGGGTGAGCTAGAGGATGTGTTAATAAAAGTCGGGGACTTCATATTCCCCGTTGACTTCATTGTCTTAGATACACAGCCTGTAGCTAACCCCCGGAATCAAATTCCGATGATACTCGGTCGCCCATTTCTCGCAACCTCAAATGCTGTGATCAATTGTCGCAATAGTTCAATGAACCTCTCTTTTGGAAATATGACGATTGAACTCAACATTTTTAGGTTGGGGAATCAGCCCGCCGAATCTAATGCTCATATACTGGACGTCTGCTCGATCCAGGAGATCACCCCCGAAGAGTGTGAATTCGAAGAGTTTCTGTTTGAACACGATAATCTTGACGCCACTAGTGCGTTTCTCTTCGAACCTGCTGCTGTTTCTGCGCCCGATAACGAATACGAGTGTTTCACGTTCTCGAACGATCTTAGCCGCGCACAACCCGAGTTTGAATCCTTCGACTTTCCGGATGAGTTACCTGAACCATCCGACTCGGTTGCCTACACTCGTTTTGAACCTTTGCTGGAATCCTTTGAGTTCGAGACCTTTGCACCAGTCTTGCCTTCCATCATTTCACCTCCAACGCTCGAACTCAAGCCGTTGCCGTCTCACCTTAAGTATGCTTACTTAGGTGAGAACGAGACCCTCCCTGTCATCATTTCGGCTTCTCTAGCTCCAGAGCAAGAGAAAGCCCTTCTCGCGGTCTTGCACAGCAACAGGCAAGCTTTTGGCTGGTCCATGGCGGACATCAAGGGGATTAGTCCCCTCATCGTTGAGCATCACATTCATCTGATGGATGATGCCAAACCAGCCCGGGATCCACAAAGACGTCTTAATCCAGTCATGAAGGAGGCTGTGAAGAAGGAGATCGTCAAATGTCTAGATAGTGGTATCATTTACCCTATCTCTGATAGCCAGTGGGTTAGCCCCATTCATGTTGTCCCCAAGAAGTCGGGCATCACGGTCATAACCAACGAGGCGAATGAGTTAATCCCTACTCGCACCCAAACTGGGTGGCGAGTTTGCATTGATTACAAAAAACTCAACGCCGCAACGCGGAAAGACCACTTTCCGCTACCTTTCATTGACCAGATGCTGGAACGATTGGCCGGACATGAGTACTATTGTTTTCTTGATGGCTACTCTGGCTATAATCAAATTCCCATCGCCGAAAAAGACCAGGACAAGACCACTTTCACTTGTCCTTTCGGCACGTTTGCATATCGACGCATGCCCTTTGGGTTATGCAATGCGCCCGCTACCTTCCAGCGGTGTATGATAGGAATTTTTTCGGACATGGTGGAAAAATTTTTGGAGATTTTCATGGATGACTTCTCCATCTTCGGCGACTCCTTTGACGAGTGTTTGCTGCATCTTAACGCTGTCCTTACCCGATGTAAGGACAAGAATCTCACTTTGAATTGGGAGAAATGCCACTTCATGGTGCGCGAAGGTATTGTCTTAGGACATATCATCTCGCAAAATGGCATAGAGGTTGACAAAGCAAAGATTGAGGTCATTTCCAATCTGCCTCCTCCCCGATGCGTCAGAGATATCCGAGCCTTCCTTGGCCATGCCGGTTTCTATAGACGGTTTATCAAGGACTTTAGCAAGATTGCTAGGCCCTTGACGCTTTTGCTGGCCAAGGACACGCCTTTCGACTTCAACTCGAGCTGTGTGACTGCATTCGAGTCACTGAAACGCTCACTCACTTCTGCTCCCATTCTTTCTTCACCTGACTGGACGCACCCATTCGAGATTATGTGCGATGCATCCGACTTTGCCATCGGTGTTGTCCTTGGACAACACATCAACAAGATGCCGCACGTAATCTATTACGCGAGCCGAACCCTGAACGACGCCCAACTTAACTATACAACAACTGAGAAGGAATTCTTAGCTGTTGTATTTGCTTTAGAAAAGTTCAGGCCCTACCTCATCGGCTCTCCAGTCATTGTCTACACGGACCATTCAGCTCTGCGCCATCTTTTTGCGAAGAAAGATGCCAAATCTCGGTTAATACGTTGGATCCTCTTGCTTCAAGAGTTTGACCTTATCATTAAGGACAAAAGAGGATGTGAAAACGTAGTTGCCGACCATCTCTCACGACTTCCTTCTTCGCCTTCGCTTCCAATTCTAATTAACGACGTTTTTCCGGATGAACAGCTCTTGACAGTATCGTGCGAACCCTGGTTCGCAGATATTGTGAACTATTTGGCCACAGGATTACTACCGACCGAATGGTCAGGTCAGGACAGACTTCGCTTCTTATCCAAAGTAAAACACTTTTACTGGGACGAACCCTACTTGTTCAAGTACTGTCCCGACCAGATTATTCGTCGGTGTGTCCCTGATGAGGAATTCAAGAGTGTGCTGTCATTTTGCCACGATCAAGCGTGTGGCGGGCATTTTGGGCCCAGAAAGACAGCTGAGAAGATCTTGTAATGTGGTTTCTACTGGCCACAACTTTTCAAAGACGCTCACGACTATTGCAAGACTTGCTCCCGGTGCCAACACATGGGCCGGATATCCCAGAGGAACGAGATGCCGCTCCAACCGATCTTGGTTGTAGAGATTTTCGATGTTTAGGGGATAGACTTTATGGGGCCGTTTCCCAGCTCTTTTGGGAACTTGTACATTCTTCTAGCTGTTGATTACGTCTCTAAATGGGTCGAGGCTGTGCCCAGCCGAACTAACGATAACAAGGTTGTCGTTAGGTTCCTTAAAGAAAACATTTTCTCACGGTTTGGGCACCCCCGAGCGATCATTAGCGACAATGGAAGTCATTTCTGCAATAGGACTTTCGAGGCCTTGATGCGGAAATACTCCATTAATCATAAGCTTTCTACGCCCTACCACCCCCAAACTTGCGGGCAGGCCGAAGTTTCAAATCGGCAAATCAAGCAGATATTGGAGAAGACGGTTTCCAAGAACCGTAAGGATTGGTCTCTGAAACTCACTGATGCCCTTTGGGCATTTAGAACCGCTTATAAGACCGACCTTGGCATGTCTCCCTATCGGCTTGTGTACGGAAAAGCCTGCCACCTACCTGTCGAAATCGAACATCGCGCATTTTGGGCGATTAAGGAGCTGAATCTGTCTCTTGAGGACGCGGGCAGCCATCGGAAGCTGCAGCTGAATGAACTGAACGAGCTTAGGGATGAGGCTTACGACAACGCGGTTGTCGTTAAGAATCGAACGAAGGTGTTTCACGATAAACACCTTTTGCGCAAAACCTTCGTACCTGGTCAACAGGTACTGCTTTACGACACTCGACTTCACTTCCATCCTGGAAAGCTCGGATCTCGCTGGAAAGGGCCGTATTTTGTGCGGAATGTGTATCCGCAGGGCGCTGTGGATTTGGAAAATCCAAAGGACGGTTCACTCTTCAAGGTAAACGGACACCGATGCAAACCGTACCTTAGCGCCAAACCAACAGAGGAGCTCCTATTCTTACAGGAGCCGGTTTACCCTGCATGATCTTCCTCTGCCTACCTCCAAACTTCGGTTATCCAGCCAAGAACAGTAGACACTGTTCCAAATAAGTTTGGGGGTATGTACAAACCATTTTGTTTATATTTGTGTATATTCTTTTTCTTTTCTTTAAAAACAAAAACAAATAAAAATTGTGTATCACTAACCGACAATTTTGAACCTTCCAACTGCTCTCTTCATGCCACGACAGTGAGGACACTGTCCAGTTTAAGTTTGGGGGTACGCTCGGTACGCATTTCTTACCTTCGCATTCATATGTATATTTTGCATCTGCATATCAAAATCCATAAAATCCATAAAAATCAGAAAATTTTCTAAAAAATATAAAAACTTTTTTGTCAAGTTAGCTTGTGGAAGAACTCTGATTCAACATTCGACGGTTTTTGTTTGAAAAAATAGGAATAACTAGATCTTATGTTTGGATTTTGAAAACCTGAAAGATAACTCTCCTTTGAAGTTAACTATAGCTGATATACGTCTTTACATCACACTACACGTGTCGTAAGATTTTGGGAATTAGATGACAAGTCTTTCATGTTTAAACTTTTAAACAGATAAATGATTTTCTGAGGATCAAATAGGTTTGTTCTGAAATAAGTAATGTCAAGAATAGTTTATGAAGTAAAGCGAATATGAAGGAATGTTATTGATGCCGTAATTGGAGCTAAGTCTGAAAAATAACCCATCTAAAACTTGATTGGAATGATTACACACCAAACACACCAAACACGTCTTTTATCCAAAAAAAAATATTTGAACTGCCAGTTATATCTCCGTTCGTATTAAATCATCTGATTTTCACGCCAAACTGTCTTTTGTTTTTGGACCTAGGTAATTGAGTAATTAAGTCCGCTGGGGTGTTTCTACACCTAATGCCCTAAAATCAACTGATTTGGGTGCATTGGCCCAAAGCTCGCTAAGAAGCCTAGAAAGTCCAGTTTAAAACAAAGTCAAGCAAGTGTTCTCTCCGAGTTAAAATTCCTAACGGTTCTTTATGTGAGAATAATCTTGATAAAAGACAGGCTTTTATAAAAATTTTAACGGAGATATGAAGGTTTTATTCTATGATAAAGACTATTGCACGTTCACAGAGGTGTGTATGAAATGAAAACAAGAAAAAGGTGGAGTGAAAAATACGACTTAGTTTCCTGTTATGGAAGATAGAAATTTTGAAGTTGAAACCTTACTGGAAAACGAAACTTGAAAAATGCTTAACTCTTTATAAAACTTATGTGATCCTTTTTAAATTGTTATCTGGGCTTTATTGTGCGACATGATGACTTTAATCGATCTTTCTGGAACTTAACAACACTATTTGCACTACACGTAAAGACATATAAAATCTGTAGTTAAATAAGAAGCGAGGTGTGAAAAATAAAGGTTCGATGGTCTAGACTTAGGATTATAGAATTGTTATTTTCTAAAACAAAACTTTAGGGTTTGATGCTTAGTTATTTTACAAAACCAACTTGACCGGATTTTGTGGGTAGTATCCGCTGAAAACCCTCAGGAGACAACACTCCTCCTACTAGGGACACCTAGAGGTTTAACGGCTTGTTGCACATGCTCAGTGCAATCGCGTTCCCTGCGAAAGTGAGGTTAGGAAATTTTTTGTAAATAAATGGGCTTTGCTCGGGACGAGCAAATGATAAGTTTGGGGGTATTTGTTCATATCAGATTTTTGCATTTTCATACCGCCCAATTTTTATCACATTGCATATCGGTAGATACTCTTGAGCCGTGTTTGCTAGTCAATTGCAGGATACAGGTTCTCGGTTCTAAAACGGTGAAATTCATGGAAGACACAACAAAATCCGGGTTCCTGCCAACCACTGAGAAAACACGGTCTCCGCTCTTCATTCGTATGCTACCAGATACCAGTTTAGGAAGACAAAACGTCAAATCAATGTCACTCTCATGCACAAGGCTCAATGGTAGCACAAAATCCAAGAGATCTACGCGGAGCTCGAGGCAATCATGACAAAATCTTGATAAAAAGTCCACCTTTCCCTCAACAGAAATTCTGAAAAAATCGTGGAGTCAAATTGAGAAAATATATGTACCAGAATAATGTACACATCAGACCAGGCCAGCACCAAAAATTGGAGGGTCCAACTCCACAACAAGGCCGCGGAACCGCGGCCAAAAAGGGGTCTAGGCCGCGGTTCCGCGGCCATTATGGCGCCAAAGGAAGTGTGCTTTGGGGGGTAGTTTGGTCTTCTCATCAGGGTTCTGGTGGTTGCCCTAGGGTTTCATTTTATGGCCTATAAATAGCCCAGAAGTTTGTGAAGGAAGGGGTCCAATTTTGTATTTTCATTTTGCCTAGTTTTAGTGTTGTTCTTCTTCCTCTTCTCACCTCTTCTCCATTAAACTTGTAGTGAGCTTTTGAGTGAAGAGTGATGAATAAAGAAGACCATTTTTATTATCATGCTTGTCTCTTTCTTTACTTGTTGTAATTTGTTGTAATTTTAATTGTTAAGTAGTTGTTGTTATTTGCTTGATTGTTTCTTTCTTCTCTCTTTTTCTTTATCATTCATACGACAATGATACTTACGCTTGATCCTCGCCAAGGTGAGGTCGCAAATAGTTAGTCGTATTCTTCTAGTCTCCTTCTTTCTATCTTCCTCTTTTGTTTGTCTTTTTTTTCCGTATTATGAAGTGTGAGTAGTTTTATACTTGTTAGGGTAGGATAAGGGAAGTTTGAGAGAAGGAAATCTCTCTCACTCTTTCCTTGCCCAACAACTTAAATCAACTCCCGTTAATTGAACCACAATCCGCTCCTTACGGCACCCTATCCTACATGATAGCGGTGATTCCGTAGTGAGACCGGTTGTGGTTGAATTAACCGGAGGTTATGGATAAGAGCCAAGAACGGACGGACAAGCACCAAAAGGAAGGACTATGCGTTGGAAAGCCTAGCTTATACTCGCAAGTTCCTTCCTAGTCGTGCTAATCCCCGTTGTTGCCGATTACCGTAACACCGATATTAAGTGGGGAAACGAAAGATGTGGAGACTCCTAACTCAAACTAACCTAATCCTAACCCTAACAAGCTCTCTTTAAATATCAACTTAACACTTAGATAGTTACAAACAAAATCTGAACTTTCGGACTTAACTCGTAAAAACACTTTGAAAAAGACTTCCATCTCCCTGCGGACGACCCGTACTCAACCGGCTAGCTACAAGCGAAACCGTCTTGATTGCGGTATTTAAACTAGAACTTGAACACGCACGTACCCTAACAATCAGTAACCCCATTGACACCTTTCTAGACACCTACTTGATCGGCTAATTGTAATGTGTAAAACTCTCCCAGGAGTAACTCTTACTCGCAGTGGGTATCGGGATCCAACTATCTCATAGAAGGTATGCAATCTCATTGCAAATTTCAACACTTGAAATTCCCGATAATATTTTACCCCTAGCGTCCTATGACCTTGACAAAGGCCAATAAATCATAGTCTGCTAGTCAAGTTCAACCCGTCATTTCTTGATTGAATCAAACCCACCCGCACGACCCTTGACAAAGGCCAACAAGGTCGTACGACTACCCTGAAACAATCTGCATCACATGCACAAGCAGATAAGCACTATTCAGCTACCGCACACTACGCCTTGACAAAGGCCAACAAACGCAGCACGAATACTAAACAGTTCTTATCTGAAAGGACGGAGGGCTACGACAGGTTTTTCTGAAAACCATGAGCGTAATGAACTTGATATCGTTGTAGAGTCGAGTGAATTTTGAAATGGAGTGTTCTTGAGGCTTTTCTAGTTTTGCTAAAGGGGTCACTCCCGGTGAAGGGATCGTCGGCCCTTTCCTCGTCGAATGAGGTGCGGGATATATCATATATATCACTGTGCAAAGCAGAAACTATAGAAGCAATCAAAAGACAAACCGAGTGTGTAGCATCTGCCAGTTATTGCTAAAGGAGTCACTCCCGGTGAAGGGATCTCGGTCCTTTCCTCATCGAATAAGGTGCAGGATATATCACATATACCGCTGTGCAAAGCAAGAACTGTAGCTACCCTTTTTATTTAAAATTTGATTCTACAACATCTTAGGTTTCTTTTCTTTCATTAATCACATTAATGAAGTCCCATCATTTAAGTCACCTAAACATCACAGATAAATACGACGTACACTTATGCCATCCGCATTCGCTTGGATGTCCCCTCGTGCACCGTTAGGTTAGGTAACTAACGACAGAGCAGGGCAAGGCTAGTGCGGGTGCAAAACATAAGTAACGTCTATATAATATATCATATATACTATATAAAGTATCTATCACAGAACATCACATGATCACATCACAGATATCGCAGCAGAAAATATCATATGAAATATTGGATATACTAGGACGTCCGTGTTTTCAATACGAGCCAGTATAAAACACGGATTCCACGGTCGTGATGAATAGCCAATCCCACACCCCTAGACCCCTACGAGAGCGGCAAGCAACCCTACCAATTCTAGGGTTAGGAGATCCGGACTCGACTCCTCGAGTTGGTCTCCCACTGGACCCCAGAACCTGGTTACTTGTGCTCCCCTCCTTGGGTCTATCCTAATGCGGAAAAGTAAATAATATACAAAAGGTGACAACTTCCGCTACCTGGAAGTGTCCCAATAAAAGAATATTACATACAAGTTTTTACATGAATGAAAAAGAAAAACACTCATCTCACATAAAAAACCCCGGCTATTCAAACACGACGATCCAATATAACATATCCAGCAACACATAACATCACATGTCATCAACGTAAGTAAGTATGCATACCCCAATTGTCGTTGACGTATAGCAACGAAACCGGCGATATCGACATACTACACTTACGGTCACAGAAAAGAAAGTGTAAAACTACAACAGTTGGAATCCGCAATCTCTTTAGACATCGCATGCCTAATCAAATGAAACACTTAGACATCACATGCCTAACAATTATAAACCCCGCATTTTAGTCTCATTATCGAAAACTCTTTTCAATATAAAGTGAGACTAAACTGCTAGATTTATAACATTCATTCAGTTATCTCATAACTGTTTGTGAATTCCAATTATTGTATCCCATTCCGGATAAATAGAAAATATTAAACTTTCCGATCGAACATTCGAACACCCAAGTTTTCCCGAAACCGTTCATCACATGAAATAGGTTCAAAGACATTCACTTCATGCCTCAGTACCAACGGTCCAGCCGTAGAAGGGTCAAGCCAACGCCTCACATGTGGCACGCCGTACTGCCCCAAACCCGAAGGTTCAAAGGGCAATTCAAGACGGTCACATAATCGAGTTAAGGTTTGTTGTCTTCTAGAGGGACCATCGCGTTACTTGCACTACTCAGAACGTCCTTAAACCACAGAAAAATCCAACACTTGGAAATTTTCCGGCAGGGAAAAAGTGGGTATTTATGTCCGGTCGAACTTTTTAACATATTCTTAAATATCCGGAAAAACACATAGACAAAGTCTGATAATCCAATCGAATCTCCGAACTCCCAATACACCCCAGAAAATTCAACTCTTGAATAAATTTTAAAAATTCCCAGAAAATCCAACACCTGAAGAAATCAGTTACTGTGAAAAAATTATATGATAATTCAATAAATTGGCTGCGGAACCGCCGCATAAGTAAGGCTTCTGCCGCAGTTCCGCCGCACTGTAGACACTTCATTAATTAATTTTTTCACTGTAGTTCATAGATTTCCCTGCTGAATTTTTTAGCAATTTTTAATCTGGAAAAATCCCAGTTTTTAGAAAAAGTCCAGAGAGCATGAAAAAGTTAGGGTTTCGGGTTCGATCGGGTTTCAAACATCGTCTAAGCATCGCCTAAGGCTCTAGCTAGGCTCTGATACCACTGTAGGGTTCCTAGGCACACTATAGAGATCTCACAAGGCATCAACCATGCCAATTTCAAATTTTATGAGTGCCGAGAAACCCTAATACGGATCGTCGACTAGAATTTTAGGCGAAACAAGAAACTAGTTAACATCTTAACTAAAAGAAGAAAGCTACAACCTTTGTAGATCCAGTTATCCACTTAAATAGCTCCATGTAGTCGTTCCCTCACTGTCCATCTTGAATCCCGAACTCTCTCATCGGCTTCATCGGAGGAATGAGCGGACTAGTCGTCAGCTTCGATGCCGAAGATGATCTACGTCGAGGCTACACTGGATCAAGCTCCGACTTCACCTAGTTTTGAAACTTATGAAGAAATACCCAAAACCACTTGGCAAGAGGTAGAGGATGAAGAAATAGGAGGTGGGTTCACTTTAGAATTGGATTTCTCACTTTAGAACTCAAGATGCCATTAATGGAGTCTAGTTTTCTTTCTTGAAGAAGAAGGAGAAGATGAAGATAGAATATGATAAAAAGTATTTTCATAATAGAAAAGAAATCAATACTTATCATATCCTAACTAAGGTCAAGTGTAGAGAATAGACCATGGTAAGTGGGAATGGTTAGGGTTAAGCATGAAGACAAAATGGTCTCTTTAGTCAAAGCTTCATGATAAAAAGAAACCATTTTGTTTTCTTTTATCTATTTAAATAAATAAAGAATGGATAAATAAATGAGTGAATAAATCAAAACCCTAACCATTATCATAACCATAGTACAATTCTTTACACAAAGCCAATATTCATGCATCATCAAGCATGATACAATCAAGTGCATAAAAGTATATCACATATACAACTTGTGTACTTCAAGTGAGAAAATCCATTTAAAGTGAACCAATACTAGTTAATGCAAAGTAATATATCAAATATATAATTATACATTAAATCATTAAATCAACATTTGATTCAATGATCCGGTCATGTCGCACATAACCGACTAGTATCCAATGTATCGATTTATCGAATCAATGATTCGATAACTAGGTCATATCGCATACAACCAATCGAAACATTCATCGCGAGAATGAAATGCGGTATCACATACACGCATTATTCTCGGTTCCGCACATATCTCATATGCGCTCCTATTTCGTTTCGCTTGAGCCAGGAAACCTCTGTGTAGGACTCTAAAGACTCGTCAATACGCCGGTAGCAGATGATGATCATATCAAGCACCCACAAGCCGCAAGCGGTCTGCTAAACGTAACGGCCACCCGGGTATTAAGCGATCAGAAGATCGACGAGCTAGCCCGCTCACACTCCTGTGAATCCAACCAGTAACACTTACCGTACAGTCCGGTCTGTTCGTCTGATATGTCGCATATCAAGTCTAGGGGTGGTAAACGTCAGACCCCAGTAACCGATAATTCGTGCCGATGTGAGGCTCATAACGGGTCGAGAAACTACTGGTAACACTTACCAGCAAATCTCTGATCAGCCCTGTCCAGGGACTTCCCTGTTACAGCCAATCGAGCACAGCGCAACATCAACCCCCAATACCGGGAGAGACGAAACCCCTCCTATCGCTCATTGCCTCCATGTGACTCGGGACTGTACCCAAAGACCACCGTTTTGCACGCCCTCATGGATGTGGTAAGGTGGAGATCAAAGTACAGTGGGAATCACACAAGACTCTATGACGATCTCGGGTCTACAGACTAACCTGTACAAGTGTCACCTGAGAACTGCCATCTGACGTGAGGTATAATACCATCTGGGAGTTCTCGGCGAGTCCGTCCAGTGTACCCAGTCTCCACTGAGCACCCGTACACTATCTCTGATGTCAAACACCAATGGATATGGGATCATCCATCGCCCATCTCATGGGTCGAGAAGCGTATACGCTAGTCTACACTGGTATATCGATGCCCCGTCTCGATACACCCACGACAAGGGACCTTGAAGGATGTACCTATGGACTACCATGTCCCCACTAGTATGATCTGCATCATAGTCCAGGTATTCAAGTACACATCCTAAGGGCTTTACCAATATGTAACGATAAGACAGTTTAAAGAGACTAGTGTACATGTTAAGATAAAGAGCAACCAGAAAGTATACTATCATATCGAGCAAGAAAGTCATCTCTATATATGTCCAAGCATCCAATATAATATACATCATCTGTACAATACTGGCCTCTAGGGCACACATACAACTAACAAATACGACTATTAACGACTAAAACGACTACCCCCAAGTTTACCTGTAAAACTCGAAATTTCCTGTACCTGAAAACCGTTAAAATCACCATAAATTATATATACTGGAATGATGAGTTCGAGGTCTTAAATCGAAGACAACTCGACGAAATATAACCCTATGTAAGTTTCAAATTGTTTTTGTACTTAAACTGTGACAATATTTGGATCGGAGTGCGACTCTGGACTACAGTCCAGAGCGACTCTGTTTACTGTGTGCTGTCCTGTAATGGGTACCACCCTGTTTCCTTAACTCGTAGGTTGCGGAACTCTACTGCTTATTAAAGATGAATCTGTTAGCTAGACAACATAAGTAGTTTCATCCTGTTTCGTCATCATTTGTTATTTAACCTGTAATTTAAAAGATCGGGATGTATAACAGTCCCAACAGAATCAGAATTGACATACTAATATTGAACAGTGTATATCTCCTGACGTACAGACGCGATTGAGAATCTGTCTATTGCGTTAAAAACCTTACTGAAAACCCTAGATTTCATTCGACTGTAGCATCTCTAAATTCTGATCCTAATTGGGATTAAAATGCGTTGCGAAACGGACTTCCGATTCTGAAACTGGGTTTCCAGCCGTGAACGCTTAAAAGGAAATGACCATAACTAATGATCCTGAAACACGATTGCCGTGAAACCAAATTCGCTGGTTAGATAACCAATCATACTATTTATTCCCCTTTTGTTGTTTCGCTAAACTGTACACGTTTTATTTATGATAAATATTGCAAGTGGTAGATTACTGATTCATGACATCCTAATCATGCTTTACATACTGTTTACGCATCATATCATACATATGTCACTGCATTGATAACTTAATGATAACGTGCATTACCCAGTGTTAGGTATTAGTGATGATTGTGGTAAGTATGTTAGTGTTCGTGTATAAGTGAATAAGTGAAAGTGACACGTACTTGTACACAATCGGTGAACCTTATTATTCTATTGATTTGTCGACGTCTGTGGAACGCGTGTATGTGTGACTATAAGTGGTATGGGACACTTATGGAAACTCTTGCATGGGTGTCACAGATAAGGCACCAGACACAGCCATTTATCTTAGATATTAGTCGGGACGTGCTTGATGGAGGTCCTGCCTCCAGTTCTCGCGCAGACTTGTCACAGACCGATTAGTATTTGAGGTTATGGTTAGCGTTTGATGTAGACCACGGGGTGTGGGGTAGTTTGAGTATGAGTTCAACAGAATCTCGGGAGTCCCATGCCAGCTTATATATATGGAGATATATGGAGATTTACAGGGTACATGATTATTACCATGAGTTACATGTTGGGCCCGTGGTCCCTTGCCCTTGGGTCCTACCCTTGGGTGGAGGACACCCGCGAGTGGTTGACTCTCACACTTAGACTGACGATAGGTTTAGTGACCTGTACAGTGAGACTTAGAGACTGATAGGGATGATAGCATCGATATACATACTTACCATGTTGACATACGTGGCATATCATTCTACTGCTTTTACTGTTCCACTGCATTGATTACTACTTGTTCATACCTATACCGTCATTGATTTACTGTTATATATATTTATTATCACTGTTAGAGTTGTCACATGAATTTATATATTATATTGCTATTGTGTCGCTCTGATGACCTTAGTATGCATGCTCAGTATGAGGAGAAGATTTAGCCTGGACCAGGACTAGACGCATATCACGGACACCTTGATTAGCTATCCAGAGTTATACTCTTTTGTTTCCATCAGGTCAGTTCTTTATATTGTTTCGTTTCAGTTACTGCATTTCTCATTGCCTGCGCATTATTTACTGATTACCATGTAAAGCTAGAAGCCGAAGTGTGACTACGGCAGGATGTATCCTTGACCATAGGAGCATGGCTGGCCTTGTCAACCCCTCGTATTCCGTATTTTGGGAAGCGGGGCATGACATGGTTTAGTTGGTATCAGAGCCCAGGTTTTGCGTCGATTGGGATTGCAGTTTTCCATGTATAGCTTGACAATCTAAGACATCCATCGGTCTAAGTTGTAAACTCGTCATTCTTGATTCATATTCACATTGTGTGTTCTGCTATTCATTCGCTAGGGTTTCAGGTGACTTGGCAAAGTTACGTGGTTGTAATTATGAACTACATCATGGTTACACTACCACACTTTGTTTAAGTGACTTAGAGCTCTACAGTTGATTTCCACTTGTAATGAATTTCATCACATCTGATATTCTTGAATCTTTGTCCAGTCCATATTATATTTTAATTCTTATAGCTTGTGCCTTATATCATCCTCAAAATTATTGTTTCAGGATCATGTTTTCCGACGACTCTTCCTCTATCTCCACTCCCCAGAATCAGATCGTTGAGATCCTGAGTGTATTGCAAGGTTTGAAGGAAGCCCAGGAGCGAACAAACGACTTGTTAGCTGAAGGACTGAGAAGGCAGGTGAATCAGGCACCAACGGGAGTCTCCAATCATAAAGGGATTCATGTTAGATGAGGAAAAGAGAAGAAGATGGAGCGCCAAATTGTTTCCCCGCGACAGAAGCAACAGATGACCCAGTGTTGCGGGTACTGTAAGAGGCCAGGACATCTTCAGAGGGATTGTCGCCGCGCCCAAAGGAAATGTCTGATTTGCGGATCCAGCGAACATCTCATCAACGGTTGCCCAAAAAGGAAAGAGCTACAAGGAGGAGACTCGTCCACACTCCCCACTTCTTCCAAGTGATGATTATTGCGTAGTTCGAACTTTGAGAATAAGACGGACCCAACCCAGGATTCAACTCGCATGACGAGAATGCAGCGGTCTAGTAATCAAAGAAGAATTTTTCATGTTTTCTACTTTCAGTAGTAATGTTGTCTTTCTCTTATAAACATTTCTTTCCGTTTGAAATCTTGTATCCATCGAACTTTTAGTTGAATGCAATAAAAAAAAAATTGAATTGTAACATGTGTAACATTCTATTGCTTTCCCCTATTTATACTATTCTTTACTACAGCATTTTAATCTTGATTTTTCAATTCCTGCCACCGCATATCTTTTTATACTTCGTACACTTAGCTATTTTCATGATGTATTCCACTGTCTAATCATGACTTTTTCTTTTCAGGCCATGGCCCACCCTGGAGCAGCGCCACATCTAGATGAGGATGCACAGTCATGCGTTTCCTTAGACCGCACGCTGATGAGTTCTGACGATGAGATCAACGGTCCCCAGGTCATTGGCCAAAACAGCGATTCCGAAGACGAAGGAGCAGCCGCCCCCGAGTTTGACATGATAGGCGATTCCGACGAAGAGGAAGGAGACCCTGAAGAGAACCCGATATAGGAAGACCCCGAGGAAGAACCGATAGAAGAAAATCCAGTGGAGGAAAACCCCATGGAAGAGAATCCAGAAGAAGAGAATCACATGGAATCGGACATCTATGAAGAAGCTCCATCCGAGGAAGAAGGACCAGAAGATCAAGACCCTGCTGTGGAAGAACTCCCAATGGCGATCCCTGCGAGGCGATATGGGAATGGACGCCCCTACCTGAGCGCGCCAGCCTACCGCAACCTGCTGAATCTCCACAACCGCGACTGCCGGGATTCCTTTTAGATGTTGTCTTATCTGGCCAAATAAATCTGTGTATAGTTTAGGGCCACCTTTCGTCTTTGAGAATGCTTTGTTTAAAATCTTCTGGAATAAAATAAATTGCTAAATTCGCTAATCTTTCGATCTTCTTAGTTCACTTGATGCTTGATTATTTCTTCTACACAATTATTTTTCCCTACTGAGATCTGTCCACCGCTACTCCTTGTATTGCTTTAACCCTCACTGAGATTAACAAGTACCGCACCCGATCTTTTAGTGGTCCACCCTTCATCCTTCGTCTATGCCTCGTTTGAAATCCTTCTGGGAGGAGAAGTTCATAGTGAAATCTTCGAGTTCGCTAACCCTTCAAATTGTTTGATTCACATGATGTGTCGACCATCATTTTCCCCATACGTTCTTTCCCCTTGTAGTCTTTTGTTGCTCACCCTTACTTCCTGTGCTGACCCGATCCCAATCTCCTTGATCTTCAGTCTAAAGCCGTCACACCCCGACCTTTTGGTTGAGCCACACTTCCTTGTAATCATTACCCTAGCTAGCCCTATACCTCTTTGTGCTTTTTCCTATTACCCTAAGTATATTTAGGGACATTATTATTCGAAAGTTTGGTTTTCATTATTTTATAGTTATCGAAGAGTGTATTTCATCGACTATTCCCGTTTTACACATTTCAAATACTCCACTACTAGTTTTCCCATTATTTTTCAGCAGCGCGACCTTACATCGCGTATATTTTCGTTACATGTTTCTTATTTTCATTATGTAGGTTTTCTAAGTTATTTTAAAACTAATCAATCGATAAATTATCCTAAAATGTTTTAACCTACCGACTAATCTTTCACTACTTTATTGTCGTTCTTTCATTTTTCGGGTATTGTGCATATGTTTACTATTATAAATAATTGTGCCTTATACTTATTTAGACCCATCCTTTTGTATGTTTTTCTTACATATATAAACCTTCAAATTTCTTCATCTGCCTATTTCAAGTAAAGCATTATGTGTTAGTTTGCAATATAATAGCTTTCGATTATGTTTGTATAACTTATCTCTTACTTTAAATTTCGAGGACGAAATTTTTGTAAGGGTGGTATGATATAATACCCGGTTCTTTTATATACGCCTATATCCGTATTTCTTTTAACCTATAAATTTTTATTTATAATTATTTATTATTTTAAAACTCCCAATCTATTTTAGTACTTTCCCCTTCCTGTCTCATACCCTAATCCCAATTCCTCATGTTCTTGTCCCATTAATATAAACCTCAATTTATATACACCCATCTCTTTTCATATTTTTATTTAAACTCAGAACCCTAATTTTTCCCTTCAACCCATTTTCTTTATCAATAAAACCCATTAAACCCAAACCAAATATATCTTTTCCTTGTTATAAAAAACCCCAACCCATTCTTTTCCCCATTCTATTTTTTTAAGCCCCGGCCCTTCCTTTTCTTATTTATCCTTGATTTTATTCCTTTGGCCCGGCCCGGCAGTGCCTCAGCCCACTCTGTTTTTCATTTGTTAATTAATCACTGGCCCGGCCCACTCACTTTCCCCTTCACCCGCGCCTCCAACCTGACCCGGCCCACACCTTACCTCTCTTCTCCCCAACGGCTATCTTTCCCGCCCACGCCCACTGCTTCCTCGACCCGCCTCCTCCGCTCACGCCTACGCCCACGACGCTAACGCCAGCGGCCACATCGCCTACGCCTACGCCCGAGATGTGCGTCGTTACCCTCGCGATCCTCTCGTTTTCTCTATCTCACTCTCTCTTTGTACCTCTCTCTCTCTTTCTCACATCCTCTCTCTCCCCTGCACCCACTAACCGACCCCTGCACTCCGATTCCCTCACCCGCTCCTATCGCCGGAGCTCCGACCTCCATCATCTCTCCTCCCTACACCGAGCACCTCCACCGAACCCAACCCCAGCAGTGCACTTCCACCGTCACTTTCTCCTTCGCCACCGCCTCAACCCCTACAACCCACGTCTCCGACGAGAACCCACGCCTCACCGACGGCCTCGCCTGCATCCCTGACTCCTCCGGTGACCACCAACCTCTTCGCCTCCTTTCACGAGCACCCTCGCCTGCCCTTACATCGCTTCTCCCTGAGCTTGTCACCTCCTTCCCAAGCACCCACCATCGTCACCGAGGCCACTACTACACCACCGCGACCCACCATCGTCGCCGAGGCCACTACTACACCACCGCGACCCACCTCGTCCCCGCGACCCACCGGAGCCACCGCCATCACTTTCTCCTTCCAAGCACCACCGAACCCTCCTGCACCCCACTCCCCCGACGACGACGTCGATGACTGCAGCCACCTCGAGCCACGTCGCCTGCTTCATGTCGTCGCTTCACCACCTCCCTTCGCCACCAGCTGCCAAGCCGTCAAAACCGTGCCAAGCTTGAGCCGAGGTCGAGTTGCCGTGTCGTATCTAGCCACGCTTGCGTCGTGATCGTGTCGTTTCTGTTGTCGTAGATCACCGCTGTTGTCGTGCCACTTCCGTGCGCCTCCAGGCAAGTAATTTACTTGCTACATGCTAATATACTCGTATTACAAATTCAAACGGATAAGTTATGAAATTCCTTTTTCCGATAAAATTTAGTGACATATGTGTTCGATGTGTGATCCCAATGAAATTACCCATCCAATTTGACGGAACTGGATTGTTTATATTAGCCCGTGTAGTGATGAATACATTATACAAATTTTGCTGGAAAATACGACTATTAAAGACTAAAACGACTACCCCCAAGTTTACCTTTAAAACTGGAAATTTCCTGAAAACCGTTAAAATCACCATAAATTATATATATACTGGAATGATGCATTCGAGGGCTTAAATCGAGGCCGACTCGACGAAATATAACCCTATGCAAGTTTCAAATTGTTTCTATACTTAAACTGTGATAATATTTGGATCGGAGTGCGACTCTGGACTGCAGTCCAGAGCGACTCTGTTTACTGTGTGCTGTCCCGTAATGGGTACCACCCTGTTTCCTTAACTCGTAGGTTGTGGAACTCCACTGATTATTAAATATGAATCTGTTAGCTAGACAACACAAGTAGTTTCATCCTGTTTCGTCATCATTTGTTATTTAACCTGTAATTTAAAAGACCGGGACGTATAACAGTCCCAACAGAATCAGAATTGACATACTAGTATTGAACAGTGTATATCTCCTGACGTAAAGACGCGATTGAGAATCCGTCTGTTGCGTTGGAAACCTTACTGAAAATCCTAGATTTCATTCAACTGTAGCATTGCTAAAATATGATTCCAATTAGGATTAAAATGCGTTGCGAAACGGACTTCCGATTCTGAAACCGGGTTTCCAGCTGTGAACGCTTAAAAGGAAATGGCCATAACTAATGATCCTGAAACACGATTGCCGTGAAACCAAATTCGCTGGTTAGATAACCAATCATACTATTTATTCCCCATTTGTTGTTTCACTAAAATGTACACGTTTTATTTATGATAAATATTTCAAGTGGTAGATTACTGATTCATGACAACCTAATCATGCTTTACATACTGTTTACGCATCATATCGTACATATGTCACTGCATTGATAACTTAGCGATAACGTGCATTACCCAGTGTTAGTTATTAGTGATGATTGTGGCAAGTACGTTAGTATTCGTGTATAAGTGAATAAGTGAAAGTGACACGTACTTGTACACAATTAGTGAACCTTATTATTATATTGCATTGTCGACGTCTGTGGAACGCGTGTACGTATGACTATAAGTGGTATAGGACACTTATGGAAACTCTTGCATGGGTGTCACAGATAAGGCACCAGACACAGCCATTTATCTTAGATATTAGTCGGGACGTGCTTGATGGAGGTCCTGCGTCCAGTTCTTGTGCAGACTTGTCACAGACCGATTAGTATTTGAGGTTATAGTTAGCGTTTGATGTAGACCACGGGGTGTGGGGTAGTTTGAGTGTGAGTTCAACAGAATCTCGAGAGCCCCATGCCGGCTTATATATATGGAGATATATGGAGATTTACAGGGTACATGATTATTACCGTGAGTTACATGTTGGGCCCGTGGTCCCTTGCCCTTGGGTCCTACCCTTGGGTGGAGGACACTCGCGAGTAGTTGACTCTCACACTTAGACTGACGATAGGTTTAGTGACCTATACAGTGAGACTCAGAGACTGATAGGGATGATAGCATCGATATACATACTTACTGTGTTGACATACGTGGCATATCATTCTACTGCTTTTACTGTTCCACTGCATTGATTACTGCATGTTCATACCTATACCGTCATTGATTTACTGTTATATATATTTATTATCACTGTTAGAGTTGTCACATGAATTTATATATTATATTGCTATTGTGTCGCTCTGACGACTTGAGTATGCATGCTCAGTGTGAGGAGAAGATTTAGCCTGGACCAGGACTAGACGCATCTCACGGACACCTTGATTAGCTATCCAGAGTTATACTCTTTTGTTTCCATCAGGTCAGTTCTTTATATTGTTTCGTTTCAGTTACTGCATTTCTCATTGCCTGCGCATTATTTACTGATTACCATGTAAAGCTAGAAGCCGAAGTGTGACTACGGCAGGATGTATCCTTGACCGTAGGAGCATGGCTGGCCTTGTCAACCCCTCGTATTCTGTATTTTGGGAAGCGGGGCGTGACAATGTCTTCCTAAGGAAATTTTGGTAAATGTAGACGTGCGAATCAATTGTAACCTAGGGTTTCCTATCCTCTATAAATAGGAACTCTAAATCATTGTAAAGGCTATGCCTCCCTATGCCTCTTTCTATGAATAAAATTTAGAATTCTTTTGGAGAGCATCGATGCCTCTTTTCATATTATGAATTCAGATCTGACAACCCTGTTTTGATGTTTGGAGAGAGCCATCTATAAAGTAAGTAGGTAATTTCAATTCTTGCCCTGGGTAATTTTTCATTCTCTGCCTTAGATAAATGTTTTTAAATTCCCTAATGAGCGAGTAGTCTCCTCGCTTGTTAGGGTTAGCTTTGGGGAAGGCTTTTGAGAGATGAGATCTCTCATCCCTTTCTTGCCCATCATACTTTTTAATAGGACTCCATGCATACACGCACACACCGCGCCCTACGGAACCCTATCCCTCGAGGTAGCGGTGATACCGTTGTATAAAGGCCCGGTTGCGCGTGTTTTCCATAGAGGTTAGGGTAAGGATCTCTAAAGTAAGGACAAGAACCTAGAGGAAGGAACACCTTCCCGAATGGATCTAATCCCCTCTATTGATAATTACCATAACTCCTCATAGATCTTCATTTGGGTATAGAAAGCGTTGAGATTTATTTACATTTCCAAACCATTCCTAAACCTAACCCTAGCAAGATTTAGATCTAGATAATCTTAGTATAGATAGATTCAGTTTTTAGATTTAATAATCAATCCGAACACCCATCGGAATTAACTCGTTTGAGCGATTAGGAAATTCACAACATCCCTGTGGACCGACCCGTATTCACTGGCTAGCTACAAGCGACGCCATTCTTGATTGCGGTTAATAGATAAGTTTTGAGATGCAATCAAATGGCACCGTTGCCGGGGATGGCGTAGTATTTCCTTTTTGCAATTTCGGGTTAATATAAATTTAAAAAAAAACCATAAAACTGAAAAATATAAAAATATATCATCTGTTATTTTTGGAAGGGTATTTTTTTTTTGAATCTCTACAGGATCGACGGATCTGGAAAAATCCAGAGTTCGAAACAGAAAAAGATACATCAGAACAGAAAGAGGTTGGAAAAGCAGAACAGCTCAATTTTTTTGGAGACCTGAAGCCTCCGTACCGCCACTAATCCGCCGCGCAAGCGCTCTCCCGCCGAGGTTCCGCGGTCTATTTGCCACGTCAGCGCGCGAATTTTGCACTGTTTGCTCCCCTTTTCCCTCTTCTACCAATCCCCATATATCTTTTGTCAAATCTTCTGCAGGATTCTTTGCGCTTAAAAAAATCTTCCCTTCCAAATAACAAATCTTGAGCAGGATTCTTTGCGCCGTGCATAAAATAAAAAGATTTGATTGCAAGTAATTTACTGTTTTGCATATTTTTAATCAGACTTTAAGGGGTTTTTGACCAATTCAGATTGGGTGGGGATTTCATCACTCTTCCTAGGACCCCAGAAATCACATAAGGCATTTTCATTGACCATTATTAATTAAAAAATACTAGACTCAGCCCTAAGGACTTCGAGCTCAATAGGACAGAGGACTAGTTATAGGCATCGACCGTTTATCATAACCTGACTTTGCGGTGTCTAGGAAAGTGTGTCTAAGGTAAGTGGTTACTTAATTAGGACCGCTACTTGTAGCGGGGAACCTCCCACTTACCTGGCACTTACCTGGCCGTAATTGGCGGTGAAGAGGCGGTTTGAGGTCCTATTTCTAGCCCTTTGGAACAGTTAGGAGCTATCTAGCTGACCTAGGTGACCCTAGATTTAGGCCTGATTGTGCATTTGCGGTTGATCGCATTTGTGTCAAAGTCTCGTTTCAAAAAAAAATCTTTTTGCAAACAGTTCTAAATAAAGAGAAAAAGGAAAAATAATTTTTTTTAGAAAAATAATTTTTTTTAAAAAAAAAACAACTTGCAAATTTTTGCCGCTAAGAAATCCTTGCACCACCTACCTTCTTTCTCTTCTCTTTCTTCTATCATGGGTACCCCACCTCATAAATCTCTTGCCGAACTTTGGTATCCCGAACCTAACTTTGCGTCGTACGTCAATTGCTTCGTCGATTTAAGGAAAATCCTTCCGTGCCCAAAATTTCTTTGAAAGATCAAATAGAAGCGTCTAGGAGAAACAGTTCGACTTTGCAACCCACTTTGTGTCAACCTTCACCACCTTCATACGTTAATACCACTTTTTCAAGTCCTGCTGTAACTCCTAAACCGATGTCCATTGCTGAGCATATTGCTCAATCCCATAGCCGATCTTTCACTCATCTCCACACATCTAGCTCTAGGGGTCAACAAGTCCATTCACCTTTTTATCCAACTGTTGACCCTACTCCTGTCCAACCATCCAATTCCTACCAGTCCTACCCGACCTTCCCACCTTCATTAGATATTGCCTCTACACAGCCATTTAGGAGTTTCACGTATCCAAACAGTTTTGAATCTTTTACCGAAACCCCTCCACAACCCATGTCTAGTTTGGAACAGTCGTTGAAGGCGTACATTGCAGCAACAAACAAAATGATTAGGAATGTGGATGCGTCCATTGTCGCCCTTATGCAACCTAGTGAACCGGCAGCTAATTTCCAACTAGCTCCAAATATTCCAATATATGAGAAGGCGGTTGGACAGAGTGAGAATTTGAGAGGATTTCCAAATCAAACCTACCCATACCCAATTCCAGCCCACAACTCTGGTTTTCCATCGATTGTCCCAAATAGTTCACCAGTTGAAAATAAAAACGAGTTGTGTGATTTTGTAGTGCTTGATTTGCCAGATTGTGAAGAACCTCTTTCGAGTGAAACCACACCTAATCCTTTCGATCTTTACACCTCAACTCTAGAACCTAAATCGATAAATATCCATGCTTTTTATGAGGTGTCAGAAAATATTGATTTTCACTTGATTGAGGATATAGACGCCGGGAATATTTTGGATGATGAACCAGTCGATTTGATTGAAATTTTATGTCCAATTCATCATCCCGAGTCATTAAATGTTTCTCCCGAACTTCATATGCGTCTTGATTTTGATGATAATGGCATGGATGAGTCAACTATTGAGAAGACTTATGAGGATAGTATTGAGGAGAGTCTTGAGGATAATATTGAGGTTGAACCATTTTTGTTTGATGTGTCGGATTTTCCAATTCATCCTCTTGAATCTTTAACTAAATCACCCTCCCTCCTTTCCATCGTTCCGACCACGCCTAATATCATGCTTGAAGACTGTGAGCTTGAAAAATTTTCCTTTGAATCTGACACAGTTCTCACAGCCGATAACACTTACGAGTGTTTCACTTTTTCGAACGATGTTGATGACTCACCGCCCGAATTTGAGTCCTTTACATTTTCAGATGAGTTGGTTGAACCATCAGACTCGGTTGCTTACAGTCGTTTTGAACCATTGTTGGAATCTTTCCAGTTCGAGATAGTTTACTACGGTGAGAATGAGACTATCCCTAATTCACTCCCTTTCGTCCTTCCTATCGTTCCGACCGTACAAGAGACCATTACGCTTTCATCTCCAATACCAAGTTCAGCATATCCATGCTTTCTTGCGAATCTTGAGGGATTTGACCCCATTTCTCGACGGGTTGATAGGTTAGCACAATCGCTTTTAACACATCGGTCATCACAAAGTGTGCTAATTTATTCACTCGATTTACACCCTCAAGACCATACTCCACTTCTTTCTCTTTTCCGTCATTCTTCTCCTCCGCCGAGACCATATTCCACTCTTCTTTCCACACGGTCTCGTGTGCTTATCATTTCTCTTATTTCCACTCCATTCTTTCACCAACTCTACCATTACCACGATAGATTTTTGAATGGTTGGTGCTAACATTTGGCTTATGTAAAGCCTTGTTTAGTTTGGGGAGGACCTTGTTGTATATATGTATATATATTTTTTGTTTTATTTTTCTATAAAAAATATATAAAAAAAAAATCAAAACATTAAAAAAAATTACAAATAAATAAACAGGGGAGTGCCGACATTTTGACCCTCTTGGTGTGGCATGACAGTTAGGACACTGTCAAGTTTAAGTTTAGGGGTATGCTCAGTACGTTTTCTTCCTTCGCATTCATATGTACATTTTTTGCATTTGCATACTTATTTGAAAACCCATAAAAAATTAAAAATTTTGAAAATTATAAAAATTAATGTATTCAATTTTGGCCTTATTTGACTTGAGTTTGACAAATAGGTTAACTGGTTAGGAACAACTAGATCTTAGACTTAGTAAATTAAAAACCCTAAAAATAACCTTACTTAAAGTTTAGCGGTAGAAAGTATATGTCTTTGTAGTTTATTTAAAAATAGGCAAATTTTGGGTTTACTTCTTGGGCTAAGTCGAAACAAAGGAAAAGTATTGATGTTCTTATTAGAGTATAAGTTTAAAAAATAGTTCCTAGCTTAAGTCTAGATTCTGAAAATATATACCCTACAATTTGCACAATCACGCATCTTGAAACTTGGAATAGTAGAGGAGACCTTGAAATGCTCTTGTCTGAAGTCCTTAGTACGAAGAAAATGAAATAAAAAAATACAAGTGTGAATAAAGAATAAAAAAAATGAACACTGGTTTTTGTGATTACTTAAGGCTGTAAAAATAGAAAAATATTTAGCGAGGGTGCTTCATCACCTAGTGTCTTAGACCAACTGGTTTGGGAGTCGCTGCTAAAGCCTTAGGTGTTGCAAGACTAGGAATTACGCTTTAAAAGTGCAAACGCATTTTGTAATCGGTCGTTGGTACCTCAAGAAGTATTAACGGTCGCATGAAGGATATGTAAGCAAAATTCAATTAAAAATTCACTAATTAATAAGTATTTTGGACAACGAACAAGGGTATGATTGCTTGATTTGAATTTCCAAGTGTAGGGGTGACTTATACACACACGTAGGGATATGTGATTAGAGTTTAGATGGGAGAAAGGAGTGAAGAATAGAACCTGTATCTTTAGTAGAGTTGATAGAAATTCCTAAGTGGAGATGGAACCCTAGAAGGAAAAACTTAAGAGATGACGAAAGCTAAGTAAGTCTATAGAACATATATAATCTTAAGTTAAATGATGAGGCAGTGTGAAGAATATGGGTGGATAATTTTCGGGTCGAAGATAATAGAGTTCCTTTTAGAAACCCTAATTGGAGAATTAAAGTCGAAAAAGCCAAATTGACAGGATTTTGTGGGTAGTATCCGCTGAAAACCCTTAGGAGACAACACTCCTCCTACTAGGGACACCTAGAGATTTAACGGCTTGTTGCACGAGCTCAGTGCAATCGCGTTTCCCTGCGAAAGTGCGGTTAGGTTTTTTGTAGAAAATAAAAAATAATAAGTTTGCTCGAGGACGAGCAAAAGATAAGTTTGGGGGTATCTGTTCATATCATAATATTGCATTTTATATTCCTCATTCTTATGCATTTTACAATAAAACAGGTGCTTTTAACGCATGTCTGCTACATATTACAGGTTACAGGTTCTTGAACAGAAAACAGTGAAAACGATGAAAAGACGATGCAAAAGTGGATTTTGACCAACAAACAGAAAACTCTTGATCAAGCCTACATCAAAGATAAAATTCACAAAGTACAAGGCGATGCAAGGTCCAAGATTACAAAGCGAACGGTTAAAAGTCCACCGCAATTATTTACTGGAGATCTGGAAGAAACATAGAAGCTATTTTAATAAAAGAACCAAATAATAAGAAAGCCCAAAGATTCAAGGCCCAATACTTCCTTTTAAAGAGACAGAGACATAAAATTTTACCAAAGCTTGAAGTCTACTTTGACTAGTTCTTCCTAAGGATATTTTGGTAAATGTAGACGTGCGAATCAATTGTAACCTAGGGTTTCCTATCCTCTATAAATAGGAACTCTAAATCATTGTAAAGGCTATGCCTCCCTATGCCTCTTTCTATGAATAAAATTTAGAATTCTTTTGGAGAGCATCGATGGCTCTTTTCATATTATGAATTCAGATCTGACAACCCTGTGTTGATGTTTGGAGACAGCCATCTGTAAAGTAAGTAGGTAATTTCAATTCTTGCCCTAGGTAATTTTTCATTCTCTGCCCTAGATAAATGTTTTTAAATTCCCTAATGAGTGAGTAGTCTCCTCGCTTGTTAAGGTTAGTTTTGGAGAAGGCTTTTGAGAGATGAGATCTCTCATCCCTTTCTTGCCCATCATACTTTTTAATAGGACTCCATGCATACACGCACACACCGCGCCCTACGGCACCCTATCCCTCGAGGTAGCGGTGATACCGTAGTATAAAAGCCCGGTTGCGCGTATTTTCCATGGAGGTTATCTAAAGGAAGGACAAGAACCTAGAGGAAGGAACACTTTCCCGAATGGATCTAATCCCCTCTATTGATAATTACCATAACTCCTCATAGATCTTCATTTGGGTATAGAAAGCGTTGAGATTTATTTACATTTCCAAACCATTCCTAAACCTAACCCTAGCAAGATTTAGATCTAGATAATCTTAGTATAGATAGATTCAGTTTTTAGATTTAATAATCAATCCGAACACCCATCGGAATTAACTCGTTTGAGCGATTGGGAAATTCACAACATCCCTGTGGACCAACCCGTATTCACCGGCTAGCTACAAGCGACGCCGTTCTTGATTGCGGTTAATAGATAGTTTTTGAGATAAATCACAAAGCGATCGGCCAGTTCCATCAACTTCACCTCAACGACTCAGTGGGACTCACTTAGGCGGAGATAGGACTCCCGACACTTTGAAATGGCGAGATCCGCGGTTTCTGACCGGGCTTTGAGGGCGAGCGACCTGTCCCTCTCCAGACGCAGCTCGAGTCGCGGACCCTCGACCTCCGAAGATGTCTCTTCTACTGACCTCGCGTCCTGAATAGCCCCCTCGGCTTCCATACAAGTAACAAGGGCGCAGTGCTGAAGGACCTGGGGAAAAATGGCAGAGAAACTTAAGGACACCCAAACTAAGAAAAGGCCGCTCGAAGTAACACATGAGGGAGTACATACCTGAACTGCCTCCTGTGCGACAGCCGCCATTTGGGCCCTCAAGGTCCCCCGCGGCATCCGGCCTCCGGCCGACTCCTCCATACTAGAAGGAAGGCTGGCGGCAACGGAAAGCCCCGACGGGACCACGAACTCGACGTCCCCCTCCTGCACGGGAGTTCCCTCCGGAATCTCCGTCGGTGGTGCACGAGAGACCATCCTCTTCCGCTTAAGAGGAACCCCGTCTTTGCCCTCTCCTGCATCTCTCGTCTGAGATTCGGAAACCCGTGTACAGTTTTGGCCGCCGCCAGAACAAACACCAGGAGCTCGTGACGGGGCAGGTGGCCCCGCCGTCGGGGGCACATCCGGTGCAGGGCTCGAGTCGGCCGGAGGCACGGCCGCGCCGCCGTCCCCCCTCTAAGACTGAGCGCCGAAAGCACCAAGAGTCTGGGATCGGACCATCTGTCCTGCCAAAAGGGAGAAGAGGCTCGACTCAGAAGGAGAAGAAGCAGAAGCAAGACATATAACCTGATGGGAAGAAATCCTCGAGAAGAGAAAACGCAAGATCCGACCTAAACGGGAGAACGCCGAGCAAATAAAACTCAGAATGAGAAAAATGTGGAGAGAGAGATCCTGAATCAGGCTTCCTCTCCATTTATACAGCAGGCGTCCTCATCCAACGGCGACGGTCGACTCCGGCCAAAATGGCTCACTGCGCTCGACGACCACGATCGTTCCACCTGCCGCAAGCACATTGGCAGCGTCGCATCGGACACCAGAAGCCTACAGCACGTCACATCAGCCAACCAGCACCTGACACGTAGTCTGCCGCTTCGCCAAAGTGCACGCGATCCGGCGCACCCTCTTTAATGCGAAGGATCTCCCCCTGATTCGCTGGCTTCATCCAGAAAAGACAACCAATTGCCCAGAAACACGCCCGACGATATCTTCGGAAAGGAGCTCACCTCGGGTGATCCGGAAAACCACTCTCGACCTGACCCGTCAGCTGGTCGGGACGAGAGTGTAAGTCCACGTTGCCCACCCCGGTGCTTACGGGGAGGCGGAAAACATAATAAAAAATGGATTTTTATTGACTTAGGCAACATGGACCATGCTTGTGAGGATCTTTGCTAAACGAAAACTAGCTAAAGCAAACTTACAACTAGCTAAGTTGTAGAAAGGTTATACCTTGAGCTCGAAGTCCTTCTCTCCTTGCTCCTTGGAATGGTAGAAAGAGGTCACCTTGCTTGTCTTCTCCCGTCAAAGAAGGATCCACCCGAAAGCCCCGACCTTTAGCTTCAACTCCAAACTAGGAGTAACTAGAGTGCAAGAAATGCTAAGACTTGAACCCTAGAAGAGAGTAGAGAGGATCAAGTGAAGGTTTTTCTCAAGCTTTTTGTTTCTCAACACATGAGAGGGAGAGAGCTTGAGGGAGAGGATGAGCAAGAGAGAGAAATGATATGAGAGAATGAATTATTAGTGAGCCATTCTCACTAATATGTGTGTAATATTTTAATTCAATAATTAGCTAGAAAATTGTCATGGTTTAATCAAGATATGACCATTATCATTTCATTATTAATGCAAATTGCAAGGATCAAAGAGCATCTTCCAAATGAAATGATTATGGTCAAGTTGTCAACAAGGTCAACAAGTCAATGAAGTCAAATGGTCAACAACAACAACCATGCACAATTATTAAGCTAATTATCAATTAACTATAATACACACAAAAACAATAGGGTTAATAAAATGACAATAGTCATTAACCCTAAACAAGGTCCTCTCCCTCAATCTCAAGCAACTGTGCATACGCACCCGCATTCGTGATCCGAGGAACACGAATACACTGAGAAAAACCAATCTCAAATCATATACTAGAATCCGGCTTAAACCAAAGCCCGCTAGTATAAACTGTCCGGACAGCAATCGTGCACAAGTGCGCGGATGCGAACGAACCCTGTCGCAAAACCATGCGACCTCTACTCATTTTGCCTAAAGGCGAGTAGCTCTCTGTGTGGGACTCTAAAGACTCGACACTACGCTGGCAGTGGGTTTAACCACAGACCGCAAGCGGCACTAGCTGTACGTAACGGTCCCCAGGTAGATGTCGATAAGAAGACTGACGAGGTGAACCCCATCTGCACTCCTACTGAGCCTGTATGTGACAGTCTCCGTACAGTCCGGTCTGTTCGTCTGATACATCGCATGGCGGGCCTAGGGGGGCGGTGAACGTCAGTCCCCTAATAGCGGTACAAGTCGTGTCGGAGTGTAGCCCAGAACACCCTGAGATAACACTGGAAGCCTACCAGTATATCTCGCTTGCCCTGGCCAGGGACTACTCGTGTAATGGCTCTCCTGGACACAGCGCGATGTCAACCCCCAATACCGGGAGAGACGAATCCTGTCTAACCGTCACTGCCTCCAAGTGCTTCGGGACTGCACCCAAAAACTACCTGTTTGCACGACTCCTTTGAGCCGTGGTAGGGTAGTAATCAAAGTGCAGTGGGAACACACTCGAGGCAAAGTGACAGTGTCAAGTCAGCGGACTAAGCTGTACTCATGTCACCTGGGAACTGATAACTGACGATAGGTATATTACCAACCAACAGTTCCCGACGAGTCCTGTCCAGTGTACTCGTAACCTAACGAGCACCCGCATACTATCCCAAGTACGACGTACTAACGGCTGTGGGACAGACCGTCTCCCACACTGGGATAAGAAGCGCATACGCTAGTCTACTCCGGAGTATCGATGCCCTGTCTCGATAGTCCAACGACCAGGGACCTGTATAAGGATGTGCTTATAGATTACCCAGCTCCCACGAGTGCGAGCGCCATCACAACGCTGGTAATCAAGCAAAGATCCTAAGGGCTCTACTAATATGTATACCAGCAATATGCTAAAAGAAACACATGCACATATTAAAGCAGAGACAAACCAAGTAGCATACTACCATTTCGAGCAAGATTGTATATACAACTGTGAATATCCCAAGCTTCCATTAAGTAATATACAAACTAGTATGATACAGTAATGGCCTCTAGGGCATATACACTAACAATCTCCCACTTGCACTAAGGCCATGTATTGGCGTATCGAAGACCTATCATCTCGATCAGCCGCTCGAACTGAGTCTGGGGCAAGGCCTTGGTGAATGGATCTGCTGTGTTATCCTCTGATGTAACTCTCCGGACCTCGATCTCCTGGCGATCCACGATCTCCCTGATCAGGTGATACCGCCTTAAGATGTGTCTGGATTTCTGATGGGACCTGGGTTCCTTCGCTAAAGCTATAGCCCCGTTGTTGTCGCAATACAGAGGTATTGGGTCAACAATGGACGGAACCACCTGAAGTTCTTTCAAGAACTTCCTCATCCAGACAGCTTCTTTTGCGGCATCAGATGCAGCGATGTATTCCGCTTCCATGGTCGAGTCAGCAACGGTTTCCTGTTTGGAGCTCTTCCAACACACCGCCCCTCCATTGAGGGTAAAGACAAAACCCGACATGGACTTGGAATCATCCTTGTCACTCTGGAAGCTGGAGTCAGCAAAGGCCTCAATCTGCAGGTCTTTTCCGCCATACACCAAGAACATCTCCTTAGTCCTTCTCAGGTACTTGAGAATGTTCTTTACCGCTATCCAGTGTTTCTCCCCTAGGTTCGACTGATACCGGCTTACAACGCTCAATACGTATGCTACATCTGGTCTGGTATACAACATCGCATACATTATAGAGCCTACCGCAGAAGCGTAGGGTATAATAGACATGCGATCCCTCTCCAAATCAGTCTTGGGAGACATCTCTTTGGAGAGGGTGATCCCGTGACAAGCCGGTAGATTACCGCGCTTGGAATCTTCCATACTGAACCTTTTTAGTATGGTGTCGATGTACCTTGACTGTGAAAGTCCCAACATCCTCTTAGATCTATCACGATAGATCTGGATCCCCAGAATGTAGTTGGCATCGCCCAGGTCCTTCATGGAGAACCTCTGCGACAAGAATCCTTTGACTGACTGTAGCATAGAAATATCATTTCCTATTAGGAGAATGTCATCCATGTACAAGACGAGGAATACTACAGTTCTCCCTACAATCTTACTGTAAATGCATGGTTCATCTGGGTTTTTGATAAAGTCGAATTCTTTGACAGTATCATCAAAGCAGATGTTCCAACTCCGCGATGCCTGCTTAAGTCCATATATGGACTTTAGCAACTTGCACACTCTACCGCTGCTCCCACTCTGATTGAATCCCTCCGGCTGATCCATGTAGACGCACTCTTCCAAATTTCCATTTAGGAAAGCCGTCTTTACGTCCATCTGCCAGATTTCATAATCGTGGAAGGCAGCAATGGCAAGAAGGATCCGAATGGATTTCAGCATAGCCACTGGAGAAAAGGTCTCGTCATAGTCCAAACCAGGTATTTGACGAAAACCCTTTGCAACAAGTCTAGCTTTATAGGTCTCAACCTGCCCATCTACACCAATCTTCTTTCTGAAGATCCATTTGCAGCCTACGGGTTTTACCCCTTCTGGAGCAAAGTCCAAAGTCCAAACTTTGTTGGTGTACATGGACTCCATCTCGGCCCGCATTGCATCCAGCCATTTTACCGAGTCACCGCTCTGGATGGCTTGCTGGAAGCTAGTAGGCTCACCATAATCCATGGTGCAATCCTCTCTATCCCCGTCTATGAGAAAACCGTAGTATCTCTCGGGCGGATGAGACTGCCTACTACTCCTGCGGAGTGGCGCTGGGATGTCCGGTTCTCTTGAAACTTCTGGTTCTTCTGGTTCTTCCAAGCTTTCAGTAATAGCTTGTGGTTCTGGAATTTCTTCCAGTTCTATTGCGCTCCCACTTATCTGATTTTCTAAAAATTCAGTTTCCAAGAAGTGGGCATGCTGAGAAACAAAAACATTTTGTTCCTCTGCGGAATAGAAAAGATACCCCCTGGAGTTCTTTGGGTATCCCACAAACTTACACAGTACTGAGCGTGCCTCGAGCTTGTCCGCATGCTGCTTTTTTACAAAAGCTGGACATCCCCATGTCTTAAGGTACTTGAGACAGGGTTTCTTCCCACTCCACATCTGATATGGGGTGGTAGGCACAGTCTTGGTTGGAGCCTTGTTCAAGAGATATGCTGCTGTTTCTAGCGCATAACCCCAGAAGGATCGCGGTAACTCAGCCTTACTCATCATGGAACGAACCATATCCAATAGGGTTCGATTTCGCCGTTCCGATACACCGTTGTGTTGTGGTGTGTATGGAGGAGTAAGCTGAGAGAGAATTCCATTCTCTTTTAAGTAGCCCAGAAACTCGGCACTTAAGTATTCACCACCTCGATCAGATCTTAGTGTCTTGATACTTTTGCCTGTTTGTTTTTTAACTTCATTCTTGTATCCTTGAAATTTCTCAAAGGCTTCGGATTTGTGCTTCATCAAGAAGACATGCCCATACCTAGAGAAATCATCTGTGAAAGTAATGAAGTATGAATAACCACTTCGCGCATGTGTAGACATTGGACCACACACATCACTGTGTATGAGTCCCAAGAGCTCGCATGCTCTTTCTCCGTGTCCAGTGAACGGAGTCTTTGTCATCTTTCCCATGAGACAAGATTCACAAGTGGCATAAGACTGATACTCAAACGGATTTAAGTATCCCTCTTTATGTAACTTTGTTAGCCGTGTCTCATTAATGTGACCAAGCCATAAGAAAGCCTGATTAGTTTCCGGAGACTTTCTTTTAAGTGTGTTCTGGACACTGAAGATCTGAGCTTGATTCAATACGTATATACCGTTTTGTAATGTACCTGACCCAATCAGAACTTGATTTAGGTGGATGTTAACTACATCGCTTACAAAAGTAAAATCATATCCTTCCTTAGAAATTAAGGATACAGATATGATATTACAAGTCGCACCTGGTACATAAAAACAGTTACGCAGAATCAATATCTGCCCAGTTGTCAGTCCTAGATGATATTCCCCTACGGATTCAGCATACATGCTCATTCCGTTAGCAACCCTGAGAGTCATATCACCTTTCCTGATAACCCTACGGTTTCTCAAAGCCTGTAACGAGTTACAGATATGAGATCCTGATCCGGTATCCAATACCCAGGAAGTAGGGTTAACTGACATACAGTTCTCTATCACAAACATACCCGAAGCCGAAGCCACAACATGCTTCGAATTCTGGCTACTGGCTTTACAAGCCCTGCAATCCTTCTGCCCATGTTCATTCCCGTAACAATAGGAACATCCCTCTTTTACTGCATCCATTCCAGAAACTTCTGCCTTTCTCTTTCTTTCTACTTCCCTGGTTTCCTTCAGGGTAGTAGGCAGAGACTGTTGAACTAAGTCAGGATCTGACCCGTTCTTCAACGTGGTCTTCAGCTCCGAGAGCTCAAAAGAGCTGGTCTCTGTAAGGACGTTGCCCCCTACAGATGACCCGATAGCCAACCTCGCTGGAAGCAATTCGTTCGAGGTCTCATATCTTGCGATACGAGATTGCTCTCCATATAAAACTTTGTTATGGAGGAAGATAGAAGCGGAGTCTATCTTCTCGTGCTGCCTCTGGTATATACCATCAACTGAGGCTAACACGAGGCACTTGGCTTTCGCACAGTCTTCTTCCGATGTCCTACGAATATCGATATCCGTGACAGGGGAAACTGGACCTGAGACGGCAGGGGTTGGATCAGTCAAGAGGTGTCCCAGCTTGTCCTGGGCAATGGACATCTGGACAGACCTTTGCCTGTCGTAACAGTCAGATTCAGTCATCTTATTATCTAGATGTAACCTAGGTGCGGTCATTGGGTCGCTGCAGTTAAGAGAGAGAGAAGAAAACACTTAGCATGATGCTCTTGCAAGTTTAGATTGGTTTTTAATTTATCTAAACAGGATGGCTCCCACTGTCTCTCGAATCCCTCATCAAACCACAAAGGAAGAATTAGTCGGGATCTTTCTCACCGTACAATACTTGCTTAACTGTTCGGCCAGGCCAGTGTCGGTACTTTGAGGGAGGTTTTCCAACGCTTTCGCGAAGTTCCTTAATTAAGTAACCTCTTTTTCCTGTGGGCGTAGCCCCGCTAACACCTTTCTAGACACCTACTTGGTTTATAGCATTGATCGTTAAGTGAGAAAGTCCCCGAGGAGTAGCATATACTCACAGTAGGATCGGGATCCAAATATCATCGCGTGATAAAACCGAAGGAATCCTACCAGAATTATTACACTCCAAATGGTATGCAGCGCTAGCAAGTTTCAGTACTTATGAAACTCCCGATGTGGATTTTTGCCCCATGCTCTTATGACCTTGACGAAGGTCAACAAATCATAAGTCACACGTCAAGTTCTACCCGTCGTTATCCAGGTTAATTTGAACACATCCGCACATACCCTTGACGAAGGTCAACAAGGTAGTGCGACTGTCCCAAACCAACGCATCTATCTATGCTACATATGAACACCCAACAGCTACCAATCACTATGCCTTGACGAAGGTCAACAAACATAGCTTGAATACTATTGAATATCCATACGAAACGACGGAGGGCTACGGATGGTTTTGGCGAAACCGTGAACGTAGTGAACTTGATATAATCGATGGAACGAGATAGCTTTTAAAAGGAGTGGTTCAAGCTCCGCGTTTAAAAGTTTAGTTTTGAAAAGAACCGAGTGGTTTTCAAAGTGTTCCAATCGACTTTTACTTGGTTTATTTTCTTGCATTAGTTCTTTTAATGCGTCCCATCATTTAATCCTACCATTGCAGAAAACAACCAAAATATGACGTACGCTTATGCCATTCGCATTCGCCACGGGGCCCCGTCATCACCCGTTAGGTTACTTAACTAACGACAGAGCGGGGGCTGGGCTAGCGCGGCTGTAAAACATAAGCAACGCCTAAATAGTTATTATATATAAATATATAGCAATGATAGACATTATAGATCACAGATGAATACATTGGATATACTAGGAATCCGCAATGCGTTCGAGCCTGCAGCGTAAAGCGGATTACACGGTCGCGGTGAATAGCCAATACCCCACCCAAGACCCCTACGGGTGCGGCAAACTACCCGCCAAGCACCCGAAGCGAAGCAACCTCCCTCACCACCGTGAGTAGGCCACTCGGCACTTCGAGATACCCGGTAGTTTGTGCACCCCTCCATGGGTCTATCCTAGGAGCAAAAACAGTAAAAAGAATTATACAATGACGGCTACAACCCCGACCCGGTTGTGCGGCCATACAAATAATATTATTACATCAATTTACATGTTACAAATGAATGAAAGAAAAATAACGCTCATCTCACATCCACCCCGGCCATTCACCCGCGACAATCCAATCCATTCATATCCACAAACCAATAACAATCACAGATCACAGAGATGTATAACCCCGACTAATCGACTTATAGCGATTAGCCGACGTTCAATACATGCAAGCATCACAGATATAACCGATATAGTTAAAGTGTAGTGAAGTTCCGGAAAAATACGGATTTATAGGCCCCCAAAAGTAAATTTTAGTTCTGGAAAATCTGGGCACATATAACATATCCTAAAAATCCCAAAACCAACACAGAAACACTCTGCACCAAAATCGAAGCAGAGAGGGGACCAGACGGCCGCGCTTCCGCGGCAAGAGCTTCCTCTTGCCGCGGATCCGCGCTCCTCTGATCGCCTCTCTGGTTCGTATTTGGTGGTTTTCTATACAAAAGCCAGAGATAATTTTTGGTGTATAACAAATGTCATTTCGACCAGAAAAAAAATTAACAGAAACTAGGGTTTTGCAAAGTTTGGTTTTTGGATTTTCCGGTTTCGAAACTTCGTTACACTTCACTACCTAGCTAGTTTAAGTTTAGTTAGGCTCTGATACCACTGTAAGTCCACGTTGCCCACCCCGGTGCTTACGGGAAGGCGGAAAACATAATAAAAACGGATTTTTATTGACTTAGGCAACATGGACCATGCTTGTGAGGATCTTTGCTAAACGAAAACTAGCTAAAGCAAACTTACAACTAGCTAAGTTGTAGAAAGGTTATACCTTGAGCTCGAAGTCCTTCTCTCCTTGCTCCTTGGAATGGTAGAAAGAGGTCACTTTGCTTGTCTTCTCCCGTCAAAGAAGGATCCACCCGAAAGCCTCGACCTTTAGCTTCAACTCCAAACTAGGAGTAACTAGAGTGCAAGAAATGCTAAGACTTGAACCTTAGAAGAGAGTAGAGAGGATCAAGTGAAGGTTTTTCTCAAGCTTTTTGTTTCTCAACACATGAGAGGGAGAGAGCTTAAGGGAGAGGATGAGCAAGAGAGAGAAATGATATGAGAGAATGAATTATTAGTGAGCCATTCTCACTAATATGTGTGTAATATTTTAATTCAATAATTAGCTAGAAAATTGTCATGGTTTAATCAAGATATGACCATTATCATTTCATTATTAATGCAAATTGCAAGGATCAAAGAGCATCTTCCAAATGAAATGATTATGGTCAAGTTGTCAACAAGGTCAACAAGTCAATGAAGTCAAATGGTCAACAACAACAACCATGCACAATTATTAAGCTAATTATCAATTAACTATAATACACACAAAAACAATAGGGTTAATAAAATGACAATAGTCATTAACCCTAAACAAGGTCCTCTCCCTCAATCTCATGCAACTGTGCATACGCACCCGCATTCGTGATCCGAGGAACACGAATACACTGAGAAAAACCAATCTCAAATCATATACTAGGATCCGGCTTAAACCAAAGCCCGCTAGTATAAACTGTCCGGACAGCAATCGTGCACAAGTGCGCGGATGCGAACGAACCCTGTCGCAAAACCATGCGACCTCTACTCATTTTGCCTAAAGGCGAATAGCTCTCTGTGTGGGACTCTAAAGACTCGACACTACGCTGGCAGTGGGTTTAACCACAGACCGCAAGCGGCACTAGCTGTACGTAACGGTCCCCAGGTAGATATCGATAAGAAGACTGACGAGGTGAACCCCATCTGCACTCCTACTGAGCCTGTATGTGACAGTCTCCGTACAGTCCGGTCTGTTCGTCTGATACATCGCATGGCGGGCCTAGGGGGCGGTGATCGTCAGTCCCCTAATAGCGGTACAAGTCGTGTCGGAGTGTAGCCCAGAACACCCTGAGATAACACTGGAAGCCTACCAGTATATCTCGCTTGCCCTGGCCAGGGACTACTCGTGTAATGGCTCTCCTGGACACAGCGCGATGTCAACCCCCAATACCGGGAGAGACGAATCCTGTCTAACCGTCACTGCCTCCAAGTGCTTCGGGACTGCACCCAAAAACTACCTGTTTGCACGACTCCTTTGAGCCGTGGTAGGGTAGTAATCAAAGTGCAGTGGGAACACACTCGAGGCGAAGTGACAGTGTCAAGTCAGCGGACTAAGCTGTACTCATGTCACCTGGGAACTGATAACTGACGATAGGTATATTACCAACCAACAGTTCCCGACGAGTCCTGTCCAGTGTACTCGTAACCTAACGAGCACCCGCATACTATCCCAAGTACGACGTACTAACGGCTGTGGGACAGACCGTCTCCCACACTGGGATGAGAAGCGCATACGCTAGTCTACTCCGGAGTATCGATGCCCTGTCTCGATAGTCCAACGACCAGGGACCTGTATAAGGATGTGCTTATAGATTACCCAGCTCCCACGAGTGCGAGCGCCATCACAACGCTGGTAATCAAGCAAAGATCCTAAGGGCTCTACTAATATGTATACCAGCAATATGCTAAAAGAAACACATGCATATATTAAAGCAGAGACAAACCAAGTAGCATACTACCATTTCGAGCAAGATTGTATATACAACTGTGAATATCCCAAGTTTCTATTAAGTAATATACAAACTAGTATGATACAGTAATGGCCTCTAGGGCATATACACTAACAGAGAGTGGGGGGCTAATGATGATGCTCGATATCGGTGATCTCCCAGATCAGGACATGTGGCAGATGATGTGTCCCAGGACATGCAAGAAAGGACTTACAGTGGCCGACCAGACCACACCTACGCGTCCATCCTACCGAGCGAACGCTGGCTCGCCTCCGAGCCCCCTGCACAACTGGCCTCCTCGGCCTTACAACTCGTCTTCGAGCTACCACAGAACCAAGATACGTCGGCTCTCCCGCTCGTCGTCGAGCTCTCCTGCCGAGGTCATCTTCCTCGGTCTCGTCGACCGACCAACAGCACCGCTTGCAGGCGTAACCGCCATCCCGCGAATCTCTCCATGCGCGAGATCTCCACCGGCCACATCCCACGTTCCACGCCACCACGATCCCCCATTAACGAGCCTGTCTCGCTATTAATGGGAGGTCCCGCTCATCACGCGGGCGTGACGTCGGGAGCGTAACGGCCGGCATGATTCTCGTGCCTGCCCCGCCTGCTGCCACCGCTATATAAACCCCTTCTTCAGACGATCCAGGTAAGCCATTTTGACTCCACCAAGTCGTTACTCTGCTCGGATCTCTAGTCTAACTTGATCGTCGGAGGGTCCTCGGTGGTACAACCATCCCGGGACTTCCTTGCAGGTAACTCGACAACCGCAACCTCAAACCCATTGAGATCCACACGCCTCAGGAGCGACAGCCTCCAGATCCAATCTTAGCCGCCCATCGCCGCCATCAGCAGATCAACGGAAGGCAACATCTGAAGGCCTCCATCAAAATCTTTTATTTTCATTTGCTAGCACACAAAAATCATTAAAATTTCCCTTTTTTTATTTCTAACTTTTTTCAACATTTCTCATGATTTAGCTCATGAAAATACGAAAGATACCACAATTTACAATTTTCGCGATTTTCTGACATTTCGTATGCAAGAAAATTATGGAGAATCGTTATTTTTCTATTTTTCCTTAAAACCTTAGAATCGTTATTTTTCTATTTTTCCTTAAAACCTTCGATATCCTTGCGCTATATAGCACACGAAAATCAATATAATTTCCCCCTTTTTTGTTTTATGGATTTTTTTCGACATTTAGCATGGTCTAGCACATGAAAGTGGCAAGATACCACAATTTACTTTTTTCAAGATTTTCTGATATTTCTTATGCAACTCATTAAAATTATGAATATTCGTTAATTTCTATTTTTTTAATCTTTGTTATTCATGATCTGTAGCACATGAAATTCAGTAAAATTTCCCTATTTTCTTGTTACCCGGATTCTTAAACATTTCGCATGGTTTACCAAAAAAGTAAAATACCATGAATTACCATTTTCTCGGTAATATGATATTTTATACTATAAGTCTTGAAAATACCGAAAAATCTTTATTTTCCCTTTTTTGATTAAAAACTACGACATTCATCAAGTGATATAGCACATGAAAATCAGTAAAATTTTCTTATTTATCCGTTTTATGGATTTTTTTAACATCTCGCATGGTTTAGCTAATGAAATAGGTATAATACCATTTTAACTATTTTCTTGATTTTTGATATTTCATAACACATGAAAATTGTGATGAATCATTAATTTTCATTTTTTCTTAATACCTTCAATATTCATGTGCTATTTACCAGATGAAAATCATTAAAATTTCCCTATATTTTTGTTTTCTGGATTTATTTCAACATTGGCATGGTTTTAGCTCATGAAAACAGGTAAAATACCATAATATACTATTTTCTCGATTTTCTGATATTCATACTACTCATGAAAATTGTGAAGAATCGTTAGTTTTCTATTTATTTTTCTCTTAAAATCTTGATATTCATCCTCTATAGCTCACGAAAATCTATAGTATTCGAAATATCAAGAACATCGTAAAATGGTGGTATTTTTTCTGTTTTCATAAGGTAAACCATCCAAATGTTGAAAAAAAAATTCCATAAAACAGAAAAATAGGAAAGTTTAATGATTTTCGTGTGCTAAAGAATGCCGAAGATTTTAAGAAAAACAGAAATTAACGATTTTTCACTATTTTCATGAGTTATATAGTGTACGAAATATCAGGTAATTGAGAAAACAATAAATCAAGGTATTTACCTGTTTTTATTAGGTGAATCTTGCGAAAAGTTGAAAAATCCAGAAAACAAAAAGAAAAGGAACTTTTAGTGATTTTCGTGTGCAAAAGAACATGAATATCGAAGGTTTTAAGAAAAAACAGAAAATTAACTATTTTTTATAATTTTCATGAGTATATCGAAGGAACTCTTATAATCTATAGCATACGAAATATAAGAAAACCGTAAAAATGATAAATTGTGGTATCTTACCTGTTTTCATTAAGCTAAACCATGCCAAATGTTGAAAAAAAATCCAGAAAACAAAAAAAATAGGGAAATTTTACTGATTTTCGTGTGCTAGCAAATGAAAATCAAAAGTTTTAAGGAAAAATAGAAAATCTAACCATTCTTCACAATATTTATGAGTTATAGTATACAAAATATCGAGAAATCAAGAAAATAGTAAATTGTAGTATTTTACCTGTTTCCATGTGCTAAACCATGCGAAATGCTGAAAAAATCCAAAAAATAGGGAATTTTATTAATTTTCAGGTGGAATCGTTGATTTTCTGTTTTTTCCTAAAACATGCATAAGAAAACATGTAAAATTTTCCTATTATTTTGTTTTCTGGATTTTTTTTTTTAACATTTGCATGGTTTAGCTCACGAAAACAGGTAAACTACCATAATTTACTATTTTCCCGATTTTCTGATATTTCTTATGGTATAACCTAAGAAAAAGAATAATCAATTTTCTGATATTTTCTTTAAACCTTCACTATTCATTTACTATTATGAGAACATGAAAACAAGTAAAATTTCCTTATTATTTTGTTTTCTGGATTTTTTCAACATTTGCAAAACTTATTATTTTCTCGACTTTTATGATGTTTTGTAAAATACAATAATTTATGATTTTCTCGATTTTTTTATATTTCATATACTATAACCCATGAAAACTATGAAGAATCGTTGATTTTCTATTTTTTCTTAAAACCTTTGCTATTCAAGTGAGACTTTTTCTTTGGAACGAAGAGGAGTCTTCGTAAAAGATCTTGAAAAAAATACAATTTAAGGTTTGAACTTAACTGATTTTTATTGAATCTCAAAGTTATATATATATATATATATATACACACACTTTACATGATAAAGAAATAAAAGAAAATCTTTCCTAAAAAATAAAATTAGAAAAGTTATTGAAAGATTTGTAATCACAAAAATCTGCATTAGTTATGGAAATCTTTTCTAATACGCCCCCGCAAGATTGAGGCTCCGATCTTGAAACGAAGTTTGAGAAATCGACCGTGTCCAAGTGGTTTTGTGAGAATATCCGCAAGTTGATCATGAGTGCTGATATGGTGAACACGAATGGTGTCATCTTTAATGCATTTCCGAACAAAGTGATAGTCAGGAGCAATGTGCTTCATCTGAGAGTGGAAAACTGAGTTTGCACTAAAAGAGATAGCCTCGGTATTATCACAGTGGAGAGAGGGTGGTTTTCGCAGAATTACCTTGAGTTCATACAGAAGATTTTTCATTTACAGTATCTCGGCCATGGCATTCACAAGGGCTTTATATTCAGTTTCGGAGGAGAATCGAGAGACAGTCTTTTGTCGAGCCGATTTCCATAAGATGAGATTCGAGTCTAGATAAAGAATATAGGCAGTGGTGGAACGACCGTCATTGCGATTTCCACCCCAGTCAGAGTCACTAAAAGCCTGAAGAGTTAGAGAAGATCGTCGACGGAGATAAAGACTATGATATATCGTACCTTTGAGGTAACGAAGAACACGTTTGAGTGCCGTCCAGTGAAGCTCTGTGAGAGAGTACATGAATTGGGAGAGACAGTTGACGGCAAAGTTGTTGTTGTTGGTGTTGCGATTGTAGGAGGTGCTTATATGTTGTTGCGGAAGGCGATAAGAGGAGCGATTAGATTAGTTGGTATAGTGGGCACTTGCAATTAAGAGGAACACTTTTGTCTTCTTTCTTGAGATGGCGTTCATAGTCTATGAGTTTGATATAGAGCTCATCAAAGGTGACGGCGTTATCACAAACTCGGATAGAAGCGGCGGCTTCTTTGAATTCAGGTCCAAGGCCAGCGAGGATGTGAAGAACGAGGTCATCTTCGAGAAGAGGGTGGTCGGCGAGAGCGAGATCGTCGAAGATAGATCATATCTCTTGTAGGTACTCGTTTATAGACCACGAACGGTGTTGATTGTTGAGGAGGCGTTCCTTGAGTGACATAACTCTTAAGCGAGATTTGTTCGCAAGAAGAATAACAAGTCGATCTCATATTTTTTTGGAGGAGGAAACAGAGGATATGTAGGGCTGGATCGTCTCGACGCAGCTGCTGAGGATAGCGTTGAGAATAAGTTGATCATGATGGTACCATTGATAGTAGTCATGATTTTCAACACGCTTGGTGATGATCATGGCCAAGAAGATCATGGCCAAAAATCTTTGTAAGACTAAAGGTGAAGAAGAAGCCTCAGGGAGTTTCTCTCAGCAAAAACAGTCCTTTAAAAAAGCAATTGAAAGTGCTGATGATGATTATATTCAGAAGAGCACATCTGAACAAATTATTTGTTTAGAAGGAGATGATATCTCTCGAATGGATGATCCATGGTCTCTTAAAAAAAAATACATAGAGGCCACTTATGCTTCTCAAGCAGGAAAGACAAGGCAAATCTATGAACCCTTGCTGTTAGTTTCCGATTCAATGGAAATTAAACATTACTACCCTAATGGTAAAGAAGGGGGAGAAATTATAAATTTCTTTAAGGTCATTATAAAAAAAGATCTTCAGCCCACACGAATGGGCCTTACATCCTAATAGGGCAAGGTCATTTAAATTAGGAGATACCAGACACGAATGCAATTATTGGAATTATATCCAAGCATTCGATAATTTTCTTTATTATGAAAATCCAGCGAGAAAACACTCCTGGTTCATTATGATTAGACCTGACGTCATAAGAGCAGGTGTGCCAAATTGGTTTATCCAATAGTGGCAGAAGACAAGGGCAGAATTAAAAATATTGCCTAATTCAATTATTAATCTGTTTGTTCCATGGATGGAATCTTATCCAAAATTTCATACGCTATACTACTTCATTGAGAATGGAATTCCATTTATATTTCGATGGATAATAGCGACAGAGTTTAACAACAAGAATATCCATGTTCTATCCAGAAAATTACTCATAAAATGGTGGTCTGAAATTCAAGAAGAACGGAAAATAATTGAGATCAAAACATCTATAAAAAATAATTATGATAATCTGGAAAGAAGGATTAACACAGAATTGGCCACAGATAATCCTATGCAGAAGCTCAAGATTTCATTCCAGAGAAAATATCCAAATATCTCTGAGGAAGAGCTAATGAAACGTTACTTAGAACATATGAAAAAACAGTTCGAGCAGATTTTTGACGTATCAGATGCTAGCTCATCAGTGTCTGATAAAACTACGAAGTCAGTAGAAAAGAAAGACAATTTTCAAGGATAAGCCCAAGATCCAGATGAGGATTTAAGGTCAGCACATCAACTTTGGGATGACTTGATGGGCTCAACATTGGGACAAATCAATGAAGACAAAACGGGCAAAGGAAAGGGCCTAATGAAATAAGCCCATCATAAAAACTTTTACTAAAAAATGGACGACTGCAAATATCAGAAGCACACGAATATTTGGTGAAAGTTTTCACCCTAAGGTTTTTATAAAACCGGCAGAATCATAGCCCACGGTTTTTATAAAACCAGTACAAGGTAATTCAAAACCAGCACATAGTTTTTCACAAAGAAACTTGGAAGCATTTCAATTCGAGTATCGATAGCCAGTGCTGTTCTGGACTGCAGTCCAGAGCCGCAATTCTTCCAGATTTTATTTATCATGATTTATTAGAATCCAGTGGACAAAATATATTATAGTAGGTTATTCCGTCAGCTTCAATATGAGTCCTGAAACACTACAATGCAATCTATACATAATTTATTATAAAATTTACGGGTTAGCATGTATGAAAATTTCAGATTTTATGACGGAAATTGGGGGTACCATTTTATGTGTGCAACGACGCTATTTTGCAACCAAAGAAATCGGGGGTACCATTTTATGTGTGCAACGACGCTATTTTGCAACTAAATTTCTACAGGATATTCATTATCCTAACATGGGTTCATTAAACCCAAGTTACTCTACTTTAAAATAGGTTTTAGTCTAGGATACGTTCGAAAACTAGCTTAAGCAAACGGTTATCAATGAAAAGTCGGTTTCTTACTTGACGAGCATGAGATTTGAACCATATGAATTATGAGCGTTTTCAAACACGGGGTAAAAGCCACTAATGGATTAATTCACTAAAAGCAATGGCGCGTGCTCATAGTAGGAAATGATTCGATTACGGTATTCGATTCAAACATAAAATCATAATAGAATTACTTAACTAATAAATTTATATAGCATATAAAAGCAAGCGGAATTCACTTTCATGTCACGACCGACGGTCACGATGACGATGATGGCGGTGACCCACGACTACGGTACGCACAAGGCTACACACGGCTAGGATTCGGGTTTGGCCTCGGCGATGGAGACGGGTTGCTTGGCAGAGTCGCAGCGGATCGGCAGTGTGGGATGAGGCTCCGGAGCAAGGGAAGCTCGAGGTAAACGTTGGCGTTGAAGGTTGAAGGAGGAGCTGGGGTCGATGGAGGGGTTGTGCGGTGGTCAGAAGTGGCTCGTGGGTGGTAGGGGGTGAGGGCAGTGGAGGAGCTCGAGGGTTATTGATGGAGGTGGGTCACGGTGGCTCAAGAAGGAGGTGCAGGGAACTCGAGCAGGCGGTGGAGGGAGGAAGCTGGCGGCGGTGGGGTGAATTGACGGGGTTGGGTAATGGCTAGGGGATGCTCGGGTTCTTGGTGTTGGGAATGATGGTGATAGTGGTGTCGGGCGGTCGGGAAAGAGAGAGGTGAGGGGAGTGACGATGGGAAGGTGAGGCGAAGGTGGAGGTGAGGTCGTGATCGGCGATGGGTTTTCTTAGTTCATCGGGGTGTTGGGTTCACGGGCTTGGTGCAGGTGTTTGCTCGGGTTTTGCAACGGGGAGAAGGATGGAGAGAGGAAGGTGGAGGTGGGGATGGAGAGGGATGGTCGGCGGTGAGGTGGCGACGACGGCGAGGCTAGAGGTTTGGGTTCTCGGGGTTGTGGGTTTCGTCACGAGGAGGCAGGGAAATAGAAGAAGAGGGAGGTGAGAATAGGGAGAGAGAGGGTAAGCGTGAGATGAGAGAGAGAGAGAATGTGGGTGGGGTTTTTAATAATTAATTGAAAAAAATTATGAAGAAGAAAGAGAGGTAACGGGAAAATTAATATATAATTATAAGGTTTTTAATGAAATTAATTTGTGTAGGATTTGGGTTTAAATGAGGATATTTTTTTTTTTGAATTTGAAAAGAAAATAGAAGGTAAGTAATCTGTTGGTTAAAAGTAAAGCCTTGGGTTGTTGGGCTTGGGCTCAAGAAAATTTTGAAGGAAAAGTGTGGAATTTAAATATGGACTTAGGCTTAGAGTTAGGTTCATAGGAAACAAAATAATTAGAATATAATACAAAATTTAAAATGGGTAAAATATTTGATTTGAATACAGGTATTGGCGTAGATAAAGACCGGGTATTACATAAATAATAAATATTTTGGTTTGATAAAGAAGCGCTTGAATTCTGCAAGCAAGACTCCAGTCTTTTCTGTTATTGTTTATGCTTGTTAATTACTAACGATCTTATTTTTTTGGGTATCAGAGCCTGAAATATCCAAGGATGGTTTAATAGGTACATAGCTTTTTTCACTAGCTATTTTTATAGTAGGAGTTTCTACTATAGCAAGTGCTTGTAATTTATTAATCAAGCTTTCAAGAGTAGATTCTACTCTGGTCAATTGTTGACCAATGACTTGGATATGGATATTGGTAAAATTGTTTTGCTTAAAGACTTTCTGTAGTTCTTTCAGCATATTTTCCATTTTATCATCCACTAATGGCTTTATAAAAGCCGTGACATCTAAATTAGAGGTTGATATACAAGATAATCTAAGTGGTTCTGTTGGAGGATATATAGACCTAACAGTTTTTCCACTTATGGTAGACCATTGCTTATAATGTTCTTCAAGAATATTTATTTTACTTTCTTGTTCTGTAAGGAAGTATTCAAGAAACCAGTCTACGAAATTTCTTAGACATTGGTTTTCTTCAAGGTATTTATAGTATTTATCCTTGTAAAAATATAATTGATCATTCGAAAAGATTTTTGCAAACCATTTTCTAAAAGTTTCATGCTTCTTCTTTGTAAATTCCCTATTAAGGAATTTTCTTAGAGAGTTATGGGGTGAAAAATACATAAAAACTTATATATGGAAACTCATCTCTGATGAGATATGAGAGATTTTATGATCCTTCTCACATATCGGATGCGATATATTTTCGTGTGAAATATTAATCCCTCTGGCCTCTCTATAAAAGGAACTAGGTCTTGAAAAAGACCTATTTCCATTATAAACGGAAGACGTAGTACTAGCCGTATAAGGCTTGCCTGCAATTCTGGATATATTGTTTGAGCCAAATTTCACTTCAATATTCTTATCGTCAGTTTGTATAATCTGATCGATATCTGTATCAATAATGGGTGCAGGCGGCATTGCCGACGTTATAACCCAGGATTCAGGAAATTCTATCTTTTCCCATTTTATAATCCTGTTTGTAGCAATGCCAGAAGACAATAAATTAGTCTCGATTACAGTGGTTTTACCACTTTTAGTTTTTTTCTTAACCTTTGGTGCCATAGTAGTTAAGACCTTATAATGAATTCTGTAGACTATCGATATTATCTCTAACCCTTTCATAAAATTATAACCATGTGTTTTTAAATTTAAGGTAACTGCGTCAAGAATATTTGTGTCAGTTAATAACAAAGTTAAATTAGGATATATATCAAAATAGACTGGTTCATGACAAAGATTAGTTTGCATGATTCTCATGAGGGAAGCGATCCAGTCTAAACATCTCGCATCTCTTAGCGATGTTAAAATAGAGGCATTAAGTTCTTGGGGAGCAAGAAGCCTGGAAGCCACTTGAATAAGACCTATATGAAGGTACTTATATTGCTTCTCGAATCTGTAACTATCCTTTTCTGAAAGGAGTTGAATAGTTTGTTCTGTGTTATCTAAAAAAAGAGTTTTCTTCCATACTTTTGATGGAAAGTCTGGACGAGAGATCGAACGTCCCAATATTATAAATCTTTTTAGCTGGAACCTCTGGAATAGTCCATTTGTTCAGTTGTTTCTCATCTGAGCGATACTCTATTAAATTAGAGTTCTTAACATATTTGCTCTTATTATGAGCAATTTTCGTCGAAATAGCTGTTGAAGATGTAGACATGAAAATCTAATTCAAGATTTCGATAGCACTAATTTGTTTGATATGATGTTCTTCTATTACATGCAATACTGAATATTCATCTCTTAATTATATTTTGAAGATATCAAACTGAATTTTTACTTACACGACTGCCAACGATTTACGGGCTACCAAGATGCCAATCCCTGACATAATATGTGATCCCCTACGCGACTTTGGTGTCGTTCCATAAGTAACTATTTAGCAAGATATTTCCTAAGTAAGTGACTTAGTTTGTTTCATTAAGGGTTCTTAGAAAGAAGCTTTCCCTGTGAAGGGCTACCAGGATTTTTCCAGGATTTTTTTTCAACATTTCGCAGGGTTTAACTCATTAAACAGGTAAAAACTATAATTTACTGTTTTCACAATATTCTGATATTTCATATGCTAGGACTCATAAAAATTGTGAAGAATCGTTAATTTGTTGTTTTTGAAGAATCGTTAATTTGTTGTTTTTTATTAAACCTTCGAGAGATATATATATAGCATGCGAAAATCAGTAAAATTACCCTATTTTTTTATTTTCTGGATTTTTTCAACATTCCGCATCGTTTAGCTTTTGAAAACCGGTAAAATACTATAATTTACTATTTTTTGATTTACTGATATTTCGTATATTAAAATTGATGAAAATCGTGAGGAATCATTAATTTTCTGTTTTTTCTAAAAACCTTGGTATTCGTGTGAACATTTGTAAATTTTCCTATGTTTTGTTTTCTGAAATTTGTCAACATTGCGCATGGTTTAGCTCAAGACAATATATATGTAAAATACCATATTTTTAGATTTTCTGGTTTTTCCTATACTAACTCATAAAAATTGTGAAGATCCGTTAATTTTTTGGTTTTTGTTAAAACCTTCGATATTCACGCACACAAAAATCAGTAGATTTTTTCTATATTTTGTTTTCTTAATTTCTTCAACATTTCGAATGGTTTAGCTCATGAAAACAGATAAAATAGCATAATTTACTATTTTCTCGAGTTTCTGATATTTTGTGTACTATATAACTCATGAAAATTATGAAGAATCATTAATTTTCTATCTTTTTAAAAATCTTCCATATTCATGTGAAAATCAATAAAATTCCCATATTTTTTTTTCTAATTTTCTCAACATTTTGCATGTTTTAGCACATGAATACAGGTAAGATACCACAATTTTGCGAATTTCTGATATTTCGTATACCATGCTCATGAAAATTGTGAAGAATCATTAATTTTCCGTAATTTTCTTAAAACCTTCCATATTCATGTGCTAAAATTTCCCTATTTTCTGTTTTCTGGATTCTTTCAACATTTCATATGGTCTAGATCATGAAAACAGGTAGAATACTATAATTTATAATTTTCTCGAGTTTATGATATTTACGTAATACTATAACTCATGGAATTGTGAAGAATCGTTAATTTTCTGTATTTTAATAAACCTTCGATATCATGTGCTAGTGCATGAAAATCAATAGAATTTCCATATTTCTTGTTTTATGATTTGCTTTCAACATTTCACATGTTTAGCTAACGAAAGCAAGCAAAATACCATGAATTTTCCGATATTTTGTATACTATATAACTCAAGAAAATAGTGGAAAATCGTTAATTTTCTGTTTTTTCTTAAAAACCTTGGATAGTAATCTGCACACAAAAATCAGTAAAATTTTCTTATTTTTCTGTTTTCTGGATTTTTCAACAGGTAAAATACCACGATTCACTATAAACAACCCATGAAAATTGTGTTGAATTGTTAATTTTTTTTTATAAAAGACCATCAATATTCATGTGCTATAATAGCACTAAAAAATGAGTAAAATTTCACTATATTTTATTTTCTGGATTTTCTTACATATTCCGCATGAAAATCTTTAAAATAACACAATTTATTATTTTCTCGATTTCTTGATATTTCGTATATTATAACTCATGAAAATAGTAAAGAATTGATTGTTTTCATTTTTTTTTAAAATGCCATCAATGTTCATGTGCCATAGAACACAAAAAATCAGTAAGATTTCAATATGTTTAGTTTTTCATAATATGTGATCTTCTGTAGTTTAGATATTTTGCATATTAATCGTTAAAATATCATGAATTTCAAATTTTTTTTGTGCAAATTTCATATATTTCATATGGTAAAACGCATGAAACTAGTGAGAAGTTGAACATTTTCTTCTAACAATCAAAATCAATGAAGTTATACAAAAAGTTCATTATAAGCGGTGGACTACACAATCGAACTTAAGCTCAGCTGTTATTAGTATTGAGCCTTTTCATTGAGACCACAAAACAAACACCTCATGTGCAATTATCGAAGAAAAATACAGACGCTGGTAGCGCTCGAAAGCTTGAGATCATCGAAGGAGGCCAAATGTGCCACGTCCGCGTCAGACGACGGAGATCCTCGATGGATTCGATTGCTCCTCCTCCTCCTTCTTCGATCGATTATTCTCTGATAGACGCGGAATAAACGCTGAGGCGACGCGGTTCTCGACAACAAATTTCCTCAAAATTTCTGATTTCGTCCACCTTCGCCGCGTTGACACCGCGTGTACTGCGTGTCGAATCCGCGTCCCTAGCGATGCCGCGTCGAAACCGCGTCTAAACCGCGTCTTATCCACGTCGAATCCGAGTTATTTCCGCGTCGTAACAGCGTCCATACCGTGTCATAACCGTATCAACCCCGCGTCGAATCCGCGTCGTAACAGCGTCCATGCCGTGTCTTAACCGTATCAACTCCGCGTCGAATCCGAGTTATTTCCGCGTCGCAACAGCGTCCATACCGTGTCATAACCGTATCAACTCCGTGTCGAATCCGTGTCATAACAGCGTCCATGCCGTGTCGTAACAGCGTCCATGCCGTGTCATAACCGTATCAACTCCGCGTCTTTTCCGCGTCGTAACAGCGTCCATGCCGTGTCATAACCGTATCAACTCCGCGTTTTTTCCGCGTCGTAACAGCGTCTAAACCGCGTCAAAACAGAGTCAAAACCGCGTTCGAACCGTGTCGACCTCGCGTCCAGAGACCTATCGCAACGTCGATTCCCCTGCCTATAACCCCGCGTCAAAACGGCGTCGACTCGGCATCAAACCCCCTGTATCAGTAGGCCTCTTTCCTCAACATCCTCTTTCTCCCCCCTTCTACTATTTTATTCCTGTTTTCGTTTTGAAGGGAAAAGAAAATAATGAGAAGAGAATACATGAGAGCTAGGGACGGATCGCGGAAGGACAAAGAAGAAAGTCGGGTGATTATTGAACATTGATCTCTTTGCCTTGAACTTTTGGTGTTCCTATTAATGGAAAATGGCATATTATGATAGAGGGAATGATAATATTGATGGAAGTTTTCCTTATCATTATCATGTGTCTGCATGCAGATAGAGGGAATGATAATGTAGAAAAAAGGTACTAGTACTGAATTTCGTTCGGTGGCATCAGAAAACTACACCATCCATCATTTTAATCGACGGCCGGCACCTTTCAACTTGATATCAATCTTCTAATTTGTCGATACACCAAATTTCATATGATTACAACACCATTTTACCGTTGATATGAGTGAATCGTGGTATTTTACCTGTTGAAAAATCTCATGAACAAGCTAATGGTAATTTCAAGCTAAGGGTTGAATGAGTGTAGTTTCACTTTCTGTGATCATATTTCTTGGATTTTAGGTAATGGTAAGCAAAATTTTTTTTGGAAGGACAAATGGGCTTCCTCCTCGGCACTTTCAAAACTTTATCCATCTCTCTACAAGATTGCTTGGAATCAAGAGGAGCTAGTTCATCCACAAAGTTATTATATCAATAGTATGTGGACTTGGAAACCAGCCTTCAATAAAAATAAAATTATATCTGCTAATGATAGGGTTCATTTGCAAAATCTCATGAACAAGCTCTCTAAGTTTACTACTAATTCTGGCACCCTTGATGCTATCTGGTGGCCTAATTCTAGTAATGGTGCATTCCCTGGAAATTATGTTTATAAGACTATTAACTGTATTAATCATCACTACCTCTTGCGTGAGGTCGTTTGGGACAACTCTGCTCCTACCAAGATTAAATTTTTTTTCTTGGTTATTATCTCTGATAGGATTTTGACTAAAGAAAACTTAGTTAAAAGAGATTGGTATAATAATGCTGCATGTATTTTTGACTCCTGCATGATTGAAACTACCATCCATCTTTTCTTTGAATGCAAAATTGTCAAGCTCATTTGGAAGGATCTCCTAAAAGCTATAAATGTTCATACCATGCATGTTTCTTTTGTTCATGCTATTGACAGTTGGAAAACTACCAACATTCCTATTAAGCTCGTTCATATGTGGATTCTGGAAAACTACCAACATTCGTATTAAGCTCGTTCATATGTGGATTCTTTTGCTGCTTTACTCTACGTGCTGGAATATACTTTTGCTAGATTCTTTTTGTTCAAGGACAAAACATTTTTGATGATGTAACTAAATCTTCCACATTTTTTATATGATGAAGCCCCTCATATGAATTTAAGTGATTACATGGAATATGCCACGCACTCAGGTTATCAAATTTTATATCGGGTTTCAATTTACAAAAAAATTGGAACTTGCAAAAACCTCTTTGAACTGCTGTTGCTATCTTTTCTTCTTTCCAAATATTGCTGGAAAATATTTACTCATAACTTTTAGTTTGGGGGTCCTATGTTAATTAGTTTGGCTTCTATTAGAAAATGTTTTGCAGCTCAGGTCTAACCTTATTATGTATAGTTATGGTTTTGTCCTTGGAATTTAGCTGGCTCTCTTTACTTCACGGCAAAATATTATATTTTCAGTTTCAAACATGATTGGTGCTTTCTGATATCTGCATCTGCTTTCTTTTACTATATATGTGCATGTTTGAAACTGAAAATATAATATTTTATATCTGCATATGCTTTCTCTTGCCATATATGTGCATGTTTTGGGTATATATTGCAGTCTCGATGATTATGTGTAGACCTATACAAAGTTAGATGATTGGCAAGTACAACTATTGTGAGAAGCCCTGGCTCAAATTCAGCAAAAACCATCTACAGTCTGCAAAACAAATTTCTGCTGTCAAGCCTGCATTCATCAAGAAGCCTTTCTCTTGCTCGAGTTCCTAATCTTTTATTTTTTCAGTCCTTTTTACTTTTTTCCCCCTTCCTTTTGTCGTTTTTTAATAAAAAATTTTATGAGATGGGTTTCATTTTATGGAACCCTGCTCTTCTCTCAAAAAAAAGAAGGTACGAAGTGATCTTAGTGTTTTGACATGATATTTCCGTGCTTCAATTTCCACCCACAAGCGTGTAAAAGCCCCTTGCATGAACCAAGCAAAATTTGTAAATAGTAACCGCTAAATCATATCATTTTATTATAGAGGTTGATGGCGATGTGAACGTTCACGGGCCCCGAGGCTATGAATAGTAGACACAGCCCCTGAGCCCTCCTGTTTAATGTACAGGGGCCCACAGGAGGGCTGTGTATGTCAATCGTGCACAGCCATGGGGCTATAAACAACCATAACCATACGATCATTCTTATTTATTTTTGCGGTATGATCATGTTGGGTCAGGTTGCTGGTAAGACCAAAAAACAAATTAAACTAATTTTTTTCAAGAAATAATATTTAACCATGTTTGCTAATTAAGCATGCACCCTATTAAACAAATAAGCAAAAATCAGAAGAACAAGGTTCCAAATTGCCTGGGACGGAAGCACGCCAAATGATCGCTGTCCTAAGAACAGAATTCGCCGCCTTTAGCACAGGACTTGCCGACGATCTGTTCCCAAGATACGACCGCCCCACTAATAGGGACTCCACTCGAAGTGCAGTAGGTTGAAGTGTCGAACCGGTCGCTGACCCTCGTCGCTCAACAAAAGAAAAGGTGGCCCGAACCCGAACTGAACAGAGGCAGCAGTAGCAGTGGGCTTTGGAATATATTGGAAGGGAAAGGGAGAGGAGAAGGTGCTCGCCGAGCAGAGCAGCAGTGAGCTCGCCGAGCAGAGCAGTGGAGAGGAGAGCTGTTATTTTGTATATTGAACCAAGAGAAACAAAGAGAAGGGGCGCTCCTTATATAGGCGTTCCCATTACTGTCATCCATTAAGCCCATTACTGCTCATCAATACACAGATTAATGCAGGCCCAACGTCTCTGTCCTGCAACGGGCAGAAACGCCTGCATTAAAGTTCATCCAACGGTACGAGCCCATGGCTGCTTCAACGGTCTAGGAACGAGTCTAAACAAAAGCATTTTTTTGTGCAAAATGATAAGCGCACGAACCGGGCCGGGCCGGGCTCGGGACGGACGGCGCGCGCGCGTGTATGGAAAAGTCTAAGCCCATTAGCCCTTGAACTACTTCAAGAGGCTAAGACACATCCTCATATATAAGGACAACAATATCTTGTTGCCTAGGCGATGTGGGACTAAAGAAAAAGGAAAAATAGATTTTAAACCATTAAATAAAACATAAAATCCATCATCTCCCGTATGGTTTAGAAACTCAGTGTAGTTGAAATACAAAAGGACATATTGAGCGACATAATACTTAGCATATCAATGAGGTGGTTTTTTTTTTGCCTTGAACCTCACCTAGTATGACACATTTCCATTCGAAAGGGACGTGGTGAACTAGGTCTTGAACCAGACCCTTTGAACTGAACTTCCACATGCCACACGGCCAAATATAGGGTACGAGACCAGGTTCATAAGTCGGCTAGCGCGTTTCGTCCATGCGTTGATCTTGTCTCATGAGTGCTCTAGCGAATGCCCACAATTCACATAGTCCTGGCCCTAGGAACACACTCACATAGTAGAGTTCTCCAAGGGTGCACTGAACGGACCTACACCCTGCCATAAAGGCCTTGAACATATTCAGAGCAATAGCTCTTCCTTATCCGTTTCAGTCAGGAGCACTGTCACCATAGGGAGGGTCTTGGAAATATACTCCTAAAATGTCAGTGCTCCAAGTAGACACACTAGTAGCTCGTTGTCCCTTTGAACCAAACTTCATGGGATCTCCACTTGGAATGGTAGGGTATCCACTACGGTGTCTAAGTGGTGGGCAACAGATCCATCCCCCTCGATGAGGATTGGACTAGCTGTCTTGCTAGCCCCTTGGTCAGAGGATCTGCCAAGTTATTCACTGATTTCACAAAATCAAGTGAGATCACACCGCATGCGATCCGGTCCTTGATATCCTCTAAACGGATTCTCAAGTGCCGTTTGCCAGTATCACTCTTAAATTGTTTGGTCTTATCAATATCAGCTTTACAATCACAATGTATAGACAAAGCAGGTAATGGCTTAACAGTTAAAGGAATATCAAATAAAAATAGTCTAAGCCATTCAGCTTGCAAACTAGCTAAGTCTGAAGCTATTAACTCTGCTTCCATAGTTGATCTAGCTATGACTGTTTGCTTGGTGGATTTCCAAGAAACAGCACCTCCTCCTAGCAAGAACACATAGCCACTAGTTGATTTAGTTTCATCTGAATCAGAGATCCAGTTAGCATCAGTATAACCTTCCATGGTGGAAGGAAAAGAGGTGTAGTGTAGTGCAACATGCAAAGTACCCTTTAGGTATCGAAATGCCCTCACTAGAGCTTTCCAGTGATCAGCATTAGGGTTACTTGTGTATCTACTCAATCTACCTACAGCATAAGATAAATCAGGTCTAGAACCATTAGCTAGATACAACAAACCACCAATTATCTGAGCATACAAAGATTGGTTTACAGGTGGACCAGAGTGGGATCTCAAGTGAAACAGAGGATCATATGGAGTAGAAACTGGTGTATAGTCAAAGTACCCAAATTTCTTCAATGTAGATTCAGCATAATGGGATTGTGAAAAGGCAATTCCATTATTGTTTCTAATGAGTTTAAACCCTAAAATGAGATGAGCTACTCCTAAGTCTTTCATATCAAATTGGCTAGTTAAGAACTTCTTGGTGTCTGATATGATATTAGGGTTTGAACCGAATAGCAAAATGTCATCAACATAGAGGCAAAGGATTATGCATGCATCTCTTACAACTTTAGAGTACACACATTTATCAGATTCATTAGAACTAAAGCCATAAGATTTAATTACTCTATCAAACTTCTGGTTCCACTGTTTAGGTGCCTGCTTAAGTCCATACAAAGACTTCACAAGCCTACAAACCTTATTTTCCTGACCAGGTAACACATACCCTTCAGGTTGAACCATGTAAATCTCCTCGTCGAGATCACCGTTCAAGAAAGCTGTCTTAACATCCATTTGATGTATCTCTAGGCTGTAAATGGCTGCTAAGGCAACAAGCACTCTAATAGAAATACCTTTGGTAACAGGTGAGAAGGTGTCAAAGTAATCTACATCTTTCTTTTGACTAAAACCTTTAGCTACCAAACGCGCTTTAAACTTATCTATTGTACCTTCTACTTTAAGTTTCTTCTTAAAGATCCATTTATAGCCAATTGGAGTACAACCAGGAGGTAAGTCTGTAAGGATCCAAGTATGGTTTTGCATAATAAATTCAAATTCATTATTAATAGCTTCTTTCCAAAACTAGCATCTATTGAGATCATGGCATCCTTATACGTTGCAGGATCTTCCTCAACAAGGTAGGAGATAAAGTCACTACCAAAGTTCTTTTCTATTCTAAGTCTTTTGCTTCTTCTAGGTTCCACATTTAAGCTGTATTCTAAGTTGTCATCTAAGTTATCATGCATGATTTCATGTGGAAACGGAGGAGAGGCAAAAGACTCAATAGTCGATGAACTTTTAGCAGTCGTTTTATTTACTTTATCTTTAAAAGGAAACGCATGTTCAAAATAGACAGTATCTACGGGTCTACCATCAATTATGGAGTTAACTCTAATATCACTAAAGTCGGACTTAACTACATGGAACTTGTTGGTATTAGAGTTTTTTGCAGGACCAATAAAGACACAGTCAACAGTTTTAGGTCCTAATTTTTTTCTCTTGAATTCAGGAACCTTTACTTTGGTAAGTGACTCCCACACTTTTAAGTGTTGCAAGTTGGGCTTTTTACTAAACCAAAGTTCAAACGGTGTCTTATCGGTATGTTTAAAAGGAATTCCATTTAGAATGTGGTTTGCATTAAATAATGCATCCCCCCACATTCTAGAGGGAAGACCAGATTCAGCAAGACGAGAGTTTATCATGTCAACTAAAGTCCGGTTTTTCCTTTCAGCCACTCCATTGGACAGAGGGTTGTAAGGAGTAGTTGTTTGATGAATTAAACCATGTTCTTCACAAAATCTCTTAAGTTCAGTTGAGATGTATTCACCGCCTCGATCTGACTTAATTCTTTTTATGAACTTGTTGATTTGTTTCTCAACTAGGTTCTTATAGATTTTAAATTTCTCAAATTGTTCATCTTTAGTTTTCATGAGGAAGATGAAATAATATTTAGAAAATTCATCTATAAAAGTTACAAAGTATCGCATACCATCTCTAGTAAAAGTTATATTCATGTCACATACATCGGTATGAATTAATTCTAATAACTCAGTTTGACTATCAACCGATTTGAAAGGTTGTTTAGGCAGTTTTGCCTGAACACAAACCTCACGCCGCTTAGTTTTGTCTATTTGAGTTTTCGGAATTAATTCTAAGTTCATCATTCTACGCATGGTTTTCTTGTTTACATGTCCTAGACGAGCATGCCACATGTCACAATATTCAGAAGTAAGAACAGTTGGTGAAATAGAACTAGATGCAACAGTTTTATTTAAAGATGAATCAACAATACAAAGTTTTAACAAAGCCTTTTCCTACATAGGATTCAAACTTGGTGATTACAACTTTATTGGATTCTAATACAAGCTTATAGCCTAGTCTCACCAACAAGATTCTTTCTAAAGTTCGGCACGTGCTGCACATTTTGAAGGGATATAACTTTTCCTGAAGTAAACTTCAAGTCCACACGTCCATATCCTTCAATCCTTGCAGCGCTCGCATCTACCCATGCTACACACCGTCCCGTATCGACCTGATACGAAGAGAACAAGGATCGGTCACAACATACATGGGCATTTGCAGCCGAATCTAACCACCAGTCGATCGTTGGATTCAGCGTGTTAACTTCAGGGTTTTGAGTTATTAAGCCAGACCTGTCGGTATTTACGGTTGATGAGACCCCCACAGTTAAGGCGTTCACTTGGGGGTTGGTAGGTGGTCCAACTTTTCTGTCTTTACAGTTTCGAGCTATGTGACCCGGCGTCCCACAGACAAAACAGTTTCTACCTTTGTTCCCCTTATAATTGCCATTGTTTTGGGGTTTAGGCTTAAAATTATGCTTGTTCTTTTGTTGGTGGTAGTTCTTGTTATGATTATGTTTATGGTTCTTCTGGAATATATTGAAAGGCTTCTTATGAAAGTTTTTAGCCTCAACAACATTCGCTTGGATAGAAAAGGCCTTACTTTTCTCCCTATGAATATCTTCAGTTTTAAGAGTTTGAATAAAGGAGTTCAAAGAAAGGTTATTCTGACGATGACGGAGCTTGTTAGCAAAGTCATCTCAGGACGAAGGTAATATTTCAATGAGGGCAACTACTTATACATTTTCCTCTAGGTTGTAGCCTTTAATCTTAGCACCAGTGATAAGGTTTTGGTATTCAAGGATTTGGTTTGTAACGGTCTTGGTCTCTACCATCTTGAATTTTAACCAGTTCACAAAAAAATACCTCTCTAGGCCAGCATCTTCTTGTCCAAATTTCGAGTCTAATGCTTCCCAAAGTTCTTTCGAAATTGGGATTTGACAATAGATGTCGTAGAGTTCATTGGACAAAGTAGACAGGATTTTACCATGGCATAAGTAGTCTATCTCTAAGGGTGTAGGCCTAGGTGGAGGTGGTGGAGGAGTTGGAGGAGGGGCATCTGGAAGTGGGGCAGAAGTCAGAGCTGGGGTGGTAGAGGGTGGCTCTGACGGGGTAGGCTAACAAGTTATAGCAGAAATAAGACCTAAAGTGGTCAGCCAGTACCGCATTCGATTTTGCCAACGCTTGAAGTGTTGACCAGCAAAAGTTTTGGGTCTGGCTGAGACCAAGTCATCTAGGTTAACCTTAGACATGTTTAGGTTCATGGTCAAAAAACTAACAACCTTTTAGATTATAGGAAAAATTCTGTTCTGAGCTGTTGGGTCAGGTTGCTAGTAAGACTAAAAAACAAATTAAATTAATATTTTTCAAGGAATAATATTTAACTATGTTTGCTAAGCATGCACCCTATTAAACAAATAAGCAAAAATAAGAAGAATAAGGTTTCGAGTTGTCTGGGACGGAAGCACGCCAAATGATTGCTGTCCTAAGAACAGAATTCGCCGACTCTAGCACAGGACTCGCCGACGATATGTTCCCAAGATACGACCGCCCCACCAATAGGGACTCCACCCGAAATGCAGTAGGATGAAGTGTCGAACCGGTTGCTGACTCTCGTCGCTCAACAAAAGAAAAGGTGGCCCGAACCCGAACTGGACAGAGACAGCAGCAGCAGTGGGCTTTGGAATATATTGGAATATATTAGAAGGGAAAGGGAAAGGGAGAAGAGAACTCGCCGAGCAGTGTTGTCCTCCAACGGGCAGAAACGCCTACATATGGTCCAGGAACGTGTCCAAACAAAAGCATTTTTTTGTGCAAATTGATAAGCACACGAACTAGGCCGAGCTCAAGACGGACGGCTCACACGCGTGTGTGGAAAAATCCAAGCCCACTAGCCCTTAAACCACTTCAAGAAGTTAAGACACATCCTCATATATAAGAACAGCAACACCTTGTTGCCTAGGCGACGTGGGACTAAAGAAAAAGGAAATATAGATTTTAAACCATTAAATAAAGCATAAAATCCATTAGCTCATTCAAAACCACGTAAGATGATGACCGTCTTCATTAATTAATCTTGCACACCATCTTAAACTAACCAAATCTTAGTAACTGTAATTGAAGTAAACATGAACTTTGATGTCTTATATATTTTGCAGGAAATGTTCATGATATATTTTGGGCATAAAAACCTGCAGCATCTCCTTCTCCTTCTGTACATATGCTTGATAATAAAATTTTCATTGGTTTCAGCATTAACAAATGCAAGCAATATAAACGGAAATTCAAAGTAATCGCCCTTAATAATTATTAAATGATTTATGCACTATCTAATCCATTCTACCGCGAGCATCCTCAATTTTCCATATTTTCATCCTGAACAAGAATAGAGATAATAGAATGCTGAAGTTGAACGCAAACAAATTTGCAACTTCCGAAAGATCGTGAATTTCTCCAAACATCATCCTTGTATTCAATATTATAATGGTTGATCGACCACATACTCGCAATGTTTTGAATCTTGATCTAATCAACTAATATGATTATATTCTTTGCTTTGTTAATGAATGTGATGCAATGGAATGAAGCTTTGAGGTTGGAACACAACTTGTTCTCTGTTTGGGTTGGTAATTTAATTGGTTCTTATTGGTTCATTTCTTACCTACTAAAAATATTATGGTACTCACAAAGCACCTTTATGAGGATTGAGGTAAGGATGAGAACAAGTTGACATATTATTTAATATATGAGCTAATGATAGCATTTTCAAAGGGGTAATTGTAAAAAGAGTTGGAAAGGAGGTTATATGGTCAATTCTGTTTTTTTTTTTTGGGTTTGAATATATTGGAGCTAGATGAGGTTAGATACGGTTGCCACAGTGAATTGAGTCAAAGAAGTGAAGAACTATATATGTGCTATTTTCATGAATGTATGTCACGACCAAAGTTTGGATGTGACCGGCACTTAGATTGTATAATATCTAAAAATATGCACACAGTCCAAGTAAGCCGAAAATCAAGATCAAAATCCTTTTTGCGGAATTCTTTATATAGAAATTTAGTTTTAAGTAAAAATCACAGTTTATAAAGTTAAAATATTAAACAAGTATAATGTGTTAAGTGTGGTTGCATCCCTAATTGGGATCAACAAAATCAACAGTCGAGCCAAATATCTATGAGTAGAAGACATTAACAAGAATTTCCAATAAGTAAGAAAATTTCTAATATATAGAACTAAACCGTCCCATCTGTCAAATAATATACATATAATCCTATCTCACTCTAAGTCATATACAGGTCTGATGGAGATTTTCAAGATACAAAATACAGTACCAAAAGAGAAGATTACTACATATGTAACCCACCTATCAAAAGATATGAAAAAGCTGCAAAAAATGGGGATGCACAGCTACTGACCGTCCACTCTACCCCTGCAAGGAACTGTGGCACAACGGGGGTGAGTTGCCAAATCAGTGAATATAACTAACATATAACGGTAATTATGTAAATATGACGATCACAACTAATTGAGATGAGAGCAAGTAGGATGTACAATAATATATGGAAAGTATGAATCTGCATTACAATTCAATTAACCAAAACTGAAATCTCATCATTTATTATCAACAATTTCATATTTCCGTGTCCATCATTGACACAAAACTTCCATTTTCCCAGGCATCATTCCTCGAACGATCCTGTAATCAACAAAGTCCATTATGTATCCAGCTGTATCCCCACCGACTCAGTCTTGATAAAACTGTAAATCCGTAATCGTATACTCACCGACTCGGTTTGGAATAAACTATAAATCCATAACCGTATATCCACCGACTCGGTTTGGAATAAGACCAAATCATAAAACATCTCAGGGTGAACATGTCACATCAATCATAAAAATCACTGGATTTATGTAATAGTTTTCAAAAACCCAAAACCATAAATCCCCAATAATACCATTACCTCTTACATCAATATAGAATACTCCAATATTGAATCATAATGTTAATGATGCAATTTACTACTGTTATTGGTGTTTAAGATATGATATGAATCATTTTAACAAGAATTTTACTAAGTGTAAAAATGACATGGTAATATCGACGAGGAGTATGTAACATTTAAGATGTGCACGTGGCATAACTCGTTGATACTTGTGCAGTGTCCTAGCAACTAAGCAAGGTATATGTGAATATGAATGCAAATTATCGATTTAGCATACCAAAGTAAATCATTTATTTAAATAAAACTACGGGAGTAACACGCCATCTTTACAAAATTTTCCGGTAGATGTTTAGTCTACTCACCGGAAAACGTCGAATCTAATCAGGAATTGCCAATCCTTTTCCTTTCCTCGCTGCTTCCGAAAATCCTGTATTTGAATTTAACATCACAATTTAACTTATATAAGAAAACGGCTACTCCGACATGACGGAAATGAAAACACCCGTTCCCACGTACTAGTTATATTGTATATGACTATTCCAAGTTATCATACACTTAACCTTACTGAATTTTAACCCAAACCTGTATCGCGACAAAAAACAGTTCGCGATACGCTTTAACCGTGTCGTATTTTGTGTTTTTAGATATCCTTTCCGATATAAGCTTCCAGATTCTATATTCAGTGAAACTAACATGTTTAAATAATACCAAAATTGCCACAATTATACACAGAATCCTACTCAACAAGCCAAAATACCCCAGTTTCCTACAAAACCGGCGACGCCAGATTTTTCCCTTTGGTCGCCGGTCCAATTCCGAGCCCTCTGGTTCGTGCTCATATGGTTTTCTCTAGGTGCTACATATATCATTTAGGTCTTGTTTAGTTGAGTAAACATTTCTCTAATTTAAAGCAGATTCAACAGAGCCTATATTTTACTAAAATACGATATTATAGAACTTGTTCATTTTAAATTAAGTAGCTACAGAACTTAAACTCCTACTGTAACTAAGAATATTACCCACAATAATTTGTTGGAATAACCTCTCCAAGATGCTAAGCCCGTTGTCCTAGCTTGATGATGATAAATTCCTTGCCTAGCTCTTCTTCTTTCCTTTGTTCTTCTATATTTGTTCTTGTTTTTCCTTTCCTTTCTGTAAATTTTCAGAATTTTAACTTGCTAAATGATCTGAACAAAGTTTATATATGGTGATGGGAAGAAAGAGGTGGTAGGAGGAGGTGTCAAGAAATTAGATGTGCCCTCTTCATGCAAGGAGGAGGTGTAGGTGTGTGTGAGTGCATGTAAGGAAGAGGTGTCCTTGCATTATCTCCTAATTTTGTTTTAATTTGCAATAAAATTCTGAACTAAATAATTTTCTACCCCTTTTTCATTTATACCCTTAACAATTTCCCATTTGCATAAAATCCTAAACTTTTCCTAGAAACCCTTCACAACTTATGTTATTACAAAACACCCTTCTTCTTAAAATGAAGCAAAAATTATCACTAAAACCCTTATAACTTATTTATGTTACATATAAAAATTTTAATTTAATTATTTTTACAAACATCTTATGAAATTATCTAATTTGGTTTTAATAACTTTTTAATTTAACACTTTATTAATTATTTAATTAATTTTATTTATTTCTAAAATTTCAGAATGCTACAATATTCCCCCCTTAAGAAAATTCGGTCCCCGAATTTAAAACATAACTAAACGTACCTTCAAAAAGATGTGGAAATTTACTTCGCATCGCATCCTCGGTCTCCCAAGTAATTTCCTCGCGGACCTTTTCTTGCCAAAGAACCTTTACAGACGGAAGTGTAAGTGCACGGCGGCGCCCCGGCCGTCAATCCGAGGCCAAAATGCGGAAACGATACTTTTACGAAACTTGTAAACCGGCACCACCGCGCACTTTAAAACCCGGATCGGGCCATTAATCTACTTCTAGCTAACTAGAGAAGGGGTAGAGAGATATACCGAGCGATCCGTGTCCTTCGGTCTTCTCGTCGTCGTCCCAATCTCCCCGCGGAATCTCCGGTCTTCATCTCCTCGTCGGAAGGGCACCACATCGCCGGGTTCTTTTACGGGCTCCCACCTCTGGACCGAGGCAACTCGGACATGAAGTTGGCGAGTCGACGTGTCCAAGAATGCTGTAGGATAGTGTAGAACCCTTTTGTCTCAATGGGGTTACTAGAAGTTGCCCTTTTGATGTGTAGGTGGAGGGATGAACTTTCAATTGGTGATATGGGATTTTGTGTGAGCTAATGAGATGAAAAACTCCCCACTAGAAATTTGGACAGCCCCCTAAAGAATGTGGCCAGCCCCCCTCAAAAAAGAAGAGAGGAGAGAGAGAATGGGCAATAATGCAAGAATGTTATCATGAGGAATAATGATAACCCAAAATCTCACACCAAAAACCCAACACTCAACCCATCATTGCAAGCAATGATGATCAAAGGAAGTCAAGGTCAAACTAGAGCCATCATGAAGCAACTATTAACAAGAAACACCCTCCAAAATGCTAATTTGCACATTTGCAAATAAGCCCTCCTCCACCAATTTTCAGCCAAGGAAAGAAACAAAGGAAAATGGCCGAAACAGAAAGCAAACTGGCAACTTCAAAAAACTGATCCCGTAATAAATTACAGGAAAACCCCGCGACTGTATATACATACCTGCATTTGTATTGCGACCGAATACAAATGCAATGAGACAAAATCTACACTGTACAATACTAGGATCCAGCTTAAACCAAAGCCCGCTAGTATTATCCGTCCGATCATGATCCCTGCAATACCGCACGTACATGATCGAACCCTGCCATATCTCCATACGGCCTCTACAGCGTTTCGCCCGAAACTTGAGAAACGGTCTGTGGGGGACTCTAAAGACTCGTCAATACTTTGGTTGTGGATTTAACCACTAGCACGTCAGAGGTATTAGCCATACGTAACGGATTACCAGGTATTGGTCAAAAGGGACGTCGATGAGCGAACTCATCTTGACACCCTACTGAGCCTGTCAGTGACAATATCCGTACAATCCGGTCCGTTCGTCTATGAGCATCGCATGGCGGGCCTAGGGGGTTGGTAAAAGTCAGACCCCCAGAAGCGGTACAAGTCGTGTCGGAGTGTAGCCCAGAACACCTTGAGATACTACTGGAATACCCACCAGCAAATCTCCTGCCTTGGCCAAGGACTTCGTGTAAGGGCTCTCCTAGACACAGCGCGACCTCAACCCCAATATCGGGAGAGACGAACCCCTGCAGATCCGCTCACTGCCTCCATGTGGCTCGGGACTGTACCCAGCTAAAACCTATTTGCACGTCTCCTTTGAGCGTGGTAGAGTAGTAATCAAAGTACAGTGGGAACTCACACGAGACAAATGACGATCTCTGGTCGATGAACTAACCTATACACATGTCACCAGGGAACTGCTATCTGACGTCTGGTATAAGACCAACTAGCATGTTCCCGGCGAGTCCTGTCCGGTGTACTCATAACCCAATGAGCACCTGTATACATCTTAGGTGAAACAACTGACACCAGTGGCTTGTGAGACCGGCCACCACCCCTCGTCGGGGTCTCGACTGTATACACTAGTCTACTCTGGAGTATCGATGCCCTGTCTCGAATACTCCCACGACTAGGGACCTTTTAAGGATGTGCTTATAGACTACCAGCTCCCACATATATGATCGCCATCATACTGCTGGTTATCAAGCAAGAATCCTAAGGGCTCTATCAACGCGCAATAGTGACCTGTAAGGTCACCTAAAGCAGTGCACGATGATAAAGATAAACAAGATAGCATACTATCATCTTGAGTAAGACTGTTCTAACGGTATAGGTCCTCCCTCAATCATTGCAATCACGTGCCTGTGATCAAATAATTGACTCTGAGGGCACTATCTCCAACAATCTCCCACTTGCAGTCAAGGCTAATTATTGCGATGTCGCATACTCACAGCCCGTGTGATACCGAACACCTAACTCCTCTACTAATCAATCTCACAAAACCCGTTTGCGAAACTAATGTGTTCGAGGAATAGCCTCAGTGAGTGGATCCGTCCTAATGTTTCTTTCTATGTCTCTCTTTATCTCAAGTTCGCAGAGAAAACCATCTCCCGAAATGAGCAATACATGTCTTAGAGTATGTCTGGATATCTGATGGGACCTAGTTCATAAATGAACTCCAAATCCAAACTTCTCAGACTGTATCGTCAACTGAACTTAATCAGTATCCTGCGCCATGCCTCCCTCAGTATCCGCTTGGACCACCTGTCCAAAATACTGCCCCTTGTCAGAGGGAAAACTATAACTCTGACAGTCACTCTGTCATCCATGTCACCTTGGAAGCCTGGAATGATAACCGTCTCTCGAATGAAGCTGTCGTTATCATAACCCTAGAACATCCACTTATATTCTAAAGCTGCTTCCGATCGTTTCTTCAGGATAGGATCAGTATCAACTTATTGCAGCTTGTGCAAAATCAACATCTGGTGTGGTACTTGACATCTCATGATTGACTCAATTGCCTAAGCAAGTGATCTGCCAATCATGCACATCCCTCTCCCCTTTAGTCTGTAAGACACCTTTAGAGAGGGTGACTCCATCACCTGCAGGTACACCACCATGCCAGGAGTCGTCCATTCTAAAGCACCTCTAGAATGCTGTCTAAGTACCCTGATTGGGAAACTACCCAAATCTAGATCTAAAACCATAGATCTAGTAACCAGAATGTCTGATATTATATCTATGTCCTATGTGGAGAAGCTACTGTGTGACAACCAAAATATACCGATCGCAATATAGGAATTTCACTTCCTACTCTGTGTATGTCATCCAAATACCAGGACATCACACCCTACTACCTTCTTAACAGATCCATCCCCTATTCTGATGAAGTCAAACCTATGACTGTCACGTCAGAAATAGATGATCTATCTCCGCTATATCTGCTTTAGTCTATAAATAGACATAAGCCACTTGTCCACTATGCTTCCACTGCTCCCACTGACTACGACAACCCTCTGGCAGAGTCATATAGACATACACTTCTAAAGCTAGTTTAGAACGACGCTATACTCATCCTCCTACCGGATCTCACAGTCTGGAACAACAGCAATGGCAAGTCTGGGTAAACAAGAACCTCCCTGTCACCGTCTTTGAGCATACCGAAGTACCTCTCGAGTGCCTGAGGTTACCCACCTTATCTGCGGAGTGGCCAATGGAATGTCAATCCAGATTGAGTCTTTAAGTTCTTATTAAATTTTCAGTAATCGTTTGCGGTTCTGGAATCACTTCCAGTTCTACCATACTCCCACTACTGTTTTCTGAAAAAATCCATTTTTGTCAAAACTGTGGCGTGTCTAGAACAATATCACTATTGATCTTCCAGATGGTAGAAAGTCAACCCTCATCATAGCCCGGGTCGACCCACAAACAGCCATTACAGAAACGTGCCTTGAGTTATCCAGAGTTTGGTTTTAAGCATAAGCTGGACAACTCCCCGTACCTTAACATCGTTAAGATATTAACTGTTTTATATCCAATATAGAAACAGAGACACTGATTTAATTGAACCAGATTCAAATCATGCAGCTGTCTCCAGTGCATGTCAACTAAATGGAGAGAGGCCGATCGGCATTACTCAACTTAGAAGTACTTTCAATTATGAGTAACCTAAAAGAGAAGCAAGTTCTCTTAACTGAATACCATACACAAGTATCTACATCTTCGATCACCTTGAAGAATCCCGATACTTGCAATACCTGGTTCTCTACTTTACTCTTATACCTATGACTTCTCAAAACTTGGACCTTGTGTTTCTACGAAACATCTGTCTAAAAATTAGAGAAGTCATAAGTAAATCGAATATAGTACGAGGACCAACCCCTCTGTCCTAATGGACACTGGACAACATACAATACTCTGTATAAGTCCCTTGAGTTTAATAACTCATTCCCTGTGTGTCGTAGGTTGAAAACTGTACTTATGGTTAAGAAGAATTACACCGCTGTTTAATGCTCCTTACCTAACCATCCACTGATATAGGTAAATGTCATAGACATAATTTCAAAAAGGTATATCTCACTCTATAAAAATAGACGTACAGATATATCAATTTGAAATTGGTGCATAACAGCGGATATTCAAAACCAAATATTTTCCGTCTGGCAAACAACCCGGGTGGTTTCCTCAAATATCACCAATTACAACGAATTCCGATATAATGAGGACAATCACCCAATTCCCAATAACTTACTTCCACTCATCATCTGTAAAACCATACAGATGTGAGAATCATACCTGGTAAATACATACCCTGGAGCAAGTGTCTAATTGGGAAATCAGTTTTCTTTTAACAGTACACAGTGAAACTGAAACATGTAAATGTTTCGAAGGGGTATCCGGGTATTCCTAGTAATGCCTCTTCCATTATCCAGATTCACAACTGTAATCGTATATTTCTATGCCATCTATCCACATCCCTTCATATGTCTTTAGCCATTACCTTCTGCACACCCCTTTAGGCCAAATGGTTTTCTTCCTTCCCTACCGTTCGGCACCAGCCTATGGTTTGGAAGAAGACTATCCAATAAGCATAATGGGTGTACTGTCCTAATCCTAGGAGCACTCGCAATGCGAGAGAAGGTGAAGATAAAAGACAACCAAATAAACCTTATTCCTATTTCTCCTGAACCAGAATCCATCCCCGAATTGGAACAAGTTCCTTTCGAGTTCGTATATAACCATACGATGGAATATCCAATAAACTGTGGATCTTCGTAGTGATACGGAGTGTTCTGGAGAAATACAAAGGTGAAGTGGGAGTGGTAATGAAATACTTGGTTTGGTCGTGAATAGCAGTCGCAGTTTACTTTGCCCTCCTTCTAATCCCTTTATTTGTCTTAACTTAATACCTTCTGTACACCACACTTAGGCTAATCGGCTTTCTTCATTCCCCACCGTTCGACACCAGCCTAAGGTTTGGAAGAAGACTATCCAATAGGCGTAACGGGTGTACTATCCCCTAATCCAAGGGGCACTCACAACCTGAGAGAAGGTAAAAAGGAAAAAAACAACTGAATAGTCCTATTCGTTTTCTCCAGAACCTGAAACCATCACTACTACAAATAAGGGTTGCCCCTACGGATTTATCGGTAGGGGCAACCCACTGTCCCTACGGATATATACGTAGGGGCGAAAAAGACCCCGTAGGTGCAAAGGCCGTAGGTGCAAGTTGAGGCCCTGAACTTGCCCCTACGGACAAATTTATGCCCCTACGGATATCTCGGTAGGTGTTATAGCCCCTACGGAGTTCCCCGTAGGGGTAATAAAATCATATATTTAATTTTTTTTTTTTGAATATATTGTATATACCTACGGATATATCCGTAGGTCCTTTTTCTACCCCTACGGATAACTCCGTAGGGGATATAAAGTAGCCCCTACGGAGAGGTCCGTAGGGGCCTTCCCAACACCCTGCACTGAGATCGGGGGGGAAATATCAGGAAACCTGATATTTTGCCCCTACGGATAAATTCGTAGGGGATAAACAGTTGCCCCTACGGACATATCCGTAGGGGCACTCCCAACACCCTGCACTGATATCAGGTGGGAAAATATCAGGTTTCCTGATAGTTTGCCCCTACGGATATGCCGTAGGGGCAACATATATACCTACGGCTTAATCCGTAGGTACATATTGTCTGTATTTTTTTTTAAAAAATGGGCTGCTAGATTTTTTCCCGCCCTGTGCACAATACTATATACATCAATCAAATCATATATTGCAGTATTCATAATCACATCTCACGCATATATATAATATACAAAAGAAACCCAAAAACTGAATATGATATAAATACAAACCAATATCAATATCGTTTCAAAATGTAGTACAATGTGATATAAATACATGTTTCAAAAAATAAGAACCAAAAAGCTACCCTAGTTCGGTCCAGCTCCACCTCCGAATAACGTTAGAATAACGCGTGCCTGCTCCTCGGTCAATACACTCTGCAATGCTACATATAAGGGAGTCTGAGGGGCATGTGGAGCTGGCGATGTGGTCTGCGCAGCCGCCGTCGAGGTAGTCGCTTGCGGAGCCGCGGCTGCGGGAGTCTGAGTGGGCGGTGGAGCTACAGGAGCTGTCTGCGGAACCGCAGCCGATGTAGTAGCTTGCGGAGCCGCAGCCGAAGGAGATGCATGTGGAGGCTCGGCCGATCTACCCTGTCGCGTCTGGACATAACGTGTGTAAGAAGCGTGTAAGAACTGTGTATTAATCGAATTCGTTTCATTATTAAGTTATTTCGAAACCCTGTTTGGATATCTAGTTTGGAAAAGCGTTGTTTATTTTAATTTCATATGTATGTATGATTAATCAAACTTAAGTCTAAAACCAAATAAGCTCAAGCTACGTACTAATTATGGATATGTTGATATGTATATAATATGAAATGATATTTTACTATAAAGTAGTATACATACCAGCATCTCCTTCAACTCCTGAACGGTGGCCCTCAAGCTATCTAGTTCCTGATGGACATGCCGGTCACTGGAGACGGAGGAAGTAACCGCCGGGGTGGAGTCCAACCTCATATGGGCCCTGCTAGGGCCCAATCCCCGGCCTCTCTCCCAACCTACGTGGTGCCCTCCGTGTGCGGCGTCCAGAACTGGGGTCAGCAGCCTCGGATCGTTCTGTCCGGTAAAATCGATCCCCGAGGCCTGGGCCTGCTCAACCACCCGCTCCTACACCCACATTAAGCAGTAAAGTATAAGTATAAAATTTAAACTTGAACCTTCCAAAACTAAAATTTCAAATTTGTGTAGAAAAAATATTAACACTTACGCAGTACTCCTGGGTAGCGACGTCGGGACATCGAAGCTCGCCCGTGGCGGGATCTGTCGAGGTGCCGTGGATGGCAAGATATGCGGACAGCACGCTCGGTGTACCACCTGACGCCACGGTCCGAGATGTCTGCAATATTAGAAAGTAACTCTTAATATTAGAAATATTAGAGAATAACTCTTAATATTGCAGAATATTAGAGAATAACTCTTAATTTACCGATAACTCCATGGCTCGAGTAATGTTCCTCGAGCCACCTGTGTAAGTGGGGCGACCCCTCTTCACCGACTTCCTGTTCTCCGTATTCTGAGCGGCCTGTTTCTGCACAACGCATTAACATTTAGTTTTCTAATTAAGAAACACAAAGAAATAAATTATATCATAAATAATGAATTAAATTTAAAATACATACCTGTTTGCGTTCGGAGTCGAAATAAGCGCACAATAGAGGCCATGTCTCTACGTCGACTCTCGCAAACGCCGGAGTAGATAGGAGGGCCGCTCTCTCTGCCTCGGGGGTCGCTATCCACAGGGAGTAGCAGTCGGCCTTCAGCTCATTCCTGTTGTATCGGACCTTGGCCTGCATGTTCTTCATCAGGCCATTGTACAGAGCATGAAGGTCGAGCACCCTCCCCGAGTGATCAGGGTCGGCTACAGGCTGAAAATCGTAATCCAACTGAAAATACAAAAAAAAACATTGTTATTAGATTGCAAGTGTTAATAATAAATATATTGGATAGATCAAATGAAAATATATATTAATACATACCCGAGCCTGATCAAAGAAGAGGGCGAATAAGCGCTGGTGCTGCTCGCCCCACTCAACGTGAAGTGGATAGTTCTTCACGATCCGACTCTCGTCCCCCAAATACCGGCCGAACCTCTCGGCATGAGGACCGGTATAGCGATAGTCAAGGGTAAAAAATAGGGGGAATGCTGCCTACCCCCTAGCTCTATCAGGCCTCAGCCTATGGGACTGATTCGGGCCTCGAGTCCCCCTCTGGGGATGGAGAGGCCCTGCGTCTGCACGAAATATCAAGACAATCAATAATAAGACAAAGTTGTATTAAGAAATCAAGGTTAAACAAAAATTCAAGTGTGATATATACCTCCGGTGATTAGCGCACGAGCCTGGGCCCGAGCAGCAGCACGAGCGGGACGATAGTTCCTCCGGTGAGGAACAACCGGGGTCCCGGACCCGGACGCATCCCCTCCAACTATAAAATAAACATCGACGCTAAATCTCCATGAAGTTCATATTTATTCTATATAGCATATGTAAAATAAATAAATATTTTTAATTTATTCATACTAACCTGCAGACGATGCGGAGGGTATGGAAGCGGCAGGAGTAGCCCCTGTGGAAGGTGTGGACGCACCACCTATAATTAGACAATTAAAAATAGATTTTATAAGTAATTGCAAAAAGAATGTGTAGATCAATAATATAACGTTCTAAATCAATATGCATGAACTATAGGACATATAAACATACCCGCATGTGCGGTGGTGTCACCACCTACAGCTAGACAATAATAAAAATTGCTAAGTAAGAGCAAAAGGAATGTGTATATTTATGATATAGCATTCTAAATCAATATACATACACTATATGATATATAAACATACCTGGAGGAGCGGGGGTGGCCTCTGTCCCAGATGTGGACGCAGGACCAACAACTAGACAATTAAAAATAGATTTTATAAGTAATTGCAAAAAGAATGTGTAGATCAATAATATAACGTTCTAAATCAATATGCATGCACTATAGGACATATAAACATACCCGCAGGTGCGGTGGTGTCACTACCTACAGCTAGACAATAATAAAAATTGCTAAGTAAGAGCAAAAGGAATGTGTATATTTATGATATAGCATTCTAAATCAATATACATACACTATATGATATATAAACATACCTGGAGGAGCGGGGGTGGCCTCTGTCCCAGATGTGGACGCAGGACCAACAACTAGACAATCAAACATTGACAATATAAGTAATTTTGACATAAACATACATGAATATCTGTAATATTACATTGAAAATGGATATGCGTGCAGTATACCTGGATGTGTGGCAAAATCCACACGGAAGGAGGCATCCGAAGGGGTCTCCGATCTGGGTGCAAGACCGGCCCTCTGAAGCTCCCTACGGAGCTCTCCGGCAGAACCGCTCTGCCTCTGCCTCTGCCTCTGCCGCGGCTGGAGCTCCTGCCGCCCCTCGCTGCTCCCGACATCGTCATCAAATCTAGATAAACGGTTCGTGGACGCATTAGACAATCATTAAAAGTATTGACTATATATGATCTAGAGCGTAAAATGTGAAGTAATAATATAACATTACTGATAACCTTTTTCGTTTCGTGGGCGCATCATACATATCTACTTGGATTTCATCGTCGATGTCATTTCTAACCCACGTAACTTCATGATCGGTCGAAGACAACCCGTCCTTCGAAACAGACGGTCGGAGCACTTTAAGCCTTCTCTCTTCTTCGTCCTCATCGCTGTCCTCGTATTCTGGGACATCGTAGACATCTCTAGGTTTCCATCGGCATACAACACTCCACCCCGGATGCTTCAAACACTGTGAGTAGTATACTTGGAACGCTTCAAACTCTAGGTTCCGGCTGTCGGGGGTAGGCTTCTATCCCATTAAGAATGTATAGAGCGAACGCCCATCACTTGTGCTTTCAACCGTTTCGAGTAAATTTCGGCAGCACCTCCCCGCTGTTCTCCGAGTACACTGTAATATAATAGATAATCATTTCAAAGCTGTGAAACAACATTGAAATGAACATCTAATCTATCTTTGTACATGGAGAACCAGCGGAAAGATACCGACGAAATATCTCGAAACGGATGAAAACACAAGTGAATGAAGGCGTTTGCTTTATACATTCTTAACTTGTCCACACGAGACAAATCTATGGGTTACCATACGATTGAATTTTCTCGTCGCGTAGACTATACGACGGTTGTTAGTATCGAGCTATACTGTCCGATATTTAACAACCTTCGTATAGTTCTAGGTCACGACGAGCATCGCACGTATGTTAACCGATAGACGGGGACTAAGTGGCGCTTTTAGTTTCATATATGGGTATCGATGGGAATATGAAGGTTTCATATTATCATCGAGTATCATATATTGGTTTTAACCCGAACATCTCGAATCGCTCTCTAATTATGCGTTTGTATGTATGTGTTCCGGCTGTCGGGGGTAGGCTTCTATCCCATTAAGAATGTATAGAGCGAACGCCCATCACTTGTGCTTTCAACCGTTTCGAGTAAATTTCGGCAGCACCTTCCCGCTGTTCTCCGAGTACACTGTAATAGAATAGATAATCATTTCAAAGCTGTGAAACAACGTTGAAATGAACATCCAATCTATCTTTGTACACGGAGAACCAGCGGAAAGGTACCGACGAAATATCTCGAAACGGATGAAAACACAAGTGAATGAAGGCGTTTGCTTTATACATTCTTAACTTGTCCACAAGGGACAAATCTATGGGTTACCATACGATTGAATTTTCTCGTCGCGTAGACTATACGACGGTTGTTAGTATCGAGCTATACTGTCCGATATTTAACAACCTTCGTATAGTTCTAGGTCACGACGAGCATCGCACGTATGTTAACCGATAGACGGGGACTAAGTGGCGCTTTTAGTTTCATATACGGGTATCGATGGGAATATGAAGGTTTCATATCATCATCGAGTATCTTATATTGGTTTTAACCCGAATATCTCGAGTCGCTCTCTAATTATGCGTTTGTTGTGCATTCGTGTTGTATGTGTAACATGATTTTAAACCATTGAGATCAAGATTGATAGAACTGATCATCCTACATTGCAATAGCATTCATCAACCAAAAACTATTATTGCAATGGTATACATCTATAACAATCAACAATTAAAACTATAAATATAGGATACTGATATCATAAAGCGTTATGAGACACCTCATCTGCCACGTGTCGTGATCATGGAAATCGCTAATATTGAGTTATGAGACACCTCATCTGCCATGTGTCATGGTTACATATTAGTTAGGGACACGGCTATTTGTGTGCGGCTGCACGCTTGTGCAAAGATTTGTTATGTTAAAAAAATGTGATTTTTTTTATACATTGGAAAGAATGAATAGGAATTGATCTTTACATTGTTAACCTCTTTTAGTTTTTCTTTAGGAGCGGTCTCTCATATCTTAGTTGAAATATTTTCTATGTTTGTTATGGTCTTACTCTCACATAAACTATCAATATCATGCCACAAGAGAGTGAAAGAAATAGCATGCATGGTGTGTTCAATGTATGATAAACAAGTACACTTCTAATAGTTTTTAAATTTGAGAAGTCCAAAGTGTATGGAAGGAGTTGAATAACAGAAGCATAAGGGGCACAACATTTTTTTCTTAAATTCTGGATACATTCTAAAATCTTCAACAGCAATTGGAGTGTATTTCGCTGTGAGAGACTCTTCAAAGAAATGGAGGAAGAAGCACTAAAGAAAAAAGAGAGAAAAATAAGAATATAAAGTTGAAACTAAACTTGAGCTATCCGCTGAAATCATAAAGCATAGGAAAGTTGATTGAGTCTTGATCTATTGCTCTTTCTTTGCATTATCTCGTATGTCCATTTATAGATTTTAATGCCACATGAGATGTATAATCTGTCAGCTCCCTATGGTTGTATTAATGTCAGCTCTTACACAATATGGGTATCTGCCTTACCATTAAGACAACTATGGAATATGTTAATTTAAAATGTAAGGCTAGCTATCTATGTATTCTGAGGGACTGCTTGCATAGAACTTAGCTTGATCCTCTCAATTATTACACATAAATATGCTGACATGCCTCTCATAACCCTAACCCCAGCCCCACAGTAACCCTAACCCCAGCCCCAACCCTAACCCCAGCCCACCGTAACCCTACCCCAGCCCCACAGTAACCCAAACCCCAGCCCCACCGTAACCCTAACCCCAGCCCCACCCCAGCAGCAGCCGAACCCCAACCCTAACCCTACCCTGACCCCGACCGCCACCGCGCCCCTGCCCAAACCCAACTCTCGCGCGCGCAACCCAGACCCAGCCATGAATAATCCAAAAATGCTTTAATTTACCTCGAGATTTATACCTGAATGGGTGCGCTGGTGGGCTGGAGCGACGACGGTGGCGAATTGGCGAAGAAACCGGCGGTGGCGACGACGGTGGCGACGAAACCGGCGGTGGCGACGACGGTGGCTACGAAATCGGCGGTGGCGACGACGGTGGCGACTCTGCCCAACGACGGTGGCGACGCGACGGTGGCGATTTGGGGTTTTTCGCGCGCGTTTGAGGGAGAGAGAGAAAATGTGCGTAGGCTTTTCGATCTGGCTTTATTTTAAAACGATATTTACTTGCCCCTACGGATATACCCGTAGGTCCTTTGTTTGCGGCTCCGTAGGGGCAAACACCAAATTAAGAATTAATATTTTTATTCTTGGACGTCATTGCCCGTAGGGGCAACCTTTTAGCCCTACGGATTAATCCGTAGGGCCAAGTTAAATATGCCCCTACGGATATTTCCATCCGTAGGGGCAACCCCCTATTTTACTAGTGCATCCTCGAATAAATTCCTTCGAGTTCGTATATAACCATACGATGGTTTTGTCCAATGGAAGTGGACGTTCGTAGTAATACGGGGTGTTCTGGAGAAAAGGGTAAAAGTAGGAGTGGCAAAGAGGTTTGCAACTCTGACAATCTAAAAGCCAGTGTTTAAGAAGGTTCGGTCAACTTGGTCACTTGAGTCATAGTCAAGGGTCGGGCCATGGTCACTGCCAAAGAGAGAGAGAAAAGAAACACTCAGCGTGCACTCTAATCTAGTTCAGAATGGTTACCAATTTATCTAATCATGAAACCTCCCACTGTACCGTCAAATTCTCCTCCAAACCTGAAAGAAGAATTAGTCGGGATCACCCGAGAAGTAAACTAACTCATCAGTGGGAATCGGGATCCAACTATCATCGCATGATAACGTGATGGAATCCACTCACGTTATCACACTCCAGAAGGTATGCGCATATCTGGCAAGTTTCAGTTTCTTTAGAAACTCCCGATGTGATTTTTGCCCCATGCTCTTATGACCTTGACTAAGGCCAACAAATCATAAGTCACATGTCAAGTTCTACCCGTCATTGTCCAGGTTAATTTGAACCCACCCGTGCATACCCTTGACGTAGGCCAAAATAGTAGTACGACTGTCCCAAACTAACGCATCTATCTATGCAACAGATAAATATCCGGTAGCTACCGATCACTATACCTTGGCATAGGTCAAAATACATAGCTTGAATACTACCGAACATTTAACTGAAACGACGGAGGGCTACGAATGGTTTTTGGCAAAAAACCTTTAACGTAATGAACTTGATATCGTTGAAGGAACTGGATAGCTTTTAAAAATATAGTGGCGAAAACCTTTGCTAAAGAGGTCATTCCCGGTGAAGGGATCTCGGCTCTTTCCCCATAGAATGAGGTGCAGGATATTCCAACTGAATACCACGATGCAAAGCAAAAGCAAACGACTATAGTGAAGTTATTGCCCTGACGCAAACTTCTGTCCAAGGGGTCACTCCCGGTGAAGGGATCTCGGCCCTTGCCTCGTCGACTGAGGTGCTGGATATTCATAACCGAATACCACTGTGCAAAACAAAAGAGAACGTCCTTGCAATAACAGCTTTTTGAAAAATGTTCCAACAACATCAGAATAGGTTTGTTTAGCTTGCATTGATCCAAATCAATGCAGTCCCATCAATTGATCACACCAATAAAGAACGAAAATAATGATGTACGTATATGCCATCCGCATTCACCACTGGGTCCCGTCATTACCCGTTAGGTTACTTAACTAACGACAGAGCGGGGACTGGACTAGCGCGGATGCAAAACATATACAACATCTACTAGTATATATATCAATATATAATATTCGATCAAGGCGTGATAAAATGCAACATCACAGAAATGTAATAAGGATCACAGAACAATACAGATATCTGGGATTCCCGGGTTTCATAGAGCAGCTACTGAAACCCGACGTTCCCCTGGTCATGTGGATAGCCTGTGCAATGAAATCCTAGAACCCTACGGGCGCAGCAAGTTACCCGCCAAAACCTGAAGCGAGGCAGCCCCCTTCAACAACGTGAATGGACCACCCAGCACTTCACGGAATCCGGTAACTTGGGCACCCCTCCTTGGGTCAGCCTGTACCCCCTACGAGTGCGGCGAATAGCCTGCCAATTTTAGAGTGAAGCCCCCTCCGTCTCAATGCCATGAGATGCGGGCCCGTTTCCCTCTAGAACCCGGCTACCCGTGCACCCCTCCGCGGGGTAATCCCAGTACAGAAAGTAAAATATACATACAACGGGTGTATCGACCTCAGCCCGGTCGTGCCCCAAAAGAATAATATACAAACAGGCAGTGACGGCAGTCCACATGTCGGACGCTCGCCCCGCAATATCAAATGTACATAATAATACCAAAACTGTACTACCATTGCATCCAGGCTATCCACCACGACAATCCGCAACATCACAGCATAACACAGAACATCAACGTGAATGTCACGTTCGCAAATCCGTCTAAAAGGGCTATAGCAGTTAGATAGGATTTACCGATCAAATGACATTCACGGTCGCAGATATAATGTAAATACTGTGAACTAACATGTTTAAAATTTTCGATCGACTAAATTTTCCCGAAGCGGGCCCCAAGCACAACTGTAGCACTCAAAAACATCTGGGTCCAAAAAGAATATACCAAAACCCCCATTTCCAAGTCCAAGACCCTTTGTAAAAATTTGGTGCACTGTTTCCTTAATACCGCGGTGGAACCGCGGCCGGAACAGGGGTAAGGCCGCGGTTCCGCGGTGCTACAGGAACAACAGTGAACAAAAATTTCACAGAATACTTAAAAAACCCTGCACGATTTTTTGACATGCTCAGAAAAATTTTTAGAGCACAAAATAAAATCGACAGCAACTAGACCAGAAAATGCGGGTTTTTGAAAAATCCGTTCGATCGAACTTGTAAACATGTTAGAGCAAGCTAGAATAGGTTAATGGCGTAGCTCTGATACCATTGTAAGTGCACGGCGGCGCCCCGGCCGTCAATCCGAGGCTAAAATGCGGAAACGATACTTTTACGAAACTTGTAAATCGGCACCACCGCGCACTTTAAAACCCGGATCGGGCCATTAACCTACTCTTTGCTAACTAGAGAAGGGGTAGAGAGATATACCGAGCGATCCGTGTCCTTCGGTCTTCTCGTCGTCGTCCCGATCTCCCCGCGGAATCTCCGGTCTTCATCTCCTCGTCGGAAGGGCACCACATCGCCGGCTTCTTTTACGGGCTCCCACCACTGGACCGAGGCAACCCGGGCACGAAGTTGGCGAGTCGACGTATCCAAGAATGCTTTAGGATAGTGTAGAACCCTTTTGTCTCAATGGGGTTACTCGAAGTTTCCCTTTTGATGTGTAGGTGGAGGGATGAACTTTCAATTGGTGATATGGGATTTTGTGTGAGCTAATGAGATGAAAAACTCCCCACTAGAAATTTGGACAGCCCCCTAAAGAATGTGGCCGGCCCCCATCAAAAAAGAAGAGAGGAGAGAGAGAATGGGCAATAATGCAAGAATGTTATCATGAGGAATAATGATAACCCAAAATCTCACACCAAAAACCCAACACTCAACCCATCATTGCAAGCAATGATGATCAAAGGAAGTCAAGGTCAAACTAGAGTCATCATGAAGCAACTATTAACAAGAAACACCCTCCAAAATGCTAATTTGCACATTTGCAAATAAGCCATCCTCCACCAATTTTCAGCCAAGGAAAGAAACAAAGGAAAATGGCCGAAACGGAAAGCAAACTGGCAACTTCAAAAAACTGATCCCGTAATAAATTACAGGAAAACCCTGTGACTGTATATACATACCTGCATTTGTATTGCGACCGAATACAGATGCAATGAGACAAAATCTACACTGTACAATACTAGGATCCGGCTTAAACCAAAGCCCGCTAGTATTATCCGTCCGATCATGATCCGTGCAATACCGCACGTACATGATCGAACCCTACCATATCTCCATACGGCCTCTACAGCGTTTCACCCGAAACTTGAGAAACGGTCTGTGGGGGACTCTAAAGACTCGTCAATACTTTGGTTGTGGATTTAACCACTAGCACGTCAGAGGTATTAGCCATACGTAACGGGCTACCAGGTATGGACCAAAAGGGACGTCGATGAGCGAACTCATCCTGACACCCTACTGAGCCTGTTAGTGACAATATCCGTACGGTCCGGTCCGTTCGTCTATGAGTATCGCATGGCGGGCCTAGGGGGTTGGTAAAAGTCGGACCCCCAAAAGCGGTGCAAGTCGTGTCGGAGTGTAGCCCAGAACACCTTGAGATACTACTGGAATACCTACCAGTAAATCTCCTGCCTTGGCCAAGGACTTCGTGTAAGGGCTCTCCTAGACACAGCGCGACCTCACCCCCAATACCGGGAGAGACGAACCCCTGCAGATCCGCTCACTGCCTCCATGTGGTTCGGGACTGTACCCAACTAAAACCTGTTTGCACGTCTCCTTTGAGCGTGGTAGGGTAGTAATCAAAGTACAGTGGGAACTCACACGAGACAAATGACGATCTCTGGTCGATGAACTAACCTATACACATGTCACCAGGGAACTGCTATCTGACGTCTGGTATAAGACCAACTAGCATGTTCCTGGCGAGTCCTGTCCGGTATACTCATAACCCAATGAGCACCTGTATACATCTTAGGTGAACCAACTGACACCAGTGGCTTGTGAGCTCGTCGGGGTCTCGACTGTATACACTAGTCTACTCTGGAGTATCGATGCCCTGTCTCGAATACTCCCATGACTAGGGACCTTTTAAGGATGTGCTTATAGACTACCAGCTCCCACATATATGATCGCCATCATACTGCTGGCTGTCACGCAAGAATCCTAAGGGCTCTATCAACACGCAATAGTGACCTGTAAGGTCACCTAAAGCAGTGCACGATGATAAAGATAAACCAGATAGCATACTATCATCTTGAGTAAGACTGTTCTAACGGTATAGGTCCTCCCTCAATCTTGCAATCACGTGCCTGTGATCCAATAATTGACTCTGAGGGCACTATCTCCAACAGGAAGTATCCTCGATCTTAATTTCTTTGCCTGCTTGTCTAGAATAGCGACTGGCTGCACTGTGTAGGTTAAATCCGGCTCAATCTGTAAGGTCTGATGCTGGATCGCGTGAGAAGGATCGTGAAGGTACTTGCGAAGTATCGAAACGTGAAACACCGGATGCACATCGGGAAAACTCGGTGGAAGTGCTAAATGATAAGCTACAGCACCCACTCTTTCCAGGATCTCGTAAGGTCCAACATATCTGGGGCTGAGCTTCCCCTTTTTCCCGAAACGCATCACATCTTTCATCGGGGATATACGAAGGAACACATGATCTCCCACCTAAAACTCGAGTCTACGACGTCGTCGATCTGCATACGATTTCTGTCTGCACTGGGCCGCCTTCATTCTATCCCGTATCAATTGAATCTTCTCTGTAGTCTCCTGTACTATCCGCGGTTCCAAAATACTACTCTCGCTCAGTTCCGTCCAGCAAACAGGTGATCGACATTTCCTCCCATATAAAGCTTCAAAGGGTGCCATTTGGATCGTCTCCTGAAAACGGTTGTTATACGAGAATTCTATCAAAGGTATATGACGATCCCAACTACCACCAAAATCAAGACTGCAAGCGCGAAGCATATTCTCTAAAGTCTGAATGGTCCGCTCTGACTGACCATCTGTCTGTGGGTGGAACGCTGTACTAAAACTCAATCGTGTACCAAGAGCTTCTTGAAGTTTCTGCCACAATTTGCTAGTAAACTGGGTACCCTGATCTGAAACTATGCACGTTGGAACTCCATGTAATCGTACAATCTCATCGATATAAATCTGAGCATACTGTGCAAACCCATACGTCGTCTTCACCGGAAGAAAATGAGCTGCCTTTGTTAATCTATCTACAATCACCCAAATGGAATCATACCCTCTGCTAGTCCTGGGTAGACTCACCACGAAATCCATGGATATCTGTTCCTATTTCTACTCTGGAATGGGCAAGGGCTGCAATTCTCCAGCTGGCCTCTGGTGTTCTGCCTTGACTTGCTGACAAGTCAAGCATCTCGAAACGTATTCCGCAACATCCCTCTTCATTCCTTCCCACCAATAAACATCCTTCAGATCATGATACATCTTGGTGGAACCAGGATGAATATTGTATGCTGATCTATGGGCCTCCTCTAAGATCTCACGCCGCAAACCATCTGAGTCTGGTAAACAGAGACGGGTCCTAAAGCGCAATACTCCATGATCATCAATCGCAAACTCCGTCTCCCTGCCCTGCCTAACCTGATCCATAAGCTCCAATATACGAGCATCTGTGGGATGTGTCTCTCGAATACGATCCAATAATTGAGGTCGGGTGCGAACATGTGCTAACTGTCCTCCTGCCGATGTGAACTCAAACTGTATACGGCTATCACATAAAATCTGCCAGTCTGTAGAAGACTGTCTCTGCAAGGTGCGCAAATGAGATAAGCTACCTCCAGGTCTCTGACTCAAAGCATCTGCTACAACATTTGCCTTGCCTGGATGATACAAGAACTCACAATCGTAATCTTTCACCAGTTCCATCCATCTACGCTGCCTTAGGTTCAGATCTCTCTGCTGAAAAATATACTTTAAGCTCTTATGATTTGTGAAGATTTGGCACGACTCTCCATACAAGTAATGTCTCCAAATCTTCAATGCGAATACCACAGCAGCCATCTCTAGATCATGAGTGGGGTAGTTTTGTTCGTGCCTCTTCAACTGTCGAGAAGCATAAGGTACAACCCTGCCGTGCTGCATCAACACACAGCCTAACCCCACTCGAGATGCATCACAGTACACCGCGAAACCACCTGACCCGGAAGGTAAAGATAAGACTGGTGCAGTCGTCAAGCGCGTCTTCAACTGCTGAAAACTCTGCTCACATGCATCTTTCCACTGAAATGGAACCTCCTTCCTAGTCAATCCGGTCAAAGGTGCAGCGATCCGTGAAAAATCTTGCATGAAGCGTCGGTAATATCCTGCCAGACCTAAGAAACTTCGAACCTCTGTAACTGACACAGGTCTGGGCCAGTATTGTACCGCTTCAATCTTCTTCGGGTCCACACATATCCTAGCTCTAGTAACTATGTGTCCCAAGAATTCCACACTATCCAGCCAAAACACACACTTGGAGAATTTTGCAAATAGCTGATGCTCCTTCAAGGTTTGCAACGTAATACGTAAATGCTGCTCGTGCTCCTCCCGACTCCGAGAATAAACAAGAATGTCATCTATGAACATTATAATAAACTGATTAATGAAGGGTCTAAAGATACGGTTTATCATATCCATAAAAACTGCTGGAGCGTTTGTGAGTCCGAACGACATTACCAGAAATTCATAGTGCCCATATCTTGTGCGAAACGCAGTCTTCGGAATATCGTCCTTCCGAACCCTCAATTGGTGATACCCTGACCGCAAATCAATCTTCGAGAAGTAACCAGCTCCCTGCAACTGATCGAATAAGTCATCTATACGTGGTAGTGGATACCTGTTTCGCACAGTGACGCGATTCAACCATCGGTAGTCGATGCACAGTCTCATACTACCGTCTTTCTTCTTTACAAATAAGACAGGAGCTCCCCACGGTGATACACTTGGACGCACAAGTCCTCTATCTAACAACTCTTGCAACTGACTTTTGAGTTCCTTCAACTCCGTCGGTGCCATTCGATAGGGTGGTATGGAAATAGGCCCCGCACCCGAAATCAAATCAATGCAAATTTCAATGTCGCGATCAGGCGGTAATCCTGGTAACTCAGCAGGAAACACCTCCGAAAATTCTCGTGCGACCGGAACCTGGTCCAATGGAATCTCAGTGACTCCTAAGTCATGAACAAATGCCAAGAACCCATGACAACCCTTCTTCAAGAGTCGTCCCGCACAAATAGCAGAAATCATATTGGCAGGAGTTATATTACAATCCCCCTGCACAACAAACATCGGTTCACCTGAAAAACAAAATCTAACCGCTTTCCCACGACAATCTACATAGGCATGACAAGCGGCCAACCAATCTATACCGAGAAGTAAATCAAAATCTAGCATATCCAGGAGAATCAGATCAACTAGCGAATCTTTATCACCAATACGTACAGAACATGATCTGAATACGTGTCGAGCTATAAAAGAATCTCCCACCGGAGTAATCACTACCAACGGTAAATCTAACAACGACGACTCTTTTCCCAAAGAAAGTGCAAAGCGTGAAGATACATAAGAATGTGTAGAACCGGGATCAAATAAAATATGTGCATCTAGTGAACATACTGCAAGAGTACCTGTCACAACTGCATTTGATGCCTGGGCATCCTGTGGAGTCAGCGCAAAAACCCGTGCCTGGCCCCTGCCCGCATCCTGTCGTCCTCTAGCTCTATCTCCTCGACCTCTCTGAGATCGTCCTGCGAAACCTCGACCTCGTGATGCAACCGTCTGGCGTGTAAGGCCAACTGGGGGAGGAAGTAAAGCCATCGGCGTAGAAGGTGGAGGGGGTAAAGCAACATGTGGTGTAACAGTCCCGCTATAATGTGTACACCCTCTAGCTGTATGCCCTGGAAGTCCGCAATTATAACATGTAAGTGGGATCCCCTGATCATCGGGGTATGAACTGAACATCTGGCCCTGAGTCCAACCTCGTCAGAAACTGCGGCCTGGAATAAATCTTCCTCTACCTCCGCCAAACTGTCTAGCCATTGGCCCGGTCGGCCTACTCCTTTTTGGCTCCGGAACAACCACTGCCTCTCTCAACCGCTCTTCTACTCGTATTGCTGCATCCATGGCCTGCGCATACATATCAAAATGCTGGGAGCCTATAGCTAAATACAACTGCGTGTCCAGACTCCTTAGGAACCTCTTCACCCGAAGTTCCTCCGTAGGCACTAAGTATGGAGTATAGCACGACAACTGGGTGAATCGTAAATCATAATCTGCCACAGACATACTTGCCGATTTCCGCAATGCTTCAAAACTGCTAGCTCTAGCGTCCTTCACACTCTATGGAAGAAATCTGGAAAGAAAGACCTCGAAAAACTCAGCCCACAACATCGGAGGAAGACCCGTAGCTCGCCCTCTCTCCATCAACTCACACCACTCCTGTGCAAGTCCCTCCAAACGAAAACTAGTCAGCTCAACTGACCTCGCATTAGAACATCGCAATGATCTACCAATTCTCGCCATCCTATCAAGAAAGGATTTAGGATCCTCCGCTACATCGGTCCCTGTAAATACCGGAGGTCTCAACCTCATAAACTCCGCAACCGATACCTCCATCACTCTCGTATCCACAGTTGCTACCGTCTGCATAGGCTGTACCTCGGACTCTGCCATGGTCGGTGTCGGATCCTGCCTCAGTACTTGAGTGGCCTCAGCTAATTGTCCCACCACTCGCTGCAATCCCAACATGCCCTCCTCTATCCTAGTCATGCGATCTGGAGGAGGAGGATCAACATGCTCATGCACCGCCGGAACGTCCGGTGTACTAGTCGCCGTCACAGGCGGACAGGTCCTAACTGCATCTCTGGCTGCGGCTCGCCTAGCCCGCGTAGCCATAGCAACTGGAATCAAGAACGAGAGTTGATAAGACTTATGAATAGGAACAATCAATAACGGAGAATCAACGGAAGAATAGATCAAGATATACATCCTAAGATTAGTTAGGCTGAGTATGGTAACGTAAATATGCCGCGGAATATACGTACGGTACTGCACTCATCCTAATTTACCTACTCCATCAAACCAAGGTCATCCTAAATCACGGACTCGCGTCGACCTAGTTTAATTCCCTACTCGATTCTGTAAGGTTAATCCTAGGCTCTGATACCAACTTTGTCACGACCCAAAGTTTGGATGTGACCGGCACTTAGATTATATAATATCTAAAGATATGCACACAGTCCAAGTAAGCCGAAAACCAAGATCAAAATCCTTTTTGCGGAATTCTTTATATAGAAATTTAGTTTTAAGTAAAAATCACAGTTTATAAAGTTAAAATATTAAACAAGTATAATGTGTTAAGTGTGGTTGCATCCCTAGTTGGGATCAACAAAATCAACAGTGGAGCCAAATATCTATGAGTAGAAGACATTAACAAGAATTTCCAATAAGTAAGAAAATTTCTAATATATAGAACTAAACCGTCCCATCTGTCAAATAATATACATATAATCCTCTCTCACTCTAAGTCATATACATGTCTGATGGAGATTTTCTAGATACAAAATACAATACCAAAAGAGAAGGTTACTACATATGTAACCCACCTATCAAAAGATGTGAAAAAGCTGCAAAAAGTGGGGCTGCACAGCTACTGACCGTCCACTCTACCCCTGCAAGGAACTGTGGCACAACGGGGTGAGTTTCCAACTCAGTGAATATAACTAACATATAACGGTAATTATGTAAATATGACGATCAGAACTAACTGAGATGAGAGCAAGTAGGATGTATAATAATATATGAAAAGTATGAATCTGCACTACAATTCAATTAACCAAAACTGAAATCTCATCATTTATTATCAACAATTTCATATTTCCATGTCCATCATCGACACAAAACTTCCATTTTCCCAGGCATCATTCCTCGAACGATCCTGTAATCAACAAAGTTCACTATGTATCCAACTGTATCCCCACCGACTCAGTCTGGATAAAACTGTAAATCCGTAACCGTATACCCACCGACTCGGTTCGGAATAAAACTATAAATCCATAACCGTATACCCACCGACTCGGTTTGGGATAAGACCAAATCATAAAACATCTCAGGGTGAACATGTCACATCAATCATAAAAATTACTGGATTTATGTAATAGTATTCAAAAACTCAAAACCATAAATCCTCAATAATACCATTACCTCTTACATCAACATAGAATACTCCAATAGTGAATCATAATGTTAATTATGCAATTTACTACTGTTATTGGTGTTCAAGATATGATATGAATCATTTTAACAAGAATTTTACTAAGTGTAAAAGTGACATGGTAATATCGACGAGGTGTGTGTAACATGTAAGATGTGCACGTGGTATAACTCGTTGATACTTGTGCAGTGTCCTAGCAACTAAGCAAGGTATATGTGAATATGAATGCAAATTATCGATTTAGCATACCAAAGTAAAGCATTTATTTAAATAAAACTACGGGCGTAACACGCCATCTTTACAAAATTCCCCGGTAGATATTTAGTCTACTCACCGGAAAAAGTCGAATCTAGTCAGGAATTGCCAATCCTTTTCCTTTTCTCGCTGCCTCCGAAAATTCCGTATTTGAATCTAACATCACAATTTAACTTATATAAGGAAACGGCTACTCCGACATGACGGAAATGAAAACACCCGTTCCCACGTACTAGTTATACTGTATACGACTATTCCAAGTTATCATACACTTAACCTTACTGAATTTTAACCCAAACCTGTATCGCGACAGAAAACAGTTCGCGATACGCTTTAACCGTGTCGTGTTTTGTGTTTTTAGATATCCTTTCTGATATAAGCTTCCAGATTTTATATTCAGTGAAACTAATTTGTTTAAATAATACCAAAATTGCCACAATTATACACAGAATCCTACTCAACAAGCCAAAATACCCCAGTTTCCTACAAAACTGGCGATGCCGGATTTTTCCCTTTGGTCGCCGGCCCAATTCCGAGCCCTCTGGTTCATGCTCCTATGGTTTTCTCTAGGTGCTACATACATTATTTAGGTCATGTTTAGTTGAGTAAACATTTCTCTAATTTAAAGCAGATTCAAAAGAGCCTATACTTTACTAAAATACGATATTATAGAACTTGTTCATTTTAAATTAAGTAGCTACAGAACTTAAACTCCTACTGTGATTAAGAATATTACCCACAATAATTTGTTGGAATAACCCCTCCAAGATGCTAAGCCCCTTGTCCTAGCTTGATGATGATGAAATCCTTGCCTAGTTCTTCTTCTTTCCTTTGTTCTTCTATGTTTGTTCTTGTTTTTCCTTTCCTTTCTTTAAATTTTCAGAATTTTAACTTTCTAAATGATCTGAACAAAGTTTATATATGGTGATGGGAAGGAGGTGGTAGGAGGAGGTGTCAAGGAATTAGATGTGCCCTCTTCATGCAAGGAGGAGGTGTAGGTGTGTGTGAGTGCATGTAAGGAAGAGGTGTCCTTGCATTATCTCCTAATTTTGTTTTAATTTGCAATAAAATTCTAAACTAAATAATTTTCTACCCCTTTTTCATTTATACCCTTAATAATTTCCCATTTGCATAAAATCCTAAACTTTACCTAGAAACCCTTCACAACTTATGTTATTACAAAACACCCTTTTTCTTAAAATAAAGCAAAAATTATCACTAAAACCCTTATAACTTATTTATGTTACATATAAAAAATTTAATTTAATTATTTTTACAAACATCTTATGAAATTATCTAATTTGGTTTTAATAACTTTTTAATTTAACACTTTATTATTTATTTAATTAATTTTATTTATTTCTAAAATTTCAGAATGCTACAATGTATCATGCATCTTGTTTGCGTATTCATTTTATCACTAGTACAAAAATGGCTTGTCCCTATGGATTAAGCCGTAAGGGCAACTAATGCCCTTATGAGTAACACCATAGAGACATTTATAAATAAAAATTTATTAAAATTTAACTTATGCAGTTGCCCTTACGATACCGCAAGATAACGACCTACGGATATATCCGTAGGGGCAACTTTAAAGATTAAAAAGAAATATAAACCAAATTGTTATCGTCCCCGTCACCATACCCTAATTCTCAATTCCTTCCAAAATTTCCCCACGCGTGCCTCCTCCCTTGTCGATCGTCGCCTCTGACCACCTCTGCACCACCTCCCTCGTTGCCTCCTCCCTCCTTGTCGCCTCGTCCGATTTTCATCGCCTCCTCCGACTACGACGTCGCTTCCTCCGACTGCGTTGCCTCCTCCCTCATCGTCTTCTTCGTTCTCCTACGACCTCCAGTGCCACCTCCATCACCTCCAGCGCCGCCCTCTTCATCAACATCAAGCTCCTCCTCGACTTTCTCGTCACTGTCGAAATCGTCAACATGTTAGTTAATTTATTGATAAATTTAAATTTTTATTTCTGTAAATTGAATTTGGTAGGTAGGGCTTCAATTTGGGGATTTTGAATTGTGGTGGTAGGTGGTGATGGCTGTGGTGGCTGTAGCGGCAGCGGCTATGGTGGTCGGTGGTGGTGGCTCTGGTGGTGGGTGGTAGCGGCTGTGGCGGCGGCTGTGGTTTGGGGATGTGGGTGGTGGTGGCGGCGGCTGCGATGTAATTAGGTCTAGGGTTAGGGTTAAGGTAGTTAGGGTTAATTAGGTCTAGGGTTAGGATTAAGGTAATTAGGGTTAGAGTTAAGGGTGAGGGTTATGATTAGGGTATTTTAGTGTTAGTGTTAGTGTAAGTGTATGTGTGTGTGTGAGAGAGATAATGTTGATGATGATATGTGTGTGTGTTTGTGATAATGATGATATTGATCTCTCATATTAAATAAGGTCAAATCCTAATTTTAAACTTAACACCAGAACTAAATCCAAAATCTTAAACTTCACACTAGAACCAAATCCAAAATCTTAAACTTGATTAAGAAAACCCTTAACTTTAAAAAACTTTACCTAAACTAAAACCTTAAAACCCTTGAAATTGAAATGTAAACGTAAAACCAATTCAAATTAAATCTTATATTAAGTGTATATATGATAATCGATGATAATATGAAATTTTCATATGCTCATCGATCGTCATATATGAAAATCAAAGCGTGACTTAGTCCCCGTCTATCAGTTAACATACATTCGATATTCGTCGTGACAAAGAACTATATGAAGGTTGTTAAATATCGAACGTTATCATTCGATGCTAACAACCGTCGTGTAGTCTATATGATGAGAAGTTTCAATCGTATGATAACCAATAGATTTGTCCAGTTTGGATAAGTTAGGAATGTATAAAGCAAACACCTGCATTCACTTGTGTTTTCATTCGTTTCGAATTATTTCGTCGGTACTTTTCCGCTGGTTCTCCGTGTACAAAAATAGATTAGATGTTCATTTCAACGTTATTTCACAGCATTGAAATGATTATCTATTCTATTACAGTGTACTCGGAGAACATCGGCGATGTGCTGCCGAAATTTACTCGAAATGGATGAAAACACAAGCAAATATGTGTCTGCTCTATACATTCTTAATGGGATAGAAGCCTTACCCCGGATAGCTGAAACACACACATACAATACGAATACACAACAAACGCGCACACAAAGCACATACACACTAACAACCCTACACCTAAGAAAAATTATAAATTGAAATATACATACAAAGAATACAACTCATACTTGGGTATCTTCAAACCTAACTTTTTTAATCGATAATTTATTCTTTTCAACGACAAACTTTCTCCTACGGATTTTCTTCTTTGTCAATAACCATCTCTTAGATTTCTCAATATAGTCACCATAACTTACAATTTATATGTTATACAGTTTAATATGGCCCATAAGTATATCAGAGTTAAGGACTGGATATACGTGGATTGACAATAACGTATGCAATCTAAGTTTGTCACAGGAGTTGCTGCTTTCATTGAATTTGCACGCGTATATAATAAGATCGTGTTAGAAAAGATTCTCTGTTCGTACGATAGATGTGGGAATAAGTTTTAGCAGAAGGTAGAATTCGTAGAGATTCATATCGTTAAACATGGTTTTACTAGATTTTATACAACTTGGCTATATCACGGGGAAAGACAAGAAGAAAACAGTAATACGGTGGAAGAAGAATGAGAAGTCGGTAATGCGGCGGAAGAAGAAGATAACTTCTTTTCAGGAGAAGAAATGGAGGATATGGTAGAGGCTGCCCTCGGTGATAGTAATCTTACAGAAAAAGATATTCCTTCCGGTCAAGGACCGCGTGCGGATAAGTATGAAAAGTTCATGAATGATGTTAAAAGACCAATTTATGAGAATGCAAAGTATTCCACCTTATCATGGTTCGTCCAACTTTTCCATATTAAGTGTCTAAATGGATGGAGCAACAAGTCATTCACGATACTTCAGAAGTTCCTGAAAGATTCTATGCCCCCGGGAAATAATATGCCCGAGAGCTGGTACGAAGCCCAGAAGATGATGTCTGATTTGGGTATGAACTGTGAGAAAATTCATGCATGTTCCAAAAATTGCGTGTTGTACCGGAAAGAGAATTCAGATTTGAAAGAGTGTCCAACATGCGGAGAGATAAGGTATAAACTGAAATAATCTGATAAGAAGCCCGATATACCTGTCGAGATAGCACGATACTTTTCCATAACACAGAGACTGCAGAGGCTATTCAGGTGCAAGAAAACAACCAAGACAATGATTTGGCATCACCGTGCAGCTCCAAGCGAAGATGGAAAAATGATTCATCCAAAAAATTCACCGACATGGAAGGATTTCGATAGGAGACACCGAATATTCAATAGTGATCCTCACAATGTCAGGCTCGGACTGGCTAGTGATGATTTCTGCCCATTCAACTATATGGCTGGAAGCCACAGCACATGGCCCGTTGTAATGATGGTTTATAATCTGTCGTCTTAGTTGGTTATAGATCAATCCTACTTTATGATGCATCTTCTTATTGACAGACCAAACGCACCGGGAAACAATATCGACGTTTATCTCCGACCTCTGATCGATGAGTTAAATGTTTATTCATTGATGGTGTAGAGACTTACGATGCAAAAACAGATACAATCTTTACGATGCGTGCGACTTTAGTGTGGACAATTAATAACTTTCCTGTGTATGGAATGCTATCAGGTTGGTCCATACATGGTTACAAAGCATGCCCTTACCGCCATCAAGATAAAACATCGAAATGGTTGGATTTTAGCAGGAAGCTTTGTTATTGCGGCCATCGGCATTTTCTGCCATTAGACCATCCCTAGAGATTAGACAATGCTCACTTTAATGGTCATTAGGAGCTTCTTGGGCCTCCAGCCACATTGTCCGAAGAGGACGTGATTGCTCAGTGGGATAGTTACAATAACGGGATAGATCCAGTAAAACAGGAACCACCATACTGGAACAAGTTAAGCATTTTCTACGAGATTCCGTACTGGTCAACAAATTTAATGCGTCATTGTCTGGACGTCATACACATAGAGAATGAAGTATCCGAGCATGTACACAACTTGCTTCTTTGTAAAGACAGAAAATCGAAAGAAAACCTCCATGCACGGATGGATCTTCAAGACTGAGAAATTAGAAGTGAATTGTATCCTAAACCGATAACGGGTAAACCAGACAAGTTTATACTTCCCAAAGCCGCGTATCATATATCATAACCGGGGAAGAAAAAGGTTCCTGCAGATGTCACATGATTTGAAAGTTCCCATAGGCTTCTCAGGATCATTTAGTAAGAAGATAAAGATTGTGAAAGGCAAGATCGATGGGCTGAAAAGTCATGATCACTATGTTATTATAGAGCACCTTCTCCCATTAGCCCTCAGGACTTCCCTTCTTGAATCGGTTGGGCTAGTAATCAATGACTTTTGTTGCTTTTTTAGAGAATTGTGCGCTAAAACCTTGGATGTTGTGACGCTGGAGAATCTAGAAAATTCTATTTTCTTGATACTTTGCAAGCTTGAGCGTATTTTCCCGCCGTCGTTCTTCTCTATCATAATAAAACTAACGGTTCATCTTGTAACCAAGCCTAAGTTTGCCGGACCGGTACAATATCGACGGATGTATCCCGTCGAAAAGTACGTTGAATATTTTGTTTCACACATTTTATAAAATTATTGTTGTCTTATATTCCCGTATTTATTTATTTAACATATTTTTCTTTAAGTAGCTCTACACTCTAAAAAAGTATATACGCAATAGAAATTGACTAGAGTGTTCTATAATACAAGGTTATTTTCTAGATGAAGTAATTAGATGTTGTTCCCGCTATCTGGATGAGAACATTGAAATGAAACTTAACCGGCCTCGGAGAATTCAGGACGGGTCATATGGTAAAGCTGATTATAAGAGAGTAGACCCCATGTTTATCAACAAGATATATCGATTTATCCTCTTCAATAGCGTATGTCTTGAACAAATTAGAGAGTAAGTTTTTTTGGATTATTGTTGAGAACGGAATTCATATTGATGAGGTACATAAAGGGCATCCTGATTGGAATGATGAACGAATGGAAAAATATCATCAGGATAATTTTTGCGATTGGGTTGTAGATCATGTAAGTTGTTCGAATAACATGTTATTGCGACGGGTTGCCTTAATCTAAACTTATATCGTCATGTATTTTCCGTAAAATTTGTTTTATCAGATCCACGATCCGAACTTGTTTGCATCATTAGAGAGAGATTCAAGATGTTTAGCTCAATTTTCTAGCATGAAGATTGCATACTATAAAGGATTCGGTGTCCTTAGATACAAATTTAAAGTTAAGGACATAAAAACATCTTGAACCACTCGACCGTAGGATCGGATGGTGTGATTTATTATGGATACTTAAATTGTATACTTGGCATCCAATATCCCGGACGATCAGAACTGTTTTATATATTTCAGTGTATTTGGTATGATACACGAATCGATACGAATAAGTGGAGAAACAATCTCGTGACTTGGAAAGATGAATATGGATTGACTAGTTTAAACACACTTCGATTTTATGGTCAGGACGATCTATTTATCTTTCTGCAACAAGCGTTTCAAGTATACTACTCACAGTGCTTGAAGCATCTGGGATAGAGTGTCATATGCCATTGGAAACCCAGGGATGTTTACGATGTCCCAGAATTCGAGAATTGTATGGAGGAAAGCAATGAGGATGAAGAAGAGAGAAGACTTAGAGTATTCCAACCGTATGTCTACAAAGACGGGTTGTCTTCAGCTGATCGTGAAGTTACGTGGGTTAGGAATGATATCGATGATGAAATCCAAGTAGATATGCCTAATGCGTCTACGAAACGAAAAAGGTTATCAGTAATATTATATTATTACTTTACATTTTTACGATCTATACATATGTTGCATGCATATGTAATGATTGTACTTTTATTTTGGTCTGATGATAGCGCCAGGAGCAGCGAGGGGTGGCAGGAGCACCAGCCGCGGGAGCGGGAGAGGCAGCGGCAGCGGCAGAGCAGTTCTGCCATCCGGGAAGCTGCGTAGGGAGCTCTAGAGGGCTGGTCTTGCACCTCGATCAGTATCCCCTTTGGATGACTCTTTCCGTGTGGACTTTACCACACCTCTAGATATATTGCACGCATATTCATTTTGAATGTAATATTATATATATACACGCATATTTATTTTAAAATTACCTATATAGTCAATTTTTAATTATCTAGCTGTAGGTGGCGCGTCTACATCAGAAGCAGAGGCCACTACCGCACCTGCAGATATGTTTATATATCCTATATTACATGCATATAGATTTAGAATGTTATATTATAGATACATACACATTCTTTTAGCAATTCTTTATATAATCAATTTTTGATTGTTTAGCTGTAGGTGGTGCCTCCACATCCCGGGCAGAGGCCACCACCGTACCTGCAGGTATATTTATATGTCCTATATTGTATGGATATCGATTTAGATTATTATATTATAGATATACACATATTCTTTTTGCAATTACTTATATAATCTATTTTTAATTGTCTAGCTGTAGGTGGTGCATCCACATCTGGCGCAGAGGCCACTCCCGCTACTTTCATACTCTCCGCGCAGTCTGCAAATTAATATTCTTAAATATAAAATATTTGATCGTCAATGTTTACATATACTATAAGAATAACCATGAACTTCATGTAATTTTATCGTCAATATTTATTTTCTAGTTGGAGGGGATGCGTCCACGTCCGGGTCACCGGCTGTTCCTCACCAGAGGAACTATCGTCCCGCTCGTGCTGCTGTCCGGGCCCAGGCTCTGCTGCAGTTACCGGAGGTATATATCGCACTTCAATTTTCATTAATCCTTAATTTCTAAATACCATTTTGTCTTGATATTTCTTGTCTTAATATTTCTTGTAGATGCAGGGCAGCCTCACCTCGAGAGGGAGACTCGAGGGTCGAATCAGTCCCACAGGCTGAGGCCCAACAGAGTTAGGGAGAGGCACCATTCCCCCTTTTCTTTACCCTTGGTTATCGCTATACCGACGATTATGCCGAGAGGTTCGGTCGGTATCTGGGGGATGAGAGCCACATCCAAAAGAATTATTCTCTTCACGTTGAGTGGGGCGATCAGCACCGGCACTCTTTTGCCCTCTTCTAAGATCAGGCTTGGATATTAATAAATATTTTCATCTGACTTATCAAATAAATTTTTTATTATTTAACACTTATAATTTAAATACATTATTTTCTTGTATTTGCAGTTGGATTACGACTTTCAGCCTGTACCCGACCCTGATCAACGCGATAGAGTGCTCGATCTTCATGCTCTTTACCTGGGCATCATGAAGAACATGCAATCTAAGGTCTGATATAATAGAAACGAGCTAAAAATCGATTGCTACATGCTGTGGCTGGCGACCCCAAGACGGAGAAAGTGGCTCTCCTACATTCTTCGACTTTTGCCAGAGTCGACGTAGATACAAGGCCTCTCTTGTGCCAGTATTATGAGTCTGAGTGCAAACATGTTTATAATTTAAATGTAATTCATTATTCAGTATATAATTTATTTTTTTATGTTGCTTAATTAGAAAACTAAATCTGATTGTGTTGTGCAGAAACATGCCGATCAAAACAAGGAGAATAGGAAGTCGGCAAAGAGGGGCCGCCCCATTTACACAGGCGGTTCGAGAAAAATTACTTATGCCATGGAGACATCGGTAAATTACAATAAATCTATTTTGCTTTAATGCAATATTAAGAGTTTTTTTTATAATATATGTAAATTTTTGGCGAATTGAAGAGTGCTCAGACCCTGGCACAGGGTGGTTTACCGAGCATGTTGACCGCGTATCTTTCCGTCCACGGCACCTCGACAGATCCCGCCACGGGCGAGCTTCGATTCCCCGACACTGCTACCTAGGAGTATTGCGTAAGTGTTAATATTTATTCTAATTCGAATGAAATTTTTGTTTTGATAAGTTCAAATTTAAATGATATATACACTTATGTTTTAATACTTAACGTGGGTGTAGGAGCGGGTGGTGGAGCAAGCGGAGGTATCGGGAATGGAATCGATTTCAGTGGATAGACTGATCCAATCATACAGTCCTAGACGCCGCACACGGAGGGCACCAAGGAGGTTAGGAGAGAGGCCGGGGACTTGGTCCTAGCAGGGGCCATATGAAGTTGGCCTCCACTCTGGCGGTTACTTCCCCTATCCCGTGAGCGACGTCTGGAGTATGATGTTGCCGCCTTGAAGACCATCGTCGAAGAGTTGAAGGAGATGTTGGTACATATACTAATTATTAGTAAAATATTATATCACATTATAGATAGTAGCATATGCAATATTAGTAGTCTGAGCTTATTTGGTTTTAAACATAAGTTTGATTAATCAGACTTACATAAAACTATCTAATTAAACTGAACTCTATAATCATAACTTCATTTTGGAGTTTAAAAAGTTATGATTATCCAAACTCAAAATTTAAGAAGAAAACATTGCTTTGTAAATTAGATAATTCCAAAACCAAGTATCCAATCAAAGCTAAACAATTAAGAAGAGATACAGGCCTGCAAGTTAGAGTAAGCATCATTTCTACCTCCACTTAAAATAAACTACGGTTTTCCAAACTAAATATCCAAACCAGTCCTAAGTCCCTAAGTATTCTTAGATTGGGGGAAAAAAGTATAGCCTGAATGTGTGCAATTTTAATATGTATAAATTCTCATACATAACATATGAATTTCAAGAGAATGTGTCGAATCTCAGCAAAGCATATATAAATTCGTGGTTCCGCAATAATCCGATAATTATATGAATTCAAATATAATCTAATGCACCATTCTTACTCGTTTATTATACAAACACAAAATTTTACAGATTCGGCAGACTACTTTGGCCGCGGCTCCACATGCCTCTCCTTCGGTTGTGGCTCCGCAAGCCACTACCTCGGCTGCGGCTGTGCAGGCCACTCCTATAACTTCACAGCCCATCCAGACTCCTGCACAGACCACTCAGACTCTTGCACAGACTGCTCCTTCATTAGTCGAGTTTTTGACGACCCAGGCTGCACAGAGGAGCAGATGCGTCAGATTACGGCAATTATTAGAGGTGGAGGAGCTGGGATAGGTTTATTTATATTTTTGAGGATGGATGTACTTATTTGATACATATTTTATGTTTTGGACTATATCGGTGGTTGTTTAGATGTTTACGGATGATGTTAAATTGATTTCGTATTCTGTTTGTTTATTTCTTTTATATATTATGCGTGATATGTTGTTTATGAATATTTCTGTATTCGGCTATATGATATATATATTATTGTGCACAGGGCGAGGAAAAAACGGGTAGCCCTTTTTTTTTAAAAACCTGATATAATGTCCCTACGGATTAATCCGTAGGGGAAACAGTTGTCTTTATACATTTATCAGTAGAGACAGAATATCAGAATATCTAATATTTTTTCCCTATGGACTCAGTAATATGGGAAAAACTTGTCCCTACAGAGTAATCTGTAGGGACATTTAGCAGGCCCTTCGGATAAATCCATAGGGAAAATTATTTTATTTTTTAAAAAGATGAATTAAAAAAAGATTATGTCCCTACGGAATAATCCGTAGAGCCAAATGCCCATACGGATTACACCGTAGGGGAAATATTTACTCCGTAGGGGTATGTTCAGGGCAAATACTTTCACTTGCGGTCTTTACACTTACGGAGCTATTTTATGTCCCTACGGATTAATCCGTAGGGGCTATAGTTTTCCCCTACGGCTAAATTTATAGGGGCAAGTGGATATTATAATAGTGTATCTATGGTTTTATAAGTATGAGATTAACGAACACTTCATTATATAGGAATCTAATATGTTTGACCCGGTTTTTTATATTATTTGTATAATATAAGTAATTTCAATAAATTAAAATTTCTATTTTGGTTTTTTATAGTTGGCCGTTGTCAAACTCATTTGAATTCAAATCTTCCACTCATTTTATTGGAGGCAAATCTTCCTCCCATTTTATTGGACGGAGTAGTTATGGGAGTTATAGGATGTTATGGGAGTTATAGGTGGTCATGGGCTTTAAATTTTGAATTCAAACGGTTAAATGATTCCATTCGCATCCTTTCAATTCTTATTTATACCAACTTGTTTTCTTTGTTCCATACACACAATAACAATTATTTTCTTCTCTTCTTTTTGGTCTTTGGTACTTAAATGATCAAGTTTTCGGAGCAATTCTCTGGGAGTGCAATGCGGAGGATTGAAACACAAGATTGGGTTGTTGTATTCTGAAAGTAATTCACACAAAACCCTGTTGCATTGTAGGGAGAGAAAATCGTTTTAAAGATAGTAATTACGTGCCCCAACTCAATTTATTATGTTTTTTAGCCATTGTATTCAACTAGCGCAACAACAATTTAAAGTAATATTTTGTGTTTATCAATGGTACCGGAAACATCTACGATGAAGATGACAAGTCAGAAACTTGTCAAACTCGACTGCTTCAACGGTACCAATTTCAAGTGTGCTAGAAGAAGCAGGTTCATTTCCATCTAACAACTTTCTTAAAAAAAATCCTTATAACTCTTAACATCGTCTACGTACTCACTACTCCGAAGCCTACTGCACCGAAAAATGAAGAGAATGAAACGCTCGCATAAACCAGGAAGTGGTAGAAATGGGAACAAGATGATTATATTTACAAGGGCCACATCCTAAATTCAATGGTGGACACTTTGTTTGATGTGTACCAACACATAGAAACGGTGAAGGAATTGTGGGAGCCACTTGAAGAAAAACATAAGACCGAAAATTCGGGAGAGAAGAGCTTTCTAGTAAATAAGTATCTAGATTTTAAATTTATCGATAATAAATCTATTCTTGATCAAGTTTACGAATTATAAAACCATCTTACCGAAATTCATCAAATTGGTATCACACTTGATACATTCCGTATTCATGCAATTATTCATAAATCACCCAACTCTTGGAAAGATTACAGAAAATCTCTTAAATATAATATTAAAGAGTTCTTTTTTGACTCGATATGTCACCATCTTCGAGTAGAAGAGGAAACACGTCTTCGTGATAAGAAAGGTAAACCAAAGGAAATAATTTTCAGGGCTCGTGCGGTGGAAAGTAATCATCAAAAGAATGAGTTTAAGACTCGAATGACTACGGACTTTAAGAAGAAAGGCCAAAAGAATGATTTAAAATGTTTCCATTGTAAAGAGGCCGGCCATTTCAAGAAAAATTGTCGACTCCTCAAGAGGAGAAGAAATCAGAAGCAAATGTAGTCGATGATGGATTTATTGCATAAATTTGTAATCTATAAGTGAAAAATTTGTGAGAAAATACTGTGTATGTAATATGATATTCATGTTGTTTTTAATAAATAAAGATTTCATTTCTATTTATATGTTAATTTCTATTCCTTTTTGGATGATGAATAGGAATATGTATATTCTCTCGTATTAATGCATGATTAATTTAGAAGTTAATCCCGCATGTGCTAATCAATTTATGATATATATTGATGAGGCTCGATATCAGTGATCTCCCAGATCAGGACACGTGGCAGATGACGTGTCCCAGAGTATGCAAGAAAGGACTTACAGTGGCCGACCAGACCACGCCTACTCTCGTCCTATCGAGCGAACGCTGGCTCGCCTCCGAGCTCCCTGCACAACTGGCCTCCTCGGCCTCACAACTCGTCTCCGAGCTACCGCAAAACCAAGATACCTCGGCTCTCCCGCTCGTCCATGAGCTCTCCCGCCGAGGTCGTCTTCCTCGGTCTCATCGACCGACCAACAGCACCGCTTGCAGGCGTAACCGCCATCTCGCGAATCTCGCCATGCGCGAGATCTCTGCCGGCCATATCTCTCGTTCCACACCACCACGATCCCCTATTAACGAGCGTGTCTCGCCATTAATAGGAGGTCCCGCTCATTACGCAGCGTGACGTCGGGAGCGTAACGGCCGGCGTGATTCTCGCGCCTGCCCCGCCTGCTGCCACCGCTATATAAACCCCTCTTTCAGACGATCGAGATAAGCCATTTTTACTCCACTAAGCCGTTACTCTGCTCGGATCTCTAGACTAACTTGATCGTCGGAGGGTCCTCGGTGGTACAACCACCCTGGGGATTCCTTGCAGGTAACTCGGCAACCACAACCTCAAACCTATTGAGATCCACACGCTTCAGGAGCGACAGCCTCTAGATCCAATCTTAGCCACCCATCGCAGCCATCGACAGATCAACGGAAGGCAACATCTGAAGGAGATTCTCGCCTCCATCTGCTGGCGCCGTCTGTGAGAAACTAGATTCCACAAAAACAAAAGTTCGCCTTCCGGTCTCATTCCAATGGTGAGCGATCATCACGACGATCCATGCACCAACCGCCGCCTCCCTCTCAACGGAGGCATGGACGAACCCCCTCCACCGAATGCCATCAACGCCCTCGCCGGCCGGATAGACCGACTCGCATCCTTCATGGAGGCGCTCGTCCGCGTCCAAACGGCGGGGTAAAATCCCCAGGTCGCCGCTCCCCCGCCTCGGGATCGGGACCCCTACAGGGCGAGAGAAGACTCAGCCCGTGTCGGCACGGCCGACCACCGCCTCGCTGCCTCCCATGGCCGCGGATCCCCAGGGCCAGTACATTCTGCGACCAGCTAGGCGCCCAACATCTCAACACCGAGGTCCGTCGCTAGAGCACCCCGCCCCGAGGTCTTTCGCGTACCTGTCCCTCCCGAGGAAATGTCGGTCAGCTCGCCTATCACCAGGTATGACCGACACCCCTCCCCCGACGGGGCCACGCAGACGGGGCTCGTCACGGCAGCTCAAGGACCACCTCACCCGGGGATTTGAGGAACCTTATTGAGAGAAACCGCGGCCGAGGCCAGACGCAGGCCTCCAACAGCAGAGGCCTAGGATCAGAATGCGCCGAGTCGTCGAGGTACTATGGCCGACCCGACGGCCTCGAGAAGAAGATCGAGAGTCTGCATCGAGAAGGTCACCGTTCGAGCGAAGGGGCTAAATATGCTGCCGAGTCGCTCACAAAACCGTTCACCGATGAGCTGCTCGCCGTCCACGTCTCCTCCCGCAACAAGCCCTCAAAGGTCTCCCTCTTCGATGGCAAATCTGACTTGAAGGACCAATTGGATGCATGCACCACGGGAATGAGCTTCCAAGACCACTCCGATGCCGCCCAGTGCCAAGCTTTCATGGTCACTCTCATCTGCTCCGGGTGAGACTGGTTTCGAGGAATCGAGTTGCGCTCGATCTTAACCTTTGACGAGCTGGCCACACAATTCCTCGGCCACTTCGTCAGGAACAGGCGGCAGAAGCGCACAGTCGACCACGTCTTCACGATCAAGAGCGGGGACAGAGAGACGTTCAAGGCCTACGTCACCCACTTCTACAACGCCATTCTCAAGGTCCCAGAGCATCGGGACGAAACGGTCATCACGGCTCTGAGGTCTGGTCTTAGGCACAAGGAGTGGTTATGCTCTTTTGCACTGGCGCAACCTAAGACCATGGCCGAGGTAAAGGCCTGGACCGAGTGCTAGGTCCAGCTCGAATCCGAGGTGAATGCAAACCTCCCCCGGGCAGAGCAAGCCGACCAGAAGAAGAGGGCAAGGGACAAGAGGAGGGGACCGGAATGGCAAAAGCCCTATCCCCCAAAGTTCCAGGAGTGCACGCCTCTTAACGTCTCCCAGACAGTGCTACTTGAGGAGGCCAAGGGCGAAGGGTTCTTCAAGTTCCCCTCGATCCCACGCACGGCCACAAAGCGAACCCGGGGCCCCTACTGCGGTTTCCACAAGTCGCTAGGCCACTCCATGGAGAGCTGCAAGCAACTCCGGGACTACATCGAGAAGCTCATCCATTCGGGGCACCTCGCGGCGTACCTGAGGGACAAGCGGCAAGCTGACCACGAGCAGAAGCAGCGCCCCCTCCCGCCGAGCTGACCATCGGCCATATCATGGTAGTGTCAGTAGAGGATACGTCTGGTACCCCTAAAGCTCGGTACCCTATGTCGAGCATAGATACCAACAGACGTATGGGGGCTCAAGCTGCATGAATAAAAGTATCTACTAGCATGTATTTTCTTTTCAAAGCAATGTACCATCTTCTTGAGATCTTTTGTTTATATAATAAAGGGATCAATAAAGCATTGCAGAAAAGAAAAAGAATCTTATTCATTCAAGAGGTACTATAGGCTCCTCATCCGTACAAAAAAAATTACAACAGCGGGGGAATGAGGTGCAGAGAGCACTGTTCGTGGTACTCTGAATATATTTCAGCCAGCCGAGCCCTCGTAGCATCCAGCCTCTGCCTTCGATCCCCCCCGCGAGCGTCGGAATCGTGCTTCAATTGGTTGCACTCACGGACGAGCGCTTCCGAGCGGTCTAGCCGACTCACAGAGATCAGGCCGAAGCGCCTCAGATACCTTAGCTTGCCTATGGCCCCGTCGAACAGCATTTCGGATAAGGGGCTGTAAAGCCCCGGCGACGCCCTCCAGATGGAGTACATCAGCAGCAGCTGAAGGAGGGAGGACTGCCGGGGGAGCAATCGGCTGAAGTGGTCCTCGATCCTACCTATTACCAACTGCACCGTGTCCTCAGTGCAGTACGGGTCATAGAGGTAGACATCCTCGAAGTTTATGATATCTTCGATGGTGAAAGGGAAGTCCTGCATTTTTGCGTTTCGGGTGAGAAGAAGGGAGCAAACAATTACCCCCTCAGTCTTATAGCCTCCAACGCCCCCCAGAGTTCAACGGTCGCCCGTTTTCACCAACAACAGTGTCACCACATGGCAGAAGTCACGCCGCTCGAAGCAAAACCGAAATGACACTCTGGCGCTTCATGTTCCCCACGCAATCATGACACGTGTCGCCAACGACTGTACCTCTCCCGAGTGCGCCGAGTGGCTATCAAAGACAAAGCCCTCGAGGCAGCCGAGTGGCTACCCTGCTCGGCTATCCCTGGCTGGTAGCTTCCCTACCACACAACGCCAGGGATCAAAGCCCTCGCCAAGAGGCACCGGGCAGCTACCCTACTCGGCACCATCCTTAGTTGGCCAATTACGACCCCTCCAACAGCTAAGGATCAAAGCCCTCGCAAGAGGCAGCCCTGCAGCTACCCTGCTCGGCTATCCCTGGCTGGTAGCTTCCCTACCCCACAATGCCAGGGATCAAAGCCCTCATGAAGAGGCAGCCCTGCAGCTACCCTGGTCGGCTATCCCTGGCCGGTAGCTTCCCTACCCCACATCGCCAGGGATCAAAGCCCTCACAAAGAGGCATCCCTATAGCTACTCTGCTCGGCTATCACTAGCTGGTAGCTCCCCTACCCCACGACGCCAGGGATCAAAGCTCTCGCCAAGAGGTACCGGGAAGCAACCCTATTCGGCCATCCTTAAGGACAAAAAGCCCTCGCCAAAAGGCACCGGGCAGTAACCCTGCTCGGCCATTCTTAGTAGGCCACTTACGGCCCCTCCCGTGCTAAGGATGAAAATCCCTCAAGAGGCAACCGGGCCCGCCCTTGCTCGGTTATCCCTAGCTGGTAGCTCCCTACCTCAACAAACCAAGGATCAAAGTCCTCACAGAGGCAACCGGGCCCGCCCTTGCTCGGTTATCCCTGGCTGGTAGCTCCCTACCAAACCAGGGATCAAAGCCCTCGCCAAGAGGCACTGGGCAGTAACCCTGCTCGACCAGTCCTAAAGAATCAAAGCCCTCGTCAAGAGGCATCGAGCAGCTACCCTGCTCGTCCCCATCCTTAGGAGGCCACTTACGACCCCTCCCGCGCTAAGGATCAAAGCCCTCACCAAGAGGCACCGAGCAGCTACCCCGCTCGGCCATCCTTAGCAGGCCTCCTATGGCCCCTCCCACGCTAAGGATCAAAGCCCTCACCAAGAGACACCGAGCGGCTACCCTGCTCGGCCATCGCTATTGAAGCCCTAACAAGAGGCATCCGGTCTATCAACGTCTTAGCGATCTCCACTTCGACTTCAGGGATATGGAGATACCGTCTTTCCGCCGGTCCTCGCACACTCGGCAAATGATCAGAGTCAAGTCGACGAGTAATCGCTAAACGAGGAATATGCCGACCATAAAAGCAGTACTGTGCAAATACAAGTGTCTACCAACAAAAGGAAGCACAAGCACAAACACTACTGCAAAAACAAAAATCTTTATTCAAAAAGCCAAAGCTTTTACAAGGGCACTGTGGGCTCCCCAGCCTTACAAAAATGCCTGAAGGCCTACAAAATACCGGACGTGACAAAAGAAAAGACAGAGACAAGACGAGAGGCTTCAGGCCCCAGGGCTGGGCGTGATGTCGACGAGCTCGATGTCCACCGCGACTGTGGATGCGTCCGTCGCAGGAGCCTTGACGTCGCCCTCGCCGAGAGTCCTTTCCCCTGCAATGCTCCCGGGGGAATCCCCCTGCTCGTCATCCCTGCAGGGATATTCTGCGCGGAGCTCTTCATCAGAAAACTCCGGCATCCGGGCCTTGACGGCATCGAGAGCCTCATGCCAGATGAGGGAGGTGGCCGAGGCTAGGACGGTGTAGAACTGCTCCGACTTTTGGAAGTTATCCACCGCCTGCGCTGCCCTGAGGTCGGCTCTCTTCGCCGCCTCTACCGCAGCCCTCAACTCCTTTCAGAGGGTGCTCACTGACTTCTTCATGGTGCCGATGAGTACCTCGGAGCCCTGAAGCTTGGCCTCGGCGGCCTGGGCGGCCACGCGGAGCTTGGCCACCTCTTGCTTCGAGGCCGCCACCTCCTGCCTCAAGGCCACCGCCTCCTGCTTCGCGGCCGCCGCCTCGCCCTCAAGGGCAGCGACCCTCGCCATCGCCGCCTCCAGCTCCCGCTTTGAGCTCTCCCCCAGCGAGGAAAACTAGCCCGCGGCTCGCATGGGCTATCTCCTCCTCCTCCATCCAGGCGACGATGGCGACGTGCTGGAGGACCTGAAGAAATCGGAGGGGGGGTCAGAAAGAAAAAGGGGCACCAAATCTCACAAACAATGAGACGATATACGAGCGCTAACCTGCAGGCCCTCTTAGGCAATGGACGCCATTTGTGCCTTCAGCGTCTCCCCAGTGACCCGGCCCCCGGCCGACCTCTCCATGTCGTGCAGCAAGCTGTCAGCGACGGAAAGCCCCGAGGGCACCTCAAAGCGGAGCTCCCCCTCGTCCACCAAGATCGGAGAGGCCGGGTCCGCAGAACAGTTCAGGGGAACCTCTTGAGAGGCGGCGGCAGAGAGCTCGTCTCCACCTCTGAAGCTCGGGCGTCCTCTCCTCGAGCCCTTTTTCTGCTCGGCACCTGGCTGGGCCCCCGGGTACGATCCGCACTCGAGTGCTGGGGCGGGATGGCTGCTGGGGAAGCTGGGACCGGCGTCTGACAGGAAGAACTGGCCCCTCCAGCCTTCGACCCCTTCTTCGGCTTGCGCATAACTGCTCGGAGGAGACCCGCGTCCATGATTTCTGCACAAGACAAGATATAGTGGAATCAGCGACACAAACAGAGTAAAAACAAATACAAGCTCCTAACTTATCGATGAACTGGGCGGGGCTAAGCCCGACCCAACTGAGGGCCCGCTCAGAAAGAAGCACATCAGCCCGAGGAATAGGCTCACACGCCGCCACTCTAGCCGCGTCGGGGTCATTGGATGAATTTCCCTGCCAGCACCTATCCCTAGACCACTGGACGGGTACGGGCCAATCCTCACCCTCTGCCGGCCCGATGAAGAAAAACTTCCTCTTCCAATCATGGATGGAAAAAGGCAGGATGACAACTCCTGACCCAGCTACACTCCCCCGTTGCTTCCTAAAGAAGAGGTAAACCCA